>CM051461.1:23121993-25521993 GCA_028095005.1 Rhynchospora pubera
CCCTTTAATTTTGATCTGGCGTCACAGGAAGTGTCACTTGACGAAGAGATGAGTTCTGAAAAAGATATATTTTCCATCTGTGGCCCAACTTACCTGACTTCTGTTGATTGGTATGCTTCTTCAGTCTCAATTGATATTTGTTAGATCAACTTGCCTCATTCTATATCAGCACATGAGTTGTTTTTACTTTTTTTTAAGGGAGATAAAAATGAGCTAGAAGTATCATTCCTTTTCATCTTTGTCCATGAAGTTTGAGAGTTTTGATTTAGGTCCTGGGACAATCTTATTTCTTCCATTTTAGCACCTACCATTGAAGTAAAAGTTGATTTTGTTAGATGCAAAATCTTGCACAGTATATTTATTTGATAAGTAGTGACACATTTTAATAGTGTTCTCTTGCATGCTAGATATGTTTGAGTTTCTGGCGCACTGATCATTTAATTAATATTACTATTGTATTTCCAACCCACCTATATATACAATTCTTAGGTTTATTTCTGTATGTATTTTCTTTATTATTACAGTATGAAATAATTTTCTACATCTATTGTTGTTTTTCATTGTTTCAAGGGCATGCCAACATCACTGCAGATCAGTTGCAGCAAGTTTAGTTCAAGCAGTATATGTCTTAGAGCGTGACAGGCAGCTAAACCGCCAATTTCCAGGTGCTTTCGCACCGCATTGGTGGGAGTTTTTTCACTTTGACCTAATTCGGAAACTTGTCGATGATGCTGACAATTCAATCTTTGGTGCTATTTTCGAACTGAACCCAAACTCCCAGACTGGTTCAATCAGTAATGCACCAAGGTTTGTGGTTGCTTTTCGTGGCACCATTACTGAACAGGATTCAATATCAAGGGATGTAACCCTAAATCTCCATGTCATCCAAAACAGTCTCCACACAACTTCACGGTTTCTTATCGCCATGCAGGCAGTTAAAAATGTGGCCTCGGCTTTTCCCAACTCTGTCATCTGGCTAGCAGGTCACTCACTAGGCTCAGCTTTGGCAATGCTAGTTGCCAGAAACATGGTCAAAACTGGTAAATTACTAGACACATTTTTATTTAACCCACCATTTTGTGGTGCTCCAATCGAAGGGATCAGAGATGAGAGGGTAAAGCAAGGGATTAGAATTGCCAGAAGTTTAATTACTGCTGGATTAAACATTGCGTTGAGGCCTCGAGAGGAGAGGCCCATCTTAGAGTATTCTTTTTCAATGATGGCTGCCTGGGCACCACACCTTTTCATCAACCCTAACGACCATCTCTGCTCAGAGTACATTGGGTACTTTGAGCATAGGAAAAACATGGAGGAGTTCGGAGTGGGAAGCATAGAAAGGCTAGCAACTCAAAATTCGATTGGGGATATATTTTTAAAAGCTTTGGGTAGAGAATCGGAACCATTGCATCTCCTTCCCTCTGCAAATCTGACCACAAATGTGGGCCCTGCTCGAGACTTCAAGTGGGCTCATGGTATACAGCAGTGGTGGCAACCTGACTTAAATTTGGTGTGCAAACAGTACCGCTATACATGATCGGTTAATTTGTTGGTTCATTGTTGTTTGTTTGTTACTATGGTTAAGCTGGTTTTATTGCATGCACCAGAAAAAGATTTACAAGTTAGTTTGATGGGGCTACTTGAATTTGGTAGTTTGGTACCAGCTAGGAGTTGAAATGGTAAATCTTGTTGTGGTGGGTGTGTGCAAAATGTAAAGTTTCCTTTACGATTAAGTGACTATTAAATTATGTGCCTTCATTCCTTCAATCTTTTTACTGCTGCATTTTTATTATCCTTGTAAGTTCAGTGTTGCTTGCTCCCAGTTGTCACCCTAACAAAATGAACAGCTCAAGCAACTGGTAGTGAATTAGCATTTTACTTTTAGCAAGAGGGAATTATGCAATTATCCAAATAGTAAGAACGTGAACAAGGGATGAACAGGCGGCCCACGAACAACCAAGGCAAATGAGAAGTTCGGGAGAAGTTCATGAAAATTGGCGAATCACGAACAGAGGGATTTGTTCGCATTTGTCGCTGTTCGCGTGTTGTTTGGTTCGCGCGAACAGTCGCTGTTCGCGAACAGGCTGTTCATGAGCGGAACCAAACACACCCTCAAAAAATTTGTTGGACCATAGTTTTGCTACTTGAACTTGGAACACAGTACACAGGTTTGTCACGACGTGTAGGGTGTAGCTGGAAGGAAAACCCTTAAGTGGTGTCTTCCATCCGCATGACAATCAAATCAATCTATTAATTCGTCAAACTGTAGTGTTGCCTAATATAATAGCTGGCATGGAATGCGAAATCCCATGGTTCATGGCCCCTCTTTTAAGATATGAAGTTGATGTTTGCTGTTTCTAATGCAAAGTTTGTTGAAGATACAGTTATAGATATTTTAGGCCTAAATTATTAGTCCATTCCAAACTAACTGACTCAGTACACAGGAACAAATCCTTGTTTATACTGCTTGTTTCATTTAAATAATTGACAGGTGGCTTTTTAAGAGAACTAAAGAATTTTCACAAGGGAAGTAAGAGACAGCTTGCAATGGGCCACTGAGACATAAGAGGAAATTCAAAGCTGCGGATGTTGAAAGACTAAAACTTTGCATTAAAAGATGCAGTTATGCACTCATGAGCCTTGCCTCTTACCCCAAGTCAGATCTATGTAGAGGGGTAGACCTAGATACAGGTCCCAAACTTATAGATATCCAGCAGTTACAACTGCTAGTGATGTTACAAGTTCGTAGCATTTTAGGAACAAATTTAATTTTGAGTGTACAACTGTAAGTACAAATGCTTATGGAGTTTTGCTAATATTTTGAGTCCAAAGTGTTGACTTATGGTTATATTTTGAAATTTAAATTTGTTTTTTTTTAAACGAAAAGAATGAGTATGATTTCATCCTTTGCAAAACAAAAAAGAAATACTTTCAAGTTTCAACTTCCATGCAACCAGCAATAACAATTATCCGATTGTAATATTAAGAATTATTATGAAACTCAATTAATCACCCTTTGATACCAAATGGAGCAAAACAACAAATGCCCTTCACTTGTTAGTTATTGCAACTCCCTGCTCCCTCACAAGTTGCCAAATGCTCTTTATATTTCATTATTTTTTAATCAAGTCATACACACAACGAGTAATTTCTATCTTCACTCAGCTCCATTTATAAGCTTCAAGAGCCTTCAGCTTCCGACCACATCAACATAAATCAAGAGTTACATTAACTCTTACCAAGTGAAAACCATAACTTCCCACCACACCACCACTTCTCCAAAAACAGAGAACAGCACAAAGATCTATATCTTTCTAGTTCAATCCTTAGCTAATATTTTACTTCTGCATTTTGACTCAACAATGGGCTATGCCCGAGTTGACTCGTGTCAGCTCCACCCCTCCATTTCCGACCTTCAGGCCACTCAGCCAAGCTCCCGCAATCGTCGCCTCCTGTTAATTTTTTGTCTCCTTGCTCTGTTCCTTCTCATTGCCTCTACTACTTCACTGTCTGTTGTGCTAATACTACACCACAAACCAACTAATTCACTGAACGTTCGAACTCCGACTAAAGCTATATCTCGCACATGTGGCCTCACCATGTATCCTTCCCTGTGTGAAAAATCATTGGCCCAATATCCTGGCGCTACTGAGGCTAGTGAAGGTGACCTTATCCACATTACACTTGACATGACAATGCACCGCCTTACAATGGCATTTTATGGTGCGGCCATGGTAGCAAACCAAAGTACAACAATAAATGGCCGTGCCCGAGCAGCCTATGACGATTGCATGGAGCTTCTCGACCACTCAGTTGACCATCTCTCAAAATCACTGATGGCTGTGTCTGGCAATAATTCCAGCTCAAGAGATAATGTGCTCACATGGCTCAGTGCTGCGCTGACAAACCAGGAGACATGTAATGATGGTTTGGAAGAGGCAGAAGATCCTAATCTGAATGTCCAAATGCAAACCCATTTAAAGGACCTTACTGAATTGGTCAGCAATTGCCTATCAGTGTTTGCAGCAGCTAGTAAGAACCAGGATTTCGCCGGTGTGCCAATACAGAACAAAAGGAGAAAATTGTTGGAAAGAGATGATGAGAATACAAACAAATTTCCTCATTGGGTGAAGAGAAGGGATCGAATGCTGCTTCAAACACCGGCCTCGATAATCCAAGCTGATATTGTGGTGTCGAAAGATGGCAACGGAACTTATAAGAAGATTTCTCAGGCAATAAAGGCAGTTCCAGATTATAACTCTCGCCGGACTGTTATTTACATTAAGGAGGGGCAATATGATGAGAATTTGAAGATTGGAAGGAAGAAAACTAACATAATGTTTGTTGGAGATGGGAAGGGGAAGACGATCATAGCCGGTTCTCGGAGTGTGGAAGACAATTACACCACTTTCCACACTGCTACAGTTGGTATGTTTAGATTTGGTAGTATTTAAAACAGACCATTCCTAGAAAGTTTTTGGCAATGGTAGTTTTCAGGGATTAAGAATTAGTTGTTGGTCTTTTTAGAGTAGCTTTATTGTGTCCCAAAAGTTTTAGAACTTATATTCGTTCCTTTTAGTGTGGTCATTTGCAAGAAAGCAACCACCAGAAATAAAAGTTTATTAAATAGGCATAAAAAAACGGTTGATATGGAGAGACCCGCAGACCAGCTTTAAAAAAATCTGGGACGTAGAGAATTTTTAGGAACACCAAACTGACAAGTTAATGAGACGCTTTTCATTGGTAAAATTGAATCAGGCATGTGTCCAAGAACAGCATGAATTTTGCAATGTAACTCTCAACATCAGCCAACTAAATTTGACATTTTAGTGTTAACTAATTTGTCGCAGCGGCCACAGGAACAGGATTCATCATGAAGGACTTGACAGTTGAGAACTGGGCTGGGCCAGAGAAGCACCAAGCGGTGGCCCTACGCATAAGTGCCGATCAATCAGTGGTATATCGATGTAATATCATCGGGTACCAAGACACCCTATATGTACATTCACAAAGGCAATTCTTTCGCGAATGTGACATATATGGCACTGTGGATTTTATATTTGGTAATGCAGCAGTGGTACTCCAAAACTGCAGCATATGGGCCCGGAAACCCTTGGACAATCAGAAAAACACCATCACGGCTCAAAACAGAAAGTACCCTGACCAAAACACTGGCATATCGATCCATGCTAGTCGGATAGTTGCCGCGGCAGATCTAGAGCCGGTCAAGGCAAATTATTCGACTTACTTGGGTCGTCCATGGAAGTTGTACTCGAGGACAGTGTACATGATGTCATACATTGGTGACCATATAAACCCCGTTGGATGGCTCGAGTGGAACGATACATTTGCGCTTGATACATTGTATTATGGAGAGTACAACAACTACGGGCCTGGCAGCGGTGTTGATAAGAGGGTCACTTGGCCAGGTTACCGTGTTATCACAGCTCCTCAGGAAGCTGCTAAGTTCACTGTGTCACAATTTATTTTTGGAACATCTTGGTTGCCTTCAACAGGAGTGGCGTTCTTGTCTGGTCTATCTACCTAAAAAAATGTATAACGTTCGTGTTAGTTCATTTTTTTTTTTCATTCTTTTGATTCAGATGTTGATTTAGTTGAATCATTGAATGCAAACGGAATATTGCATGTATGATAGTATTTTTTATTTTTTTTACCAATTAGGGTGAAAAGTTAATTTTTCCCTTTGGCAGTCCGAGAGGAAAATTAAATTGGCAATAAAGTCAGCACCAACTCTTTAACTTGACTTTGTTTCTTTGTTTATAAGGTCCCCAAATTAAAAAAATTTGCATAAAGCATGTCAGGATGGTTGAATAAGTTTGGAACAAGCATGCATAACTAAGCATCCGTGGCAGTCCGAAAGAGCTAAAAAGGCGATGACAAAGCTGACGCGGTGAGTTTCCCAGAAATTTTTATCGCGTGTACTTGGTTCAGATAAATTTATACTACTACAAGAATTCCTGGCTTCTGGTGTGCAATTTTGACTCTCATGATTTGTCGGTGGGAAGCAGAATACATGAAGGGCCTTTTGGGACCCCACAAGGTTTGGATTGGATCAGCGGTGTGCTATTATTGGGACCTGGTCTCCTGGACTCTGTAGGTAGGCATTGAATAGGGTTGGTGTAAGTTGGTTGTTACCAATAGGTTCTGATCCAATCTAACAATAAATGATCATAGCATCAAACTCTCATGATTCATCACATTTTTACATGAAGGAACGATTTCTTTTGCTATTTGCAATGGGAAGAAACATTGAGATACACTTAGATTTAATTGTCAAGGAGAATAAAAAAATTACTCTAATAATATTGGTTAAGAATATACTTCTGAAGTGCATAAATTTCTCAGATCTAAAACACAATCCTGCGTGCAATGCACAACCGAGTTTTGGAAACCATGTTCTAAGAGAAATTCAACAGATGAATGACAAAAAATATACACCCCAAAATCAACACAAAAAAAAAAAAAAATGAAACAGTCAAAATTGAATCTGCATACATCTAAACAAGGATCAGGGCCAGTGCCACAACTATAGAAACAAAAATATGAAACAAAAAAAAAAAAAATACACTGATTCTTTCTGAAAGAGGGAAAAATTAAAATGTAAACTATCCTAATCTATCTTTTTGTCAGTGGCTCAGACTTGTACTCACTGCCAGCAGTAATTACATAACCAGCACCAACCTGAGAGGTTTTTGACAAATAATGACAGCAAGATTAAAAAAAATTTAACAGACAGTAAGATAATAGAGTTTAAATGACTTCATCACCAAATCCCTTTGGAACTAAATAAAATCTAAAACTTGCTACATAAAAAATTACAGCATTCCAACTTATTTTGGAGGGAATCAAAAGCATGAAGAAATAAAATGTACAGGAATTGCTCACAACTCTTGATGTCCCCGAAAGCAAAAGACTGAAAATGCCCTCATTTTATGTGCATGCAGAGAAACTGATATAGAAAAAAATCTACTGGTTTTATTTTAATATATAGATTTAGAATTCGTTTTATGAAAATTGTTATGAATCATCTAAAAATGGGGGTCTAGTCAGATGCACCAAATATGCAGGCATCTGTATCGTGATAAAATACAAGACAAATATTGATTGCACACTGAGTTAAATTAAAAAAAATAAAATTTACCTGGCAGTCCTTTAGAGAAGCTCGTTCTTGAATCTGCACATTGCTGCTTATAACAGAGCCTTGAATGGTGCAATTATCTTCAATTGTAATATGATTCATGACAATTGAATTGACGATCTACAATACAAGTAATCATTTTTAAAAAAGAACAAATTTAGGAAGGTATAGTTTGTAGTGACACCATTTTTATTTGACATTACAATCGATCAAATTGTTATCAGAATAAAATAATTACAAGTATCTTCTTATGACATTAGATAACAGTTCAGTTTATGCAACTCAAAAAATTAACAGTTCAGTTGAGCAGCTCATAATCAACAACCAAATGATTCCATATTGCATCGAATTTTTAAGACCCAACCTACCTCAACTATGGAGAACAAATCTACAATTATACTTTTTTTATTCTTTATAATCATTTTGTCAGTTGTCATGGTTCTCAACATATCCCTTCCAATGGTCAAGACAGGCATAAGAATGTGTTGATTGGTACCTTAACATTTGAACCTATTCTGCAGTGACGACCAATAACAGATCGCTTAACACTGCACTTGTCGCCCAAAATTGTACCTTCAGCAATAATGCATTGTCCACCAGCCTAAACCAATTCATAACATAAAAAGGTATTGTAAAATCGGATGAACCACTGAATAGCTAATAAAGTGAAGTAGCGAAATGACTTTGACGCAAAAGTACAGGATAAAAATCAGTGTTGTGGGAAAAACAAAAAATATTCTGAGTATGACAAAGATGCTATAGAAACAAAAAGATACAGTTTGAAGAAATCCAGAAACGATGGTTAATAAAAATAGAACTCAATAAAAATAAGTTACCGTAGTTTTGGCTCCTTGAACAACAGTTGGATGAACAACGTTGTTCTGAGCAGAGAAAGTGTAGCCAGTAATACGACTAGCCTCCCCTAGCATCTGTAATCCGAAAAAGATATCATGGCAAAACTACTTCAATTGCAGGATAAACAATGATAAATACATGATAGTCTGGTAAAGTTTGTCCAGGTCATTAATATTTCTTCAATTCCCTATACATTTTTGGCAATTTCAGGACAAAAAAGAAAGTCAGAATACCATAACAGAATAAGTGATACAGGTAACTCGAATGCTTGACATCATATGCCATAGGAAGGATTAATGATAGGCATTCCAGTGATGCAGAAATTTAATAAACAACGAAGTACCTAGAATGATATTGCCATATTCCTTAATGCAGGTAACTGGAATGCTTGACATCATATGCCATAGGAAGGATTAACGATAGGCAATCCAGTGATGCAGAAATTTAATAAACAACAAAGTACCTAGAATGATGTTTCCATATTCCTTAATGCGGTACCACCATCTCAATACTAGTATACTACTGGTATACTACAAGAGAAATGCCAGTTCAAAGCACCAAAAGCATAAAAGAAATTCAGAGCATAAGATTCTTACATCCCGATTAATGTCACCAAATGCCTGAACCGAGTTCAACCGAGCGCAGTACTGAGTTTTGCCAGATAAGTAAATGCAGCATTTGTGTGTCTTTTTAGCCAGTCGTGATTTATTCATATCACAGTCAGAGATATGAATCTCTTGATAACTGGATGGAGCGATCTCTCTGTGTTGAGATAACCATCTTAAATTTTGGTTTGAAGGAACCGCACTATTGATGTTTATATCTTCTGAAGGTAATTCTTTGGTTGCACCATTGCTGGATTCATCAGCTGAATTCTCCTTTTTGGCTGATATTTCTGACCTCTGGGAGATTTGAGTTAAGATGTTAAGTGTGGTAAAAGTAACTAGGCATAAGGCACAAACAATGACTCTATCATCGTAGTTACATACAAAAATTCTGTAAGCTAGTAACACAAACCAGTATGAAATAGATGATTACCAGCTGTGTCCTAACAAGGTATGGTAACACATCCTGCTTAATGCTATAAAGATTTTCTTTCTCCAAAACATCCAGCAGAACAGTCCTGTCGGTTGAAAAATTACAAAATTAGTTGGTAAATGAAACACCAAGGATGAGAAAGATGATGACAAACAAAAAAAATCAATTTAGAACTCGTATTTGAAAAATTATATATACATATTGAAAAATCATCAAACCTCTTAAAAGCATACACATGAGCATCCATGAAATCGGATCGAATTTCCATCTTCAAGCACAAAAACATAGTCATTAGTAAAAAATAACCCTGAGGTCTATGAGGGGATATTACAAGAGAAAAATGCATACTTCAATTCAAAATGCAAAAAATAAAGCCACCAAAGCAAATACAATAATAGAAACACAATATGAAGCAGACCTGACCTACAGCACGAACAATTCTCTTCTGAATATGAATATCCTTTTCCACCTTCGCTCCTATAAAAATCAACCAATAATTAAACATATGAAAAATCCAAAATCTTTTATGTATACTGTTGCTGAACACAATGTCATCCCACCTGATACAACATGTAAGAGAAACTGACGTGTGGGGTCCAGACCAACGATATTACACCGGCTTGGTTTCTTGGCTTTATCTTTCCCTCCAGAAGTGCTAGAATCAGCACCTCCACTTACAGGAGCTGGACAGAACAAAGCAGTTACAGCTGCACCGTGCCTCCTATGAGTTGCAGCAATGGCACCAGGAGATATATCAGATACAAGATCACCACTTACAATCTACAAAAGAAGGGAAAAAAAAAAGGATAATATTTAGAGACCCTAGTAAGGTGACAGCAGGGGTGTGGGCACAAAAAAATCAGGGGCTAATAGAACCCCACTCTTTATCAAAACTCAAAATTTCTACATTAATGTGCTTTATTTTAGACAACAATCTTACAAATAAGCTCAAGTGAACCCATACTTATAAAACTTTTCAAGATGATAACCGTAGTCCAAAATATGCCTCCAACCGGGGTAACAGTTCATTTCAGCAGTAAAGACCAAATTAAGCATCAAGTTATCCTAACATTACCAGAAATTATTGTGCATGTAACCCTGAGACTCGTCTTACTATCTGTAGAAAATTAATTAAGAATATTAAAGAAGCACCTGGTTTACTGCTTTACCAAGAGCTTTCAACAAGTAATCCAAATTTAAGATCATAGAGACTTTTTTAATTACCAGAATATCAGTTGATATAAGGAAAGGTGCCACAGCCCGAATCGCACCAACAGTGCCAACATCACCAGGAGTTTTAACTACCTATCAGATATGATTCCAGTCAAATATAACAGTACTTCATAATAAATTACGAATGTGTAAAATTACACATTTTAATGATATAACAGGTAAACATGTGGACAAGGAACTCAGGCTAATTTTCCCATCACCAACCAATTTCCAACAAAAATAAATAATCTCTTAATTAAGATAAAGCTTTCAACAGAACAATCCTCAAATTACCTCAACATTGAGACGATCCATATAAGCAACAGATAACCAGCTCTCTACTTGAGTGGCAGCTTCATCCCCTTCAACTACCTACATCTCATTCAAAACAAATAACAAAACTATACATTTCAGAGTTGCATACCTTTCTTTTTAGCTCAAGTTCTCAACAAACATTAGCAGATTAGAGTACCAAAACAACAGTCTGAAACTAATACAATATAAAATGAAAAAAAAAGGAAAAGAAGAAAAACCAACAACAACAAAACCATACCACAATGATATTCTTCAAATTACTAGCCTCAAGTAGCTCAAGCGGATAGGAAAGCAAAGGTTTATTTGCCACTGGAAGAAGTGCCTTTGGCAATTCCTGTAACGATTATAATCACATTACAAATTAGGTACTAAATTCAAATGAGAGAGTGAGTGAGAGAGAGAGAGAGAGACCTTTGAGACAAGCGGAGAGAGCTTGTCGGAGGTGCCTCCAGCGAGGACGACCACCTGGAAATCCATCGGAGGATCCATGGGAGACAATTTGAAGGATCGAGATTGAAGGTGAGCGACTAGGGTTTTGCGTCCAGTGAGAATTCTAATTTGGAATGGAGCTGATAGTGATACAGCTTTTTCATGCGCAGTTGGTTTTTTGATCCGTTCGGTTCTCTAATTAGGAAACCAATGGCACTTTTAAAAAATTTTAAGATAAAATAATAATTAATAATATAAATAACTTTGGAATAAATATTCATAATACATTCGTTATATATATTTTTATTTTTATTCGTTAAATTGTATGTACTTTTACTATCATTTGATTTCCATCAAAAGCAATTAAATTGGTTGATAATGCATTATTACCGCTGAGTAATTTTCATAGGAAAAATATATGCATCATATAATCATTATTTAAAGTCCAGACGACAATCGGCCGAGTTAATTAAATATTTAAATTAACACATCTGCAACCAAATATCCAAAGTGAAACTTATAGATTTTTCCTGCCAAGGATTAAAAAAGGTAAATTGTTTAACTTTCCTAATCATTTTCTTTGTGATTTGAAAAGATAAAAATAATGCAGGAATTATAAGTGCCGCAAATATACCATCCCAGCCATCGCTAAATACAAAGTGAATATATACAGAAAATAAGGTGAACATATAGATGATCTAAGTGAACACTTATAAGCAAATAAGTGTTGTTATCACTTGTTCAGAAGTTTACATGCATATTCAACTTATTTTTATTGAACTTATTTGTCTGTATGTGTTCACTTAGATCGTCTATATGTTCCCTTTGTTTGTTATATATATTCATTTTATATTTAGCGATGACAGGGATGACAAAACTGCAGACCAGTAATCAATTTCCAAAATAATGTTTGCCGTAATTACACAACACAAATACTCATGTGATTTGACATTGTATCCTGGCCCAACTATAACCCAATACAAAAGGTAACTGATCCGATTTCATTTGAGTTGATGTCGGAGCCTAATTGGATCTAAACCATGGCATGGGCCCGTTAAATCATATCTAATTCTCATATAACATATTTCAAGTTATACGTAGGGGTGCATAACGTGGAAAACGATCACGAAAGTTGTCATTTTCGTTAACCGTTGTATTGATGCACGAAATTTTTATACTTATTGCGTTGATTGTTGCATCTGTTTAACGCATGTTGCGTTGATTGTTCCGTTGATGGGAACGATCAAAACGGTTATAACCATCTTTGACTACCTAACTGTTTTGCATTTTATTAAGATGTAAGAAAATAAACTATTCTGCATTTTGTATGAAACAGAGATAGAGAAATGACATGTTATGTCACGCGGGAAAGGGGGAGGAGGCACTATAATCACCTCTTGCTCTCGACGACGATTGTACTCGGTGGTACAGAGGCGAGAGAGATAGATGTAAGTGTGTTCGGCGGAGAAATGACGGAGCGACGCTGCAGAAATCTAATTTTACTCATTTCTCCCTCGATCTCTCTGCTGAGGTCCTCTGCAATCTAATAATAAAACCATAAAAAAAATTTTAGACGAAATGCGCGAAATAAACGACCACGAAACGTACCAATGTCACTAATCGTTCCGTTCTGAGACGAAACAATATTTCTATTTGCGTTGCTTGTTCCGTTCCTTAAACGAAACTGAAATCCTTATCCGTTATCGTTCCGTTCCGGACGAAACGAAACGAAAGAACGGTTGAAACGGCTACCGTTTTCAGCCCTAGTTATACGAGCTATTTTCCCAAAAAAAAGAAAAGAAAAAAAAGCGAATAAAAGGAAAGATGGGTTTCCCTGCCAAAAATTACTCTTTCCTGATAATGTAATCCTTTTTATTTAAATTTCGTGACATGCCCCTAGTTAAATAGCAAATTTCCAAAATGTTGATTTGATTTTTTGGGGATAAACTGATACAGCATATCACAGTTGCGAAAGATCTCTGTAGGGATCTTTTTTTCGCTTTTGTATAGATTCAGATCCCAACAAAGTTGCATGGTTCTTAACATATTTTTCCTTGTTTTTTCCTACCTATTACCGGTGACAAATGCCAACCAACTGCAGTGGATTTAAATGCGTTCCATCCAAGTTGAGGGGTTTATACGATTATATCAGCTGAAGACACATAGTCTAAGGTCAAGAAATTACTGCCTCGTATAATCATAATCTAGACCCTTTCATATTCAAAATAAATAAATATATATTCTAGACTCTTTCCAAAAAAAATAAATAATAAATTAAAAAAATCCTATTCTAGAACAGTGGTTCTTACTTGACGCATACAGAGTAATCTACTGTTTGTCATTTTGGTGCCGTTTGGATAGTTTAGGAATAAGAGAAATAATTTATTTTTAAGCGGAAAATATTGGCAAGTCTATAATTTTGTGAAAAATTTGGATGATTAGAAATAAATTTATGTCCGGAATTTGCTATTCTTGTTTATTCCTTATCCATCCAAATAACCCCTTTGGTAGTTTTTCTGCAGAGGATATAGTGGGAACAAGTGGGAGTGAAGAGTATTTGTTTTTGAGAAAAAAAAACCTCCGAAAATAGTAGACGAGAACTATAGTTGACAATTGTGAAAATTAAAGGACCAGACTATAAAACTCCGATGCGGTTTTATAATCTATAGTATTGTAACAATTCTGACTAATTAGACAATAACTAAGTTTCAAATTATCTGAATTAGTAATTAATTATGTTTGCATGAATTATATGATCAAGAAATTAAATTAAAATTTAATAATAACAAAGCTTCAAGAATATGTTGTCTGTAGATATGAAAAATATCCGTTATAATTTTCTGAGTATTTCTGCATAATTGCCTTAGTTATCTGAGGTTTGGAAGGGACCAAATTAAATTATATTGTGAAATAGCTAATTTATAAAAAAAAACAATGTCAGAATTCGACCATACAAACAGCCACTGGGTTTGGTCACAAAAGATCTAGACCTCATTTAATAAAATACAGAGCGACGGGGCGCTCTCCCTCTTTCTTCTTCGTCTCCACATCTGATCTGTCCCTCTTTCTCTCCATCTGTTCTCCCCGAGCTCACCCCTTCTGAGCTCGTGGCTCCTATGCTCGTGTTGAGCTGTGGTTGGACAACGTTGCACTGTCATTTTGACTAGCCTATTGTCTAGAGGCACCTCAGTTAGCCTCTCTGACCTCCTTGATGTCGTGCACGAGGAGAGCTTCTCCTCTTCCCTTCAATCGATGGCGTCTGTTAACGCCTTGATGAGTACTGGCGTGGCACCATCTACTCCTCAGCATCACTCCTCTCTTCTCTCTCATATCTTGTTAGAGGTAAGATTTTTATATTGCGTCGAGTTGGGTATGATTTTGGGGTTTCAAAAATTGGAGAAGAGGAGAGGAAACGAAGACTGAGGAAGGTAAGTGTGTGTTTACTTTAGTGTGTCGGAATTTTCGTCATTCTCTCAAAGAATGAAGAGGGTTTCCTCGAGAAATTGGAAATTGCCTTAGATTCACCTCCTTAAGGTTCGATCTCCGTTCGAGTATCTCTTTATGACAAGAGAACCAAAATAAGAGTCACTTCTTAAAAGAATTTATTGATTTCGTGGGTCCTTTCTTTCCAATAGGCGCAAACCTCTTATTGTTAATTACCTCCTGGTTTCCCACGAGAACCTCTAATTAAGGGATTTAAAGAATTATATATAATAGGCTAGGAAAATCGTTTGTAAAATAATTTTATATTTATGTGGGGTTTATTTCTTTTGGTTTAAACTAGACTCGATTGACGTACTAGACCTAATTGACGGGACCCAATTGAGGACACTTGAATGATTTTTATTTGAAACAGACTTGGTTTTCGTTTTGATGTCAGGACGTGATTTTCGGTCTCTAGGCTATTTTGGGCCTTTAGAGGATTTGGATTTGGATTTTTGAGTTTATCGAGGCTATTTTGGGTCATTAGGATTTGGGATTTGGATTTGAGTTTATCAAGGCTATTTTGGGTCTTTGGACTTGGACTTGACTTGGGTTGTTTAAGGCTATTTTGGACCTTTGGATTTGATTTGGGTTTCCAAGGTTATTTTGGGCCTTTGGACTTGGATTTGGATTCAAGGTTATTTTGGACCTTTAAAGTTGGATTTGAATTTCAAGGCTATTTTGGGTCTTTGGATTTGATTTGGATTTTAAGACTATTTTGGGCCTTTGGATTTCAAGAATATATTGGATCTTTAGATCTTGTTTGGGTTTCTCGAAGCTATTTTGGCCGTTCTTGAGAAAGGGTTTTCAGGACTATTTTGGATCTCTTGTGGAAACAAAAGTTTGGGCTCTCAAAGCTATTTTGGGCCATTTGTGAGAATTTGAATTTGGCAATACTTGAGACTATTTTGGGTCACTTGTAAGGATCGATTTCTGAGACTATTTTGGGTCGTTTGTGGAAACAACATTTCAGGTTCTCGGGCTATTTTGGACCACTTGTGAAAATTTCTAATCTTGGAGTTACTTGAAGTCGATTTCGATTTGCTGAAGAGATTTCGTTCCTTAAATGAAAATGCTTCGGTCTTTATTTCGATTTCGTGTTTTGACTTTTAATTTCTTAAGTTTCTCTTTGAATTTTACCATTTTCACAATTTCTTTTTATTTTTATTTTATAATTCTAGACTTTTGAAATATCTTTTTATATTTTTAATTATGTTTATTTTCGAAAATACTTAATATTCAATATGTTTCTTTTGAAATCGTTTCTATTTTTGAAATTATCTCAATATTTATTTTTTAAAAAATTTGTTAGAAGATTTTAATTGAGTTTTGAAATCATTTTGGAATTTTACAAAATCATTTAATATCATTTTAGAATTTTATAAATTTTGTTTAATATGGAAAATACTTCAAAAATAGAAATTATCAATAAATCGACAGATTTTTATATCAATATCAAAGTACAGAGAAAATGATTTATTTGGATTTTTTAGAATTTTATGAATATTTTATTTGAATTTTTCTGAGTTTCCTACTATTGTAATGAATTTTCGAAGTTTCTGCTAATTTGTCGTTTTCTTATTGGGCCATGTGGACGGAAAAAGGCTGAAATGGCGCTGAATTGACATGACGTGGCGCTGACATGGATCTCACGTGGCATTTATTTTATTTTAATTATCTCAAATCAAATTGTTTTGGCGTAACGAGTCACTATCGTGTCAGTGACCCGTTACAGGAGACATGACCACAGAAGATCGGAGGATACGTGGGTTTAAACCCGTCTTCTCCAACGGAAAGTTGAAACTTTTGCAAAAAGATCCCCGGTTCTTCTCCGGCGAAATTACAACGACTACGCCCGCTGTTGGAGCTGAGACTTGATGCGTTAGGATCGTGGGATCGAGAAGAAGCGTTTCGTGGGCTCCATTTTTGCTGTGAAGGCTTGTGTTGCCTCATAAAACGTGAGGTGTCTCGAGTTGCCATCAATGGCGTTCAGAGTTCTCCAATCATCTTCATTTGCCATAGATAGGTTTAATGCACTCGTAATAGTGTCCTAAAGTTGGTTGCAAGATCAATTTGGCATGGTAAAGCTTAGGTGATCTCAACTGAGGCATCTCGGCTTTGTTTTGTCCTGAAATGAACTCGACTGGTGGGACCCACACAGAAGTTTTCTTGTGCCAGAAACATATTTAATTTTATTTTGTTTCACTTTGTTCTCATAGAAAAAATTAACCTAATCTATTTTTCTGTTGTAAGACTCTACTGGTGTTGGCAATGTGCATCAACTCAAAAGGTTAGATTGATTTGAAATTCTGTATCGGTAAGATTCCGTAGACTTGAATATTTCTTAGTTTAGAGTAGGATCATTCTTCAAAAATTGCAACTTCTATTTCTTGATTGGACATGGTCTTTTACTTCTTTTTTCTGCAGCCGTATGACACGAGATCTTACAATGAGGAATCTGGTATCAACTTTTTAGAAGAATTATGTTAAAGAAATTTGGGAAGATTCTAGGTTTATTATCTCAAAATATATTTCTTTTATTAATTAATACAAATTTGACATATCTTGTAAAATTATTTCTTTATATTAATTTTAGTGTCTACGTACGTTGTGGGAAAAAAAAAAGATATAGCTATGCCAATTGATTGATTGGTATTTATTTCAATATTGAGAATATAAATGATATCTCAGATATAAAACGATGTATATTTTTGGCATTGCCTATGATACAATAGTGATAATAGTACATGGATATATATTTCTTTTGAAAGTGGGTATGACATTGCATATAGTCCAATTGAAATATAGTCGAAATATAAATAAGGCAAACAATTGATGCATTGCGTGGGTAGTATTTTTTCAAATTTAGAATATGAATGAACCACTTTGTTATTTATGATTTTTTATGGGAAAGAAACGAAGATTTTATTCAAAAAAAAAAAATCTGAACAAAAATAAGATTTTATTCAATAAGATATGCATTTGTAATTCATATGCATCAGGTTTTACTATGCATATATTTATGCATCTATAAGGCTCCATTTGGATGGTGTGGGAATAAGAGGAATAAGAGAAGAAGTATTGGAAATTATGTAACTTTATAAAGAGTTTGGATTGTTTATAATAAATTTAGGAGTAGGAATAAGCTATTCCTTTATTCCTGCACCCATCCAAACGGAGCCTAAGTTATTTTGATGCTCAAACGTGATAGGATATGACTATTTATTACCGACAAAAGTCGAACAAAGGAATTTTCAAGTTTATTACTTTTGTGTAGAGAATCAAAAATAAAAAGCATTCATGTTTTTCTAAATTAAAAATGAATCATACGAAAACTAAAAGAAAAAACTAGATAGCCGCTACTTCCCCACTAGTTTTATAGGGTTTGTTTGGATGAGCTTAGGAATAAGGGAATAGTTTCTCCTTACTCTTAAATTTATTATAAACAATTCAAACTCTTCACAAAGTTACACACTTCTTAATACTTTTTTTCTTATTCCTCTTATTCCCACGCCATCCAAACGGAGCCATAGAAAAGCAAGGAAGAGATAGAGAGAATGTACGTTATGACCCGATTATATAAAATTTTGAGTCATGTAAATATAGCAAGGAAGAGTCGGCAACGAAGGATTTCCATATATGAAATTGCTTAGGACCATCCCAGAGATTATATCATTCCCATCATCTCCGATTTTCAGAAAGAGAAAACGCGTGACCTCCCCTTCCGCGTACGCTGACTCCCCTTCTCCCGCGTGAACTAATCCCTCCCCCTCTCGCGTACACTGTCCCCCCCTCCCTCCCACGTACGCTGTCCCCCCCTCATCCCTCTCACGTACGCTGTCCCCCCACACTCCCTCTTCCCCTCCTACACACTTCATAACTGTTGAAGTTTATATAATTAAATGTTGAAGGTAATATCCTAACTGTTGAAGTTAATAAATATAACTGTTATAGTTATATATATTAACTTCAACAGTTACGATATTACCTTCAACATTTATGTATATTAACTTCAACAGTTACGATATTACTTTCAACATTTATGTATATTAACTTCAACAGTTACGATATTACCTTCAACATTTAAACATATTAACTTCAACAGTAACGATATTACCTTCAACATTTATGTATATTAACTTCATTAGTTACGATATTAACTTCAACGATTTTATATATTAAATTCTACAATTATGATATTAACTTCAACGATTTTATATATTAATTTTAACAGTTATGCTCGGAAGAGGGAGGGGGAAGGACGTACGCGGGAGTGATGGAAACAGAGCGACAAGAGGGAGGGGATAACGTACGCGAGAAGGGAATATACGAAAATTTCTAGAAATGAAAACCGCGTAGAGCCAAAAATAGAAAAAACGCATGGGAATGATGAAGATGATGAATATCGAGAATGATCCTTATCACCCCGTTGCCATATATAATCTAGGGATAATTTTTTCTGTGCCACCCAAAATTTGTGAAATCTAGCAATTGCCACTCGAAAGTTAAACCTTCTATTTTTGCCACCCAAAAATGTGGTCACCCTTATGATTTTGCCACTTTAAGTAAAATTTTCTGCTATGTGTACCCAAAACTGTGTACCCAGATTATTAATTAATCTTCCTTTACTTTGCCAATTTTAAGTTGGTTTACTTTGGTTGTAACCTCACATCATCGTGTTTACCCGCGATCTTCCCATTTTTTCTAGGTACTGTACGGCAGGATGATTCTTTTGGTTTCTTAAAATTTCACTTTTAACTGACGTTTTCTGGTTGATTAATTTAAACAATTTTATTAGTTTGGTATAATCTCCCCCTAGGTGCCTACCCAGAATAATTAGAAAATTAGAAAGCCATAATATTAAGAATACAAACCTTGCTCTGATACCAGAATCGAATAGTAACGATCAGATCGACTTTGAAACTTCTGATTACTAAAGAATACTGGTTCCAAAGCTTTGAAAAGAGAATGAGGGAATTTTATTGATATCTTGGAAGTGATACAGGAGAAGAAGAGATGATTACTAAGTTGGGTGATGCCCTCTTAGTGAAACATCCTACTGCTTATATAGAAGGAACGCTACCGGTTGGTGTTGAACCCTAAAATATTCTCATAAATACCGGAGAACGGTAAAGAGGAATTTGACAGTCTGAAAATTATCCCGATTAATCGGGAGGGTTTATTTACAGATAAGAGGACAGAGGTATTTTTATATCATGCAACATGTCTTTTCTTTTTCACGAGCCATGCCCCGAAATATCGTACGAAAATAATTATATGATTTCATAAATATTTGTGAAATTATATGATTATAAAAATAAAATTAACATGGGCATCAAAATATATCAAAATCAGTGCATCCGAAGGCATCAAGATTCGTGCAACAAATATTCCATGATCAAATTTCATTTTACTGCTCTGGCCCACTTCGTTTCGGCCCAATCCATATCGGCCTATATAAAAAAAAACGGAAAGCCCATAATGAAAATAAAGATGCAACGGCCCAACCCACATCAGTCCAAAAAAAAAGGAAGGGGGAAGGCCCATAAACACTCGCGGCCCATTACTTCGTCTCCTTCGTTCCGACTGATTTCATTTCTGACGCACGCCATGACGCAGAGGAGCTTCTGACGAACGCCGTGACGCAGGAGATGGACCCTCCCTCTCGCACGCCTGTTGACAAACGAAGCCAAGTAATGATGGCAGGGAAGGGAATCTCGTTCTCCTCTCCTTCTCGCGCGGTGCACAGAGGCAGGCTGCTTACATTGTCTCCTCTCTTGCTTGCTCAAGTACGAAGCCAGACCAGCCTCCTTCAATTCCGCTTTCACCACTCCTCTTCTGCCACACCATGATGACTAGGCATTTAATTGCGAGAGAATAGAATCCCAATGCCAATGGATAAGCTCATCTCTATCATCTCCAGTGGGGGCTGAGATGGAGAAGGTTCAATTGTTTGGAACTTGTAATCTGAGGTGTTGTTCAATTGATTGAAATAAAGATTAATCAATTTAATCCCATGGTCAAACTATAACTAAGAAGCAGCTGTGAAAGCCAATGAGTTGTTAATTGAAGGGATTATGAAGAATAGACAGGTCAATTGTCTAAAATCTGTGAACTCAAGTGTCGTGAGGCAAAGCAATGTTGAATTTTACAATCAGATTGCAATCAAGAGATGTTATGATAAGCTAATTAAGAGAACTAGTGAACAAAGTTCATTGTAACATGGAGCAACCACGGTTAAAGCCAAGTGTCACAATTAATAATCAGAAAATAAAAGGAAGGCAAACCAGGGAAGTGTTCAAATCCCCAATTACACAGCCTTGATTGGAGGCGTGTCATTCTTGTTACAAATCAAACTGAGGTTCAAAGAAGCATGCAATGATATCAGAAATTGAGTAATGCAACACATGCTTAAAATGGAGACCATATGACACAAAGGATCAATGCTGTTAGAAGGAAGAGAAGAGTGTCTCACTGTTGGCATATCCCTTAGGTACAGAAAAGATGGAACAGTGAGGCTCAATGTAAAAGAAGTGAGATGACCAGAGAAAAAAATGCAGGGGTAAAATCGTCCAGCTCCCTCAGAATATTGGATGATTGGTGCCATCTACAGTAGACCCTCCATTTCTCCTATAAGAAGGCATCCATGACATGCACAAGAAGAGGGGACACCCCAGCAATCAAGTTTACAATCCAGAAACACACAACCAGAGATACACACGAGCTCAGCCATCAAGCACAAAGAGATACTGCCCATAGCATTTTGTATACATTTGTGATTTCTGTTAGGATAGCCACTTAAAAAAAAAAACAAAAAAAAGAGGAGTGTGTTAGTATAAGCATTAGCTTCATAGTTTCAGTTTTAAGCCACTGTTTGTTTCACTTCTTTGTAATCTACATTTAGTGAAATAAGAAGGTTATTCCTTTTTACTTTGCAACTTTCATCTTCCTTTTTTTTTTCTGGCTTTGCACAGAATTGAAAGCAATGTAAGGAATAAAATAAAAAGTGCTTTATGTAAATATGTATATAGGCATGTTAATCAACACAAGCATTTAGGAAGCAATGTAGGGAACAATTAAAATCTGTTCTTTTATATGCTGCATGCATGTAGGCTAAGAGTCATATTTACATCTAAATAATGGAACCAGAAATGGGCTATGTTTAACTAACTTAAGATATATTCATATTTAGTATTAAGTGGACCATATATAAAATAAAAAAATGGACAACAAGGACAGCAGGTCTTAAGGTTCAGGAAGTCCTGAACATCACCTCATGCCAATGGACATCACCTCGTGCCAACATGTTGCAACTCATGAAGGAGGCCATCATCACCACTGCTTCAATCATGTCAAGGAGAAACCTGTGTTGGAGGCTCTCACATGGCAATCTAATGGAGCACCTTTCCTCAGAAGTTGTCACACTGTCTTCAACCGACAGCATAGATGTAGTCACTATAACCATGGCTTAACCTCAGCCGAAAGCATGCCACAATGCTACCATGATGGAGTTAAGGATCACATGCACTCAGGAGCATGCCAAGATGTTCCCCAATGCCTCATCAAACTCTCAATGCTATCAGGAGTGATCATAACCAAAGCAAGGCCAGCCGACAGCTCATCAACATGGCCAAACCAAAATTGAGGAGTAACTCCTAGATAAAGGCATTCGGCAGTCAAATTGATTGTCCAATCACCTTCCTGCATCTGTCACCAAGCCCATAGACACCTTATTTGACCCCCACCATGGCCAGGCAACTGTATCGACCAACTCACCGCCATGGCAGACCATGGTTGAGGTGTAGCGCTATGCCAGAGGATTTCGGCAACCAAATTGAAGTTATACCAAGCTTCTGAGACCTATCACGATGCTCTCTGACGCATTATCTCGACACAATGACCACTGGGAGCTCACAACCACCGACAAGCCCTGCCAAACCCTAGCCGTCTGGGAGGAGATGATTATGATGCAAATGGAGGAGACGGGCTCGAGAAGTGGGTCCCACAACACCCTGAAGACTCTACGATCCTAACTGGCCCCGTCGTGAGGCTGATGGACCGCCTGGGATGTTCGATCAGACGGCCATGGCAGGGAGTTCTCTCGTTCTGTCGACGAAGGAGAATAGGAGAGAAAGGGGTTTATTCCCTAATTTGCATAAACATGGCGCAAACAATAACGGCTAATACCGTATCATTGACAGTGGGCCCCACACACGAAAGAAACAATTATTCCACAGAGCTCCAGGAGTGTGGATGGTTTTATTAAGGGGCGTCCCAAAATTGGTGATCTTCTGTGGCGATATTTTATGGCGGGTCAACACCGTGTGGCAACTCGCTGACATCAAACATGAACCAATGGAATGCCCCCACGTGGCACCTTCTTGACCAGAGAGGTCGCTGCTGACCACTCTTCTCTTTGCTGGCTTGGACCAACCGTGTGTTGCCACGTGTCATTGCTTGCTGATGTGGCACCATTCTATTGTTGGAAATTTTAAAAATTCATAGAAACTCAACCGTAACTCAGAAAAATCCAAACCAAATTTCTACGGATCCAGAAAAATATGGAGAATACAGTCATGCCAAAACCACAACCAAAATCCAAACAGAATATTTTTAATCCATATTCTAAGCTCTGGCCAATCACGAATTGCCACCTCAGCCTTATATTTATTTTAAAAATCCAGCAACCTTTAAAAATTCATGAAAAAAATCACAGGAGGTTCAGAAAAATATGAGAAAAATCCTGGAAGTTTAGAAAAAATAAAGGGAGTCTATTTGGCTAATCACCACCACTATAAACCTTACCAAATATATCCCTACCATTATTCTCTCCTGGATATTATGAAGAAAAGCCGTTTCGGCAAAGGTTCAAAGGCTCATGATCGAATCACTGAAGGCATGGATAATATTATAAAAGTCATACCGGAATACTAGCACGACCGAGTCTAGTGCTCCGTCTATGACTTGAGATAAAGCTCATCGCAACCCCAAGTGATCAAAACCACCAGACGGTCATCGTCACGACGGGCATGGATCAAAATGGAGGCACCAAGTACTGTTGCTCACGAACAAGAGTACTGGTGAAATATCAAGCTCAATGATCTGGTTAAATTGAGACTCGCTAGCCTCAAGATGATGGGTAGTGAGATCTATCACGATGTCACGGGACTCTATCAAGAGACCCGAAATAATATGCAAATCAGATGAAGACCAAAATAATATTCAAGCAAACTGATAAAATTCCAAAGGGAAGACAAATTACACCGTAAGATATTATCGGTGAAGAATATGGATCCAACCACATACGAGCAGAACTCTTTGCAGTCTGAGAAAAGCTCACAATGTTGTCCCAAGCCTGCTGAGACGATGAAAGCCACGATTATCAAAGGCACCCGCTCTCTCGAGAAGGCAGGAGGTCCTATCTTGAGTGTATGCAATCTACCCGCCAGAGATAACATATGCCAACACCGCTGACACAGGCACACAGCATTATGATCCTATCAAAGATATGCAAATATTACCATTACAGACAAATTGCACATCATCATACCCGTACCTTGGGGAAAGATCACACTTTTATTTCAGGAGTCTACGATTATCTGAGGCACCCGCTCTCTCGAGAAGGCAGGAGGTCCTAACTTGAGTGTTTGCAATCTAACCGCCAAGGATATATCGAGGCCAACACTGTGGCTGTAAACAACTCCCTCAGATTATATTAAAGACCTTATCCCAGATCACACCCCTACATCAGATGGATCCATAATCCTTACCCAAATAATATCCTCATTCAGAAACCTTCAACATGTTCCTTAGTCACATTACTTATGCTTCAAACAGCTCAGTAATGTTGACTCGATCTATCTTTTAAATCAACAACCAGATCTCACACAACAAAACTTACCTCTTTCGGTGCTGGAGGGAAATTATAATGTTCCGGTCGGAAGCCGGACATTACCTGAACGCTCGCAAAGATTGCCGAGCGTCTATTGACTTTCCTTGGCTAAATGCCAAGCACTATGTCGCATTGACGCTTGATCAGGAATCAAGCGAAGCTTCAACAGCTGGTCAGAGACTGAGTGTCAGAGGAACGCTCCCATGATCGAGAACCAACTGTTCATGACGTACCGGTCGGCAGCCGGACGTTACTTGAACGCTTAGCGTCATTTGAGTGACTCGTCTTGCCTAGATGTCAAGCATTACGTCACATTGAACGATTGGTCAGAGACTGAGCGTCAGAGGTACGCTCCTATGATCGAGAACCAATTGTCACCCGCACCTGAGGAAGCCGAGGGGCAGCTGACTTAGGTAGCACCCGCGCGCATAAGATTTTTGGCGGCCACAAACCCAAGGGTCTGGCGAAGGATAGTTTCAATGCTTCGGGTGAGAGCCGAACTGTTGAAACCTTGGATATTTCAGGTGGCAGCTGAACTATCCGCTGAACGTTTGAATAGCAATCAGGGTTCCTTGCGAGGTTTCGAGTAACACTTGGACTATCTGCATGATATCTCGGCTGGCTACCAAGTATCATCAGAATATTCTAAGGAGGATCGAACCGTCTGTTCAATACCCGTTTGGCGAACAAATGTCACTTTAACATCTGACTGGCATCCAGATGAAATTCGGACACTTCAGGTGGCAGCTGAACTGTCCATTGAACGGCCGACTAGCAATCAGATTCCTTTTAACATTTCGAATAACAGTCAGACTATTGTTTGATATCTCGGCTGGCTACCAGGTATCACCTCAATACTCTGAGTGAGGATCGAATTGTTACTTATCTGATTGGCGAGTGGACGTCACTTCAACGCTTCGAAGGATAATCGAGTCATCTGTCCGATAAGCTGGCTGGCTACCAGATATCACTTCAGAGTCTCAATTATGATCGAATCGGAAGGGAACATCTGACTGGCACCCAGATGTCATTTCTAAACGATTCGAATAGCAATCGGACCAATTGTTTGGTACTTTGGCTGGATACCAAGTATCACCTCAATACTCCGGATGATAATCGAATTGGCACTTAACACTTGGCTGGCAACCAAGCGTCTTCGGTTCAGGTGGCAGATGAATCGATTCCTGGATATTTGACTTGCGACTAGATGCACTGTCGACACCTCAAGCAACAATCGGATAACCTGTGGGATATCTTGGCTGGATACCAGATGTCACCTCAGTATCTCGAATGATGGTTGAACCGTCTACTCAATGTCTGAATGGCAACCAAATGTCTCCTGAACGCTCTGAACAACAATCGGATTATCTGTTTGATATTCTGGCTGGCTACCGGATATCACCTCAGTACTTCGGATGGAGATCGGAACGTCACTTAACGTCTGATTGGCAACCAGATGTCTTGACGATTCGAGTGACAGTCGAATCGTTTCCCTGATACCTTGGATGAAAACTAGATACCGCTTCAACGCTTCAAATGGCAACTGGATCGTCTACTTGATATCATGGCTGGAAACCATGTATCAATGCAACGCTTCAAGTGACAAGAGAACCGTTTATTTGATATCTTGGCTGGAAACCGAGTATCACCCCAAGGAAAAGAAACCGAACATTGCCAAATGTCACTTCAACGCTTCGGGAGCAAACCGAACCGTCACTTTGAACATCGCCAAATGTCACTTTTAACGGAAGCCACTCCGTCTATTGAACGTCTTGGTCAGGTACCAGATGTCACTTAACGCTCTATGCCCATTGAACGAGCGTCACCCCGCTTCCCGGGAAAGGTCAAGGGGTAACCGACTCGGGTCGCACCCGCGCGCATAAGATTTTAACGCCCATAAACCTAGGGGTCCGGCGTCTTTAACATCCACAAGCCCAGGGGCCTGATGTCAACTCCAAAAAAAAAAGAAGAAAACAACCTCAAGCACCGCATCAACCAACTTTAACGATCTGATCAGGGATCAGATGTCACTTTCAGACAACCTCGACAAAGATCAACAGGAAATCTAAGAAACCCGCTTCGGGAAGTCCATGCCTTATAAAAACAAAAATGCAAACCATAAGAGCCTAAATCTTGATTCAACACATTACGGAGAGAACTCGGAAAACGAGAAGACTACAAGCGTCCAGCGACGACAGTCAACCGAAACCTCTACAAGCTAAGAATTCCAAAGACTGTTGTCCCCTGCAATCCAAAGTCCACAAAAAAAAATATATATATATAATAATATGATATATTAATATTGCATTGTAGTAGTAATATCAATAATAAAAAAAAAAACAAAAAAATATAGATGCATGATAGGACCGCTAATTGCATATTTACAATTCCCTAACAGCTCACGACACACAATCCTTTGGTTTTCCCGATCTAGAGGTGCTCCTGACCATGTCGGAGGTAATTAACAGTAGGGGCTTGCGCCTACTGGAAAGAAAGGACCCCTTCAAATAATAAACCCTCGTGAGAACTCAAGACCGTACAGGTATCGCGCTTCGGGGTGGTATCGGTATCGGCCTCTTGAGGCTCGCGAGGGGTATCTGATCCGCATTCTTTTTTGCCCCTCAATCCGAGACCGGATTTTCCTCTGTTGATCCGAGGGCCGCGAAAAAGTGCGAGACAGTTGGTGAGCTCGATAATTGAATGCGGGTGCGCATATGGGCCCCATCGTCCATTTCAATTATTCGTCTACCACAGTTGGTATGTCCTTAGCAAACTAGTGGGCATCTTTAGTACAATAATTGCCCAAAAAGAAATAAAAGCAAACCACTCATTTCGTGCCAACCCATGTGACAGTAAAGAAAAAAGAAAAGATGCGCACTACCGTAGTGGCACCGAAAGCAAACACAATAATGTGATTCCCTTATAATGGTGGGACTCACTAATAATAATGGCCTTGCTGGATCGATCGCATCTTTTGGTGAATTGCTAACAGCTCATCAATGTTATGATTAACTGGTCCTAGTGCAGTACTAGCCCAGTTGTCCTTGGATGCCTTCTGCTCTAGGCGAATCTTTTGCAAATAATTCAAGACCATGAGCCTTTCGACTTCATCAATGATCCTTTGTATTTGCTCCTTATGAATTTCCTCAAGCCTAAGTAGCATGGTTCCTTCCCACTGAAAAGACCGTGGGTACATTGTTAGTAAGTCACCAGTTATTATTTCATAATCCCGAAGAGAGTCTAACTCTCTTCCTGAGGTTGCCCATCTTTCGGCCTGCTGAAATGCTTGCTTGCTTCCTGGTCTGAACCCGATTGTTGAACTTCCTTCATGGATTCTCATGAGGTTCCTCAGATGATCAAGCACCATTTTTCTGAAAAAGAAATAAAATTCACACAAAATGAAAATTATAAGAAAACTAAAAATGTCAGTAGCTTTCCGTAGATTACTACCAGACAGTTCCTAAGATACAGGGTATAGTGGGTTTTTCCAGCGGTCCACCATGCCCGCTTATCGCCTTGCTCTAGAGGTTTTGAAAGAAAGGTTTTTCATCTAGCATATTATCAATATGCCCGATAATCGTTGCCAGATGCTTGATTATCTCCTCAGGAGCTCCTTTTGTTTCTTCGAGCACCTTTTCTAAATCGGCCAATTGTTCATCAGCGAAATAGCAATTTCCGGTTTTCACCATATTTGCTGTTAATCGTGATAACGAATCAGCTAGCACATTCATTTTGCCATCAATGTGCTCGAAATTCACTTGCACTCCTGTTCCTGTAACAAAGTCAACAAAATTAATCCATCGGACTCTTGAAGGTTTGTTTTGTGCTGACTTGTTATAGAAACTAATTATGGCCTGGCAATCAGTTCTGAGAGTGATCTCCTTTTGATCCAGGTAGTGAATCTTGAGTGCCTTCATTGTTTCCATGCAAGCATAGATTTCTGCATCTATTGTGGATTTAATCACTGGGAATTTCCCGCTTGCATACGCACAAACTTTCTCCGTGTTTCAGGGGTCATGCTTCGCTTTCTTCCATTTGCATACTCCACCCCATCCTTCCATACATCCGTCTGTTTCAAGGATGATGTATGATCCTTCCGGAGGTAGCTCGAGATCTGGGAGCTGCTGCACCGCTTGCTTGACCTTTCTGATGATCTCGTAGTCTGAGCTTTTGAGCCTTTTGTCACCGTGTTCGCTTGTTTTTGAGTATAATGGCCCAATGTTCCCAATTTCGGTATGTATGATCTGGCATAGTTGAGGATGCCAAGCCATGATCTCATACCGGCCTTCTCCTTCAATTTTTCTTCATCGAAAGAAATGATTTTCTTGATTATGTGCGGCTGAAGTTTGATTTTTCTGTTCCCAATAACTGCACCTAGGAATTCGATTTCCTGTACAGCTATTTTCATTTTAGTTGGGGAGAGTACAAGCCCCCATTTTTCACAGATCGTTAGCATGGCCTCCAAATGTTTGGCATGTTGTTCTTCATTCTCAGAAAACACTAGTATATCATCGATGTAGACTGCTATGAAGTTTTCCGTTCCCCGGAAGCAATCGTCCATCTTTCTTTGAAAAATTGCCGGTGCATTCTTTAACCCGAATGGCATAACTAGCCATTCATACAAGCCATTTGGAACGACAAAAGCCGTCCATTCAACCGATTCAGGATCCATTGCCACCTGATGGAACCCACTTTTTAAGTCGAATTTTGAATAAATCTGACTGTTGCCGACTTTCTTAAGGATGGTATTAATTCCTGGCAAACTATATTGGTCTTTGTGGGTATTATCATTGAGGGTGCGGTAATTAAATACCATACGCTCCTTGCCTTTGATTTCAGCACCAGTCTTTGGATCTATTGATGTACCTGAGTTTACCATCATTGCCATGGTTCTGTGTCGGCTCTTACTGGGTCGTATCACTCCAATCTTGAGTAGCGCCTGAACATGCTTGTCAAATTGCTCTTTCATTGCTGGCGTGACATGTTTCAGGGGCTTGTCTTGGATTGTGATATCCGGGTTGATAATGTCTAACTTGCACTTAACCCGATTCTTTTCCCAGTGTTGGAGAGGATTTTCTCCAATGTACCCTTGTTCTCTTAATCTCTCCAAAAGGGGTCTGAACCTTTCCTTGAATTTCTGCGATTCTTCACCACAGTAGTATGCAGTTATTCTCTGAATCTCAAAATACTCTAGCTCAGACAACTCTAGTTCTTCGATTGCTGCTGAAGCTGCCACCTCAGCGTCAACTTTTGTCGCGATTGTTTTAACATTTTTGTAAAATGTTACCATTTGGCCCTCAATCCTAAGCCCTCCTTGCATGGCTCGGATGAAATTGCAACCAATCAGCATTTGGATCCCATCCCTCTGTTCCATTGGGAATGCATAGGTGAAAGGGATACGAAAACGGTTTTCCTCGATGGCCATTATTCCGCCTTTGAGTTTTTGGTTGGCTATTTGAGAAGAGTTAACCCCGTTGATTTGAATGGGGTACGCACTTGGTTCCAACGCTTCTTTTGGAACTGCATTCTGGTCTACGCAGCAAACTGTTGCGCCAGTATCCAAAATTGCTTGGATTTTGAACTTCTCAACACCTGGTATTTCCATTGTCAGCTCAATGTTGTAAAGTCTGTTTAAGACTCTCTTCCCTTTTCTCGGATCTGGAACTTGAGTACTGATGTATTCATCTCTATCTGTCAGCATCTTGATTACCACTCCATTTCGTTTCTGGATATGGTTTTCAATTGCTTCATCATCCGAATCTACCTCTTCAAGAATTTGCTTTTCAGGGGTTTTTCCTTTTGTTAGATCTCGCATTTCATCCAGATCCTTTCCCATCTCCAATTCTTCAATTCTTTCCTTTAGCCTTTGGTTTTCTGCTAAGAGGAAATTTGTATACCCAATCAGCTCATTAATTAGGGTATCCTTGTTGTCATACTGGAGATTTGATCTTTGTATTGTCAACCTTCTTCCTAGGTTGAATCTCGAACACATTGGGCAGACAGTCAAATGACATGAACTGCAATGTGCTCTCATCCTTGGATTAGTCTGCTCCTTGCAGAATAGACACCTCATGAATTCTTGCGCCACTGGACTATTGTCCTCCCATTGATGCGCACAATTTTGGATTTCTTGGGGCACTGAGGTCACCACTCGCCATGAGATTTCTTCACTCGTTATCATCATTGCGGTTTCGTACGGAACCTCATTTATACCAGCCATCAAAGAATGACTAGTACCTCCTTCTCCTTCAGAAAATGAACAGATTGCATCGCTATCTGGTTCATTTTGATCTACCGAGAGCACATCCCAGTCATCATCTAGGTCTAGATTTTCGACTATGGCTGCTCTTGCAATGTTGCCTTTTTGCCTTGTGCAGTTGCGGGCAAAATGTCCTTCTTCACCACATATAAAGCACTTGCATTTTCTTACTTTATCTGCGTGCTTTCTTTTGAATACTCTGATGTGCGTATCATGTGGTTTGCCCCGATATGTCTTCGCCTTTCGAAGACCATACTTCTTGTTCTTTTGATAGTAACCCGGCACTGGTATGCGGCTACAGAATGAGAGATCTTTGAGGCTTCTTTGGAGTGCAACTCTCTTACACTGCTCTGTCAGGTACTGGTAGGTAAAATGTATTCTTGGAATAACACCTACAGTATTGCCTGGGTATTTTTCAGCAAATGCCTTCTCAATTTCTCCACCAATAATTGGAGGCATCTTTCTGAAAAATTTTGTCGAGAGTTCAGGAGATATGAACATCCTTCCTGATTTTGCCGCTAAGATCTTATAATCATTTATATAGTCGAAAAGATCTTTCACATTGTGGCATGAAAGCCTCTCTAGGTCGTTGTGATCTTGCTCTTCAGTGGACCCGGTTGTTGGGTCCTCCAACAGGAACATTCGTCTGATTTGTGATATTACATTTTGCGGATCATCAGCGATGTTCACTAGTTCTTCATATTCAGTGGAAAATGCCATTCTCCACTGAATCCAGGTCTTTTTCTCCGTTTCTCCTAGGAGATTTTCGATGTAGTTGACCTTTGATTTGTTATCTGCCCAGTTTTTCTCATTTACCAGATTGAGCGTGATTGATTCCCATCGGGAGATAACTTCTGAGTATAACCCAATATCTTCTGGTAAAACTAGGATTGCGCCTTGACTGGCTTGGGCTGTTGGCAGGTTAAACCTTTCGTTCATTTGCCTTGCATAGCCACCGCGGATGTTGTCCAACCGTGCCTTTATCTCTGGGATTTGGAGGTTCTGGGGTTGCCTTGAACCAGGTGGGTACATGGCCGGTCCCATGATTGGTTCAGGTGGTGTTCTTGTAAGTGAAGACTCTGCAGTTGAGAGTACAGTCTCCACTTTCTTTTTGAGGTTTTTGAATTGTGGGTATTCCATCTCTTCTATCATATAAACTGTCTCGAATAGATCCTCGTCCCACTTTGTTTTAGAATTTGGGGAACTGACATCTTCCCCACCACCTTTCGCTAGAAGACTTAGCAAGTCTTCATCTTGGTTTGTCGGTGCACCCAATTGAGACAGGAATTGCACCGTGGAGAGTATCTCATCTTCGTCCGACTCGTCCCATTGACAGGTCATCATGAGGGCTTGTTCCTCAAACCACTCACTTTCTGCATCAACGGTTTCTAGCCAATTAAACTCTGCAAATGTCATTTGCACGAGTTCGTCTTCGTTGTCTAGTTGTTCAATAGCAAACCATTGATACAGATTTATAGGTTCCATCATTTCAACTGTTGGTTCAGTTTGTTCGGCTTTGAGTATTGCCAAGAACCATTTTCCAAATAAGGGACCATCATCTTGCTCAGTCTCGTCATTTTCACTGAATTCCTCAGGGTCTGAATAGATTTCTGGAAATTCTGGATCATCTTCATATGGCCAATCATCATCTAGCGTGAGTAGATTGATGAATTCTTGTTCGAGTTCTTCCTCATCATTTTCTCCACGAATAGCTTCTTGTTCAGGGGTTGTTGTTGCATACCCTGCAAATCTGACGGATAGTGAGCCGTCTGTCCTTGCTCGGATTCGTGCTACTTGGGGATTCTGAGCTTGTGAGATGACAGCTGGTCTCACAAGCCACTGCCTTCCACGGAGTTCTGTGGTTGTATGTTGCGAGCCAGGGATGGCCCGAACTCCTCGACTTGCTAGGTGGTCCGCCACGTTCTGAACATTGTATCTGAAATTTGTGTGGCTTGTATTGGACAGTCGTCCAATTAGAGACCTTGAGAGTAAAAGATTACTCTCTCCACCTTGCCATCCTTCATACCCGTGAGTTTGAATCACTAGTTGAATGTGATCTCTAAAGTCACGGATACTTAGAGTCATATCTGGGGCAGTATATGCCAACTGCGTCCCAGATGTGAGATCCATCTCCATAGAGCTGATGACAGCTCTATCATCTCGCCATCTAGTGTCTCTGATTAACACTAGTGCATTCACACCTGCACTTCGCCTATGCAACGTGTACAATCGAACCATAATTAGTCCGATATGCAGATGTTGGAGCCCTTCTTGCAAAAGTCTGTTAAAACTTTCTTCAGAGATGAACGGTAGCTCCACTTGCTGGCCATCTGTGACCAACGTTCTTTCATCCGAGTAATGTTGGTATACTCGGTGCCTGCTCTCTGACCATCCAGCTTGGTACAGAGTTTCTGCTGGGACTTGCTGTGCTCGTCTGTATTGGGAGATGTTGAGCTCAGCATCGGGATTCATTTGTGACTCAAGGCTTCGCTGGTACCGTCGAGATTGACCAGGGAGCCTCCTTTGAGCCTCAAATCTGAGTCTAGATCCAAGGCGATAGCCACGGATCTGGTCTTCAACAGTAGGGGTTTGATTTGTGTCTCTTTCTGACACTGATGGTCTTGCTGCCTCTGTTGTTGTTTGCGTTCTGCTCATGCTGCCTTCTTTTTCTCGGCTTCAAATATTTCTTTTGGGTTTTTGAACACAAAAAGTTTGCCTTTCGGTTTTGGTACTGCCGGCTTACTGGGCTCTCCTAAGCTCAGCTTCTGAAGTTGTTGCTGGATCTGGTCCAGAGAGTCAGTCAGGTCGTCAGGTTGAGTGCCTTCTTTTCCTTTCACAGCCTCGAGCCTTTTGACTGCTACCTTCAGATCCTCGATTTGTTCAGTTAATTTAAGCAACAATTGTATGATTGTGTTATTTTGCTTAAATTGGACTTCTGTTGTCCTCCCGGTTATGTCCTGTGGCTTGACAAAACCGACCGCCGGTGAATGGATTGATTCGGTTGCTTTAAGTGCTTCTCTGTAAATTGTGCTGTTCGCGCTGAGGCGCCAATCGCTCATAGGGAAAATAAAATTTTTATAAGGATTTTTAGAATTTCTACTGGTTTATTCTTAAATGACTTTTATTTCAAAAATATTCTAGGTCGGCCTTTTCAGGTTTGATTATACCATCTGGTTCTTCTTGGGGACAATTCTTGGGGTTCATGTAGCACTTTTATATGGTCATAGTGGCATTTATAGAAGAATTAACTTTTGAGTGGCAATTTCACAATTTCCTTCTTTTGGAGTGGCATAAAAACAATTTCCCCTATAATCTAATATTTTACACATCGCACCTCCGTTTCTTTTAAACGATGCTCACATTGATAAAAATATGTATGTATATGGTATATGCCATCATTCCGTAAAAAGGAGCAATCAATCCAAGGCCGGGGCATAAATGGACAAAAAAAGTGATCTATTAATTAATATAAAATAAAATTTGAAACACTCCCATATTTATCTTCCAAAGAATAAATGCCGAAAATTTTAAATGGAACAATTTTAACATAAAATTTTTTAAATAGAATAAAGATTATTAATTTTTTTATTAAGAATACAATTATAGTGGCACGTAAATGACGCTATAAAGCCAGCTCTACAGGGACAGTCATAAAGCGCTATAGGGCTTATAGCGGTTCTATAAATGCCGCTATAAGTTTTTTTTTTTTGTCTTTTTGCTTTTTTCTGTAGCACTTGCGAGAGAGAAAGGTGAATGTTAAGTCATGACATATGAGGTTCGCTTTTACTATTGGTTATCGTATAAATGAATACCTTCATAAATGATCACCCAAACAACTAATCTTCTCGAGTAAAGTCATGACACCAAGGAGACCACGATTTCCTAAATAAACACGCAACATAATTATGTCGGCTTGAATATCGGGTAGATGGGGATTGAGGAGGACAATAAATTGAATAAATTGGAACTAACATCATCTAAAATAATTCAATAAATTGGTTAAAATTTTGAACTATAATAATTCAACAAATTGTTATAATTAATTGTTGCTTATAAATCTAAGTTGCTCTCTCTCTCTCTCTTTTAAAAAAAAATTTGTCCATCATTATAATTAGACGATCTGAGTTATATGAATTGACTGATTTAAATTTTGAATTAACTCAGATAACATATATCTGAAATTTTAAAGGAAGTTTTATTTAGAGAACCATGGCCATGTTCAAAATTATTATATACATACAATATTATTAAGAAATATGTTGGAATGCTTTTATTTTTCTTACACCATTTTGTATGTTCACGTCTTCGATCAAGGGAACCACATTTTAGATTATAGGGTGCGTTTGGATGAGAGAAGAAGAAGAGGAAGAAGGAAGATGGAAAGAAAAAAAATTATAAACAATCCAAACTCTTCACAAAGTTACACACTTCCCAATACTTCTTCTCACTTCTTCTCTTCTTCCCTTCTTCCCACACCTATCCAAACGCACCCATAGAATCAATATATATAACCGACTGATGCTTCTAAAAATATTATTCTGATGCACAATGATACATCAATACTACAAAAAAAGAGAGATCAAATATTATGCGATGAAAATAAACTTTCATATAATTAAAATCTGTCATATATATTCTAAATAACATAATATCCCCACGAAAATAATGTCAATGCTAAAAAAAATAATAGGGAAAATTTAATGCGACAGCAGAGGATTTCGATCCAACCCATCCTACTTGCATTATATATAGGTCTTAATTTATTAGATGGCATGTGCTTTCTTTCTCTCAGCCAGCGACCCAGCGTAGCTCTTCCTTTCCATCGATATTGACTTATCGATTGAAACTCTTCAATTTGTTGCGACTTGCGGCTTTCAAGGTATATCCTCTTTCTGATCTGTTCTATTCCATTCTACTTATTATTTCTGCAGAAAAGGTCTTATTTTCCTTAAATTATAAAAAGTAAAAAGTGAATTATGCGCTACAAACCATATTTTAACTTTCAAAGACGTTGCGTTTTGGAATTTGGAAGTGCCAAGGATTAAGAGTGCCAGCCAATGGCTATTCCAGGGGAGAAAAAAAAGCTTGTGGGATGATGGAAAATATTGAATATTTATTTGGATGGACAGGGAGGCATACAAATTTTGTTTATACATAATTATACAAAACTATACAAAAGTCTTTAAAGGAGGCGGATGTGGTTCCCTCCGGCACACCCACTGGCTCCACATATCAATTTCAAGTTGTTAAGAAAAATTCTAGGGCTCCGTTTGGATGGCTTCTTCCCGAAATAAGAAATAAAGAATAACCACTTTTTACCAATAAATTTATTTCTAATCATCCAAACTCTTCACAAAAGTTACACACTTCCCAATAAATTTACCCATTCCCAATAAATTTCTTCCCTTCTTCCTTCTTCCTACCTTATTCTCAACCATCCAAACGGAGCCTAGAGGAGGATAAACGGATAAACCCTAAAGAAGAAAAAAAAACAAAAACGAGACCAAAATAACATGTAAAAAATTAATAGGAAATATACAACTTTACTTAGGTTCATAATGAGTCGTGGTCGTGGAAGAGAGCCAAAGTAATTAATAATCCTTATTTTCTTTTTGGTGGAAAAAAATAATGGTTAAATCATGTGGCGTGCTTTGGTTTGTAAAAGATCGGAAGGGCAAAATGTTTAATTAACGTTACAAAAGAATAATTGAATTAAATTTAATATCACAGGAGCCATGGATAAGGAGCAATTGGAGGAAGTCCGAACAGCGTATATTGGGCTCCGTTTGGATGTGTTGAGAATAAGGTAGGAAGAAAGAAGAAGGGAAGAAATTTATTGGGAAGGGGTAAATTTATTGGGAAGTGTATAACTTTTGTGAAGAGTTTGGATGGTTAGAAATAAATTTATTGGTAAAAAGTGGTTATTCCTTATTCCTTATTCCGGGAAGAAGCCATCCAAACGGAGCCTTGAAAAAATTGACCGTCAACTTGATTTATGCCCGATAGCGTTGTTGCCATCTGCTGTTCAAGAGAGCTCCTTTCAGGAAACGCTCCAACACATAGTTCGTCTTGTTTCAAGCCAGAATTCTTTCGTAATTAAAGGTATAAATTATGATTAGTTTTGTTTTACATTTCTTGACGAATACATTCACTCAATCAAGCTACATTTTTTAATGGTGTTTACTAAAAAAACTCATAGCAGGAGTTTTTTTTTTTACAAAAACTATAAGGGAAAAATATATATTCTTAACATTATTTTTGTTTATTTTTAATACACACAACAATGGAGTAACGCGCTTCAACAGAGCGTTAATTGATATTGGCTAATAATGCGCTCGTAGATTGAGTTAATGGAAATAGCGCACTTCAAAATTGCGTTATTAGTCCTTAACTTGATCATAGACCATGCTTTTAGCCATTAACTTGGTCATATATAGACCGCATTAACCGACATTAATGCTAATTTTGCATTTTGCGCATGACAATACTTATCTTTTCGATTGCGAATAATATATATATATATATATATATATATATATATATATATATATATATATATAATTTTACAAAAATTAGTTCAAAATTGTCTGATAGATGAAATATAATAAGGCTTAGTACTAACTTTGCACGTTGTGTAATAATTTTTATTTTCGTTTATTCTTGATGAATGATGATACATAATTTGATAAAAATGTGCATATCAGTGGGTTGAGCCATGAATTGGGACACTTTATTGACAGAGAAATTGATGTCCGACTTCATGATGGTTGCATATTGTAGTACTCTAACAGTCATTTTTAGATAGTCTAGTGCTAGAGAATCATGACAGTTGGATACCAAGTTGCATTGGTGATTTACATGGCTTGACTTCTTTCATGTGAGCTCTTTGTAGAATTGAGCTGATGTATTGAAATTGAGTGAGGCAGATAGAGTAAGCTAAGTGAGAAACCTAGATCACTAGAAAGTAATTTAAATTTCCAAGATCTTTGATTGAGAATATTGATTGCAAGATGTGTAGTAGGTTGGATATTGTAGTTAGGGCTGCCAATATACCGCCGTTTCGAACGTTTCCGTTTCGTTCCGTCTGAAATGGAACAGAAGTGGAATGAAAAGTAGTTTCATTTTCAGAAACGGAATGGAAATGGAACGTTGAAATGAGAAATTTCAATGTAAAATGAATGTGGAAGTGAAATTTCCGTTCCGTTTAACGAAATGGAACGGAAACGGAATGGTTTTCTGTTTCGTGTTTTGAAGTGGAATGGAAACGGAATGATAGATTTCCGTTCCATCTCACACGTTTGACAGCCCTGATTGTAGTTGTGTCATTTCGTGTGATGACTATGTTATCCACACAATAGTTTAAATAACAAATTGCGAGTTCATAGCGGGCAAGCTCATGTCATAGAGAATAGTAGGTAGAGACCATTTAGAGAGTGTTATAGGATCATAACCGATATGTACAAATATGCTTGTTCATTGCATCATATCTATACTTTAATTCAACATTTAAATATCATATTACATCATATACATGCTTGTATAGTTTAATTCAAATACTTAAAACTTTAAAATCTACTATGTTAAGAGATTTGGATGAACCAGATGTATACTTTAATTCAAAATTAAATATAATATTACATCACATGCGTGCTTTAATAGTTTAATTCAATACATAAAACTTTACAATCTACTATTTTAAAAGACAAATCTCATTGTTCTTCATTTTAAATCAACTCAATTGACAGTTCATATGTCAAATATATGTCTGAAATACTTATTTAAAAGACAAAATTGTGCCACTATATTTCAATAAAATACTGCAATAATGTAGCTATTCACTGTTTTGGCCATCATCAGAAAAATATGTTAAATATATACTTTTTCTTTAGCAATATTGTGGTATACCAACTAACACCGCAAATAGCTAAATTTTTTGTTTAGCAGCATAACAGTCAACCAAGCTGTATTGCTATAACGACGTTATTGCGGCCATAGCAGTTGCTATTTAAATCCTTGCATCCACATAAATCAATAGGTATAACATACTGGAATTGCTTTGGAAAATGAAGAGGGAAAACATTATAAATCCACAAATCCAGAAGGAGTCATTGGCATCGATTTGATGTACACATGTCATCCCTGAAACAGTGCAATTGTATACAATCTTATAGGGTGCGTTTGGATGAGAGAAGAAGAAGAGGAAGAAGGAAGATGGGAAGAAAAAAAATTATAAACAATCTAAACTCTTCACAAAGTTACACACTTCCCAATACTTCTTCTCACTTCTTCCCTTCTTCTCTTCTTCCCACACCTATCCAAACGCACCCATATAAACAATATTTATTATAAATTAAATGCGTATAACGTTTTTCTTTGATATTGAAAAATTTATAACGTTGAAATAACGAGTCATAAAAAACGATCAAGTTTGTTGTCTATAAAAATCTTTTTAAATAAATAAAAACACAATTTAAACACTGCATATTTTTGTTCATTGTTTACATTATTGACCTCTACATATATTTTTTTGGAATAAAATTTACGGTGGCCGCCAAGGATTACATGACCTTGACAATTTACAGGTTTTTTTAGAATTATTAATAGCTCATCTTTGCTTTTATATCAAATGAAATGACAGGTGATCCTTTCGACCGCAATGTGAGGGATGACGTTACTAAAAGAAATCGAAAACAATGTATGGAGAGAATATTATATCAACTACGATGGATCGAGCATAAACGTTTGTACGATCCTCCAGCAGATGATGAAATTGGATATTATTTACTTATGAAGAAGTACATGAGATCTATCTTAGCCTACTTTCTTTCAATTGCCTTCACCCCAGGTACTTTCCCAGTATGCCTCTATTTGATCTTCTTTCTGTTTACTCAGATATAAATTATAATTATTTCTCTATTGGCAGCCAATACTGTTAAAAGAAGATTTGGGTGCTATTCAGCCTTTGTTACTCTACACAACTCCGAAGAGTTGGTTGAGCTTAACCAACTTTTAGCAAATTTCTCAGAAGTGTTGTCGAATATGGACATTGAAAATGGTACATGACATATTGCTTATTAGCTTGTCTACATGAAAAAGAAAATATAATATTTTCAACTCCATATAACCATATCCACTCATGATGTCTGTATGCATGCATTAATATATATCCTCTAATTAATCTCATTCATTGCACGGATCGTGGAATGGATTAAAAAAAGCTGACACATACGCTTTGCAAGAATAGAAGCATATATTTATTCAAGTCTACAGTTTTGCTAAGTAGCCCGAAGTAAACCAATAATTTTAATTTGCAAAGCACATCTTTCCTATGATAGAGTGACACCCAACACATTGTTTTCGAGCTTCATTGATATATATTGATCTCTTCTTAGAACTCTCTAATCAAAATTTAATGAATGGAAGGGGGTTTTGTCCAAAAAAACAAAACCATGAAGAACTGATGCATGTTTTCTCATGTGCAGTGTCTGCATTATTTAACCCCTTGGTGTGTGTAAAAGATAACTATGAAGTTGCACAAATAGTTTGTGGGAGCAAAGCAAGGGGCTTCAAGTTCTATAAACACAAGTTCAAATTAGCACTGATAGATCTTCGGAACACCGAGTTTGCATTTTGCCCTCCCTCTAAAGAAGAGAAGAGAGCTTACACCCAAGCATTGGATAACATTGCAGCATCTTTGATTGGAAATGAGGGTGCGTACGTAGTTTTTTTGTTAGGTGTTTATATGGTTTGTAGATAAAAATTTTGTATCATTTTCAATTGAATTTCCATTTAACCATTAGTTTTCTTTACTTTGTCCCTTTTTAGATGACACTAATGTCTACTCTAGTAATCAGCTGATGCTTCTTTACATTGAGAGGATCATACAGGAGATCAGCGACATAAAAAGACATTGTGCAAAAGTAAAATTATGGATTTTGAAGAAATTATCCTTCACAGAATGCTGGGAGCATGCAGTAGAACAATACCATTTATGCAAACATTTCGAAGAAGCCGAAGAAGAAGAAGAAGAAAGAGCTGGAGTTCACGCTGAGCTTGTTAAATTTAGGAAGTCAATGGCAGACAAATGCAAAGTTCCAATTCAGGATTTGCCAATTTATATCTGTCATGTAGAACAGTGCCTCACTATTGCTCTATTTATGCAGTTGCTAGTTATAGATCGCTACTATGATTGCATAAAGACGGCAGATCTTGGGTATTCCAAATTAACGAGGGAGGCTTTCAGTGCTTTAAACCTTTTAAGACGGGGTAAATGCTTCAGTCCTCTTTTATATTATAATATAATATATACATACATAGATGGATGGTTTGCGTACTTTATATTATATAGTTTTTCGAAATTAATATTTTACTTGACTGAAATTAACTGTCTAATTTATTCTGCATTGAAATTAAAGCTAGATGGACTACAATACTTTGCAAAACAATCTATTAGTTTTTTTTTCCCGATATTGTTTCTCCAAATCTAAGCTTTATACAACAGATCCAAATAATTTGATCTCTTCCCCGTATTGTCTTTAGAAATCAAATTTGATATTTTTTTTTCAAATTTATTTTATAGCATTTGCTATATATAATGATATTCTGAATTGGAGGTTCTGAAATTCTCCAATTATAGTAAATTTTTTAAATATCATAATAAAAAGTTTGATATTTTTTTTCAGGAGATTTCAATAGTAGGAAGGGATTGAATGATTTGGATTGGTTGTTTGTTGTTCCAATCTGGAGAAATCGTGGTCGAAGTAAAACATATGGATTACTTTATGAAATATATACCATAACATCTCTTGAAATCTACTCAAAAACTATTTTTTAAAAAAATTTTATTTTCATTTTATATTTTCAAATTAGTGAGCCCACAATTCTCTAATAGTATTATTTTTTTAACTAAAAGTAAAAAAAAATTGTTAGAATTGGATGTTTCAGCAGCATCTGAGATCATGTTGAACAATGTGTACAATTTCTTATTGTGCTTGTAGTTTGGGATATGCATATTCAATGAAGGGACCGGGCTTATAACATCAGTAGGACAATTGTATACATTATAGAAGTTCTTTTACTATTATTTATTATTTTATTTTATTTTTTTTGAATTGGAGAGAACCTATGTTACTAAACAACAAACCAAATTGTACTTTTGCATATATAAATCAGGTTGTCCCATTTTGAATATTACTTCTTACTGCTTGCAATTGTCTGGCAGCTGATCAGGTTCATTGTGAAGCGATGAGGAAGGGCGAGAAGAATGTTTTTCACGGTCAGTGCCAAGACGAGAATGCACAAATTCTTGAAGGCATTCTAGAAGATCTCAGGTATATTGGAGGTTCAAATGATAAACTAGACGAAGAAGAAATGCTACTTGTGCACAAGATTTGGGCGAGCATAGCATCATCCACACATTTTTTCATCTCTGCAATGGCATATGAACTGGAAAAGGAAGTGATCAAGCAGGATGGCAAGTTTTTCAATGCTTGATATTTATTCCTGTATACTTGTTAATTTCCTTGTTCACTTTTAATTACAAATCGTTCAATGTCGCAGTTTTAGAGATTCAGGGGAAGACGTTCGGATACAAAGCCTATAAATGGGGTTCAATCACTGGATTGCATCCTATTTGAGTTATATGATCAGATGTATGATTTCACGAGAATCTTGTATCACTACAAGACTGGCTTAATTGAAAAAAATTTGAGCAGGTACGTGTAGTTTTACCTCTACATTTAAGTCTAGAACCAATTATGGAAAATTTCTGGACATATGTCGGAAGCTTACCAATGTGTGTATAATTTCTCCATAAAATTATAAAATTACAATGAGATTTTTGCCGTAACTTAGATTGGATTGTACTTGCAGGTAATGCACATGTTGAAAGTTTATAATAACAGTTTCATGCATGTTGGGAGATTGCTCGAACACTTTAACACCGACATAGATGACCAACCTGGAAGATCGAACCCTAGAGTGATCAGCCATATGCATGCTTGCTCGGCAGAGAAACTTTGGGGAGATGTAGTTGGAGAGTCAAGACCTGTCCCGACAATTTGGGAGGCCCGTAGTGATGGAGCCGATGGCATTTTGCTTTGTCAAGTTAATTATGTGTGATTCTTAATTTTGAAATAGGGAAAGAGTTCTTGCTTTGACATTTTGAGACTCTTTAATAATTTGACTTGATAGAATACTGATTGAAAGTTTGTTTACTCATGTTGAGATAAGTTACCTTGTCTAGATGGGAATATATAAGGAGTCTAGTTAGAAGTTATTGTGTACCAGATCGGTGTATACCAAACGTTTTGAGTAAATTTTCCTGAGAATAATCAGACAATGAATAACTCGGATGGGGGAGATAGTGCACTAGTTTTGCTTATTTGTAGCTGGAACATATTTGTTATGTACACATTGTCATTATTTGAAGCTTCAAGGCATTGATGATTTTGCTGTTACAAGTTTAAATGCTCATTTGTCACTATTGAAGATTTTAAATGCGCCTAGTATTGCCTACGGGCTTTGAAGTTCAAAAAAAAAAAAAATGCGCCTAGTATAAGTGCGCGCATTTGTCACTATAGAAGATTTTAAATATGTCTCGAGGCTTGCTACTTTTCTAAAAATTACCACTTTCCACAACGAATTTATCTTTTTAAATGATCATACTGTTTTGGGCAAATTTGCTTTTTTATAAAACAGTTTGATTTAAAGAAAAGTCGCGCAAGTGGTTTGAAAAAAGAGTTGAATTTTTCTTTTTTAAGAGATGCTCTTCCCTGACCGTTTTTATTGCATTTTTTGTAATTGAAATTTCGGTTTTGATGACGTCTTCCATCAAACATCGGTATATCATATATTAGATACATAATAACTGCTACCATCATAATTTCATAAACCTTAAATTTAAGTAACATACATGGTTAATTATGGATTAAAAAATTCCATAAGCCAGTATGCCAAAAGCATCATTGCCCGTCCACTGTGCTGAACCCTCTCCTCTAGTCCTCTCTCCTTGATGTTTATTTGTTTATTTTCCATTTACCCTTAATCACAAATATGCAATTTGAAATTATGAGAGAATATAAACATCCATGCAAGTAGCAAATATCAAATATCAAATATCAAATATGTTTTGGTGGAATTCAATTTATACATATTCTTTTCCTTAAAAATACTAAATCAAGACACTTTTTAGTTGGGTCAAAAGGAGAGCAGGTCAGCTTGGGAAATACCAAATAGTAAATAGGAAGTATACTCAGTACGCCACAAATTATTTTTAGCACCGCCACAATAACACCGGTTTTTTTAAAATCCGGTTGTAAAAATATTCCGTGGCATTTTTGTAATTGTTAGATTTTTTTTAAGACCGATTTTTATAAAAAACCGGTCCGATTAAGTTCCAAAAAGAGAGCTAGAAAATCAGTTTTTTTATAGAACCGGTTTTTATAAAAAAACCGGTCTTAAAGAGCCGGTGCTAATAGAAACTGAATTTTTCTTTTTTTCCGTTAACTTTTTAACACCGATTTTTTATAGAAAACCAGTGTTAAAAGATTACTATTTAAGATCGGTTTTTTATAAAAACCGGTTCTAAAAGAAATTGAATTTTTCTTTTTTTTCTGTTAGGTTTTTAAGACCGATTTTTTAATAAAAAATCGGTCTTAAAAATTGTCACCCTTTTAATAAAAACCTTTTTTTTCTCTCTCTCTCACTGTTCATAGCCGCAATATGCATGTATTCTGATCTCTAAAAACCGAAACTGTTTTCTTTCTCTAAAACCTCCACTAAAAAATAGCTAAAAATAAAAAAAAAATTCTGAAAAATTGGAAAATCAAGAGAGAAAGCAAAGGAGATCACAGAGGATTTAAAATTATTCGTAGGTATATTCTATACTTTTTCTGAACTTTATTTATGGTTAATTAATTTTGCAATTTTAGTTTTTTATTGATTTTTTTTCATTTGATAATGAATATAAAAAAAGGAAGAGGAAGAGCTAGGAAGATCGATAAGATTATTTTATCGTAGTGGAAGAGAAGACAATTTCGGTAATTTTCTATTTTAACGCTCATTAATTTCAATTTTTGTGTGCATATATAGATATATATAATTTGGCATTAATTTTCATATATTAATTTGGCATTAATTTGCTTTATCCATAATGAAGATAGGTAGACAATTCAACATTGACATTATTCCGGTACATATATAGCTCGAACTATTAGATTCAGTTCATTTCTAATTAATTTATGAATTTAATATTAATGTGGAAAATATTAATTTGTATTTGTAGAGTCCACGTCAGCCCAATGATTGCGATTGCGGGTTCTATGCGATTCGAAACCTGCATATGATTCTGATGCATTACTCGAACTACGAGGAGTTGCTAGCGGTATGAATTAGTACTTAAATTAAAAGTTTAGTGCTTGAAATCAATTTGCTTAGGTTTCATTAATGAAATAAGTTTAATTGAATTAATGCAGAGTTTGGAGCCGGAGGGTCGACCTTATAGCGACAAAGACATTAATGGTAGTTTAGATGAGTTTTACGATTATGTACGGAGAATTGTACATCGTTAGATAACTACAATTAATGAATTTTGAGGATTTTCGATTATTGCTTTCTATTTTGATGATTATGTGATGTTTTGATATATCAATTTCTTGCTGTCAATGTATATTGAATGATATTATCTGGTTGCTGGCTAGCAAAAATGGGGCTAGCCAAAAAATAAAAAAATTTATTTTTTTTTAAATTAAAAATTAAGACCGGTTATTAAGCTAAAAACATGTCTTAAAGATTAATGTAAGACCGGTTTTTAGCTAAATAACCGGTCTTAAAAATATTCCAAAAAATAAAACCGCTAAAATAATCATAATATTAAGACTTGTTATTAAGCTAAAAACCGGTCTTAATAATAACATATTAACACCGGTTTTTTAGTTAAAAACCAGTCTTAATAATGCGTAACATTTCCACTTCAATTTCTGACTTATTTTTAGCACCGCACCTTTAACACCGGTTTTTATATGTTTTTAACACCACTCATCTTTAGCACCACTTCCTATCCGGAGCTAAAGACCAGAATTTAACCGGTGTTAATATGGCGTAGTGACCGTTGAAAAGGTAAAATTGAAAATCTAATTAAAAAGTTCCGGTGCATGTGGTCCCCAGTCGGACTGTTGTCTTCTTCGTCCCCCTTTCGCTATTCTTCTGTTCTGTCTATTATTAATGCATCCATAGCTGCGTATATATTTCATAGATTGATAGATGATAGATCAAAGTTAATTATTTTCAAATTAACTATATCTATAGTTTAAGTATGAAATATCATGCTTGTGAAGTTGACATTTACATAACAATGAGTTACTATTTTTGTATTATCGTCGTGATTCTAAATTTAGCTTGACGCTTTTGATAATCTTAATAACATTTTTCAATGAAATCAATTTTAAGATAAAAAAAAATGATAGACATGTTGTATTTGTCCGAATTAAGGCCCTGATCAAAATCTCACTTTTTTAACGAGGGATTTCATTTCATTTCATTTCATCAGAAAATTCTTGATCAAAATGAACGGATTTGGTGTCATTTGGTTGGAATTCCTATGTAATTAGATCCAACGAAATCCTACGAAATCTTATGAAATCATTTGAATTGAATTGAATTGAATTGAAATCCCGTGAAAAAACCATTTTGATCAGGGCCTAACTGTGTACGAACTTTTATGCAATGATTATCTAAACGTACGTCCCATCAAATACTATTAATATATATATATTTTGTAAATATCTTAAGTCTTTGATTAATGACGATGACAATTGTCAATTGTAGAATTTTGTATTGTTTATTTGTATGATGTAAATATAGACTTATATAGTATAGGTTATTTTTCAACACTTTCAAATGTAAAATATTATATATTTTTTAATGATTGACGAAATTACCAAATTAATAAACACATTTCACTATTTTGCAATCAAAATATATGATTAGATAGTTCCTTAACTCTCGTCAAATTTGTTTCACATATGAGTGTGACTTTCGACGGTCGTCCTAAAAAACAAAAAAAAAAAAGAAAGGGTTCCACGGTGATTGTTATAATATCATTTTTTAATTTAGATCACTACTTCAACTATTTAGATATCTCTTTATTCATGGGATGTAACCTTTATTCTTGTCTTATTCATTTTTAAATATTGGAATAGTTTAACATAGCAATATGCCAACAATGCTCAAGTTGCCACACGAAAGGCCACAGGTTTGGAACCATAGATAAAGTTGAATGGTTGCTTTCTTGGAGTTTAAGAAGTAAGAACCAATGAAGTGACTAACTGAGAATATTAAACACTAATTAGTAATTACAGTTCGACAAAATCTTGGGTACCAAGTCAACGATCAATGCAGACAGCCAGACAGGACAAGCCTACTTGTGACTTGTGAGAAAGGGAAAATGAAAGGTCTACTAATAATTAATGCAGAAATCTTTTGCATAATTTAAAGATAAAAAATCAACGTTACTTGCGGGCCGGTCACCGTTAAAATTTACGGCACCGTGAAATTAAGTTTCTTCAGAGATTGTTGGCAAATAAAATTAAGAGAATATATAAGAATCGTCAGAGATGACGTGGAAACCTGATCCTACTTTGACCATGTAATCTAGAAATACCCTGGAATCTGCCGTGTAGTTTCGTTACAAGTATTGGTGGTGGAAATAATTAAATAAATGGTCAAGAAAGTTATTTGGCTAATTAAGGTAATGTTAAATCAGGAGTGTCATAAGTTTTTGGCGCCACAAATATCACATTTTTTTTCATTAATATTTTAAAATTTAAAATTTTAATTTTCAAATTCAAATCGTTGATCTTGTTCGGTTCCACAAGTGATGTATTTCCATAAAATTTTTATCAATTTCGAAGTTTATTTGATATTAGATCAAGAGGACAAAAAAATGAACAAATGTTGTTAATTATAACATATTAATTTTAATACGTTCATGTGTTGGCCTCTTGATTGAATATCAAAGAAAATACAAAATTATAAAAAGTATATAGAAATGCATAGCTCGTAAAATTGAACAAGATCAACGGTTTGGATTTTAAAATTAAATTTTTAAATTTTGAAATATTTATGAAAATGAGAATTTGTGACATTTGTGGCATCAAAAACTTGCGCCGCTAGAACTCTCCTCGTGTTAAATAATGGACTACCTTTATCCGAGGTCAATAAAATTCATTCATATTTAGTTTTTAAATTTAAGATTATTTATTTTAATACCCTGAATTTAGATATTTATTCAAATTTGGTCATCCTATTGACCTTTTTAATTCAATACACTAAAATAATATAACTAAATTTGGATGAACGGTTGGTGTTTAAAGATGAAAATGATCACGGATTGATCGATTTTGAATAATTACCGAAATCTAGTCGCTAGTCAATAAATTCAAAATTTAGCCACTAAATATTATTTTTTTATATTAACTTCAATGACTTGTCAACATAAATCATAAAAAAGATCATATAAGATTCCATTTTTGGTTCAGTTTATAGAGCAGTCAGGAGCACACTTTTTGTGAAGGATATGATAAATGGCATGTGTTGTATTGGATGAATGGAATGTGTAATTTTTTTCCATCATTAAAATTACGGGGCGTGATAGGTGTAATTTCTAAATTTCTTAATGCTCGCATCATTTGTGATGCATGATATAAGTAAAAATTGATTTTTTTTGTGATTCAGATTTTTAAAATATTTGTAAAAAAGTATAAATAGTGTGACATTTGAACAAGTATTTTTCTTCCTCTGAATTTAAAGTATACATATTTTTTATTTTTCTTCCTCTGAATTCGTAATTCAAAATCTAATAGGTGCAAACGACAATTGTTCTGCAATATGTACCCCATTGGCTGATCTATATACAATATTTTTCTCAAACTAGTAAAGTTTAGTAGTTTCGAATTCTGTTTTTCATCCTTAATTTCGTTTTTAAAAAATAAAAAATAAGTAGTCCCAAATAAAAACATTAAAATATCAATTTTTCCTTAAACTTTATAAGAAAACGAGATTATCTCTTTAAAAATTCTTAAATTGTCCTCTTTTAAAATTTCAAAGATCAAGTTGGTACAAATAAAAGTTTGAGAAACAATTTGGTTCATTAAAAAAAATTAAGGATCAAGAGCATGCGTGCATTTTTTTTTTAATAAGGTGACATCATAATCCAGTGAGCAGTAATCATAAAATTGAAGTTGATCAAATTCATGTTTTCTTTTGTTCCTTTTGGTTTACTTTGACAAAATCGGTGTGAAACCACCCGATTAACTTTCACTGTACGCGCTTAACTACCAAAAATTAAGTGCTTGAATGCACAATTATCTATGTTTGAATTTGAATTCTTCACTTCAATCTTTTCTTTAAATGTGTTAAAAAAAGTTAAATTATATGAGTAATGGTAGAATCAAACACATAGGACGTCAAACACGATTCAAATATCGACCATTAAAATTTCAAACAGTCGATCCAAACCGCTCAATATGATCTTTATATTGAAATAACCTTGAAAATCAAAATTTATATTTTTTCAAAATTTTTAACTATTTTTTTCGAATTTTCAAAATTGAAGGGTTCATAACTTTTTAGATTGACCATATTAAAAAATTCCAAAATAATAGTAAAAAAAAATTTTAAAAATATAAAATTTTGTCTCTATGGAGATTTCATAACGTAGAACAATTTGAGCGGTTTGGATCGTCCACTCTAATCTTAAAAATTAAAATTTTATCATGTTAGACAAGTGCATGTGTCCTATATGTTTGACATTAATCATTCCCAAATTATCTGTTTTTTTTCTTTAGAGGTGTCAGTCAGCAACTGCTAAACGATATAAATATAATCGTACTTTATACACGAAAAAGCTGAAAAAGTTTGGAACTCGGAAGCTTCCTTCAATTATTTTTCTTTAGATTATTCATCTCGATTATTTATGGGAGGGTATCCTTTGGATGGTTGAACAACCATTCAGTAGACGTCTTTCGATCCGAGTCGTCTGATTTAATCTCAACGGTTTTTCGGACCTATCAATTCTGGTATCATGTACAAAACATCTATAGCCATTGAGATTAAATCAGACGGCTGAGATCGAAACCATCCACTGGATGACCATCTAGACTCCAGAGGATGCGAAGTAGATTATTTATAGCAGCGCTGAATATAGTTGTGTTTTCTGAAACAACCCTAATAGTTAGATTTTTTTTTTCGAAATAAACCCTAATAATTAGATATTTAATATTCAATGCTCTATTTTTTTAGAATCCTCTCCAGTTGTCGAAATTGAGTATCCGGTCTCTGCCAAAATTATACTCCGGTTCTAAATTCCAATTGGCCAGCTCTGATTTCCATGACGTGGTATGATAAATCAGACATAACACTACAGCGGATCAAAATAATTACGAACCGTCAAGATTTGAAAGAACGGTCAAGATGCATTGACTGTTCACCGAGTCCGTACAGTGTTAGACGAGAAAAACATGGATGCTGAGAGAGAGACTTTCCAAAATTAGAATCTATAGTAAACCGTAAATCTCTTTTAACGCCGTTAAGCCAAGTCTACAGTCGTCGTATATAAATAAGCGCCACTTGTTTTTTATTTTCTTTTTTATCGAACTCCAAAAACCCAGTTTCCCTTTCTTCCAAGATTTTTCTCTTTTCCCCATTTCTTCACACAAAGGAAAGGTCAAAGGAGAAATCATTCTCATCGATTCGATTTCTCTACCTAGTTTCCGACTCCTCATCTTCTTGGTAAGAAGTAATTCAACCTTTGCTCTCCTAATTGTTTCTTTAACACATGAGAAATCTCGTTATTGTCACGTAATTTGTCTAAATTGGGTTATTGTTTTGTTTTTTCATGTCCAGGAGTTGGAATCGGGGTCGAATTCGATTCAAAATCGGTTGGAGCATTGGTAGAATTTCGAATTTCGTTGTTTTCTCTTCAATTTTAATTTCTTGTTGAAAAAGTAAAAAAAGATTGCTGGGTTAGGGATGAATTCGAAGAGATGGTAGGCAGATCTCGCATTGCGAGACTGAAAGCTTCAATCTAGAACCAAGCGCTTAACTTTAGCTTTTCATTTCTTTGGTTTAGCCTAATTTCCCCTAATTTGTTCCCAAAATGTCGTCGAGTAGTCTAGTACTTAGCCCAGCCGGTGTCGGCTATTCTCTTTCTGCTGAGGGTGTTGTACCTGGTACCCTATCCCGAGACTATATCCAACCTGGTTCGATTATGATACTTCTGTCATTACCTGGTTCTGGCCTAATCCCGATGCGGGTCCTTGATACGGACTCGATTGCCTCAGTGAAGCTTCGGATCCAGAGTTCAAGGGGGTTTGTTGTGAAAAATCAGAAGCTTGTTTTTGATGGCCGTGAACTGTCAAGGAACAATAGTTCAGTTGGTGATTATGGGTTGTCCGATGGAAATGTACTGCACCTGGCTATACGGGTTTCAGATATTCGGGTAATAACTGTGGAGACCTCTTGTGGGAAGTGCTATACCTTTAAAGTGAAGCAGAATGAAACTGTTGCTCATGTTCGGAAGCAGCTTGTGGAGAAAGAAGTGGATTTTGAGGAGTGTCCTAAACTCCTCTTTGAAGGAGTGGAGCTTGAGGACCATTGTGCAATTTCTGAAATTTGTAGGACCAGTGATTCAGTTGTTCATTTGCTGGTTCACAAGCCTGCTAAGGTCAGGACCCGAACTGTTGAAGGAGATTTTGAGATATCTGCTTTTGCACAAAAGGTGAATGATGTCCAGCTCATTGAGAGGAAACCCTTGGTGAAACCTGTTGTTGTGAACCCTGAGGTAGAATTGGATGATTTAGTCATGGACATGATTAGATCGGCGGATGCTGGTTTGGAGAAAGGATATCAACCCATCATGACATCAGAGGGCACCGGTGGGGCCTACTTCATGCCTGATGAATCGGGCCACAAGTATATTGGTGTTTTTAAACCGATGGATGAGGAACCAAATGCGATAAATAATCCCAGAAACTTTCTTCCCCCATCAACCAATGGAGAAGGCCTCAAGTGTGGGACCCGAGTGGGAGAAGGCGCTTTAAGAGAGGTTGCTGCATACCTGCTGGACCACCCTGCCAGTGCTAATAGCACCACTGGTTTATCTGGTGTACCTCCTACTGCTTTGGTACAGTGCCAGCTGAAAGAGCAACTCAAAATTGGTTCGTTGCAGATGTTTGTGAAAAACCAGGGAAGCTGTGAGGATATGGGGCCAAGGGATTTCCCTGTGCAAGAGGTGCATAAGATAGCTGTGCTGGATATAAGGTTAGCTAATGCTGATAGGCATGCTGGAAATATTTTGTTCTGTAAAGGAGGGTCGGGGCAGATTGTTCTGACACCCATTGATCACGGATATTGCTTGCCTGAAAATGTGAGTGCTTCTGTACTTTGATTCTTATATTTGTTATTTGTTTGTCTGGTTTAGTTACAGATTGTTGGTTCCTTGATTTTATTATTGGTTTTACTTTGAAGAGCCTGTATTGCGCTCGACACTAGCACCAGGTATGAGTTATTTGCCATAGGTATCAAAGGTCATGCTATGCCAAAATTGTCAAACCTTACATTTGAATTTACTGACATGATGTGGGTGCTTTCAGGAATGTTGTGTATAACAGTTAGGCCAAAGCTGTTTGTAGTTGATAAATTTTCTACTTATGATATATAAATAGATATTGAATGCTTCTGCACAAATGCAAAAAAATGTTGTTTGTTAGCTTTAAAAGTATATCAAATAGTTTTGTTTCATTTTTGAAAGCAAATATAAATAAATAAATTTAGCGACAAGAGTAGAGGCTCGAAGATCAGTCCATTTTTGTTGGCCTCATTTGGTATCCTGTTAGGTATGCATTGCCTTAATTGGTAGAGATCAGTTCCTTTTTGTTGGCCTCCATTTTGTATCCTGTTAGGTATGCATTTCCTTAATTGGTGGCACAGTTGGGTAGTACCTGTTGTGGAAGATTTATGAACCTTTCTCATGTCTTTAGATGTTGACATGTAGGCTGTAGCATACAAAATAAAATAAAATAAGATTTACGCGTTGCCATTTGCCTTAATGATGTATGACTGACCTCCATTTTGATCTTGGATCCCACCTGCAACTTTTTATACTAATTTAACTTCCAAAATTTTGCCTCTTGACTGAACTATGCAGTTTGTGGATTGCACCTTTGACTGGCTCTACTGGCCTCAAGCTTGTCAGCCATTCAATGCAGAGACTGTTGATTACATAGAAAACCTAGATGCTGAAAAAGATATCGAACTTCTGAGGTACCATGGATGGGAGCTCTCACTGGAATGTGCACGTGTGTTTCGCATATCAACAATGCTCTTAAAGAAAGGTGTAAGAATAGGCCTAACTCCAAAGGACATAGGCAATATCATGTGTAGGGAGTCTGAAAAGAAAGAATCCATGATTGAATTGATTGTGCAGGAAGCGGAGAATGCTGTTCTGCCATTAACGAGTGAAGAAGTCTTCATAGAAACTGTTTCCGAAATTATGGATCGACATCTTAACAAAGCTTTCCAAATGTGATACAGGATTTAGTTTTTAATCTTCAGTAAATATGTCTAATCAAACTTTGTCTGGCTCCTTTCTGACTGTCAAAAAATAAAACTTTGTTTTCTTTGTTTGGCACTGTTAATAGCACCGAGTCATAACTTTATTATTCCTGTTCTTCTTCTTCAAAAAAAAAAAAAAAGAACTGAATTATTCCTAATGAAATAGTGCAGTCCAGACATTATTTCAACGTGTGGCATACATTACTTTTGTTGAATCTTTTTCTTTCTTTCTTTCTTTTTTGTCGTTTGATTTTTCAAACTTGCTCTAATAATAACGGGGCAGGAATGGAGTAGGTATCTTACTGGAAAAGAACGGGGCAGGAATGAAGTAGGTATCTTAATCGACAAGAGTCTTAAGAGTGGAGTTGTCGACGTGCGGAGGTAAGGGGATAGGATCATTCTAGTGAAGTTAGTTTTGGGGGACTTAGTTTTGAACGTCATTAGTGCTTATGCACCACAAGTAGGACTAAGTGAGTCTATCAAAATACAATTCTGGGAAGATTTAGATGGTATGATTAGAAGTGTGCCAAGCACTGAAAAGCTCTTTATCAGAGGAGACTTCAATGGACATGTAGGTGAAACTAGTAAAGGGTTTGAGAGGGTGCATGGGGGTTTTGGGTATGGCGATAGGAACCAAGAAGGTGAGGACTTCTTGAACTTGGCCATAGCTTACGACCTTATGATAGCTAACACCTTCTTTAGAAAAAGACAATCCCACTTAGTTACCTTTAGTAGTGCCCAACACTTTTCCCAGATTGATTTTGTTCTTGCTAGGAGAGAGGACAAACGAGCCTGCGTGGATTGCAAGGTTATACCTGGGGAATGTGTCGTCTCACAACACAAACTTATGGTGGCTGATTTTCGCTTTCCGCTACGTTCTAGAGTAGGTAGAGGCGCTCGAGTCGCGAGGACGAAGTGGTGGAAGCTCAAAGGAGACGTGTCTCATACTTTTAGGGGCAGAATGATTGAAGAAGGTCCGTGAAAAGTAGGTGATGAAGCGAACAAGATGTGGGAAGATATGTCAGCTAGCATTCAAAAGGTAGCTACGGAAGTACTTGGAGTTACTAGAGGAAGCAACCGCAAACCTAAAGATACTTGGTGGTGGAACGACAAAGTGCAGAAAGCTATTAAAGAGAAGAAAGAATGCTACAAACGCTTGCACCATGACAAGACCGAGGACAATGCGCAGAAGTACAAATTGACCAAGAAGAATGCAAAGAAAGCTGTGAGCGAAGCAAGAGGTCGGGCTTATGAGGATCTATACCAGAAGCTGAGTACGAAGGAGGGCGAGAAGGACGTGTATAAGATAGCCAAGTTTCGAGATAGAAAGACGAGAGACTTAAACCAAGTGAAATGCATCAAGGACGAGACTGATAGGCTTTTAGTGAGGGACGACGAGATCAAGAATAGGTGGAGGGATTACTTCAACAAGTTATTCAATGGAGAGGATGACGACTTAGGAATTGTGCTGAACGACTCATTTGATGACTCCAATGGACGTTTTGTTAGGAGAATTCAAGACTCCGAGGTGAAAGAAGCCTTAAAACCAATCTGGTTTTATGCTTGGGAGGTCGACCATGGAGGCCAACTTCCTAATAAAGCAATTGATGGAGAGAACGAAACGAAAGGTCAAACAAAAATTTGGATGTATAGCTGAATCTAAGAAAGGTCAAACAAAAATTTGGATATCTAAACCAAAAAGAATATCTTTTCGGCTTAACTAATTGGATATGAATTGCAGAAAACGAAACGAAATCAGAACGTTGTAATGAACTGAGACAATTGGAGATCCCACTCCCAGTTTAGGAAAAAGAATCTACATGAGGCTCCGTTTGGATGGTTTCTTCTCGAAATAAGGAATAAGGAATAACTATTTTTTACCAATAAATTTATTTCTAACCATCCAAACTCTTCACAAAAGTTACACACTTCCCAATAAATTTACCCCTTCCCAATAAATTTTTTCCCTTCTTCTTTCTTCCTACCTTGTTCTCAACGCATCCAAACGGAGCCTGAGAGAAGGAGAAGCTGTCACACGGGCCCACCCAACAGGTGGGGTTGCAAAGGAAAGGAGAAGTTATTGATTGAAAGTTTAATTTTAAATCCTGACCACATCATTGTGACATTGTCTATCGACTATCGGACACCGATTTGTAAAACTCCACTAACACGAACACAACTTTCCCCTTATTTTATTGGGAAGGCCGGTAGGCAACCATATGGGTTATGGACTTATGGCCTGTTAAAGACATAATAATTTTTTATATTTTGTGAAAGGCACAATCGTAGAGGAAAATGTGCACACCTTTTATAGGATTCATATTTTGAGCTTTTGCTAAAAGATTTGCTCTAGGCCTTCAGTGATCGGGCTGGGAAAACACAGAGTCTAACGTAGATTAAGAATCCACTTGGGGTAAATTGTAAAGAACTATTTATATGCAAAAAGAAGTAGGATACTTTTGGAATAATAATAATAAAAAATAGAAACGCACGAAATAACAATAAGTTGTTTTTTCTTTAAGGGTCCGTTTGGATGGGTGCAAGAATAAAGAAATAACTTCTTCTTACTCTCAAATTTATTATAAACAATCCAAACTCTTCACAAAGTTACACTTTCCAATATTTCTTCCTTTATTCCTCTTATTCCCACACCATCCAAGCGGAACCTAAAATCATGCGTTGGAAATGTTGAATTTGCCAAATAGACATCTTTGCTTCTATATTTATTACCGATATAATCAGTTATGACTTTTCCTTTTTAATTCTGACCCGTCATAAAAAAAATGGCACTTTTTTTTTTTGGCAAAATTGGACCATACCCTTCAAATCTTTCTTATTTTGATATTTACCCCTCAAATCATTGAAATTATTCCTATACCCCTCAATTCTTGATCAAACTAGATATATACCCACCTCAACAGTTTTAATTAATTTATGAATAAAAGAAACTAATTTTTATATTTTATGATAGAATTTCCCTGCCCAGTAAATTGCGCATTTCTTGCATTTGGATCACGTTTAACAATAAGACGAAAACTAAGGAACCATTGACCTTTCTTGTTTCACTTAAGCACCAAAAAATGTTTTGTAAAAGTCGCGTAATAAAAAAAATGTACAAAGGAAATTTTGCGAAATGGTGAAATAAACATGGAAGTTTACTTATACAGCCATAAAGCATCTCAATTATTTGAGAATGACCGCTTCTTTTGTTTCACTGCTATCTCTTTATGTCTTTGATTGATTTCATGTAATCTTCTTGGCCTCTCACGTATAACACAACTTACAACTAAAATATTGATTTTATTGGATGTGTCAACAGAATTATACTGGTACCATGTGAAACCATCTCTGATTTCATATACATGACTACATATAACATAAAGAAGTGGAATTGAAGTTAATCAGCATAGTACAAAATTATCCTAAGCTCCGTCCGTACCCAACCAAATAATCACAAACGAAACTGATATCAATCTAAGCCATTGGTGATCCGATTGTTTAAAATCCTCAAGTAATAAATTCAACCCTGGGTTGTCTTCTCCTCTCACTTCCCAATGCCACAAAACTGCTCCATATATGCAAAACCCATCCTCGAAACACCATCTAGTACCAAACTCCCTCATAGTAAGTTGACTCAGAAACCTCTTCTTCACTCATTCTCACAGTCAGCTGTGGCTAAAATCACCGCAACCTCACTCACAGAGAGAAGTATTTCTTATATCGCTTGGAGATAAAATATAGGGAAGATGAAAGGTCCCTTGGCAGGAGAGGAGTTTGAGCGGGGGCACTTTTGTCTTAAAATATAAAAATTATTTTCTAATATTTTAAAATCAATTAAAATTGTTAAGGCGGGTATATATTTAGTTTGGTCAAGAATTGAGGGGTATAGGAATAATTTCAATGATTTGAAGGATAAATATCAAATTAAGAAAGATTTGAGGGGTATGGGCCCAATTTTGCCTTCTTTTTTTGGTAACACAAGATAGCGACCATCTAGTAACGAAAGAACTAGCACTTGATGATGATGATGATTTGGGTTTAGAGAAAAGATACGTCTTGCATCTTTGGTCCAGCTTACTTGACTTTTGACAGGTTTGCATTAACATATCAAGTGATATTGCTAGATCAAGTTGCCTCATTCATCACCACATGAGTTGTTTGAGTTATTTTTCCTTTTTCTTTTGAAGTTACATAAATAATCCAGAATCATTCAGTGATTCAGTCTAATCTCCACGATATTTGGGGGTTTTGGTTTAGGTCCCGTCGACAGTCTGATTTTTTCCATTTTTAAAAGCACATAATGTTGATCTTTGTGTAACAATGTATTGACCTAGTTTTTTCATTTGTTAGATGCCATTCAGCCGGAAAATGTTCTGTCCATTTTTAATGTCTTGTTTTTGGTTAGGTTGTTCTAAAATGCCTTTCATTGAACTTAATTAATTAAATAAAATAAAGTTCAAATAAAAATAAGACGTTTAATTAAGTCAATATGATATCAAAAAAATAAGCCTGGAGATTCAAATGACCAAACAAAGGTACGATTTCAACAAAAAAATAATGAGCTACACAAAAAAATATATAAACATGTCCAAATTCTTGTAATACAATACATTGGTAACAGTTGGTAGAGGTATATTTATTTAGTAATAATTAAATAAATAACACTAGATCACATGGAAAAATATTTGTCAAGGTGCATATTCATTATTTCTGGCTCCATTGCAAAAAAAACTTCATGGAAAAATAATTTTATGTCTTTTCCGCAAAATTAACTGTATCGTTGATTCTTTATCTACACTCAATCTGCACATTATTTTCACTATGTCGTGACGAATTACACCTCTAGTTACACCAATTTTCAAAAACATTGTAGATACATGAAAATTACGTGCACTTTCTTGAGAACTCCAATCCATGGTCCCTTGATAACTCCAATCCATAGTTCCATTGAAAACATTGGTTTCCCCTATGTCTCATTAATAGAATTGTTTGGACCCTATACAATATCATATATAGTAAAAGTATTGCCTCTCTTGTGTTATGTTGTTTTACCTTGTTTAAATCACACTATGAATAACATATTCACAGCTAATAAATGAAAAATGTGTGATCTGAGCTGTAGTACTTGTTATGTTTGCATCATACAAAAATGAGCTGTTAGTGGTATTTGATAGCTCTAACGAAACGTTAACTTTCTCTCTTGATTAATTAAAAATCATTTGATGGCTGAGATAATCCAGCCGAAAAATAAGAAAAACGACCATAGATCTACAGTAAAAAATGTTGAGCTTTTGTTTCTACTCTTTCTAAAAACATCCATGATTATGTGTGTGGATGTTGCCATAAATAAGGAATAAGAATAAGAATTTAGAAATGTGTGCCTATTCATATTTTTTATTCATATTTCAGAGTTTTATTAGAATATGAATAAGGATCCGAATAAGTCCAACTAGTGTGTTTTGATGTACAAGAATAAGGAATCAAATAAAAATAAGCTTCAAATTTTTTATTTTTGTGAAACCCAAACAACACAAGAATAAGAAATTTGGGTCCTTATCTATATTCTTACAAAACCATGAAATTAGAATAAGAAATTTGGACAAGCACGCATTTCGAAATTCTTATTCTTATTCTTTATTCAACCCCTTATCCAAGAAATTAGATGTGTTGTTTGTGTTTCACGTGAATAAAAAATTTGGAGCTTATTCTTATCCGATTCATTATTCTTATGCATCCAAACACAAGCGATTCCATCCAATAGTTTATAAATATTTGTTTGGATGAGGGGTTGAATAAGAAATAAGAATAAGAATTTCGAAATGCGTGTTTGTCATAATTTCTTATTCTAATTTCATATTTTGTTAGAATATGGATAAGGATCCAAATTTCTTATTCTTGTGTTGTTTGGATTTCACAAAAATAAAAAATTTGAAGTTTATTCTTATCTGATTCCTTATTCTTGCCCATCCAAACAATGAGGAAAGTATGCGCCTCTTTAAACGTAATATACTAATATGGATCATTAATTGTTGAAACCAGGGGCGGATTTACAGATGGGTCGGCTGGGGCTAGAGCCCCACCTACCATGGTTTATATATAATATATGGGCTATGAACAATTTCAAAATGCAATTTTTCTTTTGATGTATTTTGAGTGATTCTTCAATTTTTTTTTATAATATGAATTTAAACTATATTTTTGGTATTATATAAGATAGATATATGATGAACTTATGTCGGTCCAATGCTCTTATAAACTCAGCCCCACCTAAATATTTTTCCTAGATCCGCCACTGGTTGAAACTTGATTTAATTTGTGGCTACATGATAATCTTCATATAAAATGATATTTAATTATTGAATTTTCTTTTAAAATTGAAACAAATAGACAATTATTTTTGTGCCTATATATTTTTCAAATAAAAATTTGATTAAATTAAGGGAGATTTTTTTCTTTGCTGTCCGAAACTGACAAAATTAAGAATTTGTCATCCAAAACTAAAACCTCAAGTTTTTGCGACCCTCAAATTCAAAATTTTTTTCTTGTTCAATGCGACTCTGTGCTTTTTATAATATATAAATAATATTTGAATAATATAAATTAAATTTTATGACCATTGTATCCTCGTTCAAATCTAACCCGATCGACTACGAACCTAAACCCTGATCCAGATCCAGATGGATCCAACCAGTCGATCCCTGCACGGTAGGCCGCACTTTTTATCTCAACCGTCTGATCTAATCGTTCCCTAGAAAATACCAGATTGATAGGCTCGAAAAAATTAAACCGTCCAGATCAGAATACAGAAAACAAAGAAAGGAAAAGAAAAAAAATAAAGAATGGAAGAGAATCAGAATACCGAAAACCTCCAACGGCTCCTCTCGCGGGGCTCTCTTTCACCGACAAGTGACAACTCGATCTCTCCTCGACTTTCCCTTCTCTGACTCTTTCCTCTCCGTCACTCGAACGCACTCCTCTGCTCTCGCCTCTACCTATGCAGCTATACTACTCCAAAGTCCAATCGCTGAACCTTATGTTCTTCTCCACCTCGCTGTGCTCGGCAACTGCTATCAAAATTATTTTTCAATGTGAAGTCTCGCTAATTGAGGGGTTATAATTATGTTGGATTTCAATTGAATTTTCTTAACCGTGGGGCGGCATTCATGAATAAATAAATTGAAAACTAATGTATGCAAAATATCATATCCCTCATCAGTTGAGTGGTTTGCCACCTGTCACAAATGGAAACATAGTTAAATCGATGAAACGATAAGTGGTCTGGCATCCTGTGTAACTGTGTAAGCATTCAGATTCTTCATTATTATTTTCTTTCAACCTTTATGATATCTAAACGACTAAACCCATGTAACTGTGTAAGCATTCAGATACCGTGCTTGTTATATGCCGACGATGCTCTCTTATTTTTCAAACCCAGCACTGGACAAGTCCAAGTGCTAAAAACAACTTTCACTCTCTTCCATTCTCTTTCTGGTCTCAATGTTAACCCCTCCAAATCTCAACTTGTCTTCTTAAACACCACAATAGATGTTACAGAAGCTTGCCAGCACATTCTTGGTTGTATTGAGCATTTCTTTCTCATCACCTATCTTGGACTACTTCTTTCCAACAAGCAGCTCCATAAAAATGACTATACTACTCTAATAGAGAGATTCGAAAACACCCTTAACACATGGACATCCTCCCTACTCTCTTTGGCTGGCAGGTTAGTACTTATAAACTCATGCCTCTCATCTCTACCGGTATACTTCATGTCTATTTTTCAACTGCTAAGATGGGTCATTGATATCCTAAACAACATCAGAAGAACCTACCTTTGGCAGGGCAGGAACTCCAATAGAAAACTAGTGACTGTTGCTTGGGACAAGGTTTGTTCTCCAAAGTCAATTGGTGGCTTGGTCGTCTTAGATATCTATACCTTCAATCTCTCTTTACTAGCAAAATGGTACTGGAAGTGGCACAGTTCAGATCAGTCATGCTGGAGAGAACTCTTGATTAACCTTCATGGAAACTCACCAACTCCACCCATAAACTCACCTCTCTCAAATGCTTTCCAACAACTATAACCTATAATCAGCACCATAACGTACTTCACCATAACCTCTGGCACTTTCATTTAGTTATGGCATCAAAACTGGGACCTTGGTATCCTTCGTAGTAATTTTCAAGTCTTTTCTAGTTATTGCCTCAACCCTGACATCACCGTCTATAACTTTTTGCAACACCTTGCTGCCCCACTTGAGCTCTTCAGATCCTCTCTCACATCATCCCTTCTAGCTCAACAACAATTACACCAACTGGTACACCTCACTCAACAAATTCTCAGCCAACCTATCTCGCTTATACATGACCAAATCTACTGTAAGATAGCACCCAACCAGCTAACCTCAGCCTCTCTATATAATTTTCTTAAAACTTTTTCCAAAATACCCTCGGACAGAAGACTAGTATGGAAACTAAAAGTGCCACCTAGAGTCATCACCTTCTCCTGGTTACTACTCCATGACAAACTCCCTACAATCATCAATAATCTTCAGAAAAAAGAAATGACCATTGTGAATAGATGCTGCTTATGCAAGTCACAAGCTGAAACAATGGTCCATCTCTTCAGGACCTACCACTACTCCCTAACTACAAGAACAATCACCTCTTTCGTCTCCAACTGCAACATACCCAATCTTGATATGGGTATTGCCCTCACCTCAACTGAGTTAACTTTAAAGCAGAAAGAGTTATTAGCAATCTACTGCTATTACATTTGGAAAGAGAGATGTTCAAGAACCTTCTCTGATGCCAACAACCAGTCACGCTTCACAGCAATGCTCAGACTTGAAGATTGGAGGCTGTTGCATCCTGATTAGAGTTTTTCTTACCTTGATTACTACTTTTCTTTTTTATGCTCTCTTTTCTATTTTTCTCTCCATTATTCTAAAGAAATTGCTGAGAGTTTTTCTTGCTTTTGTTTTCAACCTTAATTAATGGAAACACTTTTTACTATAATGCTTATGATGTATTAACGTTTCTATTTCATTTATATAAAAAAAATGTGTCGGGCTTGACCTGCACTTTTTACTCAAAAAAAGAATTAATTCAAGGTGTGATATGATAAGATGAGATCGTTGATTTGTAATCATATTATGTGGCTTGTCTTCGGTACTTCATGGAATGGTTGTGTTGATGGACCCAGAGTCCCAGACCCAGCATATTTAGAAGTAATGTAACATTGGATGATTTTGAACACAGTTCTGTGAGGAGACCTGGGACAGGAAGTAGAAAATTTTGTTAGGGAGCATTGTTCTGTTGTATACTTGCTCAATCATTCAGAAACTTGGTTAATGTCGAATCTATGAAGAATGATTATTCTTTATTTTTTTTTTGTCTGTATTTGTGCCCTCTATTATGTTTATGTATGCTGAACTTAATCTCTTCGTTGGCATTCGAACTTCGTTATTTGTCAATTGAGAAAAATATAAAACAAATTCTCTTGGAATCAATAAGTTGATTAGTCAGGCCATATTAAACAACAAATCCACATTAATCGAGTAATAATTAATTAGTTTTACTTTATTTGAATGTTGAGTCAAATGTCAGGGGGTACCTTCTTGTATGGACAAGTAAAGTAGATTAGCTTTTGTTGAGTCTAATTACTAAATGAAAGTAAATTATATTATTTAAATGATTGTACACAATGGTTATAATCGTCCTCTTGATTTAATTTGTTTCAATGAATTTTACTATTTATTTTTAATTTGGCAATATTATTCAGGTCTTACTTCGGTTTCAGTTGTACGTAGTTGGCGCATGGGTTCATAATCAGTGCTGTTGCTGAACCTTTTTTTTTTCACTCGTTATGTTATAACTGAGACTTAAATTAGTTGTTCACTTCCAAATAATGTAACGTTGTGTGTATTGCATGGGCTCGGATACTAGTATCTACCTAGTAAGTTAGTATATGTAACTATTATGGATGTTTTTAGAAAACATTTTGAAACACGATAAATTCACGCTACTATAATTGAGGTGAATTATCGAGAAAGTTTAATATGCACTACAGTGCATAGGGCATTCCGTGCACCGCGGACTTTTTCGAAAATATCAGTCAGTGGCCATCACTCAAGTTCTTGTCAAGAGGAGGCATAGCGCATTTGTACTCAAGACTTGAACGAAATCCCAAAATCTCTAAATCTCTAAACGATTGAGGATTGATCTAGGATACCAAATTTCCTAGTATCGAACTCAAAAATCTATAACGGCACTAAGCCTGACACAGCAAAGCAAAAACAACCTAAAATGTGAAATTAAAAAATTAAATTGCACCATTCATGTTTGCATAGCACTGTTCAAAAGACTGCCCTTCTGTTTGGTCTTCACCCTGAAATTCTCCACCAAGACAATATCCTTTTATTAAAATGGACTTCATCCACTTACGACATTTAAACTTTGATTATCCCGATCTAGAGGTGCTCTTAGCTCAGTTCGTAACCGAGTCCGGAGGTAATTAACAGTAGGGGCTTGCGCCTACTGGAAAAAAGGGACCTACGACAAACAATCAACTCTCGAGGTACTTAGAGCCGCATTAGTGCCCTTCGCTCGTTTGGAATGGGCAGTAACGACGGGTCTCAAGATGCTCGAGGGGTATCTGATCCGCATTTTCTTCGCCCCATAGAGGACTATCTGATCTTCCGTGGTCGGACTGAAAAAGTGCGAGACAGATTCTGGCACGCCCAGTGGGACTTTGTTCTCCTCTCATCAGGGCATAATCAAAGTTTAAATGCGAAAGCGGAATTAAGTCCATCATATCAAAAAATATGCTAATGGTTGACTCTAAGTTTTCTCCATTGCAGAAACCATGTTTACCTGGAGTCAAATCGTGAAGGGCGAGCGTCTTCGCCACAAGAAGGCAGCGGCAACCGGGACTCTCTATGTGCCCGTTCAAGCTGTCGTGCAAATCTCCCCTGTGATGCTTGCTGGTGAAGCATCGGTGAAAGTCTCTGGAAAGCCTGCCCTTAACACCAAAAAGGGTCGGGCGGCAACCACTCACATCAAGGGGGCAACAGCCCCGAAACTCAAAAAGGAAAAGAGGACTAGGATCTCGAGGGCCCAAGCTCTCCACCTGGTCCAGCAACCCGATACTGTCACTGACCTGTCGCTCAGCAACACCTTCGCCCCTTTGCATGTGCTCAAAAAGGGAGGTGAAGTAATGCGCCTCAGAGAGGATTGGGAGCTCCCCATGTACGCCCCAGTCTCCGAGACAGAGAAAGTGACCCACCCAAAACACAAGGCAGTGGAGGCCATCCATGCGGCCTTCAAGATTGTCAAGAGGTCCCGCAAGTCCCGCAGGACCGTCACCTCAATCCCTGCCAACCCCAACAAGCTGTCCATCAAGGACAGGCTCAAGTTCCCGGCGCACCAAAGGCTCCTCTTCCCCTATCGTGAAGACAACCGAGAGGGAGACGCGGACTACAGTGCGTCCGAAAAAGGGACTGTGGCCCACCCGCCTTCAGTCTTTGACCGGCTTACCTTTCCGTCACTCCAGCCCAACGCCCGCTCAATGAAGGCCAAAGGGCAGGTGAAGCAGGTTTGGAGGCCCAAACAATCGAAACCCATCCCTGCTCCCAAGCAAAATACAGGGGGCGCCAAGCGATGGGTCCTAAAAGAAAAAGATACCTCCCTGGCTGGCCAGGTGGCGAGTCAGATGATGAAAAATAAAACCAAAAAGAAATATGTGATGAGGAAGAGGCGGAGCGCTAATTCTGTCTCGGTATATCATGTGTCAGTTGATGGTAATGACGATGATGATGAGGAAACGGCGGAAGTCCGCATGGTTGGAACAGGTTCCCAGGAACCGCCTCACTCTGAAAGTGTCCCCGTGGAAACACGAGGGCAGAAAGGAAAAGCTTCAGCATCCAAACCTCCCAAACGGGTAGGGCGGCCTAGGAACCGCAGCCCGGTAGTGGAGGAAATTGTCCAACAAACCACTGATAACATCGCAAGTGATGAAGAGGACCCAAACCCGGACCAAGGAGGTTCATCTGAGGATGTTGATGAGGAGATTGAAATCCTCGAGGAAATATCTGACGAGATGGCCCAGCTTCGCAAGGAGCTGGAAGAGAAAACAAAGCAACTTGAGCAGCTCCAGGCAGAGAATGCTCGGGTAACCGCGGCATGCGCGGAAGTCCAGAAACACATAGCCAAAAAGGGGGCACGCCCAAGCTGTGCTGTTTCAAACAATGATGTACCAAAATCAACCGAAACCCAAGGAATGGCTTCTAAGCCAAAATCCAAAAAACAAAAGAAAACCAAGAAATCCCACTCCAAAATAGTGCGGGAAAAGGATAGCAGCTCCAGTGAAACCTCTGAAGAGGAGTTGCTTGAAAGAAAGGAAACTAATGTCATTGACCCTGAGGATATGATGGAAAGGATGCAAAGGGCCATGGATCAGAAACTGCAATCTCTAGGGATTGGGGGCACCCAACTGCCCGTCAATTTCACAGGTCGGCCTTACCCTGCAAGGTTTGACCAACTGGATTACCCGAAAGGACATATAGTACCAAAATTTAAGGTGTTTGATGGGGTTGGAAACAAAATCACCCCGAGTCAACACCTGTCACATTTTATAACCTCCTGTGGAAACACTGCCCGAAGGGAGGAATGGCTACTAAGGCAATTTTCACAAAGTCTGTCTGGAGTAGCATTTGACTGGTATGCTTCTCTCGAGGCAGATAGCATCAAAAGCTGGAAAGAAATGGCAAATGCCTTTTGCGCAAGGTTCAGGACGACCTCGCATCGGGTCTCCGTTACCAATCTAGTCAACGCCAGACAAAAGCAAGGCGAGTCTGTCTCCGATTATGTGTCAAGGTGGGAAACCATGTACACAGGATGCCAGTCCAACATAAGTGAATCCGAGGCGGTGCGTATGCTTCTGAACAGTATCCATGCACCGATGAAAGTATGAATGGTGGGACACAACGTCACCACCTTTGAACATTTGGTAGCCATGGTTGCTCGATACGAGGAAGTGGAGCCCGAAATGAACCAGGAAGTTGGAAATCAAAGAAAGGGGAAAGAAGTTGGAAATCAAAACGACAAAGGCAGTCAAAGCCGTCACTAACCAGGCCGAAGGCACTAGTAGTGCCCAATGGGGAAAGAATGGCGAGACGAAGGACGGAAATCCACAGTCCAGGGCTCAAAGGCCAACACTCAGGGAGCTGAAAAGCAAGCCCTACTCATTCAAAAAGGAGAAAACTCTTAAGCTGTTTAGGCAAGCTATGGAAGTTCTCGAGGTCCGGCTGCCCCAATGCAAAAGGCCCGAGGAAGAAGACAAAGTGAACCACCCTAAATACTGTGTGTATCACAGAGTTTTGGGTCACAGCATAGAGGATTGCTATGTCTTCAAGGATTGGCTCGAACAGAAAATCCAAGAAGGAGCAATCTCTCTCCATGATGACGCCAGGCAGGAGCCAGCTCCTCATGCCGTCTCAAATGGAACCCCAAGTGCCAGCTCTCGTCGTGTCTCGGTCACCACTGACGGAAAACCACCCACGACATGGAGCATATATCTAAACAAAAATACCAGAAAGAAGCTGAGAGCCTTGCAGGCCGAACCTCTACTCAAATGGAAAAGCCCTATCATACCAGTGGTCCCAAAAAGACTCAAACCAACAAAAACACAACCAAAACCGATGACCCGTAACGCAACAACGGGTAATGTGAGATCTAGACAGGCGTTCTGGAGGAAAACCTCTCCCGAAACCGTCGAAAACCCCTATGTTCAAGAAAAACCAACACAAACAACTCTCGCTGATTTTATCTCCCCCAAGGTCGCTGCTCAAATCAGCGGACAAGTGCGGCGGGAGTTGAAAGGCGAAGGAAGAGAAAAGAAAGAAAAAGAGTTCTGGACGGCCGCATGCCATCATGTCTCAGGTAATGAGGGAGAACATGAAGAACCCTCTAACCAACAGGAGCCGGCACAGGCAGACACCAGACCTTCCGAAACCTCAACAACAAATGAACAAAACCCTACTGAGTCGTCATCCAGCTCAGTCCCAACCCAACATACCTGGTCAACGGTCACTGTTCAACCTATGACCCAATCAGGAAAGGAAAAGAAAGAGATCCTTGAAATAAAGAAATTGGATAAGGCCCTCATCCGCAAAGGAAAGAAGCCGGACCGAATGACCCTACCTTTTAAGATCAATGGCCAAGATCACAAGGTGTTTGTAGACATTCATGATGAATGTCTAGATTCAGAAGGCATCCCAAGCATAAAGAACCTAGGGTTCAACCTTGTCATACCAAAGAAAAAGGGAGAATCCGGGATTCCACCAGAAACCATTGCAATACTAGCAGAGCATGTGTCTGAATTGATGAAACAAACCATTGCTGTGACTAGTTTTGTAAGAAACCAAGTAAACAAAGAGGCTTCCACCTCCACCAATACCCAACATGCCCAAGATGTTTCCGGTTTCACTGACGAAGAATACGAGTGGTCTGACCCGGACCCTCCCAGCCAGGACGAAAGCTACGATTTTGGTAGCAACTTTGACAGTGATGAGGAAAGAGGAGGAGGTGACTCTGGTGGAATCTCCTGCAATGCCATCTCAACATCGGCAATAAATGCAGACCCGGAGGATAACTCGGGAGAAAAAGAAGAAAAACTCACTAAAGAAGAGGAAAAAGAAATGATTGCGCAAATAGAGGAGGCTACACAGGCCATTATCTCTTCCACGGTCACAAACCAAAACCCACCAGAAGATGATGATGCCTTCTATAAGGCGCTGGAGGGATGCCAACCGACCAGTTACAGGAGGATAAAAATATACATGAAAGCAAGGGAACAATGGAGGGACCTCTCTTACTGGTGCGGTCAAACCAACTTTCATCCCATCTTGGAAGCAGAAATCGCCTTAAACCCATCCTGGTGGATCCAAGAGCTCATGCATGGCGATGATGTGGACCAATTGCTAGCATTATGGCTGGCAAATAGGTTCTGGACCAAAGAAATGCCTCTCAACATCTCTAAACAAAAAACCCATGAACCCGCAGAGCACTGCAGATACCTGAGCGATGCTGGGGAATCAGAAGAAGAAGCCGAAGAAGAAGGCGACGATTCGCTACCACATATCTCTTTCAATGCTGTGGCGGAGTATGTGGACTTCTTGATGCAACTGAAAATTCAAGAGCCGGACTTGTTCCAGCGAGAGTTAAGGGTTGATGAGGAGATAGAAAATATGTCAGACTCGGATACCTATGAACAACAAGTTGAAAATATGGCCATAAGGAAAGCCGCGGTGGATATTGTGGTGCAAAATGAATGGGACAAGAAAGACCCAGACCCAAACCACCCCACAGATTTTGAAATCATGCGTGCGCATCTGGAAAACACGGAGAACTCACACCTCTGGGAGAACATCGAGGTTACTGAAACTGACCTCGCGGAATATGAAAACAACATGGGTAACCAAGCCCACCTCAACCAGAACAGTCAAACTTTCCTGGCTGAGGGGGACCAGGCCAATGAATTCTCCCGGTACCTCAGGAACCTGAGAATCTCGGACCCGGTCGGCTACCATGGTGTGCTGAACCCTGAAAACCCTCAACAATATCGGGGATATGAAAGGCAAGCCATAACCAGGATCGTAAGAGAAATAGCTGATGAGACGGGGTGCGAGGAAGGAGAAATAAGTCCAGAAGCAACCCCACCAAGAACCACTCGACGCCGTAGATCCAGGAGGATTCGACGCTCCAGGCGTATATCAGGTCCCAGGGCCGAGGTGACATTCCCCACCCAAACAGAGGCAGTTGAGACCTCCAACCAGGTCGATACCACTCAGGGTGAGCCATCCCAGCAAGCCCCCGAGGAAGAAGAATACAATGAACATGACAGCCTGGTAGAATGGTATGTGTCTGAGCTCAGGGAACTGAGAATCACAGACCCAAGGGCCTTTCGCCGAGCTACACACCCCAAAGATCCAGACTTTACGGAGGAATTTGAAAGAGAAGCCATAGCAACCGTCCTAAAAGAGGTTAACAAAGGCAAAACTCCCCGGTGCTCTGACTCTGAGGATAGCGGAGGTTCTCCGCGATTCTTCTTCTGTGGAAAAACATCTGATGGAAACGCCCAAAATAGCGAATCCGATAGCGATGAAGAAGAGATAGAAAGGGAGCCTGAGGTGGAATCTGACCACGAAGAGTCTCGATCAAGCACCCTCCAAGGAAGTTCAATTTTGATGACATCTGGGTCTGGTCCCCCGGCCGACATAACCTCAGCATTTGAAGGGTTGAACATCTCACAAGCAACCAGGATCCTCTCCTACATGGAACACCTGAGACGAGAAGACCCTGCATTCCTAAATTTTATAGCCCAGCACGCTGAGATATTGCAACAACCAGGAGCGAGTTATGAAAGGCTCAGGAGAACTCATCCACGGGAAACCGCCCGTTTTCGGGCACAAATAGAAAGGTTATATAAGATCTCAAATGACATTGACAATGATAGCAGCGATGATGACGGCTCCGAAGCTGGAAACTGTCGTTACATCAGCGGTTCAGGGTCTGATGATTCTGATTCTGAAAATTATAATCACCGGTCCGCCCGAATTGCAGCCTGGACGGATGATGATGAGCCTTCATTGAAGCCATGCAATAAGAGGAGACAACAAGGAAGAAACGCTCGCATGACTGTCCGACCTCAACCCGAATGGGATAAAAATACGCGGCGTGAGTTGGAGCAAGCTATCGCTGAAACCGAGGCCATGACAACCAGCGAACTCATGAGAAACCTAAGGGTAAATAGTGATGATGATACTCATTGTCCCACTGAGGATGATGAAGAAGAGGTCAAGAGTCCTAAAGCCCTTAGAGTATACCAAAGAAGAAAGAAACATGAATACAAAAAGGAAATGATAACCTATCAGAGGAGAAACAAAGGAACCAAGAAAGGAAAGAACAAGTTGCTCAAAGGCGAATCCTCTCGTGATGACGCCACCTGTCACCGAGTTGGCCATCACGACTCTGACAAAGGCGAGTCCTCTGAGGTGCCACAGCCGCAGGCCGAAACCACAGAAGAAAATCAAACTGACCCAGAGGAGATGGCATATGACTATGAGATCGTGCTAGACCCTGCTGAACAAATGGACCCTGCCGACCTGGAAGGACGGCAACCAAGAATGGTAAATCTGGATATCCACATCCCTGACATCCCGGGCCAGCCTGACCTTACTCTCGAGGAGTTGGGAGAAATAGTGCGGCAAATGGTCAACCAGATCTGGGAGGCCACGTCTACTGAGCAGGGATGTGAAGAAAATGAACCCGCTGAACCAGAGACAAAGGAAAATACCGGCACCGAACAGGGGGCAGCCGCTACCTCTACTGATGATCAGGCTGAAAATACCACCCCTTCAAACCAAAGCCAAGGAGAAAACCAAAACCAAAGCTCTGAATCATGCCAAATGATAACCATTGATGATGACTCGGACTCGGGAGAGACTGAACAAGAGGAGCTCCCTGAAGAAGAGTACCAATCCCTCGCTGACCCTGTTGGGTGGATGAATCACCTGGTCAACCGAGTGGAAGAACCCAGCAAAAGAGTCGGATGGCAAGGGAGTGATGACGAGCTGGAACCAGAACACCTTTACCTGGTCAACCTGCAACCCTTTGTCCTAGATCCTTGGCCAAAAAGGCGACTGCCCACAAGCTCTAAGCAAATTAGCGAAATACAGACCTCTCCCTTACCATGGGTAGAAAAGATAAGGCATAACAGGTCACGAAGGGAGGTGTGCTCGCTGGAATATGGCCGAATCAGAAGCCTGGTGTCCCCTACCACCGATCAAAATATGGAAACGGAAGCAGAAATCACCCAACAGTTCAGGCGAGCGTCAATTGTGGAGGGTATAGAAGGTTATGAGTCATCTCCTCACTATCCCATCCCCAGTACATGGCCCAGACATTATGCAGATGACACAATAAAAGGGTATTATGATCCCGAAGTGTTCATCGACATCCAAAAGGAAACCATCGCCGATGCGCGAAAATTAAAGAATGCCGCCAAAGGGCAAGGTACTTCTGAAAATTGTCGGGCAATAACTGTGAGTGAGTCCGACACAGATAGCGAAGAGGAGGAATCTCCAACAACCCAAGGCGACAGCTCGCCAAATAAACCAAAACTCACTCAAAGGAAAACAGCCAAGCCAAAAGAAAGCCCGCTTGAATCTCAAGCAGCGGACAACTCAAAGAAAGCAACCCACGTAGGCCGAGGTCCAACTCAAGGAGTCACAACAGATGGCCCCGCCCACCGCACAAGGTCAAAGCAAGCACAACCAAGCACCGCTTTAGACAGGGGGCAAGTCCAACAACCATCAAAGGAAGATAGCGCTGCCTTCACTTCAAGGGAAAAGCGTCAACTTCTGATAGATCTGGATTTCTGCACAAATGCTCTGAGAAGAATGACTAGGCAAAACATTGAGATACAAACCTTAGTCGAAACCCTGATAGCTAGGCTAAAGACTGAGCGAAAGGAAAGGATCTCAATAGAGTCAGAACTCAAAGCATTGAAGGACCGCACCCAGAAACAGGGGGCAGGGCAGAAAAGGGTCATGAAGTCTGGCCATGCTACCTCAGGCAATTCAGGGAACCTCCCACAAAGAAGGAGAGAGGCTGGCATTGTCATCCAAGAAGGACAAAGACCAAAACCCAAAACTAATCATCCCACAGGAAAAGGAAAAGGGAAAGCCAATGCAGAAAACCACCACCACAAACCGAAACACCTTTGGTTCAGTGATAACTCGTTCGGGGGACCTGAAACAGGCCGGCAAGAAAGAGGTGAGAGCTCGCGCACGCGAGTATGCCCTCCCATGAGGTATGAGCCCGGCCATCTGAGATACAGAAATGCCGAAACCAATTCAACCCAACAAATAAAAAATAGACGAAGCCCCACAGGACAATACCACATGAAAATGAAATTGGTTAAGCTCAACAACGCCTCCCCCTGCAACAAATTGCCACATAAAATCAAGATAACAGGGAAACTGAAACCAAAACATGGAGGTTCCGATGGGCACTTCCGACACAGGAACCGTGTAAACCCATGGGAAATGCCAGAAGCCGAAAATGGGGCACTTCGGGCACAAACCACAAATAGACATACAAAACCACATAAAGCAAAGAAAGGAAATGATGCCGAAAGAAAGGCGTACTGCCGATACCACCAAGTCTGGGGGCACTCCAGGGAGGAATGCTTGACATGGTCTTGGAATGACGATGACCCGTCAGATGAAGAAACAGAAGACGAAGTGTGCCGTGCCATAACCCGGGGTACAAGCTCTCAAACCCCTGACGAGGAAACTGCCTCTGAATATGAACATGATACTGAGGGGGAACTGCAGTACAGTAGCTCAGAAGAGGAGCCCGTTGTGCTGGCAATCAACTCCGCTGCAGTCAGACCACTGGGGAGTGATACTGACCAAAGCGAAACGGAGGAAAGAGAAATCAAACCACCACCAAAACCAAACAAGGTGTCCAACCTAATCCGACAGGTCTCTACTAGAATCCGACCAAACATGAAAAACCACTGCAATGTCAGTCTGAGATCGGGCACTAGGATACCTGAAAGACAACCTCCCAGGGAGATAACCAACAGTGGAACAAGGAACAGAAGTGAAACCACAATAGAAAGTGAAACAAGGTCCGATAGCAGGCCTAAAATGTCCGTGGGAGATTACAATGTGGTCGCTCATTTGCGGAAAATTCCCTCACTGCTCAGCGTCTTCGATGCCTTAATGGTATCTCAGGAGCTGCGTGATGCCTTGATCTATGCACTGCAGAACCCTGCCAGCTTCCAGGCCTATTTTGCCCAAGAAACCCGCGAGGAGGTGGCACAGATCGACCAGGAACCATACATTACCTTCACAGATGAGGACCTGATGGCGGGCACAGCCGATCACAATCGACCCCTATACACCACAGGCACCATCTATGGTAGGAAAATCAACAAAGTCCTCATTGATCCTGGATCCTCAATCAGCATCATGCCACTAAAAACGCTAGTGCAGCTGTCGCTCAGCATTAAAGAAACAAAGAAAGATAAAATCCGGATCCACGGGTTTAACCACCAATACCAAAGGGCTCTTGGTTCCACAGTGATCGACATTACCTTTGGGAACCTGGTCACTCCAGTCAAATTCTTCATTATCGAAACTGATACCACATACAAGGCACTGTTGGGGAGACCATGGCTCCACGCCAACGGATTGGTTCCCTCTACCCTGCACCAGTGCATTAAATATGTCAAAGACGGAAAACAATATGTGATTAAAGGAGATGATCAGCCATTTGAGGCACATGAAGCCGAATTGGATGACGCTAAATACTACAGACCCAAGTCTGGAAAGGGGGCAGCCACCGAACAAAGAAAGCCTTCTCCTGAAACCATGAAGGAAGCAGTCAAAAATGTTGTGCTCAAAGCGGCTATAAAATCACAAATGCTCTTGGGTAGTGATAGTGAGACGGGATCGTCGGAAGGCACGGCCGAGGACATTAACTTACCCACTCGAATGCAGCCAAGTTATTCCAGTGAGGGCGAGGAGCAAAATACCCTATCCATAGAAATCCTACCCCTAGACCACTGTAAAGACCTAACACCTCGGGAAAGTGAAGAAGTCATCCCGTTCAAAACCTTCACTGTCCCACCTAAAATAGAAGAGCTTGAAACAGGGCACGTTGTTCATCCCAGTATACAATTTGTCAAAATGGGAGAAATCGAACCTCAAAATGAAGAGTCAAACTCCGAAAACTGGGAACAATGGCTTGTAGAGGAAACCAGGAAGACGGGGATTCCCCCTCAGCTTCAAGACACCACCAGCACACGGTTGGTTGAATTGTTCCGTAAAGCACAATGCCTAGAGCCCATCCCTGAAAAGCGAGCAAGAATGTTCCGAGAAATGTGGAATGGCTACTCTAATGAAGTCACAAAACTTAATGGGAAGGTTGCTAACACAAGGGGCCTAGGATTCAAAGCTCAAACCAAGGGCTCAGGGTCGAATACTCCTCAAAGACCACGACAGCACTCTTGCCACCGCATAACAATCACTGAAATCAAGGAGGGCGAAACAACTGCAGACAAAGGGGAACCTCCAGAAACAGAACAATTCATCTTAGCAGCCAAAAATGCGCCAAAGGAGCTAGAAGAAGGTGGTCAAAATACCATCGACGAATTGAAAGAAATCAACCTAGGAACAAAGGAAAACCCAAAGCCTACATTCATTAGCACCTCCCTCCCTCAGGAGATGCAAGATGAATTGACCAAATTGCTAAGGGAATACCAAGATTGCTTCGCGTGGAGCTACAGTGAAATGCCCGGGCTAGATCCAGCGATAGCAGTCCACAAACTCAAAATTGACAAAGAGCTCAAGCCAGTCAAACAAGGACCCCGAAGGATGAGGGTTGAGTTGGAGGAAAAGGTGACAGCCGAAATCAAAAAGCTCATCAGTGCCGGATTCATAAGGGAAGAAGAAACGCCCGACTGGGTGGCTAACGTTGTCCCAGTAAAGAAAAAGAACGGACAAATCAGAGTCTGTGTTGATTTCAGGGATTTAAACAAGGCTTGCCCCAAAGATGATTTCCCACTACCAGTGACAGAAATCATAATAGACCACACCTCGTCCCACGGGGTATATTCCTTTGTAGACGGATACTCAGGATACAACCAAATCAAAATGGATGAGAGTGACCAAAAGCACACTGCCTTCCGTACCCCAATTGGTATTTACTGCTATAAAGTCATGCCTTTCGGCCTCAAAAATGCGGGAGCCACATACCAAAGAGCCATGACCAAAATTTTTGACGATCTCATACACAAGGTAGTAGAATGCTATGTAGATGACCTTGTTGTAAAGTCCCATACCCATGAACAACACTTAGGGAACCTGAGGCTGACGTTTGAGCGGCTAAGACAACACACTCTGAAACTTAACCCTCTAAAATGCGCCTTCATGGTGTCATCAGGAAAATTTTTAGGCTTCGTGGTGCGGCACCGAGGCATTGAAATTGATCCTGATAAAATCAAAGCCATCCAAGAACTGTCCCCTCCACGGACACTCAAACAACTCCGGTCTCTCCAAGGGCGCTTGGCGTATATTAGGAGATTCATAGCCAACCTGTCAGGCAAAATCAAACCTTTCACTAGGCTCACCAAAAAGGATGTCCCCTTTAAATGGGACGAAGAGTGCCAGAAATCCTTCGATGATATCAAGCAATATCTGCAAAAACCTCCTGTATTGGCGGCACCCATACAGGGAAAACCTCTCATTCTCTATACCACCGCCTTGGACGGATCTCTGGGGGCATTACTTGCCCAAGAAAATGAACAAGGAAAGGAAAATGCCCTGTATTACCTCAGCAGAATGCTCGTGGGGGCAGAACATGTATACACACCAATCGAAAAACATTGCCTGGCCTTGATCTTTGCAGTAAAGAAGCTTAGGCATTACATGTTGGGCCATAAAGTCACATTGATCTCTAAAACCGACCCATTGAAGTACCTCATGACCCGACCTATGCTTACCGGAAGGCTGGCAAGGTGGGCGGTGGCTCTGATGGAATTTGATATAGCATATGCGCCCCAAAAGGCTATCAAAGGGCAAGCGCTAGCTGATTTCTTAGCCGCCCATCCCATACCTGATGATTCCCCGCTAGCGTGCGACTTCCCTGATGAGGAAGCCATGCAAGTGGAGGAAAATAAAACTTGCTGGAAGCTATACTTCGATGGATCATCCTCCATTCAGCCAGCAGTCAAACCAAACTTACCAAAACGACAAGCAGGTGTAGGATTGGTGTTTGTCACCCCAGAGAAAGGCATCCTCCGACATGCTCTGAGCCTAACCGAACCATGCACAAATAATGAAGCTGAATATGAGGCTCTAATAGCTGGGCTTGAAATTGCCCTTCAAATGGGTATTGAGCAGTTGGAAGTCTATGGAGACTCTCAGCTCATCCTGAGTCAGATCGAAGGCCTCTTCAAAATAAGAAAACCAGAATTGGTCAAATACCATGAAAAGGCCCTTGAGTTGATGGCCAAATTCACATATATTACCTTCCAGAAAGTCCCAAGGTCTCTGAATGGCAAAGCCGATGCATTGGCTAGATTGGCTAATGAACTCAGTGACCCGAGTCAGGAAGAAATCCAAGTCCTTGTCCATCGCAGGAGAGCCTTGTCCCCTTGTCTCCCGCAGGAAAGAAACGAGGAAGAAGGAACCCTGTTTACTGACATCCAGACACTTGAAAGAGAACATGAAAAAGAATGGAGAGAAATCACACAAGTTATGACAACTGAGGGTTCGAACCAAGAGGACTGGAGACAACCCTTCCTCGACTACTTCCAGCAAGGAAAATTACCTCTGAACAAGGCCATTAAGGAACAAATCAGAAAAAGAGCCCTAAGGTTCGTATATGTGAACAACACACTCTACTGGAGATCCTATGAAGGATCATGGCTTAGATGCATATCGAAAACCGAAGCCAATCAAGTTATGCAAGAAATTCACTCGGGAGTATGCGGAGCCCACCAATCGGGCTCTCGGATGCGAGTACAAATCAAATTAATGGGCTACTACTGGCCCACCATGATCAATGCCTGCGAAAACTTCTCCAGACGATGCCATATGTGCCAAATTCACGGAGATTTCATACACCAACACCCAAATGTGCTACATCCAACAGTGGTATCTTGGCCCTTTGAAATCTGGGGAACATATATCATAGGCCCCATTGACCCACCAGCCTCAAATGGGCACCGCTTCATATTGGCCGCTACGGATTACTTCTCCAAATGGGCCGAAGCCAGGTCATACCGTGAAATTAAGGCCTCTGATGTGGTCAGGTTCTTCACCACTCAGGTGCTTTATAGATATGGAAATCCAAGGAAAATAATCTCTGACAACGGGACGGCTTTCAAGAATGCCAAAATTGATGCCTTCGCCGACAAACACAAAATCGAATGGAGATATTCTTCTGTCTACAACCCAAGAGCCAACGGACTGGCAGAGGCTTTCAACAAAACACTGATCAAGATCCTTCGCAAAACCATCGGAGATAATCAAAGAAACTGGCATGAGAAACTGCATGAAGCGTTGTGGGCATACCGCATCACTCATAGAACAGCAACCCAAGCCACACCCTATTCTCTAGTGTATGGGGCAGAAGCAGTCCTACCAATCGAGGTAGAGTTCCCGTCATTAAGAGTAGCCATGGCAGCACAAATCCCTCTGACTAAGCAAACGCAACTGAGGTTGCAAGAGTTGGACGGAATGGATGAAAGGAGACTGGCAGCCCAACAAAACTTGGAGTTATATCAAGCCAGAATGACGCGAGCTTATGAGAAACTATCAAGACCCAGAACATTCAAAAAAGGGGAACTAGTACTGGTTTTAAGGCGACCTATCCTTGGCCGACACCATGGTCCCAAATTTGCACCAAATTGGGAAGGCCCCTATGTCATAGAACAAGCATATGAAGGTGGAGCCTACCTACTTGCGGATTCAAATGGAAAACACCCTGTCTCCTCCATAAATGGGAGATACCTGAAGAAATACTATGGACAAAACTACCCCGACATTTCCGCAACCCACCAAAGCCAAAGGAAGAGCAACCAACAAACCGACTGGGCAGACAATTGCGAGACGGTCAACCACCTCTTCGTTTAGGTAAAAATCTCTCACGCCACTGGGTCAAGGCTCGACAGGGTGCTCCGTTCTTTTGAACGCTATGGAGCATCCCTGAGCCAAAACCCTAAAGTAATAAATTAACCTTTAAATAAAATAAACCCTTCAAAATTCCCTAAAATGACCCTAAGTCGAAATCCTAAATAAAATCCAAGTCCAACAAAAATGCATCTTATTCCAAAGCATAAAAGCATGTGACCAAAAGAAACTAGACCAAGCTAAAAATATAGCTCAAATAAAAGATTAAAACCAAATACCCCTAAACATTCTCAAATCCCCAAATAAAAGGCAAATGTCAAAGTCCAAAATCCAAAGTTTCTAAAATATACACAAAATATTCTGTCCCACCGGGCCAAGGTAAAAGGAGTGTTCCGTCCTTATGGACATTCATGGAACATTTCCTTTACAAATGGCCTACATCCTAAAATACGACCCTAAAAAGTCTTGTGCTTTGTCCTTAAAACAAAGTACTTGGTGCCTGTTCATCTCACCGAACTAAAGGATGAACAAAAGTTCCGTGTCTTGAACTCTAAATTAAGACACAAACGGTGAAACTTACCAAGGGATTAGTTAAAACCACGTCCTCAATAGTTACAGATTGAAAAAGACAACCTGTCTACTCAAGATGTAATTCTTGCCGAAACCTACCTCAAAAAATTAAGACCAAACCAAACCTGAAAGCCCCTCTGAAAACGGAGAATACCACGGCTGATGTCCGCCAACCATGTCAAGGAATAGGCCTCATAAATCCTAATACCCAGAGGGGCCCATGGTCGTGTTGGGCCTTAAACCACCGACTACGGTATGTTCCTAGCTGCCGTACCCAAAGAGCCAGGAGAAAACCCCATCTCACCACATCAAAAGAGTGATATGGAACAGACAAGTCCCGACGGTACGTCCCTTACCGTCATACCAAAACAATCAACAGAAAATGATGCACAAAGTCCCACTGCGTGCTGTACCCATTGCACGTCGTACCCACTGCGTGCCATACCCAGAATGTCTATTCTACATGTTGAAGCGGTAATGTGGAGTAAGCAAGTCCCACCGGAGTGGTCCTAGCTACCGAGGTAACAATGTAGAATAGACAAGTCCCACCGGTATGTTCCTTGCTGCCGTAACCAAAGAGCAGGGAGAATAACAAAAAATATCTGTCCCACTAGCGATATCTGATGTCGCTATCTATGACAATCTAAACCAAATCACTAATAAACCTCAACAGATGTCCACAAACCAGGATCAATAGACCAAGAGTTATTAGGCTTCCAAATTGCCCTAATCAAACCATAAAATCAAAATACCAGACATAAATCATCCAAAATTACCACAACCCAAACACCAACAAAAAAAACATACGAAACGAAGTAATGGAAACAACAAAACCAAATGATCAGACATCCGAGACTGCCTCACATCGGAGGCACTGGAGGCGCCTGAGCTGCGGCCATCGCCCCTGCAAAGGTCTCTAAGGTGTTATGAATTGACTGAAGCACCGTCTCGACATTCTCCAGTCGCTGATCTAGCTCCCTAAAATGCTGATCTATGTGTTCCTGGAGTGGAAAAGATTCTTCAATGGCTGAGCCGTCTGGAGAAGGAGGAGAAGCCTCTCTCACCGGACTATACTGATTCACAGCAGCAAACCTATGAAGGATATGACTGTTCACCGGGTAGTTGGGGTCAGGGACCAGAGTGCCATGAGCCATCTCCACCCACCCAAAGGAAGTCAGATCTAAGAGCAGGTTGCGCGGATACAGGATAAACCGCTCAGTGATTGGATTCCCCCACAGCGTCTCAGGCAATGGAATCTGAGCCCGCTCCATCAAGGCCTCGATTAAGTTCCCATAAGGCAAATGGCCCATGGGAAACCTCGTGACGTGATGCATGTTTTGGAGGATGAGGCTGGGAAGATTAGCTTTCCCGCGTTTGAGGAGCAATAAGCGAAGGTAGAACAAAGTCCCTGGGCGAGTCAAATCTGATAACTCACCCTGAGGAAAGAGGATGTAGTTGGTAATCAAGAAGAATAACCTGAAAGGAATATATAGACTTCATGGTCATGAACCTATCCTTCAGAGACAAACAAAAAAAAAACAACACAAAACAAAAAAACACATAAACAACAAAATTACCGGTGAAGCGCGGGCAAATGCGCAGTAGAGACCAGTTCGGAACCTGCTTCAGATCTGGGTATCTTGAACCACTCGCAATGGCCCCGGTATGTCCCTTGCTCACGAGGCCAACTTCCAAAGGCATAAACTGACAAGCCATTTAAAGTATCTGCGGCACCAATCAAGTCAGCCAAATCCTCGACCCCTATGTGAAAGAACCTGCCGAAAAGATAGGAGGAGGCAGAGGGAATGTCATGATGATCAAAGGTGACGCGGAGATTGGCATAAAATAACTTGGTGATATCCGGATGGTAAGGAGTGTCAAGTCTTGATAAGCCTTGAAGGCTCCAGGCATTAAGCCACCCTGTTATTAAATTCATATAAGGGGTGGTGAAACGCCCTTGAGAATGAAAGAAAAAGCAGGCGGAAACTTCACGCCCCCCTTCACCAATGTTACTTTGATAACACTCAAAAGCCTCGTCGTCTCGAAACAGATAACGGTTGCCTGGGTCATATGACCAGTTAGGCTTGGAAGGTGGCACGCCTTGGACAGAGGAACTACCCTCATCTCTGGGACGCTTGGGATTCCTTGGATCTATGACACCGGCCATGGAAAATGAAGTCCGAGAAAGAAAGTTCAGAAAAAGAAGAAAATGATACGAGATACGTACGCATGATGCCTTATATATATATAAAGGAAATTAGGGCACCAGAAAGCATACGTCTTTTCAAATTTACCCATAAATGCAAAAGATCAAAAGGCGTGGCGGTTTACAAGGAACATGATCGCTTCGCGATCCAAGGATTTCAACGAAAAATGATGAGCCCAACGACACCAAAGTATAATATCCATGCCCATAAATCAACTACAATCAAGAGCCCAACAAGGGTCCAAAACATCACATAACCAGAAAGTCCAGCCGCTACAAAGTCAGAAGTAACCGACTAAAACCAAGTCTAAAACTAAAGCCATAACAAAAGAAAAGATACAAAGCGCCAACGCGCTACATAACTCCTACTCAAGGAAAACCCATCATAAACTCAACCTCTCGAGAAGCGTCCGCCACGAGAGAGGCAAAACAAGGGAGGGCTAACACTACGCTCATGCAAGCTCCCTCTGAATCATCATCAGAACCAACGTCCCTCCGGTGAGCTGACACCCCAACTATCGGCTCAACCAACACAGTATCTGGCGACAATGGCAAACTCGCCCCACCAGCAAATGATGACACGGCCAAAGGAGTGGAATCAATGAGAAGAGCCTCCCACTCAGAGTAATCCAATGACGCCTCATCGAAAGACACTGGAACCATGTCCAACTCAGGAAAAAAGAAATCATGGAGAGTCTGAAAGGCAGGACTATCTGAGGGAGTCTCTGCTGAATGAAAAGAGAAGGTTATAGTACAAAATGATGAATGAAATACACGTCGTAATGTCAAAGGAAGCATAGATACGTACTTGAGCATGGGATGGAAGCATGATCCAGAATGTCTAACTCCATGCCAAGGACATGGCTCGCCAGCTCATCAACACTCATGAAACTCCGGAGGGACAGCCGGTATAAATGACATAAATCCCGTAACCCTAAAGCCCAAAACTCAACGCTAAAGGCCATCAGAGTATACGGAAATCGGCCTAGATGAAGCAAGATAAGAAAAATGTAAGATGAGACAGAAAGGAAACCAAGGTAAATATCCCAGCAAAATAAGACATACCTAAACCTCGAAGCGCTGGAAAGATGGCCGGTGTCGGAGCAGACTCACAGGAAAAGACGGTAATAGCAACAATCGCCCTAGAATCATCCGGAGCGGGGAAGTCACTCGCCTGGATAAATGGAGCCGGAGAGATCAGCCTGGGGCGCAGAATCTCCTCGAATGGCACGGCGACGGTCTCCACCTCGACCTCCTCCATCTCAATGTCCTCTGTGACAACCGTGGACTCAGCCAGAATGGCGCTACCCCACATACCGGAACACGGAGTCCCTGAAAGCAACATTATGGCGAGATTGTGGCAAGTCAAAATCAAATGGAATAAAAATCAGAAGAAAAAGACAGAAATAACATACATGAGTGTGGTGTAAGGAGAGGAGGCTCCATGGAAAATCTGTCATCTGAAGAACTTTTCCTTGGCCGCCGTCGAAGCTCATACCGAGTCACTTCTTCCTCTGCCAAAGAATCCTCACGTTGCCTCTTCAGCTGCCTAGCTGCTTCCTCAGCCAGCTCATCAGGATATTCAGGAGAAGGACAACTTGAAGGGGCCAACTCCTCATTTTCCACCGAAGGAGGGAGCCTATGAACACCTATAAAACCAAAACCATGACAATCCCACAGTGGTGACAAAGTTAAACAAAAAAGAAAAGAGATACAATACCTGAGTAAATAGCCCAGCGTCTATAAGGCTCTGATGCAAGAGCCTGGGAAGACTCTCCCTCAATAGGAGAAATACCCTCTACTTTGAAGTAAAAATGACTAAAATCATATCCACCGAGACCTACCTCGAAGAACAAATCATCATAAGAAAGAAAGAAAGTAACCAGGAGGGTAATTCAAACAAGAAAGGAAAATAACGAACCAGGAAAACGGCCGTCTGGAAGTGGAGGAGGGTCTACATACTCCAAGGACTTCACACCAACCGGCACAAAACCGTCAACTCCAAAAGAATTCTTCAGTGGTCTGAAACCGCCTTGTCTAACCTCCGGATTTTGTGGAACAATCCGTGAACAAGGGTAAACTTTCTCCTTTAGGATGGCCACACTAACATCATGAGGAATCTTAGACCAACCTCTGAACCACCTGTCATAATCTCCAGTCAACGTCCCCTGGCGAGAAGCCGGAGGAACAGTACAACTAGTGTTGGTGCCCAAACGCACTGAGAATGCACTAAAAGCTGCACATGACGGCAAAGTGACTCGAGGAGGGTCAGGAAAGCTGAAAACTGCTGGAATAGCCTGGTCATACCCAAACTGCCAAGCACAACGGTGAGGGCTGTAAACCTCGTGGATCACCCTATTCCCCATGCGCATGGATAAACACTCCGCCCTGATACTGACGGCATAGTCTCGATCCCGCCTGTGTCGAGGGGAACACAACTTAGGACAGGCCCCTTTCTGACGAGGCGCCACATCCTTGACAATGTATGGCTTCCCAGTGTCTTTAGGCCATCCCTTATTGAAAGCCTCAGGGCGATAATCCATGATAAACTGACTACTCTGAGTAAAGCACAAATGAGCGGTAATCTGATCCGGATCACGGACGGTACAACCAGCAATATAAATCAAACCCGGCAATGACTGCCGCATGCCAGCAGAGGTCAGCGGAGTATAACACTTCTCCCAGTAAAGATAAAACCAGCCAGAAAGAATGTGTAAAGGCATAACCACTACGGCTCTAGAAGGATCCCTCGAAGAAGTAAGCTCTCTCATGGACCTATAAAGGTTCACTAAAGCTGGAATAGCCAATGAGACCCGCTTACCGCGAGCCAACGCATTCGCCACCACAAAGACCCCAGGGCGGATATACCCAGCCGGCTCGTAAATAATCAGGAAATAGCACAACCACCAAGCCAAGAAGGCAGTCAAGACTGTCTCATCATCCAACTCACGGGAACAGAAATCTGAGAATGACACCCGCTCAGAGGGAATATATGTCTTGTCAGAGCCCAACTTAATCGGCTCTAAAGGATTAGCAAAATGCGCAGCCCTCTTCTCGGGTATCAAATCCGTGAAATAACGAACCCAGTCTCTCAAAGGAACATCCCTGCCCAAGCCACGCCGACCACGTGACATGGCAATCTCATAATAAATCCGGAAAACTGCCCGAAGCGAAGCAGAATGTAGAGGGAACCCTTTGTGATCAGGACCATAGAGCTCAAAATCAGGCGGTACCCTCTCCTCATAAACCAACCCCGCTACTGGCACCCCCATAAGGCCAGACATCTGCTGGAGGTCGATAGTAGCGTCGCGATCCTCTAAGGGAAAGGTATTGTGAACATAATTCCAATTGGAGGCCATTGCTTTCAGAAGGGTGGAACTCCATGTATACTCAAACAAGACCAAAATCACACCCCCAAAAATCTCCACCTTATCCAATTTCTTCCCCATACTGCACAAGATATACCGGGTCCATTCGACTTGTCCGGGACTCCATTTCAAATCACCCTGAACCCTCAAATTCCCAGGAGACCAAGGGATAACATTCCCCTCCATCATCTCCATACTCAACAAGTGAAAATCAGCAGAAAAAGTAGAACGACCAGTGGGGCTCAGAAAAATACCTGCAAGGTCACCAGAGGGAATGCCGCGCCTATCTCGACCAATGGAACAATGAGAGGTATAGTACCTATCCCGACGTTCCTCAGTGCGTGAAGGAGGGTCAACAGCAAGGCACGGATAGTCATAGATGGCCGGTAAGGGTAAATGATTGTGCCGAACCAAAAGCCCATGGAAATTATCTCTTCCTCTGAGAATGGCGCGCTTCCATAAGCGATGAAGGTGCACATGGACTTTCTGAGGATCCAAATAATCACCAATATAAGATTCAATGGCCTCATCCGAAGGACCATAGAAGCCCGTCCTGGCAATCTCAAACCGGGGGACAGTATCGTAAATCTTATCAAACGAAGCCATAACTATCTGCAAGAAAGCGAAAACCATATCAAACATCTAGAAAATGTCTATAAACCACCAAAGAATGCCTAGAAGTTGGGGACACCAGAGTAGACTGATCGATATATCTCACAGTCCACTCTGGTGGGGGGCATTTGTTTGCCTCTAAATTCTGCTGCGTAAAACCCTGAACAATTCCCTATCTTATCACCAAAATCCAAAACCATATAATCGAAATTCCCCAACAAAATAGCCCTGATAATTGGTCATGCTGCATGAAAGGAACACACAGAAATTCTTAAAAATGGACAGTAAATTAATTAATTACGAGGAATGCCATTATGCGCCTGTGATATCCTTATAATTAATTACCAAAGTCCTAAAAATAGAAAATTTGTGGCAGTTAAATTCTTCATATTTTTATGAGAAAACATGCAAAATTTCATGTCAAATTGACCTATGGAAGGGCACCAAACAATTTTTCTAAGAACAAAGCAGCTTAATTATCCCCAAAATTCAGTTAAATGGACAGCTCCATTTTGAAACAAATGGAGGTAAACCCCACATAAATGGAGATATTTCGGACGGGCTTTTAAGGCAATAATAAAATCTGCCTTGGGCCAAAACTGAGGCCCACCTAAATCATATTTAAGCCCAATTCGACAACCATCATTCTAAAATTTCCTATTGATCCAATGGCCCTGATAAATTCTCGATATGATTATCCAAAATCAACGGCCGGATCTCAATCTAGAATTAAAACATCCAATTGAATTTTTCTGATTGGTCTAAAGCTGTGGGACCCACTCATTCAAAAAAAAAAAGAAAAAAAAGGGGGATGAAACAGTACTGTCTGTCTGACACAGGCGTCGTACGCTGGCGTGAGGAGGAAGTTCGCCGCCGTTCTGCGCCGTTTCAGCCTCAACCAGTCTCACCAATGGAAAGGCGATGAGCCCACTAATGCAACGATATCAGACTCGGCGATGAATGGTGGCTAGATTAAACAATGACCAAGAGAGAAAGGATCAGCAACTGAGACAAACTCATGTGAAATTTTGCTAAATTAGCGAAAAATTGCCAAGGAAACATACCTAGGAGGCACCTGTGGGACCTATGAGAGGAAAGTAATGAGTAATTTTGGGTCAATTGAAGCTGGGTGAAGCAATAAGCCTCATGGTCATGGCGGTAAACAGTGGAGACATGGAAACAAGCAATGGAGGTTGTTATGCCGTGAGTCAAGGGAGATAGATGGTTCCTCACTACTTCGTATGTTACTCGCTTATGTAATGGTAAGCAGGGAGAAAGGGAGGAAAATCACCTATGCTTGAACTGGAGGGGCCCAGTACAGCAAATCACATAAAGTCGAATAAAAGGAACAAATGGAGAAGGAAGATTCCCCTCTAGCCTAGGCACTGAAAAGAAAGTTCTAGGCCTGTAAAGCCAGCGTACCATGGGCTCAGGGAAAAGTAATTGAGAGAGAAGGAATTCCCTCAGTCAATTTAACATTCCCAACCGTTGATGCTTGGGTGATGATTGCTCCTTCTGACACTAGTACAATGCATTAAATGATGTACTGAAGGGAAAAGCATGATACAACACCCAGGAATTGCCTTTTTTGTCTTTCTTTCTCAAGCAAATGCATCATCAGTCACTCACTTGCGCATGGGAGGCAAAATAGATATGATGAATGGACAGATGTGGCCAGATTAAGTGAGAGATACACTCTGGGTGTGTAGACAATCAACACACGTCAATTGGCACCTGAAAGGCATTCCATACGTGACATCAAAGGGCAAATCAGGAATTAAAAGAAAAGACAAAGGATCAAAGCTCATGGGGGATGCACATAAGAAACCTCAAATTCCAGCTATACCCCTCTATATCCTATCTGAAATTGCCACATGTGGAGCTGTCCCAAGGGATTAGGGGTTTGCTTATGTGCTAATGATCATGTTATGATTAAAAAAAATAATAACAACACAACCAAGTTAGTAAGGGCAAAACAAATTATGAGCATTGAAAATTAAGGAAATAATGATCAATGAAAAAGGGAAACATATATTGGTACTGTATCCCTCTTCTACAAACATAGGTAGATGAAGAGAGATGTTTATCTCCCCTGGCATGGACCCCATCTGTCATATGAGAGTGAAAAAGAAGAATTAATAAGCAGGCATGTTACCCAAGCAGCAAATACAATACTCGATAATCAAAATCATGCCAAATGTCAAGGAGGGAGGCATAGTCCCAGATTTGCCCCTGAATGATAAAGAAGACATGCACATATAGAAAGGGGCATTAAGGGAAACTGCCTTTTACTAAAAGAGCCTCCAGTCAAAATGCATAAAAGCAAAAAAAACGTTGATGTACCAAGCCTACAGCCCTATAGCCACAGCTATACATCAAATGAGATCCCCTCTCTGTGTAAATCACAACCCCTCATCAACTCACGGATCACCGGATGAGAGACAACACACCATCTGGCGCCAAAGCAAACATAACTCCTCCCCCAAGAATGCTGTAAGAAGGAGTAAAACCACAAGTGCCAAGTGTCATACCATCATTAGTCAGTAAAAGGAAGTAGTAAAGAAGAGAGGTGAAGTCAGAATTGCAAAAGCAAGGCGGCAGCCTCATGCCACATCTAGTCCCTTCATCACAGCACCAATGAAGGAGATGCTGCCATGTGTCAAAAGGATGGAGCAAAGCCCTAGGAATTTCAGCTATAAAAGAAAACCAAGAGCAAAAGAAAAAAAAAGGAGAGAAAGAAAGGGAGAAGCCAAAATTCTGTTAAAAATTTCTGTCACACTATTGTAATCAAAATCTAAAAAAAAAGGGAAAAGCAAGTTTCAAAGGAAGGTAGGGATTCCATTGTATCAAGTTCAATACATAAGTTCAATTCCTGATAACTATTTCTCTTGATTCCTTTGCTTTCAGCTTTTAAGTTTCTTCCTTTGTTTCTTTTTTTTTACTAATTGAAGCCAAGTGTGAAACATAGGAAAGTCCTGATGTAGATCATCTATTGGTGCATTCTTGGGGCTCAAAAGCATGGGTGAGGGGTGCTTGCCAGAGAGCGCACACTCACCTATGTCAATGAGTCACTTAACATCTTAAAAAATGCTAAAAGTGAGATAATAATAAGGTCCTATGATGAAGCATGACTTTATGTGTGAGGGGTGCTTGCCTGAGAGCGCACACTCATACATCTAGTTGTGTTTCAACATGAATAATGGCCATCCTGAGAATTACATACAAAACCTATGTCAAAGGGTTCTTAGGGGAGAATCAAACTGTTAAAAAAATAATAATAAATAAAGTCTGGAAGAGGGACATGGCCCCATGCATGAGGGGTGCTTGCCTGAGAGCGCACACTCATGTATTTAGCTATGTCTCAACCTTAATAATTGTGGTATCAAGTGTCATACACAAAAAAGGGCCAAATAGATGTGAAATCAACAGAAATATTAGAAAGTAAAAGAACCAGGGGTATATCTGTCAAAAAAAAACCTGTAAAAGTGATAAATAGGAGGCAATAGATTTGATTTCGTATTTGATTACCAAAGCACCTTAATTAAAAAATTCCAATGCTTCTAGCCATGTTTTAAAATGAAATAATGCAGTGAGTTTGCATTTGAACAAGAAAATAGAGATAAAAAAAAAACAGTAAGGTTAGTAGGTCCCAGAGTTTGCCTAATTGTCATGCCCCTTTAGGATTTTTTAAAAAAAAAAGAAAAAAAAAAAACAACACAGCTGTGTAGTCTTGCATCCTTTAAGCCAAAGTCCAAAGCATTCAATAATAGTAACTGCTCAGGTGGGTGCCTAAATTGTTTTTTGTGCTGAGGTAAACATGTATGAAACATTGAAAGAAATTGAACCTAGCAAGCATACCAAACTATGTTCACACAAGTATAAGGAAGGAAAGTGAAGGGGTTTTATTGCAAAATTAATGTCTCAATGTGACAAAGTCAGGCTGCCTCAGAATTGACAAAAAAAAGTAACAACAGTGCTTAAGCTAAATGAAAGGTGTTCAAACTATTTAGGTCATGTAAGAAGAAAACGCCAGGGGTTAAAGTGAACAAAATAGACTTGCATGCATAACTTAGTCAGCACTGATGAAATCATCACTATTAATTCAAATCTGGTTCCATTCGTTTGAATGCATGGATACTGTGGTCCCAATCTGATCTCTGAATTAGAAGTCATGTATGGAAAGAAAATGAAGTGAAGTAAAGTTTAATGTGTGGTTACCTATTGCTTAGTTCAGTATGGTAAACAAAGACATGAAAAGTATAGATGTTAAGAAGTAAGTTGCATACCAAACCATATCTTCATTTTCAACCCCGTCAGACTAAAGCCAAGTCGAAGCATATCATTCCAAAATTGAGCCATGTAGTGCAAAATTGGACATGTAAGCAACTTCATGATGATCGCGGGAAGCCTCACAAAACTTTTGCCAAGGACAATTTCAACCGGCGTCGTCAATCGATCGCTTCTCGCCATGGCCACAGACCCCAAATCCAACCCAGTCGGAGCATATCCAATTGATGATTATAATCTAAATTGATGATGGGGGATACTTCGCGGGATAACAGCGATGCTTCAGGGTCTGTCCGAAACCAATGCAACCTCTAGGATCCCTTGCCGATGGCCTTAACGGAGGCCTCCAGTTCAACGGAAGGTCTCAGGAATTTGGTCAAAGGGAGTGGGAGGGAAATGAGCTTGATCCCTACATGGGCTCGGTGCATCTGAAGAACAGTGCTGATATGCGAGCTCAACGAGTCGGAGCCAGACTCAATCTAAACTCACTTGGTGCATAGGCGCTGATGTAAACCAAACGGTTTGATCGAATCTCGACCCCAGCACTCCCCTTGATCTTCTGTGGCAACCATCCTGAAGCAAACTACTGAGAGGCATAACACAAAACAGCAAACCCAGCCAATCAGAAAATTCTGCTACGCAGGAAACTTCAAAAATACATTAAAAATAGCTAGATTATCAGAAAAATTCCCATAAAATATCAAAATGTCAAGAAAAATATGAGGAACATTTTGATGTGTCATGTCATGCCAAAACACCAAGATATAAAATATTTTAAAATTAAAAGGTTTAAAGGATGACCATAATAAAAGAATAATAATAATAAATTTACATGGTTGAAAGAAAAATTAAGCTCTTTGAGGGAATTGAACAAAACCATTTGAACATTTTATGTTCTGGACAGCAGGTACTTCTGAATACTTTATGTTCTGGACAGCAGGTACGTTTGAACACTTTATGTTCTGGACAGCAGGTACATCTGACATTCCTTGTTCTGAACAATAGGTACAGTCAAACATCAAAATCCACGAACAAAATTGAAATAACAAAAAAAGGCATTCAATAAAAAAGTTTAGAAGTGCAAACTTTAAAAGTTCGAACTCAAAAGTCCAACCGAAAATTGAAAATCTTAAACTCAAAAAGTTGCAACTCAAAAGTCCAACTTAAGGCCCTTAATGCCAAGATGCAAAAGTTCAAACTTTAAACCAAGTCCGAAAATGTCAAAAACCAAAAGTCAAACTCAAAAGTTAAAATCCAAAAGTGCTAACTTAAAAGTCTAAACTCAAAAGTCCAAAATCCTAAAGTGAAAATTAAAAGTCCAAGTCTAAAAATGACACAAAGTCAAAATGACACAAAGTCAAAATGACACAAAGTCTAAAAATGATACAAAATCTAAAAGTAACACAAAGTCAAAATGGCACAAAGTCTGAAAGTGACCCAAAAGACACAAAGTCTAAAGTGACATAAAGTCTTAAAAGTCAAAAGTTCGTCCCTTCAAGACTGCATCGCGTTTCGCCTTGAAGGAGACACCCTCTTGATGTTCAGATTGAGAAAAAGGAAAAGTCAATTCTGAATTATCACTGAAGTTCCTGTCAAGAGAAGGCATAGCGCATCTGTACTCGCGACTTGAACGAAAATCCAAAAAATCCCTAAGTTCCTCAAAACGATTGAGAACTAACCTAGAATAACCTATTTTCTAGCGTTGGACTCAAATCTAACAGCCTGTTTCTACAAGTCCACAGCATGTTTGACCAGAAGCAGACTGAAACCTGATGCCCAGATGACCAGAAGAAAAGTCAGTCAGTGGCCATCACTCAAGTTCTTGTCAAGAGGAGGCATAGCGCATTTGTACTCAAGACTTGAACGAAATCCCAAAATCTCTAAATCTCTAAACGATTGAGGATTGATCTAGGATACCAAATTTCCTAGTATCGAACTCAAAAATCTATAACGGCACTAAGCCTGACACAGCAAAGCAAAAACAACCTAAAATGTGAAATTAAAAAATTAAATTGCACCATTCATGTTTGCATAGCACTGTTCAAAAGACTGCCCTTCTGTTTGGTCTTCACCCTGAAATTCTCCACCAAGACACAATCCTTTTATTAAAATGGACTTCATCCACTTACGACATTTAAACTTTGATTATCCCGATCTAGAGGTGCTCTTAGCTCAGTTCGTAACCGAGTCCGGAGGTAATTAACAGTAGGGGCTTGCGCCTACTGGAAAAAAGGGACCTACGACAAACAATCAACTCTCGAGGTACTTAGAGCCGCATTAGTGCCCTTCGCTCGTTTGGAATGGGCAGTAACGACGGGTCTCAAGATGCTCGAGGGGTATCTGATCCGCATTTTCTTCGCCCCATAGAGGACTATCTGATCTTCCGTGGTCGGACTGAAAAAGTGCGAGACAGGATGCAATTGACTTTATTTGCATTTGCTATGCCAATGCACTTGACCTATTTAGCATGGGTTGTACTGATGCACTCGACTTCTTTTGCATCTATTTTGCTGAGACAGTTGATTTCTTTAGTATGGGATTAGACGATGCAACTAACATTTGTTGCATCCGTTTGATTGATGCACTTGAAATATTTAACATGAGCAAGGTTGATGCGATTGACTTCTTTTGCATTCATTTTGCCGAGGTAATTGACTTCTTTAGCATCAAAATAGTCCATGCAACTGGCATCTTTTGCATTCGATCTACTGATGCATTTCAATTATTTTGCATCTATTACACCAAAGCGATTGGATTGTTTTGCATGGACATGACAAATGCAACTAACTTATTTTGCATCCATTCATTTGATGTAATTGACTTATTTTACATGAAATTAACCGATGCAATTGTCTCTTTCTGCATCCGTTCTCATGATACAACCGACTTCTCTTTTCTAAAAAATAGCTCTATAATATCTATATTCATATTAACTTCCGTATTAATTGTGATGAATATCATATAAATAATATCTAATAAAAATATTTCATAACAAATTTCACATCCATCATACCAAAATTATATCGCAGAACTAAAAACAATTCATTAGAATTGTCATACAAATATCAAAATGTCATCCGCATACATAAAAAATAATCTAAACAAACATAATACACACCAAGCCATATCAAAAGTCAAGAAAAATAATTGTACCAATCAAACAAAAGCACAAAGGAATCGTCTATATATTTAAGCTACTCATCATCACTAGAATCACTAGTTGAAGCTTCAAAGTCAAATAGAGACTCATCATAGTCGTCTGCATCAAACTTATTCCTATCAAAGATGGGAATTTGAATTATTGAACATGAAGTGTATGATTGTCCTACATTACTGAACACAATCTGAGTTATTGTGTTCATAGCTTGGTCAAAGCCTCCCTCATCAGCAGGAGATGACTCTGCGCTAGATTGATTCGATTCTAAAATAGCATTGGATGAGTCGACATCCGCAGCAAAAACCTCCTCGACAACATGCTCCTCGGTCGCTGCACTGACCTGAGGCTTCTTAGCTTGATCCATCTCGACTGTAGCTTCCATGGCTGCATCGTTGCCGACTCTAGCTTCTGCAAACACAACCTCCCCATCTATATCCTCGTCAGTTCTAGCTTTCTCATCTGCAGCCCGTTCTTTGTACTCTCTTTGGATTGGCATCCTAATAAATCAAAAGAATCAATGTTGTAAGGAAACATGAGATTACATGTTGAGAACTAATAAATTTGGTGCTGCAAAACATAATAAATTTAATTTTCACAATCCAAGATTACATCTTGAGTTCTAATAGATATTGCTCTACGGACTGGCTTTCAATGGTATACATGTGGAGTCACTAGCGGAGTAGGTATCTACAGTGGTTTTCCAAAAACCTTATTAATAGAATCTTTATTGGTATAGATTATTTGCTAGAAGGATATAGGATATAGGTTCACTAGCGGAGTAGGTATCCTACTTTGTGTTGTATATATCGATCGGATGTAGTCCCACGTACATATCATATAAATGCCAAGTCCAATCATATGGGATGAGAAATTGGGGCTGTTAATTTTCATATGCTCCTCTGATATATACATGAAATTCAAATAAAAAATAATGGAAAAAAGATATATGCATAGAAACAAATAAAAATCTGTTTCGCAGAAAAATTCAGTCCACAAAAAAATATATTGAAGGTTATAACACAAATCTCAAATATGAGAGTGGGGGGGGGGGATGTGAAATACAAACCGTTTTAGTGACCTATTTGAAAAGTGCAGAAGTGCTCTCAGAGGCGAAATACAAACCGCTTTAACCTGACGATGGCACTGGTGGAGAAGTCCTTTCAGAGGCGAAAGAGAGGGTACCTATTAGGGATTCTCTGATGGAGAAATAGATAGGCGATAGAGGCGAAATAATCGGCCATTAAAATCTCAATCGGGGCGAAAATGGTAAGAAGAAAGCGAGAGAAAGGGCAATTAATCTGGATGTATCTCCACATTTTAGAGTCTGAAATAAATTCATATTCTATAAATTGCAATATGGCATTGACATGAAATTTTACAGAAATACAATTGGACGATGACTTTCTCTACAATATCTCGGGGGGAAACTATGCGCCAAAAATTCTCTAAATTTTTGCTGAACAAAATAATTAGTATTTCTAGTATATTGATACTTTTTGATTTATTAATAATTAAATTTGTTAAATTGATCAAATAAGATGTAAATAAGAGAAAACAAATTTCATATTAAAAAAACATGTATTTTAATATTCATTATCTTATTGTTGAAAGTTTATTCAACAATAATCTTTTGATCGCCATATTGTGAAACTATATACTCTATTTTAATTTCTATATATATATATATATATAGAGTTTAGCTACGGTGAGTCGCGACCAAAACTCTTAGATCTAGATCAAAATGACCGATCCAAACCGTCCAATATGATCTCTCTATTGAAATCTCCATGTAGACCAAATTTTTCATTTTTTCGAAATTTTTAAATATTTTTTTTTGAAATTTTAGAAAATCGTTAATCTAATTGGTTCTGAACCATTCAAAAACATCAGTTTTTAAAAATCCGAAAAAAATACTTAAAAATTTCGAAAAAATAAAAAATTTGGTTTGCACGGAGATTTCAATAGGGAGATCATATTGAACGGTTTGGATCGGTCATTTTGATCTAGATCTAGGAGTTTTGGTCGCGACTCACCGGAGGGTCCGTGAGTCGCGACTCACTGTAGCTAAACTTTATATATATATATATATATAGAGGATGGCTAATGTGCCATAGATGGCACAGAGGGTCCCGTGCCATAGAGTCGTTTTTCGAGATCCGAAATTCAAATGCTCAATTTGAACCATCCAAGTTATTCACCACATTAAAATATCCTTGGAGACCAAATTTTACATTTTTTCGAATTTTTTTGCTATTTATTATGATATTTTTAAAAAACGTTATAATTGGAGTATTTCAGACCCTCCAATTTGAACATATCAAAATAAATACCCAAAAAATTCAAAAAAATATAAAATTTGGTCTCCAATGGTATTTCAATATGCTGATCAATTTGAACGGTTTGGATTGACCGACTGAATTTCGGATCTTCAAAAAATGACTCAAATTGAGTACATTTTGATGTAATCTCTTTTCATCAATAAAATTTAGAGTTTACTTTTTGCAATTCAGATTTTAAAATTAAATGTGTCGTGTCAAATATGTATGTGTTGGATGTCATGTCATGTTGTGTTGATATGAGTTAATATCTTGAACGTATCGTGTCATATCTAACACGACGGATTAAATGTGTCAAGTTGTGTCATAAATTATTTTATAATTTTACTAAAAATTTATTATCACTATCTTTGACCTTTAATAGAAGCTAGATTTTAATTTTTTATAATTATGATTTCAAAACCATACATGCATATATCTTTGGCAGCATTTTATAAAATTAATTGATATTCATGATTGTTAAACACTTTAGATTTTAGATATAAAAATGAAATTAATACCTTTTTAGTTTTATTATTCGCTTACTAATAAAATTAAATTTGGTTTTATCATTCTCAACAAAGTATTGAGTGTTACTATTGTTTTGTATACCATAAATGAGTTAATGGTAACTAAATATTGAAAAGTGTAGCCTACGATTCAAAGTTAGGCATGACCGCATGAGTGGTAAATTTTGGTAGTAAATCCAGGAGTAAATTATTGAATTATAGGGAGTATTATATGCCAACTTGAAATTCGTTAACTTTCTTACCTATGACTCAGAATCGCATTTAAGAGTTTTATTGCATCTTACGTATATCAAGGACACAATCTAAATTAATAAAAGAGAGAAAATAAAATAATGCATCATTATTATTATTATTAACAAATAGAGGACAAATATTTTATTATGACACTAGCAAAAGTTGCCCTCTTGTGTTGGCAAACAAAGAAACAAAATAATTTTAGACAATAAATATATGTTGTTCAATCTACTAGAGATACATACATATATATATATATATATATATATATATATATATATATATATATATATGTTGCTTAATTTATTTTCTTATTAGATGAAAAATCAATATATTTTGTTGCTTAATTTGTTTTCAAATATAAAACACAGAAAAACAATTTCACAATTGTACCGCTGGAATTCCTCTGTCACGCCCCCCCCCCCCACATCCAAATTTATATATTTATTACATTCATCCATCTAAATATATATATTTTCCACAATTATAAACTTGTACGTGTATCCATTCTGTGATCAGTCATGCAAGCTATTAATTAAATTGTCAACAAATGATAACCAGTCTTTTATTAAAAAAATAAAAGTACGTACAAAAATAAGAAAATGAATATATTAAATTAAAAAGAAAAATTATGAATGAAAAGTAAATATTAATCGGTTCATAATATTTTAAATTCAAATTTATTAATATATATGCACTAATTTCTTTATTTCATTAATTTTTAATTATATTTTTTTGTTGTTTTAATTTTAATTTTATCCAAGTACATACATTTTAATATAATACACTACGAAATTGATTTATTCATATACACATTACAAAAACCTATTAAATCATAAGTACTTGCGTAAAAATTATTTTTGAATCACTACAAAACTAATACTCACACATTTTGTAATATGAATTCATATTTTATTGCATCGGTCATGCCTATGCAACTAAAAATATCAGTTGCAACGACGTCACCTAAGCAATTGATGTCCAATTACATTAGTTTTGCCTATGCAATTGACCCATCATATTAATAATCATTTTCATCGGTCTAAGCCAATGCAAGTGCTATTCACTTGCATGAGTTTTGTCTATGCAACAAAGTAAAAATTATTTGCATTAGTATTCCCCATGCAATTATCTATATTGCATCGATCGTGCTGATGTAAAATATATGCTGATGCAATTGATTTTGTGTCACCGATGCAATTGAGAACTGCCCATGCAACTGGTACACTTTTCTGTAGTGAATTAAGATAGTCCACATAATATTTAACAATTAAATACCATTAATAATGAACTTCAAATAACAACATACGATTTTATATTACAAACAAATAACAAAAGTGCATCTATAACAGTCTTCCATATAATCAAATTACAAAAAACCTTAACCAAATTACTAATCTTCCTTATTATATTTGTCCTTTGGAATAGTATCACCCATCTCTTTACACAAAAAAAAAAAATCATCATAAACCTTTAAAGAACTTCCACGCCACAGCTTTCGTTCGCTCGGCCACGGTTTTCGGTCGCTCGGCCACAACTTTCGTTCGATCAGTCACGGCTTTCATTCGATCAATCACGGATTTTGTTCCTTTGACAATCTAGTTCTTTATCCAGAATATTTGTAAGAAACAGAAATATGTCTTAAGATTACAATAGTTTCTTAAGAAGTGCTTCAATTTATATTTGTAAACAAAAATGCTTCGATTTATATTTTCTGATGAGTGAACCAGGTTATAACCTTGATCTTCATTAATAAACTATAGTTAAAGACAACACATTTCTTAATTAAGAACAAATTCAATTGTAAAATAAGAAAACCAATAATGGTACATACCATGTATTTTGATCCAATCGCAACCCCAGCAAATGCAAATTTTCTTCATTCCCTCAAAACCTTCAACTGAAAATTTATGCCACAACTTCCAATTCAGAACTTATCAAACACAAATAAAGTTAAAATAAGATCCGGTAGTGAACTGTTTGTTACATGCAGGCATGTCTCCAGTGTCGGCATTTTAAACCTTCAATCATTTAAATATTTCGTAAAGAAAGAAAATTTCAAGCTAGTGTCGGTTTTGTTTCATTTTCATCCTTACAAAATTTTAAGAGAAAGAACAAGAAAAGCATTAAGCACCAGGTGCCAATACATAAAAAAAAGCTATTATGAGATTGAAGGTAGAGAAGTAGCTTTTCCTTATGTATTGGCTCAAGCTACTGCTCTACCCCCATAAATCAAAATCCATAAACAACAAGATCCTATTATGAGAAATACAAAGACATAACCTGAGCCGACATCTAGGGCCTGCATGCCCAGTTGAAGATTCAGGATGTTTTGCTTCATCATCACTGAAACAAATTGTCAAGCACCTTATGGGCACTAACTCTAATGTCAATTTTATACAAATAGAGATGCAAATTTCTATCAGCTGCTGCAGTAACATCCCATTTATCTATCATCTGTTACCGGTCCTGAGTATACAAAATTGACAAATTTCTATTAAGACCAGAAAAATCCAAGCAACTGCTCATTTGAGTCTCGATATGATACCTTTTCGTGCAGAGAGAAGAAGAGAGGAATGAGGACAAAATTAGTTTTCAAGAGATGGTAGATTTTTGTGCAGAGAGATGGTACCTCTACGAGTCGCCCGATCTCATGGCAGTTTCGGTGAGGAAGGAGAAGGAAATCGGCCATGGCAGGGCATAGTGAAGGCGGAGGTGGTAGAGAGGTCGATGGCGAGGCGACGGCAGATTGTGCGAACGGTATTGGATCGAGCAGAAGGTGATGGTGGCTGTCAAGTCAAGCATAGGCCAGGGGAGCAGGGTTAGAGAGGTTGAGCAAAGTATCGATGGTTGCGAGGGAGTTGGAAAGAAAGGGCTAACAGATTTAGGATTTGAGACAGATAAAATAAAGGAGATAAAGGAGTCAGAAACCCAAGTAATATCAGAGCAAATATAACGGTTTTTAATAAGAACCGTTACAGATTTGAAAATATGTGTTCTGTAACGGTTGTTACTTAAAAACCGTTATAAATAACAATAGAATCTGTATCGGTTATTTTATAAAAACTGTTACAGGTTTGTCCACGGACTATTATTTTTTTATGACGGAAAAATAGTAGCGGTTATTATGTAATAACCGTTACAGATTAGTATAGTACATATTTACAATGTTGCCATTGACAAAATCTGTAACGGTTTTATATAAAACCGTTATAGATGACCCGTTACAGAAGGTCTTTTTTGTGGTAGTGTAACAGTTAGCATGTGCTTTTTTTGAATACTAGACTAAACATAGCAAAGTTCAGATTATTTGAGCAGGGTAATTCTGTAATTTTGAATTACAAATGAACTGCATCAGAGTTCAAATTCGAGCTGATCATGTGAGGAAATAACCAAAACAATCAGACTATATGTGAACAAGATTGGGAGACAGAAAGAGCCTTCTTAATCTGACGAAGTGGCGTCAAGTCGGCTGTGTTTGGATGAGCCTAGGAATAAGAAAATAGCTTCTTCCTACTTTCAAATTTATTATAAATAATCCAAACTCTTTACAAAATTACACACTTTTCAATATTTCTTCCCTTATTTTTTTTATTCCCACACCATCCAAACGGAACGTCAGGACCTTCCCTGGCTGTCTGAGCCCCTCACTTCAATGTTTGCTTGATCACTTGATCTTTTGATTAAGGGCGCGAAGTTGAAATAACAAGAAAGGAGATGGGAAGATGAGCGGGTTTCCACTTTCCATGTGGGGTTTGTACAGCATTTGGGGAGTTGCTTTGGACACGTAAAAATTTTCTAGAGCATTTCAAATTTTTTAAAGTAACAAATATACCCTCTTGTTCATCCGACTCTATTTGGGAAAGTGTGTTCAACAGCTCACCAAATGCAAATGCTTCATTTCTATTCCACATAGAGAAAGAAAAAAAAAATCTAAATTAACGACTCTTTTCTTTAATTGTTTCTTTGCATTTTTCTAGGGGGGATGATGACGGAGAATATATAATTATAATTATAATTATAATTATAATGAAAATTATAATATTTATTTTTATCTTTATCTTTATCTTTATACTTATAAAAGCATCAATCTAAAGGTCTATCCAAATTTGAGTCCAAAGAATATTAGACTTGTCTAACATTTGCAATATGGACCATAGAATATTTATAATTTGATCAGATCAATGATCTAAATTTAATAACGAGTTAAGTGGTTTAAACCTCTCATATAGACATTTTAGACATCCCTGCTCCACGGTATTGTGCTGGTTTTATACCGCACAGATATGGGTACGACAAAAATCAAATTATTCAGTTGTGCACTGATGCACATCATATTATGGGAAAGTTGAAGTGTATGCGGGTGCATAACGGATGGATTGATGATATTTTAGTAAAATTTGAATCTAATTCGACAATACCGGGTTAGAAAATAAATTTGGTTAACCCACCCGTAACCGAATCCAACCCATTAATTTTTTTTCGTACGGATTTTCACGGGTTAAGCGGGTTATACGGATTTAGCGGATTAAAATTTCAATCAAATAAAAATATACACAAAAATCATTTTTTGACTATTACAATTTAGTTCGAAACAAATTAGAGACATATTCGAAGCATCTTTCAATTTTCGAGACCTTGTAGAGGCATAAATGGCACATGGCTATGGAGGATATTGAAATTTTGTGTGAGAAGATATCTTTGAGTATGGACATACGGAAATGTGAGGTGAAGAGGAGTAAATAGTGATAAACGGGTGGGTTGAAATATACACGGGTTACTAGTGTAAAAATCGTAACCCAACCCAATGTAACGGGTTTGTCAAAATTAGAACCCGTACCCGACCCAACATTATGCTAACCCGGTAAAAAACGATTCGGGTCGGGTGGGTTGAACGGATTGAGCGGGTTCACGATTTTTTTGTACACCCCTATGTATGCCTATATATTGTGTCAGAGGGTCAATAGAGGGATCTGTTGAGAAATGAAGATGATTAAGAGACTCAAATAGCCTCAAATTAATCATCATAGGCGTTTTTTTGTAAAATAACCCTCCAACCTTTTTACGTTAAATGGGTTGCTTTTTAGGAATAAGTTTTAAGATATAACGGTCATAAAAATAGCCGTTATGTTTTTAGCCGTTAAGACTGGTCTATAAAAGACGTGTACTATAATTCTGTAAAAAAACACAGAGAAATAAGAAATCATTTTTTATCATTCTATTCTCAAATTTAACATGGTATCAGAGCCCGATTCTTAATTTTACCAGAAAATTCGTTTCCGCAGCCAAATTTCAAAGCCATGTCTGAAATCAAAAGACAACCAAAAAGCCAAGGAGATCAATCAAACCTGCCATTAACAACCTTACCACCTCAAATGACAGAAAAAAAGAACTGTCTTACTTGGGCGCAAGTGGTAATTATGCCTCCCAGTGACAGAAACAAGAAAAAAATTGTCATTGATACAAATCAAAACACTACTCAGCAAAAGCCTTCAAGTTCTAAATCCGAAAAAGTTATCTCTCAAACCCTTGAAATCAATACAAATTACCTGAGCCAATCGAAAGTTGAAAGCGATGACTCAGTTATCTGCCAAAATACACCTCCTCAAGCCATGGTTTCTGAAGGCCGTTCCTCTAACTCGGAGGGGGAGACGAGAGGAGCACAGCGTTCAAGAACTCGACGTAGCCACTGTCGGAAACAAGAGCACTGCCGAGACGAATGCTGGCAACTCAACTCTCATCTCAGACCAAACAGAAGGGAAGAGATAGACGGCGGCGGCCATGGCGATACAACTGAGGTGATTACTCGAAAGGGGGAGAGAGAAGGAGATATATCGGATCGACTTGATAAAATCGAGTCCAAGCTAATAGCTTTGATGGGCCAAATTTTGGGCAGAGGTTTAATTAAATCAAATTCTTTTGATTCGAGTCCAGTAGAAAAAACCAGCCCAATCGATTTATGTGTTAAAAAAACCAATAGCTTGGTCAATATCGGTCAAGAAAAAACAAACAAATTGTTACTTGAGAATAAATGTTTAACTATGGGTTTTTTTACCAAAAATGCACCAAAAAATTGTAGTAAATGGATACTTGATTCCGGTGCTACCGACCACATGACGGGTAACCAAAACTTGTTAAAAAATTATCGTCCAATTAGTGGTGACCAATATTTTACCGTAGCAAATAATGAAAAGATCAAAATAAAAGGATGGGGTATGATTAGCATTTTGACAAAAAATTTTTTACAAGATGTGTTTTATGTTGAAAATTGTTCCGTCAATTTGTTGTCCATTAGCAAACTTTCTAAAGATTTGAATTGCGAAATAATTTTCAAAGAAAAAAGTGTTATTTTTCAAGATTTATTTTCGAAAGAAAAAATTGGTGAAGGTTTTCTTGAAAATGGTCTTTATTTTTTGAATAGTAATAAATTTATTTTCAAAACTAGCAAAGATGAAGATTTGAGTAAAATTTGGCACAAGCGTGTTGGGCATCCTTCCAATATAATTTTAAATAAAATGTTTGGTTTCTCTAATTTAGATTGTAGCAATTGCGAAACTTGTAAGCTTGCGAAACATACTAGACCTCCCTTTCCGATATCTAACTCTAGAAGTAACGATTTTTTTGAACTTATTCACTCCGATGTTTGGGGTCCGGCCCCCGTAACCTCTTATAATGACTTTAAGTATTTTGTTATTTTTATAGATGATTTTTCAAAAATCACTTGGTTGTATTTGATGAAAAATAAAAATGAAGTTTTTTCGCATTTTCAAACTTTTTTGAATTTTGTTGAAAATCAGTTTGAGAAGAAAATTAAAATTTTGAGGACGGATAATGGTACCGAATATGTTAATCAAAATTTTTCTAATTTTCTTAATCAAAAAGGTATTTTACATCAAACTACTTGTGTTTACACCCCTCAACAAAACGGTGTTTCCGAAAGGAAAAATCGTCACCTTTTAGAAGTTACTAGATCTCTCTTGTTTCAAAATAATGTTCCAAAAGTTTTTTGGTCGGATGCCGTTTTAACCGCAACTTATTTAATAAATAGGTTGCCAAGTGTCTTGTTGGATTTTAAAAGTCCTTTAGAAATTCTTTATGGTAGAAAATTAGATATTAGTCATTTAAAAGTTTTTGGTTGTAAATGTTTTGTGCACAACCAAAAGAGTGACAAACTTGATTTTACTTCAATCAAAACTATTTTTGTTGGATACTCTTCCGAAAAAAAAGGATATAAGTGCTATGACCCTAAAAATAAAAAACTTTACATTTCTAGAGACGTTAGTTTTTTTGAAAATGAACCTTTTTATGAAAATTACATTGAAAATAATGTTGAAAATTTTCTTCCAAGTGACTTTATATATCCATGTGTTACTAACATCGAAACAAGTGAGTTTCGAAGAGAATCAAGAAATATTGTAGGTGAAGAATCACAAGAAGAAAGTGAAGGAAACCTACAAAGTGAAGAAAGTCGAAATGAAGAACATGAAGAAACCGAACAAGAAGAACAAATTGAGGAGGATGTCGAAACTCAAGAGCAAGAGATGTCATTGAGACGATCAAGTCGACAACCTCAACCTTCCACGAAATTAAGGGATTTTGTCACTTATTCGGTACAATATCCAATTCAAGATTATATTTCTTATAATAATGTATCTCGTGAACATTATGCCTTCTTAAATTCCTTGTCAAAAATTGAGGAACCAACCAATTATGATGTAGCCAAAAAAGATCCAAAATGGCGTAAGGCGATGGAAGAAGAACTTCATGCCTTAGAAAAAAACAAAACTTGGGAATTGTGTGATCTACCAAAAAAGAAAAAACCGGTCGGTTGTAAATGGATATACAAAATTAAATACCATAGTGATGGTACCGTAGAACGATACAAAGCTAGGTTAGTTGCCAAAGGATATACTCAAACTTATGGTATCGATTACCATGAAACCTTTGCACCGGTGGCCAAAATGAATACCGTTAGGATACTATTATCTATAGCGGTAAACAATAATTGGACCCTTCACCAAATGGATGTAAAAAATGCTTTCCTTCAAGGAACACTTGAAGAAGAAGTGTATATGACTTTACCCCCGGGCCACAAAAAGGAAAATTTTTCTAACCTTGTGTGTAGGTTAAAAAAATCAATTTATGGATTAAAACAATCTCCAAGAGCATGGTATGGCAAACTTTCTCATTTTTTATTATCTTGTGATTTTAAAATAAGTGGAGCCGATTATTCATTATTTGTTAAGCATAATACCAATGGTACCACCGCGGTATTAGTTTATGTCGATGACATAATCATAACCGGTAATGACCTAACCGAAATTGATAACATAAAAAAGAACCTAAAACAAAAATTTGACATTAAAGATTTAGGCAAATTAAAATATTTTCTTGGAATAGAAATAGCTCATTCTTCGAAAGGGCTATTTATATCTCAAAGAAAATATGTTCTTGATTTGCTTAAGGAAACCGGTAAGTTAGGTTGTAAGCCAGCCAAAACTCCAATTGACATAAATGAAAAACTTGATAGCGAAAAAGGTGAACCATTAAAAGACGTAAGCCAATTTCAAAGACTCGTAGGTAAATTAATTTACCTAACCGTTACAAGACCGGACTTATCATTTGCCGTAAGCCAAATTAGTAAATTCATGCATTCACCAAGAACACCCCATTTAGATGCCATTAATAGAATATTAAGATATCTAAAAGGTACTCCCGGAAAAGGAATTTGGATGAGAAAAAATGGTACTAATGCAATATGTGGCTATTCCGATGCAGACTGGGCCGGGAGCTTCGATAGGAGATCGACAACCGGTTTTTGTACGTTTGTAGGCGGCAACATAGTCACATGGAAAAGCAAGAAACAAAATGTCGTGGCACGATCAAGCGCGGAGGCGGAATATCGAGCCATGGCATCCACAGCAAGCGAGTTGACGTGGATCAAACAATTACTAGCCGACTTGAATATCAAACATGAAGCACCAATGAAAATGTTTTGTGATAATCAAGCGGCAAGACACATTGCGGCAAATCCCGTCTTTCACGAGCGGACCAAGCACATAGAAGTGGATTGCCACTTTATTAGAGAAAGAATTCAAGCTAAAGAAATTGAGACTCCGTTTGTCAAGAGCAAAGATCAATTGGCGGATATCTTTACGAAGGGATTAAACATTAAGACCTTTGAAGATATATCATGCAAGTTAGGATTGTACGACATCTACCGTCCTAACTTGAGGGGGAGTGTTGAGAAATGAAGATGATTAAGAGACTCAAATAGCCTCAAATTAATCATCATAGGCGTTTTTTTGTAAAATAACCCTCCAACCTTTTTACGTTAAATGGGTTGCTTTTTAGGAATAAGTTTTAAGATATAACGGTCATAAAAATAGCCGTTATGTTTTTAGCCGTTAAGACTGGTCTATAAAAGACGTGTACTATAATTCTGTAAAAAAACACAGAGAAATAAGAAATCATTTTTTATCATTCTATTCTCAAATTTAACAGGATCACTGGATCAGACTGTCCTGATCATTTGTTCATTACTGAGCCTTGGTCGACTAGGATCCTCTCCTTCTGATGATGAAATTAAGCCCATTAATTAGTTGTTGATTAAGCCATGTTTTGGAAATCAAACTGGACATAAAGCGATGTTTCTTTGTAAACCCATTAGTGTATACCTAATAGACATATTAAACGTATTCAACTATTAATTATCTGTTATGAAAATTTTAAGGGCAAATTTCTAATTTGATGGCGAAGATTTGAGGGGCTGTCTATCTACAGATATGCCGTTTTACTAACGAGTTTTTGTCGAATTATTAGTGTACGTACGTAGTAAAAATATAAATAAGTTTTGTAGGTGTTTTGAGCACATGTACCCTACAGTATGTACGAACCTATATATACAAGCTTGAATACACACACACACACGTGTGAGAAGGGTGGCCAGCAAAAGCGTACTTGACCAGCATATATAGATACATATTTACTAAAGAAGATATTTACGGGCACATAATATCATATTCTGTTTGGATCATATGAGAATAAAGATAAGATTAGTTATTTAGGATTAAAACTTTTAATCTCAAATTGCTCAGATTAAACTTATTCTCTGAATAGGATTTTTTGTTTGGATTGGAACGATGAGAGTAAACTTAATAATGATATCTTTTCCTTTGACCGTTAAATTAAGTTGGAACCTTCTTCAATTTGGTGCATTGTTTAAATATTTTATTAACCGTTAAAACATACTTCTCCCATAATATAAATTTAAATATTTCAACTTGGTGTAATTTCTGGTATTAATCATCAACTAAGAACCCCATTTCAAAGTTTCATACTAGAACCCCTTTCTTCACTGTACCAATCGGTACAGTGGCTATACCACCTTTTCTAAACCCACACATACATCATCACAGGTACGAGGATAATATACAGCTACCAACATAATTCTATTAACTCGGCTCCAACATAATTCCAAAAAAAAAAAAAATCCATGAAATTAACAGAAATTGAAGAAATATCTCAAATTAACAACAACGTCCAAAAATCTAAGGTCAATCTTACATACCAGCATGCCTAATACACAGTTATATTTCAATAACAAGTTTAAAAGAAAAACATCTTAATCAATATTAAAACAAGCACTGCATTATAGAAAATGAAACAATTAATTCTAAAAGTAGCTTGAATCTAAAAATGACACTACCAAATACTAGCAGTTTGGACCCCTTGTGCGAGGTTGGTTGTTTGGTACATCACTGGATGTCCCTCATTTCGTTGCCTTTTTCATTGAATTCCTTTCATAGCTTTACGAGAATGATCTATTTGTTATTTTCAGTATTTCCACAAATAAACCAACAAAAACAGTAATTTCTAGTGTTCTTCAAAAGAAAATTCTGTATTATGATATTGCAATTATCAAAAATCTGTTAGATGTAATCTTGTTGTGGCGTGAAATATGTCAATTTATTAATTTTCCTTTTGTTGTCTCAGGCATTTTCCAGAGCTCTATAGGTGATTTAGTAATTTATGTTTAGGAATGTTGTCTTTTATTTCTTTCTGTTTTCTGATATGTGAAAGAAGAAACCACATGTCAGTTATAGTAATAATTGTATTAGGTGTTTTGTTTCCTTGTTTTGAGAAGTATTATAAGTAATGAAAAATCAGAAAATGGTGCTATGCAATTTTTCTGCACCGCAATTTCTCTCTAATTTTTCTTGTGTGCTTTGCTTCAAAATTTTGTCTGTTGCTTGAAATTTACATTTGGTATCAGAGCAAACCAGCGTTATGGGAAGCGACGACGAGACGACGAAGACTCCTCAACCGAAAGCAATGGTGAGAGGCGGTGTGCCGATCCAGTACCCCATGTTGAACAATGAAAATTATGGTCTGTGGGCTATAAAAATGAAGATCATCATGCGATCCCTGTGTGTATGGGAAGCAGTAGATGGTACGGCATCGGGCGATACAGAGAAGGATCACGGTGCCATGGCTGCGATTTCCCAGGCTGTGCCAGATGAAGTGATGATGGCAATTGCTGAAAAGGACTCAGCAAAGGAGGCGTGGGAGGCTATCAAGCAGATGGTTGTAGGCGAAGACCGTGTCAAGAAGGCAAGGGCACAAGTTTTGAAACGGCAATTTGATCGTATAATAATGCCAGAGACAACAACCATAGTAGAGTTCTCTCGGAAACTAACTGGGATGGTAGGGGAAATCCGATCCCTAGGAGTAGAGGTGAAAGATGATGTAGTTATTGAAAGGTTGTTTAGCGCTGTTCCTGACAAGTTTTTACCTATTATTAGTACCATTGAGCAATGGGGAGACACTTCCTCTATGTCAGTGGCTGAAGCAGTAGGACGACTACGGGTGTTTGAGGAAGGTTTGAAGGGGCGGCAACAATACAAGGAGGAAGAAGAAGAAACACTATTACTAACCAGAGCACAGTGGGAGGCACTCCAACTAAAAGAAAAAGGAAACGGGGAGGCGTCAAATAGTAAGCAAGAGAAGGGACAGAAAACATATAAGAAATTTGATAAATCCAAAATAAAATGTTTCAATTGCTCAGTTTATGAGCATTTTGCGTCTGAATGCAGAAAGCCAAAGAGGGAGAAGGTGTTGGTGATAGAGAAGGAAGAAGAGGAACCAGTTTTATTAATGCATGAGATAATAAGTGAGGATATGAAAATCGATTGCACTAAATCTGGTACAAGGATATCTAGCGAGCTTCATCTCAGAGAAGGAACATCAACATCTGTGAAAGCATGGTACCTGGATTCAGGTGCCAGCAATCACATGTCAGGATGCCTGGAGCACTTCACAAATCTTGATACAACAACCAGAGGAATGGTGAAACTTGGTGATGGCTTTGAGGTACCCATTGGAGGATGTGGAACAGTACTTATCCAAGGTCACACTGGAGAACATAGAGTTTTAACAGATGTCTACTACATTCCAAAACTAGCCACAAATGTCATAAGTTTGGGTCAGCTTGAAGAACACGGTTGTAGAATCGAACTTGTGGGTGGCAATCTACAAGTTTTTGACCAGGAAGGACAACTCCTAATGCGAGTAAAAAGAGCTAAGAATAGATTGTATACCCTGAATCTTGTGATAGCCAAACCAGTATGTCTGCTAATCAATGGAAACTCAAATACTTGGAGATGGCATGCACGCTTCGGGCACCTGAATTTTCAAACCCTTAAGAAGATGAACCAAGAGAATCTTGTAGAAGGACTACCACATATAGATCAAGTTGAGCAAGTCTGTGACGGGTGCTTGGTTGGAAAACAACGTCGTTTGCCTTTTCCACACATGACACAATTCAGGGCAAGTGAGCCTTTAGAGCTGACACATGGTGATATTTGCGGACCCATTCTGCCTCCTACCCCTGCTGGTAACAAATATTTTTTTTTACTGGTAGATGATCACAGTAGATTCATGTGGATAAAGTTGTTGAAGCACAAAGATCATGTACTTTCAGCTTTCAAAGAAATCAAGACGAGAGTTGAGGTAGAACAGAATAGAAAAATGAGAATGTTTCGGTCTGATAGAGGAGGGGAATTCAAATCCAATGAGTTTATGGACTATTGCAAGAAAATGGGAATAAAAAGGCAGATGACAGCTCCATATTCGCCACAGCAGAATGGAGTAGTTGAAAGGCGAAATCAAACTGTTGTGGGAATGGCGAGAAGCATGATGAAGAGTATGGAAGTCCCGGCTGATTTTTGGGGAGAAGCCGTGAGCACATCTGTTTATATTCTTAACCGGGCAGCCACTAAGAGTCTGACAAATATGACACCATATGAGGCGTGGTACAAAAGAAAACCAAGAGTGCAACATTTTCGTGTTTTTGGATGTGTTGTACATGTCAAGAAGATTAGTAGTCACATCAAGAAGCTTGCTGACAGAAGTATTCCTATGGTATTTTTAGGATATGAGGAAGGATCTAAAGCATACCGAGTGTATGATCCCACAGCAAACAAGGTGTATGTGACTCGAGATGCTGTTTTTGAAGAAGATAGGGTATGGAATTGGAAAACCAAGAAAGATGAACAAACAGTAAGTCTTTCTAAAGATACTGGTTTCAAAATTGTGTATGATGTATTAGGTGAAGAGCAACTGGAGAGTGAATATAACTTGCAACCAATGTCACGTGATGAAGTTGAGCCAGAAGCCTCTCCAATATTCACACCACAGGGAAATGACATGAGTTCAAATGAAACAAGAAGTGGCCAGCAAACACCTGTAAGATTGCGCAGCCTTGAAGAAATTTATGGTGAGACTGAACCGATACAAATGTATTACTCTGATGTGTGTATGTTAGGAGTTGAGGAACCAGTAAATTTTAGTGAAGCAAAAGAAGATGAAAATTGGATGCATGCAATGAGAGAGGAAATTGATTCAATTAACCAAAACCAAACATGGAGTCTGGTAGAACCAGTAAAGGATCAAAAAATCATAGGATTGAAGTGGGTTTATAAAATTAAGAAGGATTCAGAAGGAAGAGTGATTAAGTACAAGGCACGTTTAGTTGCTCGAGGGTACGTGCAACAACATGGTATTGATTACGAAGAGGTGTTTGCCCCCGTGGCCAGGATGGAAACAATAAGACTGCTCATGGCCATAGCAGTCCAGGAAGGGTGGTTACTTCATCACATGGATGTTAAGTCTGCGTTCTTGAATGGAGTATTGAAGGAGGAAGTGTATGTCAAGCAGCCACCAGGTTTTGAGAAAGCAGGAAGTGAACACAAAATTTTTAGACTGCATAAAGCGCTATACGGTTTAAAACAGGCACCAAGAGCTTGGAATGCCAAATTAGACAACACGTTAGATTCACTCGGTTTTGAGAAAAGCAAGTTGGAGCATGCAGTCTACAAGAAGGGAGATGGTAGAAATCGTATACTGATAGGGGTGTATGTAGACGATTTGATAATAACAGGAGCATGTGAAAATGAGATTGCAACACTCAAGGGGCAGATGATGGAAATATTTCAAATGAGTGATCTAGGTCTTCTAAGTTATTATCTTGGCTTAGAGGTGCAGCAAGGACAAAATAAAATATCGGTGGGTCAATCAGCCTTTGCAAAAAAGATTCTCAAAGAGTTCAACATGTCAGAATGTAACCCGACAAAAGTTCCAATGGAAACCAGATTGCATTTAACCAAAGAAAGTGACACACTTTTGGTTGATCAAACAAGATACCGGAGCGTTGTGGGGAGCCTGAGGTACTTGCTTCACACTAGACCTGATTTAGCATATTCTGTAGGAATTGTGAGCCGATATATGGAATCTCCTAGGAGTGAACACATGTCAGCTGTAAAACAAATACTCAGGTATATTAAAGGCACTATTGACTTGGGGTGTGTCTATGAGAAAACCTCAGAAACTATGTCAAATCTAGTGGGTTTTTCTGATAGTGATTTGGCTGGAGACAAAGATGATAGAAGGAGCACAACTGGCGTTATATTTTTTTTGGGAAGCAATGCGATTAGTTGGCTCTCTCGTAAACAGAAAGTGGTGGCTTTATCATCCTGTGAAGCAGAATACATAGCAGCCTCTACTGCAGCATGTTTGGGTATTTGGCTCGAATCACTGCGGGCAGATCTTCTGAGCCAAGAATTTAGAAAGTTGAAGCTGAATATCGACAATAAGTCTGCAATATCTCTTTGTAAGAATCCAGTATTTCATGATCGGAGTAAACACATAGATACACGGTATCATTACATAAGAGAGAATGTGGAGGAAGGCAAAATAGGTGTTGAGCATATCGGAACCACTGATCAACTGGCAGACTTGCTGACAAAACCACTGGGAAAAGCAAAATTTCTGGAACTAAGAGAAAGAATAGGTCTCAAGCGTGTGAAAGAGATACACCAAGATTAGGGAGGTGAATGTTAGATGTAATCTTGTTGTGGCGTGAAATATGTCAATTTATTAATTTTCCTTTTGTTGTCTCAGGCATTTTCCAGAGCTCTATAGGTGATTTAGTAATTTATGTTTAGGAATGTTGTCTTTTATTTCTTTCTGTTTTCTGATATGTGAAAGAAGAAACCACATGTCAGTTATAGTAATAATTGTATTAGGTGTTTTGTTTCCTTGTTTTGAGAAGTATTATAAGTAATGAAAAATCAGAAAATGGTGCTATGCAATTTTTCTGCACCGCAATTCCTCTCTAATTTTTCTTGTGTGCTTTGCTTCAAAATTTTGTCTGTTGCTTGAAATTTACAAAATCTACCCTTCGTCAACATAATAAACTGACATGAATCCTCAACATTCTATACAAAAGCAAACAAATTTTAATAAAATGAAAGAAAGCTCAACACTCGCTTAAAATGATCGTTAGTTTATGTATGATATTAAATATTCATGTGAGCTTAAACAGGAAAGAAGTGTATGATGAAATTGATGCATAAGAAACTTTTTAAAATAACTGGTACGATCAATTAGCTGGTACTTTTAAAAGTAACAATATTCATTCATCTCAGCTCCTGTATCCATTAGCGCTAATCATTAGTTTAGGTCACATTAAAAAAAAAATCTAATAAAAATAGCAGTAATAGGAGAAGTAATAGCTCATTAATGTGGTAGCCTAAAATCTGATAACTAATACCAGTATTTTCTGCACATCTACTTATGTGTAAGACAATTGCTTTGATATTAAAAAATAACATATGGGCAACCTGATTCAAATACATTTTACTTGGAAGCAACAAAGATTTGCTTCTATCAAAATAACAATCGGACTTGATGGTAGAAAATGAAAAAAGAAAATTTTGAAAATCACACCAGGATAAAACCTGATACACTTGAAAAACAACCACACCACTAGGTACAGAAGTGATTAATGCTTTATCTCAGTAGTAGTTTATGGGAAAAAACCAATAAATATCTCAGCAGTAGTTTACAAAAAGTTCTATTTTCTTCATTTCAAGGGCAAATTCGACAGAAAACTACTAAATTTTCGAAAAATAACACAGATCTGATGAAGGAAATAGTTTGTTAGCAACGAAATGAAGCAAAAAATAAGAAAAAAATGGTGTCGTACCTAAAACCTCTTTGAACGAAGTGGAATCGATAAGCAATCTAGTACTCTTCGTGATCCTTGAAAGCGCGAGAAGACTAAAATGCTATTGAATGCGTGAAAAGCTTAGAAAATCGCAAGAGATCTCAGATTTTTGTTTCGTTTTTTTTTTTTCAAAATTTTGCTAGAAAGAGAGAAGGAGAAACGGAAAAGAAAAGCTCTCCACTGAATGAGCTGTATCCAAAAGGAAGTCCGTACCCTTTTTCCCTCCGTATTTTATTTTGATATTTTGTCAGATTAGTTAATCTGTTTCTTAACTGGATTAAATCCTTAATCTGATCTATTTTGATTGGACCTTAATCGTGAATAACTATTTACTCTCGAATAATCTCTTATTTCTATCCATCCAAACAAGCCATAATAGATAATATCAATTAACGAGTGACAAACCAGCACTACTGCATGCATATATTTCATGCTTTTATTGACAATACAAATTACAAGCCCAGAAATCTAAAAACGCACACACAAAAACATATGCACACGGCACAGACAAGTCACGTACAATTAATAGACACGTAAAGTCGTAAACCATACAAACGCACATCACCACATGCTTTCTTTGGTCATTACTCATACAAAGATACAAGCCCAGAAATCGCACCTCAAGACAAATACACACATGTCACGCACAACATACATAAATAAGACGCACAAACCACACGAGCACACAAATTACTGGCTAGCTATAGCCAACATTATTTAGATGAGCTAGCTAGCCTCAATCGTAAAGTCACAGGCTACCGCAATTTGCCGACTCCAACCGAAGCATTGAGTTGCCGATGTCAAATATATACCATATGCAGGTCTGTCTGCATGATGTTTCCGAGCACAGATATCCCTTTGGCAGCAATGGCAGGTAGCATCGTGAGACAGAGCGCCTTGCCATCAGCACTTTTCATACAATAATTACTGGGATGCATGTCTGCACCACCATCAAAGTGCAGTATCAAATGAGCGACATGGACATCGTGCTCTTCTTTGCAAAGTGAGAAGCAGAGGTCGAAATCATACGTTGAGCCGTCTGCTTGCGTTAACTTTATTTGGTTTCTTGTTTGACGGAAAAATATGCTGATTCCTCGATCATTGTGAGACTGGATGCCGAGTCGATAATCATACCCCCACTGCCGTTTGGCTGGGGAAGGTAGGCTGTGGACGGAATTTCTACACGTTTCTCACCGACAGTTATTCCCGTCATATTCACATAATATAGAGCAGGATCAATCAGGTTTGGGATAAGTGTGGTTGACATAACTAATACTGAATGCATCTGGACATCCGAGCCAAAGAAGAAGCTGCTGCAATAGGACAGCAGCTTTGGCAGCAGCTTCTTCTTTGGCTCGGATGTCCAGATGCATTCAGTATTAGTTATGTCAACCAGACTTATTCCAAACCTGATTGATCCTGCTCTATATTATGTGAATATGACAGGAATAACAGTCGGTGGAAACGTGTAGAAATTCCGTCCACAGCCTACCTTCCCCAGCCAAACGGCAGTGGGGGTATGATTATCGACTCGGCATCCAGTCTCACAATGATCGAGGGATCAGCAATAGGAGAAAATACTGACATTAAGTTGGGAAACAAATGACAGATTCCCTAGACCTAGCCCTACATAACCAATAGAATCGCCAAAGTTTCCTGCATTCTCACTACCACATCCGAAAACAATAACGGGTACTTGTGTATCAAGGGATACAGAAAAGGTATCCTTAGCAAGGAATCCTTTTGATGTTATATATGGGTAGTCAGCATAATAGTAGGTACAGGACTCACTGGAGCAAGCTGTACATGTGTAACTCGAAGCCAGGCATATTCTGTTGACCCTGACATAGTGACATGTGTACTTACTGAATGTGAGGAACCGACTACTGTTATATACTGCAATGTCTGCTTCCACAGCACAGTCTCGGCATGGCTGACACAACATGAATGTCAGGTCAGTTGTGGTGTCGGCAATTAGGGAAACCTTCTGCCGAGCATCTCCAATGGAGAAGTTTAGCAGAAGTGTGCCCACACTGACATCTCCTGGTGCATTAATCTGGGAACTAAGGATGCCGTTGTCGATGCCTTCGGGACAGGATGCATTAAATAGCTGCATAAGGTGGCAAGGATCAATATCTTTAAATTTAGGCAGGACTTACCAACAATGCCGGCTACAATTTTCAGGCCAAAAGCCTCAGCTGAATATGGACTGAGGAGGAGAAGCATTAGATAGTAACAGCACAATTTTTCTCATTGTTGTTGTTATATATTCTTACACGACAACAGAGTATTTTAGGGGATGAATTTAGCCAGAGTTGTTGAGGGTGTATTTATAGACGATACAAATTAAAAAGGAAGAAAGAAAAGGTGCATATATAGAGGATAGCCGGCCAACTCCTATAGTCCTATCTATGCTTTGGCTTTACTAGCTCCGCCAAAATCCTTGATTAACTTTCAATGAGCTGGAGGCTGGACCAAGGAAGAAGAAAAGCAACGATATAGGTGATATATAGGATGAACATAATTCATCCTTTTTTTCGTGGAATAGTACGTACCTTCCGTTCCCTATGCAAAGCTAATCGATAGTTACATCTCTAACGTTTTAGCTTTCTAGTCCAAGCCACCAAAACCTATTAAGAGAGAAGCCGGACAGAAAAGCCATATTAGCACTTACCTAGCTATAATTTTACAGTACAACTAGCTACGTATAGGCCTGCCGACGGTATACCGTCTTCCGTGTTCCATGCACGTTCCGTCCAAATGGAACGAGTGGCGGAACAGATTTCGGTATACGTTTTTGAAACGGAACGGATTTCGACATACGTTTGTGTGAAATACAGTGTAAATTGAGTCGTTCCGCTACGTTCCGTCCATTCCGTTACAAACAGAACGGATAACGAATCGTTTCAGTGCATACCGTTTGTGGAACGGAACGGCAAACGGAATGACCCATTCCGTTGCCGTTTCGAACGTTAAACAGGCCTACTGGCTAGCTACGTCCAGACGACTAACTTTAACTTTTACACTTTACTATCACAAGGATACATGCAACTTCGTAATTCGACACCAACGGTAACTTTTTACATACTGCAGACCATAAATGCATAAAATAAAAGTTGAAACAAAATAAATATTATATAGAATTTAAGTGCCAAAAATTAAAACAAAAAATGCTACTAGTGAAAAAAATTTGAAAGATAATAAGAAGACGTGAGAATACAAATTAACACCATCTGTATGGAGCAGTTGCTAGCTGTTGTGTAATAATTTTGTTAGACACATACTTTTAATTTTCACCTATTATTGAATTTTTACTCTCGTACGTATTGATGCATCATTTTATCTCTGAACCAATTTCATAATCTTTTTAACAGGAAGAACATATTGCTTGGACGGTTTTGATCGGTCATTTTGAATCAGATTTAGGAGTTTGGAGTACTATTCACATACCCTCCGGTGAGTCGTGACTCACCATATTAGTGTTCTAAATACGTGCCATATCGTATCTAATATGCCGTGTCCGGATCATTTGTCGTGTTATGTCGTGTTATGTCGTGTCGTGCCATGTCGTGCCGTGTCGTGCCATGTCGGAATTCTAAAAAATGGACACAACACGCATAAAGACATGGCACGTCATGTGTCCTTGTGTCGTGCCGTGCTTTCTTTTAACGTGTCATGCCATGTCGGATTTGAATACATTTGAATTCCAGTAAATATAGTTATATATTTATGCCTATGGATGAACTGGACATTCAAACTATGAAATTATCCATAGAAATAGCAATATAAGAATTTTTCTTATTATTTTGTAACATTTACTATCTTTGATCATGATTATAAACTTGTTATGTCTCTTGGATTGTGTCGTGCCGTGTCTTGTGCCATGCCATGCCGTGTCTATGCCATGAAAGTTAGACACGGCACGCTTAAGTTCTCGTGTCCGTGTTTTTAATTACCATGTCGTACCACCTCCGTATAGTGTCGTGGTGTGTCATGTCCAGACACGCTGTATTTTTTTAGAACACTACTCACCATAATAAAACGCACACTCTCTATATATAGCTGCTTGTAAAACGTTATATTTCAATAAAAAATTATAGTTTAGGCCGTCCAATCTGAAAAATACTATAATAAATTTAAAAAAAATCGAAAAATGTAAAATTTAGTCAACAAGGCTATTTCAATATGATGATCAACTTGAATGATTTTAATCGATCGTTTGAATTTTGAATTTCGAAAAACGAATCAATAGAACGTTACCAATTCTCTCTCTCTCTCTCTCTCTAAAATTACAGTTTTAGAAAATTGCTAATCTAATTTTTCCTGAATCGTTCAAAAGTTACAATTTTAAAAAATCCGAAAAAATACTTATAAATTTCGGAAAAAATGTAAAACTTGGTCATCATGGAGATTTCAATAGAGAGATCATATTGGACGGTTTGGATCGGTCATTTTGATGCAGATCGAAGTGTTTTGATCGTTATGCACCGATCGAAACTTCCGTACATTAGTATGCACCATAGGTTTTCTCTCTATATACATACATACAAACATACATACATACAATTTAAATGAAATCTAAGTTTATTAAATTTTAAAACCATTAAATTTAAAAATTAAAACAACAAATTAACCCATTTTCTTTAAAAAAAGCTATCATTAATTCAAAATATTAAAAAAAATTTCTTTAATAAATGATAAAAGGAAAAATTGGTTCCATGCCACCTCAAAACTTCAAAATTAGAAGAATGCTACCCTAAAACTATTTCTTCTAAAATTGCCACTCCAAATTCAATTTGTTTAGTAGCTGCCACAATTTCTGTACAAATCTTCCCTAAATTTCGTATTGTCCATAATGCCCTTGTTACCACACTCTTCAATCTTCAATTTACCTCTATCATTACAGAACTAAGCCCCAGACCTTGAATCTGCCTTAGTCTTCTCCATTTTCTCTGTGCCTCTCGTCTCTTAACGCTCTCCCCTAAATTTAGCAGCGAGCCTTACCTCTCTTCTCTCAGGCTCACGTTCCTAAACCTAGCGATGAGAGTCGCCTCTTCTTCCGATCAGACTTGTCTCAACTTTTTTGCTGCGAAGGGACAATCCTCACTGTCATCGATAGAAAGGAGCTCCTCCAATTCGCATATTTTGCCTCAAATATGTTTCTCCCAATCCCCCCCTTATTTTATAGTTAATTAATAGTTTGTTAATTTGCTTTTAATTTTCCTTTATTTTAAAAAAAAACCAGTATACCACATTTTGTTGTTAATTTGTCAAAAAAAAAAAAGCAGGCGAGAGCCAAGACAGTACAATGAATTTTGCAATAATCTGATTAATTTGTTATTTTGATGCAGATTCTATCAAACGTACTAGGAGCAGATCATTATAGCATGGAATTTCATCTTCTTGCCTTATTTTAGTGTAATTGAGTGCTTGTATTTATTTTGTTAAAACCATGATTTGAAGTAAATTTCAGAATTATGAGTATCACTTTGAAGTTGGACAGTGAACGGTAGAAAGAAAATGAAGAGGTAGGAGTGTAAAGAAGAATAAAATCAAAGCGAAAATAAAAACCAAGAACTAAGGAGAGAATAATTGAAAATAATGGGTTATTACGTGCAACGACTCAGAAAGCAAAGTGGTTCTGTAACGATAGAGGTAAATTGAAGATTGAAGAGGATGGTAACAAGGGCATTATGGTCGATAAAAATTTGGGGAAGATTTGTACATAATTTGTGGCATTTATCTAAACAAAATGAATTTGGAGTGACATTTTTCAACAGAGTAGTTTTAGGGTGGTATTTTTCTAACTTTAAAGTTTTGAGGTGGCATGGAATCAATTTTCCCATGATAAAACTGGCATGATATAGTTTTTTTTAATCAAAAGTTTAATCCAATCTAATTATATCGGATTGAAAAAAAATTTTCATTAATCCACTCGTAACCCAACCACGGTAGGTAACTTTTAAAGTACAGATTATTACGAGTTATGCGGGTCAAATGAATTGTGATTTTAATTGTACAAAAATAAAATAATCATATAAATTAAATAGAAAACGACTTAGCATAAAATATTCTTGATATATAACATTTATGAAACAAAAACAGTCCTAGACAACAACCTACGAAGTTCACAGTACAATTCTTAAGGACGTAACAATAAATTTTATATGGTACCATGTTAGAAGCTCTTTTTAAACTAATGAAAATGCACGTGTCCAAAATAAATTGGCTAGTAAATTTAACACAACATATCAAAAAGAAAAAGGCATGACTATATGTTTTTTTCCTTCATGTTCCAGCTTAACTATTCCGCTTTTTCACTTTCCTATTTTTTTTATGTTTGACTATTTTTGCTTTTGGTTGTTATATTGCTACATTTTCCTTTTTATACTGTGCTATGTGTATTAAACTAAAACATTATCATGATGGCCCGCTTAAATTTTAGTTTTCTCGCTGTTTGTTAATGTTCTTAATTTTTTTTTCTCAAGATAAATATATAAAACATCAAAGAAAAATTTATTTCAGTTCTTTTTAATTTTTTTATGGCACAATAATTACTTTCTGCCAATTTTGACGCATCCATCCTTTTATTGTCAGCTAACCATATGTTCAGATGTGTTGCTTCCACGCCATATAAAAAATGGGAATCGTATGGTCCTCCTTTCCGGCATTTATGGCTCCGTTTGGATGAGGTGTGGGAAGAAGGGAAGAAGGGAAGAAGTGAAAAGAAGTATTGGAAAGTGTGTAACTTTGTGAAGAGTTTGAATTGTTTATAATAAATTTCTTCCCTTCTTCCCTTATTTAGTTTCAATTAACAAATTATTTGTCATTTCATTATTTATTTATTTTTAAATGAGTAAGAATTAAATAGAAGAACTTTTTAACTTGTTAAGCTTATGTATAGCTTGATAACATAAATTTGATTTTTATGTTAACATGAAGTTTTTTTAAAACTAATGAAAATGTGCGTGTCTCTAAAATAATTTTGCTAGTAAATTTAACAGGGCATATCAAAAAGAAAAAGACATGCCTAACTACTTTTTTGTCTTGATGTTCCAGCTTGCCTGAGATCAAATGTACAAGTTCAAATCTAGCCTTTTTTATTGTTTGCCGTAAGAAAATTAGGGAAAATATTTAGTTAAACAACAGATCGGGTACAAAGCGGGTTATAAAAAATAAATATACAATCCAACTCAATACAACCAGGTTAAGAAAATTAAAATCCGACCCAACTCTAATAATGTTTGAACCCAATAAAATACAGATCAAGTTGGGCAGGTTAAACGGATCGGACGGTTTTTTTTTTCTAATGTATAGTTCTAAGTTCGACTGAGATGTTCTGACAAAAGGAGCGGCATAGATCCATTGTTCAGATTTCAGAAGTTTAGCAGCCAAGCTTTAAAACCATTTATCCCTGAAAGAAAGTATATTTTGGGGCCAAAACGCAAAAGCTTCCTAATTCATTGACTTTCACCGATGTTTTTAAGTTTTTCCACAACAGAGAGAATATTATAATTTTTTTTTTCTGAGAGATAAGACACTAAAATAAGAAACCTACGAGCGTAATATCTCAAAAACCGAATAAATTAAATAAAATGTATTAGAATAAGAGCAACAGTCCCAGTCGTCTGCGTTGGCAAACAGAACGGCTAGTCAAAATTGGGGACCAATATCCAGTAAAGAAAATCATTGAAATATTTATCGTGGTCCATATTTGGAAGCAAAAATAGTTGCATCGCAAAACTTCCAAATTTTGGGAGTCATTAGATGGTATTCTTGAGGACAAAACGTATAAATAAATTTACTTTTTTGGATGTCGACAATTAATTAATTAATTAAGTTTGTTTGGAAGTCATAGATATTGTAATATATTGGATTAAAAATTTTTAAAATTTAGTGTTTTCAAATAATATGAAGCGCAAAACTATATTTCCTTTTATATTTTTATTGGTGTTGTGTACAGATTAAGTTGCGTGGTGCATACATATAAAATAAGAATAAGATACAATCACGATGAAAATTTTAATTTCTGTTTTATAATAGCAAATAAAATGTCCTCGCGATAGGTCCTATAATTGAATGTTCAAATTCAATGCATCTTAATTAGCTGAAGTCGTGGCCTTGTGGTGCCTCTCTTCGGTGCAATGCGAAGGGTTGGTTTGGATATTGGAATGATTTTCGTTGTAGGCCCAGAGAATGATTGAGAAGAGATGAGGTGCATCGTGCCGATTCAACTGAGACAATGAATGGATGCCTTCCATGTATTTGTGTTTTGTAGAGTCTACATGTATATTCTAGCTAGAACAACAATCGGTTATTGTACCATTTTCAATGTGGTCCATTTGAGCCGGCTCTTGTTTAATAGGTACGGGGACCTTTAATTTAATTATAGAGGAACATAATGAGAAAGAGAAAGAGCATAATAATCTCTGCATTGGATGCATCCAGCAATCTCAAAAGTTCAACTTTTGTTTGTTTTGCATGAGTCTAGGTCCTCTTATATGGAAAGGGTATAATTATTTTTAATTGCTGTTTGTTTTTTTTGGTTGAAAGAAAGTTAGAAAGGGTACAATTTCAGTTGGCTATTGAACACATTGTACAAGTACAATGCATAGTGTTCTTTTTTTGAAAGCTAGGTGGAGGCTATCTAGACTACAATGCATAGTGTTTTTTTTTAGGGTCTACAATGCATAGTGTTGTGTAGAATAGAATCTACATATATGCATGACTTTATTTATGTAGGTACTTAAATTATTCCGTTTCTATGACGATATGCTGGTACGTAGTACATTGCTTTGATTTACGATCATTATCATGGTAAGCCACCAACTTTATTGAGTACAATATGTGTGATGTACTGATGTATCATGCACTTTCAATTTCCTTTATTAGTATGTGTTAATCTTTTGCACGCAAAGTATTAACTTATTAAATAAATTATGAGTGACTAAGGAATCTAACACGAAATATTTCAAGTATTCTTTTAATTATGAGTTTTATTATGTACGTCATATTTGTGCAATCGTCTTGTACTGTATCTAAAGAGTGTGACAAGTAGTTATCAAGTGGATGTAGGAGTAACACATTGGACAATAATTAATGATATTTTGGAGCATCTTATCAGGATTATTTATTTATACACCATGAAAAGTCTGGTAATATCAGTATAGAAAAGAAAATGCAATTGTTGTAAAAGGCTCAATTTGTATCGTTAACAAAAAAATTTCATACATTTTTCATGGTACTTGCGGCAATTGTTGTAAAAGGCTCAATTTATAAAATGTATGAAATTTTCATGGTACTTGCGGCAATTTGTAAAATGCAATTGTTGTAAAAGGCTCAATTTATATCTATTAAGAAAATTTTGTGTGATATAATTCTAGGGAGAGTGGCAAAAACTTACGGCAGCTTATTGCTTATTTTAGAGGGGCACAAATTTGCGTCTAATTATGCTGTCTGAGAGGAATTTTGCGTGTCAAAGCACCTCCCGATTCCAAGGTCTAAGGCGTCTAGCTGAATATGGTTAAGACAGAAATGCTATCTAGCCAAATGAACCTCTTGAAATGTACCCTCTCACACAGGTCCCACGCTTGAAGCTTCTCTCCCGAAATGAGTAATGCTAGATCAAATATATAGGACATCAAACACGATTCAAACGTCGAACATTAAAATTTTAAACGAGCGATCCAATCCGCTCAATATGATCTCTATATTAAAATATCCTTCAAAATCAAATTTTATATTTTTTTTATATTTTCTAACTATTTTTTTTCGAATTTTCAAAATTGGAGGGTTCATAACTTTTTAGATTGAGCATATTGAAAAATTCCAAAAAAATTAGTAAAAAAATATAAAATTTGGTCTCCATGAATATTTTATAATATAGAACAATTTGAGCGGTTTGAATCGACCATTCCAATTTTAAAAAATAAAATTTTATCGCGTTGAACAAATGTACGTGTCCTATATATTTAACGCTAGCCACTCCCTTTTGAAATTAGCTTGAAATTAATGCATCCTATTCCTCCCGCTCAGCGAAACTTAGCGCGGAATTTGGGAGGATTGTCGACCGTTATTCCTTCAGATCAAATCAGACGGCTATCCGAATTCTTAGTTTAATAATTATTACCGTTGTCCCCAAGCCTCGGGATTCTCTGATGCCAACGCGGCGTAACGTCATGTAGGCCGAGGCATGTCAGCACAACCCACAATGGATCTACAGTGAAAATTGTTGAGCTTTTTATATCTACCGTCTACTTAAGGATCCTTATCTGCTCCCGCGCGGGACGGTCCAGCGCAGCCTACGAACCGTCCGATCTGATCTGGACGGTTCGAGCCTACCAATCAGGTTACATGCACGGAGCTCCCTTTGCCATTGAGATTAAATCACACGGCTCACAACAGTGCGCTGGACAGTCCCGCGCGGGACGGGATTTCATTCCGTCTACTTAATGTATGCAACTATTTTTAGGGGTGTTTTCAGAAAACATTTTGACAACTCGACATTTTGAAAATACGACATATTTACGTTTTTATAATCAGATGAATATTATCAATAGAATAAGTAGCAAAAAGCTCCAAAACCTTTCCATCTTCAAGTATAAACAACAATTTTAATTTCAATTTTTTAACTTATTATAATAAAATTGAATTGGAAAACATTAATGTTTTTTGCATTTTAGTACTTCAACTTTTTGGGTTAACCATATATACAACGAAAGAAAACGGATTGCTATGAATTTGATTTACCAAAAAGAGCTACAAGATCTAGCCAAAAAGTCTGAAACTTTTAGTGTGGGGATTATTTGATTTTGTTTGGATTAGCTCATATTTGTTTACACTTAAAAATACACTGAAGCTAATTTAAATTTTGTTTCATAATAGAAAGTTTTTTTTTTAATCTTCATGTGGTTCGTGGTCGAAGTTCTTGATAAACAAATTCTAAATTTTTTATTCATGCTTTCAGATTCTAAGGTCTAGCAGAATATGGTTAAGACAGTTCTGCCAGTATGATTTTTTTACGCTTCTTGTCTGCTCAATTTTTGTAATAGCGATGTCTGTAATCAACTGTAGGCCCCTTATATTCGTCACAATTGATGTTTCTAGTTTGATCTTATTACAATCCCAGCCGGAAAATTTAACTTGAAACCATCAAAGAAATCTAACCAAACAAAATCCATTACATGCTTCAAGTCAGCCACAAAAGACTACATAAAACTGGCAGAAACTGATTTTTACAAGCACGTTAGTTACTTTTGCAACAGAAAAGAATTAATAAGATAACCAGAGGGGGACAACAAACCACTTTTGCAATGATTTTGAATCATTATACTTAGAATAATCGTTCTTTTGAAAGAAATTAAGGAAATGAAGTTGACTTAAAAAAAAATTTAAATAAAACAAAAATAAGAAACATCAGGGACAAGTGAAAAAACAATTCTCTTGTTATAAACTCCTATCTATAAATTCCCATATTCTCTCCTCCATATATACACGGTCCATGTGTCGTCTTGGCATGTGCCGCTCGTCTGGAAAGACGAGGAGCTCGTACTTCTTTCTAGCTGCAATTAAGGCATTAACAAGCCGAGCAGTATGCCTGAAGTGCACATTTTCATCAATCATTCCGTGAACCAAGAGCAGGCTTCCTTTCAGCTTGTGAACATGGTGCATTATAGACCCAAATTCATATGCCTCAGGGTTCTCTAATGGCAACCCCATGTACTTCTCAGTGTAGAATGAGTCGTACCTGTGTCATGTCACAACTTACTCTAGTTGGTTATAGATAACTTGAATGAATAGTTATGGCTTATCTCACGGGGCACCAATTTACATATTATCCACAAAGGAATCTAATGTGGTAATAACTGAACATTCCTGTATCACACAAATACCCATGAATTGTTTCAATAATACAGAAGGTCCAGTTAGTCTTTAACACTAATTGGGATTTCTCTAACAGCATATGTATCTTTTACCATACCACTTTTTGGAAATGAAAAATCCTTTCTGCAGGTAGCAAGTTCACATCATTGGGTATAACTTTGGGGTAAGTTTGCATCTTTGGCACCTAAAGCTACATTATAAATCTGGCAGGGTAATGATAATTGAAACCATAAACTGTGGGCTGAACAAGCTGTAATAGAATTATAGAAAACCATACCCATCCCAGGAGGTCACTGGGGCACCTGACACAGCACACCGAAAGGCATCAGGGTATCTGACAAGGCACATGGCAGAGAGATACCCACCATAGCTCCACCCATATATACCGATGTGGTCAGCCTTAGCAAGACCCTGCTTCACAAGCCACTCTACCCCTGCCAGCTGGTCATCAGCATCTGTTCGACCAAACTTCTTCTTCAGGTGTGACTCAAACTCAAGGCCCCGTCTCGCAGTGCCCCGGTTGTCCAGCTGTTAAGATAAAATTCATAAGCATAATTAGAGGCTCCAATTCATTTACAAAACAAATGAAAGCTTCTTTTTACTTGATAAAAGAATATCAAGCTGTTGGGAAAAAACTTATAAGCATAATAGAGTCACTGGCCTTTTTACCGAAAAAAAGAACAGTTCTCTTTTGATGAAAGAATAATATGAAGGGTGTTCAGTAATGCAAAATGATCTGCCCATTTTCCATCGCCACAGAAGGCTTTAAGAAACCAGCTTCAGTGAGATAGAATGCAATGTTTTTTTCACAGATTGGTGGACACTAGAAAAAGGTGTAACTTACTTTCTTCTATTATAATAAAGTTCAGTGTAAAGAATGCAATGCTTTTTTCACAGATTGGTGGACATTAATAGGAAATGAAAATATTCTAAAGACAAAAAAAAAAGCTTAATGTACTAAATTGCCAATAATTCTAGTTCTGTCAAATAGACCATTTGCAGAGCAAATAGACCATTTGCAGAGCAAATAGAAGTAAATATATAAAACTATAATAATGGCATACCTTCCAAACTAGGATCCCTTTACTACGAAGGTACTGAGCTCTCATATCAACTGTATTGATCCATGAGTCACACACCAACTGTACACTTGGCCCGCCATAAACATTAACCATTGTTCGGTAAGGTGGAGGTCCATACTTCTTCTCATCAGGTAGGTACAGAGCTCCATACAGTGGTGTGCCATCATTAGCCGATATCTGGATAATATCTGGTGCCAAATTCTGAAGCTGCCTTAACCTTGGCATGGCTGGGGGTTGTTCAAATAGAGGTAATATTAAACTCCCATCATGTAATGAACATAGCAATATTCTTGGTGGGGACTTCAAAGAGTCATGAATGTTGATAAACCGTTGAAACTCGTGATCAAGAATAACTATGTGCCTCCCGTCACCATGTGTCAACCTCTGTGGAGTTGGCAAAGGCATACTCCAATCAGGGAACAGACTAGTACAGTACAAATTAGTGTGCAACGGCCCATCCATTGTGGCCGTGAAGTAGACAAGACCACCACTTTCATGAACACCAACTATCTGCTCAACAATCCAATCCCCCTCAGTGATGGGACCCAAGCAATTCCCATTCCTATCATGAATGTATAAATGTTTGTAACCAGTTTTCTCGCTTGCCCATATAAAAGCACCTGAATAAGGGTTCCCGCTTTTGTCAAGAGGCACAAAACAATCATGTAAAGTGACCCACACATCATTTTCTTCCTCCAATAACAGCTCTTTTCGTCCTGTACTGATATCAAACTTAAGGAGTTTGAGTTTTGTGTGGGACCGGTTTAGAACCTGTGCTGTAAGGGTGTTATCATGGGCCCAGTTGACTCTTGCAAGATACTCATACTCTCCATTGACCACATCTTGTGGGCCGCACAGGAGATCCATCCAAATTATTTCACCACCATATACAGGGACAACTCCAATCCTAACTCTTACATTAGACTTTCCAGTAAATGGATAAGCATGGTCTTCCTGGGCTTGTGAACCGACAAAGCTCTTGCCTTGGTGCATGATTCGGAAAAGAGGAATATCTGACGAGTCAACCTCAGTAAATGCCAAGTATCTACTATCAGGAGACCACCAGAAGCCAATCTTTCGTTCCATCTCTTCCTAAAGACAGGTAATTTTACTTCAAACATCAAAAGATTGAAATAATATATAGTTCTGAGAATGAGATTGAATAGACATTCAGATAGAGCACCTGAGCGATGTACTCAGCGAGGCCATGAGTCTGAAAAGAGAAAACAGATCAACCCTGTCAGATTTTGAAAGACAAGTAAGATAGGTCACCGAGATTAATGAAAAGAAAAGTAGACAGTCAGAGAGTGGAAAGGAAAACCAACCTTTCCATTACCCTTTGCACCAAAGGTTAATTGTCTAACCTCACCGTCACAGAGATCAAATACATGTAGCTCATCGTCTCGCACAAAGGCTAACAGGTTTCCATCAGGAGACAAATGTGGGTCTATAATGGGTGAATCACCTGAGCTGGGCAACTTCAATTCTGGTTCTGAGCCACATAGATCTTGAAAGTAGATCTGCTCACGTAAGTAAGACAAGTTTACAAAACACTTTTCACTTCCAAGTATAAATATCAAAGCATACTATTCGTATTTAATCATGCTTCAAAAAATGTTAAGGATACAAGAAGCACACATAGCAGTAAGCACGAGAAGGTTTTAAATGACAGAACATTAGCTAAGCCCTACAACTCCATGATTGCTTTTAGGGGTGGGTGTTTTTTCTTTCTTTTATTTTTTTTGTTTGGGGGGGGGGGGGGGGGGGGGGGTCGTGATGGTGTTGTTAATACATCCCCACGCCTCTCTCAGAAGAGAAAGAGGTTTGGCTCTTTATCTACTTTCCAGTTTTGTATCATCGTTTCACAAGTATTTGGGAGAAGGAAAAGAAGATTGTGACCTGTGAAATAGTCAAGAACTGCAAATCATAGGCATGTGAAAATTTACCATCTGTAAGTTCCATTTAAATCAACAGAAGCAATATCAAATTGTTTCCTTATCATGTACTTGTAATATAACAAGTTTAGTTTTGTTATTTAGTCAGACATGTAACACGTTGGCTACAATGCTCTACAATATTTGATATTATATTAATCAAAATGAACAATAGTGAGCAAACTTCAAACCTAAAAAAAAAAAAAGGAGAAACAAAGAGTTTTCTTTCAAGTAATTTTTTATTATAACTAAGAAGTCTGGAAATTTTAGAACAATGTTGTACAATTTCTCGAAAGACGAGTGTTTGTTTGTCACGTAGTTATTTCAGTTGCTATCCAAATACTATTACTGAAGTTTTACCAAAAGCTTCCTACATCAATCCTTGTATTGCCTTCCAATTCTAAAACTGTGTTAGTGGAGTTTCGCATATAAGCGTCCAACAGGCAGGAAAAATCCCCCCCCCCCCCCCCACACACACACACAAAATGTGGCTAGGATTTCAAATTAACCATTTAACCAAGAGCCAACACTATAACAGGGAACAACAAAAAGAGAGAAACAGATACAAAAACAGGAACAAACCCCAGAAGGCAATGGGACAACGATACCGCCGCGTGGCCCGAGTGCGGCTCGCCTCGGCCTCCATTCGTACCTCGTAACCCCGAGCCCTCTCTCTCTAGCCCGCTCTCTTCTCAGTTTCTCCTCCACCGACAAGCTCCCCTCATCGAGCCCGCCTCCAGGCGGCGCAAAGACCATCTCCTGGCGCCGCGAGGCGGGCTCAAAGGTGAAGACTTTGCGGGACAGTGTGCCTTCGGGGCTGAAGAGGAACGCGATCCGACGATCGTCGGGGCTGAAGCTGAAGGCGGAAGGCACGGCGCCGTAGCCGGGGAGAGGAAGGCGCGCCGTCTCGTCGTGGTCTAGAAGAAAGGATTCTTGGTCAGGGACAGGGAGGATCATCGGAGATGTCGAAGATGGATCGTAGTCGTCGTTGCGAGGTTTCTTGGTCTTCGTCGCCGCCGTGAGAGATCCCGGCGATTGCATCTGGAGAAGAAGAAGAAGAAGAGATCGGATCGGAGACTGAGAAGGCGAGACTGAGGCTTTCTTGGTCTTAAAATGTCTTTTTTTTTTTACTTTATTTACTTTATTTCTCGTGGCTTGTTTGTTTGTTTTGCTTCTGAGTACGAAGAAAAAGAGAAATATGTCAGAGTGTGTTGAAGTACTTTTGTCTTTTTTAAATTTTAAAAAGAAAAATTGGATGGGATGTTTGCACCGGGCTTCATTATCCAGAAAAAGAAATAAAAGTTGGATAGGATGGGACTGGAGCGGAAAATAAGTTTGTTTCCGTCCTACATTTTTGTCTAAAATTATCTCCTCAAATATTCTGCGGAGCCCCAGATGTCAATTTAATTCATTCATGCAATTTTTATTTTTTTTAAATAAGTAATTGTGAATGTATTATGCAAAGTTTATTTACGGCCGACATTTATATTCAGATATTTGTGTAAATATTTTCCGATAATCTATCAGGTTTGAAGTATTTGATAAGGAATAATTCCCTCAAGTCTCCAAATCAGATAAATTCTTTCTGAAATCCAAAACGATGCGGCTATATTTTTTTCATTCTCAACAAGGATTTGTAAAGCCTAGACATGAGGATCAACCAGTAAACTTTCATTTAATTTAATTTATGCAATTTAACATAACAATCAATTGTAATGGTAGAGTCCAACATATTTGACATCAAACATGATCAGAGTCTTAGCCATTGATTTTAAACAGTCGATTCGAACCGCTCAATGTGATTTTTATATTAAAATTTTTTTGGAATCAAAAGTTACATTTTTTTTCCAAAACTTTTCATTATATTTTTGGAATTTTTTAAAATTGGAGGGTCCAGAGCTAATTAAATTTAAAATTTTCTAAAATTTAAATATAAAGTTTGAAAATTTATAAAATTTAATTTCTGGTGAGAATTCATTATTAAGAACAAATTGAGTGATTCGGATTGACCGTTGTAATCTCGAAAATTGAAATTTGATTGCGTATAACATGCTCAAGTATCAAACATGTTTGACTCAATTACTCATATAATAAATCGACCTGGTGCAAAAAAAAAAAAATCTAATCTAGTCTCAACCAGAAAATAAAATATGTACCACGAATAATTAAATAATAGCGTACAAAATTGAAAAAAAATATGTATATGTTATTAAATAGAATAAAAGGGAACGTAAATATATTTTTTTTAAAAAATGGAAAAAAAAAGGAAAAGATTAAAGAGAAGATTCCTGGGAACGTTCATTCTCTCTATAACGGTTGGTTAGTTAACAATTTAATTTGCCTATGGACTAAGACTTCAATTTTGACTGGAAAATATGTTTCGTACTAAATATTAATTAGAGAAGTCGCAATCATAACTTTGTCAAGAAATCATAGAATACAGCATTAACAAATTAGATCCATCCGCTCAAATCAATTTTGAACAAATAAATAAAACGTTTTAAACAGAATTAAACTTTTTAACAAATTCGGTGGAACATAAAATAAATATTATTTTCAATAATGAACAGCATCATATCTGATGGCCCTATATTGTAACGAATATGTTAGGCAATCCATTAGTATGCTTTACATGATTTTAATTATTTCCAAATAATATTGCCACGGAAGCTTGCTACAATATATGCTTTATACCATGTATAATTAAGATAAACTCAAAAGTCTTTCATTTAAAAGAAAAAAAAATTGAAAATCACTTGTTGTCAAAAGTCAAAAAATTATCTGCTTCGAAGTTTGAACAATTTTCCCGCAAAAACTATTTTAACAAGAAATATTTTATCGAAAAAAATAAATTTGCTCAACTATTTATCAATCATACTGGCTCCGTTTGGATAGGTGTGGGAAGAAGGAAAGAAGTGGGAAGTGTGTAATTTTGTGAAAAGTTTGGATTGTTTATAATTTTTTTTCTTTTCATATTCCTTCTTCCTCTTCTTCTCTCATCCAAACGCAAGCAGTAATATCTTTGTAATAGCATTAACTGGCATATAAGTTGCAGTAGCTAATTAACTGAAAAATATTGCAAAAGGCAAGTTCAATCAAAGGAAAAAAAAATTATTCAAGCTGCATATATTACAAAACTTCATCCACATTATTCCCGAAATTAAGGCCATTGAATAGAACGCAAAATAGACATGTAAGAAATGAAAAACAAAATAGATCAAAGAGAACCACAAATCGATGCAAGCCTTATTAGTTGTCGCTCGTGTATTGCTGCCCTCCGTATTCACAATTGAAGTCAGTATTTTAAGAAATTCGGCCACGGAGGCTGCATATGTGGCCAATAATGTGTCCAAAATTTATCATGAAACGTGAGTTAGATATATGATATATCCCTTATTTTTTACGTAGGTCCATAATAATTAATTAAAAATATTATCATACACTCCAAAAAAATATTCTTAGCCTTTAGTGGACACTTTTATTATAATTTTTTCTAATATTTCTTGTAATAAATAAACTTCTAGAGTTAGTATATTTCATATTATATTATTCAATGGGGTACAATATTAATTATCAAACTTTAATAGCAAGTACTCTTTTTCAGTCATAATCGTCATTGTTCTTTAAAGATACCAATAAGTTATTCTTTTGATCATATCAAATTGTCCCTTTCCAAAATGGCAAAGGAGGTATTATATTTATATGCAATAGTATGACCATTTAATTAGCGACTCATAATTTTTTTTTAGAAAGCTTGGTAGTGGCTACAAAGGTTAGCGAATCATAATATTAACATGGTCAAATTTCTTTAATATGGCTTTTAATGCGTCTGTTATAAAATAGATATTAAAATGTGCTAACAGTAAAATAATTAAGTAAATATTGTTAAATTACTTTTTGTAAATATACCTTCACTTAAAGTTTTTTTAACTTCCCTTCTTATTTATTTGTTTCCTAGATCGCATATTCACGATCTAAATAAAGAAAGTGCAAAGTAACGAATAATTTGCAATACTGGTAGATGAGTTGGCTAATATCGTAGTCGGTACAGATATAGTGGTTTTATGCATGATCTGATATTCTGATTGCGCATGCAAAGCATTTGAAGTTTCAGTCTTTCAGCACTCAGCTATAAAGCTAGAGTGCTTTAGTCCTTTGGTTAATTGGTTCTGAAATGAAATTCAAGGATACGCTAAAGGCAAAAGAAAGCCTTTACTTGTCACTAGATGACAAGTTTAATCGAGGAATGGAGAAGACATGCGTGCGGCAAAATTCTATATTTTATCAAATGTAAACCATCCAATTGGATGGTATGTGTAATCCTTATTGAACATGGATTATTACTTATGCGCGATCTTATAGAGCTATATTTTTTGAACAATGTCCTATGCCTAAGTTATAAGATCAGAACTAGATTCAAGTCCTAATTGGATTGGTTCAAACGAACAATAACCAAAATATCTGATTCACAAGGAGAAAAAGAAAGAACAAGCTATATCACACACTTTTTAATCCATCAGTGCAATTGCAAATAAAAGTATAAAGGTATGCTACAAAAGATAGAAGCAAAGTTGTCTTGTTCCCAGTCTAGTGACCAGAGAAGATAAAACCGGCAAATATGTTGGTTTAATTTTTTGTGTCAGTGTATGTACAAATCAACCTATAAAGCTATACTACAAGTGGAACAAACAATCTTGTTACCCTCCATCAAAATAGAAGAAAAAGAAAACATAGCATGTACAAAAATCTCAAAATCGGCCATCTCCTACAATACCAGATTGACTTGAAAAAAACAGTCTCCCAAACCATAAGCCAGTGCTAAGTTTTATGTGTAGTCATATTCAGCAAATTCATGGGATAGCACATTTCAGCATGCTTGCCTGACCACACATTGTCAGCCAAAATCCTGTTCACGGCATCAGTCGGGTGGTACTGATCCCACCAAACATGGTTTGTTGCATTCCTGCATGCCATTTCTGGAAACAGACACATGACCCTCCCCCCGTACTTGCCCATGCCACAACATGCATCAGTTGTACTCAAAAAACCTGGCAAATCAACAACAAAACAGAGACGCTTGAAATCCTCCTTTTTCAGTATTTAAATGCACGGCGGTTTCAGCAAAATCAAGTGCTCATGACGTTACTTATTGCCAAACTAATACACCAGTACTAAGTTATACCATACCAACAACTTTTTTTTTAACTGTTTATGTTGTTTCAATTAAATGTTTCTGCAGGTAGTCTGTCAGTCTTATTAACGACTTGATCTTATTTTACATAATAAACATCTTTAGTTCAAACAAAATAACACTAAAAACCCACAGAAGAGAGAATATCATCACCACAGAAAATAAGCTCCGCGAGGCTCTTACCGTATCTGTCACGGTTTTTAAGAATGTCCAAGGACCCCTCAAATGCATCACAAAATGTGAACATGGCACCATCAAGTTCCATATTGAGTTTGTGAACCATGTATGTCATTGCAAAATTTAATTGGACTATCATGTTGTTGATCTGCTCCACACACTCGCCATACACACTGTTGTACTCCCACAAGTAGTGAGGGCTGCACCCAATCGGCGCAACTCCCATAATTATCACTTTCCTCACATTCAAGTTGTACAGATTCTGCACAGAGGATGTTTTCATGCCATGAAAAGGAAGTAAATACTAAAATGAATAATCCATTCAGATAAATTACAATCTTTTTGGTACTGAATGTCAATTTTGTAGCATAGTCCAGTCCTGTCATGATATGGTAGCAGTATGGTTCTGATTTTGTACCAGTTTGGTTTAGTTCTCTAACTGATTTCTATAAAATCGATCTACACAAACTTCTTATTCAAAGATAAAACCACCAACACTAGGTAATGCGTTGGTTTATTAATCCTAAAATAGGGCTACACAGGGTAGATTATGACCAGGGTGTGTAACAAAGTTCTCAGTGAGAACCAGAATTACCTGCTCTAAATTAAGCTGGAATAAGATTTTAACTAAATGAAATCACAATCTCGTTATAACGTCCACAGAGAAAACTATCGCATCCAAGAGAGCCAGTTAAAGTATATCTTATGGATGTGTCTTCATCTGATATCCAATCTCAGATACTTTCAACAGCAACACATCCCATGAACAAATAACACCACAGGTTGAATTATAAAATATATCACAAGCACACAATTTTTTTTAGAACAACTAACATCACAATGTTGAATAACAGAAGTATACCTTGAGTTCATGCTGGATGGTTTCAACAAGGAGCTGATTAAACTCCCATGGGAGGTAGAGGGATCGAATGTTGGTGGTGTTTCTGAAGTAATAATGTGTGAAGTCATTGGTCCCAATCGAAATGTAGAAAACAGACTTCGTAAAGAGATCAGCAGCCGCCACCTCTCCAAGGCCAAGCTCAAGCCGTTCATACGTGTCACTTACCTGCTGCATCTGCCTTTTGAGGGAGAGATGCATCCCCTGCAAGTGCCAAATCAAATGAATGCATGCAGTCAACTTGTTGATGTTATAATTACACATAAATTTCTCTCCTTGCATTATGGAAAAGCTAAAAACAAGATGGGGTCTGTCTAAGAATTAAAGAAAAGAGTACTATAAGCAGTTTGAAAGTATGCCTAATGTTAACCCTCCTTGAATTCTACTTAATAGGAGGGCATTTGATGCATGTCTAGAAAAAAATAAAGAATTGAGCGAGGGCCACTTTGACAAAATTTTCTCTTAGAAAACAGATGAGCGTTTAAGTGAAAGAAACTTGTATGCTTGCTATAAAAAGATACAACAGTTCCCCATCCTTAAAATCTATTCTTGATTGAATGCATGAAAAATGGATGGATATTTTGCTCCTCTTTAAAAGAAGGGGAGAGCAAGTGCATACAGAAAATTTCCATTTACACGGCAAGAAATACTTTAGGTATGTGTACTAAAGTAAATGCAGAAAAAAAAGAAGTACAAATAAATAAAAACTAAAGCAGAGGAGATGATCAAATTACAAGTATCCACAGTACACTAGTTAGCAGATTCACTAATCATAGTTAGACCTCACGATTAAACATCAGTCAACATATGATGCAATCAAGCTGTTATGACTTATGAGTTGCATTTTCTGCACGTTGTTTACATTGAGAGACCTCGATGACTTTAGACCTTTTAGCTCTTCAAAGTTCAACAGAATGCTACAATTTCTTAATCACAGATCACCAATCACCAGTTACTAATCAGAATTAGACCTCAAGACTCAACATATATGGACAAAACAGGTTCACGAAAGTTAACAATCATTCACAAACTCCATTTGCATTGAAGAAAAGAAACCATAATCTTTTTAACTTTTCAAAATGTAACACAGTGCCTGCCAAAGTTGAAATCCACCTCTAATTCAAGGCCGTTTCACCCAAGATCCTATCTTTACCGACGAAAAAGTAGATAAAAATCCTTACCAGATTAGACCCACTGGCAAAGATAACTCCAGCACCAGCTGAGGCATAGTTGACGCCTTGCACCAACTCCTCCACCTTCCCATTCAATCCAAGATAAGGTGGCACGAATGGCAACCCCAGACGAAGCGCTGCAATGTGAAACCAAAACTCGCTAATCAACCTCTCAAACTTATCCAATAGAATCAAAATAACAAGAAAAAGAAAAAAGAACACTGACTAGATGGACGAACTCACTCACTCACCTAGGTAATCGACGACGAGTCGGCCGTTGGAGAAGCGACCAGTGGGGCGTCCGGTGTCGAAGTCGCGACCGTACGGGGGATGATCGGCGCGAGCGAGAGTGAGGAGGTGGTTGTTCGTGCCAGAATCGACAGTGGAGTCGCCGATGACGAAGAGCGCTGGAGCGAGAGGAGAGGGAAGGGAAGGAGGAGTGGTGAGCTCACTGAGCTGAGAGTTTGCTTGAAGAGAGAAGAGAGAGAGAAAGAAGAAGAAGAGAGGAAGTGGCGTCGGCGCCATTTTCATTTCTTGAATTTTGGTTTGAGAGAACTGAACTGAAGTACTGAACTGAGGTGTGAACCCTCCTCCCTCTATTTGAAGTTACGAAAGGGATGGGTTTTCCGGGTTTTCATGAGATTTGTTAGGTTTGAGGCGAAGGTTTAAATAGCGGATAGCGGGTTGGTAGCGGACAACCTCTTGTCATAGCGGATAGCGGGTTCGTGACCGCTACGGGATCATAATGGACATGTACAAATATATTTATTTTATTACATCATATACATATTTTTAATTAAAAATTACATATCATATTAAATTATATGCATATTATAGTAGTTAAATTTAACACCTACACTTTACAATCCATTATTACAATAGACAAATCTCATTATATTTAATATTGGATCAAGTCTGTCGGAGTTTATATGTCAAAAATATGTTAATAATACTGATTCTATACTAGCACGTAATGAATTGTGTGGCTATATTTCTCTAAAATACCATTATAATGCATCTATATTTTACTAATTTTTACTATTATAGTCACCATAGCAATTAAAAGGCAGAAAATAAATACAGTTTTAACTAATATTACTATATATCAATGAACACTGCTATAGTGGCATTTTTAGTTTCGCACCATAGCGGTCTACCACGTCGTACCGCTATAGCGGGGCTATTGCGGTTCATAGCGCCGCTATTTAAATCACTGCTTTGAGGGGCTCTTCAGCGAGTTTTGTAACTTTTGTCTAGTCCGTACTTCAGATTAAACTGCTAAAGTTCATCGCTTCTTGGTTTTTGACAAATGAAATTCAGTCTCGCGCCGGACCGTGCAGCACACAGATACAGATCACAGCAGTATAATTTAATCTCAATAATTAAAGAAGTTTCGTACATGTAACCAAATTGATAGGTCCGAACCGTCCAAATCAGATCGGACGGTTCGTAGATTGCGCTGGACGGTCCTGCGTGGTAGCAGATAATTCCTAAGAAATACTCAAACTAATTTTTGTTTCTCAGTTCGGAGATCAGATTCTCACGTGGAAAAAAAATGGCTTTATTGCTTTTCAAATATACGTTAGTATAGTATGTTAATCGGCTAAAATTGGAGTGCAGGTCGTCTCTGGCACTAGAGGTGAGAGAGATGAACTTTATCGAGCTATATTGATTAGTCGAGGATTAAGGACGAAACTCATTGTCGCCTTTATCTAGAATTAAGATAAGATTTGTTTTCTTTTAAACGAGTTTACATAAATTGCCCCCAATAATTCATATACACTATAGTAAGTCGAGGTGAGAGTTACATTAATTTCAAACTTTTTGAAAATATAACAAGATAAATTACTGACATTAGAAAGTCTATAGATACACCAATTGTTTATATTTAAAATTACAATTCTAAATTATAATTATTTATTTTTATAATTTTAATATTTTTTTATATTCAATTTAATTTTTAGTATTTTGTGATACTTTAGCAATATCAATTATCAATTATCATTATAAAAGCAACTACTATTGTCACTTATCTATAGTTTGATATTTGCAATTAATGTAGATTTCATTGGGAGGATTTATGAGTCTTCTTCTTTAAAGATATATTGAGACTATTATCAAAATGTTTAAACTATTATTACATTTATTCCTGAGCAAATTTCATAATGTTTCATATATTGTTTAAAATGGATACCATTGCAGACCTTGTCTTTTTAAATTTGCAAAGTTTAACATTAAATACTAGGTTCTTGGTAGTTCAAAGGGTGAGTTTGGATCGTTGGAAGAAAGAAGAAGAAGAAGAAGGAAGAAGAAGAAAGAAAAATTATAAACAATCCAAACTTTTCACAAAGTTACACATTTCCCAATACTTCTTCTCACTTCTTCCCTTCTTCCCTTCTTCCCACACCTATCCAAACGGAGCCAAAGACAACTAGGGAGGTGATACCTGATTGCTTGAAGAATATTGTCGATGTCATATACTTCAATGCATTTTGTCCCCATAGAGGCTACTATTAGTAAATAGTTAAGATGCACAATTTTTATTTTTATTATAATTAATAATTAATAAACATAAAACAAGCGAACAACCACAAGAAAGTATCTTGCGAGTATATTACACATTAATTAACTAAGAGAAAGGGATTATGGTTATACCTCTTCAAGAATCGTATCAAGAAGGAAAAATCTAAGGCGTAGGAGTTGGTGGCGTGCTGCGCTTCTCTTCCTTCTTCTCCAATTGCTGACCTTGATTCCGCTAAGAGAATCATCACGATCTCGAAACCATGCTAGCAATTGGAGATCACGTCTAACCCTTTCTTTCATTCTTTTCAATTAAACTAACTTTAATGGTGAAAGAAGATTGCTCAACACATGAGCCAAGAGGATGGGAGAAGAGAGCTAGAAGAGAGAAAATTGAAATTTTTCTCTCATGAGAAATTAGTCGAGGATTAAGGACGAAACTCATTGTCGCCTTTATCTAGAATTAAGATAAGATTTGTTTTCTTTTAAACGAGTTTACATAAATTGCCCCCAATAATTCATATACACTATGGCTCCGTTTGGATGCGTTGAGAATAAGGTAGGAAGAAGGAAGAAGGAAAGAAATTTATTGGGAAGTGTGTAACTTTTGTGAAGAGTTTGGATGGTTAGAAATAAATTTATTGGTAAAAAGTGGTTATTCCTTATTCCTTATTCCGGGAAAAAGTCATCCAAACGGAGCCTATAGTAAGTCGAGGTGAGAGTTACATTAATTTCAAATTTTTTGAAAATATAACAAGATAAATTACTGACATTAGAAAGTCTATAGATACACCAATTGTTTATATTTAAAATTACAATTCTAAATTATAATTATTTATTTTTATATTTTTAATAATTTTTTATATTCAATTTAATTTTTAGTATTTTGTAATACTTTAGCAATATCAATTATCATTATAAAAGCAACTACTATTGTCACTTATCTATAGTTTGATATTTGCAATTAATGTAGATTTCATTGGGAGGATTTATGAGTCTTCTTCTTTAAAGATATATTGAGACTATTATCAAAATGTTTAAACTATTATTACATTTATTCCTGAGCAAATTTCATAATGTTTCATATATTATTTAAAATGGATACCATTGCAGACCTTGTCTTTTTAAATTTGCAAAGTTTAACATTAAATACTAGGTTCTTGGTAGTTCAAAGGCAACTAGGGAGGTGATACCTGATTGCTTGAAGAATATTGTCGATGTCATATACTTCAATGCATTTTGTCCCCATAGAGGCTACTATTAGTAAATAGTTAGGATGCACAAGTGTCACAGCCCGCAATGGGGTGGGGCAGTTTCCCCGCCACGAAAATACAAATTAATGTATTCTCGCAAGGCTTAATTTATTAAAAATGTCTATTTACGTTTTATACGTGTATTTCTATATAGCGATAAACGTATACACAATTTTTTTTCCTTTCATTTTAAATTTATTCGTAACAGATAATATATTAGAAATATTATCTTGTCGTTAACTAAAGTAAAAATAATAAAAGAAGAAAGAAAGAAATACCAACACAGCCAGTATAATGTCCATAACATACCAAGTACTACAGAAAGTATCCATACATACTCCTCAAAATGTGACTACTGTTTTTCCCAGGAAACTGGAACCTATAAACAATCACACAGTCTAGTTCACACACAATATAAACAAGAACTAGTACTGATGAAATCAAAAGCTGATTCCAGTTTCTCACAACCACACAAAAACATCATCACATCATAACTCAGAAAACATCAGGGTCATCCTCATAATCACTATCTATCTGGATCACAGGACTAGGTGCAACTGGCTCGGGAGTGGGTGGAGGTGCTGGGGGCATAGGTGGGGCTGGAGCAGCAGGGGGATCAGGGTACTCAAAATACACGTACATACCAGTAGGGGCAAGTGAAACATGATAACCTATAGTAGCATGGAGGTGGGGCACATAAAAACGAATATGTACATGGGATCCATCAAAAACTGCTAATGGCTGTGACCTAACCGGATGGTGTGTCGCCTGGAACCCCCAACCATCGAGGAACATGCCAAAAACAAACGCGAGTGAGAAACAATTTCTCAGTGCGAGTTTTAGTTCCAGACGTGGATTTCTAGTTGAAATCTTAATCCAGAACTAATACTCTTAGATAATAAAGTAAATGATAGTAAAATAATAATTAATTAAATAAATGAAATGGATATGCGATGATGAAATCGAAAGTGATGCAAGTCTGTAGTCAGCTGCATACCGAACAACGGAACAAAAAGGGTCCGATCAGAACCATGCTGCAAGATAATTTGCAACAACAAGCAAACAGTAAGTCACAGAAGATCAATAATCAAATCATATCACAACACATCACATCATATCTCAGACTCACTCAGATCCCCTAACCCAACCGGTTGGGCAAGCAGAGGAGACCTTTCCCTAACCCTGGGGCAGGCAGAGGGACGTATCCCTAACCCTAGGGCAAGCAGAGGGAATTCCAAATCCGTATAGCGCTATCGAACTGGCCGGAACCGGGGGCCAACCGTCTCCGGAGAGTGGCTTTGATTTCACATCATGTCCAAATTCCAGTCCAAATTCCAGCGATCTTCTGGGTCTCATAAACCTTCACCTTTCAGGCAAGGATAATTGAGCTATGCCAGCTCATTAAATAACAAAGGAGTATACGAACTTGCCTGGTTCACTAATCAACTTGAAAATGACATGTATTTATATTCAACATGAGTTGTAATATTTGTTCCTTCAGAATAACAATGAATTCCATGCATTCAAAACGGATTGTCAACATGCCATGCAATACTTACTTTACAAGGATTTAGATTTCTATAAAAATCCACGTTTTCGCACCTGCGGGTGGGTCAAAACTCGGGTCCGTCAAGTCTCCTGTAATTTGGTTGAAAAGTTATTAAAATTATTTGGTTTCCCTATCTAATTCCTAGGTTTACAAGTTTGGCTTACTTTATTAGATCAACATTACTTATTATCTTATAGTAATTGCTTGTGTTATCAGAAATTTTATTGTTATTATTATTTTAATATTTAATCAAATTATGGTTTATTACAAATTTTTAAATTAATATTATTATCACTATTGGTATCGTTACTATTATCTTAATTATTTGTTAATAACTTTTAGTATAAAATTTTAGAATGTTTAATGTTAGAGTTTTATTATTATTTATATAAATATGTTATTAGTTATTTATAAATAGAAAAGCAAAAATAGAAAATAGAAATAGAAACACAATTAAAAACTGAAATTTTGATTATTTGGTTGGGATCAGAAAGTCGGTGATTGGATTGTCATTGTATCTGTTCTTGACTCACTCAGACTATTCTCATCATCTCCCGAAAAACTCGAATTTCGCTTAATTAAAGGAATACCCAATTATTTCTAATGGCCTCTCCTTTGATTAATTAAATATTAAGCCCACATTTAATTTAACTTAATCAAGGATTAAGTTTTATAATTATCTTTTTAAATTTCTGAAATTTCAGCCCATATTCGAAAATTTGAGCCCAGCCCAACTTCTCTTTTTTTTTTCCTTCGGCCCAGAAAGTTTCGGCCCAAAAAGTCTCAGCCCAATCATCGAATGGACTGAGCCAGGTCAACCTGACCCAGTTGACCTGAGCCAGTCGTAACGGGTCCGCAAGGATCCGATAAAAGGGGTCAGGATCCGACCCGCTGTCACATACACTTTTTCCAGGGCCCCTGAATCAAAATAATTTATATTCCAGTCCTTTTTTTCTCACAAACAGGCCCCTAGAAATTTACAAATAGGTCCTTTTTTCCTTACAAATCAGCCCCTGGGTCGACACAGCGTACCAGAGAGATACCAGAGGTACCATAGTGGTACCAAAGACTGGTACCAAGCCTAAAACCCAGTCGTAGGACTCACACAAGTCTCCTCTAATGCCCAACCAGAGTAATAACCCAATATTACACTCAATTTCATTCAATTACATTCATAACAGGGTACAAGATGCAAATTCCAGGGTTTACTCCAATTCACAAACAGATTCAATGTTTTAGGACTTAAATTAGTCTGCCAAAGAGTAATTAAAGCATCCAGAACAAGTATAATATCATGCACAAACCCTAAACTCAGCTTCTGAACTTCCCCCAAATCAGCCAAGAAATCCAGAAAAAATCCAACTTAAATAAGTTAAATCACGAAGCAAAGGAGAGATATACCTTGGATCTCTGGCAACTACCTCCTCCCTCTCTGGCCTTCTTCTCTCTCCTGTTTTGAGGTGGAACCCTAATCGCTGAGCTAGCCTTCAGGAGAGAGAGAAGAGGAAAGGGGTTTATATATAGCTGGCAGAGAGAGGAGAGGGGAGGAAGAAGCCAACGACAGAGATCCATCGAGCTCGTATCTCAAAGCCACGTCATTCCCTGCCAACACAATCGGATAAGGACAAACGGAGCCAGCCAATCGGAGGAGGGAAGCTGGTGGCGCGATGGGATTGGCTGGTCACAGCCCATCCCTTCGACAATTTCAAGAATTTCTCTCGTCGGAGACGAAGAGAGGAGAGAGGGAAATCGAACGGAGCGGAAAAAGAAACGAAAAAGAGAGAGAAACAGAGATGGTGCCACGGTGAAAACCTGATTTTTATCAAATTTTTACCCCTCGGATCTTCTGTGGCCATCACTTTATAACAAAGGATGCTGCAACTCATATGGGTTGACTAATAATTTGTTTTATTAAGTTTTTAATTGTTTTGAATATTAGATTTGAATTTTAATCAACTCTGATTTTGCTAGAATCATTTGATTTATTTTTAGATACTACACAAATTAAAAGATTTCGATTTCGAATAAGTTTTAATGTTATAATTAAATTAATGGTTTAAAGGTTATTAGTTTTAAAATTATATTTTTCCTAGTATTATTTTAAGAATTAATCTAACCATCACAACTAAACTAGGTCTGGTATTTCTAGGTTGTTACATTCCACCCCCCTTAAAATATCGTTCAGTCCTCTGAACGATACTTACCCGAACAAGTTTGGGTAGCGTTCTCGTATCGTCTCTTCCAATTCCCAAGTAGCTTCCTTTACAGAATGTCGTCCCCACTGTACTAGTACCAAATGGATCGTCTTGCTTCTTAGTTGTTGTATTTTCCGATCCAGAATTTGCATAGGTTCCTCTTCATATGATAAGTTTTCCTCGATTTGCAAATTTGAATAATCCGATATTTTATGAGAAGGGTCCTTGATATATTGTCGGAGTTGGGAGACATGAAATACCGGATGCACTTGAGAAAGACTAGGGGGTAATGCTAGTTCATATGCTACTTGTCCAATTCTTTTGGAAATTGGAAATGGTCCAATATAACGAGGGCTCAATTTTCCAGTTACACCAAATCGCTTTATTCCTTTTATTGGAGATACCTTCAGCCATACCTCGTCTCCTTCTTTAAATTCCACATGCCTTCGTTTGGTATCTGCATATTTTTTATATCGATCTTGTGCTGCTCTTAATCTTGTAAGAACAATTTTTAATTTCTCAGCACTTTCTGCTACAAGTTGAGGTCCAGTCGGATCTATGGTTCCTTGTAATTTCCACCATAATGGTGTTTGACATGGTTCTCCGTACAATGCTTCATACGGGGGCATACCTATACTTGAATGATAGTTGTTATTGTATGCAAATTCAACCAAATGTAAATATTCTAACCACGATCCACCAAAACTAAGTATGCAGGCACGAAGCATATCTTCCAAAGTTTGAATAGTTCTTTCTGATTGTCCATCGGTTTGTGGATGATGAGCAGAACTGAAAATGACTTTGGTGCCCATACTTTCTTGGAAACTCGTCCAAAATCGAGAAGTGAATCGAGTATCTCGATCTGAGATAATTTCTTTCGGACATCCATGGTATTTAAATTGAAATTTCATGAAAATTTCAGCTAACTCTTTCCCCGTAAAGTCCATTCGAATGTGTATAAAATGAGCTACCTTAGTTAACCGATCCACGATTACCCAAATGGAATCATATCTCCCTATAGTTCTTGGAAATCCAGTTACAAAATCCATTGTTATGGACTCAAATTTATGTCGTGGTCTCCAGGGAAGTTGTAAAAATCCGGCAGGCTTAAGTCGATCCGCTTTAATTTGTTGACACACTTGACATTTTCGTACATATTCCTCCACTTCTTTTTTCATATTTGGCCACCAAAATGCCTTCTTTAAATTTTGATACATTTTATCTTTTCCTGGATGAATAGTATATCCCGAGTCATGTGCTTCTGAAAGTATAATGGTTTTAATTTCAGGATCCTCAGGAATACAGATTCTATCATTGAATCGTAATAAATCCGTTTTATCTATTTTGAAGAAAGAATCGGATCTATTCTTTGCTAATTCCCGATATTTATCAAATTTGGTATCCTTCCTTTGAGCTCCCTTCAACTGGTCTTGTAAATTGGTCTGGATAAAAATTGAAGCTAACAGTCCAGCAACAACAATAGGAGTTTGTTGTTTATCTTTAACATTCCAATTCCTTAGATTAAAAGTTTGTACCATTTCCCGAGAAACTCCTACGGTCAACTGTAACTGTCTCATTTCTTCAAGTAATTTTAATTCCTTTGTAAGAAAAGTTGCCAGGTTAACTTGACTTTTTCGACTGAGGGCATCCGCAACAACATTGGCTTTTCCCGTGTAATACTGAATATCCAGATCATAATCCTTGATTAATTCCAACCATCTTCGTTGTCTTAAATTAAGTTCTTTTTGTGTGAAAATATATTTAAGACTTTGGTGATCAGTGTATATTTTGCACTTGACTCCGTATAGGTAATGTCTCCAAATTTTAAGTGCAAATACCACCGCTGCTAGTTCCAAGTCATGGGTTGGATAGTTTTGTTCATGAGACCTGAGTTGTCTGGATCCATAGGCAATAACATGTCCATCTTGCATTAACACACAACCTAATCCCATTCGAGATGCGTCCGTATAGACCGTATAATCCTGTCCAGGAACTGGTATTGCAAGAATAGGAGCAGTAACCAATCGATTCTTAAGTTCTTGAAAACTTTCTTCTTGAGCTTTTCCCCATTCAAATTTTACATCTTTCTGAAGAAGCTTAGTAAGAGGTTGAGCTTTTCTTGCAAAATCAGACACGAATCGTCGATAATATCCTGCCAACCCTAGAAAACTTCGCACCTCTGTAACCGTTTTGGGTGGCTTCCATTCAATTATTGCTTTGGTTTTGTCTGGGTCTACCGCCAATCCTTTTCCTGATATTACATGTCCAAGAAAGGCAACTTGATCCAGCCAAAATTCACACTTGGACAATTTTGCATATAGTTTATGTTGACGGAGCCTTTCTAGCACCACCTTGAGGTGTTTTTCATGTTCTTCTGGGGTTTTTGAATAAACTAGTATGTCATCAATAAAAACTACCACACACGAATCAAGAAGATCTCGAAAAACTCGGTTCATCAAATCCATAAATGCGGCAGGAGCATTAGTTAATCCAAATGGCATTACCAAATATTCATAGTGTCCATACCTGGTGCGGAATGCAGTTTTCTCCACATCATTTGGTCGAATTCTAAGTTGATGGTATCCAGTTCTTAAATCTATTTTGGAATAAACCGACGATCCCTGAAGTTGATCGAATAGATCATCAATTCGAGGCAATGGGTAACGATTCTTAATGGTTACCTTATTCAATTCCCGATAGTCGATACATAATCGTAAGGTACCATCTTTCTTTCTAACAAATAAGACAGGTGCGCCCCAAGGAGAGGTGCTTGGTCGAATGAATTCTTTCTCCATTAACTCTTCCAATTGTATTTTTAATTCCTTGAGTTCTGCAGGAGCCATTCGGTACGGAGTTTTGGAAATAGGTACAGTTCCAGGTACTAGGTCAATAGAGAATTCTATTTCACGTTCAGGTGGTAATCCCAAAATTTCTTCCGGGAATACATCAGAATAGTCGGACACAATTGGTATAGAGGAAAGATCTGGAGTTATCGAATTTAAGTCAATCGCAGAGACTAAATAAGCGGTGCATCCTGCTTCCATCAAATGTTTGGTTTTCAAGGCAGAAATATATGGTATTGGATCATTAGGTTTTCGACAGTTCAAAGTACAATTGTTTTGTTTGAAAGTTCAAAAGTTATCTTCCTTTTTGCACAATGTATAATGGCAGAATGCCTTGTTAACCAATCAATTCCCAAGAGTACATCATAGTTTGAAATCTCCATCACCAACAAGTCAATTGCTAGTTCTCGTCCATTTACATAAACTTTACGGTTTCGGCAATGCATGGCTGTTTGGATAGCTTGACCCAAAGGTGTTCGAACTTGTAACATCCCCTTTTCTGGTTCTACTACCCAATTACATAATTCAGCAAATGCTTTGGATACAACAGAATGGCTACATCCTGTATCTATTAATACATAAGCTGGATATCCCGAAATAATTAGAATACCTGCTAGTAGGTCCGTTGTCACCGCATTTGGATCTTCGGTTTCTTCTTCAATCCATTCTTCTTCAACAGTTTCTTCTTTTTCCTCTTGAGGAATTTCTTCTATTGTATCCATCGCATGTACAGTCGGTCCACCACCCGTTCTACCACCACGTATCATTCCACGACCACGCTGTGGTGTTCCATTCCCACGACCAACACTTGTTCCAGAGGCAATCCCTTTTTGATAATAAGGGTTTGGAGTTTTAGGACAATTGTTAGCCCAATGATCCGGGCTACCACAATTGAAACAGGCTCGACTAATATAGCGGCATTGAGTTTCTGGGTGGGGAAGTTGGCATCTTCTACACCAATTAGGTCTAGAAGGCGGAGCTGGTCCAATTGGCCTTGGAACCGATGCTGTTGGAGTTACACGTCCCGGTGCAACTATGCCTCGTCCACGTACATTTCGGGTTGCCCGAAACTGAGCCTTTCTTTTATTATATACGTCTACCTGTTCCGCTGCATCCATCAGGGCTTGAATTCCTTGATTTGCGCGATTATCCACTGCTATTGCAATATCTGGGTCTAATCCGTCAAGATATTGGCGCCTTTGCCGATAGGCATCATTAACAATATCAGAAGCATATTGAGACAAGTTGAGAAACATACTGTTATATTCTGCTACAGTTCTCCCATACTGCTTCAAGGTTACAAATTTAGTTCTCATTGCCTCACGATGTACCAAACCCAAAAATCTTTGCTCAAATCGCTCTTCAAACCATGCCCAAGGAATTTGTGTTGCATCCCCTTCATACCCTCGTTTCACTCCTTCCCACCAGAATCGAGCAGAATTTTCAAAATAATAGGTCACTAATTCTACCTGTTGTTCTGGAGGGGCTTTACATACCGCCAAACGAGATTTTACCGCTGCGAGCCATTCTTCAGCAGCTTTGAATCCACTTTCTCCATTAAACCGAGGTGGTGTCAGACGAGCAAAGGCTTCAAACTTCCTAAAAGCTTCTTCGTCCCTATCTCGAGGACCTTGTTCAGCTCGTTCAGCTAGTCTCCGACCGCGCTCAAATGCCAGCAATAATCGATCGACCTCCCGATCTTCCAACTCCACATGTTCCTCTCTTCTGGTTTCTTGAGCTCTGGGCCTACCACGTCTACCACGGCGTCCTCTGGCGTTATCCATCGTATCTCACACAATTCTAATTACGTTTCTCAAGAGAACTGTGGTTGAACAAAAATTATAGATTTCTACAATGAATGAATTAATGCATGCATGCAAAAGAAGTAAACTTGTCGTCCTAACCCATGTTTCTGCCCACTCTTTCGTGAGTCTGGTTACGGCTTAAACCATACGCTCTGATACCACCAAGAGAGACTGTCACAGCCCGAAATGGGGTGGGGCAGTTTCCCCGCCACGAAAATACAAATTAATGTATTCTCGCAAGGCTTAATTTATTAAAAATGTCTATTTACGTTTTATACGTGTATTTCTATATAGCGATAAACGTATACACAATTTTTTTTCCTTTCATTTTAAATTTATTCGTAACAGATAATATATTAGAAATATTATCTTGTCGTTAACTAAAGTAAAAATAATAAAAGAAGAAAGAAAGAAATACCAACACAGCCAGTATAATGTCCATAACATACCAAGTACTACAGAAAGTATCCATACATACTCCTCAAAATGTGACTACTGTTTTTCCCAGGAAACTGGAACCTATAAACAATCACACAGTCTAGTTCACACACAATATAAACAAGAACTAGTACTGATGAAATCAAAAGCTGATTCCAGTTTCTCACAACCACACAAAAACATCATCACATCATAACTCAGAAAACATCAGGGTCATCCTCATAATCACTATCTATCTGGATCACAGGACTAGGTGCAACTGGCTCGGGAGTGGGTGGAGGTGCTGGGGGCATAGGTGGGGCTGGAGCAGCAGGGGGATCAGGGTACTCAAAATACACGTACATACCAGTAGGGGCAAGTGAAACATGATAACCTATAGTAGCATGGAGGTGGGGCACATAAAAACGAATATGTACATGGGATCCATCAAAAACTGCTAATGGCTGTGACCTAACCGGATGGTGTGTCGCCTGGAACCCCCAACCATCGAGGAACATGCCAAAAACAAACGCGAGTGAGAAACAATTTCTCAGTGCGAGTTTTAGTTCCAGACGTGGATTTCTAGTTGAAATCTTAATCCAGAACTAATACTCTTAGATAATAAAGTAAATGATAGTAAAATAATAATTAATTAAATAAATGAAATGGATATGCGATGATGAAATCGAAAGTGATGCAAGTCTGTAGTCAGCTGCATACCGAACAACGGAACAAAAAGGGTCCGATCAGAACCATGCTGCAAGATAATTTGCAACAACAAGCAAACAGTAAGTCACAGAAGATCAATAATCAAATCATATCACAACACATCACATCATATCTCAGACTCACTCAGATCCCCTAACCCAACCGGTTGGGCAAGCAGAGGAGACCTTTCCCTAACCCTGGGGCAGGCAGAGGGACGTATCCCTAACCCTAGGGCAAGCAGAGGGAATTCCAAATCCGTATAGCGCTATCGAACTGGCCGGAACCGGGGGCCAACCGTCTCCGGAGAGTGGCTTTGATTTCACATCATGTCCAAATTCCAGTCCAAATTCCAGCGATCTTCTGGGTCTCATAAACCTTCACCTTTCAGGCAAGGATAATTGAGCTATGCCAGCTCATTAAATAACAAAGGAGTATACGAACTTGCCTGGTTCACTAATCAACTTGAAAATGACATGTATTTATATTCAACATGAGTTGTAATATTTGTTCCTTCAGAATAACAATGAATTCCATGCATTCAAAACGGATTGTCAACATGCCATGCAATACTTACTTTACAAGGATTTAGATTTCTATAAAAATCCACGTTTTCGCACCTGCGGGTGGGTCAAAACTCGGGTCCGTCAAGTCTCCTGTAATTTGGTTGAAAAGTTATTAAAATTATTTGGTTTCCCTATCTAATTCCTAGGTTTACAAGTTTGGCTTACTTTATTAGATCAACATTACTTATTATCTTATAGTAATTGCTTGTGTTATCAGAAATTTTATTGTTATTATTATTTTAATATTTAATCAAATTATGGTTTATTACAAATTTTTAAATTAATATTATTATCACTATTGGTATCGTTACTATTATCTTAATTATTTGTTAATAACTTTTAGTATAAAATTTTAGAATGTTTAATGTTAGAGTTTTATTTATTATTTATATAAATATGTTATTAGTTATTTATAAATAGAAAAGCAAAAATAGAAAATAGAAATAGAAACACAATTAAAAACTGAAATTTTGATTATTTGGTTGGGATCAGAAAGTCGGTGATTGGATTGTCATTGTATCTGTTCTTGACTCACTCAGACTATTCTCATCATCTCCCGAAAAACTCGAATTTCGCTTAATTAAAGGAATACCCAATTATTTCTAATGGCCTCTCCTTTGATTAATTAAATATTAAGCCCACATTTAATTTAACTTAATCAAGGATTAAGTTTTATAATTATCTTTTTAAATTTCTGAAATTTCAGCCCATATTCGAAAATTTGAGCCCAGCCCAACTTCTCTTTTTTTTTTCCTTCGGCCCAGAAAGTTTCGGCCCAAAAAGTCTCAGCCCAATCATCGAATGGACTGAGCCAGGTCAACCTGACCCATTTGACCTGAGCCAGTCGTAACGGGTCCGCAAGGATCCGATAAAAGGGGTCAGGATCCGACCCGCTGTCACATACACTTTTTCCAGGGCCCCTGAATCAAAATAATTTATATTCCAGTCCTTTTTTTCTCACAAACAGGCCCCTAGAAATTTACAAATAGGTCCTTTTTTCCTTACAAATCAGCCCCTGGGTCGACACAGCGTACCAGAGAGATACCAGAGGTACCATAGTGGTACCAAAGACTGGTACCAAGCCTAAAACCCAGTCGTAGGACTCACACAAGTCTCCTCTAATGCCCAACCAGAGTAATAACCCAATATTACACTCAATTTCATTCAATTACATTCATAACAGGGTACAAGATGCAAATTCCAGGGTTTACTCCAATTCACAAACAGATTCAATGTTTTAGGACTTAAATTAGTCTGCCAAAGAGTAATTAAAGCATCCAGAACAAGTATAATATCATGCACAAACCCTAAACTCAGCTTCTGAACTTCCCCCAAATCAGCCAAGAAATCCAGAAAAAATCCAACTTAAATAAGTTAAATCACGAAGCAAAGGAGAGATATACCTTGGATCTCTGGCAACTACCTCCTCCCTCTCTGGCCTTCTTCTCTCTCCTGTTTTGAGGTGGAACCCTAATCGCTGAGCTAGCCTTCAGGAGAGAGAGAAGAGGAAAGGGGTTTATATATAGCTGGCAGAGAGAGGAGAGGGGAGGAAGAAGCCAACGACAGAGATCCATCGAGCTCGTATCTCAAAGCCACGTCATTCCCTGCCAACACAATCGGATAAGGACAAACGGAGCCAGCCAATCGGAGGAGGGAAGCTGGTGGCGCGATGGGATTGGCTGGTCACAGCCCATCCCTTCGACAATTTCAAGAATTTCTCTCGTCGGAGACGAAGAGAGGAGAGAGGGAAATCGAACGGAGCGGAAAAAGAAACGAAAAAGAGAGAGAAACAGAGATGGTGCCACGGTGAAAACCTTATTTTTATCAAATTTTTACCCCTCGGATCTTCTGTGGCCATCACTTTATAACAAAGGATGCTGCAACTCATATGGGTTGACTAATAATTTGTTTTATTAAGTTTTTAATTGTTTTGAATATTAGATTTGAATTTTAATCAACTCTGATTTTGCTAGAATCATTTGATTTATTTTTAGATACTACACAAATTAAAAGATTTCGATTTCGAATAAGTTTTAATGTTATAATTAAATTAATGGTTTAAAGGTTATTAGTTTTAAAATTATATTTTTCCTAGTATTATTTTAAGAATTAATCTAATCATCACAACTAAACTAGGTCTGGTATTTCTAGGTTGTTACAACAAGTTTTGTTTTTATTATAATTAATAAATATAAAACAAGCGAACAACTACAAGAAAGTATCTTGTGAGTATATTACACATTAATTAACTAAGAGAAAGGGATTATGGTCATACCTCTTCAAGAATCGTATCAAGAAGGAAAAATCCAAGGCGTAGGAGTTGGTGGCATGATGCGCTTCTCTTCCTTCTTCTCCAATTGCTGACCTCGATTCCGCTAAGAGAATCATCACGATCTCGAAACCATGCTAGTGATTGGAGATCACGTCTAATCCTTTCTTTCATTCCTTTCAATTAAACTAACTTTAATGGTGAAAGAAGATTGCTCAACACATGAGCCAAGAGGATGGGAGAAGAGAGCTAGAAGAGAGCTAGAAGAGAGCTAGAAGAGAGAAAATTGAAATTTTTCTCTCATGAGAAATTTCGTCCAAGAAAAGAGAGAGAGAGAGAGAGAGAAGTTAGGGTTTGCTCCAAACCTGAACTCTCTTTTTATAGCTCTCTAAATCTAATTTTCAGAATTAATATATGGACAATCTGTTGGAGTTATGTCCTAGAAGACAATAATTTAATGACTTAAATATTAGTTTATGTTATGAATGATAATTTTATCATTTGTTCCTAAGTTTATTATTGACAGATTATCAAGTTGAGGATCTGAATTGTGGATCTGTGTGGATTATTCTTTAGAATGACAATAATAAATCTAAATTGTCCATAATTTTGATAATTAACAAGGAACATTAATTATTATATAAGATTAGTATGGAAGTTAAGTGATGATTAAATTCTACAAATCATAGGTAAAAAGTTACCAACTTAATTGCATATGTGTATGTTATTAGAACATAGCAGAGGACTTGACCCAATGAAATAAACATATGGATTGTGTTATGTGTCATTGTTTATTTCATATGAGTTTGATTCTAAGTTTGAGATGGTTCAATCGTTCCACATAAGAATAAATTCTATAAGTTTAGTCTACCACTGATTTCTGATATCGACTGCTATACGGACTTTATTTATGTTCTCTTGAATTGTGCGGGGAAGGGTTGTTCATCAAGAAAAATGTATGTCCCTCATCAGTATACCTAATGAGTGATGATATCTGTTTGGGCCCCTTGATGGAGTTGAATTGTTTGGCCAATTTGTACAATCAACTCTAGATCAAGAAATGTATAATATGCAAGAATGACACATTCCTATCTTGGATTATACAGTGATATCATGTGGCATAAGAATCAGATAAGGAAATACTTTTATTTCTTAAGCATGATTGATATATTGTAGCAGTAAATTGTTTATGTGAATTGAGAATTATAACGTGTTGCTAGATCTTGCTTATGATTATTGAAAATAAATAACGATTTATTTTCCATGTCCAACATAGCATAAATCCTCAAAGGATCACACAAATAAGACTTTAATCACACGGTGCATTATTTATTTATCCACATCAATAAGTATTGTGGAAATATGATAGATTGATTAATTAATTATATACCGTTGTGAACCATTATAATTAATTAAGTCAATGAGATCATATAGAAATAAATTAATGCATTAACTAATCCTAAAATAATTATTAATGAGTTAATAATTAATTTAGTTTAACACAATTTTAACATAAATGGTTATATTAATTAATTGGACCGTTATTTAAATAGTAAATAGATAACCCAATTAAAGAGCAAACTTGAGGGCCTTAATTATATGAATTAAATGTCCAAATGAAGAGGTTAGATGACCCATAAAGGTCCATTTCGTGGCTGTCCTATACGGTGGTAGGTGGGATGACATAATTGTAATTATGCAAGAGGTCAATTAGGTTTTGTGCTCTATATAAAAATCACTTATGAGAGCCTCCACCTAGCTTTTCTCTCTCCTCTCTTTCCTCCCATTGAGGCCGCCACCCTTCTTTATTCTTCCTCTCATTTGCTCATGTGTTGAGCTTTTTCCTCTACACTAAATCAAGGTTGTTGATTGATGCAAGAGAGAAAACCATAAGGATTAGACTTGTTTTTTGGGTATGCTAGCACGTAACTTGTAGAACGTGATTAATCCTCTTTGGTGGACTCGAGGACGGCTACTAGACGAGGTGAAGGTGGTGGAGAAGGCACGCCATCGATTCCCATGCCTTAGTCGAGTCTCGCGGATACGATTCCGCGAGAAGTACAATTTCTCCTACCCATTCTCTTCTGTGTTGATTGCTTGGCAAGATCCGTTGTGTTTGATGATTAATTAAGTGTAATTAGCAAGAAAAATTAAAATTGAACACTTTCTAACACAATCTTGCCCCTCTATCGCCCGGCCTTGAAGTGGTAAAAAATGAACTACAACAATTGTATTTTTAGTCCATTAATTAATGAGAAATGCTAGAGTCTAATATATTGAACGGATGGATTCCGTCTAATACGATCGTTTTCACATTTTTAAATTTTAAATAACCGATCCGAACCGTTCAATATGTTCTCTTTATTGAAAACTTATAAGAAACCAATTTTTACATTTTTTTCGAAATTTTTTACTATTTTTTTTATATTTTAGAAAATCGTTGTTATTAGACGATCCATAATATTTATATCATGAATTTTCAAAAATACTAAAAAAATAGTAAAAAAACTCGAAAAAATGTAAAAATTGGTTTCTTGTAAGTTTTCAATATGGAGAACATATTGAACGGTTCGGATCGGTCATTTGAAATTTAAAAATGTGAAAACGATCGTATTCGACGGACCCATCCGTCCTATATATAGGACACTAGCAATTCTCTTAATTAATTCGTTTAATTTCTCTTTTAACAATCCTAAATTCAGGCTTTTAATTAACTATTTAAATAAAGGTTCAAATGACTCAATTAATTAAGGTAAGTTGAACAATATTAATTATTAACTTATTAATAATTATATTTGGAATTAGATGATACATTAATTTATTTATATATGATCACTTTGACTTAATTAATTATAACGGTTCGCAACGGTATATAATTAATTAATCAACTTATCATATTTTCGCAATACTATGTTGGTTACAACTCTATTAAATACTATGTTGGCCATGGAATTAAATCGTTATATATTTTAATAATTATAAACGATATCTAACAACACGTTATGACTTCCAATTTGCATAAATAATATATCAAATCCTGCATAAGAAATAAAAATATTTCATTATCTGATTCTCAAAATCAACGAAACTCAAAATCAATCTCCAAATGTTGGATTGGAATTTCACGAGAGTACCTATTAGAATCAGGTGCCAGTAAGCAGCTCGCCACGGCAACCTTAGACGCAGCCTCAGTCCGGATCGATTTCACAAACTCAAAGTCCGTCTGATCCGCAAATTCATCACCCGTTTAGGAATCGAGGAATCCGAGAAGGCGAAGAGAGAGTATTCGTGCCGTGTCAGCTTCTCCCCGCTCAAGTGCGAGGCTCGGCACCAAATAACACAGAGTGAAGCCGCCTCAGGCGATCGCCAGCATCTTTCCGGCAGTTTGCGCAGTCGGTGGTTTCCATGGACGTCGTCGTAGTTGATTTCATTTCTCCCGATTGGGTTTTGGAAAGCGCGCTAGAGTCGAGACGAGGTTTGATATGGCGGGAAGGGAGCGACTTTCGTGAGGAGGCCAGTAGAGAGATCGTGCAGAGGCAGAAGTGATCAGAGAAGGAAGGCGTGTAGAGGCGCTCTCATCTTCTCCGGTTTTTAGGGTTTGGGGAAGCAAGTTTGGATCTGTTTTTGTTTTGATTTGAGAGAGAGGAGAAGAGAGAAGAGAAACGAAGTATACAGATAAAAGGAAGGAGACGGAGAAAACAGACATAACGGAGAAAATTTTAATCGCTCAGCGAATTCATCATCGTAGATCTGCACGAATATTGAAGGTAAACGGATGGTCTGGATTGCGACTCATCAGAGCTCCTATGAGTTGCCACTCACCATAGCAAAATTATATATATATAGAGAGAGAGAGAGAGAGAGAGAAAGGATTCAATTAAAGCGCTTTGACCGGAGTTCCGGTTAAATCCCGTCAGTTCTCAATTTTAAAAAGTTCAAATGACCGATTCGAACCGTCAAATATGATCTCCATATTGAAATCTCCTTTCCGACCAAAATTTTCATTTTTTTTGAAATTTTTAAGTATTTTTTTTCGGATTTTCAAAAACAGCAATTTTTTTAGAGTTCAGAACAAATTAAATTAACGATTTTTTAAAATTCGAAAAAAATGTTTAAAAAATACAAAACAATGAAAATTTTGGTCTGTAAGGAGATTTCAATATGGAGATCATATTTGACAGTTTGGATCGGTCATTTGAATTTTCAAAATTGAGATCTGACGGGGTTTAACCGAGATTCCGGTCAAAGCGTTTTGTATCTATATATATACACACACACATTGCATTTTAATATTCTTGTATATAAATTGCACTAGTCTACATACATTCGATTTTAAATTTAAAAAGGACATAAACAAGAATAATTAAGACCAGCAGGACATATAAAATAAATAAATAAATATATGCTTATGGTAATTAATCACCATCCAATATATAGAAAATAAGCCATGTATTCTCGGTAATTGGAATGGCCACTGAGATAATCCACATACACTAAATATCAATTATCAAATAAAAACAAGGACATATACAAGAATATTAAGGCAATCAAGACAAATGAAAATTAGATTCCAATAATATAATAAAAAACGATGCATGCGAAGCAGACAGAGGGAAAGGTAGACAAAAGGTGTGGGGTGGGAGCTACCGCTCCAAAAGTCCAATACGTTCGTGACAGAAAATAATATTAATATACATTCAACTTATTATTTTTAATATAGAGGATAGTAGAAGTCCAATACAAACACGATGGGATTTTAATTTTCAATCTTCAAAATATTATGACATTTCTCATTAAAATTTAAAAGGCTCAAATTCTCGTTTCAGAATTTTCAGCCTGATTTCTCCCATTTCTCCGAGTTCCACTTCTAATTCTAGATAAGTTATATAGCAAAAAGGTTAAGGCACTTCCAATAACAATGCCAATGTACATTCGACTGTCGGCAAAAAAACGTTTGAACAAATGCGAAGCTGCTGGTCTGTTGGGTCTCTGGAATTCTGCCGCTCTGTTGGGGCAATGGTTCGATGTATGGAAGCCTTACTAACTCCCTGACTGTTTTTTCTTGCACGGTAATCTTCTCAAGCCTTTCCCTCAATGTCTCTAATAGCTTTTCATCACTGCTGCTGTAATGAAGATCCCCTTTCCTTCTGTACCACCAAAAAGACCTTGGGGGTGTGGAATTTTGGTTGTCGATTCTGCGAACTAGTTCATGAGTTTGTATGTATACATCCAGTGCTTCCCTCATCCAGTCCGGCGTCAACTGTCAAGTCGTTAGCTATGGGATTTCTGCCGCCCCCGATCGCTCCAAGAGCTGCAGAGAGCACGCCCAGGTCAGCTTTTACACGTGCAAGGATTTTACTAAAGCTGGAGTCTCTTCTTTTGTGTGTTCTATCTAATAAATACCCGATGATATCGGACGGCAAGTGCCTTTACAGTCTGTGGGGTGAGAGATCCAGCTGCTGACACCACAATTTCCATAGGATATTTGACGTGAAGCTGGTAAATCAAGACCTCTAGAAAAGAGAAGGAGAATTTATTAATTAATTAATAATAATAATAATAATAAAGTTGATAAAATCAAATATGAATATGCATTTGAAAAAGCCATGATCGGATTATAACAGTCAGGTACATCTGCTTTTTATGCCACATGTTTATAATCCTATCTTCGTGTTCTATCGCTTTTTGATACTTTTCACATTTTAACATGAATTTTGTGGAGAATCACTTTAATTTCTGATTCATATAATTGTATTTTTATTCCTCCTTTGGCCTTCTTCTCAAATTTCATTTATTTTTTCTTGTTTGTTTTGTTTGTAGTTTCAAATTTTTTCTTCCGTTAATTATACTAAGCAAAAAAAGATAATTCCGATAACTAATTTAAATTATTCTTCAAATAAAAATATATTTTCTAACAAAGTTACAAACCTACGCAAGTTACAAACAAGTCGAACTTTAGGGTTCAAAATTTTTTTTTTTGATAATGTTTCCCACTTACTCTCTTCGAGATAAAAATGATCTGTCCCATACGATATTTAATTTGAAAAGTCAAACTGACTTCAATCTAATCCGTCTTTTATATCTATATAGAGAATGGCTAATGTACACGGGTGGCAGTGCCATTCATTTTTTTTTGAGTCATTTTCGATATTCAAAATTTAAATGGTCGATCCAAACTATTCAAGTTGATCTCTATATTGGAATATCATTGGAGACCAAATTTTACATTTTTTATTATTTATTATGATATTTTCAAAAAACTTTATAATTGGAGTATTAATAAATCGCAAAAAATTCGAAAAAATATAAAATTTGGTCTTCAATGATATTCCAATATAGAGATCAACATGAACGGTTTGGATCGACCATTTGAATTTTGGATATCAAAAATGACTCAAAAGAAAAATGAGTGGCATTGCCATGGCAAATTAGCCACGGACCAGTATCCTCTGGACAGCTGTCCACTCTGGACATCTCATCACGACCGTCCGATCTAATCTCGACGGTTAATTTTTTTCGGGCCTTATAATCCGGGGAAAAATAAGGGTCATCCGATTTAGAGCTGACGGTCAGGATGAGATGTCTGGACATCTGTCCAGAGGATTTCGTTTCCATTAGCCATAGATGGCAATGCCATATATGTTTTATTTTTGAGACATTTTTTTAAGATCCGAAATTCAATCGGTCAATCCAAATCGTTCAAATTGATCAGCATATTGAAATACCATTGGAGACCAAATTTTACATTTTTTTAAATTTTTTTGGTATTTATTTTGATTTGTTCAAATTGGAGGGTCTGAAATACTTCAATTATAACGTTTTTAAAAATATCATAATAAATAGCAAAAAAATTCAAAAAAATGTAAAATTTGGTCTCCAATGGTATTTCAATGTGGTGAATAACTTGAATGGTTCAAATTGAGAATTTGAATTTTGGATCTCGAAAAACGACTCTATGGCACGGGACCCTCTGTGCCATCTATGGCACATTAGCCATCCTCTCTCTCTCTCTCTCTCTCTACATATATAATTTATCGAATTAGTTCTCTCCTCTAATCAATAACAATAGTTTTAAAGTTCGAAAAATATTAAGAAAAACTTTTTAAAAAATCTATAAAATTTTATTTCCATCAAAAAAATTAGTAATAAAGATCAAATTGATCGATCGTTAATGTTCGGTTTCGAATACAGGTCCGAAGTACATATGTTATTTTATTTCATGAAGCAGGGCCTACCTCATAAATATGTACGTATGCATTTGCATATCATTTATTTTTCATTTAGAAAGCGTGCATTCTTCTGTTTTGTAAAAATTACAAAGTACATAAATGGTAAGTCTCTTTTATAAAATTTATTTTATATTGTACAGTTCGTCTCATTGACTTCCGATCAGAGCTAATCGGAAAAAAAATAATAAAATCAGTGATATTTATTCTGGACTCTTTTTTTTCTCTTTTTGCTTCATATGATACTTAAAAATATAATATTTGATATTCAGACATGAAATCAAAATAAAGGATATCAAACATTGTTATTGAATGAAATTAAGGCTTTAGATGTCTCAAAAATATGATTGGATTTGGAAAAGAGAATGGCAATTGTGCGTACTATTATAATTAATATTATTAATTATAATTTAATGTGGTCTATATTATTAAATATGAACCAAGTTCATTTATGCATTTTAATTAAAGGGTGCATTGATTTTGATGGAAAATCAATGGACCAGATTCATTGAAATTCTGAACCCTTCAATTACCTTAGTATATTTATTCTAATAATCTGTCAAAAATTGACATCTTTTCCCATTAATTCTGGCCATTAAAGGAAATAGACAGATTAAGAAAACACCACTAAATTTTGCCATCAAAATTACTAAGGAAAATTGAAGAAGATTGAATTTCCGCCTTACGATGTCTTCATTCCAATCTTGTAAGTTCTAACTTATGATTTATTAATTTTATATGAAATACATGACCGTTAGAGCTGTTAATTAAAATATTATAATGATTAAATATTTTAATTTCTAACATATACAATTACCAGATGGACACATTAAAATGCTTTTTACGCGAGATTTCACTTCATTAGAATTGGTTTAATTATCAAGAATTTATTGGATCTAGTAACATAGAAATTCCAATCAAATGACATAACAAAAATCCGTTCGTTCATTTTGATGAGAAAATTTCTAATGAATGAAAATAAAATGAAATCCCGTGTTAAACAAAAAAGAATGATTCTAATCAAGGCTATGTTTATCCAAAATATATCATGTAAAAGAGTAAAAAGCTTTAATGGTAGGTTAAGAACGTACCTGATTTTATAAGTCACAATTCGTTCTCCAGAGATCTTTAAGGCTTCGTTCTAAAGCAAATTAACCTCAAAAGAACTAACGGCTTTTATTAAGAAGAATTCTGTGACGTGCCGTGTGAAGTTTCGGAGGCACTTTCTCAATGAAGAGAACTATGTGCTGTGCCGCAATAATAGGCAAAAAAAAAAAAAAAAAATTGAAACAAAGCACGGAGTCAATCCTTCAACCAACTCATTCTTTTCCGCGTATTTAACTACTGATAGGATGTTCGATTGTGAAATTTTTTTTAAAAAAAAAACGGAGAGAAAAAATAGAGAGCATAAAATTAGATATTTTTTGTTGTTTTCATGAAAAATGTCGCGGGGGGAGGTCCTCCCTCCCCAATTTTCTCTCCTCTATAAATTTTTCTTCCGACTCAACAAGTCGAAAATTTTCGTTTCTTCCTCTGGTTATTTGGGACAATTAATTTTATCAGGCAAAAGGGGAAAAAAGGAGAAGGAAATTTTTTTACCCTTTCATTTAAGGTTTAGGATTTAGGGTTCGAATGTGAAAATTACTACTGAGGCACTTTCTCAACTCATTCTTATCATATACACTACAGATGGGCAGCACTTTATATGCATCATCAAATTACTAGAAAGTTTGAGGTAATACATGACGGTGGAGACAAATCTAGAATTTGCTCATATATCTAGATTATTGATTTAACCGACATACCACAAGTATAAATACGTAGAAGGTATTAATGGTTGTGTGCGTAAAAGTTAGAAAAATTAACAAGTGTCAAGATGTAGTTGTAGTAGTCTTATGTATTGTAGTAGTGTAGGATACTAAAAGCATAGAGAGTGTATATGATAAGTATTAGTATGTTGTAATAGAGTTAGTTGAGTAGTAATATAAGTGTGTTTGTGTGTATCGTTAGTAAACATATTATTTATTTAAAAAAATTTTGATTATATATTCTAATTACGCATATAAAGTGCAAATAATGTACAGAAAATACAAATAATTCAATTCTGAGGATCATTTGATCATTTTAATCGTTTTTGGATTCATTCTAAATTATTTCATCACAATAATCTAAATTAAAACTCTTTATTCTGTCTCAAATACTATTCATGTGTTATTTATTCAAAAAGATTGGATTATACGCGCTAATTACGCATATAAAATGCAAATAATGCATAGAAAGTGCAAATAATACAATTCTGAGCATCATTTGACAATTTCAATCGTTTCTGATTTCATTCTAAGTCATTTCATCACAATAATCTACATTTAAACTCTTTATTCTGTCTAGAATACGATTCATATGTTATTTATTCAAAAAAAATTGGATTATACATGCTTATTACGCATATAAAGTGCAAATAACGCACAAAATGTGCAAATAATGCAATTCTGAGCATCATTTGACAAATTCAATCGTTTTTTTATTCATTCTAAGTCATTTCCTCACAATAACCAGCATTTGAATTCTTTATTCTGTCTAGAATACGATTCATATAATATTTATTCAAAAAGATTGGATTATACATGCTACTTACACATATAAAGTGCAAATAAGGCAATCCTGAGTATAATTTAACTATTTCAATCGTTTCTAGATTCTTTCTAAGTCATTTCTTCACAATAATCAACATTTAAACTCTTTATTATGTTTAGAATACGATTCATATGTTATTTATCCAAAAGATTGGATTATACATCCTAATTACGCATATAAAGTGCAAATAATTCATAGAAAGTGCAAATAATACAATTCTGAGCATCATTTGACATTTTCAATCGTTTCTGGATTCATTCTAAGTATCTTCATCACAATAATCTTCATTTAAACTCTTTATACTATCTAGAATTTGATTCATATATTATTTATTCAAAAAGAATTGATTATATAATGTAATTACGCATACAAAGTGCAAATAATGCAATTCTGAGGATCACTTGACCATTTCAATCGTTTTTGGAATCATTCTAAATTATTTCATCACCATAATCTACATTAAAACTCTTTATTCTGTCTATAATATGATTCATATGTTATTTATTTAAAAAGATTGGATTATACTTGCTAATTACGAATATAAAGTGCAAATAATGCATAGAATGTGCAAATAATACAATTCTTAGCTTCATTTGACCATTTCAATCATTTTTGGATATATTATAAGTCATTTCATCGCAATAACCAACATTTAAGCTCTTTATTTGGTCTAAGATACGATTCATATGTTATTTATTCAAAAAAATTGGATTATACATGCTAATTACGCATAAAAAGTACAAATAATGCACAGAATTTGCAAATAATGCAATTCTGAGCATCATTTGAGCATTTCAAACGTTTTTTAATTCATTCTAAGTTATTCCATAACAATAATCTTTATTTAAACTCTTTATTCTGTCTAGAATACGATTCATATGTTATTTATTCAAAAAGATTGGATTATACAAGCTAATTACGAATATAAAGTGCAAATAAATCAATTCAGAGCATCATTTAATAATTCAATCGTTTCTGGATTCATTCGAAGTCATTTCATCCCAATAATCTCCATTTAAACTCTTTATTATATCTAGAATACGATTCATATATTATTTATACAAAAAAATTAGATTATACATGCTAATTACTCATATAAATTGCAAATAATTCACAGAAAGTACAAATAATACAATTCTAAGCATCATTTGGCCATTTCAATCTTTTCTGGATTCATTCTAAGATATCTTCATTTAAACTCTTTATTCTGTCTATAATTCGATTCATATTTTATTTAATCAAAAAAATTTGATTATACATGCTAATTACGCATATAATGTGCAAATAATGCAATTATGAGGATCAATTGACCATTTCAATCGTTTCTAGATTCATTCTAAATCATTTCATGACAATAATCTACATTAAAACTCTTTATTCTATCTAGTATACGATTCATATGTTATTTTGTCATAAAGATTGGATTATACAAGCTAATAACGCATATAAAGTGCAAATAATGTAATTCTGAGCATCATTTAACCATTTCAATCGTTTCTGGATTCATTCTAAGTCATTTCTTCACACTAATCTATATTTAATCTCTTTATTATATTAGAATACGATTCAGATGTTATTTATCAAAAAGATTATATTATACATGCTAATTACGCATATAAAGTGTAATAATTCACAGAAAGTGCAAATAATACAATTCTGAGAATCATTTTACAATTTCAATCGTTTCTGGAAAAATTCTAAGTTATCTTCATCAAAATAATCTACATTTGAACTCTTTATTCTGTCTATAATACGTTTCATATGTTATTTATTCAAAAATATTTGATTATGCATGCTAATTACGCATAAAAATTGCAAATAATGCAATTCTGAGGATCATTTGACCATTTCAATCGTTTCTGGAATCATTCAAAGTCATTTCATCACAATAATCTACATTAGTACTCTTAATTCTGTCTACAATACGATTCATATATTATTTATTCAAAAATATTGAATTATACATGATAATTACGCATATAAATTGTAAATAATGCAATTCTGAGCATCATTTGATCATTTCAAACGTTTTTGGATTCATTCTAAGTCATTTTATCATAATAATCTTTATTTAACCTATTTACTCTATCAATAATACGATTCATATTTTATTTATTCAAAAAGATTGGATCATACATGCTAATTACGCATATAAATTGCAAATAATTCACATAAAGTGCAAATAATACAATTCTGAGCATCATTTAACCATTTCAATCGCTTCTGGATTCCTTCTAAGTCATTTCTTCACAATAATCTATATTTAAACTCTTTATTATATTTAGAATACGATCCATATGTTATTTATTCAAAATGATTATATTATACATGCTAACTACGCATATATAGTGCAAATAATTCACAGAAAGTGCAAATAATACAATTCTGAGAATCATTTGTCCATTTCAGTCGTTTCCGGAATATATCTAAGTTATCTTCATCAAAATAATCTGCATTTAAACTCTTTATTATATTTAGAATACGATCCATATGTTATTTATTCAAAATGATTATATTATACATGCTAACTAGGCATATATAGTGCAAATAATTCACAGAAAGTGCAAATAATACAATTCTGAGAATCATTTGTCCATTTCAGTCGTTTCCGGAATATATCTAAGTTATCTTCATCAAAATAATCTGCATTTAAACTCTTTATTCTGTCCAGATACGATTCATATGTTATTTATTCAAAAATATTTGATTATGCATGATAATTACGCATAAAAAGTGTAAAAAAAATGCAATTCTGAGGATCATTTGAACATTTCAATCGTTTCTGGACTCATTCAAAGTCACATCACAATAATCTACATTAATACTCTTAATTCTGTCTATAATACGATTCATATGTTATTTATTCTTAAAGATTAGATTATACATGCTAATTACGCATATAAAGTACTAGTAATGCAATTCTGATCATCATTTGACCATTCCAATCGTTTCTGGACTCATTCAATGTCACATCACAATAATCTACATTAATACTCTTAATTCTGTCTATAATATGATTCATATGTTATTTATTCTTAAATATTAGATTATAAATGCTAATTACGCATATAAAGTACTAATAATGCAATTCTGATCATCATTTGACCATTCCAATCGTTTCTGGACTCATTCCAAGTCACATCACAATAATCTACATTAATACTCTTAATTCTGTCAATAATACGATTCATATGTAATTTATTCTTAAAGATTAGATTATACATGCTAATTACGCATATAAAGTGCTAATAATACAATTCTGATCATCATTTGACCATTCCAATCGTTTTTGGATTCATTCAAAGTCATTTCATCACAATAACCAACATTTAAACTCTTTATTCTATCTAGAATACGATTCATATGTTATTTATTGAAAAAATATAGGATTATATGACGCCGTTCGGATCGGAAGACTTAGAAAAACTAGCAAGCGTAATGGTACATCACTAGAAGAGGAGTAAGAACTCAACCCAACAGTGGATAAAGAGGAGATAAACTCAACTCACAAGTAAAATTCGTAATAATTCAATAATCTCCTTATTACATCATGATATTCAGCTTATATAGCATTTTACTACATTGAAAACCCACTACACATTAATATAATATCTCAACCACTTTTTCTAATACCAAAACACATTAAATAAACTCTTAGAAGACCACAAAGATAGCACAAATTATCATAACAGACTATTAACTCACTTTTGACTAATTAAAACTCAAAATAACTCCCAACTAACTTATTAATAACTTTTGACTACTCCTTTGATTGGATGACGTGACTCAGATAATTAGTCGGTATCTTGATCGGTGTCATACGCTTCTGCTGCGCTGAAACTCGTCCTCGAGTTTAGCTTATCTTCTTATTGCGAACTTTGTAAACCTCTTGAAAACAGAACGACTAAATAAGAAACATATGAATTGCATGAAGAGGTTTTGGTTGTCATGTTTTTATGCCTTCAAAATTTAATATATTGGTTCGGGCCACAAGAATTAAAAACTCAAACTTGGCTCACCACATTTCCGCTGAGATTTCTTAAAATTCTTCTCCATGTAAGCAACAAGAACATTCGCCACTCACATACGATACACCATAACACATAAGAAACCAGAATCGTGTGGTGCAATCCACAAAAAGGTAATCTCGCACATAGCTCTGTTGTTTGATGAAAAACAACACAAAACTGAGTATTGCAATCGTTCAAGAATGTAAAATATCTTGCATTTGTTGGCATGAGACTCGATTGCAAGAACGGATCACTATATTCTGAACTCATGATTTTGTTGTTATTTAAATGCAAAGTTTCCAACTCAAACAATTCAGTCATTGTTACCAAAGAACTACTCTCCAAGTTTGAACTCTTTGCAAAACCAGTAGGAGAGGTTGTCGGCACCGATAAGTAATCAATAACTTCTTCATCAATGAATATTGGACTGTCAAAAAGATTCACTTTTGTCTCAGTTTCATCCATCACAATAAACACATCATCCTCATCATCGGGATACTTATAAAAAATTGGTGGAGAATCAAATGATATACTTTCATGCACAAGTCTTTCAGAAATTTGAAAGGTATTATCATTTCTCAATTGAATGCTTTTAGCTATGACCCATTGGAAACAAGTGCTCTTTTGGGTGTGGAGTTGATGTCGAGCCGCTTCAACACAAGACATCAATGTTGGTTTGCTGTTGTGGAAGTGGTTGCTCTCTTCATCTTTACCACTATCATCAGGGTAAGCTGAAACACGATTCAATGTATCGTATTTTGGTCCAGAGTCCCGCACATGAACAGAATGGTTGTTTCTCTGCTGGAGGTGAGGTGGTAGAGAAACATTGTCGTTGGAGATGAATTGTTGTTGGTGGTGAAAAGAAAAGTCGATGTAGCTCGATGAATCGTGCCTCGGTCGGCGATCTAGATTCAAACGAGTGTTACTTGTGGAAGAACCGTGCCTCGGTCGGCGATCTCGATTCTCACAAGTTGTGCTTCTCGAAAGTCCATGCCTCATTCGGCGGTCTTGGCTTCGATTAGCCTCCAATTGCGCAACACGCTCATGGAGTTGTTGTACAAGCTGTTTCAGCTCTCGCACCTTTGTAACGCATTGATCTTTGCCTTCATGGTGGATGTTGTACTGTCTACGACGATCAGCCATCAAACCTGAAGAAGATCTGATACCAAATGACGCCGTTCGGATCGGAAGACTTAGAGAAACTAGCAAGCGTAATGGTACATCACTAGAAGAGGAGTAAGAACTCAACCCAACAGTGGATAAAGAGGAGATAAACTCAACTCACAAGTAAAATTCGTAATAATTCAATAATCTCCTTATTACATCATGATATTCAGCTTATATAGCGTTCTACTACATTGAAAACCCACTACACATTAATATAATATCTCAACCACTTTTTCTAATACCAAAACACATTAAATAAACTCTTAGAAGACCACAAAGATAGCACAAATTATCATAACAGACTATTAACTCACTTTTGACTAATTAAAACTCAAAATAACTCCCAACTAACTTATTAATAACTTTTGACTACTCCTTTGATTGGATGACGTGACTCAGATAATTAGTCGGCATCTTGATCGGTGTCATTATACATGCTAATTACGAATATAAAATGCAAATAATGCACAAAAGGTGCAAATATTGCAATTCTGAGCATCATTTGACCGTTTCAATTGTTTCTGGTTTTATTGTAAGTCATTTCATCACAATAATCCAAATGTAAACTTTCTATTCTGTCTAGACTACAATTCATATGTTATTTATTCAAAAAGTTTGGATTATACTTGCTAATTACGCATATAAAGTGCAAACAATGCAATTCTGAGCATCATTTAACCATTTCAATTGTTTATGGATTCATTCCAAATCATTTCTTCATAATAGTCTACATTAAAACTCTTTATTCTGTCTAGAATCCGGTTCATATGTTAATTATTCAAGAAGATTGGATTATACATGCTAATTACGGATATAAAGTGAAAATAATATAATTCTGAGCATCATTTGAACATTTTATTCGTTTCTGGATTCATTCTAAATCATTTCATCACAATAATCTACATTAAAACTCTTTATTCTGTCTAGAATGCATTTCATATGTTATTTATTCAAAAAGATTGGATTATACATGCTAATTGCGCATATAAATTACAAATAATGGACTTCTTAATATTATTTAACCATTTCAATCGTTTTTGGATTTTTCTATGTCATTTCATCACAATAATCTTCATTTAAACTCGTTATTTTATTCAGAATACGATTCATATGTTATTTATTCAAAAAGATTAGATTATACATGATAATTATGTATATAAAATCCAAATAATGCACAGAAAGTGCAAATAATGCAATTCTGAGTATCATTTCACCATTTCAATCGTTTTTGGAAACATTCTAAGTCATTTCATCACAATAATCTTCATTTGAACTCTTTATTCTATCTAGAATACGATTCATATGTTATTTATTCAAAAATATTGGGTTATACAAAATAATTACGCATATAAAGTGCAAATAATGCAATTTTGAGCATCATTTCAATCGTTTCTGGATTCATTTAGAAGTCATGTCTTCATAATAATTTATATTTAAATTCTTTATTATGTCTAGAATCTGATTCATATGTTATTTATTAAAAAAGATTTGATTATACATGCTAATTATGCATATAAAATTGCAAATAATTCACAGATTGTGCAGATAATAAACTTCTGAGCATCATTTGACCATTTGAATCGTTTCTGTATTCATTCTAAGTTATCTTCATAACAATAATCTTCATTAAAACTCTTTATTCTGTCTAGAATTCGATTCATATATTATTTATTCAAAAAGATTTGATTATACATGCTAATTAAGCATTTAAAGTACAAATAATGCAATTCTGAGGATCATTTGACCATTTTAATCGTTTTTTGATTCATTCTAAATTATTTCATCGCAATAATCTACATTAAAACTCTTTATTCTGTGTAGAATACTATTCATGTGTTATTTATTAAAAAAAAATTGGATTATATGTGCTAATTATGCATATAAAGTGCAAATAATGCAATTCTGAACATCATTTCACCATTTCAATCGTTTTTGGAAACATTCTAAGTCATTTCATCACAATAATCTTCATTTAAACTCTTTATTCTATCTAGAATATGATTCATATGTTATTTATTCAGATTAAATTATACAAAATAATTACGCATATAAAGTTCAAATTATGCAATTTTGAGCATAATTTAATTATTTCAATCGTTTCTGGATTCATTTAGAAGTCATGTCTTCACAATAATCTATATTTAAATTCTTTATTATGTCTAGAATACGATTCATATGTTATTTATTAAAAAAGATTTGATTATACATGCTAATTACGCATATAAAATTGAAAAGAATAAAATTCTGAGCATCATTTAACCATTTGAATCATTTCTCTAAGTTATCTTCATAACAATGATCTTCATTTAAACTCTTTATAATGTCTAGAATTTGATTCATATATTATTTATTCAAAAAGATTTGATTATACATGCTAATTACGCATATAAAGTGCAAATAATGCAATTCTGAGGATCATTTGACCATTTTAATCGTTTTTTGATTCATTCTAAATTATTTCATCAAAATAATCTACATTAAAACTCTTTACTCTGTGTAGAATACTATTCATGCGTCATTTATTCAAAAAGATTGGATTATACGTGCTAATTATGCATATAAAGTGCAAATAATGCAATTCTGAGCATCATTTCACCATTTCAAACGTTTTTTATTCATTCTAAATTTTTTCATCACAATAAACTTTATTTAAACTCCTTATACTGTCCAGAATACGATTCATATGTTCTTTATTCAAAAAGATTGGATTATACAAGCTAATTATGCATATAAAGTGCAAACAAAGCAATTCTGAGCATCATTTAACCATTTCAATCGTTTCTGGATTCTTTCTAAGTCATTTCTTCACAACAATCTATATTTAAACTCTTTATTATGTTTATAATATGATTAAAATGGTATTTATTCAAGAAAGATTGGATTATATATGCTTATTACCCATATAAAGTGCAAATAATGCAATTCTGAGCATCATTTGACCATTTCAATCGTTTCTGGATTAAATCTAAATCATTTCATCACAATAATCTACATTTAAACTCTTTATTCTGTCTAGAATATGATTCATATGTTATTTATTCAAAAAGATTGGATTATTCGTGCTAATTACGCATATAAAGTGCAAATAATGCACAAAAAGTTCAAATAATGCAATTCTGAGCATCATTTTACCATTTCAATCATTTCTGGATTCATTCTAAGTTATTTCATCACAATAATCTACAATTAAGCTCTTTATTTTGTTTAGAATACGATTCATATGTTAATTATTCAAGAAGATTGGATTATACATGCTAATTACGCATATAAAGTGAAAATCTACATTCAAACTCATTATTCTAGCTAGAATACGATTCATATGTTATTTATTCAAACAGATTGTATTATGCATATACAGTGCAAATAATGCACAGAAAGTGCAGATAATGCAATTCTGAGCATCATTTGACGATTTCAATTGTTTCTGGATTCATTCTAAGTCATTTCATCACAGTAATCTACTTTTAAACTTTTTATTCTGTCTAGAATACGATTCATATGTTATTTATTCAAAAAGATTGGATTATACATGCTAATTACGCATATAAATTGCAAATAATGCACATAAAGTGCAAGTAATGCAATTCAGAGCATCATTTGACCATTTTAATTGTTTCTGGATTAATTCTAAGTCATTTCATCATAATAATCTAAATTAAAACTCTTTATTCTGTCTAGTATACGATTCATATGTTATTTATTCAAATAGATTGGATTATACATGCTAATTACGCATATAAAGTGCTAATAATGCACAGAAAGTGCAAATAATGCAATAAATTCTGAGTATCATTTGGCCATTTCAATCATTTCTGAATTTATATTCTAAGCCATTTCATCAAAATAATCTACATTTAAACTCTTTATATTGTCTAAAATATGATTGATATGTTATTTTTTCAAAAATATTGGATTATACATGCTAATTATGCATATAAAGTGCAAATAATGCACAGAAAGTACAAATAATGCAACTCTGAGCATCATTTGAATATTTCAATTGTTTCCTGATTCATTTTACGTCATTTCATCACAATAATCCACATTTAAACTCTTTATTCTGTCTAAAATATGATTAAAATATTATTTATTCAAAAAGATTGGATTATATATTCCAATTACGCATATAAATTGCAAATAATGCAATTCTGAGCATCATTTATCCATTTCAATCGTTTCTTGATTCGTTTTAAGTCATTTATTCAAAATAATCTACATTTAAACTCTTTATTCTGTCTATAATAAGATTCATATGTTATTTATTTAGAAATATTGGATTATACATGCAAATTACGCATATAAAATGCAAATAATGCACAGAAAGTGCAAATAATGCAATTTTGAGCATTATTTCACCATTTCAATCATTTTTAGATTCATTCTAAGTCATTTCATCACAATAATCAGTATTTAAACTCTTTATCCTGTCTAGAATACGATTCATATTTTATTTATTCGAAAATAATAGATTATACATGCTAATTGCGCATATAAAGTGGAAATGTTGCAATTCTGAGCATCATTTGACCATTTCAAACGTTTATGGATTCATTTTAAGTCATTTCATCACAATGATCTATATTTAAACTATTTTATTCTGTCTATAATACAATTCATTTGTTATTTATTTAAAAAATTAGATTATACATGCTAGTTACGCAAATAAAGTGCAAATAATGCAATTTTGAGCATCATTTGGCCATTTCAATCGTTTCTGAATTCATTCTAAGTCATTTAATCACAATAGTCTATATTTAAACCCTTAATTCTGTCTAGAATAGGACTCATATGTTATTTATTCAAAAATACTGGATTAGACATGCTAATTACTCATATAAAGTGCAAATAATGCAATTATGAGCATCATTTATCCATTTCAATCCTTTCTTGATTCATTCTAAGTCATTTCATCAAAATAATCTACATTTAAACTATTTATTCTGTTTAGAATGCGATTCATATTTTATTTATTCAAAAATATTAGATTATACATGCTAATTAGGCATATAATGTGCTAATAATGCTCAGAAAGTGCAAATAATGCAATTATGACCATTTCAATCGTTTCTGGATTCATTCTAAGTATCTTCATCACAGTAATCTAAATTTAAACCCTTTATTCTGTCTAGAATACGATTCATATTTTATTTATTAAAAAATATTTGATTACACAAATTAATTACGCATATAATGTGCAAATAATGCAAATAATGCAATTATGAGCATCATTTGACCATTTCAATCATTTCTGGATTCATTCTAAGTTATTTCATCACAATAATTTACATTTTAACTCTTTAGTCTATCTATAATACGATTCATATGTTATTTATTCAAAAAGATTGGATTATACATGCTAATTAGGCATATGATGTGCAAATAATTCACAGAAAGTGCAAATAATGCAATTATGAGCATCATTTGACCATTTGAATTGTTTCTGAATTCATTCTAAGTCATTTCATCATAATAATCTAAATTTAAACTCTTTATTCTATCTAGTATACGATTCATATGTTATTTATTCAAATAGATTATACATGCTAATTACGCATATAAAGTGCTAATAATGCACAGAAAGTGCAAATAATGCAATTAATTCTGAGAATCTTTTGGCAATTTCAATCGTTTCTGAATTTATATTCTAAGTCATTTCATCATAATAATCTACATTTAACTCTTTCTTCTAGAATACGATTTATATGTTATTTTTTTCAAAAATATTTGATTATACATGCTAATTATGCACATAAAGTGCAACTAATGCATAGAAAGTGCAAATAATGCAATTCTGAGCATCATTTGACCATTTCAATCGTTTCTGGATTCATTCTACGTCATTTCATCATAATAATCTACATTTAAACTCTTTATTCTGTCTAGAATACTATTCATATGTTGTTTATTCAAAAAGAATAGATTATACATGCTAATTACGCATATAAAGTGCAAATAATGCAATTGTGAGCATCATTTGACCATTTCAATCATTTCTAGATTCATTCTAAATCATTTCATCACAATAATCTACATTTAAACTCTTTATTCTGTCTAGAATACGATTCATATGTTATTTATCCAAAAAAATTGGATTATTCGTGCTAATTACGCATATAAAGTGCAAATAATGCACAAAAAGTTCAAATAATGCAATTCTGAGCATCAGTTTACCATTTCAATCATTTCTGGATTCATTCTAAGTTATTTCAACACAATAATCTACAATTAAGCTCTTTATTTTGTTTAGAATACGATTCATTTGTTAATTATTCAAGAAGATTGGATTATACATGCTAATTACGCATATAAAGTGAAAATAATATAATTCTGAGCATCATTTGATCATTTCATTTGTTTCTGGATTCATTCTAAATCATTTTATCACAATAATCTACATTAAAACTCTTTATTCAGTCTAGAATGCATTTCATATGTTATTTATTCAAAAAGATTGGATTATACATGCTAATTGCGCATATAAATTACAAATAATGAACTTCTTAATATTATTTAACCATTTCAATCGTTTTTGGATTTTTCTATGTCATTTCATCACAATAATCTTCATTTAAACTCGTTATTTTATTCAGAATACGATTCACATGTTATTTATTCAAAAAGATTAGATTATACATGATAATTATGTATATAAAATCCAAATAATGCACAGAAAGTGAAAATAATGCAATTCTGAGTATAATTTCACCATTTCAATCGTTTTTGGAAACATTCTAAGTCATTTCATCACAATAATCTTCATTTAAACTCTTTATTCTTTCTAGAATACGATTCATATGTTATTTATTCAAAAAGATTGGGTTATACAAAATAATTACGCATATAAAGTGCAAATAATGCAATTTTGAGCATCATTTAATCATTTCAATCGTTTCTGGATTCATTTAGAAGTCATGTCTTCATAATAATCTATATTTAAATTCTTTATTATGTCTAGAATCTGATTCATATGTTATTTATTAAAAAAGATTTGATTATACTTGCAAATTAGGCATATAAAATTGCAAATAATAAACTTCTGAGCATCATTTGACCATTTGAATCGTTTCTGTATTCATTCTAAGTTATCTTCATAACAATAATCTTCATTAAAACTCTATATTCTGTCTAGAATTCGATTCATATATTATTTATTCAAAAAGATTTGATTATACATGCTAATTACGCATATAAAGTACAAATAATGCAATTCTGAGGATCATTTGACCATTTTAATCGTTTTTTATTCATTCTAAATTATTTCATCGCAATAATCTACATTAAAACTCTTTATTCTGAGTAGAATACTATTCATGTGTTATTTATTAAAAAAAATTGGATTATATGTGCTAATTATGCATATAAAGTGCAAATAATGCAATTCTGAACATCATTTCACCATTTCAATCGTTTTTGGAAACATTCTAAGTCATTTCATCACAATAATCTTCATTTAAACTCTTTATTCTATCTAGAATATGATTCATATGTTATCTATTCAGATTAAATTATACAAAATAATTACGCATATAAAGTTCAAATAATGCAATTTTGAGCATAATTTAATTATTTCAATCATTTCTGGATTCATTTAGAAGTCATGTCTTCACTATAATCTATATTTGAATTCTTTATTATGTCTAAAATATGATTCATATGTTATTTATTAAAAAAGATTTGATTATACATGCTAATTACGCATATAAAATTGAAAAGAATAAAATTCTGAGCATCATTTAACCATTTGAATCATTTCTCTAAGTTATCTTCATAACAATGATCTTCATTTAAACTCTTTATAATGTCTAGAATTTAATTCATATATTATTTATTCAAAAAGATTTGATTATACATGCTAATTACGCATATAAAGTGCAAATAATGCAATTCTGAGGATCATTTGACCATTTTAATCGTTTTTTGATTCATTCTAAATTATTTCATCAAAATAATCTACATTAAAACTCTTTACTCTGTGTAGAATACTATTCATGCGTCATTTATTCAAAAAGATTGGATTATACGTGCTAATTATGCATATAAAGTGCAAATAATGCAATTCTGAGCATCATTTCACCATTTCAAACGTTTTTTATTCATTCTAAATTTTTTCGTCACAATAAACTTTATTTAAACTCCTTATACTGTCCAGAATACGATTCATATGTTCTTTATTCAAAAAGATTGGATTATACAAGCTAATTATGCATATAAAGTGCAAACAAAGCAATTCTGAGCATCATTTAACCATTTCAATCGTTTCTGGATTCTTTCTAAGTCATTTCTACACAACAATCTATATTTAAACTCTTTATTATGTTTAGAATATGATTAAAATGATATTTATTCAAAAAGATTGGATTATATATGCTTATTACCCATATAAAGTGCAAATAATGCAATTCTGAGCATCATTTGACCATTTCAATCGTTTCTGGATTAAATCAAAGTAATTTCATCACAATAATCTACATTCAAACTCTTTATTCTAGCTAGAATACGATTCATATGTTATTTATTCAAACAGATTGTATTATGCGTATAAAGTGCAAATAATGCACAGAAAGTGCAGATAATGCAATTCTGAGCATCATTTGACGATTTCAATTGTTTCTGGATTCATTCTAAGTCATTTCATCACAGTAATCTACTTTTAAACTCTTTATTCTGTCTAGAATACGATTCATATGTTATTTATTCAAAAAGATTGGATTATACATGCTAATTACGCATATAAATTGCAAATAATGCACAGAAAGTGCAAGTAATGCAATTCAGAGCATCATTTGACCATTTTAATTGTTTCTGGATTAATTCTAAGTCATTTCATCATAATAATCTAAATTAAAACTCTTTATTCTGTCTAGTATACGATTCATATGTTATTTATTCAAATAGATTGGATTATACATGCTAATTACGCATATAAAGTGCTAATAATGCACAGAAAATGCAAATAATGCAATAAATTCTGAGTATCATTTGGCCATTTCAATCATTTCTGAATTTATATTCTAAGCCATTTCATCAAAATAATCTACATTTAAACTCTTTATATTGTCTAGAATATGATTGATATGTTATTTTTTCAAAAATATTGGATTATACATGCTAATTATGCATATAAAGTGCAAATAATGCACAGAAAGTGCAAATAATGCAATTCTGAGCATCATTTGAATATTTCAATTGTTTCCTGATTCATTCTACGTCATTTCATCACAATAGTCCACATTTAAACTCTTTATTCTGTCTAAAATATGATTAAAATGTTATTTATTTAAAAAGATTGGATTATATATTCCAATTACGCATATAAATTGCAAATAATGCAATTCTGAGCATCATTTATCCATTTTAATCGTTTCTTGATTCATTTTAAGTCATTTATTCAAAATAATCTATATTTAAACTCTTTATACTGTCTATAATAAGATTCATATGTTATTTATTTAGAAATATTGGATTATACATGCAAATTACGCATATAAAATGCAAATAATGCACAGAAAGTGCAAATAATGCAATTTTGAGCATTATTTCACCATTTCAATCATTTCTAGATTCATTCTAAGTCATTTCATCACAATAATCAGTATTTAAACTCTTTATCCTGTCTAGAATACGATTCATATTTTATTTATTCGAAAATAATAGATTATACATGCTAATTGCGCATATAAAGTGGAAATGTTGCAATTCTGAGCATCATTTGACCATTTCAAACGTTTATGGATTCATTTTAAGTCATTTCATCACAATGATCTATATTTAAACTCTTTTATTCTGTCTATAATACAATTCATATGTTATTTATTTAAAAGATTAGATTATACATGCTAGTTACGCAAATAAAGTGCAAATAATGCAATTTTGAGCATCATTTGGCCATTTCAATCGTTTCTGAATTCATTCTAAGTCATTTAATATCAATAGTCTATATTTAAACCCTTAATTCTGTCTAGAATAAGACTCATATGTTATTTATTCAAAAAGACTGGATTAGACATGCTAATTACGCATATAAAGTGCAAATAATGCAATTATGAGCATCATTTATCCATTTCAATCGTTTCTTGATTCATTCTAAGTCATTTCATCAAAATAATCAACATTTAAACTATTTATTCTGTTTAGAATGCGATTCATATTTTATTTATTCAAAAATATTAGATTACACATGCTAATTAGGCATATAATGTGCTAATAATGCTCAGAAAGTGCAAATAATGCAATTATGACCATTTCAATCGTTTCTGGATTCATTCTAAGTAATTTCATCACAGTAATCTAAATTTAAACCCTTTATTCTGTCTAGAATACGATTCATATTTTATTTATTAAAAAATATTTGATTACACAAATTAATTACGCATATAATGTGCAAATAATGCAAATAATGCAATTATGAGCATCATTTGACCATTTCAATCATTTCTGGATTCATTCTAAGTTATTTCATCACAATAATTTACATTTTAACTCTTTAGTCTATCTATAATACGATTCATATGTTATTTATTCAAAAAGATTGGATTATACATGCTAATTAGGCATATGATGTGCAAATAATTCACAGAAAGTGCAAATAATGCAATTATGAGCATCATTTGACCATTTGAATTGTTTCTGAATTCATTCTAAGTCATTTCATCATAATAATCTAAATTTAAACTCTTTATTCTATCTAGTATACGATTCATATGTTATTTATTCAAATAGATTGGATTATACATGCTAATTACGCATATAAAGTGCTAATAATGCACAGAAAGTGCAAATAATGCAATTAATTCTGAGCATCTTTTGGCAATTTCAATCGTTTCTGAATTTATAATCTAAATCATTTCATCATAATAATCTACATTTAACTCTTTATTCTAGAATACGATTTATATGTTATTTTTTTCAAAAATATTGGATTATACATGCTAATTATGCACATAAAGTGCAAATAATGCATAGAAAGTGCAAATAATGCAATTCTGAGCATCATTTGACCATTTCAATCGTTTCTGGATTCATTCTACGTCATTTCATCATAATAATCTATATTTAAACTCTTTATTCTGTCTAGAATACTATTCATATGTTGTTTATTCAAAAAGATTGGATTATACATGCTAATTACGCATATAAAGTGCAAATAATGCAATTATGAGCATCATTTGACCATTTCAATCATTTCTAGATTCATTCTAAATCATTTCATCACAATAATCTACATTTAAACTCTTTATTCTGTCTAGAATACGATTCATATGTTATTTATTCAAAAAGATTGGATTATTCGTGCTAATTACGCATTTAAAGTGCAAATAATGCACAAAAAGTTCAAATAATGCAATTCTGAGCATCATTTTACCATTTCAATCATTTCTGGATTCATTCTAAGTTATTTCATCACAATAATCTACAATTAAGCTATTTATTTTGTTTAGAATACGATTCATATGTTATTTATTCCAAAAGATTGGATTATACATGCTAATTACGCATATAAAGTGCAAATAATGCACAGAAAGTGCAAATAATGCAATTATGAGCATCATTTGACCATTTCATTCGTTTCTGGATTCATTCTATGTCATTTAATCAGAATAATCTACATTTAATCTCTTTATTCTGTATAGAATACGATTGATATGTTATTATTCGAAAAGATTGAATTATACATGCTAATTATGCGTATAAAGTGCAAATAATGCACAGAAAGTGCAAATCAGCGTAATTGAAAGACTTGTGGTTTCGCTTTTATTAACTTTTTATATTTTTGATATTTTAAATTTTGCTGCTGACATAATACATGGAAACAATTTAATCTTTTTATTGAATATCATTTCAGTTAATTACTTTGTTTTTATCAAACATCAACACATGTTAATCCTCGCAAATATGCTTTAATAATTTATCCCCGTAGAAAAAAGGAAGAAAAAATTATCGTCAAACTTGCACGTGTTCCTGCAATCCTTGTTGGATTTCAAAAGACGCAACGATATGAATTTTAATTAAAAATAAAATTTTCAATGAAGCGTCATTTTTTTCGATCCGCAGCTTGCGCTCAGCAATGCCACAATTATTAATTTAATTATTATTTGGCGGTTTCACTTTTTGATGAATTTTCTGATACAATACGTACGTACAATTTCTCAACTTACATGGTAAATATACGATAAACTTTGTTCACGTCCATCTCTGTCATTTTCTTCCAACAGGTTACACAATTTTTCTGACTAGATAGCGTGTTGCCCAAAAAATGAGACAAAAAGGTCGGTTCCAAAAGGCATTGTGCGTAAAACAACATTGAAAAGATGGTTTAAAAGTAAGACTTCCGGTTCCATTAATTTCTTCAATTTTTTTTTAATGTAGGTTTTTCCTTGCAAAAGTTCTATTTACATTTTGAATCGTCAAGCTTTTGAACGAAAAAAATTGAAATAGTGAAAGCAGTGAAAACTTAAAATTTTTAGAGGATATAGCGAAACAACATTATTCCGACTATTATTCATATTTGCATCAAATCCGAATTTTGTAATAGTAATTAATATGAGTTAGCAACTATTTTCACCCATCCACCTATTCCGACAACTTATATTAGAATAGGTGAATTTCAAGAAAAATTATGAGCAATTTGTCAAGAAACTGTTTTGAAAATGTATTCAATTATGAATTTCTTTTCAATTTCAAGGAACTAATTCTTAATTATAAATTGATTCATGAAGTGTAGAGCTTTAAATTAGACATCTTTCATAAAATTTCATCACTTAATTTGCTTCTAAATTTTTTAAAGGTTATAAATATTTTAAATAAAAATACCGTATATATTGTGAAGTAAATTAGTCATTTATATGTTATTTTGAAAACTTAATAATATATCAGCTGTCAGGAGAATTAAAACGATTAGATTATGTAGTTTCAGAGATGATTATCAACTCTAAAAGTTAAAAGATACTTTTTACAAATAAACAACATCGTTCCCATGAAGTACATCTATTTAAACTTTCTTGTAAAATCTTCAAGAAGAAAAACTTGAACCTGGAAAAGATAGTGAAATTCACTACGGAATGGATTTTATATACAACTATTCAGTTTAGATCTACAATACAAAACTCTAGAAACAAAAAGAAATAGAAAAGGAAAAAAAAAAACATTGAATTTGACAGGGGAAAATAAAGGAAAAAAGAAAACAAACTGCTATGCTAAAACTTCATTCTTACAAAAACAAAATAATGATCTTACACTCTTTCTCACTTACTCATAGCAAATGATTCACTTCCATTGATCTCGGAGTCTGAATTCGATGCAAAATTAGTCTCAAATTCCGAAGATCAAGATGAAAAAACAGGCATGTTATTGCCAACTCAGTTCGATATTGGCACATATTCCCCTTCAAGAGAAACCCCTTTTAATTGAAGAAACACTCTAGAGCTAATACAACAATTAAGCTACTGCTACAAATCATCTTCTTCTATTTCCGACTTCATGACAAAGCTGGGAAATGCCATCGTGATATCCCTGCAAAACAATGCAATTTCTTTATTCGATAATAAGAAGAGATTACATTTAGTTGTAGAAATTAAAGTGATGAATAAACTCTTACTTTAGGTAAGGCAAAGTCATGTTTTTCAGCAGAGCTGGATTCTGACTCGCAAACTCCTTCCATTCCTCGAGATCAATTTTTCCATCCCCGTTTGAATCAGCTTGTTCAAATGTCTGGCAGACAATGTTTGGAAATGGAATTTAGAACCTTTTTGGTTTGATCTTATTAGAAAGTATACATTCAAATAGAACTTATGTTTTTACTTTTTACCTTGTAAACAATCGATTCCACCATATCATCTGAGAGGCTTATGTCAGATTCATTTAAAAGAGCCAGAACCATCTCTTTCAACTGCAATTAGTGGGGGAACTATTAAATAATTTTAGCATAATGATAAAGCCCTGAATTTAACTTCTTATTGAAATGATGAGGCAAAAAAAAATATCATATATACCTCTTCTCTCTCAATAAACCCGGTATTTCTCAGATCGTACAGCCTAAATGCAACTGCAAAATGATTAGTCAACAAAAACAACAGCGAAAATTAACCTATTCCTTGTGATAAATATAGAAAAATATTGTAAGGTATGTACTCACAATTTATCTTTTCTAATTTAGGAGTATCGGGATGGAAGATGTTCAGCGATCGAACAAATTCGCCAAATTCAATGACGCCATTTCTTTTGAGATCAAAAAGGTCAAAAATCTGCACAAAAATAAAAGAGTTAGACATGCGGTTATTAAAGTAGGAGTGCACCAAGTCTTGATTATTTCCACAAAATGAATTCAATCATTAAAAGGACAATTTTATTTCAAGTGGTCACTTACTCTGTCCGCAAAGAGATTCTTTCTGTTGCTATTCCTGAAAAGAGCCAGTTGAAGCTCTTCCTAAAAAAAAAAAGATTAATTAAATTATAAAAAAAATGTTAATATCAATCATGTATTACTGTAATAAAAAACATTGCATACCTTGTGTATCAGTCCGTCTTTGAAAATGGAGTGGCTTAATTTCTTAAACAACTCATACAAGGCCTCAACCTCATTCACAGAAACTAACAAATTACAAAATCAGTCATTTGTTCTTCATTTTTTTACCAGAAAAGCACTTGAATTAGATTAGATTAGATTACAAAAGCAATATATACTTACATGAGGTCTCTGAAGCAAGAACTGACGGCTCCTCATATCCAGGGGTGTGTTTGAATGATTTTGAGTTCATGCAACCCATATGACCAATAATTTATTATACGGCTTTATTAATTGAAAAATGATCTGGTTTGGCTCCTTAGACCTGAAATTCTGACAATAGGGATTTGAAAACTTGAATTATGAAAATGCTGTAAAGCTCAAGCTATGCGTGAGGAAATAATAATTAATCTCCACAGAATTTTAATAGAAAATGGGAAGACTTAGAAAGCCAAAGAAAATATTCGTAAGATAATATCGATATTTTATATAAGAATTTGTCTTTAAACGAAAAAGGAAAGAACGAGTCTGGTTGGATCAAGCAGAGTTCATAAAATACTATTCTATTTCAGAAGAGGGGAAAATGAAAAAGGCAAAGAACCATTACTTAGGCATGGTTAAAAGTTAAAACGAAAACAAAACATAAACAGTAAACAACACACTTACCTTGGGAGTGAAAAATCTCTTGAAAATATCAGAGAACTAATAAATGAGGCTAAATTTGGTGCCCCCACTTCTCCTTCTCTCTTTCTCGAGGTTCTTTTCTATTTTCTTCTTTTGAGAGCGGATCCTATACAATCTTACCATTTTTGCGCTTGGTTTAAATAGCAAGAAGTAAAGAACATAATTAAACAAGAGAAGCTATCATACTTTGTTCGTATTATTGGTTATAAAGAAATATTATTCTATGCAATTATTTTCGTAGAAAAGTCCAAGTGTGTTAAATTATATAAAAATTTGAGAAAAAGACATCATATTTGACTTTGCTAATTTTTACAATATAAAAACATTGGCTTATTAGGTAAAACCAAATGTGCGTCTCAACTCTCAACTCTCAACCAGTTTTTTTAAAACATATTTCATGTACAGCCTGTCGCTAGTTTGATTTAAAATTTTGTAGGATTTGACCATCTTTTTTAGATCTCTAAGCAACCAGACAAGAGATTTGATCTGTCCATTTGCATTGGGAGGTGTAAAATATAACAACATTTTGTACTAAGATAAGGCCATAAATTATATCAAATTGGATAACCACAGGATTTACTGTTGTTTTTGCCCTCCCCTAAATCTAGGAGTTACAAGGACGGTATATACAAATCATTAAAGTCTAAATCATAATAATTAGTAAAGAAGAATATGGATTGGAAGCAAGAAAATGTATCAAGATGATCGGTTAAAAGAGATGCAGTATAAATTTATTTACATAAGTTATCTTCATGACATAAGAAAAGAGTATATCAAATTAAAAATTTTGGATTAATGACACATTTGCTTATAGTATTTCAAGTAAAGGTTTATGTTTCCTGCAACAAATCTCATTACTTATTTACTTTATTTATTTTGAAACTCAGAGAGAGGTAACATCTGTTTAGCACAGCAATATCGATTCATAGATTGACAACCTATCTTGTCTAGATTCATTCATAGATTAACATAATATTGTTTTCTTTAAACAAAGCCTGGATGCAACATATTCTACCAAATCTTCATGACAAGTGTGATTATTGGTTGTGGTTTCTTGGGACAGGATTAAATATTTTAGGCCTCATGTCAGAGGCATCCTACAGCTGGTTTCAATTTACTGGACAACCCCATCTAGCTTAAATTGTCTCCATTTTTTATTTACTAGGCAACAGAAAAACTATAAATTAAAATATGTCGATTTTTTTTTTTTTGCAAAATTTGAGGAATTAGGCAACTGTGGTGTCCTAAAAGTATATTATCAGCGCCAATAAAATATTTTAATGACATGTGCAGTATTACTTGTTCGATGTATATATTTTAAATCCAAATTTTAGTTTTCCCAGTTTACTATTTGATGTACTTGTTTCTCAATAAAATATATGAAATATTTCCCACACTCGATTTCTTCGATCTGAATTATGAATAATAATTATGTTTTTTTTTATTTTTCACGGAACTATAAAATTGAAAGCTTGAGATATTGTATATATTTTAGACTTTCGAGAAGGAAAAGAGAGATTTGTAACGACGTTCAACTCCTTTCCAATTTTGCAACTCTTGTTGGTGCTAACATGGCAACATACGTTCCCTTCATTTCCTCTCATTTTACATAGCGCCGGGTTATGTTTTTCTCTTTCCACGTGTCAAGTTCATCTCAAGAAGAAAACATAAAAAATTTTGAGAACAAAAAATAACACATATTAAGTATCATCCCCGAGGACGAGGAGAAAATAGAACGCTCGAAAACCCTACTTTGTTTCAAAGTAATTGATCAAAAGGTTGGTTTTATAAGCATATCAATTAAAAATACCACAGAGTTGACTTCTGAACAAGACAAAAAACAGAATAGAGAACGAGTCCAACAAGATCTGATTTTGTCAAAGTTGCTATGATCAACAAGTAACACAATAATAGTTTAATAATCATCCCTGATAGCAATTGATAGCAATTTGTTAATTAGTTTAATAAACTAATTAACAAATTTAGAAGTTTTATGGCTTGTAATAATGTTCGGTGTGGTGACTCACTGTGAATATATACAACTATATGAGGCAAAACCAAGAAAATAAGAAACTACTAAAGAAATAATTGGGACAACATTGGGAATGAACTTATAAGAAATTGTCCTCTATCATTTTCTTCAACTCATCCAATTTCTGTATTACCTTTGGCTGCATCATGTCCCTGGCTTCCCTTGTAACACTGCCTCGTCTGTTTGAACTGAAAGCATCTACAATTGTCTTTGCTGCACTGTGCAAGGCTTTTGGTGTACTGCATAAACATACATTCACACATTACGTACTTATATCTATATAATTCTAAAAAAAAAGAGAGAGATTTTTTTTTTTCCTTCAAAACTAGTAGGGGGGCGGCGAAAAAAAAGGTACGCACGTCCACAAGTAGTCAACTTCATCAGTTTCATATTCAGGAGTAGGAATAAATGTGTCTTTCAGTACAGCAAGCCTTTCGCGCGGATCTTCTACTGAAAGAAGGTACTTGAGTAATCTTATATCCTTTGGTATCATTTTCTGTATGCTATCAATTCCAGTCTTATAAAGATGATACAATATATCCTTTACCTGCAAACACAAACCAAATATATATATATATATATATAAGCAATCAAGCTCATCAAATCCTGGTAATCACCAAGAGTTGCAGCAGAGAATTTTAGTACCGCACCATCCAGTTCCATTGCTTGTGCAAATGTGCAGTATTACTATCGAGTTCCACTAACTTTTGGTCAAGTGCCAGCCAGTATTGGTGAAATTCATTTATTTATCTATTAATCTTTTTCTTATAATCTACCAATACTGGCTGCCGGTGTAGTATTACTAATATGTACCACAAATACATAATGATGTTTTCAAACCATATAATCTAACCAAAGCCCGTTTCTGTTTTGTCATTTTTTCCCCTCATATTTTGTAAATCAGCCCGTTTCCTTACCTCATCCAGTGGAATCACAGAGCTGACAGACCTGAACCAAAATTTTTAAATTTCCATCAGCATGAACTTACCATACCCACATCCAGCTCGAACATGGGCCAACTACAAATGGGTCTCACCTTTGGGCAACAAAACCATGATTTACCCAAAAACCAGAGCAACCCAAATTCGAACCTGACCGACTAGTGGATATAGGAGGTTAATGCAGTTTAAAGGCAATCTTGCAGGGATTATAACCTGCACCTGAATTGACCATCTGGAACCTAAACCAACCTAACTGGCATGAACCCACAACTCCAAAGATGAATTCACCCAAAAAAAAGGAAAAGAATGAAACCTGAAAACAACACAAGAATACACCGAATTTGACCTGAAAGGTAGCACATACAATTTGACCCAACCCATCCATTAACAACAGGCAGGTCCAGTACATAGTAGATAGTACCAGTAAAAATCAGGCAGTAGTAATAGTACAATAAAAGTTCAATTGCTACCTCGTCCTTCATCAGAGTACTCTCTTTGGCTGCTGACCAAGCTTTAGTGAGAATCATTAAAAGGGAGGAATCGAGCTGGTTCTTCTTAACAAGATCGTCAATCTTTTTGGTCGCAATATCTAGAGTAGGTGAAGAAATAATGTCAGTAAATTTCGCCTCAGCAGCTTTCATATCTTCCGTGCTTCCTAGTGCACCATCATAAGATTGCACGGCAGCTAGGCATGCCTTTCCCATATTTATGAGTTCTGGGGAGAGAATGTGCATGTATTCAGTGCATTAGCATAGTTGACTGGGGATTAACTTCCAATTTTGACACATAGAGTATGAAATATGAACAAACAAAACAATTGAAGTATCAGTAGTTTCCAAGGAAGTAAACATTATTAAAAAAAAAAAAAGTCGTTTGTCATCTAGTGTTTCATACAAAGAGTGCTTTCTTTTGGGGATCATGCCCATTGCAAATAGTGCTCAAACTTTCTGGTCTTGCAATCAATAAGCACCATTTCATTAGGTATTTGAAAATAATGACCAATCATAAAATACTGACAACATGGCCAACAATTTTAATTAAATTTGAGCTTAGGGACAAAAGTATGCGATAGCAAGAACCAAATTTTTAGTATATAATACAAGATTTACAGGTCTCACAGTGAATACATAAAAAAAAAAAACAAACGCTAGCTGCCAACACAAGAAATGCTTGTTATTTTGCAAATGTGACATGTATAGGAAGTTGGCTGAAAGAACCTTTACCTAAAAAACTAATAACAAAAATAAAGGTACATCTAAATACTAGGGCACTTCATACCATCTCTTTCTTCTAGATTTTCATAATATGATTCAGCCACATCCCGGACATGCACAAAAAACTCCACTGTAAAGTCCTTTCTTCGTCTAGCCACAATTGCCATAATTTCTAGTGGATCCCTTTTGATAACTTCAATAAGTTCATTATGCCGTTTTACATCATCATCAACCTACAATTACATAACTGAGCTTAAAGTTGCTTCCAAGTGGAGAACATATCAGAATTAAAGAGCACAAAATTACATCTTTCATTTTCCTGCTAAGCCGAAGGAACTTAAGCTTCATTCCTGGATCAGTCTGGGCATCAGCTCTCTCTTGGCATCGCTTGTAGAAGTGGGGCGCAATGTCAGTCCACAATCTACTGAAAGCCAAAAGCTTCCTCCAATCCCCTGGGTTAGGCTTGTCTACCATCAAAACCTGATCCAGGACAAAACAGGAAAAGCAGAAGACTCGACAATTAAAACCAAAAGTCTAGAATTTTACATGTATCTATTCATCAAAATTAAATCAGATTTCACCTCAATTAGCTTGTCGCACACTTCAAGCATCTTAAACTCATCAGTAGGTTTATCTTTACCCTCGACCTCCTTATCTTGTGCTGTACTCTTTCCCTGAAAGAGCATCTCTCCCTTTGTGCTACCAGGTGTCGATTCTTCCAAGCAATCACTGGTAATTGCTGGCCTATTCCCAAAAACCGCAAGAGACGGAAAGCATGGCTGGATAAAACCATGGTATGACTGACCTGACATTGGATAAAACCACAGTATAATAGAAAAGGTTACATAAAACTTCTCAGATAAGCAGTATGAAGTGTTTGCAATGAACCCAACAGAGAGAAAACTCAGGATGGAGCAGAATCTCACCTCTTAGACGGATGGAATGGGGAAAGGCTACTTTTGGAGGGAGAAAACGAAGGGAAGAGGTAAAGAGACTTCCCCCAGAAGTCGAAGGTCGCAAGGCGACAGAGCACGCTATCTCCATGGCTAGATAGAAAATCGCCGAAAAAAAAGTTGTCTGATCTGGAGCGAGGTGAGGTGGGGTGTAGGGTTTTACAGGAATTGCTTTCCTCACTTCCTCAGTTGGAAATACTGAAATACACTTCCATTTTATTGAATAATGACCAAAATACCCCTGATTTATTTACATCTGCCAAATTATGAATTTATGATGCAAGATATTTGAGGGTATTTTGGTCATTAATATAATTTTGGAGCGTATGTCCGAATCAAGTAGTGAGGAAAGCAATTCCGGGTTTTACCGACTGATTCACTTGGACTGTTGGAGAGAGAGAGAGAGACTCGAGACTGAATCAACAAAGAGGCTTTTGCGAGGGATATTCTTTTGGGACCAGTATCCTGTGGAGAGCTGTAGAGGTGCATAACGTGGAAAACGACCACGAAAGTGGTCATTTTCGTTAACCGTTGCATTGATGTACGAAATTTTTATACTTATTGCATTGATTGTTGCATCCGTTTAACACATGTTGCGTTGATTGTTCCATTGATGGAAACGATCAAAACGATTATAATCGTCTTTGACTACCTAACTGTTTTGCATTTTATTAAGATGTAAGAAAATAAATTATTCTGCATTTTGTATGAAACAAAAATAGAGAAATGACAGGTTAGGTCACGCGGGAAAGGGGGAGAAGGTACTATAATCACCTCTTGCTCTCGACGGCGATTGTACTCGGTGGTGCAGAGGCGAGAGAGATAGATGTGATTGTGTTCGGCGGAAAAATAACGGAGCGACGCTGCAAAAATCTAATTTTACTCATCTCCCTCGATCTCTCTGCCGAGGTCCTCTGCAATCTAATAATAAAACCATAAAAAAAATTTAGACGAAATGCGCGAAATAAACGATCACGAAACGTACCAGTTTCACTAATCGTTCCGTTCTGAGACGAAACAATATTTCTATTTGCGTTGGTTGTTTCATTCCTTAAACGAAACTGAAATCATTATCCGTTATCGTTCAGTTCTGGACGAAACGAAACGAAAGAACGGTTGAAACGGCTACCGATTCAGCCCTACACTTTGGACATCTCATCACGACCGTCCGATCTAATCTAGACGGTTAATTTTTTTCGGGCCTTACAATCCGGAGAAAAATAGGGCCATCCGATTTAGAGCTGACAGACAGGATGAGATTTCCACTCTGTCCAGAGGATTTCGTTTCTTTTGGGAGGTGGGAATTGGATATAATTGGGCCGTTTGGGTCTTTGGTTTTATTCTTAATAAATGGGCTTACTGATTTAGAAAAATGGAGCATGGGATCAATGTGTTGGGCTTTGTTAATCTAACAGGAATTATAAGTGTCATCGGTAAATATACCATCTCAACCATCGCTAAATACAAAGTGAACATATACAGTAAATAAAGTGAACATATAGACGATCTAAGTGAACACTTACAAACAAATAAGTGTTGTCATCACTTGTTCAGAAGTTTACGTACATATTCAACTTATTTTCATCGAACTTATTTGTTTGTATGTGTTCACTTAGATTGTCTATATGTTCACTTTGTTTACTGTATATGTTCACTTTATATGTCATCCCTAAATATAAAGATGGTAGTAATCAATTTCCTTAATCTAATGGTTAGAGAATAACTAAAAATTTCCTACTGCTACAGAAATGTCATCACATATATATGTAATATGTTGACAATAACATATTGTTTTACTACTCAGACATGCAGAAAAAGATAAATTGGCAATAATCCCAGTATTTTTGACATGTATCGTCATTGATCTCATCAATGGAAGAACTAAAAAAAAGACGAGAAATGTAAGAACTGCGATTATGATATTCTCCGGCATTTTATTACACAAGTCTCTTACATATTCTACATGTTCTTGTAAATCAAAATTTACTTCAGCTTTATACATATACATTAAAAAAAATAAACGATAAAAACCATAAAATAAAAAAGATGACCTATTAAAATCCACTATAAGGTCAGCTTGATACAATCTATTGCTTCCAATACCTCCACAGAAATCAAAGCATAACATGCTTGCTTTGAATTGAACAGACTATTTAATCTTCACAGTTTGTCTACATAAAACAGGCGTATGGAAGAATCAGACACCATGAAAGCATTTTATTTGGAAGCAGGTAAAAAGAATTTTATTTCGATGGAATACAAAGAAAATGAGGAAAGAAACATACCTACTGCTTGGCAGACTTCTCTGCCCTGACAAGGCCTTTCATTATAGTACCAACATCAACTGACCTCTCATGCATGATCATGTCATGGTACATCTTGCTGCCAATCTCAATTATTTTATCCTCTACTTCATCTAGAGTTTGGTCAATATTCAGCTTGATCTCTCCTTTCTTTATAACAGTGACATTGAACCCCTCAGCTTTGGCTTCCCTGAAGGCATCCTGTGAATATATATAGCACCAAGCAGTCAATTTAGTTCACAAGTTCCTGGCAAAAGATAAAAGGAACACAAAACAGAAACACAATATAGCCAATGCCATTAGTTTTATGCTTTCGGCCTTATAAAATTCCACCAATATTACCGCAATTGCAAAAAAATGCAATAGAAAATCAACTATGAACTTATTCGTCTCATCAGCAAGTCATACATTGAAAAAGCATAAACAAGTTAACCATAAGTGACCAAATTCATCTCTGGTTTTGTAACTTGGACTCCAGAAAGTCACTTCACAAAATTTCACAGAATTTTATGAATCAACAAAATTTAATTGTCTTGATTTCACTTCTACATGGTTTTAGAAATAATAAGAGCATTATGGATAAAGGCAAAATTGTCAACACAAACAGAACATGCATTCTTCCTACACCCTAATCAAACTGCCTACTATTATAAGAAAAGAAAGTTCCAAAAAATTTTGGACGGTGCAAAGTAGTAAATAGAACCATAAAATAAATTAAGGAGCCATTTGTCGATTAAGAAAAAGTGCTAGGTCGTTTTGCAACAAGACAAAAAATAAAATATGTAAAATACCTTTGGTGGTCTAGCAACCACAAAAGCATTTCCAGCTCCCATAATCTCCATCTGGGTTTGTATTATATAGCAGAAATTCTTGGCATCACGAGAGTCCTGGAAACCAATCACATGGTTTTGCTTTGGGTTCAACTCCAGGTCAGCAGCCATCTCTAAGGCATACAATCCAACTCTTGGTGAACCTTCCTCCATCATATACAACTCTATGCACTGTAAAAACAAACAAATAAATAAATAAATTCTAGGTATCACGCCACCCTTTGTGTTGGACTAACTTTGAAACAAGCACAAGTGAAAATCTTGAATGTGAACAAAGAAGAATTTCTGCATAAGAAACTCAATAATATTCTCAATGATATTCAGCATAACATCCAAAAGACTAATATCATATAAACCCCACTTACATTTTCTCATAAAGCACCAAATCTAAACCTTTTTTTCTTCCCTTTTTTATCAGGAAAAACAGAAAGGTAGGAGACATGCTGTGTACATCTTTCTAATTAATGTCCAAGATTCAACGTGAACTATGTAGGTGGTATTTTGATGTTTGGCAAGAACATATGTGAGATTCGATGCCTTGTGAACAGGTCATGATATTACCCATTTTCCAAGGGTATGTATGGTAATTTAAGTTTTCTGGCAGTGTAAAATAATACATGCAAAAAACATGTAGTGCATAGAGAGATAAGATAACTGGCAAAATAATCTCATGCAGTTTCTGGACAGTACCAGAACAAACCAGCACTCAATGCTAATAATCAATTCCATTTCATTTTATAAGCTAAAAGAGCTCACCAGTACATATGGCAGATCCAACCACCATAAATAATCTTCTTCTTTTGTGTCAGCATACTCTCTGTACTTGTTAACTACAGCCGGCGCACCATATTTTTCAACCTCACTCTTCAACTTTTCCATTTTCTTCTCCACAAACTTTCTTCTTTTTTGGAACATCTTTTCTTTCAGAGAACGCTTCTGTTGCAATTCTTCTTCAGTGATCCAACGATCAAGATCCTTCCCCATGTCCTTAAGGACTGATTTGATCTCAGGATCTGTTTCAGAGTTATAAACATCAAGAAAACCCTGAGACCATTTTTTTGTGTGTTGCCACTGCTCTTTCGCACTTTTCTTCCCTGGCCTGTTAGTACCATCACTTGATTCAATTACAGTCTTGTTTTTGTCGGAACTGCTTTTTTCTCTGACAATAGGAGAGTAAGATGATGTGCCTTTAGATTTTGTCAAGTCTTTTGCTTCCCCTACAGTTTTGTCAGAGCTTGTTTTGTTTTGTTTGAGTGGCTTATCCAGAAAAGCAAGGTCCTTTTCAAAAGCAGGACCTTTCCACCTGGGAATCATCTTTTCCACCGGATCATACACACTGATGCCGTCTGCAATTAAATAAAAACCAAAACAGTTCATATTGTTACTAATAATAGGAAAGCAAAATTAAAGCGCAAAATTGCAAGCACATAATTCAAGTTTGAGGAATCTCCACTTAAAATTTTTTTTAAAAGCTAAATTCGTACCAACAAAACCCTAAGCCACCCCTACCCAAATACAGTAGAAGACAGGATAAATAATACATGCTGAATAAAATTACTAGATTTGATGTTCTTCAGATCACTACAAAGCATTGTTGTAAAACATGGTCACCGAGACCAATTAATATTGATGCCAAATCATTATATTTAATGTATTTGGTGTGCAGTTTGCAGTCTTCATCAAATAATCCGCCGCCAAAACCAGTTAGTTGACAGCCTAACTAATATAGGTTGCCAAACTAAAAATATTTGTTATTTTTTGTTCTCTCTAACCAGACAATGGATTACTCCTTTGTCTGTTTAGAGAGAACAAAAAATAATGAGTTGCATATTTTACTTGCAAGCCACAAGAAAGAATCTCATTTATTTGTATGTATAATTTTGATTTGGTCCTTGCTCAGAGAAATTATGGTACATTTTTTTTCTCAAGTAGGTAAAGAGTTTATTCTTATGTGAGTATGAATGTTTAATATATATAAATATATTAATATGACACCAATTCTCCATAAATATCTGATTAAAATCAACCCCATAACGATTAATTCCAAGCACAGACCATTTTATACAGTACTGCCACAAAGAACAAACTTGAGAAGTCTTAAATTCTAATTAATTTTGAAATAAGGGAAAAAAATTGTCTCCATTTCAACCAAACCCACAGTACTCAAGCCCTAATTAAAGTGAGCCAAAATGAAGGATATTTGGTCAGGTAAGACAGGTTGAGGGTGGACACTGAAAAGACCCAACATATTGGCATTCCCAGAGTATAATTTCCAATTAGCCCAAGAAAGAACAAGAAAATAGAAAAAGGTACCTGCCCCATAATCAAGATTTTCAATCTTAGAGTGGAGATACTGGTGCAGAGGTAGCAGCTTCTCACTAGCCCTCTCAATTTTTTTCTCTAGCCCCTCAAAAAAAGCTTGTTTCTCACTCTCATCCATGTTATGAAATGGATCCTTACCTGTCAACTCATTGTCACGCACTTTAAAAACAATTTCACTGAGCTTCTCATCCTTCAGCCAATCAAGCTCGCTATCCTTACAAACCAATTCGTGTAAATCTCTCAGAGTTATATCCTTGGGTTGTTCTCTTGCTTTTGCAAAATTTTCTTTGAAACCCTTGCTTATTGTTGATATTATAGGACTCAGTTCCTCCTTGTGCTTATCAGTCCAATTTTGTTTGGTTTCCTCTTGTTTGCTCTCATTTTGCACCTTCGATGAACTACTTGAAGGGCCATTACCAGATTGGGGCTCCTTTTGATTTCCCAAATACTGAGGATCACCTAAAATATTGTCACCTTCTTGCAGAGTGGTATTTGAATTGGAATTTACAGATGATTTTCCAGAGTTGACATCAACATTCGAATTACCATTTAAACCCTTCAAGTTCCCATTTTCTGAAGTAATGGAGATGGAAGAATTACCATTCAAACCCTTCATGCTTCCATTATTCAAAACAGGCCGAGAATCGCTCATCTCCACATTCACCAATGAACTTAGCAAATCTAGCGGATTTTTATCATCAGCCTTTATCTCGCTTTCAATTCTGGAACCATGTTCATCTTTTGTAGAGCTCTTCTGTTTCTGTTTTTCTTTACCAGGTGACACATTCTGCTTCTTCGCTAGATAGTCTTTAGCTTCTTGTACCGATTTTATGATTCTAGGTTTGGTTTTCCCAGAGCTCTTTGTTCCAGAGGTTTTTGGGATTTCTTTTTTGGGCACAGAAGCATCTGTCTTAGAATGTTTAGTGTTTACCCCTTTTGCTGAACCATTAAGCAGCATGGCCACTCCATTCAATTGCTTTTTATCATTATTTTTTTGGTTTCTATCTACTTGCTGCTTTACCTTTCCTTTTAAGTTATTCAAATTATGCTTCTGCATTTCTTCTGCTCTTTCTTTCCTAGGATCTGATTTTTTCTTCGCCACCTGGTCTTTACGCAAGTTTATTTCTTTGTTTATGTCAGTATTACTTCTATCTGGACCACTATTTCCTTCAAATGCTTCCTTCCTTCCAGAATCCAACTTATTCGCCTCTTTTTGATATGTGTATAAGTCATTCCTGCCATCCTTTTCAATACCTTTCCCTCTTTCGCCGCCTTCACTCTTTTGGTTACTATTTTGACCCTCTAATTCGTGAACCTTTCTAACCATTTCTCTAATTTTCCTTACCTTATCGCCACTAGGATCAACAGAACTCAAGTCAACGGACATAACAGAATTACTCATAATTACATTGGCTCGGCTGATGTCTTCCATTAATTTATCCCTATCAAATGGTGGCCTCTCAACTGAGATTGATGGTGATTCTGGAACACTATTTAGCACCTCAACACTTCCCTTTTCCATTTCTGCTCTTTTCATTCTATTGGCTTTCTTTCTCTTCAGCATCTCAACTTCTTTCAACCGTTTCCCCCTTGTTTTCATCGATATCACCCAGGTAACAACCCAAGATATGCACAAGGTAATCAAAAGTGTGCGTCCAATAAAATGATAATCAGCTCTTGTCGGCATTCTTATTTTCATTCTAGAAATTGAATGAACCATATCCATAAATGGAGAATTTTTTCCTTCAGCAACAGTGTTATCAATCAAACTTCTCTCTGGGACAGTAAAATTTTCCTTTTCAGTACCCTCCCCAATTTCCTTTGCAGGGGTAAAGTTGGAATTTAAATATGTTGTTTCATCAACAGCCTCACTATCCTCCGCAGGAACTTTCTGAACCTTGCATCGATATACTTCTTCTCCATTCAAAGCCATACTAATAATTTTGTTCTCAGTATCTTCATATACTTTTGTAACAGGCTCCATTTTGTGCTGACTGGCCCAATTTTCCAATTCACTCCACAAGTTTGGATAACTAGAAACTTGTTTCAATTCAGGTTTAGAAACTTCATAAACAACACTCTCATTGACAGAATTCAGACCTGACACCTCCTCAATGACAGTATCCAAACTGGAACCATTTTTATCAGTTCCAACATGTACAGATTCTGGGTTCTCAAAATTGGGATCAGAATTACACATCTGAGAATCATCAGTTACCTTATGTTCCTTTTCAGTTGTTATCTTTCTCCTTAAAGTGTTCTGACGCCTAATTGGAGGACCCAAACGAGCAGAAATCTGTAAATTTCTACCTCTAGAAAATGCCAAACGCCTCCAAGATCGCATTTTTCGCAAGGAGCATGAACTAATTGTGGAGTGAGTTGCTTGTTTCCTTCCATTCGGTTGCGGAGCTGAGATTTTACAGAAGAAATTGGTGCTGTTGATGGGAAGAACAGAGGATGACATCACGGTTTCAGGTTTTGTGGAACTGAATTTGAATCAGAGAGCGCAAATGTGATGTTATCGGGATTGAAAAGGAAGAGTCGAACGAGGAAAATTGAGAATCGCCATGGCTGTGTGTGAGAGAAGAGAAGAGGTGGATTGAGGCAGTGTGGAAAAAGCAAAATCTCAGATAAACCCTCCAGGAATAAGGATTGATTCATTGATTGTAATAACAAAACTGCTGAAGGAGCACAATCGGAGTGAGCAAACGGGTCGGATCTATTATAAGAAGTTAAAGTCCAATAAAGATCCTGTCATTTTATTTTTTATTTTTTTGGTATATATTCTGTCGTTGGTTTTTTATCGGACAGTCGAGGAAAAGTCTTATCGGTGATCTAAAAAAAATACTTGTGTGATTGTCTGACATAAATGGAAGATTTTGATAAACGAAAAGTAGATAATTACCAGAAATTATAAGTGCCATCGGCGAATATACCATTCCAGCCATCGGCGAATATACCATTCCAGCCATCGCTAAATACAAAGTGAACATATATAGCAAATAAGGTGAACATATAGACGATCTAAGTGAACACTTACAAACAAATAAGTGTTGTCATCAGTTATTTAGAAGTTTACATGCATATTCAACTTATTTTCATTGAACTTATTTGTTTGTATGTGTTCACTTAGATTGTCTACATGTTCACTTTGTTTTCGTATATGTTCACTTTATATTCAGCGATGACAGGGATGGCAAAACTACAAACGGCAGTAATCAATTTCCGATAATTACACTAAGTTCGACTAAAAAATAAACAAAAAAAAACGAACCCAGTACTTCCTTTTCTCCTGTTGTATAATGAAATCTAAAAACTGCAACCTTGGATAGAACATGTTCTTTTACTTTGTTTGTAATTTTCATAACCTCAAATCTATTTCAGTTTGACTTTTTTTTTTAACTTGATTCGTCCGAGCTAGAATTTAATATGACTATTTACGTTGTTACTTACTAGCAACAGTGTCCACTTAATATTTTAATATGTAAAAAAATATATAAATTTGACAATAATATGTTATAAATTTTTTAAGGTCAACGTTGTCTTGATGGGTGCTGAAGGTGGCAGTAGCATTTACTCGCTTAAACAAATATAATCAATTAAAATAGATATGTTAACAGCTCAAAAAAAATAATTCGATGAAAATAAATATATTTCTCAATAAAAATTTTCACATAAAAGTATATCATCTCAAACATAAAAAAAATAATAATACAACATGACAAGATTCTTGAATCGCTCTTGAGAGGAAAACCTGTTTTATAAAAAATAATAATTAATAAATAAATTAAAATGAAAAATTTAAGTCCGTTTTTTTCTTTTTATTCTCGAAACATTTTAAAAAAAAATCCATCTTTAGAAGCCTACAAAATCTATAAGATTGCTGAAAAAATTATAACTAACATTACTGTTCACTCGAATTTTGATAATAACAGTTAAAAATTTGAAATTTTAAAACTAACGTCGCTAGATTATCATCCGGATTGACGAAATCGCAAAATTCTTGGATCGTCCTCCGAAATGACGATCCAAGCTTCTAAAAAATCTATAAGATTGCCGAAAAAATTATAACTAACATTACTGTTCACTCGAATTTTGATAATAACAATTAAAAATTTAAAATTTTAAAACTAACGTCGCTGGATTATCATCTGGATTGACGAAATCGCAAAATTCTTGGATCGTCATTCCAATTGACGATCAAAACATTCCATGCGTAGTGTCATGAGCAAATATTTTCCTACGGCATACGGAATTGTGGTCTTGTGAAGTGGGTCACCATTCACCAAGTGAACACTGTCAACTTGCCTAAATTTAATTTTTACCTTTTTTATATTTTATCAATTGGATATAATTTTTGGGCAATAAGAAGAGGCTAAAGTTATCCTTTGCTTTTGAAGAAAGTAGTTCACCTAATTTAATCATAAAAAGTGTTCGTAAAAAGTGTTTATAGAAAAATGTTAGTCTAGAGTTTGATAAGTCCCAATCTAATAGATTCAGGTTGCTCAATCACATGTGAAAGTAAGCTTGCTTAATTGTTGGCTGTGACAACATATTTGTTAGTATGAACACTAAACATGCAGGGATACACTAAAAATGCAGGGATGTAATTGTATTTCAAAAGTATATTTTCGTAATTTATTTTCAAAAAGATTATATTACAAATTGTCATATTTTATAAAAAAAATTAGAAGGGGGCGAGTGTCTCCTCATTAATATATATGATATCTCTATGTTGTGATGTTGTTCGTTAAAGCATTTTTAATTTATTAATATTAGTGTAATTAATTATCCTACATTTAAATGGATCAAATTGAATGAACTGTTGGGAAGAAAATAATTTCTTTCAATTGACATGAACTGCTATATAATTTAGTAAACATATTACCAAAAAAATGTTTTTTTTTTCTTACAATCTATTAAATCTCAAAACATTTGGAAACAAAAATATTACCCTACACACATAACAACATAAAAAAAAATTTAAAGATTCACCGTTAAATTCCAAAAAAAAAAAAAATTCCAACTCCCCCCCCCCCCCACCCCCCACCCAAAAAAAAAAAAAAAAAAAAAAACAGCAGTCAATCATCAAGAGCAAGAAGCTGACGACGATTAATTTGGAGAGATATACTTTGTGTCCCCATCGACTATATACTTGGCTAATATGAGATTTGTTGCTTCGCTGGGGTGATATGGGTCCCAAAAAACATAGTCTGATCGATCATTACACATTGATGATGTAGGTCCACATGGCACAATCCCAGCGTAGCTACCACCATTTCCGCAACATGCCTTACTCGCCGTTATAAATTTACTTATATGATTTTGATCGTCATTTTGATCGTCATTCCGAATGACGATTCAAGTATTTTGCGATTTCGTCAATAATGACGATGTTATTTTTAAAATTTTGAATTTTTAACTGTTATTATCGAAAGGAAATTGATTACTACCATCTCTATTTCTACCATCGCTACCATCGTTCGAAGCGCTCCCCTCTCCTAACCCAGCGAAGCAAAGCGCTCCTCTCTCCCCAGCGAAGTGAGCCCTCTCCTCACCCTGCGAAGCGCTCCCCTCCCCTCTTCTCATCCGGGTACGCTCCTCTCCCTTCGCACTCTTCAGTCTCTTCCTTCTGTGCATCTCTCTCCCTTTCCCCTCCCTTCGCACTCTTCAGTCTCTTCCTTATGTTCAATTTGTTGGTGTATATGTTCACTTTGTTCATTCATATGTTCAATTTGTTATTCTATATGTTCAATTTGTTTTGTTGCTTGTCAGATTTATGTGTTTATTTTATATCTCACTTTGTTAGTGTATATGTTCACTTTGTTCATTCATCTGTTCAATTTGTTATTTCTATGTGTTCAATTTGTTTTGTTGTGCGTCAGATTTCTGTGTTTATTTTATGTCTCACTTTGTTGATGTATATGTTCACTTTATTCACTCATATGTTCAATTTGTTATTCTATATGTTCACTTTGTTTTGTTGCTTGTCAGATTTATGTGTTTATTTTATATCTCACTTTGTTAGTGTATATGTTCACTTTGTTCATTCATCTGTTCAATTTGTTATTTCTATGTGTTCAATTTGTTCTGCTGTTCGTCAGATTTCTGTGTTTATTTTGTCTCACTTTGTTGGTGTATATGTTCACTTTGTTCATTCATATGTTCAATTTGTTATTCTATATGTTCAATTTGTTTTCTTACTTGTCAGATTTATGTGTATATGTTCACTTTGTTCATTTATATGTTCAATTTGTTATTCTATATGTTCAATTTGTTACTTCTATGTGTTCAATTTGTTTTGCTGTGCATCAGAGTTCTGTGTTTATTTTATGTCTCACTTTGTTGGTGTATATGTTCACTTTGTTCATTCATATGTTCAATTTGTTATTCTATATGTTCAATTTGTTTTCTTGCTTGTCAGAGGAAAGACAGAGAAGAGAAGAAAAGGCACGGGGGTAGAAGGAGAGTGAAGATGGACGGAGGGGAGTGTGGCAGAGAAGGGAAGAGAGGAGGTGGAGAAGATGAACGCGCTAGGGAAGGAGAGCGCGCGTGAGAGGAGAGAGCGGAAGGAGTGCGCGCGTGAGAGGAGAGGGAGCGGAAATTCTATTTTTGGTTAGCGATGGTATAAAACGCGATGGTGGTTATAATTCCTGTTATCGAAATTCGAGTGAACAGTAACGTTAGTTATAATTTTTTACGAATAAGATTGATTAGCACTGATCTCGTTAAGGCCCACAACACTAAATACAATTCCGTCGAGATCTAACCGCAGAGGCCTAACAAGCAAGGCCCAAAAGAGAAAGAAATAACGAATGGACTACCTATGTGTCTTTGGATGCGCAAGAATAAAAATTTAGATAAGAATAAATTCCAAGGTTCCGTTTGGATTGCTTAGGAATAAGAGGAATAGTCTATTCCTAGGCGGAAAGTATTGGAAAGTGTGTAACTTTGTGAAGAGTTTGGATTGTTTATAATAAATTTACGCCTATGAAGAAAATGTTCCTCCTATTCCCATAGGATCCAAACGGGCCCAAATTATTTATTCTTGTGCAACCCAAACAACCATGGAATAAAGAATTTGGATCATTATCCATATTTTAATAAAACCATAGTATTAGAATAAAAAATTTAGACAAACAAATATTTCGAAGATCCTAATTCGTATTCTTTATTCTTGCCGTCATCTAAACACAAGTTTAAACTCATTATTTGGACAAAGGAATAACACTGATCTCATTTTGTCGTGAGCCTAACCCGTAACGGATCCACAGCTACAAATGGATCCTGATCCAGATTCACTAAAGAAACCTGAACTCATTATTTAATTTATTTGAACAACTCGAGTAAAACTTGGAAACAAGCCAGAGAGTTTAAAGTCGACCCAACAAAGGAATGAAGCCTAAACCCGATAAGACAAAAATTTTCCAAGACGTCTTTTTTGTTCATACCAGAACCCAAAAACCCGTACCGGTAATTGGTACACCACCTGAGCCCGTACAAAAAAACACACCCAAAGACTATTTGCAACCCTCATTTCCTGTTTAACACAAGTATACACATTAATTTTCATTTATGTACTGTTTACTGTTAACCATAGTCTAAACCCGATATAAAAATAATGTATGCAGTCTTTAAAATGAAATCTCAACTTAATTAACATACATGTACACTATATACAACTCAATTTGTCATGCTTTACTCCTAACCCCCAACAGACATACAGGGGCGGAGTCAGAATTATAACACGAGGGGGGCAAGTTTCACCGACATGAAGATGAAAGAAAATTTATAATAAAAATAAAGTAATTAATTAATTAAATTATAATATATAATAATAATAATAATAATAATACTTATTAATTAATCATATAAAAATATCTGTTTTTTATAACCGTGATTCAATGAATAAAGTCAATTCATTATTACACTTGTATATTTCTCATAGACTCGCCTCTACACAAGAGGACATTACTAATGGTATTTATTTTATTATTTTCATTTATGATTGACTCAAATAATGCCACTCAAAGAGTCTTAGCAATATCTTATTGGACCCATAATTGGATTCGTTTACCTTTCTTTTTATTATTATCTTTTAGAAAGAACAACCCCAAAATTATATTTTAGAGAAAATTTTTTTATGTGCCACTCAAAACTGACGAGTATTTGCCACCCAAAAATTCAATCTTTTGTTTCTGCCACCCAAAAGTTTGGACTTTTTTTTTGTTTTTGCCACTATGTCCTTTTTTATATTATTTTCAGCTGTATAACCCAAAAGTTTGGACTTTTTTCTGATTTTGCCACTATGTACTTTTCTATATTATTTTCAGCTGTATAATAATAAAACCATAAAATTATGACCATTTTGACAATATTCTAAACTTTGAAATTCAAAATATGTACAAGGTCATATTGTAACAATATTGATGAATTATCAAGATTTTTTCTTTAATTTATGGGTAACAATTGAATTATTTATTCTTTATTTTACGTATTAGCCTATCCAGTATGAAAGATAATTCTCAAAGGCTACTTGGTAACTCCTGTATGATTTTTCTTTTGTACTCGATGGATGCAACACTATATTCCAGGATAATCTGCTTAAAGTTTGTCAGAAACAGCGAAATTTAATGCAATTAGTTCTTAGTCTTCATTAATATAATTTAACAGTCTAACAAGTAACAAGTAGCACAGCTTTAGAACAATCACTAACTTCACAATTAAATAGTTCCGACCAACTTATTGTATAATGATCATTACTTTATATTTTCTGAAAACATATGGATTAGGAGGTGCATACCATTTACTGTGATTGTTATATTCTGATTGCACAAAATAAACGAGGGAGTTTGTATGGCTGGAGAAAAAAATATAAATACTAATTAGCTAACCTGATTAATCTTTTTAATCAGAAGACGTAAAACAAATTGAAGTAGAGATGTATGTCGGGGCAACGCCGCGACACCAGAACCAACTAGTTATCTAATTATGGAGAGGATGCATCGTTATTCAGTTTGTGAGTCTTCTTTTTTTTATTTCAGAGTTAAAACATATATTTCATTCGACGTAAAAATCAATAAATGAATTGAGAAGTGAATCAAAAAGTAAGCATATAACGTGATTAGTGAATCAACGTGCTGTTAACTAAAAACATTATACAATATAACTCATTAATTTCAGAACAAATTAATTTAATCTATTTTTTTCGAAAAAAAGGTGGAGCGCCACCCAATCTCATTTTTGAAAGGAAACAAATTACAAAAACCTACATTTCAACAAAAACATGTTCTTTGGTACCACTGTACCAGACCAACAACCAAGCATGTCTTTAGACTAAACCATCACATATCCCTCAACTTACACCCAGAGTAACTATATAACTACCAAATAAGCAAGACATAGCAGTCAAGACAACATTACAGAAATAAAAAGAGTATCCAAAATTCACTGGTTATTAGACTAGAAGCCTCAAAAACATTGAGCAGTAAAGAAGAAAACGTAGTTGCCCTCAATTAGCCATCACCAACGCCATAGCTTGATTTCCCATGCCATTTGCCATCTGTTTGAGAGGCACCATTAAAACAGATTTGAATATTACAAAAAGAAAAAAAGATTTGAATATTTCTTCTCGATTTAAGAAACAAGAAAAAACTCCACAGTTGGTAGTTGGGGGGCTGCATCTCTACCTGTAAAACAGTTAAGGGCCTCGAGTGCAAGGCTCAGCTATAGGATCCTCAGGAGAAGGCCTCTGGAGAAGTATAGATGGAGGTACATCGGCTGGCCATTCCAAATTGGCTGACGACCACGTATGTTGAGGAGCAATCATAGTCTCTCTAGTGCTTGGGGCAGTCATGGCCTCTCCGGTGGAAGACACAACACGATCCAAAGTCAGATCCCAAGTGGGGTTATCTATAACAGGATCCTCGTACCATTCTCCCGAGTCAAGAATCCCAAATTCTTCCATGGTAAAGGGGTAGAACTGTCTTAGCTCTTCACATGCTCGGAGCATAACTGCCCTCGCATTTTTGCGGTTGATATAAGCCCCAGCATGCACAAAAGCTTGAGATTTGAGAAACTTCTGCAAGAACTGTTGGCAGGCCGCTGGAATGTCAATGTTATTCTGTTCAACAGTAAGGGCAGCTTTGTCCTTCTCAAGGGCAGAAATATTCTCAGCATGTTCCTGGATTTGACGGCGTGCATCACCTAAGTCAGCTCGGATGTTCCCCATCTCGTGAGACAAAGCCAGAAGAATAACTTCTTATCTCTCAATTGATTTTGGGTGGCCGAAGAAACTGAATGTGCATCATCCAGTTGTTGTTTGAGTTCAGCATTCCTCCCTTCGGCTTCCTGACGAGCAATCTTCTCAAGGCTTAGCCGTTCCCGAGAAGCTTACAATTGTGGCTCCGTTACTTTCCATCTTTTCAAGGCCTCTTTAGCTTTTACCTTCAAAGAAGCCTTCTCTAACTCCATCGATTTCAGTGTATTCAAGGCAACTTCTTTGGCTTTCTGTAACCTCTCTATTTCCGTACTATATTGAGCTATACCTGAACAAAGTTTAATTATATCAGCAACCTGAGATCTATAAGCAATACGAACATGCTATTCGAGCTACTGCTCAAGAATCTTGTTTTTACTTCTATATACATCAAAAGAAAGAAGTGGCTTACCATTTTCCTTCCACTCCTTCACCCTTTTTTTCAAGGCAATCATTTCCTTCTTACGTTTCCGAGAAGCATCCTTGGTTTGTTGGGAATGCAAAACATGTTGTTCTTTTAGCTGGGATATTTCTGCCTTTTGATCTAGAAAAATTTCCTTAATTTGATCTAAAAAACTGTCGGGGGGCGGTTTCCTCGAAGAGGTTGTCAAGGTAGACATGGTATCCTCCTCATTGTCGCTGGAGGAATGCCATTCCAGCTCATCACTCCTGAAGCTCAATTCATATGAATCCTCATCAGTTATGATATCTGTGGAAGTCCCACCTGCAGCCCCCTGGGTGGAGCTGGCAAGATCCTTCGATTGCGAAACCGGTCCCTGGTTCTGAGGTGATCGATGGACGGTTACAACTTCCTGCTGAGCCAAAGGAACTAAGACTGTAGTGCCATTGATAAGGCTAAGAAGAGAAACTGAGGTAGAAGAAGCCACATCACCCCTCTTCGGCACAGGGCGAATAAAAGAAGCTGTAGGACTCCGAGACAAGGGAGCAAAAGGAAGACCCGGGATGCTATCCAATACTGCTCCCAACTGAAATGTTTGCTGAACAGGAGTAGCTGTCGCATCACCCCTCTTCGGCACAGGGCGAATAAAAGAAGCTGTAGGACTCCGAGACAAGGGAGCAAAAGGAAGACCCGGAATGCTATCCAATACTGCTCCGAACTGAAATGTTTGCCGAACAGGAGTAGCTGTCACAGCCTGAGTTTGAAGGGCAGGGAGAGACTTAATCAAACCAAGAACTTGAAGAAGATGGAAAGGTGAAAGTAAAAGATACAAATGATGAGAGAGCCAAAGAAAAAACATACCTGCACAGACACAGGAGAAGTCTGGAGATGAGACTGGTCCTGAATCCAGTCCTGCTGCTCGTTAGCAGCGGGAAGATTACAATGATCCTTGTTTTCTTCCTGAGAAGAAGAATGGTGTTGACGAGAGAGAGATGATGATGACATGGTCACTGAAAAACACTAAAACAGGAAACCTGGAACAAATTTTCCAAAAATTTATTCATTAGTAGGGATAAAGACTGCGTTATAGCAGACACAGCACAAATGATTGGCGGACCCAGATTAATTAAACTTAATGGATTGTAAATTCGTAAACAAAAATTAACATCCTTTTTTTTTATCTCAATAATATCAAGTTTCACTAACCAGTTAACTATTTAGGGTTCGAACAAGGTTTGCTGCTGTCTGGCTTGGTTCCGTGATTTGTGAAATAACCAAAAAAGAAGAAATTATCGGGGCACCAAAGTGCAAAAATTAAAACTACTTCACTATTTCACTTTAATTTGGAAAATCAAGCCATTCCTACATGTGGCTCCGCGACTGAAACCAAGGAAGAGGAAAAAGAAAAATTTCGCCAAGAACGTACCTGTAATCAAAGAGAAAACCCAGTCGGCCAGTCGCATCAACTGCAAGCAAGAACGATGGAAAAGGTCGACGAAAATGGAAACCGAGTGGCAAAAAAGGTACCAAGTCCGAAGAAGGACTTATTTGGAAAAGGAAGACGGTCGAAAGGGAAATTGCTCACGAGGGGCGACACTCTCTTCGTGTTTTTGTGTTCTCGTTCCGAACACTAGAGTCTATTTATACTGTATTATATAAAGTTTGCTTCTCGGATTAACAGTGATTTTGATTTTCTGTTTGTCACTCCGTGCAGTCTTGGTGTGATCCCTTCTTTGTTCTGCGCATTACATTGTCTCCCATAGGCAACGTACTTGCCTACACAGCCACAGCCCAATAATTTTGATTTCCTGTTTTTTTCCTCCGTGCAGTTCCTGGTGCAATATTCTCTGTTGTATTGTGTTACATGAGCAATATAGTTTCCTACACAGAGACACCGCAATAAAAATAAGTACTGCATTATCGAGAATAATTAAATTCTTTATATACAATTATATACTCCTTTGTATTTCTAACTAATAGTTTTAAATGGCAGAATTTAATTTTTTTTATAATGTTATTAAATTTTTTATTTTTATTAGAAAATACATTTATATACTCCTTTACACTAATTTAAGTGCTTCTAATTTTTAAGTGACGTCAACGTCGCTGGGTCGCGGAACAAGCTGTGGATCGGACATATCAATTTTCTTAGATGTCCCGTATCAACTCCGTTTTTTTCTTTTCAAAATTTTTGTTGATTAGTTAAATTAATCCACACCCATTTTATAGAAGCAGATAGTTTAAATTTCGTGCAAATATTATATTGGAAATCAACTTTTTTTTTTTTTATTAACTCATGCCATTTCCTTCTCGAGGATACGGTGTTCTACTTCTGATTTATTTGTTTCTTGTTTTACACCTTACAAAATGGGCAATTTTACAAAACAAAATTTTTAAATCTTCCTTTCCACGTCAAAATTTAAGAACGCACTTTACAAAAATATTCTGAAGTAACTTTTACGTTTTTTTCCCTAATTTCAATAGAAACTAAATAATTTGACACAAAATATATAGTCAATAACTCAATATGCATCCTGGATATAATTTTTGTCCGAACTTTTTGAACAGTACTATATTCAAAACGATGCCCTTTTAAAGATGCCAATTTTCAATAGAGGAAATAAATTGTCATGTTTGTTTAAACTTTGTAATCGCTACTCATTTGTATACAGAATACAAAATTTCTCTTTTCACTCCTGCTGTATTTTGTAATCACTACTCCATTTTATAATTGGAAAATACCTAAATAATGTTTCAGACCTGGAAATATTGTAGATATTGCTGAAATTGCAGAAAAACTGGGATTTTTTTAATGGTACCACTGGCTGTTTCTCTTTGAATTTATTAATATTTCCAATCATTTAAAAGTTATTAATTGAATGATTTTTTTAGTCGACTGTATAATGTTTGAATTAATGTGCCAGTGAGCCGTGCAACATGCACACTTGCAAACTATTTAGGTTTTGAGTTTTTGCTTATCTATTGATTTATGCCAGATCAGATGCTAACTTGGTATGGCTTCTTTCTTTCCTTTGTTTTTTTTTTTTTTTAATCCAGAGTCACAAATTGATGTCCAACAAAACAAAGGGCTATTGTTGTTGGCTAATGTTATTGAGATTGTTCAGAAGAGATCGACAGCATGCAAGGATAAACTATTAATTGTTTTTTAAATAGCATGCAATGGCCAAGATGTTACTGGTTTTGACCAAATTGGAAAAAAAAAAAGTATAAGGTGTAGACCAAAAAAAAATCTAAGATCGACTTTCTATTTCTTATACACTTTTTTGAAAAGTTAATTTTAATCTAAACTCTCTCTATTTCTCTCTCTCTCTCACAGTACCAGTAAAGATTATGGGAATTTAATCTAAGATCGACTATCTATTTCTTATACACAATGAAAGTTTTCAGAATAATAATCTGGTTTGAGTGTCGAGGCTCATGTTTATTTTGTGTTGGCTTCAGCCTTCAGGGACCTTTTTCGTAAAACCTTTCTGAACTCAGTGACCTATGTATAAGTTTCTGAACTGGCAGTTGGACCAAAGTGTAAAAGAAAATGTGAAATAATAATTATTATTATTATTTGATATAGGGTTTCCTCTGCTTATTTTCTTGGTCAGTGGGTCGGGTCCGCTGTTCTTTTCGAATCGGGTTCATGTTTATGGTCAGGTTCGGATTGATCCCGTAAGGCCGTACCCATGCTGTTGGACCCAGATCCGAACACATTAATCTGAGTATCTGACATGTAGGGCCCCTAACTCGTACCTGGTCTCTTCTTTGGGCCGTGTATTGCTTTTAAGGCCTGTTCAACCTTGTTCCTTACTCTGTTGGGCTACCTCTCTGATTCCCGTTGAACTTGTTTGTCTTGGACCTCTTGGAGTCTTGGTGGCGTAGTTCTTTGCTGAGCCGAGATTTCAAAATGGAGATTTGTTTAAGAAATGATTCAGACATTAAGTGAAGGCTTGAAATATTTACAACATTAAGTCAATTTCTTCAATGTATTGTTTCATTTCTTATGGAAAATGAAACTGGATAGCTCTTTCACTTTTTTTTTTTAAAAAAAAAGGAAAGAAATAAATTAAGCTTATAAATTAACGTTAGCTAATTATGCCATGAATTAAAATACCAAATTACCAACTCTTTATTAGTAAACTATACGTTTAAATATTGAAATAATTATATAACATAACTTATTATAACTTATTATGTTTTCACACAATAAAATAAAATACTAAATGACTTCTTAAAGTGGAATAGATAATATTTAGAGTTATATGTTCAAACATAATTAACATAATTATATCATCACTAAATTCTAATTTTGTAATTTAGCAATGATGCACACTGCACTCTCCTACATGATATGCTCTTGCATATCAAAATGATAGAAAAAGCAAGGAAACAACAAAAAAGTAAACAAATGAAAATGCGAATGCTACAAAACTAGTCAATTCAATTGTTCGATTGTTTTCGTCGTAAGACGAGGGGGAGAAAAAAAATATGTTCAATTGTTCAGGGATGCACATGTATGACAAGTGGGACCGTGATGCAGTCACCAATTGGAGTGGGGTCCCATCTTTTAATTTCATCGACGAGCGTTCGCACAAAACTAGACATTGACTTGAGTGGACATTTTTGGTTTCCGAATAAGGATAGAAAGAGATAAAAAAGAAACACAAAACGCACATCTTCATATTTTCTGTGTTTCATTGGTCGCATGACAGGTGTGCCGATAGAAATAATCCAAGAGATGATTTTCTGTGTCCGCAGTCCACACAACGGGTGCTGTGGTCTTGACAATTGACTCAGTTGACGTCGACGATAATGCACTATAAATTGAACTTCATTACAGATGTACAAAATTCTGATATACAACGAGGTTTAGTGGTTCATCGCAGTTAAATATCTCTTGATGCAGACAATGATTCACCATAGTTTATTATCCCGTAAATCTTTTTTATTTAACGCACTTTTATTTGTTACATGTTGAAAGAAAGCATGCAAATTGCATGTTTCAACGAGAAACATATAAAAGTGTGTTATTTAAACAATCTACCGCTCTAATTAGATATAAAATTTATAAATTAAAAAAATAAGAGTTAAAATATACAAAATTACAAGGTACCTACTAAATTATATACTAAGGTTATAACATTAAAACATTAAAAAGAACTAACAAGTGGTTGAAATGTTGGAGAAAATTGAATGTAAGTTCATTTTTTTTTTTATATACTCGAGAAATATCCCTTCAAAGGTCCATAAAATGTCATTCTTATGTCAAGAAAATGTACATTATAGCATTCGAAGATTGTCGAGGCAATTTATATTTTGATCCAAGTACTTTTTGAAGGAAATTTATTTAAATTGAATGTACCTTGATTTGAAGTTGAAATCACAAAATTTGTTGTAAAAGAATTTATGTTTTAGTTATGTGTCAAATTGTCTCATTTGTAGGCTTTCATTTCATAGATTGAACTGGCTGTAGTAGCGCTTATAGAATTCTACAAAAATGGAGATTACTTTCGAAAACATTGTTTGAATAATATATTTTTTATCAATGAAGTTCCATTTTGTACTATGAATGGAGGTATGACTTTTTTTTATCTCTTAAAAATTTAAACAAGAACTGGATAAAGCTTCATTTAAAGGAATAAGAGAGTTGTGCATGACTGAAAAGTAGTACCCAATTTTACAAATATTGGAGTATCTTTATGTCTACTATTTATTTGATTTTGTGTACATCATCACTGGACAGATGATGACCCTTTTCTGCCATTGTTTCTTTCTTACAACAAGTGCTTGTGGTTTCTTACATTGTACAATTACGTATTTTATTGTGCTTTATTTGCTACGTGCTCTACTTTTATATTTTCGTTGCATTATACAGTTATGTATTTTTAAGTGTTTATTTTACAAAATATAGTCCGGTAGATTTTGGAGAAGATTACAACTCAAATTATTCATGTATAACCTTTGCTTCTTTGTACTAGTTTTTCGTCTCCAATTCTCAAATGAAAGTGTTCTATTTAAACTTTGTTTTTGGATTTTTTTTTATTTTACTTAATTTTCAATTTTATTGATATGTTGTTGCATATTCTCTTGCTACAGGGATTTGCGGAAACTTTGTTGAAAGACGACGATTCATTATCGGTGTATGAGTGTCAGACTTCCATAGATGCACACCTAAAGGCAATAAGCCAAATCTCACCAGTGTTTCATTGCTTTGTTGTCTGATTTTGCTACATTAATCCAATTTTATAGCATAGTTATCATGAAATTGAAATTTCTCATATTTGGTGACCTAATGGTGAGTTTGTCTTACTCTTACCAACACCTCCATCCATACCACTCTGACCAGTAAATTAAGTTCAAAAACAACTAGGTAGTAGTCATTGTATTATTATATTTTCTAGACAATTCACAAGCAAGAACATAAATATTTGTTGAGTTTTCTAAAGAGAGTTGTAAATCCATACTTTGTGGAAAGTATCTAATTTGAGAATATACCCACTTAAGTGCAATGTTTATGCTTAGTGGTTTCCATTCCATTATAGAAAAATACTTTGAGAAAGTCATGCAAAATTTTCAATGTTAGATTTTCTTTTGTTTTAATAGAGACATTTGAGTGGGCCAAATGGTACCCTTCAACCTCAACCGAATTTCCTCGAGAATATAATAATTGAACTTGACAGTGTAAATTTTAGTGTTGCCCCACTTTCCTTAAACTAGGTCATGTTTCAAGGAGAAATTTCCATTGTCTATGAACTCTTTAACTTATCAGCTCAAGTCTTGTGGGTACTCATCTTTAATAGAATATTTAATCAATTATGTCTTTTGAGTATTTATTGTTGTAAGTTATAATGGTTTTTTATTCTTAATTCTTTTGTTGCAGCTATGTTTGTTATTTTTTGTGTTGTCACTTATTGCATGTCTGATAAGTGCAGTCCAAATAACCAATCAAGCGCAAGGCATAAAAAAAAAAACAAATGTTGAATTGGCATATGCGAATCATGGTTAGCACAGGCCTTGTTGCAAGCTCTACTACATGAGAAGAGATCGTCAAGGACAGAAGCATGGGCATAGTTGATAAGTAGCTTTAACTATTGAAGTAGATGATGGAAGGAACAAAAAAGATGTTGTGCACCAAACGAGAAGTGGAGAGCCATACATAAGTTTTTTTTATATACTTTTACCCTTATGCAGCTTATTTAAGTAACTAAAAGTTTAATACAATTGTATATGGAATAATCAGTGCATTCATATTAATAGAGTTGTATATGGAGGGTAATAGCAGCAACATCTCTCTTTATGGCATCATCCTTGATAGAAACCTTATGGTCTTTTCATGTTACAGGTTTCACTAGCGTCATGGGTGCTCGGTCTTGTTAGGGAATTTTGGGGATAGTTTACTTTTGATAAGAGTATGTGTTGGTGAGTTTTAGTGATAGAAAGAAAGCTATAGAGAGAGTCAATTTTTTTGCCTATTTTTCTTTCTAACTAGAAATTTGTTACTGTTTTGATAGAAAGGTAACTATATAGAATAGATAGTAAAGAATTGGTGCGATGAATTGTCTTTTCTTTCCTATAATTTTTGTGTTTACGGTTGGTGCTTGCAGTAAGTAATGAGCGCTGCCTCTAATTCAATTTATCATGCGACCAATTACACAAAAAATAATTTGAAGCTGTGGATTTTTTTGTCGTTATTCGAGAAACCAGAAATGCTCGGTCAAAGTCATGGATATAATTATAAACAAGCTTGCACGATGAGTACGCTCATAATGCAGCATTTTTAATTGTTATGTTGATTCATTCCCCATAAGTATATAATCTCCTTGATAGACGTAATCATTGATTAACGTGTTTGAAAATTAAAACACCAATTGTCAGGATCCGTAAATCATATAAAATAATAAAAACATGAGTATAAAACTTACAAATTGAAAAGAAGAAATCGTTAGTCGTTAGGCGGAAGCGTTAGTACTAATCTTCAACGGTTTTCCTTAGACATTATGATGGGCTTCTTTATAGGCGTTTTTTTTTCTACTCATTTCTCTTTCTCTTTTGTATTTATGTGGCAGAAAATGAACCAACACTTTTTCATAATAGAGAGTGAGTATTAATAATATATTTCTAAGGCAACCCTTGGGATCAATACATTGAATGTGGACATCATAATTTTCCATCAAAATAATGATGCACCCTTTAGTAATTTAACTTAAATGAACTTGGTTCATAATTAACAATATAGACCACATAAAAATTTCAACATTCTCCCACTTGGTCTATATTGAATTATAATAATGAAACACAAATTCAAAGTTGGCCAACATAATCTTAAACCTTGTTTAGTTAGAAATACCAAACTAAACTAATACAATCAAAATAACTATTAATGTTATTTGACCCCCATTAATTATAGCATTGGTATTCTTTCCAACAAATGTAATTCATTCGATCCACTTAAGTAAATTTGCTTAAATTAAACATAATGCGCAACATAAGAAATAAGCAAATTTCATAATTCAAAGTCAAAGTTATAATTTGAAGCTTCACATCATAACTTAATACATAATTCAATACAACAAGATCATAATTAGCAACCAGACCCGTGCCGGCAAAAATTGGGTGGTAATACTTTAGTGAGAGAATTAGTTAACATAATTCTCAAATTAATAAGTTGTATTTGTATAGTAATATCTTTGACTTTGTATTTAACAACAAACATTTAATGTCGGTACATTAGACACTTGCTTGATTTGTTGTTGTTAAATAACAAAATAGCAGTCACATTATTACAAAAATAAGATAAGTGGCTTTATAAAATGCCACAAAAATTCTGCTTGCGTAGTGGAAGATGACATTATAAACTGCTCGGCACTCTTCCATAAAATTAATCATTATATATACAAGAACAAATAAATAACCTAATGTGAATTTCTTCTTGACTAATAAAATATCATCCACGTACAAAATAAGAATGATAAATTACTCCTACTAACCCTGAGATATATACATTGATTTATAATATTTTCTTTAAATTCAAACTTGACCTCATCAAATTTGAGATATAATTTAGAAAAATTAGTATTTCATCATCGCTGCCTTTATTGATAATTGCAGCAGAATCTTTTCATAATGTCTGGTTTAATTTCAAAATACCAAGACAAATCTCAATTGGTTCTTTTCAAGTTGGAATAATTAGTTTTATTCAATGTTGTAAAATTCAGGAAATATAAAGTGATTAATAGTCAACTAATATTCACATAGCATAATAAAATTAAACTGAAATGAATAATAAAAACGCCAAATAATATTTTAGTTTTAACATAAAGCTCTTAACATTTTCAATTTATATCACCGTTGGGCAGAAAATAAATTGAAGATAATGAGATAATTCTATTTAATAAACTATGATGTCAATTAAAGTTGTTCAAATTGACATCCTTAATATTTATTAAATATAAACATTATAGCGATATGTAAACTAATATATCACAAATAACATAATAATATAAATAAACAACTATGAAGAATGATACTTAATTAAACTGAAATTAATATTTAAAAATTTCAGTTTTGACAAAATAGTTGTTCCATAAAATCAATTTGCATCACCGTTGGGCAGAAACAAATTGAATCATTAATGAAATTCCACTTAATAAAATATAATGATAATTAAAATTGTTAAAATTGACAATCATAATTTATTAAATATAAAACTTTATTGTGATATATAAACATAATATATTACATACTTTCTTCTAATAAAATGGTAATTACAATTAAAGTTGTTAAAATTGATAATGACCAAATTATTAAAAGTACCTCAATATGGTTTAAATTATTCATATGCAAAATTTATAACAAACTTTCGTTGGACCGTTTGTATATGTTAGTGCATACGAAACCATCTTTCTATTATATTGTAAATATCATATACAACAGATCAATGGGATAGATGAAGTAAACGTAATTAATAATCATCATATAAATAATCCCCATTTAGAATAAATGAAATAATATGATAACTTTATTAATCCCATCTACTCACGTAATCGGTCAGAAAAGTAAAACCAAATAAATAGGATAATTACTTTAATAGGATCATTCTTTACTAGTAAATTCTTTAAATATCAACAGAATGGGTTAAATGGATATTTCCTGAAGATGAAATCCCACATGGAACTTTTTCCTTTTCAGATTTGTTAGAAAATCAAAACAAATTAAAACGACAACTTTAGTGGGACCGTGAGACCATCTAATAAAAAACGTTGAAAAATTACTTCGCGAATTGTTGCCGCAATTAATAGTTTTGATTGGATTTGAACAAACAAAAATAATTAATGGATCATCAAATTCAACTTAATCGAGTAATTCATTAGACGATTAGTTCAAATAATAAATTGAATGAACCAATTTGTAAACAAAATTTGATATGAGCAGTTCGTTTAGTCAAATTCCTTATTTGTTTACTTGGACAAATAAAAAATTTAAACGATCCATTAATAAACAATTCCAAATAAATCTATATCGTTAAAATTAAAATAATCCGAAAATTTATAAGCGGCAACAAATAAAAATGCATCAATGTATTGACAATAAGTGACATGAAACAAGTTATTCATTCATTTATAAGGCCCAAATTCATTTGAGAAAAACTTTTATACTCGGAAAATTAAGTTTGGATTTAATACGAATTTACGATCGGCACTGATACCAAATGATAGACGTAATCATTGATTAACGTGTTTGAAAATTAAAACACCAATTGTCAGGATCCGTAAATCATATAAAATAATAAAAACATGAGTATAAAACTTACAAATTGAAAAGAAGAAATCGTTAGTCGTTAGGCGGAAGCGTTAGTACTAATCTTCAACGGTTTTCCTTAGACATTATGATGGGCTTCTTTATAGGCGTTTTTTTTTTCTACTCATTTCTCTTTCTCTTTTGTATTTATGTGGCAGAAAATGAACCAACACTTTTTCATAATAGAGAGTGAGTATTAATAATATATTTCTAAGGCAACCCTTGGGATCAATACATTGAATGTGGACATCATAATTTTCCATCAAAATAATGATGCACCCTTTAGTAATTTAACTTAAATGAACTTGGTTCATAATTAACAATATAGACCACATAAAAATTTCAACACTCCTGAGTCCTGCTTCCATACCTTATATATATATATATAGAGAGAGAGTTTTTCTATGGTGAGTTGCAACTCACCAAAAGGTCGGTGAGTTGCAATTAACACTCATATAGTTCAAAATGACCGATCCAAACCGTCCAATATGATCTCCCTATTGAAATCTCCATACAAACCAAATTTTATATTTTTTTGAAAACTTTAAGTAGTTTTTTCGGATTTTTAAAAACTGTTGTTCTTGAACGGTTCAGAACTAATTAGATTAACGATTTTCTAAAATCCAAAAAAAAAATGCTTAAAAAATTTCTAAAAAAATAAAATTTGGTGTGCATGAAGATTTTAATAGAAAGAACATATTAGACAGTTTGAATCGGTCATTTTGAACTAGATTTAGAAGTTTTGAGCACGACTCACCGATCAAAAATTGCAACTCAACATAACAAAACTCTATACACACACACACGGAAAACGACCATAATCTACTAGTAGAAGAAATCCGATAGAAAATTTGGAACAACCTGTTTATTCTAGGCCCATTTTAAGTAGAAACCCGAAATCGTGCAGAGAGAGAAAAAAAAAATTGAAGAAAGGTGCGAGTTGAAGCACTTCGATCAGCAGTTGAAGCCAGCGGGACACGTGGAGAAAATTAGAATTAAAAGAGGACCAACTGACCACTCCGATGCTTTTGAGTGAACTGCAATTGATGATAGATTGATAGCCCCATGGTCCACTTGTCATAGATGTGCATCAATAAACCGTTGAAAATGGAAAACAATCATACCTTTTTTACTTTTGAGTAGCCGGCCGCCTAAAAGGCTAAAGATGAAATTGGAGAGAAGGAGGAGGGCAAACTGAAAAGGATCAATTATTTATCTGGTGGAAGAGGTCCTTCAGGAGACCTTCATGAATATATATATCTTAGCCTTTACATATTATAGAGCTCAATTGCTACACATATAAAGCTACCTGGCTACATGCAAGTTATACCTTTCCTTAAAGCTCTGTGCAGGTGGCCATTTGATTATCCTTATTCAGATTCTCAATTATATAAGTAAGACAAAATAACATCACAAAATTAACCTGTTATAGGTTTGGCATAGTTCTTCCAATACAATTTGCTATCAAATTACCTCCAAAATATATTTCGTTGAGCTTGAAACACCATAATATATAGTCCAATTGCCTGACATAATGTAGGGCCCGAATCCTTATCAACTCCAATCTCCTATAGCATAGACTTCATTATTTTCACTGAAATAGGAATCCCGAATCCTAATATTTTTTTAATTTTGACTGTTTCAAAAGGGGAAAAAAAATTTCAAATACAAGAAACCAGTGTTTTGAAAATCGTACCGGATACCGGAAATTTCCGGTAATACCGGGAACCAGAATGGTGACCGAAACGGCGGTATCCGGTATTGTGAGAGGAAAAACCGAAAAATTTCGGAAAATACCAGAAAATACCGGATTTCTATCATCTGGCCGGTAGGTGTGCCGGTACAGTTTTAAAAACACTGCAAGAAACAGAGAAAAGTTGAATACGCATCTTTTTGAAATTAGCATAGTCTGGTCTAAATTCAAGTTGAGATAAATGGGACTTTGAGTTTGAGTAGTCTTCGTTTTGTAGAACAATCAATTTTCAAGTGAACTGTTTGAACTGTCACTCTGCGTATAAACTGAATGCATGACATGGATTTGATATATTCATGGTAGATTATTAAACATTTTTTATGCTCTTTTCTGGTTCTTTGTTTATGTAAAGGTGAGCTACTATATAACCTTGGTAATGCATCATGCATGTTGAGACATTCCAATCCAACTCCATTGATATGCAAAGTCTGAGGTGAGGTCTTTGCCGATTAATTAGATTGACAGTGTGAATGGGTGAATTAGTTGAACTTAGATAACCACAAATAAAAATATATAGTTGAATAATAAATAACAATAAGAGACTGTTATTTATAAGATGTTAGAGCACCACAAAAATCGAAAATTTTATTCCAATTCTAATTTTATTCTAATACAATCCAAACGCACCCTTTAACAAAAATGAATAACGGCATACGGAAAGAACAAAAATCGGAATCGACCGATGTCTGCTTTTTGTTATATCTCCGACAATGCGCTAGAAGTATGTAAAGTGTGATACTTTTAATACAAAAATAAAATCGTTTCAGCCAGTTCCATAGAAATGAAACAACATGAAGACAAACCAGCAACGAAATGCAAAGATATTGTCAATTTTTGAGCAATCATATTCATTCAACACCGAAGCTTTTAGAAATGGACTTTCATGACGGTAGATTATTCTTTTAAATAGTTCCTCTATATAATAATTCAACAAATTCTATATATTAAAGTCTAAACCTTCAAAATATCACAAAAATTTAGAAGCCGAGATAAAGCCACTACCTTACTCTTGTTTAAAATAAAAAGAAAAAAAAAACTCATAATTCACATGGATATTTTGGGTCCTCTAAGCTCTAACACATGGTCTATGACCTACAACAACTTGGTGCTCTTTATGTTCCATTTCAATCAGAACCCAACCAAGCTGCCTGAAGTTAGAATTGATTGCATTAAGACATACCATACTGTTTTCGATGATATTTCTGTCAGAAATTAAATGCATTCCATACATGAATCCAATTAACTAATCCGTTTTTTGTCAAAAAATTTATTCCAATTAAGTAATCCTTATTTTATTCTAAAATACAATCCAAACGCACCAAATTTTAAAAAAAAAATGAATAACGACACACGGAAAGAACAAACATCGGAATCGACTGATGTCCGCATTTTGTTATATATATCTCCGACAATGTGCTAGAAGTATGTAATAAGCGTGATACTCTTAAGGCAAAAATAAAATAAAATCATTTTAGCCAGCCCCTAGAATGAATAAATACAACACATATACTTTTTTTCCTTCGAAAAAAAAAAATTATTTGGTTCACGATCCAGCAGCCTCAAATTCAAAATGTTTTGTCTAACCTTGATCTTCATTTATCCATTCAAACAGTCATTATTATATCTTCTCGTCTGAATGGAATTTCGTCCTTCTAAATAAATAAACTTAACAGGCATTATGAAAAGTTACAAAATACGGACACAAAGAAACTGAACGAGCACCATCCTTCAGGGAAAGCGTCTTCTGCGCCATCATCAATAAACACGCCTGTGAAACAAACAAAACAAGTAAACAGTTTCTTCATGATTGGTTTCATGCTATACACTTTGCAACACAGATCAGGCCTCGGAAATTCTGAAATTGGAAAAGGAGGACGACAAGGGAAACGCACCACCGGCCCATATTATTTCCTTTTCTCCAGTCCGACCGTATTAAAGACTAGGATGGCTTTGGGTTTCCTTTACCGGACACGCGGCGCTGTGTGGTCGTCCAAGCAACTGGTGTGGGCCCTACTATAAGTATATAACCCGCATTCATTTACTGGTAGCAAAAGGCTAGAAAAGTCAATCTCGTCTTTATCTTAAAAAAAATTAATTAAATTAAAATGGAAGGTGTCCCTAAATATTTAGGGGTGTCAAACTTGTCAAACGTACACGTAACAGGTCAGTTCCATTTTTCAAACAACGAAATATAAATCTCTTATGTTTGTCAAATGAAACAGTTTTCAATGGTTCCGTTTATTTTTGTGTTCAGTTTCGTTCCGCTTCAGTAACGTTTACAAATTTCAATTTTGTTTTCGTTCTATTTTTAAAAACAAAACTGATTTTCTCTTTCGCAACGTTTTGTTTGGACGGAACGGAAAAAAAAATTCAAAACGGTGGAATATTGACAGGTCTACCCTCATTCGTCGTCCAAACAAAACCCAATCGAATTTCCAATATGCAAAAGCCCACTATGGCATAGAAAAGAGTTCTTCTCGGCAAGCCTCACTATCTAGAGGTCGGTGTCAGAAAGCAATGCTCCATAAAAAAAGGGGTAATCATTAAATTGCTAATGAATACCTTTTTCCTGTGATCTGGTATTTCTAAGCTTTTCATTCTTTTGTCAGTGATACAAAATAACAGTTTTGCAGCCTTGGAAAGGAACACAATCCAACCTTCTCTAAATGCAACATAAAGTTACAACCACCATGACAGAAACTGGTGGTAAGAAACCAGACCTCAAAAGAAAAGAAAAGAAAAAAAAAGCAAAGGTACAAGAGAAATTTTTACAACAGGCAATTCTATCACCACCAAAATCTATCAATTGAAGAGATTGGGGATGCAGGCACCAGATTCCTGGCTCTGATGCTCCTTCCATATGCGGCCAGTCACACGCAACTTCAGCTCCTTGCGGTCCCCACCAGAGAAAAAGAGTGCCATGTTTCTCTGGATTATGAGGCCGTCATGGCTGTCTCGTACTTTCCTATGGCTATCTCGGATGCTTCGAGGGGTGCCTTCCCAAATCATTCGCCGTCCACTGGCTCCGACCTCGAGACTATAGCTGTAGGTCTTTGCCTCATTCTCGTCCCCCATGAAACGGATGAACGCCATGTAGACTGGAGCCTGCCCGAGCAAAAAGGCCTCAAAGTGCAGGCAGAAATATTCCCCGAAACAATTGAAAACCTACAATGGGATAGAAATATTATTTGGTTGAGAAATTATAAATCATGTAAAGATGAACATGATTGAAAAGAAAAAGGCTATGTGTAAGCATAAATAGATCCAGTACATAAAATATAATTTTTATTTAAACATGGAGAAGGTTATATGACGCAATCTGTTGGAAACCCAAATTGTTGTATATATTCCAAATAAAATAATTAAGTTAATTTATTGGCGCAAAACATACAGAAAAATGGCATAAGTAGAAGTAAACACCAAACTAAAAGCGAAGGGAACAAAACAGCACCAATGCATTAATTTTAGAATGCAACCAGATCGACTAATGTTCTATTGGCTACAGGTGCTCATGATATCCGCAGTACCACTATATATAATTTTGCTACATAAACCCAAATTTCCTTTCTTGATGAGTTTTCCAAGCCAATAAAGCAAAAGAAGAAGCAATCACAAAACCATACACACATCAAAACTGCTCAATCTATAGTAAAAATTGAGAACCAGTGTTTCAGTAATACTCACCGTCAACATCCAGGTGGCATTTTCAACATCCCGTGGGTTGGACTTCACATAGCGATGGTTGAATGTGGAACCGGTATGCATATCGACTCTATGATCATCTCTCAAATGCGCAACAAGCTTGGCTATATTCCCAGTCACTGAGCAGTCAGACCCCGCATAAGGGCAGCAAAATGGTCGGTAGCTGCACTGGATCTCATGCTTGGGTTTACTGAAATAAGGAAATATCTCGGGGCAGCCAAGAGAAGCGTACTTGCACGGCATATCGAGCGATTCTGCCACTTTTTCCAAGGCCAGGCACCTGATGTCGCCGAGCTCCTGTCTACATGTGGGGCACCGGTTGTGCACCCTTGCTTTGCAAGAGGAGCACAGTGTGTGGCCGTTCTGACACTGTAAAATTGAGCCAATAATTCGTAAATTATTTCATTGCTGTTTTCAATTTATTAGATGAAAAAGGAAAGGCCTACAGAAAGACTTTAATGTTGAATCATTGACAATTTAATTAGTGTGACATTTTTAGGTTTGTTTGGACACAGTGGCAGAGTTAAATATTATTTCTCAAGCTTTTAATTCCCAATGCAATTTGGGGAAGCGTGGGACTAATTCAAATTTCAGATACAAATGAAACTCGAATTACAAAAGTAATTTGCTTAAAAACATCACGCAACTAAAATAATTCAAATCATGCGATCGCATGGTGTCAAATTTGCACTGTATCATTTGTTTTAGAATTTACAACATTCAATTAAATCGCCTCAATTACATGTAAGCAATTATACCAAATCACATCAAAACAAACCCTACCCAAAATTCCCCACTACCCAATCCAAATTCAAAACAAAAAATCCCCCAAAATTAACTCATTAATTGACCAAGACTTCCCTCTGAACCAATTTCCTCAACCAAAAAAAAAAAGGAAACGAAGAGTAAAGAAAAGGAAAGAGAACCTGATGGATTGGAGGGAACATAGAGTGCGTACAAACGGGGCACTCAAGCAACTCGTGCATATTCGACGTCTGACAAACACCGGGCCCATGCGTGGCTCCTCCGGCGGACCCACCACCGGAAATTGGTTTCTTCGACGAAGCAGGACGAGGGTGGATCACCACCTCCTCCTCATCCGACGAAGAGGAAGCTTTCTCTTTGAAATCAAACTCCATCTATCTATCTCTAATCTCTGCACCAAATCACATGCTTCGTTGTCTCTTCTCTCTCTCTTTCCTTCCTTCTCGTTTGTTATATTTGGTTTCTCTCTTTTCTCTTTCTTTTCCCTTTGTTTCGTCCTTCGAGGTGAAGGTGGAGGCAGCGTGGCTTGTCTTTGTGAGTTAAGAGAGAGAAAGAGAGAGAGGGAAGAGAGAGAACCAGAAATGGGGCTTTCTCTTTCTCTTTTTTTTTCTTTATCCTTTTTCTTTTTAATTCGTTTCTTTTTTGCCCCCTTTTTTTCTGTGCTCTCCCATTCAATTCAGATCCTTTGTGCGCGTATTGGAGAGGTTAATACTGACAGGTGGGACCCACTGATCAGCAATAGAAAGGAAAACGAAGTGTCAGGTGTCAGAGGCTCGCCATATCCTGCGTCTTCCTTTGAAGAAATTTCTGCAGAAGATTTTAAGTCTACGGTTGCAAGTTGGGATCCTTTCCAAACTACGGAGTACATGGGATGGTCCATTCCAAATCTTGTCCGTGAATATTATATTGGACGGATCAGATTAAAATTCAATATGGAGCACAACTGCCTAACCGTTGATCAAAGCTGTATGGGACCATACAATGTTCTAACCGAATCGGAGAGGATCCGAAACCCCATCTATGCTTACAGGCCAGGGTGGAGAGAATTATTGGTGCGTGATTCGTGATGGATACTTGGATAGCACAGCGTCGAACAATTAGTTCTAAGTAGTTACATATACTCTCCGTTTAAAACGAAATGGAGAGATCTCTTTCAATTGCGCACCTCATTCCAGTTTTGAATTAATGGATATTCAAACTGGAGATGATATTTTTTTTAATTTATGAGCGAAGACGCGCGGCATGATGATTCTAATTTCAAACCGAGCTGATTGTGCTCGAAATTTAATGATAAAGCGGCCTGTTGTACGACTAAGAGATGGACTAAAAAATTCAGGAAACTTTTAATTTGAATATTTTTTAAACTAAGAGGCGGACTAAATTAAATGTTTTTACTTCCAAGTTCCAACGCGTCATTGCCAGAATTGAAACTACCACTGCGAGAATGCAATGTAGGTCCCACGCATTAGTGTTCGGTACCTTTTTTGAATGGTAATGTGTTACAGTGTTAGGTACTTCGACAGAAGGATCGGTGTAAATTTTTGTTTACTTTTCGTCCCTCGACTTTTATTTTATCTAATATTGATTGTAATTTTTAAGCTTTCGCTAGATTAAATCATCGACTCATATTTTTTTTAATTATACAAATTGTAAAGTAATTCTTTTAAAATAATTTTCGTGCTTTAGTCGGTGATCTCATATTTTGTTATAATTACATAAACATTGATTTGTAGATCGTTAAGAAACTTCATAAATTATAACCAATACAGTATACGAAATGTATATTGTTAAAAAAAAATGAAAAAATGTTTACCCATTATAAAAATAAAGTTAGAATTAGTTATTCGGAGTAAAAAATATTATTTCTAAACAATCAACAATAAACTTTTTGAGAATTTAGATATTTCAAAGCGGTCCAAACTTGAGAATAACTTTTTTATTTCAAATTTGTTAATATGAATCAAAAAATTGTTTAGACCACATTTTAATCCGGATTAAGATAATCCAAACATATATTATGAATCAAAATTTATTCTAAAACTTGAACAACATAGAAGTAACTTTTTAGAATCTAAAAAAATTTATTCTTGGCCGTCTAAAAATAATAATTTTTTTACTCCAAATAACTAATTCGAATTTTATTTTTATACGATCCAAATGCCCCCTCAGTCAATTGTGGTTAGTCTGGATTTAAATTGGAAATGGTGAGTCAATCGTCATAAAAAGGTACTGTTTAGTTGCTAAAAGCCTAAAACCGAATCAATCCAAGTAACGAAAATATAAAAGATAAATTAAAACCGGATCAATCAAGTTACTAAAAGTTACTGTTTAGTAAATATAGATTTGCCCCATCTACTAGTAATATTAATATAATCAATCTGAAAGGGATGCTTACCATCTTATTCGTCAAAAATTTATAAAATTAAAAATCATTCAACAAATATATGAAAAATAGTTCATTATTGTTCCATTGAAACTATATATTCTCTCATCTATCTCTTTCTCTTCATTTAAAATTATCAACATTTAAATCGAACGAATCTCTATTTAATTACGATAGATTTATTTCAATGCATCAGTTTTATATCTCTTAATCCCGTTAAAAAAAAGAAAACCAAAACCAACAGTTATATCCTGTATTTGAAATTAAAATTTGGAAATATATAGATTAAAAACGTGCTTGTGGCATTTTGGAATTCTAACCTTAATTCAAGGATTTGATTTTTTTTTTCTCGAAAGATGCACCAGCATATTTGTATGATTTTTGTAGTTCATTATAATCACATTAACGAATCTCTAGTTCAGCATGATAGATTGATTTTAACGGGCTACTTTCGTAGCATCATATTTGTGTCAATATTGACCAATATACCTTTTGTTAAACTAAGGGCCAAGCAATTATTCACTTAAAAAGTGTTATATTTTTTATTTGTCGACTCAAAATTACAGGGAAGGAACTTGCCAACTTCGCAATTAGCATGTAATGAGTAACGAACATATTAAAGGCTCCGTTTGGATGGTGAGGGAATAAGAAGAATAAGAGAAAAAATATTGAGAAGTGTGTAACTTTGTGAAGAGTTTGTATTGTTTATAATAAATTTTGAAGTAGGAAGAAGTTATTCCCTTATTCCTGCACCCATACAAACGGAGCCAAAGTAGAGATATATATATAAAAAAAAATGGAGATGAAAAACAATGGTTGTCAGTTTTATTAGAAGTATATCATTTTTTGACGAGAAAGTTGACTATTTTAGTAGACTTTATTTATATGTAAAAATTTAATAATCCAAACAATAACAGTACACAACTAAATCTTTTTGGGAGTGGCCAGTGTCTAACACGTTGGACACAAACACGCATCCAATATGATAAAATTTTATTTTTTGAGATTAAAACGGCCGATTTGAATCGTTCAAATTGTTCTCCGTAATAAAATCTCTCTTCAGACCAAATTTTTTATATATTTTTTAAAATGCTCAATCTAAAAAGGTATGAATCCTTTAATTTTGAAAATTCGAAAAAATAGTTATAAATTTTGAAAAAAAATATATAAAATTTGATTTTCAAGGATATTTTAATATAGAGATCATATTGATCGGTTCGGATCGGCATTTTGAAATTTTAACAGTTGACTTTTAGGATCGTGTTGGACATCCTATATGTTTGATTTTTTAGCATTACTCAATTTTTTGTCCCAAACAAGTTTTTTTTTTAAAGATAAATTGAGGGTCAAGTCGTCCAGTTTATTTTTAAATTAAATATCTATAAAAGATCCTCCAGCCGGATTTCGAATATGCGATCTTTCACTTAAGATGCGTTGCTATTTGTCACTGGACCAAAAACAAGTTACCAAACAAGTTAGAATAGGTTAGGAAAAAAACTTAGATGAAAAAAATAATCAAAGAGTCAAAGAATAATCTTCATTCGGTTTGTAATTCATCTAATTAATTTATTCATTTCGGCTTTTAATATCGTACATAACAACAAAAAAGTTCAGATGTTAGCATTAAATGTGCTGAACATTGTTGCACTATTGTCGGTTCGAACTTTGTCATTTGAAGCATGAAGTAAATATTTTAATATAAAACATAATACAAAAAAAAGGTATTGTGATCGTACACTTTTGTTAGTTTCATATTTGTCATCAGTTTGTATATGCTTGAGTATTATTCAACTGAGCAGGGACCGTACCGGTACAGAAATAACACAACTTTAAAGATTAGTGTTAATTTCATGGAAATTATGGTATAGAAGTTGTTAAAGGGTTTCTCAATTCTCAGCTGGCGTCAACGGTCAACATAACATGAGGAAATTAAATTACTCAAATCCTCTTCAATCTCCTCTCTCTTAAACGTGCTATTGAACTGGTTCTTCGTACGGCTTTCTTTGATTTGAAAAAAAAAAATGAGACAATTTATAAAGCGTTCAGCAGTTGCAAACTTACATGTGCAAAATTGCATGTGATGAACTCCAAAAATTTTAGAACAAATGGGAAAAAAATCTTAAGACAAAGAGAGAGCGACCATCCGAACAGCACATACAGCAATACATAGATGTGAAAGAAGAATTATTAAATTGGGAATTTTTCCACTTTTAAATACTAAAAACAATTTATTTTACACTTTGTGTACCTAGTCTATTGTCTAACAGTATTCCCCATCATCCAATCTAAGGACACAACAAACCTCCAAAAAAAAGAAAAGGCGGGAACACTAATAAAAGTGTGTGTCAACAATCTTCTTTACACATCTCCTTAGAGAAGCAAACGGTATTCAAAAAAATAAATTGAAGACAAAAGACAGTAAAAAAAAAATTCAACCTCTAACGCCTAATCTCCAAAGACCAAAACTAAGATCTCAAATGATCAAACTCCAGTGAGAATCCTCCATAGTTGCATATCTATACCTCGGCACACCTCATCGGTGCGAACCCAAGCCGATCCTCCTTCAAGTCGTACAAAATGTGAAAATTCTGTTGCTGGTAGTTTCCAATTATAGACAGCGACGACTGTGGTGTGCCGAGAATGGCAAGGCACATGATTTCGTCGGGATCAAGCCGAATGAAGTAATTCTCAGTCGGGAAATTCCACACTGCCCCATCACCGAACTCAATTGCAAAGCTCGGTAGATCAACCTTCTCGATACCTGATATGTTATAACACGGGCTTAATATTGGAAAATCCTCAATCAACGGGTATGCCTTGATCTGTTCGACAAAGGCCTCTCGAATAATTGCATATGCAGGATCTGAGAAATAACTTAGTGTGGTACCAGAGTCAATGATGGTACCGCCGATTCCATCTTGAGAGAGTTCCCAAGTCTTGTCTGGTATCGGCAATCTCTCACCACCAACAATTACGTTCTTCACCTTCACATAGTAGAATGTATCGGCTAGTTTGTCATTCCCCGTAGAGACAAATGACGTGTAGTTGAGTTCGGGGTGCTTTAACAGATCTTTGTCTTCACCGAAAATGAGTTTGCTCGACACATTCAAGTCACTGTTACGGTCTACAAGGCAATACGAGAAGGTGTGCCCATATAAAGACCTAAGCTGAGAGGCGAATGAGAGCTGCCCACGGCCCAGGCCGAGAAGCCCGGCTGCACCATGGAATAAACCGCGGTTCCAGTGCCCACAACCAAAGATTAAATTCTCTATACTGTGTGAGTCACCAGGAGCCGTGAGATTGACAGTGAATGTTTCAAGTGCCAGGTCACCAGTGGTGTTGGACTTGTCACCATACCAGTAAAAGTACGGGCAGGACTGGGAGGGGCCATGGCAGGTACGAGATGGGTCCGGTGCTGATACCAGGCCGCACCGCGGGTCAGAACAGCTGACATTACGGTACGAGGCTGATTGAGCCGGGTCATAATATGGCCCGCTCTGTTCAAAGCAATCGAAGCACGGGGCACACTGAATCCAGTTGAGATCACTGCCAGTGTCAAGAATTAATGAGAAGTGACGGGCCGGCGTACCTACAAACACATCCATTAAATACTCACCAGAGCCAAGCGTCACGCCTGATTCTAGAGTTGCCATCAGTTGGCCATTGAATTGGGGTGCCGGTACCGGTGCAGGTGCAGTTGCGGCTGGTATTTGTGCACCACCAACCTTACGGCCGAGGTTTAGTCCCGAGGCGATGCGTGAGGTAGAATCTCGATTCTTCCTCTCAGTAATTCGCGTGATGAGCGTTTGAATTCTAAATGTGTCCCGGTACGTCGATTCATGTAACGATTGCTTCTTTGTTTTATGGGGAGACGACGGTTCTCTTGCAACTCTATGATTCAGGTGCACTTTCAATGGCATGGCTGTATCAGCTGTGTTTTCTTCAGTTGACTTCTGCTCTGTTTCGAGGTTGCCTTCACAACTGGAGGAGTCGGGACCGGCGTTGAGGCTGAGATACGCCGGCAACTCAATACCTCGAATAAGTGTACTCAAATTAAAGCTTGAAGCATCAGCAGTTTGTACTCCGAGAAGAGAAACCACCACAAGGGACACCAAAAAGAATGTAACTTTCCATGGGGACGCCATCTCTGCACCTAATTCTTCATGAACCAACAAAGAATTAAGTAGAAGAAGAGACAAAGGAGCTGTTATAGTCTTATAGAGATGCGTTAGTTGTTCTATATCGAGAAAGGGAGATGCAAATGTAATGAATCGAGGAATAAAGAAAAGGGAAGAGGAGATAAAAATGGGGAATTCCGAAACTTGTTCTTGGTGTAGTCGGGTTGGAGAGAGGAAAACCAACGTGGAATGTGAAAAGCGAGGTTTGAATTTGTGGAGAGAGTTTGGAATTTGGAATGTTGGAGGAGGTGCCGTGGAAAAACGCGGCAATGCCGAGAAGAGAGAGTAATAAGAGAAGACCAGTTCATGCTTTCACTATATTTTTTTGTTTTTGTTTTAATGGTGGGTTTTTAATTTCTTTGTTCCCAAGCGACGAATTTTCCTTGCGGCTTACCTGGTCCTGGTCCTGGTGTGGTGGCGTTTCATGGAGGTAGGTCTATACTCTATCTATACTATAGAGTATAGACCTGTAGTGATACTTTTGCTAAAAGGTCATTGAAATTTTGGAAAATATTTTTATCATAAAAAAGGTACCATTATTAATGATTATAAAAACGCAGATGATTTTTTTTTATATTTCATTTCCTCTAGTTGAAAAAGATTCAGTCATCCGAAATCAGTTTTAGGGTTGTCAATGGTAACTTTGAACTGTTTATCCTACCCATATCGTATTCGATAAGACGGATATGAGTAAGGTTTTATTTTCGTTAAGTTATCGGGTATGGGTATGGATAAAAAAAAATTTCATTAATTTATTGGATAAGGGTATGGATAAGGCTATTTTGCATTCGTTAATTATCCGTACCGTTAATTTTTATCATAACAAAAAAATATAATTGTAAGATTCAATTAATATGTCAATAACAAACTAAAATCTCAAAGATATATTTGTAAGATTCAATTGATGTGTTAATGATTAAACTAGGCAATTAAATTATAAGATTTGATTGAAATAATGCTATGTTAAAATGGAAAGTTATAATGATAAGACTCAATTGATATGTTAGTCATATTTTTTTTTCATTCACGGACTACATTCAAAAAATAATAAACTTTTTCAGAAGATCCTTTCTTCTCCGTTGTCATTTGAGAAAATATTGTATAATTAGTAATTAGTTATGTAATTTTTTTTGAAAATTGACATGAGAAGATATAGTATTATTCAATGTTGCACTTTATTAATATATTTATCTGATAATATTTATTTATCTCTATTGTATAATATTTTTTTCATTGAGTTAGTAACATATTTTTCCATTTTTACCGTTACTCTACCCCTACCGTTAATTCTTAACGGGTAAGGGTAGGGTACGGGTAAAGTCAAATTTTAACGGGTAAGGGTAGGGTATGAATAAAAAAAAATTTAACGGGTATGAAAAATGTCTCTACCATTTCGTATCCTACCCATTGTCAGCCCTAATCAGTTTGTTAAATTGAATTATAAAACTATAAAAAAAATTTAATTATAAAACTATAAAAAAAATTTAATTAGATGAATGAGCAAATTTATTCAAATTAATCAACAATTTTATATATCTCTCGTCCAAATGATGCATATATATAATTTTGAGATTAATAATTTTAATATTCTGAAAATACTTAAAATTTATCGTAAAAGTACTCTTGTCCCACCAATGTCTGCGAAAAAAAATTAAAATCATTTTACATGAAATTAAAATTATGTGCAATGGGTTTACAATTAAAACCCAGGCCCCAGGGCATAGAGCTGAATCAAGAGACATAATTTTTAGGTTTCTAATGGCATAACAGAAAAATGTATTTTTGCTTTCAAAATTCAACCCTTTTTCATGCGAACAAAAGTAGACCTGTCAAACATGAAACGTTTTAACGTTTCCGTTTCTGTTCCGCCGAAACGGAACGTTAAATGAAAGCTGAAATGGGTTCCGTTTTCAGAAACAGAACGGAAACGGAATCAAAATTTGTTAACGTAAATGAAACGGAACACGGAAATGAGTTGAAATCAATAGGAAATGTGACGCGGAACGTTAAACGGAACAGAAATTTGTTACGTTTGCTGAAATGGAACGGAAATGAAACAGCCATTTCGTTCCGTTACCGAAACGGAAACGGAAATGGCTGTTCCGTTTCCATCTCTAACGTTTGACAGGTCTAAACAAAAGTGCGTCAACTTCACTTTCTTGCGGAGGAAGGCCTAGCAGCCTATAACTAAACTAATTTTTGTCTGTTACTACATAGTCAAGTTTACCATAAAAAAATTCATAATGTCCCTATAATTTGTTATACCTGACAAGATGCTACCAGATAAATTCCTTAAAAAAAAATACTTGACCTCTTCAAAATTCAGGTTAGAACTTTGAACATCTGAATCCAGCAACTTGAATAATTTATTATCCAAACTCGTGCTTTTCTAGTGTTGACCCGTGACACCGTGTTACATCTCATCGGAGAATTAAACAAGGAACCAAAAAAGAGCATCAAAAAATGTTTAATAATTCACCACAAATAATGAACATATTAATTTTCAATTTCCATGCCATTCAGTTAATACACAGAGTAACAGTTTAAACACTTCATTAGAAAATTGATTGATTTTCGACGAAATGAAGAGGACTTAAAGTCCCATTTATCTAAATTTGAATTTAGACCAGACTATGCTAATTTCCTGAAAATGCGCATTCAACTTTTCTCTGTTTCTTGTATTTGAGTTGTTTTTTTTGTTCTCCTTTAATCAGTCAAAATTCAAAGTAATCATAAGAAAGTCAGTTAATACTTGATACTGTTATTTGTGCAATTTCCCAAGTACTTTCTCCTTGAGAGAATCACTGCCAATACGAGAGTGTCGACGAATTAAATTAATACAAAATTTTTTTAATTCGAGCTTGATTCGTAGTTTTATCGAATTAAACGGCAGTTATAAATTTATAAGCTGGTTTGAGTTTTATTTGCTAACAATACAAGTTTGTTTATTCGGTTCGTTAACAAATCATTTATGTCAATATTTAGTTCCAACTCGTGAGCTCATCATTCGGCTTGTGGACCAACTTAGATTTGACTTCAAAGTTCAAACCCAATTTCTATAGGCTCCGTTTGGATAGGTGTGGGAAGAAGGAAAGAAGGAAAGAAGTATTGGAAAGTGTGTAACTTTGTAAAAAGTTTGAATTGTTTATAATTTTTTTTCTTCTTCTTTCTTCTTTCTTCCAACGATCCAAACGCATCCATAGTTAAATGATAAATCTTAAATAATAAATAAACTATCATACAACACATTAATTGGACCAATTTTATATTGTGGTCAACAATCATCCGTTCTTATATATGTACTGAGTTGCATTGCTAACTATTTGAACGAGCTTGATTTAACTCGTTTTTATTTTTTTATTATGATTCGAGCTTAACTCGGTTCATTAACAGTTCGAATTGATTCAAACCAGCGGATTGCGCGTAATATTATCAAATCAAACTTGAGCAAATCACAATCCATGAATTTTTTTTTAGCAACCCTCATAAATCATTAAATTAATGCCCTTCACGGGACCCACAAGTCAAATTACCCCAAAAAATGCTGCCATGTGAGGCCACAAAGGAACCAACGCAGTTTGGAAGCGTTGCTGTCTAACCAGCTGTATTAAATAGCAATCAGCAGTTTCATTTTCATACTTTTAAGACGCACCATGTTTCCATGAAAACTTGTTTGCTTTCAAAGTTGATCCCTAATTATAACTAAACATGTCAAGGTGTGGGTCCAGGTGCGACTTTGATTTTTGATTACTTATTTAAGACGTCAAAGCTCTTCAACGATGACATGGCGCACAAGTTGAGTTGGAGGGATGGACCATGCGTCCATGCCTACCAAGGAGACTTTTTGTTGCATATTTTGTATACTAAAAAAAAAAAATTGGGAACAATGAGACTATTGAATAACGACTTTTTAGCTTAATATTCCTTTCCGTTTTGACTCAAATGGGCTTTTTGGACGGCTTGTTCTTTAAATAAAGTGAGTTTGTTTTGATATAAAAGATCAGTTTAAAATCCATATTTGTATTCAACCGACATACGTGGAAAAAAATGGTTTTGCAATCAATATAAGCTGCAAGTCTTGTATCCCAAAAAAAAAAAAAAAAAAATGGTGCTAGAAGTATAGTTCCAGTGCGTACAAAATGGTTTATAGTAAGTAAACATAAACATATGTCCCGACAGTCACCGTCAAGAATTAATGTCTAAAAAAATAAACACATGTTTATAAATTTAAACTTATATTATATATTATCATTTATCAATTCATAGAACAATTCACATTAAAAATTTATATAGAGTTAAGCTATAAACAAGTGTCGATTACGTCAACGAGCACAACAGAAAGAATCCACTGGTGATAAGTGGTTTTTATTTTAGATAAACCTGACACAATTAGGTGGCTAACATGTACTATAGTGGTTAAGAGAGCAAGATTTTTTTTTATTAAATTTGTGGAGCCATTGTTATCAAAACATTCACCACAATTAACTGATTGCCACAAGTGCTGTCTTGATATGATATGTACTGAAAGCTATATTTCAGTAATAAATAATTAGATAACTACTTGGCAAATACATCTCCAAACCTGATTGCCATTAATGCAATGTATATAGGTACTCTTAATCAAAGTTAACTTATTTTTTTGAATATTTTATATAGGATTTTAGTGCTAATTAAGTTTAAGAAATGAATAAATCAAATGCCCACATCATGATTCGGACTCGAAATACAGAGCTTGATCTTTTAAATCTACACATGCTAAAACCAGTGTCCAAACATGATGTCATGTACAGTCTAGAAATATCATTTTATTCTTCTTTTTGAGCGCAAAACTCATTCGATCTCAGTTATCGCAAGCTATAATTATACTAGTGGGTGTGTCGCGCGTTGCGCGACCTATTTTTATCACATATAATTATTGTGAACTTGTCACTTACAATGGAAGTAAGATTTGTTATATTAGATAAATGTGTCTGAAAAAAAAAGAAATAATATGGAAAAAAATTAATTTAAAATAAAGGGATCATAAACATATCCATTCTTGGCAGAGTGCACGCATTTAGCAAACATTACATTTCAGATATTATTTTCAGGTGTACTGATATCATTCATATTACATAGATATTCAGATTGAAGTGTACGAATGAGAGTACCTATATTGTTGACAGCTGAAATAGAAAAAGGGAAGTACTTATCTCTTGATAATTTTTCCTGAAAAAAGGTATTCATATGGTGATCATTTCTTAGACAGTCTAAGGCAAAACTAAGAGAGTTGTTACTATTTGTAAAAAACAAAAACAAAAGAAATGACAAACTAAAAGCTAATATTCCTAAGATGCAAATGACTACATTACTGTGCTGATCACACCTTTTACTACTTTGTTGTTACAAAGTTGACACTTTTTTTTAGCATACTACCCAGAATTATAATGAAACAAACAACCTATGCCAGAAGTTGAGTCCTCAAAGGGAAATACTGTATTCATATTAGATAAATGTCACGTTTCCAAATCTGCTGAAAAAAGAATAGAAAAGCAGGTGAAAATTATAAAAAAATCTGAGATCAAAGAAACCTTAGCTTGTTGAGCGCAACCTCTCTAAAAGTTTTTTGTGAACCCTCGTTACATGGTGAACATGAAAGAAAAATTGCTACAATTAATTCCAAATTAGAATAAAATACACGATAAAAAGGGTTATAAAAAGACAGAATAACTCGTCAGATTCGTTAAAATATATGAAGATCAGATACTCATTTTGGCAATATATGAAACTCCTTACCAGAAACAAACATATACATGAACATTTTGCTAATTCCTGACTTGAAGGATATTTGCATTGAAAATTAATCAACTGAGCCACTCCCTAAATTTTTGGTACAACAAAATAATAAACCATTTTAAGTAAGGAAGCACCTTAGTATGAAAATATCTGATCAATCAAAATGTTGGGCTGTAACCACCAATCGAGACACTAACTACCCAAACACACATACATATCAATGAAAGGGAATTGGAATTCAAATGAAAAAAAGGAATTTCAGGTGAAGAAAGCAGCTATTCTGAAATGAGCAAAGAAAATTTAAGCTGAGCAGTATACACAGAATATTTGAGAGAGATAAAAGGAACATAAACTATCGATACAGAGTTTTAATTGCAAAATAAAAGAACATAATCATGGTAAATGGATGAACTTACTCTGAGCAAGAGGTGTATAGAAGACAGTCAAATCCATAGTGTAAGAGATGAAGGCACCACAGGCAGATATCAGAAAATCTGAAAATACAGAAAAATCTAAATTAATGAAATCCATAGACAAAATCAAGTAGGAAAAGAAAATTGGTCTTTGTTTTGCTTCCATATTTTAAGTGTTATAATTGTAAGAAGGAAATAACCAATTGCTTCAGCCGAAGGACAAAATCCAAGAAGATTTATGGGACTAAGAATGTGTTTTACTTCCCTCAGTTCAATTTGAGCATTAGAAAAATTTTATTAAATTATGTGTTGGAATATTATGATAGAAACTAAGTGATATTAAAATGAAGGCAAGGAACAGTGTGTAGATGGAATATTATGTCAAAACCGAATAAAAAATCACCAAATTCTAACACAACCAAACTAATTGGCTAATTCATTTGTAGAACTGCATAGGCAAGGAACAGTGTGTAGATGGAATCGAGGATCCAGCAATCCAAAAAAAGTGGCACCGAATGAAGAAAATGCTCATTCCTTAATTGAGTAGACGACAAAATTCATCCTAACCAAGTAGTTTCTAACTTTGGCTCTGATTAATTAGCCAGAAAATAGAAGGTGCAAATTTAACTAAGGATTACCCTCAATTTGTTGTGAATTGAAGATGGTGATCTAATAACTAACAAATAAAATAAGCAGTACAAATGCCAAATAACAGACAAAAACAAAGCAAAAAAATTATCACAAAATCGGGCAAAATGCTCAATATGTTATACCATGCTAATAGATCAATCATAAGTCAATATCTTTGTTCTCTATATGCTGGTTCTCCATATGATATGCACAGAGGTTGAGGTAACTCTTAAATATGACAATTGCTTTATTGAACCCCATCCTTTTTTCTACTTCCAGTATGGTTACAACAGTGAGACTCTTCATACCTAACAAAGGCATTTTAAAGACAAAATGATATAAGAAAATTGATATTGAAGTTTGAAACATATTCTATAATCATAAACAATAAATGAATCAAGTTGATCAGTTAGAACATCAGCAGTTTTGTTTTTTGAAAAGGGAGGAGCTAATCAACCAACTTAAAAAATAGAATTATTCAGAAATAAGTAATGATATTACCTTTAATGAGATCAACCAGCTTATAAAGCCTGTGGATAATTCCATTCATTTGAGAATCCATTGCAATGGGAATTGAGTAAACTGGTGCCAGACCAGAGGTTCATTAAAAGTAAGATCACAAAAATTAAACCATATTACACTCAATAGGTAATAAATTGTCTAAACATTTGTGCACATCATGTTTAGACAGTATTTTTTTATTTTTGGCCGTGTCAGACAAAATCTACAATGCTAGTTGTGCATTCCTTGGACTTCATTAATGACTTCATTAATGGAAATTAGTTTCTATGTCATTTAGTATATATTATTAATCCTCAATGGGCAAACATATAACTAATACTAACCTAATTCTCTGCCTCTCTCGTAAGAAAGCATAAGTTTCTGCAGCATTCTGCTTGTACCATTGTAAATAACAGAATTGTGATGATGGGGTCTGTAGCGATCAATTCGGGATTCTAGAGTACATCCTGGCCTATGACTTGACCACATCAACCAAAATTGTAGTTACTGGAAAAGAATTTCAGAGATAAGTCAGGCATTAAAAATTTACTAAAATGTGCCCTTCTGAAAAGAATTATTCCAAAAGGATCATCAAAAACTTACAATGACATCACATAAATCAAAAGGAAAATACTTACTGTTTAATTTAATAGGCCCTCAGCCGTAGTACAGACCAGCGCCGTATGGATATTGTGAGCTCTAATCACAGTACGTATCTGTGTTTTCATTGTTTTATCTAAGAGAACAGTATCCCCATGTGTAAGGGTCATCTGTTGCATTCTGGTTGTATTATCAGGCTTTACGCTATCAAATTCTATGTTTTCACCTATAGAAAAGAAAATATATTTATAAAAAAAACTTAAATAGTGCCAGATTTATATGAGCCATAAACAATATTAAAGAAAGAATCTGATAGTACTTCTTATTACATATTTTCAAAGAGCATTTCAAAGCATTCTTTAGTATATTTCAGATGCATTGTAATCAACTCTTTGCCAATACAAATGTATTCTTATGTGTCCTCTTGCGTCTAATTGAGATTTTTATAGAATGAATCATCTGAAACATGACCACCTTAATCTAAATGAGGGAGTAAGATATGAGCTCATCTAATCAACTCAAGCTCACTGTTTGTAAAATAAACAGCTTATGTAATTTTTTCACTTTCTTGTTTTAAATCAGTTAGCAAAAGCAAAAAATTATGAAATAGATTAAAATTAGTACTGGATTCTACGTTTGATTTTGTTTGTTCCTAAATTGAGAATTGAATTAACTAAACAAATCCGTAAGCAAAAAAGGAAATCAAAGCGCAAAACAAAAAGAAAAAAATAAGGAGACAATCTTCTTCTTATAAAACATATTTCAAGAGGCACAATTTCAAGTTTTAAAATCGCAGTTTTGAGATCACAATTTACATCACTCACAGTATGAGAGCAGAAGGAAGATGGATGAAATCAGCACAGAAAATAGATCGTGGAACAAAAGCAGAAGCAGATCCGATACGAAAGAAGTTTCCGTAGAGCCCTACAATAAAATATGCAACCAACAGTGAGGAAGAAGCGAAAAATTGAGATACCATGTTGTCAAAACAACACATGACAGCAAGAAGCACAGTATTGATAACAAAACAGCAAAGCAGGCCCAGTACAATACAATTGTTTTGTTTCCATAAGAAACACCAACAGCCCTAAAAGCATTATCAGTGCAGGTTGTAACACAGGTTTGTTTGTTTGTCTAAAATAATTTTCTGTTGACAATCCAAGTTAGCTCTTTTCTATAAAACCATGCAGGCGTAAACTGAGCAGGAAATAAATAAATGAAGTAAGGAATAAAGAAAGAAATTTCTGCAAATTTCAGTAAAACAAACCATGTTTAGTTTCAGGCGTATTTTATCAGGCACTGATACTACTTGAGGAAACAAATTGCAGCAGGCCCACTGTGCAATCATCCAGAAAATTGCAAACATTTTTAACATGTTTGTAATTTTGAACATGGCTGCAATTTTCAGCAGAAAACGAAAACAGAACCAAATAAACAAATTAAGCGAGGAATTAAGAAACAAATTGACATGTTTTTCACTTAAACAAAATAGCGGAAGTTCGACAATGATCCTGTCAGAGAGCACATATTTTGAAGGAGCAGTAAAATCTGAGGTGCCTACTACAACCGTGGCATTATTACCTGGCCGCACAGAAGAATCAACAATACAGCCGGAACAACCTGCGACGAAAAAAAAGGTTGATCGGGTGAAAGAAAGGAATCGATTTCATCTTCTGCGCGATGTTGACTTTTGGGGGCGTTAGTTCATTCTTTTGCCTAAAATAAATTTCCGTTGACAGTCTAAGGTAGCTGCTGCGCACAAAACCATGCAGCTGTAAATGGACCAACAAACAAAGGAACTAACTAATGAATAAATAAACAAATTTCTGTATTTTTCACTGAAATAGAACAGCTGCACTTTTCAGATACATTCTGTCAAGCATCACACACTTTGATGGAGCAATATGAAAATAGAGAAGCAAACAAACAAACTAAGAGAGGAATAAAGAAAGAAATGAATTTATCTTTCATTTGAATAAAAAGGCTGTAATTTTCAGAGTTATTTTCCCAGACACTACATATTTTGATGGAGTACTAAATATCTGAGACAACCACTACAGCGCCATCAATGTTACCTCGTGACACAGAAAAAGCAGCAATGTACCTGGAATAACCTGTGATGAGAAACAAAACAGACTGACGAGGCGAAAAAAAGAAAGCAGGTAACCCGATGTCCTGAGAGAAAAATTGGATGAGAAGAAAGATCAGAAAATACCAAAAGAAATTTCCTTGTGAAACAAAGCAGAGCAGCAGGTAGTTAGCAGTTCGAAAGCGAGCACAATGAGAATCCCTAAAATCCAATACGGAGGAACAGCGCGCAATTGGAGAGAGAAACAGTAACAGAACAGTTCTACAATGAAAGAGATAAACACAGCTCACAAAAGCTGGAAGTATGAGCGTAATTGTTTGACAAAAGGAGCAGGAGAAGCACTTCCAGAACTAAAAAGAAGGGAAAAGGGATCCGTAAACCAGAAGTACTCACCTGAAATACACCGCAAAGGACGTAGAGGGAACGGTGCACGAACCACGACCAACCACCAGGATTGATCCGTACGCACACCACATGGCGATTGAGCGCAGGCCATACCGACGCGACAAAAGGAAGAGAGGGAAAAAATGGCAGCAGCACTGAATGGGAATGATCGCTCCGGAATATACCTTGGAAAGCAAAGTTCAACGGATGGGATGAATTAATCGGAGGGCTGGGATGGAAAGGAGATAGAGTCCACAGACGGTACAAAGATGAGCCCCAACAGCGCGGCGTGCATTCGATCTGAACCATGAAACCAAACCAAACACAAACAGACGGCCAAGAGGATGGAATTTGCCAACAGCCAGCGACAACCATCTGATCCTACCAACCGGCAAATCAAGGGTCAGGATGAAAGACTGTTCTAAGAACTGTTTACCTACAGTCGGTCAACACATAGTCAACATGCGGGCCTTAATATATTAAATGATGATGACTAGAGTGAACATATTTTACGTCTGTAAACGAAATATACTTGAGATGAATCCTGTAAAAAAAACATTATTTTAGATTAACGTAAGAAAATTGGGGTGCAAGCTCTGTCGTAAATAAGTTAAAAAATCAATGAACTTTCCAAGCAATTTTTTTAAAAATCAATTAGTACAATCCGCATTAAAAAATCATCAAAAATTTACACGATTTGCATGCAGTAGCGTGGCACTTGATGCCTAATTGGTGATGAATTCATGATTAGGCCTGCATAACGTGCGAAACGGTTGACGAAACTATGGTGTTTCATTGATGAAACCGACCTTCAATTTCGTTAAACGTTTCACAAGGACAAAACGATCGAAATTTATGAAATTTTCATGATTTACACATTGATGAAATCGTTTCATTATTTCATTAATTATTTCACTAAACCAGACGAAATCATTTTATTATTTTTGTTAACCGTTTCTTCCGGACAAAAAGAAACGAAATACAGCTAAATTGTGAACACATTCTATTTTATCTCAAGGCCCAGAATTAGATTTTGGAGAAAGCAATCAAGCATGCATGATTTGAGCCTGCTTGAGAATGCCGATCCGATTTTTCTAATATTTTATCTTAAATATTAAAAAAATGATATATATTTTAAAAAAATAAAAAAATAAATTTTTTTAGATCGATTTTTCTTGTTTTGTTTTCTCATTTCTGAGATGTTCACCTACAAGCCTTTCCCTATTGGATGTAAAGTCATGGAACCCAGTGGCTTTTGGATTAGTACTTTACTAGCATTTGTTTCTTCGTTGTGTAAGCATTGCAAATTGATTTATTTTCCTGACCGGGTTACGAGTTAATTAACATCGATCCCTGATATGAGATAGAATACGGTGTTTGTTGTTTAACCTTTCTTTCTTGTAATACTCGTCCGGTATTGGTCTGTGACTCTGTGGTACGGAGAACATTTTGCTTGACGTTTTGCTTGAGTGAGAACATTTATAGTGTTTGTGACCTGTAAAGATAGCATGCGCATTTATCTACCCAGATTCTATGTTGCCAGATGTGACCAAGTGAAGCAAATGTCGCATGCTGGGTTTCTATAGTTTTGATGAAAGTTCACACTTTGTACAGTTTTGGTTGATTTCAAGCTCTGATTACTGAGGCTTGGCAGTATCTGTCCATGAACACGAGTCGACTTCGCTTCAGGCTTGCAGAAACTCATTCGGGACTGAAATATCATGGAAAACTTGAAAAAAGGTTCGCTTTCTTCTCTAATTAGTGTTGTCAAATTTTGGGTAATATGTATCTTAAGCTTCTGGTAGTATTAATTATCAGGTATCAATATAGTAGAGATGAATAACAAGTTTTTCTTCCCTCTGAAAATATGATCAAGGATCACCAACCAATAATTTGCACACATAGCCAAAAAGTAAATTAAATGTAAATGATTTATACACAATTGATCTAGAAATAACTCTGAAAATGATTTATATACATTGATCTTGGAATAACTCCCTACTGACTTATTTCATCTATATTTCTTAGAATTGGCATTGAGATCCAACGAATGAAGTATCTGCACCACAGAATTCATGCTCGGTCTCTTGTTCCGGTCCTCTTCCAAGCAATCTATGGCTAGTCTAACCATGGCAGCTGCCTGGGAAAAACTAAACTGCCCCCTTAATCTGGAGTCAGCAAAATCTGCAACCCAATATGGCTCGTGGCTCTTTGATTTCTCTTTCAGAACCATAACCAGACCATTTAGCCCCATTTCTACCTCTAATTTACAGCTGTTCAGTACCCAATCTGAAACCCGAACCCCTATTACGAGCTCGATTAGCAGCACCCCATAGCTGTAGACATCAACTTTTGAGGTTATGGGAAGACCACATGCCCATTCAGGTGCAATGTAACCTCTGGTCCCTCGAATCCGTGAGAAATTTGGATTTTCTCCGCCTCGATTCAACAACTTTGCTAACCCGAAATCAGTGATTTGAGGCTTGAAATCTTTACCCAACAAGATATTCTCAGGCTTCACGTCACAATGAAGTACCCATTCGAGACACTCGTGGTGGAGATAAGCAAGCCCTCTTGCTACCCCTAATGCTATCTTATAACGCTGTCTCCATCCTAGCACAAAATTGGCAGAAAATAACACCTTGTCCAATGAACCATTTTCCAAGAATTCATATACCAGAATCCGGTACGACTGCTCTGAGCAAAACCCCCACACTCTTACTAGGTTCTTGTGGTAAATCCGTCTAATAACACTTAATTCAGCTTGAAACTCTTCTTCTCCAAATGAGGCATCTTCTAACTTCTTCACTGCTACTACTCTCTGGTCATCTAATACCCCTTTATAAACAATTCCTGAACCTCCCCTTCCAACCACATCCTTAAATTTACCAGTAGCCTTCTCCAACTCCTTGTAACTATATCTTCGGGATTGATTAGATATCCGTTTATAACCTTCTTCTACTTTGGATGGCTTGTGCTCTCTGACTATAAACCAATAACCAGAAGAAATAAAGACTACTTCTACAACAAATACTGCAATTATAAATCCATAGAAATATACCCATATCTCCTTCCTGCTTTCACTCTGTTGTTGTGAATCAATCGTTACCTCTTGTGCTGTTGTGCTGCAAATGGGATGGGACAAATAGGAAATTGATGCCTCTTCTCCTTTAACACTCGTAGAAAGTTTCAGATATATGTCGCTCCTATTACCTTGAGGGAATTTACCATTGAAGAAAGACGCCATCAAATAGCAGTGGCCATTTGGGTTTTCAAACTGAACGGCTTGACATGATGAGTCACCGGAGCACAAGTCTTTGCAATTCTCAAGCGAACTAGAATTATCGACTCTTATGGGTGAACCCCAATAACCAGAGCCAGGAAGAGGCCAAAACCATGCCTGATTTAGGGATGTGTTGGAGAGATCAAACTGAAACGTGGACCGGCAACCTTTGCTCCAGTTGCTCGGGTCTGACATCTGGTAGCCAGGGGGACACGTGCATGTAGGTGTCGGTGCATAGACACAAAGCCCGTTCATTCCGCAAAATCCATGAATGTCACAGGGGTTAGTTAAAGCCATCCATGATACTGACCAGGTACCATCTTCTTCACTGAGACTGTATAATCTCAGATTTCCATCAGGGTCAAGAGTTAGCCGCCTCCAAATTCCTTTACCCAAGTCTGAAGCTTTGAACGTTAACCCATCACTTGACAAAAATATACCATTTTGATCAAGAACCGCACACTTTGTGGTGAGGAAAGGGAGTGTCCCATCAGCTAGCATGCCTAGAACACTAAAATTCTTATTGTACCAGTAAATGCTAGAAATTTCAGATTGGACATATTTAAGTGACAGCAAGTAACTGTCCTCAAAACTTAATCTGTAGTAGTCTGAAGAAAGACCACGGAACGCAGAAGTGAGTTTGCTATTTGTAGTAATATGTTGGTTAGGTAATAATGTATCAGTCGGAGAAGCAAAACTTTGCCAGAGTGAATTATTACCTATATCCATTATGACAAGATTTCCAGTGTCTAAGAGCTCTGCACGGTGTGTACTTGACAAGTGAGTGTTGGTGCTCCATATCACATGTCCTTCGTAGTTCTTCAAAATCAAGTAACCATCTTTGTTAAATAAAACCGACGAACGCAAACCATAAACAGGAAGATCCGAATTTGCACTCCAAACGACTGTTTTCTCTGCTGAATTGGAGAACCAAATTGAAAATGTAAAAGCTGTCGAAGTAATGTTGTAGAAGCCACAAGAGAAGGTACCGCTTGGTGATTTGAGGATGTCAGAAGGGTCTTCGACAGAGAGCGACTCGCCGGGAAGGAGGTAGTTGCGAGTTGCTACTAAATTTGATGCATGAAGAAGAAGAAGAGAAATAAGAGCTAACTGGCAAAGATTGATGGAAAACAAACACACCTTCATCATCCTAAAAGGAATGGAAGGAGCTATTTTCTTTTCCTTTTTTCAAGGAACTAAGCGCACAATTAATGAGAACCGAGTTCTCTTAACTTTTACAAGTAGAACTCTTTCTATTATTTTGGAAATCATCATTTTTTTTTAACTAATCAAGGTGGCAGGTGTGTTAGCCACCTCCATGTGTCTGTTGACTTTTTTGTCTTTTGAAACATGATTGAGGACTTGAGGTACCTTCCTTGCGTCAACTTGACATTATTTTGTGAAGCGACAAATCATCATAACATCATCATATCATATCATCATCATCATAACATATATAAATTTGGAGAAATGAATCCGGATCCGGAAGAACTGTTGGCAAACAGTTCTCCGTACAGTGTTATGGACCGGATGGATTGTTGCTGATGTTCAGTGTGTGCCTGCGTATTCAAGAGCACATAAATTATGATGGTCACAGAGGATCTGATGTTTAATTCTGTTGCACCTTTCTCTGCGTGCTGCGTGTCTCTGTTGGCGCGTCTTTCACTGACCGCACTCACATGGGTATCAGGTATGTACAAACTTTTGAATTTTTTTTTTACGAATTTTCAATCTACTTTTACCATGCACATGGGTAGTGATTTGAGCCTTGGGGATTCTATATTAAGAAAATATTTTAAGAAAATATTTGGGGGTGCTTCACTCACTCACCCACGTTGGCGGTTGGCCTAAGTGAAATATTATTATCACTTAATATTTTTAAACGTATGTCTATGATACTTAAAACAATTATTATATTTTATTTAATGTGCCTTTGTAAGAGAAAATTTAAAAAATTATATAGGATACACAATCAATAAAAATAAAATTGTCGCACATATTATTATAGGCTTTCAAATATCATACACATGCTATTTTGCAAAAAAAAAAAATTAATTATTCTATTTTGTTTGAAATTAAGTTTATTCTTAAGAGATTATGTGCTATTACATATATATCATGCTAAAAATTATAGCACAACGCAACTAATTGATATGATCACTCGAATGGATAAAATGTACAAAAATAGAAAAAAAAAATAAATAATAGATCGCGCAACGTGCGAGATCCCCACTAGTATTCTTTACATTTCACATTTTGTGTTAGCTGACATTACTTAGTTTAAACACCCCCCCCCCCCAAAAAAAAAAAAAGGGAAATTACTAAGTTCCCTGTATTGTCACTAAGCAGCTAAAAGTTTTATCATTGCATTAGATTTTTAGACAAAGATTGATAAAGGACCCTTGATATTTGGGACTATTTAAGTTATCTATCATTCACATAAACAAAGTATTAATGCGCACCCGTATTACATCTACATTTTTTTTTATGTGAAGAATTGAAATGTCTAGTGGTTCAAAAAGTTTGGAGATCTAAGGGAAAAAATAAAAAGAAAAAAAATTATATATAGTGCTCATTGTTTTGTGAAGGCAAACTGTATATGGTGGGGGGTTGAATTAAAAAGGGCTAAAGGCCTAAAGTGAAAGCTTTGTATGGGCATAATAAAAATATGCAATGTAAGCAATTCATTGGGCAAATGTGCTGTGGTGGTTAATAAATAAACCTAAAATAGGTATTTCTTTGTCACATAACAAATTTTTACAAAGTTAAAGCCCCCAGTTCGTTACAACTTACAAAGAAGTTTTTTTTTGAGGGTTAGCTTACGCCAACAAAATTTAATACTAAGAAAAAGTATGTACACAGATATTTACAAAGAAAACTCAAAAGAAAAGCGACCCAGGCCGCAAGTTAAATGTATAGATTCCACAACCTCACATCTGACACAATGCTAGAAAAAAGTCTATTGGTGCGTTTGGATAGGTGTGGGAAGAAGGGAAGAAGAGAAGAAGTGAAAAAAAGTATTGAGAAGTGTGTAACTTTGTGAAGAATTTGAATTGTTTATAATTTTTTTCTTCTTCTTCTTTCTTCTTTTTCTTTCTTCCAACAATCCAAACGCACCTATAAGTAGAAACTGTTGTTTGTGAAAAAACAAAGGCATTCCTGACTTTCCAAATGTTCCACACGGTTGCTGCCCAGATGACACTCCCAGATTAAGTCATCGACTTACAAAGAACTTAATGACTGCTAGATTAAGTTTTCACATTCCCACTATATTCTGGGAAAACCACAAAATTCTTATAAAGGCGGCTCCAACAAATCCATTAGAAAACAAGACGTTCAGAATGGAAATTATAAATATAAACATAACAATCATAGCTACACACGACACGAGACGAGACCTTCTAATCAACGAGTTTCATTATAATAGAATTATCAGTTACAAACATTTGTTCTCATTTTCTTTCTTTAGCCTTTCTCTAAAACTGTCAAAGCAATGAGTCTCATGTTCCGAGTTCCCACCAAGCCCCTATTAAAATTGCTGACATTTCTCTAGTTAAAACTGTCAAAACAGAACATTGTTAAGAAACGTTGATACTGACATGTCTAATTGCATGAGCTTTTAATTCGTGCACGCCAAGTAAGCACCTGCACGGCTGCACCTTTGTTTCCCGAATTTCACGAGAAAGAAAGTCAAGAGTCAACACTCATGTTTTGAGGTTTCACATCTTGGCAACTGGAGATTCTCCTCTCTTTGTTTGGATGGTACGGAAATAAAAAAGAATAACTTTTTTCTAAGCATCCAAACAAGTTAGGAATAAGGAGAATAATAATAAATTTTTTTTTTTTGCTCAATTTGGATAGTGTGGGAATAAGAGGAATAAGGAAAAAAGTATTGAAAAATGTGTAACTTTATGAAGAGTTTGGATTGTTTATAATAAATTTGAGAGTAGGAAGAATCTATTTTTTTATTCTTGCACCCATCCAAACGGAGCCTTTAGGAATAGCTTCTTCCAACAATTATATATACATAATTTCAACAAAATTAGCTAAATACTAATAGCTAAATGAAATTTTATGTGCTTTTTAATTAATGCTTTATTTAATATTAAAATAATAATTTTAAATAATTTATTTATTTAAACTAATATTAATTGCTTATTCTAACTCACCATCCAAACAACACTTCTTATTTCCGGAATAACACTCTTTTCACTCTTCCAAAGTTACACACTTTCTAATATTTTTTTTCTTAAAATTCTTATTCCTTCCTTATTCCCATACCATCCAAACGGCCCCGAATGACTAGGGTCTCTATATATAATTTTAATACATTTAATGCGTGTCAAACAGGCGCCAAAATTTACTCCATTGCAGTACGATTTTAAAATTTTGGCGAAATCCTCTGTAACCATGTTTAAACATTGAGCGCTATATAAATATATAATGTTTGATATCATTTGCTTTGATCACGAACTTCTACCCCGGGATTCAGAGAATAAGAAATACAAAACAATAAATACATGTTTCAAATTGTAACCCTCCCATGCATATAAGCTACCAATATGTTATTTCTCCACAACATTGTAAATAATTTCCCTCTTGCAGGAAGGTAGTAATCCTGTTAACCTAATTAACACCTAGAAGGTTAATCAATTTCCGTACATGCCTACAATTGAAAGCATTCGATCCTAGAGACAAATAAAAAATGCCTCCACGATGTTATCTTCTCTACACAATGCAAAATCCCAAGTACAACTAGGATTGCTGCAAGCTCAATATCATATCTCCGATGCAACCTCTTGATAAATTCCATACTTGGTTTTGGGATCTTCCAAACTAGCTTTGAATGCGTTTAAAATGCATCCAAGTTGCATCTGTCCTGTTTAGGCTACAAAAGAAACGAGAGGAAGGATGTTAGGCAGTCATGGTATTCAAAATTTTGAAGCACATTAATTAACAGAATTCTACAATTTAGTATAAACTCTTCTATGCTCTTACTTTATTAAAACTATCTACATCATTTACTAACCTGACGGGTCTTTCATGAAAAAGCATGCCCCGATGACAATATAGCAAAGGACAAGAACAAGTCCCTTCATGTAATGCCATTTTTCATCCTACAAAATTTTCTTATAAACCTGATAAACAACAATAAATTGATATGCAGACAAATAAACCTGGTTTTCATAAAAGGTACCTGAAGTGTAAAGGCAGTGACAAAAATTGCCATGACCAAAGAAGCAGTCTCAAGGTGGCTAAAATCAAGACCCATGTTGACTCCCTTCACCCATGCGACAATCAAAGCAAGAGGCATCTGCCAAAGAAGTGATATCTCAAAATAAAGCCACACATTTGAAGGAATTAAATAAACATCCCTAATTTATTAGATCCAGCACCCAGTACTGGCACCATTCGGGTCACTTTCAGAAAGCTGATTAGACATTAGTTGTATCTTGGATATGCAAGAAATTTTTTATTCAGTATATTACTTTTTTTGGTGGATATTTGTTCTTGTTTGTGTACAAGTACCCAATGCAGCTGGCCTTACCACAAACATGGAGATCTGAGTTGCAGAGCCAAGACTGACACCTAAAGTGATATCCTGCAAAGCCAAAGATACCAGCATGGTTATTTTCTTCCAATTTCGTAGTTTGCTACTTTTCTAAGCATTATCAAGTACTTAGAAGGGTATGGAAAAATCTCACAATCTTGTTCTTGAAAGCAAAAATGATTGCACCAGCATGCTCTGCTGCATTTCCAGCTATAGGAAGAAGGATTACACTGATGAACCGAACTGGAATGCCCCATGACTCAGACGCAGCCTACCATAATGAAAAGAGATGTAAAATCATAAAGTCTTACTGTACATGTACTTTAGTCCCTAGTTTATCGTGACTTGTGATTACCTCAATAGTGCTGACGATGTACTCAGATAAAATTGCAATAATTATGGTCATTCCAAGCAACCAGATAATGGCACTCGTGAATCCAATAACAGGGACATCTTCTTCATCCGACTCATCCTGTACATCATGCAAATATTTTGTTTCATTTGAAATTTAATACTGTATTCTTCAGGTAAAGTACCAGTATATTACAAGGCCAGATATAACTTTCTTTCTTATTTTAAAATTTATTCTCTGGCAAAAGACATACTGCAAAATGTTAATAATGTTGGAATCATTATATACTTTCCTAGCTGGTGGTCTAGCAAGTACCTGAGAGTTGAACATTGAGAAAATATGAAATATCAACAATTAATTGGCAAATACCTCCTCCTGTGCTAGAAAAATCTGTCTGTGTGTGTTTAACTGAAAGAAGAGGCATCCTGCATAGGCCACTAGCATCAAAATACCACATGACCTAGAGAAAACTAGCACGGCGCCTGATGCTGTCATGCTCTCCCCACTACTAGTGTTGTGCTTGTATATCACAGTTAGTCCATGGCAAATCAGACTGAATAACATAAGGCTCAAGCTGACATCAGCCTGCTTCTGTAATCCAAAATAAGTACATAACAAATCAATAACATATTAAACCAACTCATTGTGAACTTTATGTTCACATTAAGTGTATCTGCTTACTCGGTCAATTGTCCGTTCTTTTCCCATGTTAAAGAGGCCGCCACAAAGAAGAGAAGAGCCAAGAACAAGAAGCAAGTTTGAGAGAATTGAGCCTAGGAGGGACCATTTGAGAACATCAATCTGATCATTGTGCAGAGCTAGTAGTGCCAATATGAGTTCAGGTACATTTCCACAGGTTGCATTAAGAAGCCCTCCCACTGCATGCAGAAGAATTTTTTGGAATCACTTACTATGGTTAATATATTGAAATATCCACCAATCTATTACTAATTGAGTTCTCTGTCACCTTCGGACAAGATGTTTTACCTACCAGTTGGTCCGGTGCTGTAGGCAATTTGCCTGCAAAAAGCAAACTCAACATTTTGAGAAAAAAATATCTATGCAAAATCATTTTAACTCTCATTGATAATAAATGGATGTTTTGTGTCGTGCGCACCTTTTTTTTTTTTTTCCCTTTTCAGTTATTTAATTCTTATTATATCTGAGAATGCTTCTGGTGTACATTGTGTATTGGATAGTTCGGCAAACCAGTCTTAACTTTCTAGGGCTCATAAAACGCTATAACATTTGCCAGATGGTTTGCATATCACAATAGTTCTAATATGGCACAGACACCTAAATGGCTCACTGTATTAAAAATAACTGCATGTGCATGTGTAATTATGTGCCTCCTCGAACCAAAAACTTAACTTCCGCTGCGTAGATGCTTGAATTCTTAACAAACCACAGTCCTCTGTAATGCCAATGTCAAAGAATCTTATAACTGCGTTACATTTAGTGTAAGGCGCATTGTTGGTCAAGCAATTGCAAGAGTTCTACACTATCCCTAGGGCAGAATGTGGTACCAGTTGAGAATCAATGCATAAGACCCAAGAATGTGATACAGAAAACTAGGAGCACCCAGTTGTTTATTGTAGTGAAAAGTACACAGCAACAATATATTGACTTGATGCATTTGCAAGGATAACGAACAATTAATACAAAAGAGAAGTTCGGAACTGACTCGCTGAGGAAGCTAACACGTTCAGCCAGAGGAATGAGGCCTATCAAACTTAATGCGAAAACCCAAGCCTGCTCATCAAATTTGAAATAGAAATTTAGTACAAATGAAGATGGAGCCTGAACTTTTAATATCAATGAAAAAGAAGATGGACCTAATCACAAAGAAGAATGTGACTTCCAAAGTTGTTCCAGAATTCATTATTCAAGTGATTTAGGCTCTTAAAGACACTGTTATATTTTCTTATGCTTAAATTAATGAAAATACTTAGATTAAATAGTGACTTGCCTAATATACATAGTGTTTCTCATATTTGTAATTTGGTCCATATATAACATATGCTTTGCACAGGAAAAACAAACAAGGATAAAAAGCAGATAACAAGATTATAGTTTCTAAACTGGTGTGTTTATAGTTGCATGTAAACCAATATTAATATACTAGGTACAGCCTGCAAAACTTTGATATTAATTAATTATCCACATCTTACTTTGGACAAGACAAATTAAATGAAGTCAAACAATTCAGCAGTAAAAAACATGTTTAGTTCACGAAAAACAATAATGAAAAACAGTTAACAAAAAATTATTCGTCCACTAATTTGATTTTTAAACAAACACAAATTGAATGAAGTCAAACATTTCAACAATGTCATTAAGGCATTCTGACGAATACATGGGGGGCACCAATCATGATGGTCTTTGAACTTTTCAATATATTACTTAGGGATTCCAATTGTGGTATGACTACACATTCTAATGTAATTTAACTTGACAGGCTCAAAGATCCTTAAGTACAGACTCACCAATATACTATTATTTTTCTGGTAATATTTCATTGTACCACATGAAACCTTTATTCAATTTCATAGTTGTTTTAAGGAACATCATGTGGCAGTTGGAATCAAAAGTCTGTAATAAAATGAAAGTGGTAATTAACCATTACAACACCACATAGGCTTCTCACATTTTTCCATGACACCATGGTTGTACTAACTACTACTAGTTTATCACAAATAAATCTGGCCTAATTAGTATCTTTCTTTCTTGGGAAAATATGAATAATTAACACTGCACTTCATGTGATTTCAACATTATCCACTAAATCGACCTTGTAGCAGTTATATAGACAAGTGTTATCACATTTATTGGCTTAAGCTCTTATATATCTCAAGGTGACTATCGTTTTCCATTATCAATGTACCAAGGCCACGGAATTCTCAATAGTTCTAATACAAATAAAATCTGAAATGCATTAAAAGTCTTAAATTAATTTGATTGATTATGTCTAGTTAATAGTCTATTAATCTATTTTACTAGAAATCTCAACAGCAAATGAATAATTGGCTCCAGCGATATTCTAATCTTAAAATATCATATTAACAAACAGATTATAAAAACCAAGATTCATCTGAAAACGAGACAATACTTACTGAACCCGGTTCGAAAGCCTGCGCTACAATGGCAAAGGGAACAGCGGAGAAGAGAGGAAACAACCTCGTGCCGAGAAACACCTCATGGAGATTCGCGAGAATCTGCTTCAAAAGAGTCGAATACGCCATTTTCGCGCGATGCACAGTCACCTCCGATTGCTTCCTCTCGATCAAAGGAGACGAAGACGTCGAGGTCGATGGTGACGACGAGCTCTTGTCGCCATTGCACAGCAATCCACTCTCCAATAGAGTGCTCGGATCCGACTCCATTAGAGAGGTTTAAGAGGTTTCTTCTACTAATCTTCTCTGATTGCTTTTCTCTAGAGAGTAGAGAGAGAGAGAGAGATGAAGATATTATACAAAAAGTGACACGTGGTTGTACAAAAAGTGCAAAGATACTATGAGGCGTCGTATATATACGGGTGTACTGTGCAAAGCGCAAATAATTATTTGACGTTTTCTTTTATCATATGATTGGAACTAGGAAGCTCATATGATATATGTGGGAATTGCTCTGCTCACGCGTCTTTTAAGAGATTCATTTCTGTTTTTTTTTCCTCGGACCAAAATACCCTTCATTTTTTAGTTCCACCGGAGTTCGATCTATGAGGTAATTTTGAGGGGTTTTTTTGTCCAAATGGAGTGAATCTCTGAACAATGGGCGTGAGCAAAGTAATTCCCGATATATGCGCTGTGCTGTGTGAGCAGAAGCTCCATGCACGATAACAGTAAGCACAGTTGCCGTTTTTTATGGTTGTAGCCTCGTAGGCCGGACTAGGATGCTTCTGGGAAGCTTCCTTTTTAGCTATCATGTATGCATGCTGTTTGCATGAAGGGTTAAATTAATTAGTTATATAGTTTTAATTTTAGTTTATATATCATAAGCTGACTTACTGGGTAGTACAGACGGGTCGGATGGAAACTGGTCTGATTGAACGTAGTATCTGTTCAATTAATAATTCATTTAGATTGACAAACTTAATACATGATAGAGATGTCTATATTGTTTTATGAATTAATGAAACACATAGCCGTAGCCCGTAGGCTAATATTTTAGAGAAACAAATAACTATATATACTTTATAGAAATCTGATAGTCATAGAAAAGGGTCAACTTGTAAGTTCCTTTAGAAATTCAAACTTTTGATTTTCAAAAATAAAATATAATCAATGATCTTATTCAATGCCGCAAGGAATAAATATTCACCTTAATAAGGTCATAAATTTTAAAATCCATTAGTTTGAAACCAAGTGGGGAAAAAACAACAAAATTATTTAAAAGCAACAAATTGTTAATTGTTTAAATGTATACATTGCAACAACAAGAAACAAAACCAATAATTTATTTTTTGCCGTACACAAATAAAATAATTAATATGACAAGTAGTATCGTTGTATTATGTCAACAAAAAAGTCATTGACAATTCCTTTATATTCCCACACCATCCAAACACCATCCAAACGGAGCCTTTCCGTTTGGATAGTGTGAGAATAAGAGGAATAAGATGAATAAGAGAAGAAGTATTGGAAAGTGTGTAACTTTATGAAAAATTTAGATTATTTATAATAAATTTACTCTCTTAATTTTTTATTCTCTAATTTTTAGGGCTCATCTAAACGAAGCCTTAGTTAATTAGATATTATTGATACCGACAACTCTGAATTTGGAATCATGGCACCAATCAGATCAGGAACACCTGTACCGTTGATCTCTATCATGACTCAAGTGACCCTCAAATCAATGATAAGGTTAAGTTACCAATGAAAGTGGTAAACTGGTAATAGGTTATAGGGACAGAGTTGCTTTTTCTGATAGTGATCTATTTATTATTTTATGAGAAGATACTGAAACTCATTACCAATAGCTGGCTGCCACGTTAGACTCTTCGCTTATTGCTGTAAAAAAAAATCTCATCCACCCTGTTCCAGATTTACTAAATCTCTGCCTTATCGGCGCAAAAATTACATTTATTATTTTTCTTCATTTTAAATTCAACGGTAGATCAACTATTGGCTGATGTGTCCAATAAACTCGGAACAAACCTACTATACATAATATTATAATAGGGGCTGTTTAGATCAAGCGTGAATTTGAAGAATTTTTTATTCCTAGACATAAATTTATTATAAACAATCCAAACTCTTCACAAAATTACACACTTTCTAATACTTTCTATTCCTAAGTGATCCAAACGGCCTTATAAATTATAAATAACAGAGGAATGCATCGTTTCGACAAATGTGGTTAGATCTCAAATTTGATAGTTCAAATGAGTTTGTTCTTCGTATTGAAATTTCTTTGTTAATTAAATTTTATATAATTTTTAAATTTTTTAAGTATTATTTGGATTTCAAAAAACAGTTGCTTTTGGAGGATTAAAAAATAATTAGATCGAGATATTTTAAAAATTCTAAAAATATAGTACAAAAAAAAACGTGAAATTTAGTTGGTGAGGAGATTTCAGATCATATTCAACCATTCGAACCAGTCATTTGAACTTTCGAATTTGAGGCTCCGTTTGGATGGGTGCAAGAATAAAAAAATAGCTTCTTACTACTCCCAAATTTATTATAAACAATCCAAACTTTTCACAAAATTACACACTTCCCAATACTACTTCCCTTATTCCTCTTATTCCCACACCATCCAAACGGAGCCTGATGTAAGATCGTATTTGATGAGACGCTCTATTCATATCGGTCAACCCGTAGCATTTTTTTTAAATAATAACTATAACGCATCTATTATTCCGAAGTTAATTTTCAGAATAATGCATAGAAATCCCCATATAAAATTGAGGACATTACAGCCATGTTGAAGATATTTTTCTTAAGGCTCCGTTTGGATGCAAGAAGAAGAAAAGTAAGAAGGAAGAAGAGAAAAAAAAATTATAAACAATCCAAACTCTTCACAAAGTTACACACTTCCCAATACTAGCTTCTTCCCACTTCTTCCCTTCTTTCTTTCTTCCCACACCTATCCAAACGGAGCCTTAGAACAGTCACGAACAGTATGGCTTTACTAAATAATGGGAAAAATATGCCGGTCAAATTCAGTAAACATTAATAAGGATTTTATAATATAATAGAGCTTACTACTATAATTATAATATAAGGAAATCAAATGATATAAATATGCGTCGGCGTGCCGTGTAATCAAATTATAAGAAATTTATGAAAAAAAAATAAAATATAAATTCACTTCTTAATTTGCTTTTCTGAGTCATGTAAAGGGAGTGAGATAAACAATTATACGTTTTCCACACAAATCTGAAATAAATATATGAATTTGTCCATTTAAGATAGTAACAGTGCTTCAATAAATGATAAAAGATCTAGTCCTGTTAGGTGGCGGAGCTAGGGAGGCTGGAGGAGGCCTGGCCTCCCGTATAATTTGTGTTTTGATTAAATCACATTGGACTAATGGTTAATTTGAACATAAAGATGTGCCTTGGTCTTCCCTAAGTTTGTGTAACGAGTCATACTCGCATTACTCTTCAATACATCACAGAAAGCACAATTGTAGTTTCTTAATATCACAAAAGACTTAAATAAAATAACGCAAAAGAATATTACAAAATACCACTAGAGTTCCACTTTCCACTTTATGTATCCGTGGGTGCTAGCTACTACACTTAAATTAAATATCGAAGTACTCTGAATTTTATTTAAATATTACAATGATATCCTTCAAAATGTTTTTAAATATTACAAATAATCAATGAGATGGATGAGATGTTATCTAAATATTTTGCCACGAAAATTTTAATTTTAGTTTAATAAATACTAAAATACTTATAAACAATAATTAATAAGAACTTGACGATTTTAAATTTGCAATAAACTACGTGAAAAATCTACATAACATCTATGGACTTCTTTCGAATGATAATAATAAAATTAATAATACTTATTTATTATTTTAATTTTGTTTTTAATTTCTAACTTTTGAACCTCGGCCTCCCCTATATTACAATCGTGGCTCCGCGCCACTGGATCTAGAGCTTCGTGATTGTCGTAATAAATTAAAATGGTCTTATTTCTCGAAAGTCAAGAACAACTGCCATTTATTTTTGTCATTGTTTGGATGTTCTCACAACAGTACAACACATGTGGATCTTTATTAGATTTTTTTGAGCTCAAGGAAGTAGGGCCACCAAGGACCCATGTCTTCACATCTGAACTAAATGACATTATTATTGATTTTTGGACAAATTACTGTGATTATCCCTTTTGCTATAAATAGATTGCTCCTGCTCTCATTATCACTTTTTAGTTTTCAGTGACAGTCACTAAATCAAAACTTCTATTCTTTGTATTGCTTTAATTGATCCCAATTGAAAATAATTCCAAAAAATCCATCCCGATCCAAAGGGGTGGATTTATTAGAGAGAGGGGGCCTTTTATTGAAATGAGAATATCAACTCAATAAAGAAAATTATCCTTTATAAATAATTAAACACTCATCTTTTTATTCTCTGCTCAATAAAGAAAAATTGTCCTTTTATCTCCTTAATTTTATTTTATTTTATTTTTTTGTCAAAATCAGTCTCCGTCCCTAGTCCCTACCGGTCCACATCATCTATGTCGTACTTTCCGATACCAATGTTTGTGCCATCCACTTAGACTTTTCAAACGTGTGAAAGAGACATGGGATGGACCATTTCGTTTGCCGTACAAGTCAAAAAGTCTAAATTGCAACTGTATTTCACATAATTTTTTTTTTTGAAAAGGGCCCGTAGGCTAAGGATTGAAAAGATCAGTTACACATTACAATTGGGGATCAAATAGGAAGGAAAAGTAAAACCTAGAGTTCTCACTCTATTAATCAAAGAAGTGTTTGAAGTGTTTAAAGTGTTTGAAGGCACAAAACTACAACCACAGCAGATGTTGGGGATAGCTCACAGAGTCACAGATGGTCTCAGCTGTTAAGTGCCACAATGAATAGGCCCCAGTATGATGTCATTGCCTTTAATCAAAGCCATGGGCAGGCCAATTGCTTCATTGATGGTTCTTGGGTCCATGAGATGGATGAGGGTGCTGGAATAGCCTATATTCTATTCACTGGTGACAGTACTCTAATTCAATACTGTTTAGAGGATGTGAAGGCCACCTCCCCTTTTCATGCTGAATTCCTGGTGCTCAAAATGGCCATATCTGAAGTTGCTGCCTTGGGGATCAGGGAGGTGTGTTTTTTCACAGATTGCCTCCATCTTTGCAATGTTGTCAATGGTCACACTGGTATGGATGCTGTTGAATGGCAGGTGTACACTGATGTTTTAGATTTGATAGCTACAATCAGAAGGGAATCGGGCTTCCATTGTTTTCATGCTACTAGGGAGGATAACCAACTAGCAGATGGATTAACAAAATACATAATGAAATACATTTCGTTTACCGTTTCGTTTTTTAAACAAAACAAATTTTTGTTCCATTACACGTTCTGTTTCAACATAATGAAATGGCGAAACGCATGACGGTTATATCATTGACGGGCCTACATCCACTGCCTTCCCGTCACTTCACAATTTATGCATCTTTTCGGAGAAGGAAACTGAGGTTCTTGCATGCTAAAGAGCCGTTTTCTTTCTGACCGTAGAAATTTTAAAGTGTTTCAGTTTATTATCCCAACCCCTGGAAGGCAACAGCTTGTTATCTTCGTAGAAGAAAACGAAGGGTAAATATCAATTCATGACCCATTTAAATTCTGATATTGAATAATAATATTGATAATAAAAATAATATTATAATAATATAATTAATAATCAAATAATAAAATATTATAATAATAATTAATATTGTAATATTGTAATATTAATATAATATGTACTTTGGATGGATAAATAACTTAATATATGTTCTCAAAATTCAAAATATAGTTTGACATAGCTAAGTGCAATTACCAATAAAAATCACCTAGCCCGTATGATATTGAAACATTATATATGTGCTTGTATAAAAAGTTAAAAACAAATGAAAAATAACTCTATTTGTTTTGTTATTTAAGATTAATCAACATTTTTTTAAATCAAAATATTTTTTGAAAAAGTACATAGCGAGGAATAAAAATAACAAATGAAGTAAATAAATCACGGGAAAAGAAATAATTACAATGCTATATAAATTAAATAATTTAAAACTAAGAATGATAACTGTCATCTACAGTTTTATCATTCCCGCCATCGCTAAATATAAAGCGAACATATACAACAAACAAGGTAAACATATAGATAATCTAAGTGAACACTTACAAATAAATAAGTGTTGTCATCACTTGTTTAGAATTTTACATGCATATTCAAGTTATTTTCATTGAACTTATTTGTTTGTATGTGTTCATTTTGATCATTATATATGTTCACCTTGTCTATTTTATGTGTTCATTTTGCGTTTAGCGTCGGCAAGGATGACAATAATCAATTTCCTTTTAAAACTATTACCGTCTCAACAAGTTGCCAACTATTATTACTACAGTATTTAAAGATTGTTCGGTATATATATATTTTTTTTGTTATTCTGTATAGTACTTGTTTTTCTCGACAGAGAAAAGCCTATATTGAATGAATTTTAAATCAAACAAATACCTCTCTCCTTTTTTGCATTGTTGCTACGTACAAGTTGCAAATACTTTTGAAAACCAGGAATAGAAAACTCAAATATCATCACATCAGTAGACGAAGTTTATACTTTTATCTTAAATGCTATTACTAAAAAGCAACACTCTAAGGCTCTACAAAACATTCAAATAATTTAAATCAGACATTAATCACCTTCGCTTCACGTGCGTAGAGATTCTTCAAGATTTCAATGCTCTTTAGCAAAGTCAAACAACAGAAATTACAACCCCGATAAGCATTTATTACTAACTACCTTCAAGATCCATTAATTACAAACTACCATTGAATGATTGAAATAGTCGGATGTACAAAATATACACCAAATACCTATGTATAAAACATTATTTTATGTCATAGAACTTTCGATCCAATAGTGAAGTTAGGTTCTTTCGGCCCCAAAATTAATGGACAAAAAACTAATGCCAAGGCTGTCAGTCATGATTTACACCAGTGCTTGTGCCTGGTGATTGGGAAACTCAAACAGCATGCTAACAAGATTATCTGTATTGAGCAATTTAAATGAGCAAACCTGTGATCTTCTAATTAATCTATTGATATGTCAATGCCTCGTTACAACATAAAGGAATAATCTAAAGTTAAATATAATTTTACGATAAATCCATTTTAAATACTGAAAAATAAAAAATTGCAGTTGTAGACGTCTTGTTGCTATTTAAAAATGGTATGTACCAAATTTTAGTTTTTTTTTTAGATTCATCTAATAACGGTGAAAACATCAATATTTTTTTTAAAAAAATTAAAGATATTAAATCCAAAAAAAATAAAGATTATGATGATGCACAAAGATTCGCTTTTTTTTAATTCTTCAATTGGAAGAAGAGCTCTATAGAAGGCTTTTATGATGTGCAGGCTGTCGACGAGATCAAACAGTTAATTTGAATCGAACATTTATGACCTTAATTACTATCTTAATTTAGAAAAATATGGCCCGTTAACTGTAATAATTAATTGTTATATTAACAAGACCTACATCAAAAAGGAATTCTATATACATCTGATACATGCATTACTTGACTGTATAAAATATAAAATGGGGCATCGTATGCGTAATACCCGGGCACTCATAGAGTCATATAGGGCTGCATAAGGTCTAAACGATCACGGAAATGATCGATTTCGTTAACTTGTTTCGTTTTGAAACGAAATTGACTACCCATTTGCGTTAACTGTTTCGTCAGTGAAAATACCACGAAACCATGAAAATACATATGGACGAAATATTTTTAAGCTTTCGTTAATCGTTTCGTTTTTAAAACGAAACCAAAATCTTCACCGTTTCGAAACGAAACGGAAAGACGGTCGAAACGGTGACCGTTTTCACCCCTAGAGTCATAGTTGATAGTTTTAATATCTTTTATTTGATGGCCCAAAACCGAGGAAGACAGGAAGCCTTTTCGGGGCCGTTTGGATCGCTTAGAAATTTGGGGAATTTTATATTCCTAAGCATAAATTTATTAGGAAAGTGTGTAACTTTGTAAAGAGTTTGAATTGTTTATAATAAATTTGGATGTAGGAATTTGAAATTCCCCAAAATCCCAATACATCCAAACAGCCCCTTCCTCTCTTTTTTATAGCCTGACCGTCGTTGTGTTATGGGCTTATGGCACAGCTAAACTAAATTAAGTGGTCGGATTGGGCCTATGTTCTATGATTAGACATTTGTTAATAGTAAGATTGGGCTCAGCGAGTATTTGTCCTTTTTCTGAACAAAAAAGAGAACCAAGCATTTTATCTTCTTCGTAGTTTTCTTGTAAATGCTTGTGATTAATAGTAAAGACATTCCCTTTTTTATCGGCGTGAAATTGACTGATCTGTTGGTGCTAGTTGATTAATTGGAAAATTGAGAAAAAAAAATGTGTTCATTACATGAGTCTGAGAAGAAGATTTACGCAAATATATAAAAAAAAATTAGGGCATACATTTGAGAGATATAAGTGAGTCGTTGGAAATGCCAATTTTTTTTTTCCCCAAGTGATCATTTCTTTACTAATAATTTCGACGATTATTTTCCTGACAAGTTTATATATAAGCTCCTGCTAAGATAACTTGTAATACCTCCGAATAGTATGTCGAAAAAATTAATTAGAAGACTTAATTTGATCCTTTTCTTTCTTCGAAATATTATTCCAATTAGTGCAAGCTCCTTCCAATCTAGTTTGAACTTTGAACAACAAACCTATTTACGGTACATGATACTTTTTGATGCACAACCATGCAATTTTGTGCCGGAAAAACGACATTATTACATTTAATAATTGCAGTGCCAGTGTATAAGTCCATTAATTGTCAACACAAATGTAACCCGCAGCTATAAGAAAACATTTAAAAAATATATATTTGGGAAAATTAGATCAATGCCACCCCAAAAGTTCAAAATTAGAAAAATGCCACCTCAAAGTTCACTCTTAGTTAAATGCCACTTCAAACTCAATTTATTTAGAAATTTGCCACATCCACTGTATAAAACCTCTCCCAAATACAATCTATTTTAGTAATGACCAAAATGCCCTCTATTTTTAATTCAGATGTGTATTTGTGAGTTGCGACCCTAACTTCGCATTTTACACAGTACCGTACCAGATTGGTAGCAGAAATTGTTTGGCCTCGATAAAGGCTGGTACAAAGCCTGTACCAATGTCGTGAACACAAAGAGAGATCAGATTGGTGGATTAATACAAGCATAACACTACCATTTTTTCATTCAACACATTCGTTCCAGTGGTTTTTCTGGTGAAGTGGCTTAACAAAATCCATCCCTTATACCATCAGCTCACAACCAATTAACCAAAGAAAATTGCAAAATTAACTAATTCTCTTGACTAGTATCGTTTAGATTCCATTTCAATTTATACTAACCCACTGTTAAGCCGTAATTAAGATTTAAAAGTTTAATTTCAATTTCACCCAAATTCACAAATGGCAAAACCCATATGGGAAGAGAAACCTGTGCGTGGTTAGCCGGTCAGAGAAATAGCTACTTGGTCAAAACTGAAAATTTATTGGAGGCTTGGAAGAAATCAAAGGCGGAGTGACGGCGGAGTGGTCGGTGAAGGTAGCGGTCGAGCAAAGGCGGAGGGGCGGAGGGGCGGAGGGACGGCGAAGGGAAGGCAGGTCGACGACTCAAGCGCAAAGTTATGTCTGGGATCTCTAACGAAAATATCGTAAATGAAGAAGATAGCATTTCAGGAAAGAAATAAAGAGATGAATTAATAGAGGGCATTTTGGTCATTACTAAAATAGATTGTATTTGGGAGAGGTTTTATACAGTGCATGTGACAAATTTCTAAATAAATTGAGTTTGAGGTGGTATTTAACTAAGAGTGAACTTTGAGGTGGCAATTTTCTAATTTTGAACTTTTGGGATGGCATTAATCCAATTGCCCCTTAATATTTTTCTCGCCCAGAAATATGTATTTTACGATCCGAAAGGCTATAGAGTTGAAAATATGGTTTTGGATTGTTATATTTAACATCTTGTTCGACTAAGCTACTTTTTCATTAATGCCTACCTAATCCACATGGCAATTTTCAGTTTATGTAACTCGTAAAAGCAACACAACATATGGAGTCATCGACTTCTTTCTTTCTCTTTAACTTTATGTCAAGTGATAGTTGGTATTAGTTAGAAAATGTTGTCATCTAATCCTAATCCTTCCGTCCGGGGTACACATTTGCATTTTTTTTTGGCTTCTACTTTATTTCTTCTTTTGCAGGAAACAAATCTGGTGTAATGCCAACACCGTGTAGTGCATCAATTCGGATCTTTCAAAATCAATTTAACGGTTCTCTCTCATTTCACTCAATTTTTTTATAATATTCGATGGATTGGTTTTGAAGGGCCTGAATTGTTGTGCTATAGCACAACACCAGATTTGAGTTGCAGGTAAACCTTCGTTTTTCCAAGAGAATGCCCTACAACATCCGCAAATTATTCATTTAAAGTTTTTCTTAATTTATAGACGAATTAAATACATTCTATAAATTGCTTGTGAATTTTATAAATTATTTTTAAATCGGAATTGCTTAGGACCATCCCTAAGATACTATCATCCTCATCATCCTCACGCGTACGTAACAAATTCCTCTCTCCCCACGCGTACACTCTCTCCCCTCCCCCTCCTCTGTACGCTATCTCCCTCCCCTGCCCTCTCCTCCCTCCTACTTACGCAGTCCCCCCTCCCCCCCCCTCCTCTCTCCCACATACGCGGTCCTCCCTCCCCCTCCTCCCTCCCATGTACATCGTCCCCCCCCCCCCCACCCTTCTCCTCTTCCTCCTTCAACACTTCATAACTGTTGAAGTTAATATATTTAAATGTTGAAGGCAATATCGTAATTGTTGAAGTTAATATATGTACTGTTGAAGTTATATATGTAATTGTTAAAGTTAATATGTTGTATATGTAACTGTTGAAGTTAATATATATAACTGTTGAAATTAATATATATAACTGTTGAAGTTAATATGTGTAATTGCTGAAGTTATATATGTAGTTATTGAAGTTAGATATGTAAGTAATATGTTATATATGTAACTGTTGAAGTTAATATATATAACTGTTGAAGTTAATATGTGTAACTGCTGAAGTTATATATGTAGTTATTGAAGTTATATATGTAAGTAACCTCAACATTATAATCAATATATATGTAGTTATTGAAGTTATATATATTAACTTCAACAGTTAAATATGTTAACCTCAACATTATAATCAATATATATTGTGTGTGTGAGAGTATGATATTATCAGAGGGTGGGGGGGGGGGGAGGGGGGGCGTACGCAGAAGGGTGGGGGTTGGGGAGCGTACGCGGGAGGGTAGGAGGGGGCGAGCGTACGCTGCAGGGGGAGCGTACGTGGGAGGGCCGGGACGAGCGTACACGGCAGGGAGGGAAACAGAGCAATTTCCAGAAATAGAAAACGCGTAGAGTCAAAAATAGAGAAAACGCGTGGGGATGATGGGAATGAGGAATATCGGGGATGATCCTTATCACCCCCCATAACTTCAATTAAATCATTTTGTAATCTAAAAATAACAAAATATTGGTATAGTTATACACATTATAAGGAAACAAACTAATTTGAAATTAAATTCCCGATATGATCATATCATAATTTTAAACCTTGCTGAATTACTTTCGAACTTTTTATTATTCAGAATGTGGCGTACAATGCATCAAGTTTGAACATGGTTGGTTTAAGACTGAGAAGTTAGAAAAGTTTTAGGGGCCGTTTGAATTGAGGTGGGAATTTGGAAAATTTTTTATTTTAGGCATAAATTTATTATAAACAATTCAAACTCTTCACAAAGTTACACACTTCCCAATAAATTTATGCCTAGAAATTGAAAATTCTCCAAATTCCTAAACGATCCAAAGGGCCCTTAGATATAATTTTGCTCATCTGAACTAGTTTTTGTTTGTTGGTTTGGATATCAGTCTTTTTGTGTAACTTCTTTTTCTTTCTGTTTTCTACCTTTGAGTCACTGTCAATGACTATGAGTGATGACCTAGTGTTTTTTTTTTCGAGAAAAAAAAAATCGTGTTAGTAAAAAATCTGAATCGTTCGTAGCGAATTCCAAAGCCGTTCGATTTTTATAAATTGAACCGTGATTATAATCGAGTGATTTCAATAGCGTAAGTTTACCAACTCAATCCATTTTTTTTTTTTTTTTGACACCAACTCAATCCATGAATTACCTCAGTTATACACATTCCGACCCAACATAGGTTTCTTGATCGAGAAGAGAAAACACCTTATCTTAATTTCAAATTCTATTATTATAATGAATTAATTAATTATGACTGCATTAGTGAACAGCTCGAGTTTAAGTTTGGCTTGGGCCGCTCCTAAATAGTGGGAGATTCTTTTCAACTTTCTTGAAGTAGATAACCAGAACGAGACTTTAATTTGAAGTTTTGAAATTTTTTTATTTCAGTTTCACATTGAGAATCTTTGAATTATCGAAATATGATTTAGGCCCATTCACATCTGTGAAGATATATTATCAGGTTAAGATTGCACTCGGCTGACATGCCAGAAGATACGCTTGGCTGTTTGGATTGATTGAGGATTTTGGGGAATTTCATCTTCCTACCATAAATTTATTATAAACAATTCAAACTCTTCACAAAATTACACACTTCCCAATAAATTTATTCTTAGGAATTGCAACTTCCCCAAATTCCCCAAATTCTTAAGCGATCCAAACGCCCCGATATACTATTATAAGATTTATCAGAAGATATGCTAGAAGATACGCATCAGCTTGGATAGAATCATAGTATTGTGATTGTATTTTATTTCCAAAAGGTTACATTCCATGTTTAGTGTAATTGGTAATTTACAGAATTTTCTCTGATATATAGCAGAGCACCTCTATGAGAAAAACTGATAAATAAAATCTGATTTGATTTGATTTATGAGAAAAACTGATAAATAAAATCTGGGTGGGAAGGGTCTTCATGGAGTGCGTGTTCTATATGCATTTCATGTTTTCTTGACATATCATCTTCTGTTGCAAACAATCAGGTATTCCTATCGAACTACAAATACCAACTCTGTTGCAAAATTACAACTTCAAATATATAATATACTATATAAACTCATGGTTTTTGAGCTGATTCATTACAAAAACAAATATTCGCGAACTTTTCTTACTTAAAAATCCATTAAAATTATTTCTATGAATGATGTAATAAACATGAAACAATATATCGTGTAGGTTCAAGATCTCAAAGAGATTCGGAAAATCAAAATATAGTTTTTAATCATATTTATATAATATATATATAATATACTAGAAAAATAATTTATATATAGAAAAATGATCTTATAAAACTTCAAACCCTTTCGTCATTGCCACTGCATTTAGTTATACTGTCTTTTGGTGAATAAAAAAAGGCAATTAAGACAAGGGAAAATTAGGCCAATGCCATCTCAAAATTACAAAATTAGAAAAATGCCACCCCAAAGTTTCTCTTTAGCCTAATGCCACCCTAAACTCAATTTATTTGGATATTTGTCACACATACAGTATAAATCATACCCCAAATACAAAAAAAATTTGTATAGACCCAAATACCCTTTGTCTCAGTTATTTCGTATTTTTTGAAACATTCCTCTCGTCCGTTCATGATTTTAGTACCTCGATATCGTGACTAAACCCAGACATTTCACTTGCTCTGGCAGCCATCGCCATTACTCTGACACCACTCCGCTGTCGTTTCAATACCGTTCACCACTGAAACCCTAGGGTCTAGATCCTTCGCCAGGGCACCAAAAGGGATCAGAGTACAGGAGAAGAAAATTGTCTCCTAGCGTGCAAGAGAGAAGCACGGAGAGGAAAAAGAATATGAGCCAGCTTTTATTGCTATTCCCTTGGTTTACCTTTTTCAGTTATTATTTTTCATGGATTAATTTCAGACGTTGCTATAGTGACTGAGAAAACAAGTTTGCTTCATTTGATTTCATCTGTTTACATAGAAATTGAAGATCAGGTGCGCCGGAGCTACGGCAAAGTAACGACGATCGCTGGCGGAGACGGCGATGGTTGGCGGAGCAAGTGATCGATGTGCTAGGTTCAGTCGCCATGGTTGAGGAAATAAAAATCGTGAACAAAGGGGGGTGTTTCAGAAAATAAGAAAGGGTATTTTGGTCTATATAAAAAAATATTGTATCTGGGAGATGATTTATACACTATGTGTGGCAAATATCTAAATTAATTGAGTTTCGGATGGCATTGAGCTAAAGAGAAGTTTTGGAGTGGCATTTTTCCAATTTTGTGATTTTGGAGTGGCATAGGCCCAATTTCCCCTTAAGACAAACCCAGATGACAGAAGTTACATTTAATCATAATCACAAATATAATAAACTAGGGGTCGTTTGGATGGGTTGGAAATTGGGAAAATAGTCTATTTCTAGGCATAAATTTATTGGAAAATGTGTAACTTTGTGAAGAATTTAGATTGTTTATAATAAATTTGTGACTAGAAATTGGAAATTCCCCTAATTCCCAACCCATCCAAACGACTCCTAGATCCTCGAGTTGCGGCTCCTGAATGAGTATGCATGTCTACAAAGCCAAGATGGAACTTGAAAGTCTTTTATTGTTTTATAAGATTTGTCAAAAATTGCCATGATGATGATAGTAATAGTTTTAAGATTTAAAATAAAATTATTGTATACAAATAAAAAAATAATATTGCAAAAATAAGCATACGCATAGAAACGTTTTATATTTGTAGCGATTGATACTCAGAGATTGGAAACTTGTGAGATTATTGAACGGGGCTTTAAACAAAAATAAAGTGGAAAGGCTAGTTTTGTAAAAATGACTAGTTGACGACCATCATGGTTTGTTTCTCCCTTCTCCACTTTTGGGGCCGTTTGGATCGCTTAGGAATTTGGAAAAGTTGCAATTCCTAGAAATAAATTTATTGGGAAGTGTATAACTTTGTGAAGAGTTTGGATTGTTTATAATAAATTTATGGTAGGAAGATGAAATTTCTCAAATTCTTTGGGGAATCCAAACAACCCCAAAAGTAGGCCCTACTTATATTCTTTTTCACATGGCTGCCCGAAAAAAAGAGAGGACCGAATTGTATCACTCCCATGTACATACACCAGGCTCACCATTGCTTCAACAAATTATTACTTGGGAGGACCCACATGAAAGCAAAACAGGACCGTAAAAACTTGAAAGCATACATATAATGAGCGGACCATGTTCACTACCCAAGAAGCAACATCAGGAACCCTGTGGGCTAAAGTTTGAGCCGAAATATGTGCCGGATCATAAAAACAATAAAAATCGACTTACAATCATTTGAACGGATACATTTACTCCTGCCATATAAAAACCACGCAACAAAAAATAGAGAAATATAAGCTAAGGTCCATACAGTCTAGCATATACCACACACACACAGTGGGGCCATCTGAAAAGAAAGTCAAGCAAGATCTTGGACACCTGCAGGCTGCAGCAAGGAAGGATAGACCATGTAAAGATATATGCAAAAACCTGCCTTGTCCAACCTAGATTGTCTGATGCAATCACACCTCTATAATCCATGCAACAAACCAATTCATCCTTTATTTTAATGAAAGAGAACCCACCACAGGAACAACCACACAAACAAATAAACCAACAACAAAGCTGCACACTGTTCATCCTTTATTCAGGATATATGGTTTTTTGAATTGCATTTTCTTTTATTTTTTGAATCTCAAAGTTTGGCAAAATAACTTAGCGAATTGCGACGAAATCTTTGCACTCTGAGAGATTGTCCCATAATTTTTAATAACGAAATAAATGGGTGTTTCGTAACGTTTGGCGTTTCGAATTGAATGTATATTAAAAGAAAACAATCCTTACAAGAAATGGGTGTTCCTAATTCAAAATAAATAAAGTAAGAAAATAATCCTTACAAGAAAACATTAATAATATACAAATTCACGTTTTATCCAAGGAAAACGACACAGCTCTCTAATTTTATTAACTGTATATTAAAAGGTTGGGTAGGCTAGCAATCTCGACTGTCCTGAAATCAATTCTCAAATCGTTGGGTTTTTTTTTTTTTTTAATAAACATATAGAAATGGTGTATGGTAGGGGATGCTCATCATAGTTTCTGGGCCAATTGGTAGGCACCATTCAAAATAAGAGGGCTTTACAACTTGCAAGTAATCAATCAATCAAAACATATATTCATTTGGACAATTAGATCCGGATCCGGAGATATTGTTGGCCAACAGTTCTCCGGACAGTATTCTGGATCAGATCAATTGTTACAATAGCTGAAAGTGTGGCTATATAATCAAAGCGCATATCAATAAAAATAGTCACAGAAGATCCGAGCAGACCATGTGAAGCATAATTTCGGCCGGATTCCCAGTTAGGCATGTGATATGTGTCTGAATTTGCACTTTGTTTTCGCTTTTTTTTTTAACCTTGGGCTGACAGAGAGGCACGCTACTCTCGATGGAATGGGTGACGGTCAAAAGTACACTTATGTCATTTTTCATTTTTGTACCGAGATTTTCTGTGACGGTCAAAAGAAAATATTTGTGATTTTTTGGATGCACTTCCTATGCAGAACTATTAGGCGTTCTCCACTTATCTCCAAAAAAAAATGACAGCTTTATAAAATCAATTGCTTTTTTCCTCAAATATTCATAATGTAAAATTCTTATGTATTATAAATATTTGCAAAGCCGCAAACAAACAATCGATTAAAAAATATTGATTTAAATACTTTCTAAAATATTAGATGAATGTTAAATTATACATGTCGAAAATCATAATGACAAAATGGAAGCAAAATAGATACTTTAGATAGTCTTTTTGTTTGGTGTTAAAAATACCATGTATTTTAAGTGTTAAACCAGAGAATTCTGTACCGTCCCATAATTTAATAGTTTAGATCAAAGATGCTGATAATTACAAAAAATAAAATATTAATATACAATTTTGACAAATAGTTCGCGCAACTCATTACACTGACAGGTGGGACCATCAACAATTAGTGCTTATGAAATTTAAATTTTAATGATTGATGTATAGACAACAGTCTCATTCTAATTTTCTGTCTTAATTTTATGAAATCAGGAATTTTTTTTCTTTTTTTCTGTTTTATCGCCTCATCTAAAATATTATTTTTAAAATTTATTTTTCATATTATTTATTTTTTAAGACATAGTTATCTTATATAATAAATTTTAATTCAATTGTAAGAGACATGCTCACAATAGTCCCCACTAGTTTATTATTAGTCTTAGAAAGAAAATTCCTTGTCTAGTCGTATCATGGACGTTAATAGCAAGAAGCATTTGAAATCATGGCATGAACATTATTAAGGAGTAACTAGCATTTAAACAGAAAACGATGTTTCTACAAATGGTCTTAAATATCTATTTTTTATAAAGTAAAATTAATTAAGCATGTTGTCTCCGTTTTTCGATGGTGTAAAAATAAAAAGAATAAAAAAAAAAGTATTGAAAAGTGTGTAACTTTGTGAAGAGTTTGGATTGTTTATAATAAATTTGAGTTGGAGCAATTTTGGAACTTGCTTTTCTTCTAGAAAGGCTCTTTCCTTTCTTCTTAACCCGAAATGAAATGACTTGTGACTGAGAAAAGGTTCTTTTTTGAAGATCCTCTCGAGAACATACAGTCGAGATGGGGTGGAGCATGTAGCTCAGAAAGATTAGAGCACGTGGCAACGTACCACGGTGTCGGGAGTTCAAGTCTCGCCCAATGGCCAAAGCCTTAAATTGTTAATAAAAAATAATAAATGATGATGATGATGATGATGATGATGATGATGATGATGATGATAATGTGGTCTTAAAAACTCGTGAATTGATGCAAACTATGATTCTCTTTCCATTGATTATTCTTGGTTAGCTCCGTTTGGATTGCTTAGGAATAAGGGCTCCGTTTGGATGGTGTGGACTGTGGAGATAAGGGGTGTGTTTGGATGAGCATGGAATAAGAAATAAGAATAAGAAATTTCGGTATGCGTACTTATTCTTATTCTTGTGCAACCCAAACAACACAAGAATAAGAAATTTGGGCCCTTATTCCTATACTAACAAAACCATGGTATAAGAATAAGGAATTTGAATAAGCACGCATACCGAAATTCCTTATTCTTATTCCTTATTCCATGCTCATCCAAACACACCCAAGAAGAATAAGGGAAGAAGTGAGAAGAAATATTGGGAAGTGTGTAATTTTGTGAAGAGTTTGGATTGTTTATAATAAATTTATTCCCTTATTCTCTTATTTTCACACCTCATTCAAACGGAGCCAAGAGGAATAGACTATTCCTAGGCGAAAAATATTGGGAAGTGTGTAACTTTGTGAAGAATTTGAATTGTTTATAATAAATTTACGTCTAGAAAGAAGCTATTCCTCCTATTTCCATTCGATCCAAACAGAGCCGTTATTAGTTTATTACACGGAGAACCAAATTGACAACTAGCCTCTTTTATTTTTTTTTAATATTTAATAACATTGAAGCGCAGGCAAAATTGAAATACGCAACATGATCTGTCTTTTTTTTTTTTTATTTGCTGTTATCGTTACCACCTCTTCGTCTATAAGCAAATTTTTTTTATAAAAAAAACATCGACGGATCTACCATTTTTAATACAATTTAATGCATTTAAAATTAATTTTAATACATTTGTCATTTGACGTCTTCATTCACTATAAAAAAAACTTAAAAAATATATAATTTGCATGAAAAGGATTCTAATGCCAACGTTTTGGTGTCTCTAAATACCAATATTCTACCGTTTAGTTACTTTTTCAAAATATAAAATTGTAACGTCAAATCCAAACAGTTGATCCTTTTTAGTTTAACGACCGATGTGTTTTTATATAAGTTTTGTAAATTTTTGAGTTTATTTGATACTCCATCAAGAGTTAGAAAAATAAACGAATTTTATTAATCATAATAGATTCATTCTAACATGTTCATGTTTTAGCATTTAATGTCAAATAAACTCTATAATTTACAAAACTTATATGAAAACACATTGGTTGTTAAATTAAATAAGTTGAATGGTTTGGATTTCACGTTACAATATTAAATTTTGAAAAAAGATCTAAATAGTGGAATGCTGACATTTGAGGCAACTAAAATATTGGTATTGGAATCCTCCTTATTTTACATAGATATTTCTTTGAATGAAAGATAAATGAAAAGGCTAAAATAATTTGAATTTAAAATTTAAATAAATAAATAAATAAATGAGATTGTAGCATTGTGTGACGCTGAGAACCTAATACTCCCTTGTTTAATTTGGAGTCTCAAGTAACTCCTCCACCCCTTGTTTTTAAATTTTACAAATACTCCCTTGTATTTTCTAAACAGTTGCAAATGCTCCCTTCCGTTCATTTTTCCTTTTATAAAAAGCTTGAAAATAAACATGCTCCCTCGTGTTTTGTAAATCGTAAAAAAGTTTCCACAGAACAAGGGAACAGCTCCAAAAGACCAACACTACGAGGTAGTTTCATAAAACTCGGGAACTCAAAATTGAGAGATGTCGAGTTTGGACATTGAAAAGAAAAGGAAAGAAACAAAAACAAAAAGAAATCTTTATATTTACCAAATAGTCAAATAAATTGCGCATTGTGGACCGAGACAGCTTTCAAATTTCCGTGCATGTGGTCTAGTGAAAAAGATGCATGAAAGTGAAATATTGGAGAATTTTGATTCTCTGTTCGCATCACAAAAAGATGCTAGTAATATTATATTATTCTAAAAAAAAAGAGACAGTCCTCCATCTGTCACCGTCCGATCAACATCAGACGGTCCTCCATCTGACCCATATACGAGAATCTAAATGTTGACCGTTGGATCTTAATCTTCGGGTCCAAACGATTTTCCTTCTACCAGAGTATCAACATTCAACGGTTTGACAATTGACATTTGTCAGTTGACAGATGTAACTAGCTGCGCGAAGGAATCCAAACTTCCTAAATTTCATACGCTTTAATGCTTTATCGACAAATATCCTTTTCTTTTTAAAAAAAAAAAACTGAAATCGAGAAATAAAATTAAATTTTGGTCAAAACCGACCACGCCACCTGCGACATCCACGCGGCGTGCCTACTAAGAAAAAAAGTATGTTCAATTACATTTATACCCTTTGGAATTTGGATAATTGGATGATTAAAAATTTTGCGTTGTGATCAATGCAAATGCCGTGGTCCATAAAACACTGCATGGATCCGGCGATTCACCTGCCCCGGCACTAACTGCCTAAGGTAATATTTAAAAAAAAAAACAAAAAAAAAAATTAGGGAGAGGATATTATAATGGGTAGACGAGGTCTATATTCTCTCTTTTTTTTTAAAAAAAAATATATATATATAGCTTGCATTAAATAAAAAAATGAATTTGATGTCTGTGTTAAAAAGAAAATTATGTTTGTTTCATTATACATAAGAAAATCATAATTAATAATTAATAAGTATGAATACTTCCATATGTAATGGATATTTATTTAACTGAAAAATTATTATATTTTTATATGGTAAAATAGCAAAATTTATCTCTTAAATAATATTTTTTTTTGTCAAGATACAGATACTAATTTGTTCATGATGAGCGTGTTCATGTATTAGATGAATAGAGCACCGACAAATGAATTATATGTTTTCATACCATGCGAGATGGATATAATATTAGGAAAATTATTAGGAGCATAATAATATTTTTTTTTCAAAAGAAATGATTAGTTGTTATACAACATTAGTATTTAGTTAAAAACTTACAATGGGAAAAAATAAATATATAACTCATATATATCAGGGCTTCCTCATTTTATATTCACATTTTTTCTATAATTAACTTGATAAAAACACATATTATATCAGTATAGTAAACCAAATACGTTCTTCTATTTTTAAATCAAAGAGGGTGATTTTCTTTTTCTGGAGATTTTTGTGGTCCATCATCAACTATTGAACCAGATACATACAGCCGACGGAATTAAGGAGACCTCCTAGTCCTCTTACGCACTAAAGTCAAACAAGTCCTCTGAGCCAATTACTATATAACAACCGTGTAGCAAATCATCGACGCGTAAACATTTAACACAATAACACGCTCTTGAAAACAACCACACGAACGCCTACTGTTACATACATGACCAGCAGGTTTCGCCACGTCCTCGTCTCGCTCTCTTCGCCACGTCACCATTTTTTTTTAAATAAAAAAGAACTTTTTCTTTCCGACCCCTTCTCTTTTTTTCCCACCTGCTTCTTCTTTCTTCTTCCCTCCAGCGTTTGCGTCAGCGTCGCAAAATTTCAATTTCAATTCAATGTTCTCTTTCTTTCCCACCGCTTACTCCACATAAAAACCACCTCTGTTTCTTGTTTCTTGTTTCTTGTTTCTAATTCTTCTCCGATAAGCTCTCTCCATCATTCGGCGCATTTGCGACCCGATTTCGATCGAGAAAATTGGAGGAAGGAGAAGGAATTAGGATGAGTTTATTAGAGATATCCATTGTGCATCACATTGCGCTGGTTTTGGTCGCTCTTTGGGGTTTGGTGTCGCTCGGCTGGTCTCATCCCGTGGTTTACTTTTGTGCGTTGGTCTATCTCTATGCGGTATTAGTTCTTCAAAGTTTTAAAATTTGATTGAATTTTTAATAAAAGAGACTTGTTTGATTATAATTTTGGGTTCTCAATTTGTGGTCTTGCTATTTTTGAGTCCTCAATTAGCTTTAGTCAAAATGAGAAATTTAGTCAATATTGTGCTTTCAAAACTTTTAAGTTTGCTTTAGTTGATTATCTGTTAGATCATTTATATTTTTTTCGTATGTTTATTTTTTTTAGGTTAATGAAAAATACACAGACAGACTAAGGAGGAGGTTACAATATGAAGAGAGGAAAAGTGCAAACCAAAAAAGGGTATGTTATTCATGCTGTCTATTTTAGTTATAATTGCAATCCTGATTGAAATCAGACTTGTTTGTTTTCAAGTACTACGCTTGTAGTAATGTTCCCCTGTGACCAACACTATTGTTGCAAGCTTCTTTCTGACTCTAAGTTTGTGTACAATTTACTCTAGTTAGTGTTTTAGTTGGGACACATATATATTCCTTCTACACATGACAAAACAGTACACAAACACATGCACACAGGACCAAATAGAAACCAATTCATTTGGCCAAGCACATATCTACAGCAGGGCATGTGATCATGGCCTACTTTGTTGGGTACCAGTGCAAAGTGGCTCATGTCGAAATGATGCATTTGGTCCTGAACTGACCATTATGGAAATCCCTTTCAGTACTTGTTTGTACTTTTTAGATGACAGTGATGTATGACTTGCAAACTAAATCTCAATTTCTCACTAAAATTATATTCTCAGCTTCTCTCTGATGCAGAGACTGTTAGGTGGCTGAATCATGCAGTCGAGAAAATATGGCCTATATGCATGGAGAGGATTGCTTCTCAGCAGTTTCTCATGCCCATTGTCCCTTGGTTCCTGGACAAATTCAAACCATGGACTGCAGTTTGTCTCTCTTTTCTCTCCCTCTTTCTCTATACTGTTCTCGTTTTTTCTCTGTCAGTTCTATGAAGTAAAGTGAATTTTTACTTACAGAAAAAAGCAGTTCTACAAAATCTTTACCTTGGGAGGAATCCACCTATATTCACAGATATAAGGGTTATGCGCAATTCAACAGATGATGACCATCTGGTAAGTTTAATCAAGGAATGCTATTTTGTTTTCAATTTTCCAATAATTAGAAAATTATGTAAAACTGATAATGGAATGCAGGTTCTTGAATTGGGAATGAACTTCCTATCTGGAGAAGACATGAATGCTGTGCTCTCGGTGCAGCTAAGGAAGAGATTAGGATTTGGAATTACAGCAAATATGCACATTACTGGAATGCATATAGAAGGAAAGGTAAATGTTCTTCATATTTTTGAGGTGTAGACTCGGACAATTTCTTCAATAGTATATGAATTGATAGCATAAAGAATCTTTATATGTTTCTTAAAGAGGGAAAATGTTGTGGAATCTTATATCATGCAGATTCTTGTGGGGGTAAAATTTCTCAGGCAGTGGCCTTTCCTTGGGCGTGTCAGGGTGTGCTTTGTTGAGCCACCTTATTTTCAGATGACAGTAAAACCGATATTTGGCCATGGACTTGATGTAGCTGAACTTCCAGGGATTTCAGGATGGCTGGTACTTCCCGTTTCTATTAAATGGTCTCTAGTTTGTCTTATTTAAATGTTGTCTTTATCTCTTGTCCCGTTGGCATACTTTTGCAGGATAAACTGTTGGATATAGCATTTAGACAGACACTGGTCGAGGTTAGTTTCTCTTTAATGTTTTTTTATAGTCTGAATGAAACATTTAGTAGATTGAACAATTGATTAAATTCTCTCTCTCTCTCTCTCTATTTTACCTTTCACTGAGTTCCAAATATTTTTGCATGCAGCCCAACATGCTTGTTGTCGATGTAGAAAAGTTTGTGAAAGAGCCAACAGGTAAAAAGAGGGACTATTTTATTCACTGGGACTTTTATTAATTGTAGGTTCTGGAATTTCGGTTGTTCCAACTTCCAAGCCGTCATCAGTTTAGCTTATTTAGCTTAGTTTAAAATAGCAAGAGCTAAATATTAGCAAATGTATAGGCATATTGATCTGCTATTATTATTTCACTTCATTATAAGCAGTTTTTTGGTAATGACGATAGGTATAAGTTTTACCTATAATCTTTATCCTTGACATATTTTTATGGTTAATCCAATTGAATTATGTTATTTCATTATATCAGAAGGCTGGTTCACCGTTGATGAGAAACCTCCTGTTGCACTCGTCAAATTGGAAATTTTGGAAGGAGCTGATATGAAACCTTCTGATCCAAATGGTATATTGCTTTTCGACATGTTTGTTTATTTTTGTTCCTAATGTCTTATGCCTTGCCATTGTAAATACTTTGTTTAATGCATTCATGTGTATTTGGTTGGAAATTTGCTTAAATGTAAAATATATTGTTTGTACCTCTAGAAAATTACCAAAGCCAAAACCTGATGTAAAACTAATAAGTAGAATTGTGGCATCATTTTGGCATGATAGCTTGCCAATTTTTAACCTTGATAATTTGCTTTTTGTAGCAGTTGTACTTCAATGGTCTGATATTCTTCTCTTTTCTTTTCCTTCTTTTCCCTGCGAAAAGTAGCAACTAGCACCTCTTTCCATTAATCGTTAAGTGATACGTTTTAACTTTTAAAATGTCATCTGTTACTTAACTTGTGGGCAAGCACTGGGAAGACAGTTGAGCTGTCTGGATAGAATATCCTAACTCTATAATTGATGCTTCACGTAGGACTCGCTGATCCATATGTGAAAGGCCGGCTTGGTGCATACAGATTTCAAACAAAGATTCAGAAGAAAACATTATCTCCAAAATGGTTGGAGGAGTTCAGCATTCCTATCACGTCCTGGGATTCACAAAATTTTCTATATCTACAAGTTCGAGATAAGGACCCAATTTTCGATGACTTGCTTGGGTTAGTTCTTACCCTCTCTTATTAAAATTTCTTCCACATGAGATTTCAGTTTTGTGCTGGCCAAATTTGTCCTTTCAAAAGTGTATTCATGTGGAGACTATGCTTGATGTTATGTTCTATGGCTACTGAATTCTAAATAGTTGAGTTAAACCAAAATTTTGGGCCTACTTTGGAAATTTCAATTCACTTGTGATAAATATTAGTTTAATGAAAGGTTCATGAATATTTACTAGGGTATACTTTCCACAGAAATAACATAAAAGTTGGTAATTATTTGAAAGGAAGGGATCGTTTGGCAATTTATTTGTCTCAACAATATTGACTTGACTGATTTTTGGTGTGGTTGGGTTTCATTTCCAGGCTACTCCAACTTTTTTGGGATCAAAGGCCTTGTTGTTGTTGTTGACAATATTGACTTGACCTATCTAGTGGAAATCATGCCCATAAATTGTTATTATTGTTCCTCCAACGATTTGAATTTTTCAATGCCTTTGAACTAAAGTTCTCAATGTGTCACCAAACAATACTGAAGTTGCATGAAATTTGATTGGTACATCCAATAACATAATTATGTTTATACAGTCAATTTTGTGGCTCAACTGCTTTTTGTTTTAATGATATGGATCCCCTGCTTGCAGCTATTTTGCTCAAAAAGGGGAAAAAATATCCAATAGCATAATTAAATTTTTTACCTTATATTAGTTTATTTGAGAAAACATTGTTACAATAAGCCATTTCTGAGATGTCCCATTTATGGTATAATTTGAATGTTCTGTGTAAAGGCCCTTTTGTAGATGTCTGATTTAACTACAAGAAAACAAATTAATTTCTTATTCTGGATATTGATTGGTTTATCTTGGAGAATTCAATTTTGTCTTAAAATTTACCTGGATTAAATTGCAGAGATTGTTCTGTCAATATTAAAGAATTAAGGGGTGGACAGAGACATGATAAATGGATATCGCTGAAGAATATTAAGATGGGAAGGATCAATATTGCAATTACTGTGCAGGAAGATGAGGTATTTATTAACGAATATTAGATCTTAGAAATGTTTAACTTTTTTATGGCATTAGCTTTTAGAATTGAAATGGTTGACAGGAGTCATAGGTTCAACTCTCACCAGGCTATTTTTGCTCATGCTTTTTATCAGATAATTGAGGGGCCATGATTGCATTTATATGCTGTCCTAATAGAACTTGGGGAGCATTGCACAAGCTTTTATTCAAAAAAAGGAAAGAAAGGAAAAATTTATACTGAAAGCATGACCTCATTTTGTTTGAAATATAGACATTTGATCCAATGCCAAAGTGATCCTTTGTTAGCGGGTGCTATTCATACTTAAGTGCGCAAAATGAATAGGATGTCCCATCCATGGGACCAACATAATTCAATATAAACACACAAGGTGATTCTTTGCAGGGAAAGGTGCCCATGGGCTGTAGCACTGAAGAAGAATCAGGTAGCCCCTCTGAAACCATGAGACCATACATTCCAGAAGACCTGAAAAGTGGTGATGAAAATAGTGTAAAGATGAAAGATGAGTTTGAGCCAATCAACATAAAAGGACAAGACACGACCGGAATTTGGGTGCACCATCCAGGAAGTGAGGTGTGTCAAACATGGGAGCCCCGTAAAGGGCGAATCCAGACCCGCATTCCTGAGGCCCAAATCTGTAAAGAACTTAATGGGTATATACCATTGTCCTCAATTCATCCAAAATACAACAAAGTAAAACACCAAGTTAGATTAAACTTGAATATTTTTTCAGGGAAAGCCCAAGATCACTTTTGTCAGAATCACTGCGAAGTGACAGCAGCAATGATGAATCAACAGAAATGAACAAGAATACCAAGCATAGCAAAATTAAGAAAGGGCTTGGCAAAATAAAAGAAGTTTTTCACATAGGTAGCCCAAGAAAGGATCGTAGTTCAGAGGCTTGGACTCAAGAACTGCTCCCAACTCCACGTTCATCAAACCTTCGTCCTGAGGCATGGAATCAAGAACAGTTCCCAACTCCACGTCCACCAAACCTTCGTCCAGTTGGAGAGAAGACAGTATCAGTTAACATCGTACTTGATCAAGATTCAAGAGGTGAAACAAAAGAAAATAGCATAAGCAGCCCAGATTATGAAGAGTCTACAGTAGATGTACCAATTAAGAATGAATCAGATAGGGCAGACAAAGGCCGTTTTAGACAGAAACTTAAGCACGCTGGCCAACATGCTTTGAGAAAATTAAGCGACAAAAGGTCAGATAAAAATAAAGAACAACAGTTAGGAGATGACTATGTAATGGATGCATCAAGTAGGCATAGTGATGTCACAAACGAGGTAGCAAAGGGTAATCCTCTTATAGTTGGAAGCTCCCCGATTTCTGTGCAAGGGTTGAGTTCACCAAAGGACGATATACTGTTGAATAAATCTGAAGTTCAGTAATCGACGTGCAGAGTTAGGTGAAATAGTTAATGGCGGGGTCGAAATTTATTTTCTTTTTGTAAAAAAATATATACATGTGAAATAGGACTGTCCACGTGGAGCCTTATTGAAATGGTTCCCGGTTCCAGACCAAATGTCCATTTGTTGTATTTCAGTAGTTGATAGTGTATATATGGTTAACAAGGATAGCAATCAGATATTAGCTTCAGTTTGTAAATAGCCAAATAGTTCTTGGTCTAAATAGTAATATAGGCTTATGACATCCACCTGCCATCTGAGCTACAGTAAACAATACAGATAAAAGAACCATTTTCTCTTTGCAATGCTATTTAATTATGAGTACCTGCTGGTGAGCTTTCCAAACAGAATACTGGGATCCTGTGAACATAATTTTTACTCGAAAAAATTACAAACGCAGTGAATAAACGGCAGTACTAAAACCTGAAACTTGCATGATAGCGAGCAAAAAATAAATACATGGCATAACTTCAAAGTACAAAAAAGGTAAATGGGTCTCACAAGCTTTTCAACTCTTACTACGTCAAAATCTTCAACAAATGAAGAAAATGTTAGATTACAGGATCTCTCGCAACTCTACAAACTAGTTCTAGCATTCCGTTACCATAATTTCCAACTAAATAGCATTAATCCTGACACAGGCAAAGATCAGATTAAATTTAGTCTAACCCAATTTCCCGATGTAAACACTAGAAGCTAAAAGAGGCCTTCGAATCACAATATCAACATGTCTTTAACTTTGACTATTTTAACGGTAACCTCGGCCTCTTCCCTTGCCACCCCACCCCCTACCTCTGTTGCTGCCACCACCACGAGAAATCCCTTCAAATGCCCTGTTCATTAGCTGGTTTTGGTTTCCTCCATCAAATCTACCCTTCTTGACCGTGTTGCTCCCATTTGTTGAAGATTGAGGCCTCTTAACGCTACAAAACAAAAAAAGAAGAGAAGGGATTCAAGTATCTATCATCATAGAACTCAAATTGCGTGAGAACAATAATTTGGAGAGGCATGTACCTAGAACCAGCACTTGAAGCTTGAGGCTTCTTTGCAGGCTCCAACCATGAGAGGCTGATTTTATCATCCCCAATAAATGAGGGTGTTTTCACATGCAATGGCTGTAAAAAAATAATTCAAAATCACTATCTAGAAAACAGTTGAGGACTTCAACACATAAATGTCAACAAATTACATAAATAAGATCCCAGAAAAGAAAGGACTCTGATTAAAAAGCAAATAAAATGGAAATTGTTCCTCAATACCTTTGTCATGGACAAAATGTTGTTACATATCCGAAGTTTAGTTGTTGTTTTCTGTTGTTCAGATTTCTGCAAAAAGATTAGCACAGTAAATATAGTAAGCTTCATTGCTCCGAATGATAGAAATAATTTCTATCTATAACTTGGAACCTATTCGCAGCGAGAATTTTCATTTAGTTATTACTACCTCACAGTAGTATTTCCAACAGGTACCGGGATGCACATACTTGCATGCTTGTACAAGTATTCATTTATTCCTTCACCAGTACATAAGTTACTAATTATTAACTTGAAAAAAAAAATGTTGACTAACAATATTAGACTTTGCTTCATCAGTTTTAGCTGCTGAGAGAGCCTTGTTGTGCTCAGACATTCCTTGTGTTAATTTCTTCATAGTCTGTCGAACAGTTTCTTCAGTTGCAGTCAACCTGCCTCATTTAAAGAGCTTTCTTTGATGAGTAAACAGTATGGCACATAGAAGAAGCACAGCAACAGAAAGAGTATCATTATTACCTCTCGGTAAAATCTTTGTAGTTCTCTGAGAAATCCTCTCCAAGCCTATCTGATGGTTGGCCAGTAACAATTTTGTATCCGCAAAGACTATTAGTTGTGTTGGGCGTCTACATTTAAAAAACAAGTAACTAAATAGTGAAATAAAGCCAAATCCCCCTAAACCTTTTTGAATGTACCCAAATTATATGAATTCTACAGAAACATGGTAAGGGAATGGTGTCAAAGAACCTTATGAGCTAGATGGTGAAATGCATAGAGCAAGCACTCGACATAATCATAACTCATATCTTCAGCTTTCTTCCCAGGCATATATTTCTGTTAGTTTAAGATAAGTATAATTAGACACTGAGAAATATGTCTGAAAGCAAACAATCTAACAAGAAATCACATTTGGTATTTTTATGGTCAGTATCATATTATCTTTTTGGATGTTATGATTAGTTTCATTTTACTAAAACATCAAAAAGTAACTTTTGTACACCAATACAAAGAAAATGTACCCTAAGTAGTTGAACAATAGAAGGAAGAAGCTGACGTGAATCCTGTGCTGAAGCATATTTCGAGCTTGCAGCGACTGTCTTGAGCAAACTTATTCTCTTTTCTTCAGGCAGCTGTCACAAGAAAAGGAAAAGCTGAGCTACAAATTAGCATACAAAATAATTGGTTTGACAAGAGGTGTTTTCTTTGTTTTACAGCCTGTGATTAGATTTTAGGATAGAATAAGTCCTGTATAAGTTACTATGTATTTTTAAATGAGATTTTAAAAGCAAGATTGTTACCTTATCAAGAACCGGTATGATATGCTTGTTGCAATAGCTGACAAACTTGCTACTTGATGCACCTTTCTGAAAAAGTAAGATTTAAGTTCAAAGCATGTAAATATATTTTATGGGGACAGAAAGGAAAATAAAACAAAGGGAACAAAAAATCTTGTACATACTGTGTAGAAAGTAAGAGCCATGTACATGCATGAAACCAATCGGTCAATATGATCAACATCTGCAACCTAAAAGTATGAGTAGTAAGTTCCAGGTTAATTACACATGACAGAACTGCAGCTTAAATCAAAGCAATAGAGAAATGTACACCAAGGCAACATAACTTACATTAAACTGCGCATCAAGATCGGCTTGTGCTTCTATAATTTCAATGAGTTCTCGAATATTCTCTGGGGAAGCACCATCCCCAAACATTTTAAAACTCTTCAGGAAGTCTATGAATAATTTAAATTCCAACCCCGTTACATCTTGCAAGCTCTGAATAAAATGCACACTTGTTAGATAAAACAAACTGTAAAAAAAAAAAAAAAAAAAAAACATACCACTTGTTAAGAGCTGGATACATACCTTCTTCACCAAATCAGTAACAAATCTTTCCATCTCGTCTTGTGGCCTGAGCAGCTCAGTTTTTAAAGGGAATACCTAATAAATAGTTACTTCAGGTTATTTACTTTTAACAAATTAGTCTAGTTCTATACCAATATAAGAATGGTCTCTGAAGTTCATATACCTTGTCTTTCAAGAAGCAGATAACCTTTTCACGAACATTATTATCTTCACTTTCACGTTCAATATGATGAAACAAAGCAGTCAAGGAAGCTGCATTTTTTAAATTCAGTAAATAAACTTTGCTAAAAAAAACATCAAAACTGAAAAAAAAAGAGAATATTTGTCATCAAAACTGTCAAAAAAAAATGCCCTAAACTACAGATTAAGCATGTATCCTACTTTTTCCTATCCATGTACAACAGATTAAGCTTTCCATTGCAAAATGTATATTGGAGACGGCAAATAAGGTAATAGTTATTAAAAACAAAAAGAACAAAGGACCAACCATGGTGTTTGAGTAAAGCCAAACATATACTGGCAATAGTTCGCTAAGGTACGCTATTAACAAATAATTCCAAAACATGCCTACCACCTGTTACTGAAACATTTAGGTACCACTAACTTTCTTTAATTGCCTCTTAATACTTATTTGCAAAACACACTTGGCATACGTTGAAACTGAAAGGTAAGGCTTATGGAACCGAAGAACTTGAAAAGCCACTCCCCAACTAAAGCATACATTGCCATTAATTATAATGTTGAAATATACTCATGAGTCATGACCTTAATTCAATTGTACCGGTTATGGGAAAAATCATTACTGCAACTAGCGGAACTTTTTATGACTAAACACAGAAAAAAATTACCTACCTTTCACATCTTGCCTTAACAGAGACATAAGAGCCTTATGTACTGCATCACGCTCCACATTTTCCTCTAAAAGAAAAGGTAAATAGATAAATGAGATCAAACTTGAACACAATAGATATAACACAAAAAGTTAAATCAGAGAGACTGCCTACCGCTGCCAAGGATCTGCCCCAGGACATCAACAATTTTGGGAACATACCCCGGTGTATCTTTGCAGAGAAGAGGGAGACCACGGATTGCTTGTACTCTAATCTGTAGCATACAAAGAGAGTAACTAACTAACTATGATAAAGATTACAAACAATATAATTGAAAAATCCTCCCATTTCAGTCCCGTATAATTTAAGTGCACATCCCGTTTAAGAAAACACAGTTACAAAATCTTCCCACATAGATAACACAAAGATTTCTTGTATCAATTGTAGTTGGCTAACATCTTCTAGTGAAGCATGTGAAGAATAGACCATGGTAAAGTTTCATATGAAGTAAACAGTTATTATATTTGAGTGCATTTGCTTTAAATAGTATTCAATAACTTCCTTTTCCCTGTTTGTCACTTAAACAGCTCTGGTCAACTCCCATTGCTGGGTTCAGCTAAGTGTGCAATAGCCAATTGTGCTAGTTCAATATTAATCTAAAGGAAAACAAATGATAGTGGGAAGAATGAACAGGGCAACCAACTACAGTTGAATCAAGGATTTCACTAAAAATGACTCCAAAAGAAAGAATGGTTCCTTTAGAACTAACCGCAAGCTCATCCTCCTCAATAAGATCAAACTGTGCCATCATGGCATCTGCAGCAAGGGTTGGAAAGTGCTTGAAGAACCTTGGAATTAGCTGGGCAGCCAGCTGTTTTGCTTTGACACTCTGCCCCTTGACGGCTGCTATGATACCCTCATAATCCCCTACATGCTGCTTCCATTTAAATAAAAAATACTTATTCGATAAGAAGACTGCTATTGCATATAGAATAGATTAGATTCAAACAATAAACCATTAATTAGCCTTGAGCCCTTGAGGAAGAAAAATACCAAAATGCAAAACAATTTTGTAGCATATAACAATTGCAGCCTAACTATCAGCTAAACTTTCGTAACCATAAGAGCCATAAGTTACTCTGCCCAGATCTGGTACCAGCTCAATTCAATATGGTTACATGCTTACAATAGTTCAAAGTAAATGCCTTTCTGGTCACAGATTATCCTACGATTGTTATGAAATAAAAAAAAAACATGTTTTATCGCCTAGTTCAATTCGTCAAACTAAGCAGCTAAGTCAATCCAAGCACCTCGTTTTTGTATAAAATTGCTCAAAACTCCCGAAAAAAACAGAGAATCTGGAGCTAAGTAGAGCACAGAAAGAATTACGGAGTAGGAGAGAAAAAGGGGGGCACCTCAGACTTGTCCTTGGCCTCGTTGAGACGCTCGCCGAACTCGTAGAGCTTCTCGACCTCCGCGGCGTCGGCTGGATCGGCAGCCATGGGCTTTCGAAATTTTTAGGGTTTTGGAAAAGCGCGAAAAGAGAGAAGGAATGAAATGAAAGTGTTGGAGTAACACGAAGAGAAGAGAGAACGGAGAGAGGCGCTCAGGTCGTGACGCGACTCCTAGCCGGTAAAATAACTATGAGCAGAGCTTGGCTTGGGGTAAACTTGTAAAATGGTAAAAAAGGACCGTCGGATTTACTAGCGAAGTTGGACGGCCTAGATGAACTGAGAGCAAAGTCAGGCGGTGCTCATGTTTTTTGCGAGGTAATGTTCTAGAAGGTTGGTTTTGTTGCTTACTCTTGACTCTTGAGGTTCCGCATCTGGTTTATTGGATAATTATGGGCTTTTTCTTTTTTAAAGGCCATGAAAGTTAAAACAAGGCTTGTTTAGGACTTAGGAGACGCTTAGATCTTTATAATCAATTAATTGTCATCTTCTTTTCACTTTTCAGCTCTACTACAAGCCACATAAAGCAGGCAAGGACAGTTTTATCTTTTAATTTCTTTTCACTTTTCAGCACCACTAACGGAATTAGTTGTTTCCGTGACAAAATAAGAGCAGTAAAAAACAATAATCTTCAAAACTTAAATGTATATAGTAAAGCAGGTCAATGCAACACGAATTCCACAAGCAAATTTTTTAAATAAGCTCGCCTTGCATCACTAGTCTGAAAAAACAAACCTTGTTTACTTCTCGATATTATCTCAAGCAAAAAAAAAACATCCTCCACTAAAACTTTCTGCCTATCTGCTTTAATCTCTTTGGGAAAAAAAATAAACAGAAACCAATTTGAGTAAACTTAGCAATATATTAAGGGAGTCCAAAAACTAAAACCCCCATGCACAATAATTTCTCAAAAAACTTATTAACATGTTTCTATATCTTTTCTAGCTAGAAATATTACAATTTCAAATATTTGGCATTTCAAGGGCCTGAAGCACATCCTTGAACTCAAAGTCACGAGTCTGCTTGTTGAACCGCTCCACGAGTTTGTATCGTGAATCATTTAGATAGAATGACTGAGAAGTTTCAAGAAGCCACTTTGCCTCTTCATCGGTTAATTTACTAGTGAACACAACATCCCCTCGAACAAGTACAGTGTCTTTTGTTTCAGCAAAGTCCAGGTAATAGGTCACTGTAAAATAAGGGCTTGCTTGAGTTCCTCTTGCCTTGTAATCTTCAAGTCCAGTAAAGATAATATGTGGTGTCTGCACTGCAATAATGAACAGTGAAGCAACAATGAGAAGTTATTTATTAGTATATTACACATTGGTCCTCAAAATATCCTCCATTTTTCACCAGTCAAAATAAGCTAGATAAAGATGCACACTACATATTATTGAAATGTATGTACATATTATTGTTTGAGTTACTTCATGTTGCTTGGATAAGTTTCACAATTACACTAAATTTGATGTGGCAGAAAACAAAATTTGGTTATTAAGAAACTGACCTTGCACAAACATTGTGGTATACCCACTTCCACGCCACAAAGGGATAACGAAATGTCGACTACAAACAAAACAAAAAAGAGTTATGTTAATGTATGCAATAGAAGGAAGATAGGAATATAATAAATAATAAAGGTTACAAGCACATAAAGTACCAAGTAGCTGATCTTTGCTCAAGCAAATGATATTGATTTGCTTTCATGTATGTACCAATGTGGCCTCTTCCCAAATGATACTGCCATATAGTACAGACTCAAGTTAGAAGAGAATTTTCCAGTTCTTCCAAAACTCTAGGATATAATGACACTGATTTAACTCAGCAACAATAATTTTTTAATATCAAATCAACATCAACTCCATTAAGCCATGCTATACCGATCATTCAAGAATTTGAAATTTCCAATAGAAGAAATTTACAGACCATTGGTTAAACATTAAAAGGAACACAACTTGCACTAAATTGATAGGTACACTATACACTACCAAAAAAATTAAATAAATAATAGGTTGATTAAGCCACCGTTTATTGTTACAAAATTTTGATTTTATTTGGGAACTATACAGTTAAGATTGTCAATAGGAGCCAACCTTTCTCTAAATATACAAGATTTGTAATTTGTTTAGCATATCAATTATAAATCAAGTATTCTAAAGCAAATAAACTGACTATTAAACACAATTAGCAGTTTACACAATAGAAAGCCAGGCATTTCTGAAAATATTAATTTATCACTTCACCAGTGAGTACAGAGTTAGGGCTTACGTCATCCCAGGCGGAGACGAGGTGTTCCGGCGAAAGATTCTTTGCCCGATCGAGATCGAGGATCGAATCGAGCGGCTTCGGCTGGAGAGGAGTGAATCCGGTCGCGAATCTCGAGAAACTCCGAGAGAATCCGAGCGACGACAATCGAACGGAATCGGATTGCGACGCGTTGTGAGAGGTTCGATTTGAAAATTGTGGAGGTGGGAGGAATGGTATGGGCAGGGGATGGTGGAGAGATGATCGGACGGTTGTGAAGGCACGACCGGCTGCCGTGAACCGTTCGATTCTTCTCAACAGAGCTCGCATCATCGGAAGTGTTTTTTAAACTGGTGTGAGGGAGTATGTAACGGCGGAGCTCTCTCTCCAGTTGGTTTTAGACTTCTCCAGTTAAAGTAAAGAGCGGCATTTTGCTCAGATAACCTTGTTTTTCTAGTTATTACATAGACGTTTATTTTATTGGGAAAATTTTCCCTATTTTTACTTTAATGAAAAGCCTACGGGTGTCCTATCAATTCCGAAAAAGGAAAAAATTGATAATTGGAGGTTTTCTTGCGGCTAGAATAAGCCAAATGCTCTGTAGGCTTCTCCATCTGCATGTATGATGCTGTCAACGCCCAATTTTCTGTTGAAATATATATGTATATATATATATATATATATATATATATATATATATATATATATATTGTTTATATCAATATAGAGTAAGATCAGTTTTAGTAGCCTAAATTGTAATCAGAAAAAATTAAAAGCACGTACTTAATTGCATTGTGAACAAGCATGCAAGTGTTTTTTGAATCTTTCTTAATCATAAGGGAAATGCTTTGAAATAATAGATTGGCACACATTGAAAAACTTATAATAGATTTGCACTTCAATTAGTCTGAAACAACAAGTGAGTTATAAGAATTTTATGAATGTCGAATCGTTAATATTTGCAACTTGTTCACATCTATTCCGTGTTCTGATAGGATTCTTGTTTTTTTTTTTTTAATGTTCTCATTCTATGTAAATATATCCTTTGATTTATTTTGAAGAAAGACTCAATTTTACTTATGCGACAGCATTTTCAAATGATGTTGGGCACAAAATTTGTCCACTGCACACTTATTTCCTTTTCTTTATTCAATATGTGTGTAATAAAGAATGTATTTTACGAGATGCTCCCTTGACGTAAGGAGACAATTTCATATTCAATTATTCAATATTTCTTTGAAGGTATATTTATTTTTAATAGAATAAAAACTAACATTTGCATTATAAAATTCTTAGAATATTTACTAATTTTAATGTTTGTAAGAATTAAAATGTTGTTCGAATTGATTTAAAAAGAAAAAAAAACAACAACAGAGATCAGCGATGAGTGATAAATGCTATCATAGGGTGCGTTTGGATGAGAGAAGAAGAAGAGGAAGAAGGAAGATGGGAAGAAAAAAAATTATAAACAATCTAAACTCTTCACAAAGTTACACACTTCCCAATACTTCTTCCCACTTCTTCCCTTCTTCCCTTCTTCCCACACCTATCCAAACGCACCCATAGCAAAGTTGGTTGCACTAAACATGAATTACTTTTTAGAATCAGTACAAAATACAGTCATATTCGGTCTTAAAAAAGTCACATTCATGTACAAGAATTTTCTTAATTATCTGTCGGTATTTCTAATTGTAGGATGTAAAATATGGGTGAATTTGATTAAAATCATGAAAGAACATAATATTCGCATGGTATTTAATCTAAACTTGTAAATTCTGAGATAAATTTACGTGCATGAAAATGATAATATCTAGGACTGTCTATTAGACATGGTGGTTTAAGAGCATCTATCCCTTTTATCGTATAATTTCAAATATTGCTTGAATTCACCAAAAGCATGAAATAGATACGCACAACAAGCTGCAAATATATTCCAGCATAACTATTTTTACTAAAGTATATCTATTAGTGTTCGATACTAATAATCATAAAAGAACAATTGTGTTTTTTTTTTAATAAATTTTGATGATTTTGGTATCTAAAATATTAAATATATTAAAATCTGATTAACGATCCAACTTAGACGAAGGCACTGAACGTAAACATTTCTTTTTCCATAAATTTCTTTTAGAAAACATTTGGTTTGGTTTATTACTTTTATTTCGCAGACGAATCTATGCATGTTTATACTGTGAATTTTAGTAATAAATTAATAAAATTCACAGTATAGACACTGCTAGGATTCTAACTGTTGAAGTTAGACACTGCTAGTAACACATTCATAGAAAACAACTAAAGGTCCCTGATGTAATTTATTTCAGAAACGATTAAAAAAAAATGCAGCACACGTGATATTTCTCTGACTCTCATTTTTTCTCCGGAAGACTCAATATTTAGTTAATTGCCAATAATCAAAATCTTAGTCCAAATCAAATTTGAGCTGAATAACCACTTAAAAATAATATTTTAAAATTTTAAATAACTAATTCTAAATTTATTGCACCCTAAGAATTTATGACGATAAGAGAAAGCAACAGAAAAACTATATTGTGACTACTTCAGGGTAAAATTTATACTTGTAAAATTTATATTGTGACTACTTCAACATAAGCTATTTAGAATTAGTTTAAATCCCACAAAACATAAGCTATTTGTTAAAATTTCCACATATATGTTCCTATATATCAAATCAAATTTTTCTATTTAAATCCCATAAACCAAATTGAAAAACGGGAGTGTGCAAATAATACTGGAGGGGAATTAAATATGCAGCTCTGGGGTATGTAACTATGTACTATATTACGTTCATTGTTTTTCTTTTTACAAAATGTTTATTTTGGTTTACAAACTATACGTGTGTGTGTGTGGGGCTACTTTCTATGCATCCTTCTAAAAGGTGGCTTTGTTTTTTACTAGGAAGTTATGAAGCCAATTTAATTAATTTCACAAGTCTTGGCGCCAAATTTACCAGAACATAAAATAAAATTAACAGGCACTCAGGCAGACATTTCTTTAAGCATGACAAAAGTCCCAATAGCCCCGCTGCTAATTAGCGTGAGAACCATCTCTGTTTCAATTATTGTATATTTTTTATTGGTTGGGGGCATTTATAAATTTATCTCTCCATTAAATTTTATATGCATGTCCAAAATGTTATAATGAAAGTATGCCAAATTTTTATATGTTAGATGTTCCAAGTATTTTAGTATTTTAGAGAGTGTAGGGTTTAGGGTTTAGTATGTACTAACAATGATATTTCTCTGGAATAAAAAATCAAATAGGAGCAAGGAGGACAAAAAACTAAAAGGTGTAGTTCAATATATATATATAATATATAAACAACCCCGATTAAATTTTCTCTAAAATGCTTAAAGAGGAGACGAACTTCCGGTATATACTTAACTATCAAAACCTAGCATAGCGGGCTCCACAGAACAACAAAAGTTATATCATGGTCCACAGAAACTTTACAGTCCAAGTGCACATACTATTCACCATTCATCCCCAATCCGTCGTTGTAAGATGTCCTCCATTCTCAATATCACTGTAGAAAATAATTTTACTTCACTAATAATTTCTGTCACTCAGCTCTAAAGTTTAGTTCTTTCAGGAAAATTTCAATTCAAATTTTCTTCTTCCCTCCCACAATCAAGCTTTCAAAACCTTACTCAAGATTTCAAATCTTGAATTATGATCTCTCTCAGTTCAATGAGAGCAACAGCGAGGGATTGGTTCCAGAGAGCACCAATGGCGAGGGTCTGGTTCCACATAGCACCAAGGGACTGGTTCCAGAGGTCACCGATAAGAAACTGGTTTCAGAGGTCTCCAATGGCAAACTCGGAGTCAGAGTCGCTTCCAACCTCACAATTACTAGCGTCGCAACAATCGGAGATGCCGCAACAATCGGTGACGCCGCCACCATCGCCGGAGAGGGTGAATCTTCCTCGGATGAATTTTGACACGGAAGACGAGTTGAAGACATTGCGGTGTTTCCTCAGGTGTTTGACTGTAGACACAGAAGGTGCGTGGGGTTCAGTTATCTCGTGGTGCTTCTTTCTGACTTTTGCGATTAACTTCCCTGTGGTGTCATGTGTACTGAAGTAACAAATTAAGCTTCTCGGAATTAAAGGCTTCAACGTTCAAGTAAGCAATTACTCTCCTTTTGTTTTCTTTTGTTTTCTTTTGTTTTCTTTTCTTTTTTGTTTTGAAAAAAAAATGCTTCAATTGTACCAGAATATCGCTTTTGGGGTAGTTTTTTTTTTGAGATAAAAGTATGGGTCATGCCCATTACCTTTTCATATTGAATTAAAAAAGTTTACAAAGTACAATACAAAAGGAGAAAATAAAAAAAACGGGAAGCTGTTGTTCCCAAGCAGGGAACAACTAACAAGTTAAACAAAAAAAACTAACAGGAACCGAAGCAAGCTGAAAAAATAAAAACTTTAAAGAATTACAAAATCAGTAGGAGAGAAGCAACATATAACTAGTTCGGATGCAAGGTGCACCATTCTTCTAGAATTAGAGCTTTTAAGAAGGAGGCCGTGCTGGTACAATTCTTGAAAATTCTGGTACAACGTTCCCGCCAAACAATGTAACAGATAATGGCAAGGATGCCTTTATGCTTATGCGAGATTGTTTGGTCAACTAGCAAAGATTGAGTTGGTGCAGTAGTTTGTATAGTAAGTGCGAGGGAGTTGAAGACAAGCTGTTTCACTTCAAGGAAGAAGGGGCAATGATTTGCCAGATGAGTTGCAGACTCACAAGCCAGAAAGCAAAGGGGGCATCTATTGACCAGTGTCATACCTCTCAATTGTAGGTTATCAATAGTGGCCAATTTGTCATGCAACAACAGCCAAGTGAAAGTAAGAACTCTTGGGGGTACCTTGAGGCTCCAAATGTGATAGATTTCTGAGTTGACTTTAGGATTAAGGCTAATGAATTTATAGACAGAAGAAGAGGTCAACTGGTCAGGTGAGATTTTAGAGTGTATTTGATCGGGTAGTGTCTGGTCTGGAGAGTAGGGTAGTAGTCCAGGCATTGAAAGGGCTTGAGTGAGATGTTGTAGTTGTAGGCAAGCTATGGATGAGGAAAGAAGTGAAGGCATGAACATTTGGTGTGTGTCTTGCAAATTTGCCAGAAAATCAGAAAGCATGATGTCGGGGTCCAAGCAAAAAAAAAAGAGTATTTGGAAGCAAGAACTAAGGATTCCTAGGCCCCAATTTTGATGCCAGAAGAAGATTGAGTTTGCTGAGTTAACTGAGAAAAAGGTAACAGAGGTGAAAATTGGTAGTAAATCGGCAAAGGTTTTAGAGAGGGGAGAATGGAGAGGTATGATGGAAAAAGAGAGTTGGAGTGTTGTGACTAGGGTTTTCCAATTTGAGGAATCAGGTACTGTCCATTTCCAAAGCCATTTTGCCAGAAGGGCAAGATTGAAAGAGTTTAGGTCTAATACTCCTAGGCCACCAAGTTTCTTAGGAGAGCACACAGTCTTCCAACTTACAGTGACTAACTTTTTTTTAGAACTATTGCTTCCTAGCCAAAGGAAGGTTCTTCTTAGAGCATCCAAGGATCGAATGACCCATTTCGGTAATCTGAAGACCGACATAAAAAAAACAGGTAGCGAGGTGAGGCACGAGTTTACCAGCACTAGTCTACCAGCCATTGAAAGATGAGAAGAGCTCCAAGTGTTCAGTTTAGATTTGACACGTTCAATAAGTGGCTTGTAATCATCTCTGTTGAGGTTTCTAGTTGAGAGTGGTAATCCTAAGTAAAAGATAGGAAATTTTTTTATTTGGCATTGCAAAACACTGGCACAATTTTCCAAGAGTTGTTGGTCTATACTAACACCAAGTAATTCTGACTTTGAAGAGTTGATTTGAAGCCCAGAAAAAAGGTGAAAGAAGGAAAAGAAGATTTTGAGTATTTGACTTTGTGCCATGCAAGGTTTAAAAAAGAAAAGAGCATCGTCAGCATATAGTAGGCACGGTTGTAAGTTAGGAAAAGGGAGCAGTAGGTGGCCATTTTGGTGTAGTTTGGTAAACCATCTTGAGAGAAAATCCATAGCCAAAATGAAGAGGTAGGGTGATAGAGGGTCACCTTGTCTGACCCCTCTTTTGAGAATGATTTTCTTGCCAGCTAGACCATTAATAATGACTCTCGAGCTACCTTGAAGCACACAACCAGAAATCCAATGAATGAAAGTAGGAGGCAGTGCCATAGCAAGGAGTACTTTAGAGATGAACTCCCAGCTGATAGTATCAAAAGCTTTATGTATATCCGCTTTAAAGATGGCAAGAGGGATATGATTGACGGAGCAGTGTTTAATTAGATGTTGCGCATAAAGAAAGTTCTCCGTGATCAATCGACCTTGTAAGAAACCAGATTGAGACTGATGAACAAGGCCCGACATGAAAGGGAGTAGCCGATTAGCTAAAATCTTAGAAAGCAACCTTTGGGCTGAATGAACGATGCTAATTGGTCTGAAATCCTTGGGTTCAGTCGGGTTGTCAGATTTTGGTATCAGAATGATGTGTGATCCATTGATCGGAGATAGGGAGCATTGAGGAGAGCTGAATTGAGGGAACAAGTTAGGTCAGGTAGCAGCTCATTAGCAAAGAAGTTGAAGAACTCTCCTGTGAGACCATCTGGTCCTGGAGACTTGTTAGCAGGCCATGACTTGTTAACAACTTCATCATCTGAGATTGGAGTTGACAAATGGTCTGGTAAGGCTTGTTAGTTGGGATATAAAGCAGTCCAGTTGAGGCTTGGAGGAGCAGTAGCGGTAGTGCCCATCAAAGATTTGAAAAATTCAAAGAATGCTCTACCTTTGGAGCTCTGATCGGTAAGAGTCTGACCTTGGAAAACAATGCTTTGGATATAGTTGTGTCTCTTATTGTTAGTGGCTTTGGCATGAAAGAAACTCGTATTTCTATCTCCATCTAATTTCCATCTCACCTTTGAACGTTGCCGCCAGTATTGTTCTTCCATTACTGATAGTTCGGTGTATTTTCTTTTCAGCATGGCTTTGAGCCAGCTCTCTAATTCAGAGAGGTTTCGAAAATCAGATGCACGATCACAGCGCTTCAAAAACGCTCTGATAAAGGTCAGCTGACTCTTCATGGCAGCAAATCTCTTTTTGGCCCAAAATCTAATTTCTTTAGTAAGCATGCTAAGTTTTGAGTGAAGCTGCACGGGTGAGGTTGCAGGAGGGTAAGAGAGCCAGAGATTGAGAACTAGGTCGTGAAATTGGGGAAGTTTGAGGTAGAAATTCTCTAGTCTGAAAAAGTTTAATTTTTGAAAACTTGTGCGGATGGAGCAGAGAAGAGGGATATGATCTGACGAGGTGTTCGGTAGTGGGGAAATTTGAGTATTGGGGAAGCTAGTTGAGAAAGGGTTATTGATAAAAAATCTATCAAGCCTGGCCATGGAGGGGTTGGGTCTGTTATTGGACCAAGTGAAAAGCCTGTCCCGGAGGTGCAAGTCAATTAATTGCATTGTGAGAACTATTTCCCTGAAAAACTCAGAATCAGAAATTCCGTAGTTAGAGTTTGATCTTTCAGATGGGGAGAGGGTTACATTAAAATCTCCACACAACATCCAAGGCTGAGGTAGTGGTGGGGCCAGAGAAATGAGGGATTGGAGAAAACTAAGTCTGCCTGAGGCGGTGGACGGGCCATAGACTGTCGTGAAGCGAAAAATAGATCCATCTGAATTGAGAGAGAGGTCAGCAGTAAGAGTGAATAGGGTCGCCATTGAAGTGTGGAGAGAGAAGATTCTATCATCCCATGCCAGAAGAATCCCCCCTCTGGTGCCAATAGAATCAACAGTGAGAAAGGAGTTAAAGCGAAAACCACATGTCTGATAGACGAGCGCTCTAGTAGGGATGTCCCATTTTGTCTCCTGGAGACAGACAATAGCGGGTTTTTCCATCAAAACAGTTTGGCGAATTGCTAAGCGCTTGTCTAATTCGTTCAGCCCGCGTACATTCCACGAAAGAATTTTAAAAATGAAGTTATGAGACATAAGGCAAAGGAAAGTTACTCAAACAAGCCCTTTGATGGCCCAAATTAAAAAGAAAGAGAAAAACAAGTTAGGCCTTTGGCACAATGCCTGCCTCTTGAAGCTTCACCATAACTTCAGCGGTGACTTCAAAACCTGCCAAAGAGACCACCAACTCTGCTTGTTTTCTAGAAATAGGTGCAGAATTCTCCATGAAGGCCAAATCAGGTTGGGGTCGTTCTTTGCGCTTTTTCACTTGTTTTTTAGATGCACCAACTGTGCCATAAGTCTGTTTGATGGCCTTGTCTATAGGAGAGATGTAACATCCAGAGTTTTTGGATTGAAGACGTGGGCTTCTTCTTGAGGGCCCAACTAGTCTAACAGACTTGTTAAAATTAAACTTGGGTGGCCCTTCAAAGCCTGGTGGTTCCAGTGGGTCCAGCTCGACAAGGGAAGCATGCGAGGTATCGTGCTGTGGAGGCACTGTGGCAATAAATGCTTCTGTCATGTTGACTTTCCAAGAATGGACAGAGCAGCGTCGCAACAGTCGAAAAAGAGAGGGGACAGTTACGGCAAAGGGAATGCTTGAGAGGAGCAGGGAGATGAAAGGCACTTCACTTTTTCCCTGACCTAGGCATAACAACAGGCTACCTCGTAGGTTTTTAAAGGTACGGAGCTCTGTTTCAGTCAGAGGATTGTTGGAATGGTCGTCTCCAGCGAGCAAAAGCTTGGAGCGTCCAGTAGACGGACCTAATGGACCTCGCTTGTGTGCAACAAGTTCCTGCGATACACCGAAATCCCGTGAATCATCGAAAGGTTGTTGTGCAGATCGGTTTCGCGGGGGTCCTCGGCGAAGCAAATCTTGTCCTTTATGGGCTGATGATTGGCTTGCTGCTAAACTAGTGGGGACCATGGGGCAAGTTCGCAACGAATGTCCAGGTGTATTGCAAAGCACACATTTAATTGCTGAGTTACACGAAGAGCTTAAGTGTCCCTTAGAGAGGCAATTGAAACACCTACCACCCCTTCTGAGTTGTCGCAACCTGTAGTTAATGAACTCAAGGGGTTTCATAAACTTGAGCTTTTTGAGGTTAGAAGCAGCCTTTCGAGGGTGTATGCTGGTCCATTCATTACTGATTTTTGCTGCTCTCGGTGGAATACCCTTCTTCTTCTCCTCAACAGATCGCTTGAAAAAGACCGGGCAAGCTTTAGCAAGGTTCCGGCTTTGGAAGAGGTTAAGGGTTGCAAGGGAAAAGCGTGGTCTTGGTAGAAGAGGTTCAAGTTTTTGTTTTTCTTTATTTTGGGGCTGTGTGGGTTTTAAATGTTTTTTTGTTTTGGGGTAGTTATTGAGAAGCCATAAATAAATCAACATTGAGCAATAAAAGGAAACAACCAACCATTTCTCCCTAGCATAATTAGCACAACAATCAGTTAGAAAGTAGTATCTGTAAAACTGTAGGATTTGTATCTTTGTAAAAATTGAAAGGATCAAACTGTTAGTCCCTGATCAAAATCTCATTTTTTTAACAAGGGATTTCATTTCATTTCATTTCGTTGGACAATTCTTGATCAAAATGAATGGATTTGGTGTCATTTGGTTAGAATTTCTATGTAATTAGATCCAACGAAATCATGTGAAATCGAAATAATTGAATTGAAATAAAATGAAATCTCGTGTAAAATACATTTTGATATAGCTAGGATGGCCAATAAATAGCTATGCATCCAAACATTGTAAATTACAGAAAATCAACAACGTATCAATTCTTTTTTTTTCTCATATTTTCTAAGAGAGATCGCTTGCATGTTTTTCTTTATTCATTATGATTATTGTATTTCCAGAACCAGAGTTTATGTTGAACCATTTATAGAGAAATATAATCAATAAAATCGATCTCACTGTTCTTTACTGGCACTATTGCAAACATACATGTTAGTTTTCTTTGGTGAAATAACTGCTTCTTTTTGTGACTATCTATTATAATAACAGCACAGTAGGTGTTTCATACTAGTTCTCTTAGAACTCACGGTTGCAAGTAAAATAATAATAAAAAATGTGCTTCTTTGTGACTAGTTGTGTTTGATTTTCAAATAGATAGGGCTTGATGTATTTGTATTTCTAGCATTTCTTACAATTAGGGGACTCTTGTGTCAGGATGGATTAACAAAGTTCCTATTTCTTGATGAACTACGGCAAGAGAGTTTCAAAGTTCAATCCCAACTAATGGAGAAGCTTCGCATTAAACATGCACTGTTAAGAAAATAAAACACAATAAAATGCATAATTATACAATGTAAGAAACCACGAGCACTTGTTGTAAGAAATAGACAATGACAGAAAAGGGTCATCGTCTGTCCAGTGACGATGTACACACAATCAAATAAATAATGGACATAAAGGTACTGCAATATTTGTAAAATTGGGTACTACTTTCAGTCATGCACAACTCTCTTATTTCTCTAAATGAATTCATTTAGTGCTTGTTTAAATTTTTAAGAGATAACTAAAAAATGTTATACCTCCATTCATAGTACAAAGTTGAACTTGCTTGAGAGACTTCCTTGATCAAAAGTATATGTCACACCCCGAGTCACTTTTAGATGACTCGCGAGTGCATCTTGACAACCCGCCGCGTATTTCTACGCAAGGCGAAACATACATCACATACATACCAATAATCTACTCATAAAACGCCACAAAACTTTGTTTATTCTAAAATAAAAGAGTTTGACAAACGACAAGGACTAACATGGCGAGTCGAAAACGAGATTTCCATGCTAGTTCATTGTATCAAAAGTAACTACTTAAAAGCTAACAATACAATTAGTGGCATTTATTTGACCCGCTTGTTTTTCTCTCTTTTTTTACGAAAGCTCTAACACATCGTCTTCAATACCTGGAACCCATATAACATGGAGAAACAACGGATGAGAGACTAAAATAATCTCTCTGTGTAGTATTCAGTTCCAGCCCGGAGAGTTGTGAAATTTAATGAAACATGCAATGACAATCAACACAATAATGTTTTATTCTCAACATGTTTTCCTATAAAAAAAATAAATATACATGCCATGATAAAGACAACCTCAATAAAAATACAATGCAACCTATCAGTTTAATATTTCCACAATTCCTTAATGTTTATCATTAATTTCCTTTCACATGATAACACGTCACGATTTCCATGTCCACGAGATTGGCTACATGATCATGAACCCAGGAAGCACATTTGTCCGTCGCGAACGAACTTCTTCTGGGGAGCGCGCTAGTACTAGGGCCCTCAAGCCAACTTTTGGTACCACGATTATTTTTCACTTCACTTATCATTTACAGAATTAATATATATTATCTTCTCTGTTAACACTAACACTATGCACATGCAATCTAATATAATGACCATGCAAAAATGACCATGTAACTTCATGTTCCCTTAACTTTATTTATCGTGCAACAGATAATACATTTATAAAATAATGTAACCACTAATACTAATAATGCATTTATAAATAAATGTAACCATTAATAATAATAATGCATTTATAAAATAATATAACCACTAATACTAATAATGCATTTATAAATAAATGTAACCACTAATACTAATAATGCATTTATGCACCATGTAAAATAAATACGAACATAGTATCAAGTAACACGAAACATATGATTCTAGTTTGACTATCTAATATATAAATAAATCAATTTCACAACATAACCAGGATCCGCACCTGATAAGAAGATGAATTCGAGAACAATCATCCGAACCAACTTTCGAGCCGTCACAATTTAGTGTTAATTGATCCTCCAACTTATGTCAATCACCAAAATTCCTAACTAAAATATTAAAGTCCAGATTAGACCTTAATTAAAATTCCATAAATAAATATATCTGCACCTTCCCAAGGGTTTGACCGAATATATTAGACTTTAACAAATTCGAAGGATGATACATTAATTTGTTTTCAAAACCAAATAGAAAAGTAGTGAATGTCTTAATATAAAATACTGTACGTACTTCCAAAAATTAGATGGGATACTTAATAAATTATGAAAGAAATAAATAAAACAATTAAAGAAGGGTTTATACGTACAGTTTTAAAAACTGATAAAATTTTAAAAATGAAAAACATGAGAATTTTATCATTAGTATTTTATTAAGGACATAAACAATGGAAACATTTTAGATATCAAAATTTGGTGTTACCAAGTAACCAATACAAGAAACGTGAAAAGAAAAAGAAATGGAAAGTACCACAAAAATCGGGCAAGAGTTCTGCTTCACAAATTTTCTCGACGCGCAGAAGGAAACAGAGTAGACAGAGTACTGAGATTGGAGCGATGTAATAAAATTTGGAAACGAATTAACATAGAGAAAATATAATATAGATGAAAGGGTGTATCCATTAGATGTTTGGATCATAACCGATTTAGTCGGTTATTTGATGGACCTACAGAGATCAAGAACTGAAATTGAATATAGTATACGAGTCATATATATGGAATTTTGTATTTTCATTTATCCAATTATTATATTATATATATATTTTGCATGGCTAAAAGACAAGCCAATAACCAATAAGTAAATGAAACCGAATGTGTAGCGATTAGGACTTTGGAAATAAGAGAATTAATAGAATTAGAATACGACATGAGAAATATAAATAAATAGTTATTAGTTTCCACTCACAAACATTTTTAATTCGGCTAACACTAATTCAATGAAATGGTCAATATGTGAACTATGAAACACACTACCCCTTCAATTCGACCATCCCAATACGAAAAAAATATACTTCCTGTTTAAATAAGCACATCCAAGAAGATGTGCGTTTTGTCTTTGCCCTTGCGTTTTGCGTTTTGTATTACACATTATCGGTCTGAATATTTCAGAATACCAGTATAGTCAGAATAGTTCTTCAATAATAATCAAGTTTTGCAACCTAAACAACTCAAAGATTTGTACCATTTTCTAAAAACAAGTCTATTTTTCAATGCAATCAATCAATCTGAATTGCTAATCATCGTCTATAAAGATTGTCAACGATTTACTATCACATTGCAAATCACCTTTTATGAGGGTTGCCAACGATTGATAGCACAATTTAGACAGTCACGCGCAACCGTAGTCGGTGCCCTTCATGACTTTTATTAGAATATTTTAGATCATGCTCAACCGTAGTCAGTGCCCTTTAAGTCTGATAAGATTTCAGAATAGTTCTAACTTCTAAGACATGCGCAACCATAGTTAATGTCTTGAAAGTTTCTCAAGATACAAATAATTTCGTCAACATTTTTCTAAATTATCTCATTTCCATTTTAAACCTAACAGGTAATATATATACAACAATTTCATGTCATATCATGATGTTCATTTCATGCAAAGCCATAAGATTATCTATACTACTTATAAAAGCACTCATATAAAAAGAGTAAACTTGTCATATAAAAGAAGTAAACTTGTCAGATAAAAGGGTGTAAATAATTCTTATATCAATTATGGACCATTGATTTGTGTAATTTGATTTGATCAGTGGTCTAGATCAAGGTTAGACATTTTTCTTTAAAAAAATTAAGTTACTACCAAATTAGCTATTTATTTAAAAGGAAAGACAAAATTATTAATTTTACCATATCTTTATTGTCTAATATGTAACATTTTATATATAATAAAAAAATATCAACATTTTATTTTTTTTATTTGCTCACGTATTGAGGACATCTTTTGCTAGTACAAATAAATCTAATTACACTCACGCGTCCATAAATGAAACATACTATCAAAATTAAAAAAAATTCAATTGGTGACAATTTCACTTATATACCAAATTTGAACTTCCACCACTTAATATCAAAGAGGACACTACCGAAAGAACCAACATCCATGACTGCTACACACATGCTAATACACATACATATGTAATGTTCAAAAAGTAAACCAACGTCAGTCAATTTTTTTTCTTCAAATTGAAAGGACTCAACCATAATGATCTTTTCTTTAACGCCAAGATAACAGATTTCATATTGAATTCAGATAAAAGAGGTAATACTTTTAACATATTTAATAATGAATTCAGATAAACCCTTAAGGCATACTTTCAGTTACTGATATGTACGTTTAAACTCTTTTAATTGAAATTTGCTTGGTTCCATGCTTGGGGAGCTTTTGGTTCAAAAAAATGAATTCAGATAAAAAGAGGTTAAAGTATATTACCGCCAAGGCGCCAAATCAGTTCCATCACTTCCTCTTGCTATCTCTTGTTCTTTGTCATCAGATTTATTTCTCCTCCAATCAATTTCTTACACCACCACTGATATCTCCTCCTTGCCGTTACCTTTACTCCCCTCCGATATTTCATAGAAGAAGACTATATATATATATAGAGAGAGAGAATAGATATAATACACTAATGTGCATGTGGACCATATGCACAGGATTTTTATGTTGTTGGATTGGCTTCAAAATGCGTGCTGTGAATTAGATCAGCGGATCTGATTGAGGTGCTGATGATGGAACCGAATCCTCTACGGAACTTCATAGTTCCGCATCCTGGAGAACTTTTAATCTCCACTGTCCGATCCGTTCGATCGAATCCTAAGGTCAAGATTTGAGGCGCAATAAAAAAAATAAAAGAACTTGTCCCTCTCCTCCGTCTCTCCGTCAAGGGACAGAAAAAACCCCGTTAGATCCGACTTGCGCCTCTCTTTTCACATGCGCCGCCTCACCTAGTCAGCTTGTTCCTTTTGTCCGTTCTTTTCAAGGTATATACTAATACATTGTCGTCAGTTCCAAGGAGAGTGACAATGGTGTTCATTGGCGATTCCATGGAATCGATTCAATCTCTTCAGATCAGACAGACTGTCACTCAGATCGTCAGCCTCGGTGCGTTTCTCTTCCCTCTTTTAATCTGATTTTTCTTACTTTTATATTGCTGCTTCTGAGTTTTAGAGGCACGGATCTGTGAAATTCAGTTTCTCTGAATCTTGTTCTGTCAGAGGCATAAGAATAAGAGACAGATTTATGGGAATTTCGTCTGAATTGAGGGATCACATGGGAACTTAATATTTAGTACCAATCGAATTTCGGTGTCAAACAGGATTTAATTGGGGTACAATGATTCAATCGCAACTTTGTTTCCTTAAACAATACATGAAGTTGGAAGTAGCTATTATATTTCTGTTCCTTTAATTTTTGGGCTATAGGATTATCCTCCTGTTTTATTATTTCAAGCTATCAGAACTCAGCTCCTCAAACCCCATCAGAATAAAACTCCTAGCCCAATTTCTCCGACTGCTTCACAAAATAAAATCCAAACATGAAAAGTACATCCAAAGACGATACAAATCAATCCATTACTAGCAAGCAAACAGTAAGCTAATGTAAAAAGACACTGCAAATTGCAAAACACACAATCCTTGTATGTTAAGCATCATGTAGTCGTTTTTATCTCCTCTCATCTAGCAGCCTCCCTTCATCCAAGTCTTCCATCCATTCAGCTATGTCTTCTTGCAAATGTTCCATCTATCCAGGCAATTGCACAGCTTATGCCATCTCCTCTCCTTCCGCCATCCAGGCAATTCGGCTTGGACCATGGAATTTGCTACATTTCACGGGAAATTAGAATGTCTCAACTTGCCAATAGTTCACTCACTGGTATGGTAACAATAGTAGGCCTTGTTATGTAGTGTTTGATTGAACTCATTATTTCATTTGTTGATGCTCAGAGTTGTAAAGGCTACAGGAGTTTATGGTTGTACATGTACCACCCCTGGATTAGTGGTACAGAGTTGGTAGAGAGTGATAAAAAAAAGTGGTTGACTTCTTGATTGTCTGTTGAAGCAACATGTGTAAACAATTTTCTTTCTATTTATTTATTTATTTATTTTCTTATTTTTTTATTCAAGATGAAAGACATACATGTTTAATTGGGACCATTATTATGTCCACCAAACATTATTCGGATTTATGCTCAACGATTAAGATGCATGAAGACATACATGTTTAATTTCACTGAATTCTTGAATTAACATGGCTTATGCACTGTATGCTTGCAAGTACAAATCAAATTACCATACATAATCTTCATGTTTCTATACATCTTTTTTAAATGTACTCTGTTGAAAATAGAAATAATTAATAATCTAATTGACCTCAGATTATTAATCATCATAGGTTAGGATAATTGGTGTATTCCAATGTAAAAAGGGTTGCAACTTTTTTTACCGTTAGGGACTTCTAACGGTCATTTTTTTGACCGTTACTTATCTTGTTTTTCCTCCTCCTATAAAAGGCTATGTAAATTCCCTTGTAAAAATAAGAGAGAAACAAAAAAATACAAACCAATTATTCAAGATTCAGAGTCTAATTTTTGACATGGTATCAGAGCGATAAAAATTCTGTCTTCCGCTAACAGTAAATGAATATGATTGAAACAACAAATCAATCACCACAAGATCAAGGAGAGAAGCACTCTATTGAGGCCTCTTCATCCAATCTCTCAGCTGCTTCGACTACGAAAACAAGCAAGCTGTCTTGGGCTCAAGTAGTGGCCCTATCCATCAATGAAAAGAAAAAAAATGACACCAGCGGCAACAAAAATTCAGTTCAAACAGAAAACTTAGCAACAAAATCGGTAAAACAAGGAGAAGAAATCGAGCCAAAAGCCATATTAAGTTATCTCGATTCAAGCTCCAACCATCCTCAAAATCAATTACCTAGAATCAACCTCCTCAGACTTTCGAGCAAGAAATACTCAAGTGATGTCCATCGAGGCAGTGACACAAACAATCACCTCAACCCTAGCTCTGGTCGTGCAAAGGGAGAAGCAAGGGAAGTTGCTAATAGCACCAACCAGTGTAGCCATGCGAGGGAGAATTGGTTGCTTTGCTCTCATCTCCAACCGACCAAGAAGAAAGGGGGAGGCGGCACTGTCGATGCGGATGCCACGATTAGAAAGAGGAGCGAGATCGTCTCGCGAAAGGGGGAGATGAAGGGACTCGTGTCTGTAGCGAGAAATGAGCCGCACGAGGAAGAAAAGAAAACGGGTTTTCTCTGTGAGAGAGACGACTCAGACGACCCATACGAGAAGGGAAAGAACAAAGAGGTGAGCAGCGCATCGAGCCTAAGCAGCGCATCTAGTTCGAGTCAAGTCAAGACGAGCGACTGGAGCGCATAGAATCGATGATAGCTGCACTCGTGGGCCGAATGATGGGCCAAGGTTCAATTAATACCCACTTTAGTTTTTCTAAATCAGCTGATATGCGTATAGGCCCAATTAAGAAAATTGATTGTGTGACAAACTTAGACCAAACCGGAAATGAAATTTTAGGAAATAAATGTTTAGCTATGGGGTATGCCACTATTAAGACCTCAAATAATGGTACAAAATGGATACTTGACTCCGGTGCTACCGATCACATGACGGGAAATCAAAATTTATTACATAATTACCGTCCAATTAGTGGTGACCAATATTTTACCGTGGCAAATAATGAAAAAATCAAAATTAGAGGGTGGGGTATGATTAGTGTTTTTCCAAAAAAATTTTTACAAGACGTGTTTTTTTTTGAAAATTGTTCCGTAAATTTGTTATCTATTAGCAAACTTTCTAGAGATTTGAATTGCGAAATAATTTTTAAAGGAAAAAATGTTATTTTTCAAGATTTATTTTCGAAAGAAAAAATTGGTGAAGGTTTTCTTGAAAATGGTCTTTATATTTTAAATAGCAACAAATTTATTTTCAAAACTAGTAAAGATGTAGATTTGAGCAAACTTTGGCACAAGCGTGTTGGGCATCCTTCCGACAAAATTTTAAACAAAATATTTGATTTTTCTAATTTAGATTGTAGCAATTGCGAAACTTGTAAGCTTGCGAAACATACTAGACCCCCTTTTCCAATTTCTACTTCTAAAAGTAATGATTTTTTTGAACTTATTCATTCCGATATTTGGGGTCCGGCTCCTATAAATTCTTACAACGATTATAGGTATTTTGTTATTTTTATTGATGATTTTTCAAAAACTACTTGGTTGTATTTAATGAAAAAGAAAAATGAGGTTTTTTCACATTTTCAAACTTTCGTGAATTTTGTTGAAAATCAATTTGACAAAAAAATTAAAATTTTGAGAACGGACAATGGTACCGAATATGTTAATCAAAATTTTTCTATTTTTCTTAAACAAAAAGGTATTTTACACCAAACTACTTGTGTTTACACCCCTCAACAAAACGGTGTTTCCGAAAGAAAAAATCGTCATCTTTTAGAAGTTACTAGATCTCTCTTGTTTCAAAATAATGTTCCAAAATCTTTTTGGTCGGATGCCGTTTTAACCGCAACTTATTTGATAAATAGGTTGCCAAGTGCCATTTTGAATTTTAAAAGCCCCTTAGAAATTCTTTATGGTAGAAAATTAGATATTAGTCATTTAAGAGTTTTCGGTTGCAAATGTTTTGTACACAATCAAAGAATTGACAAACTCGATTTTACTTCAATTAAAACTATTTTTGTGGGGTATTCTTCTGAAAAAAAGGGGTACAAATGTTATGATCCAAAAAATAAAAAACTTTACATTTCTAGAGATGTTAGTTTTTTCAAAAATGAACCATTTTATGAAAATTATATTGAAAATAATGTTGAAAAAATAATTTCAAGTGATTTTATAAATCCATGTATTACTAACATCGAAACAAGTGAGTTTCGAAAAGAATTGATAAATATTGTAGGAGGAGAAGTACAAGAAGAAAGTGTAGGAAGCCTACAAAATGAAGAAAATCAAAACGAAGAATTTGAAGAAACCGAACAAGAAGAACATATTGAGGAGAATGACGAAACTCAAGAGCAAGATATGTTGTTAAGAAGATCAAGTCGACAACCTCAACCTTCCACAAGATTAAGAGATTTTGTAACTTATTCGGTACAATATCCAATTCAAGATTACATTTCTTATGATAATATATCTCATGAACATTATGTTTTTTTAAATTCCTTGTCCAAAATTGAGGAACCAACCAATTATGAGATAGCAAAAAAGGATCCAAAATGGTGTAAGGCAATGGAAGAAGAGCTTCATGCCTTAGAAAAAAATCAAACCTGGGTACTTTGCGAATTACCAAAAAAGAAAAAATCCGTTGGTTGTAAGTGGGTTTATAAAATTAAATATCATAGTGATGGTACCATAGAACGGTATAAGGCTAGACTAGTTGCCAAAGGGTATACCCAAACTTATGGTATAGACTATCATGAAACCTTTGCACCGGTGGCTAAAATGAATACCGTTAGGATACTTTTTTCCATAGCGGTAAATAACAATTGGACCCTCCACCAAATGGATGTAAAAAATGCTTTCCTTCAAGGAACACTTGAAGAAGAAGTATATATGACCTTACCCCCGGGCCACAAAAAGGAAAATATTTCTAACCTTGTGTGTAGGTTAAAAAAATCCATTTATGGATTAAAGCAATCTCCAAGGGCATGGTATGAAAAACTTTCTCATTTTTTATTATCTTGTGATTTTAAAATAAGTGGAGCCGATTATTCATTATTTGTTAAGCATAATGCCAATGGTACCACAGTGGTTTTAGTTTATGTCGATGACATAATCATAACCGGCAATAACCTAATCGAAATTGATAACATTAAAAAGAACCTAAAACAAAAATTTGACATTAAAGATTTAGGCAAATTAAAATATTTTCTTGGAATAGAAATAGCTCATTCTTCGAAAGGGCTATTTATATCTCAAAGAAAATATGTTCTTGATTTGCTTAAGGAAACAGGTAAGTTAGGTTGTAAGCCGGCCAAAACGCCAATTGACATAAATGAAAAACTTGATAGTGAAAAAGGTGAACCTTTAAAAGACGCAAGTCAATTTCAAAGACTAGTAGGTAAATTGATTTACCGTAAGCCAAATTAGTCAATTCATGCATGCACCAAGAACACCTCATTTAGATGCCATTAATAGAATATCAAGGTATCTAAAAGGTTCTCCCGGAAAGGGTATTTGGATGAGAAAAAATGGTACTAATGCAATATGTGGCTATTCCGATGCAGATTGGGCCGGGAGCTTTGATAGAAGATCAACAACCGGTTTTTGTACGTTTGTAGGCGGAAATATAGTCACATGGAAAAGCAAGAAACAAAATGTCGTGGCTCGATCAAGTGCGGAAGCGGAATATCGGGCTATGGCATCCACCGCAAGTGAGTTGACATGGATCAAGCAATTACTTGCCGACTTGAATATCAAGCACGAAGCACCAATGGAGATGTTTTGTGATAATCAAGCGGCGAGACACATTGCGGCAAATCCCGTCTTTCACGAACGGACTAAACACATAGAAGTGGATTGTCACTTCATTAGAGAGAGAATCCAAGCCAAAGAGATTGAAACACCTTATGTTCGAAGTCAAGATCAATTGGCGGATATTTTCACAAAAAGACTAAGCATCAAGACTTTTGAAAATATTTCTAACAAGCTAGGCTTGTACAACATATACATGCCTAGCTTGAGGGGGAGTGTTGAAAATAGAAATAATTAATAATCTAATTGTCCTCAGATTATTAATCATCATAGGTTAGGATAATTGGTGTATTCCAATGTAAAAAGGGTTGCAACTTTTTTTACCGTTAGGGACTTCTAACGGTCATTTTTTTGACCGTTACTTATCTTGTTTTTCCTCCTCCTATAAAAGGCTATGTAAATTCCCTTGTAAAAATAAGAGAGAAACAAAAAAATACAAACCAATTATTCAAGATTCAGAGTCTAATTTTTGACATACTCAAATATTTGCTGCTACTCAGAATTTCAAGTTCTGACATGCTTCATTGGATACATCCTTTATATATCAGACCCTTCATTTTTTTTTTACTTTTACGGTTTTACCACACAAAGCTATTAATTTGCAAGAAAAACATATTTTGTTAATTAATTGAAGAACATCAGTATTGGACTTTCACGTCAATTGAATTGATTCAAAATGTTGAAAAAAAAAATGCCTACTGAATTAATCAATTAATTAATTAATTACACACCAATTGTTTGGCCTTTTCCTCATTCTAAAGTTTGTAGGGCAACACAAAGGGTGACAAATTGATTTTGTATGAAATATATTAAAAAGAATATTATACACCAATCAATTAGAAAATAGTTTATTATCTAAATTATACAGAAGATGAATTATTATGTGATTAAGCTAAACTTCTAATGCTTTAACATTATTGCATCGAGAAATTTTAATGGAACAATGCAAAAGGTCTTGCAATGTTGATCAGCCGTATACCAAATATCAACCATAATTTAAGAAAATAACAAAACAAAGATAAATCGTAATGGGGTTGTGACGAGGATTCTTTTGGATCGTGGCACCACTTGACTCTTGGATCTTTATTTACCAATCAAAGAAAAATCGTAATGGGGTTGTGACTTCGTATTATGCAGATAGAAACCAAGTAGAGGAAGAGACGAAGGATTTGCATATTTAGACGGGAACAGACGGAGAGAGGCGAGTTTTCCTTTTTTATTTTTACCGTCTATAAATCTTAATTGTTGGATTTGATCGAACGGATCGTATAAAAAGTTCTCTACCGTGCGGAACAAATGAGTTCCGCAGAGGATTTGGTTCCCGCTGATGATATGTTGATCTCCGTTAGTTTTTAAGTTTTTCCGTTCACACCTCTTTCTCTCCGTAACTTCATCACTTCTCTGAACCGTTCACTTATCTTTTTCTCTGAAGTCTCCATCCTTGACTTCCTCTCTAGCTCTCCTTTCCCACCTCTTCGAGGAGAACAGCACAGGTGACGAGTCTGTTCCTTCCCACCGTCGGAAACCCTAGATCTGTACTTCCAGCTCTGTCATGCTTCTCCACCTCTATCAAGCCTCTTCCCGAGGAAGACCGTCACCTCACCTCACCGGGAAAATCGTTGTTCTACTCAGAACTCACCTCACAAAAAACTCATCCTCCACTAACCGTAAGAAAGCTCCATCAAAACTCCTCTACTTATGAGTTATGATATCTCTCGGGCTTTGTATAATTGATTCATTTGTTTATCTATGATTTCATATGATTGTGACAAAATATGTTGTGACAGAAATTAACTCTCTTCCAATTCATCTTCATTTTTTCTAATCTCACGGTTAGAAATAACCGAGACAATGGAACACCAACTCAATTGCATATGCTCAAACACCATAATACTAAATTTACATTTTGCAAAAAAAAAAGCTTAATAATAATACTAAAATTACAAGCAAACTAGGTCAGAACATACAGTGAACACATCTAACATATGATAAGCTTCTATTTTACAACTAATGGTGGCAGCAATGTCAGTAGAGACCCTGATAATTTAGGGTTCTGTACCAGCGCAAAGTTCATATCATCGGTGCAAAGTCTATATCCTTGATGACATTTGCCGCTACATGTTCGTTGTCCTTGTGCTGTAAATTAGTAATTAAAACTAAAGGATTAACATATAGGCATATATTCATGCAATATTCAAACAAATACCACTGAATGGCTCGCTCAATTACTGGGCATTCTTTTTCGAATGGGAAGTTTGTGGGCTTTGAGTGACAAATCAATTATAATAACTTTTAATAATAATGGGCAATTATTCTTCTTTCAATTTAGTTCAGGTGCATACAATTGGGAATGTCAACAAATCAGACTCAAACAACAGATATCAATTTACCTTGCTTATTATCATGATATTTACTCACTAGTCAAATTGGAAATGCCAACCTTAATTGTAAAATCAAAACAACAACTAATATTCACAACTTAACCAAACTACAGCTTGATATGTAGGGACAATGCCAGCTTAAAAAATGCAACAAAATCCAAATATGTGGACAATTTCAAAACTAAGCAAATTCGAAATTGGAAACGAAATTAAACAAATTAAATAGCATAGCTGTCTAAAAAGGAAGTCAGAGCCTCAAAGGTATTAATTGATCAGGTGCTTACTGAGGAGGGCGGAGGTATTGACCGAGGAGATGAGGTGGAGGTGCTGATCGGGGTTGATTTGAGAGGAGGCAGAGGCAAATTTGTCGATACTGGTGATCCGAGAGAAGAAGGAGGTGCCTTGGGAATACACGAGATTAGCAAACTTAGGGTTTTCTTTTTGCGATGGAGGGAACAGTAGAAGCATATATGGTTAATTGGCCTAGGTGCAGATCTAATGTTTTGAGAGGAGAAGGAGGTTCTTCGAGAGGAGATGAGGGGAAGGCGGAGGAGGAGGTGCTTCGAGATGAGGCGGAGAGAGGTGCGAATCCCAAATTCCGAACGTAAGATCGGATTCCTGGATTCCGATCTTAGCTAAGTTCGGAATCCCGGGTTCCGACCTTAGCTAAGATCAGAATCCGAGATTCCGATCTTAGCTTTTTAATTTTTTAATATATTAATTTATTTATTTAATTTATTAATTAGTTAAATAATTAGAAAAATAGATAATATATTGTAAAAATATTGAAAAAATATGGAAAAAATCAGGAATAATTAAATTAAATTTTATATGTAATTTAGTATTTTTTGGGGAAATTAAATTTATTTTCATTTTAATTAATTTATTTAATTAAAATATAAATTTTTATAACTTATTTAATTAAATGAATTGTACCATTTAGAAAGGATTATAAATTTTCAGAATTTGCAGGGATAAAAAGGCATAATCCTTTCAGAATGTTAAAAGTTTTATTAATCCTTTCTGCATTTGCAGGGATACAAAGGCATAATTTGAACATTAAAACTTTAAACAGGCTTAACTTTCGATAGGAAGGTCCGTTTGGGGCGATCGAGCACAATTCAGAAAGCTAGCGACGAGATCTACACATGTTACTTGGGTTAAACCCCGTAATGACCATTTTCGAGGCCAAAAAATGCTCTCTGGACCTCCAAAATCCACTTTGAAACTTTGCAAACCTAAAAACCACTCTAAACTACTAAAAATATTTTTTAAATCATAAATTAATCATTAAAAAGAGAAATGCAGTAAATCAAGTGAAATTAGTCTTTCTTCTCCGTCTCAGTAAAACATCAATCTCGTGTGATTCCTTTCTAACGCAATCCAGAAAGTGCTTCCTTGATTATGAGACTTGATATGATTGTTTAATATATAATATGAAAATAATATATACAGAGGACGACATCCGGGATGCATATCAAATGGTTGTTTAAAAATTTATAATTTTAATTTAAATTAATTAAAAATTTATACTTAATTATTCATTTTTTAATTAAATTTATATTTAATTAAATAAATTAATTAAAAGGAAAATAAATTTAATTTTCCAAAAAATACTAAATTACATATAAAATTTTGTTTAATTATTCCTGATTTTTGTATATTTTTTCAATATTTTTAGAATATATTATCTATTTTTCTAATTAATTAACTAATTAATAAACTAATAAAAGGAAAAAAAATTAATTTTCCCAAAAAATACTAAATTACATATAAAATTTACTTTAATTATTACTGATTTTTTCCATATTTTTTCAATATTTTTACAAGCTAAGATCGGATTCTAGGATTCAATATAAAAAAATTAAAAAGCTAAGATCGGATTCTCAGATTCCGATCTTAGCTATGGTCGGAATCCGGGATTCCGATCTTAGCTAAGATCCGAATCTAGGAATCCGATCTTGCGTTCGGAATCTGGAATTCCGATCTCGTGATACTATTTAAAAAAATATTATTATATTGATATTATTTTTAATATATTATATTAATTTAGTATTATTTTTTTAAATTTCGGATCCCCCCTCTCTCTGGTGCGCGCTCCCTTTCGCATCTCTTCATCTTCAGATGCGCTCTCCTCCTCTCTGATCCCTCTCCTACTCCCGACGCTCTCTTTTCGGATACTATCTCTCTTTTTCGCCTCCCTTGGACCTCGCCTCTCCTTTCCTCTCTGTCTTTTTTTCTCTCACCTCTTAGTATGATTTTTTTTTCTTCATATTCATAATACGTTGAACAAATTGAACACTTAAAACAAATAAAGTGAACATATACAACAACAAAGTGAGACATATAAAATAAACACAGAAGTCTGACACACAACAAAACAAATTGAACACATAAAAGTAACAAATTGAACATACGAATGAACAAAGTGAACATATATACACCAACAAAGTGAGACATAAAATAAACACAGAAATCTAACGCACAGAAAAATAAATTGAACACATAAAAGTAACAAATTGAACATATGAATAAACAAATTGAACATATAAACCAACAAAATGAGACATAAAATACACATAGAAATCTGACGCACAACAAAAGCAAATTGAACACATAAAAGTAACAAATTGAACATATGAAAGAACAAAGTGAACATCTACACCAACAAAGTGAGACGTATAAAATAAACACAAAAATCTAACGTACAACAAAACAAATTGAACACATAAAAGTAACAAATTGAACATATGAATGAACAAAGTGAACATCTACACCAACAAAGTGAGACGTATAAAATAAACACAAAAATCTGATGCACAGCAAAACAAAATGAACACTTAAAATAACAAATTGAACAAATGCAATAAACAAATTGAACAAAGTCTGACTCACAGAAGGAAGGGAGGGGGAAGAGAGAGAGATGCACAGAAGGAAGGAAGAGGGAAGGAAGAGAGACGAAAGAGTGCGTAGAAGGGGGAGGAAGCGTACCTGAGTGAGGAGAGGAGAGCGCTTCGCTGGGTGAGGAGAGGGGAGCGCTTCGCTGGGTGAGGAGATCGCTTGAGAGGGAGGGGCGCGATGAGGGATCCATCGGACAGAAGGCGCTGGCTTGCGATGACAGCGATGGTAGAATGTGCGATGGTAATAATCAATTTCCGATTATGATTCTTTTCCTTGTTAATTGTTATTATGTTATATATATATATTTTTATATTTTTAAGGTATGGGAGCAGGAGATTATATACTTAATACTCGTGATGGGAGGGAAAATGTACGACCATAGACTGCTAATTGGGGAATGAATCAACATAACAATTAACAATGTTGCATTATGAGCATTATGAGCGTACACACCGTACAAGCTTGTTTTTTTCATGACTGTAACCGGACATTTCTGGTTTCCCAAATAACGATAGAAAAAGTCCACAGCTTCATATTATTTTATTTTATGTGTTCATCGGACACATGACAGATTGAATTAGAGGCAGCACATATTACTAACTACAAGCACCAATTGACCAACATATTAGATTACTTCAAGCACCAACTAACCAACACAAAAATTATGAAAAAAATACAATTCATCGCACTAGTTCTTAAATACTGCTCATTCTATATCATTACATTTCTATAAAAATAGTAACAAATTTCAAGTTAGAAGAAAAAATAGACAAAAAATTTGACTTTTTCGCTTCCTTTCTATCACAAAAACTCACCAACATACCCTTGTCAAGAATAAACTATCGCTAGAAGCCCCTTGTCAGGCCGAGCACCCATGACACTAGTGAAACCTGTAGCATGAAAAAACCATAGATGTGGTTTCCATCAAGGATGATGCCATAGAGAGATATGCCACCGCTATTACCCTCTATACTATTAATACGAATGCACTGATTACTCCATATACAATTGTGTTAAACTTTTAGTTACTAAAATAAGCTGCATAAGGGTAAAAGTAAAAAAAAAAACTTATGTATGCTCTCCTCTTCTCAATGTTAAATGTTAAGTTTGGCACACAACATATTTTCTATATCTTCCATCATTTGCTTCAACAGTTGAATCTCCTCATCAACTGTGCCCATGCTTCTGTCCCTGGCAATCTCTTCTCCTCCTGTAGTAGAGCTTGCAATTGAACCTGTGCTAACCATGATTCGTATATGCCAATTCAACATTTGTTTTTTTTTTTTTGCCATGCGCTTGATTGGTTATTTGGACTACGCTCATCATACATGCAATAAGTGACAACAAAAAAATAATGAACATAGCTGCAACAAAAAGATTAAGAAAAAAAATCATTATAACTTACAATAATAAATACTCAAAAGACATAATTGATTAAATAATATGTTAAAAAGGAGCACCCAGAAGACTTAGTGCTAAGAAATTAAAGGGATCTTAGACAATAAAAACTTCTCCTTGAAACATGACCTAGATTTAAGGAAATGAGACAACTCTAAGATTTACACTGTCAAGTTCAATTATTATATTATGGAAGAATTCAGGTTAAAGTTGAAGGATACCATTTGGCCCACTCAAAAATCTCTCTTAAAACAAAAAAAAATCTGATATTGAAAGTTTGGCTTGACTTTCTCAGAGTTTTTTTTTTCTGTAAACAGACATAAACCACTAAGCATAACATTGCACTTAAGTAGGTATAATCTCAAATTAGACACTCTCCACAAAGTATGAATTTACAAGTCTCTTTAGAAAACTCACAGAATATTATGTTCTTTCCTATGAATTGTCTGGAAAACACAATAATACAATGATTACTACTTAGTTATTTCTAGACTTAATTTTCTAGTCAAGAGTGGTATGGAGGAGGGTATTGGAAAGAGTAAGATAGATTCGCCATTAGATCACCAAATATGAGAATTTTCGATTTTGAATCTTCCCGTCTCATGATAACTATGCTATATAATTGGATTAATATAGCAAAATCAGACAACAAAGCAATGAAACACTGGTGAGATTGACCTATTACTTTTAAGTATGCATCTATGAAAGTCTACGCTCATACACCAATAATGAATTATCGTCTTTCAATAAAGTTACTGCAAATCCCTATAGCGAGAGAATATGCAACAACATATTAATAAAAAATCAAATTAAGTGAAAAAAATTCAAAAATAGAGTTTAAGTAGAACACCTTCGGTTGAAAATTAGAGAAGGAAAACTAGTACTAAGAAGTGAAGGTTATTCATTCTTCATGGACAATCTATCAAAGATGAATTTTAGTATAAGAATACATGAATGATTTGAGCTGTAATCTTCTCCAAAATCTACGGACTACATTTATAAAATAAAATACTCATAAATACATAATTGTATAATGCAATGGAAATATAAAAATAGAGCAATTAGTAAATAAAACACAATAAAATGCATGACTTTACAATGTAAGAAACCACAAACGATTGATGTAAGAAACAGACAATGATAAAAAAGGGTCATCGTCTGTCCAGTGATGATGTACACACAATCAAACAAATAATGACCATAAAAGTAATGCAATATAAGAGTACACTTTTCATTATTAACTAGAAAAGGTACACACACATAGTACCTAGTTATGATAGCATCTCAATCTTCTACAAAGAAACACAACATAATTAAAAAAAACCTTAAAAAACTCTTTTATTACATAATGATACATATAGCAAAATGTCAATAAATCTTATCAATTCAAGACCACAAAAGCAAATTAAATTAGTTTCCTCCATTATCTTATGACTTGTCAAAAAATTCATTTTGTTTCTATATAATTTAATGTATCATTTAGTTGTGCAAAATGAATTCATTTTTTACACAAAAAAATTTATATCGTTTATACAACACAAAAAACATGACATATCATCAATACACATGTAAGTGTCATGCAAAGTATGTCTAAGTATTTACTATATCATAAAGTCAATCCCTCATATATCGATTTATTACTCATAACTCTGTTTAAAAATCAAAATTAAATTCTATGGAATCATCAATAAAAGTATCATAAATTCATACAAAAAAAATTTGAGAAATTTTTTGATAAATATACACATTCCCATATATGAGCAACAACAAACCCATAAATTTAGTAACTTACGAATGGAAGGCAAAAAAGAATCGGGAAAAAAAAGGCTAGAATGAAATTTTTATTTTGTGGGAAAATATTCTAAATGCAAGATTGTTTATTTAGAAGTTAGAAATTAAAAACACTCGAGGAAACTTGCATAAGTTGCATTAATTGTCCAAAATAAATATATCAAATTTTCTTGTGGTACATTGACTACTCTTGTACATTTCTGTTTCTTATTATCTGCATGTATCAATTATATTTTTGAAAGACAATGGAGATACCTTTTCTAATATTGTCTATAAGAAATGAATGGAAAGCACATAAAAGAGTGCTTAGCGGCAAATCGTCCATTTATCTTCAGCCGCCGGCACACATTTTACTGCACCATAAAAACATAAATCATGTTAAAATTCAATTTGTACATAATTTACACTAATGCAATCAATTAATTTCGTAATTAAGTAATATTTAGTGGGCATTAAAACAAATTTATCCATAGTTCAAAAGTTGGCCTAATATTTTTTTACATGGTTCACTCTTCTAACACGATGAACAATCTTTTGCTAGCGGCACAAATTAATCAAGAGATACTTCGATTTCAGCTGCTCCAATCTCCGGTAACTCCAGGGTCGACACTGCCCGTCCGATCTTTGGTTGGTTGCGATTGATTTGATCTGTGCTGTTCGATTCCACTATATATCGTCCATCTTTCTTATAGATTCTCTTTGGTGTGCTTCTTATTACTTTTCGTGCTGTCTACATTGCTTCTGGGATTTTTGGACTAGTGCTGGGCTATTGTGTTGTTTATACTATGTTTCATTTATTTGTTTCTTCTTCGATGTTCTCTTTCTTTACTCCCTTCTCTATTCTTTCTCGCCGCACCAAATCTTCGCTTGTACTTTGCTCGATCCCAATTGGTGCTTGTAACGCTTAGATCGATAAACAATCTAAAATCGTTACTGTAGCTGAATCTCAGCACTGTTGCTTCAGTAACTCAGTGTTTATCAGACCAATTGATTGAGTTAGAAAACTCCACAAAATTAATGAAATTGAATTGCAATTGAAAGTAGAAACTGTATTGATAATGAAGCAAGATTACAATAAGTCTTAATTGGCTATTGAGCCTTTGAAACTGGAAAAGATTACAATAGAAAAGATACTGGATAGAAATTGCAATAAGTTCAGAATAAGAAGATAAGATATTTTTGGTTCAGGAATTAGATCTCAACATAACCCTAGAGTCGATGACGGCTCCTCTTATACTCCCACGAAAATATCTCATGGTAATTTCATGATTTACAGTAATGCCTTTAACCCCTCCTGGCGTGAATCAATTTGTTTGTTTCCTGTTAAAATGGTAGGTCCTACTTCCACCTCATCAGAGGGATGAATTCTGACTCCTTCGTTAACACCCTCAACTCCGTCATGTTTTAACACCTGGGTCCCACTTGTCTGCAGCATACTACTAACGGAAGTTCCCACTCCATCTCCATCTCTCCTTAGTGATGCCTGAGCCAATACAGAATTGACTGGGTCAACTCTCATCCCAACGGTCCCCAGCTTCCTTTCATTTGAAATATCCAATTTTGATGGAATTGAGAGTTTGATTTCTCCTGACAATTCCCCTCTCTTCAAGAAATTCTTGCCCTCAAGAATAAATTTGGGGTACTCCTTGCTGACTGATTCATAGTCCTCCCATGTGGCTTCCTCTGGGGATCTATTGAACCATTGGATAAGCCATTGAACAACTGGTTCATTATTTCTCTTAATAACCCTCCTCTCTAACACTTTTTCAGGTTCCACTCTTAATTCGCCATCAGGTCCCACCACTGGTAATTGTGGTGACACCCTAGTCCCTTCACCTTGCCTTAACTTCAATTGGGACACATGCAGCACTGGATGGATAGTTGACCCTTGGGGTAAATTCAACTTATATGCTACAGTCCCTATCTTTTCCAAAATTTCAAAGGGCCCATAATATTTTGGATTTAACTTGGATTGAGAGTGACCTGCTATGGAAACCTGCCTGTAAGGTTGTAGCTTCATATATACCCAATCTCCTTCTTTGAATTGCCTCTCACTTCTGTTCTTGTCAGCATACTTTTTCATCCTTTTCTGAGCCTTCTCTAAATTCTCTTTCAACAGCTGCAATGTTTGTAACCTCTTCTGTTCCTCTTTGTTGTTACTGCCTTCATTCTGACTCTTGATTAACATACTAGGTAGCTCTCTAGGCTCATACCCATACAATGCTTGGAATGGAGTGCAGTTGAGAGATGAGTGAAAGCAAGTGTTGTACCAATGCTCAGCTAAGTATAACCATTGATGCCACTTCCTTTGCTTATCAAAAATCATACACCTCAAATAATTCTCTAAGCATTGGTTTACCCTTTCTGTTTGGCCATCTGTTTGGGGGTGGTAAGCCGTGCTGTAGTTCAATTTAACCCCTAAACTTCCCATAATCTCCTTCCAGAATTTACTTGTGAACAAAGGGTCCCTATCTGTAATTATAGACAGTGGCAGTCCATGTAGCTTGTATATGTGTTGCAAGAAAAGTTGTGCTATATCCTTAGCTGTGTAAGGTGTAGCCAATGATATGAAATGGGCATACTTTGTAAATCTATCAACTATCACTAGTATGGCTGTCTTACCTTCTGACCTTGGTAATTTAGTAATAAAATCCATACTTATGCCTTGCCAAGCTCCTTCTGGAATAGGGACAGGCTGCAATAGACCAGGTCCAGCCACATGCTCTCCTTTGTTGAGTTGGCACCTTTCACAGGTTTTGACAAATTCTTTAACAGTTTCCTTCATTCCTGGCCAGTAAAACATTTTCTTGATTCTTTGGTAAGTACCTAGTACTCCTGAGTGTCCTCCTATGCTGGTTGAATGTACCTCTTCCACTAATTTCTTCCTCCACCCCTTCATGTTCCCAACATAGATCCTTCCCTTGTACCTGATTACTCCTTGATGCATTGAGTATTTATCTTGATCTCTTGGATCTTGATCTAACTTTTCTAGTAACTCCTGGGCCCCACTATCTCCCTGATAACTTTCTTTGATTTCCTCCACCCATTGTGGTTTCAGCTCAGTGACAGCTCTTAATTCAGAAACATGATCTTCTTTGGCTTCCACTCTAGACAATGCATCAGCTACTTTATTAGTGACTCCCCTCTTGTACTCAATCTTATAATCAAGTCCCATCAGTTTACATAACCCCTTGTGTTGCATAGCATGATGTACTCTTTGCTCCAATAGGTGTTTGAGTGCTATCTGGTCTGTTCTGATGATGAAAGGCCCACCCATCAAATAATGTTTCCATTTCTGCACTGCTGTCAATAAAGCCAAAAACTCCTTCTCATAAATGGATAGGCCTATACTTTTGGGTCCCAGTTTCTTGCTTAAAAATGCAATTGGTTGTCTTCCCTGCATCAGCACAGCTCCCATTCCCCTCTCACTAGCATCAGTCTCAATTATGAATTCCTTGGAAAAGTCAGGCATGGCCAACACAGGAGCTGTGGTCATAGCCTTCTTCAGTTCAGTGAAAGCCACATCAGCCTCTGGGCCCCATTGGAAAGCATTTTTCTTGAGTTGCTCAGTTAAAGGTTTAGCAATCACTCCATAATTTCTCACAAACTTTCTATAATATCCAGTTAGCCCCAAAAAGCCCCTTAGTTCTTTCACACTCCTAGGGGTAGGCCATTCACACATTGCTTGAATTTTCTTGGGATCTGTGGCTACTCCTTCCTTGGAGATGAGATGTCCCAGATACTCAATGCAAGTGAGTCCAAACTCACATTTGCTTCTCTTGGCATACAATCCATTTTGTTTTAATAACTCCAATATAAGACCTAGATGCTCCTTATGCTCCTCCATTGTTTGACTGTATATCAAAATATCATCAAAGAAGACTAAAACAAATCTCCTCAGGTAGGGCTTAAATACAGTATTCATCAGGGCTTGAAAAGTGGCAGGAGCACTTGTGAGACCAAAAGGCATCACATTAAATTCATAATGTCCTTCATGTGTTTTGAAAGCTGTTTTGAATTTATCTTCTTCCTTCATTCTGATTTGATGATAGCCTGACCTCAGGTCAATCTTGGAGAACACAGTAGCCCCATGCAATTCATCCAGCAAATCATCAATTACTGGTATAGGAAACTTATTTTTTATAGTCTGAGTATTTAACTGTCTGTAGTCAATGCACATTCGCCAGGACCCATCCTTCTTCTTGACTAGCAGTACTGGTGAAGAATATGGACTGCTAGAAGGTTGTATCAACTTATTCTTCAGCAACTCAGATATGATCTTTTCAATCTCTACCTTTTGAAAGTAACTGTATCTGTATGGCCTTTGGTTTACAGGTTTGTTGTTTGGTATGAGGGGTATGGAGTGATCAATGCTCCTCTCAGGTGGCAATGCATTTGGTTCTTCAAAAACACTGGCAAAGGAAGTCAACACTGCCTGTAATTCACTAGGGACTATAATAGTTATGGGTTGCTCCTCTTGGTTTTGTAATTCAGCTGTTTGACTTTCCATGCACATGATGTGAGCTAGCATGATTTCACTTCCTTTCTTTTGCTCCTTGTCTATATCCACCCTTCCCTTATACATCTTAATTTGGGCCTTCTCTTCCTGCACCTGTAACCTAATCTCCTTTTCCTCCTTCTTGAACTCAATTTCTCCTTTTCCCCAGTCCACCTTCATGGGCCCCAAACTGGTTAGCCAATCAATTCCCAGTATCATATCGTACCCTTGTACATCTAATACCCTCATGTCTCTTTCAAACTCATGCCCTTGCAGCCTGAATTGCAACGAGTCACATTGAATGTCTGTAACCATCTTTGCACCATTAGCTACTGTTACCACCATAGGTCCAGTCTGTCTGAGTTTTGGTTGTATGTGTTGCAGCACATCTGGATGGACAAAGGAATGTGTGCTTCCACTATCCAGTAGGGCACATATAGGAACCTTTCCAATGTCCCCTTTAAACTTCATCATCCTCCCTCTTTTTGAATCCATGGTGTTGAACATAGTTATTACTGCCTGCTCAATTTCCTCATCACTCATTTCTTCTACTCTATACTCTTCTTCAATTTCTTCATCTTCTCTCTCTAATTGAGCCTCTATACTATTTAATGCCCTCCTAGCACATTGATGTCCTGGATAATATTTTTCATCACATTTATCACATAATCCCAAGGCCCTCCTCCTCTGAAACTCAGCACTTCTATAATTACTGTTTGGCTGCCATGGTTTTGGTGGAGGTAATGTCAACTGTCCTTCTTTTCTCTCAGGAAATTCTCTTCTTTTATTGAATATTTGAGCTGGTGACTGGGTAGGTTTAGTTAGTAACTTGGGCTTCTTAAGTTGTGTTTCATAATTTGCCTCTACCTTTAGTGCTTGAGTGAAAGCAGTTGTTAACCTTCTTATGTCAAATAGTTCCATAGTGCTTCTTAATTCTTCTTTGAGCCCACTCACAAACCCAGCTACAAAGAATTCTTCATTTAACATGGGATTATACCTTGTCAATTTCAGCCTGGCTTTATCAAATCTCCTGATATATTCATCCACCTTGCCAGTTTGATGGATTCTTTTGAACTCATCCACTGGGTGTTTCACACTAGTTAGTTTAAATCTATTCATTACCTCCTCCACTAGTAATGCCCAGGGTAATTGCTGGGGTCCACTAACTAAACTCATATACCATTCATGCATATCATCTTCAAAATTCATAACTGCCATTCTTGTTTTGTATTCTTCTGGGATTTGGTACATGTCAAAGTAGAACTCACAATTGGTTTTCCATATCACAGGGTCAGTGCCATTGAACTTGGGAAATTCTAGTTTTGGTAAATTGATTCTGCCCCCTATGTCATTTTGTCCCCTTTCAGCCTTCTTTTTCTCATATATTCTAACAAACTCCTCTCCCCTCCTTAAATCTTCACTGGCCACAGTGAATTCAAAGTCATTGTCAGAATCAATGGCCACAGTGAATTCAAAGTCATTGTCAGAATCAATAGGATTGGGTATCACATTTTGGGGCCCACCATGCAATTCAAAAACTGCGCCCTTTCCTTTCTCCAAATTACCCCTCTCTCCTTGAGTAAGGCTAAAGGCAGGTGTATTATGACTGTGGTTAGGTATAGCAGTAGTAGCAGTGCTGGCCTCAGCAGTGTCCAGGAGAGAAAATTTACCTGTGAGCATTTTGACAGTTTGCTCCACCAGTTTTTCCATCCTCTCATCTGCTGCTTTGGTAGAAGATTTCAGTTGGTTATTCATCATAGCAGCCATCCTTTCTTCCAAGCGCTTATTGCTATCCTCCTGCCGTTGGCAGTTCTCCTCCTGGCGCTTAATTGATGCTCTCAGTTCAGCAGTTAATTTGCTGAGCTCAGCTTCCATCTGAGCACTTTTAGCCTTCAGATCTTCCATACTCTTATTTCTTGTGAGATGAGAATCTTTGCCCATGCACCAGATCTAGTTCGCACAGACCCGTTGAGACCGGTGCTCTGATACCAGATGTAACGCTTAGATTGATAAACAATCTAAAATCGTTACTGTAGCTGAATCTCAGCACTGTTGCTTCAGTAACTCAGTGTTTATCAGACCAATTGATTGAGTTAGAAAACTCCACAAAATTAATGAAATTGAATTGCAATTGAAAGTAGAAACTGTATTGATAATGAAGCAAGATTACAATAAGTCTTAATTGGCTATTGAGCCTTTGAAACTGGAAAAGATTACAATAGAAAAGATACTGGATAGAAATTGCAATAAGTTCAGAATAAGAAGATAAGATATTTTTGGTTCAGGAATTAGATCTCAACATAACCCTAGAGTCGATGACGGCTCCTCTTATACTCCCACGAAAATATCTCATGGTAATTTCATGATTTACAGTAATGCCTTTAACCCCTCCTGGCGTGAATCAATTTGTTTGTTTCCTGTTAAAATGGTAGGTCCCACTTCCACCTCATCAGAGGGATGAATTCTGACCCCTTCGTTAACACCCTCAACTCCGTCATGTTTTAACACCTGGGTCCCACTTGTCTGCAGCATACTACTAACGGAAGTTCCCACTCCATCTCCATCTCTCCTTAGTGATGCCTGAGCCAATACAGAATTGACTGGGTCAACTCTCATCCCAACGGTCCCCAGCTTCCTTTCATTTGAAATATCCAATTTTGATGGAATTGAGAGTTTGATTTCTCCTGACAGTGCTTCTTGGAGAACTTTCGACATGTCAATCGGTACGAAAGCGTGTGGGCTAAGGACTGTGCGTCTGTGCCCCATGGTATAGTGCACTTTAGAGATAGTTCAGATTTTTGACATTTGGATAATAAAAAACATATACCATGTTACCATGTTATGTATACCTTTGTGCCATTACCAAAGTTAATTTTTACAATGAAATAAATACAAAGTCTTGTGCAATAAGCAGTTTATCTGAAAATCATGTACAACCAAATTTGACGGGATAGTGTATCTCGCCATATTAGTTACTATAGCTAATTGATCTCAAAGTACAGGATTACATAGTCATCAAGTCAAAATAATATTGCCTGGCAGCTAAAAAACGTAATACAAGCATGCCTGTGAGGCTGTGACTATGTGTTCTAAGTGATGTTTTAATATTATTTAAAAGGGCCTTTGACTTTGAGCACAGGAAAAGGATGGAGCTGTTGAGGTGGAACCTCAGAAACAACATCTCTAAGGCTCCGTTTGGATGGTGTGGGAATAAGAGAAATAAGGGAAGAAGTATTGGGAAGTGTGTAACTTTGTGAAAAGTTTGAATTGTTTATAATAAATTTGGATGGTTAGGAATAAGGAAGAGGGTTATTCCCTTATTCTTGAAGGTATCCAAACGGAGCCTAAGAGAAAGCACGGAACCTCTGAGGTGGAACCTCAGAAACAAATGTAAGTGAGGGCACAGTAGTGGCAGCCGACAGCTTTGATCAAGATCTGATCGCTTGCTTTGGCGAGATGCTCGCTGACTTTGCATTGGACGGCCATCGCCAATCATTGCGAGGTACACACACAAGCCTAGCGGCAATATCCTGTGCTTTAATTATACTTGATTCAATTGGTAATAATTGCGGTCAATTTAGCCCAAGGGCCTTACTGCACACTAATGTATGTATCAAGCTTGCCTTTCTGTAATTCTGCCCCAAGGAACAATGAATCTCTAAGAGATGTTTCATTTTCATAGCTAGTTATTTGTGGTTGTTCAAGAAAGTAATATCGTACATATATTTGTGATTCCCATGGAAGTGTGTATCCATATGATACTCTGTAAGATCCAGAGAAATTAAGTCGGTTTTGTTCAATTATGGGCTTCGTGACTTAATTCTCTGTCCCACCTATTTGTAAATCCAGAAGGATTTTACAGTATTAACTGAAAGGCCTTGGCTTGTTGAAGTCGGGCATGAGTTGCATTGTATTTTTAGATCTTGGCTACATTATATTGGAGGATATAATGCAAAAGGCGCAATTTGATCACCTTAGTGAAATCTCCCCAACCACCTCCTCTACAGGCAAATGATGAAGGGGTGTTCACATGCTGGATTGATGCTTCATTGTCTGATAGCAAACCAAATGGCACTGGTAAAGTATTAAATATTATCTTAAGACTTTCATAATAGAAAGAACAATCAATAACTCGAACAAGAAATTTATTGATCAAAGGATCAGGTTTATAAACAGATTACCCTCACAACAAGTCAACCTACCTAAATCCTGTACACTTGTCTTATCCTATATTAAATCATGTACTTGTATTCAAGCTACCTAAAATCCAGTACCTGCATTTACTAGAAGTCAACAATCTACCTAAAATCCTGTGTACTTTGTCTTTCACTCCATAAAATCCTGTACTCGCATTCTAGAATTTCAATTTCTCTAAAATAGACATTTATCCTTCAGGAAACATAATTTTTCCTAAAACCCATGTGGTTATTGCATACTGCAAATAACATATTATTTGCAACCTATTTTTGTCAAATAAAAATCCATAAACTGAAACACCACCCCTATATGCCTCTATGTACTTGCATATGGCCAGCCTTGGCTGATATTGGACTTTGGCAGGCAACACCACCAAAGAATCACTACATCTAACTGATCTAAGCCCATTCTCTTCTAAAGGTGTTGTACTCCCAAATATCTCTTCTTGTGGCATAGTACTCATGTCCATGGTTATACTTTCTTGAGCATGCCAACTAAATATATCATCCTTGATAGCTTGAACCTTGGTTGTTATTTGAACAGCACTTAGACAGGTTGTGAGCGAAACAACCAAAAATAGGCTGCATACCTACAAGAAAATTTAAGAAAAAAGTTAATAAATAGAAAAATCAAAGCTAACACTTTTACCAAGATTCCCATTTTAGATGTACTATAAATATGCAGCAAATCTTGTAACATGTGAATGGCTGTCACAAAATATTCCAGCGCATGATGTACTTTCCCTTGAATAAGATTTCAGATATCAGATATATTCCCTTAATCTTGTCAATTAAAAAGTGCATGATTCAAAATGATGATTTAGGCTTACAATATAATAAGAGGATTACTTTTCTACCATGTTGTGCTTTTATATAAGCACTCACGTTGCTTTATGTAACTGTTGAGTTATATTTAGTATTTATGCTATTTCTAGAAAAGCATGGTGCTATTTGTAAGAACATATTATTTTAATATAATAGGAAGGCCTCTATATAGAGGTTCTTATCTCTACTTTTGTCCTAATTCTTGTCTAAAACACTCTAGGTGTTTTGTTTCTCTAAGTAACTATCATATTTCAAAGAAATGCTCATTTGACTCAAACTATGAAAAATAATAGATATTCATTCGCATGCACTACTACTGATCTTGACCAAATACTAACATTGACGAAGTACTAACATAGACACAGAGTATATTGAATGTCATTATATTTATAGAAATTGCTATTATAAATAAATAAATAAGATTAAAATGCAATCTATATCCGTTAAAATATATTCGTATTCGATTTAATGGCCATTTGAAATGATTTTACTAAGATCATGGCACTTGAAATGACCACTACAACACGATATGTAATAGAGATTACATCAATCAAAGACGAAACAACATAGACGAGCCATTCTTTGCTGCCAAGTGCATCGTTTGGAGCAATTACAAACCTACATTTTTGTAAAAGATAAGACTGCAATCCAAAATGCTAAAAGAAAATGTCAGATCAGATCATAAAACAATGCAATACTTATTTACATTATTACATACCAGCGAAAATAAAGCAAGCTATGATTATAATGTACAGCCAATTGTGTCTCAGTTTTGTGCCAAATTCATTGTATACGACGATTCTTAGATATTTCAAGTCAAATCAGATCCTACAAAAGTAACTTGGATATGCAATATTTCTTATAATACAATGTATAATTCTGATTGAATCGTCAATATTTCTTATGATATGTAAACTTACAAAAGTAAAATCTTTAATTTGATTATCTCCAATATTTCAACAAAGAATTTTTTTTAACATGTAATATCTTTATGATTGGAAAAACACAAGTCCGAATTCTAAATTTGGAACCGCACAAGTAAAAAAAAAAAATACAAACTTTTATTATTTTTTTATAAAAAAAATGAAGCATGCAATTTTGAGCTGTGTACTATCCATCTTAATTTTTAGGCCTTTTTATAGACTAGAGTGCGTATAGAGGTATTTAGAGTTTGATTTCCATATGAATCAAATGTTTGTGGTGCGTTTCATATGAATCCCAATGTTTATGGTGTGCTAGCTAGTGGTGATCTCTACAATTTGGTAAAATCAGACGGCCCAAAATTTAACATCTTCTTTTTTATTATTTTAAATAATAAATATGAGCATATTTTCAGAGAACCAACGGTACAGTCATTAAAAACCATGTTGAATCTTTTCTGTAAACGGTACAATTAACCACAAAAAAAGCTTCGTTGATGCATCCGTTGTTTGGCATGTGGAAGTGCCAATGTCTGTAATAACTTTCACGCAAGAAAATATTTTCGCGAGAGAATTAATTTATTTAAAAACAATAAAACAAGACCTGAAGTTTTGTCGTTTTCCATGTGTATTATGTTGACAAAAAGTCCAAGAGTGACTTATATAGACGAAAAAAATGAATGTGCAATTAACTATTAGTGCCGCAACCGGTTTGTATAAAAATTTGTCAGAATAGATCTATTGTTTCTTGCAATAATGTTTCAAAGTACAACCAAATAAAAAAAAATTAGACGAAATTCATAAGAGAGATATTAATTGTAATTATCGTCTATAATATATATATTAATTGCAGACGGGTAGATGAATAAATACACTAATGTTATTTAACGAGTCTCTTTATTTCTTAAGTTTTTCTTTATATTATACAGTAATTCATTACAAAAAAAAATATAGAAACAGATAAATAATCTTGATCTATATATAATATCAATTTGATTTATTTTCTTGAAACATAATAGGGTATAAATTCAGTGAGCATGTTGCATTTTTTTAGCGTAACTGCTATAAAATAATATAGAGGATATTTTTGGATGATATCATATTAATTGAGCATCCATTTTTTTTTTTTATCCGTGTACTATGCAACGAAATCGCTCACTATAAATAAAAGATGATGATGCGAGATGATGAACTATGGTGAATCATTATCTGCATCAAGAGATCCTTAACTATGGTGAACCTCGCTGTAGATATACGAATTATGTACATCAGTAATGGAGTCCGTTTAATTCATCGTGCATTATTGTCGACGGAGTCGGTTGTCAAGACCACAGCACCCGTTGTGCGGACACTGAAAATCCTCTATTGGATTATTCCAATCGGGTACATGCCTACACGGTAGACCTGTCAAACGTTAATGGTGAAAGCGGAAATAAGGTGTTTCATTTTCTGTTTCGTTTCAATAACGGAACGAAAATGATGTTTCGTTTATGTTCTGTTTCATCAAACGAAATAGATTTATGCTATGTTTAACGTTTCGTCCTCCATTTTCTATTGATTTCAGTCCCGTTTACGTTCGGTTCATTTTTTTCATTTCCGTTTTTAAAATCGAAACTGATTTTCTATTTCGTTTAACGTTCCGTTCGGACGGAACGAAAACGTCCGAAACGGCGGAACATTGACAGGCCTAAACACGGGACCAACATTGCCTCTAATTCAACCTGTCAATGTGACCAATGAACATCGGAATATTCAAATAATAGAAAATTGATTACCGCCATCTGCAGTTTTGCCATCACTACATCGCTAAATAGAAAGTGAACACTTAAAATAAACAATGTGAATATATATAGTGATCAAAGTGAACACATATAAACAGATAAGTTTAATAAAAATAAATTGAATGTGCATATAAAATTCCGAACAAGAGATGACAACACTTATTTGCTTATAAGTGTTCACTTTGATAGTCTATATGTTTATCTTGTCTGTTTTATATGTTCATTTTGTATTTAACGATGACAGGGATGATAAAATTAGAGATGACACTTACAATTTCTGCAACTTACTTACAAATTACAAACTTACAGCGAACGCTCAGGGAGGAAACTAAAAGATAGGAGTATTGGACCCCACTCCAATTGGGAACAGCCCCACGATCCAAGTTGTCATACATGCGCATCAATGTACAATTGAACATATGCATACCTTCTCTTTTTCTCCCTGTTCGGCTCTTTGTCAACAATTTAACAATTAATGACTAGTTGTTGCATTCGCATTTTCATCTGTTTCCTTTTCTTTCCCTCTCATTTTTCTATCGTTTTGCTATGCAAGAGTATATCATGTAGGAGAGTGCATCATAACTTCATAAGCAACTCATATTATATACTTACAAATGATGTTCATGTCTATATACAATGTATAAATTGTACACACTATCATTATTAGAGAAGAGCAGATTGAATAAGTTTTTATTAAGACAGGAGCCTACTTAATCCAGGATAAATCATGATTGAGTCTAGCCATGCCAAATGCTGCCACTAGGTGGTACGAAAAATTGGGGCGAAAGGACATCTGAACCGGTGAAATGACAGAGACATATAAGAGTTGGGTCACTAGAGTTTCCAATTGAGAGCGTCTAAGGCTCTAAGAGCGGATATAAGACCATGAAGTTGGGTTTCTGCCGGGAAGGCCATCTCTTCTGGCACAGAATTGAGGTGACAAAGACTCGATACTTGACAGTGCTGGTGAAGCATACAAAATTGTACTACTTTGACAAAATGTGGTGCATAATAAGCTCAGAATGCTTCAGCTGGTTGAGTTTGTTGAGTATGCCGTTTTAAATTGTTGAAAGCAAACTTTTAGACTGAAATGCACATGACTGAATCATTTTTCCAACATAAAAAAAGGAGAAAAGAAAAGAAAACGAAGTGAATCATTTTTCAAGTTTTGAATCTACTTTTTTAGGATAAACGAATTGAATCATAAGCCTTCTTTATCTAGTCGTTTGGGCTGGGTCTGACCAGAACAATTGAACCTCGGCCCAGTGTTTGATTAGATTTCCTTTCTGTTAAGGGCTTAACCGCTTTGTCGGTATTGACTATTGAGCAAGCATCACTGCATCACCAGATCAAACGCAGAAATAGGCAAATAGCAACAATAAATTTACTGTAAATAAGATAGGTCAATTCCCAAATTGTAATTCTTTTTCTTTCTAATTTCAGTTTCTACATTTTTTTTTCCCCAATGCTGCTGCTAGACCGCCTTGTGTAAACAAAAAACATTCTAAACCAAGCAATAAGCCCTGCTCGTGTATCAATGAAAGCATGTCGTAATATCCAACACCTTTACTTAAATATGAATGAATAAAATTCAAATCTATATACATTTCACCTTTACTTAAATATGAATGAATAAAACTCTTCTAACACGCTGAACAATCTTTTGCTAGCGGCACAAATCAAGAAATACTTCAATTTCAACTGTGCCCCAATCTCCGGTAACTCCAGGATCGACATGGCCCGTCCGATCTTTGGTTGGTTGCGATTGATTTAATCCATGCCATTCGTCACTACTCTCCATCTCTCTTATAGATTCTCTTTGGTGTGCTTGTTATTACTTTTCGTGCTGTCTGTGTCTACATTGCCTCTGGGATTTTTGGACTAGTGCTCGGCTATTGTGTTGTTTATACTATGTTTCATTTATTTGTTTCTTCTTCGATGTTCTCTTGCATTACTCACTTCTCTATTCTTCTCGCCGCACCAAATCTTCGCATGTACTTTGTTCGATCCTGATTGGTGCTTCTTGGAGAACTTTCGAGTACGTCCCGATCATGTCAATCGGTACGAAAGCGTGGGCTAAGGAGTAAGGACTGAGCGCCATGCACTTTAGAGATAGTTCAGATTTTTGACATTTGGATAATACAAAACATATACCAAGTATACACTTGTGCCATTACCAAGGTTTTTTACAATGAAATAAATAAAAGTCTTGTGCAATAAGCAGTTTATCTGAAAATTAAATCATGTACAACCAAATTTCATGGGGCTCAAGTTTTACACTAACAAAGAAAATTCTTTTCATGTTCATAAAACATCAATCAATATTTTCAACTCATTTGAAATGACAAAACATGAGCATTGCATGATTCATTTTTTTTTATAAAAATAATAGAAGTTTGTAATTTTTTTTACTTGTGCAGCACCAATCATTTAGAATTTGGACTTGTGTTTTTCAATCATAAAGATATTACATGTTCAAAAAAATATTGTGTTGAAATTTCGGAGAAAATCAAAGATTTTACTTTTGTAAATTTAAATATATTAAGATATAATATCAGTCTTTTTTATAAATGATATAATAAGACTATATAAACCATCATATGAAACGATACTTATGATTATCATACCTTATACTATGGTGTTCATTTTTTGTTTCTAATCTCATTAAATTTGAGTACATTTTAGATGTAAAACATATTATATATTGCTTGAAAAAATATTGTGGTGATTTTCATAAAATCTAAACATATTTAATATCGTGATTCTCAGATATAAGGAGATATTTAAAAATACTGTCTAACGAGTTCCTTAAAGGATCTGAACTTTCTACAGTACTTGGGAATACCTTCAGAATCGCTGGTTGACTGATATAAAGTCGAGCAGTGATGTTTCACAAAGAAGTGTTGCTTTAAATAGCAAGCTTCTTGCAAGGCTTGAAAAGTAGAAGAACTAGCTCTACATTATAATCACAACATGCTTCTTCTTCAGTGGAATTTTGAGATTATACTAGTATATTAGAATGTAAATAAGTGTTGCATTGTTTTATGATCTGATCTAGATTTTTTTTAGAAATTCGAATTGCAGTCTTATTTTTTTACTAAAATTTAGGTTTGTAATTGCTCCATCTGGTGCACTTGGCATCATAGGATGGGTATGTTGGACTATTTTGTCTTTGTTGGATGTAGTCTCAGTCACATATCGAGTTGTAGTTGTTGTTTCTACTACTCTGATCTTTCAATCCTTATGGAAGTAAGAATGCAATCTTCTTTAAATAATAATTATCACTATATGTATCAAGCTTGCCTTTCTGTAATTCTGCCCCAAGGAACAATGAATCTCTAACAGATGTTTCATTTTCAATTTTTCATAGCTAGTTATTTGTGGTTGTTCAAGAAAGTAATATCGTACATATATTAATTTGTGATTCTGGAAGTGTGTACCCATATGAAATCGGAAGTCGGTTTTGTTCAATGATGGGCTTGGTGACTTAATTCTCTTTCCCACCTATTTGTAAATTAAATCTAGAAGGATTTTTGTAGAGTATTTACTGAAAGGCCTTGGCTTGTTGAAGACTTGAAGTCGGGCATGAGTTGCATTGCATTTTTAGATCTCGACTATAATGGCTACATTAAAGTGGGCCCCTCTTTTTCTTAAAAAAAAAGAACTAGATTTTAGTAATGCGAATTGTTGTAAGCCTACTGATGTACTTTAGCCGCTCACGCGTGCTTTTCCTTTTAATGAAGCCTACGGGCATACAAGCTTTCAAAAAAAAAAAAAGATTTTAGTAATGCGAAATATGTCAGAGGGACCCAGAGAGATATGGCTAATGGCGATAGATCTAGTCACGTGAAATAGATTTTAGGGGCCGTTTGGATCTCCATGGGATTTTGGAGAATTTCATCTTCCTACCATAAATTTATTATAAACAATCCAAACTCTTAACAAAATTACACACTTCCCAATAAATTTATTCCTAGAAATTGCAACTTCCACAAATTCCTCAAATTCCTAAACGATCCAAACGGCCCCTTAGTTATGTGCAAAGCTAGGTCCAGTGGCGAAGTTAAAATTTCGTAATTTTTTTTTGCTGAAAATATATATATATAATGAACTTTTAATATAGACATAGTATAATAATAATTTTTAAATAAAAAATTCTAAATAGCGTGATATAAAAAATTCATGAGAAATCAAATATATATTATAATAATAATAGAAAATCTAAAATAATATATTTTATATACAAAATAATAATTCAAAAATCAAGACAATAAAAAAATACAATAATTTCCTATGAATTTTCATTGTTATCATAATTTTACATAATAGGTTCATTAAAAATCTTATTGAACACTTTTTTTTTCTATATTATAGATATATAAAGATAGGAGGCATACAGAGGAATTTGACCACTATTCAAACCACAATATTTCTTATCTTTTGTGGCGCTCGGAATTTTTTTGACAGGAATAGTATTTACGATTTTTAGTGCCAGTTTTTATATAATATTCGAATTGTATATTTTATCTTATGTGGTAGTTTTTGTTTATAATGTCCTAAAGTACACAAAACATTATATAGACGAATCATGCAATGCACGAGATTCGCGTTAGTATATATATGCTACAAATATTTCATTCTATTCTAAATTTTGTCTTAATAAAATTCATTGGGAGGAAGAAAGAAGGCGATTAGTCAGGAACAAATACTACCTGGTCCTTATGCAATTTTTTAGACGTTGTTATGCAATTCAAATCAAACACGACATGTCCAGCTGGGTCCTTTAAATTTTTGAGATGGGTCCCTAACTTCTTGTGACTTTTTTTTAATCACAAAACAAATACAATACTAAGAATTTTTTTTTTTTGAGGTGGGTCCATTCACCACGTAGCTTCGCCCCTAGCTAGGCCTCTTTGTCGAATGAGTTTAGACTTTAGAGCTCACGATCTAGTACAAACATAAAGTTTACATGTGTAAATGCCAAACGGTCCTTGTACGAATGTTTCAGTGTATACTGATTCAAACTTTTGGATCTGTCATTTTGAAAAAATCCAAAAGTTTGGATCAGTATGCACCGAAACTTCCGTACATTAGTATGCACCATATGTTTTCTCTACAAATATATATAATTATAAATATAATATATGTATAAAATTAAATATAATTTATAGTATGACGTGTTAATACTTTTATCTGTATTTAATTTACACATACATATTTATATGTATATAAAAAAATCTTATATATATATATATATATCTTAAATTATGCATGTTGAATAGTTTTATACATATATTTTATGTATCATTTATTTTAATCATATACAATAATAATATATATTTAATATATAAAATGTATGATACATAATAATAATATATATGTATAAAATAAGTATTATACACATATACAATATTATGTATTTAACATGCATAATTTAATTTTATACTTATATTTTTATAATAGATGTTTAAATTATGTTTAAATTGTAATCACAAATTATATATATTTTGTAATAACAAAAATTTTAAGGGCTAAAAAAGCAAAATTGCAAATTAAAAAATGTTAAAATTTTTGCTGCCACTTTTTGTTTGGATCAGCATTTCAATTGCCGATCCAAGCAAACCAAAAATTTTTAATATTTTTTAATATTTTAATATTTAAACTTTTTGCTTTTTGTTTGGGTCTTCGTTTCATTTGTTGATTCAAGCAATTTGTAGAATCGTCAATCCGGATGCCGATCCTACAATGTTATTTTTTAAATTTCCAATTTTTTAGAATTATTATCGAAATTCGAGTGAACAGTAACGTTGATAAGGTGATAAGGTGTCCAAGAGCAAGGCCTATTTTAGCTTCAGCTTCTCTACTCATCAGCTAAAACTCGAGGGTTGGTGATAGGGCCAATATAGTCCAACTTGGCCATCATAACTTCCTCCTATGCGCGGGGGGGGGGGGGGGGGGGCATCTTTCCCTAAACTGGGCCTAGGAGCTTCTTTCCCTTCCGCATGGGGTGGCTGACTGACGGAAGGGGGGCTCTATCGAAACCGTATCCTCTGCCAACATTTAAGGATGCAAACTTACCATCTGGACGGTTGGATTAGATCCAACGGCACACACGTAAGAAAGGAAAATAATAGCACTCTCGATCCCTCTCCGCTGCCCTGCCCTCTGCCCACAAAATATTGGGGCCGTTTGGATCACTTGGGAATTTGGGGAATTTGGGGAAGTTGCAATTCCTAAGAATAAATTTATTGGAAAGTGTGTAACTTTAGGAAGAGTTTGGATTGTTTATAATAAATTTATGGTAGGAAGATGAAATTTCCCAAATTTCTTGGGGAATCCAAACAGCCCCATTGTGTTTTTTCCATCCTCTTTCATGCTCTCTCTCCGGACTTTCCTTCTTGAAAAGAAAAAAATAGATTTGCCTTCTCACCTGTGCAGTTACTCTTTTGTGCTCTCTCGCATGCATGTGGTTCTCTGTCGCCTCCATCACTCACTTTCGTGCCCTCTCACCTGCCTGTGGTTCTCTGTAACCTCCAATATTTGATACTACAAAAATTCTGATATCAGAATTCCGAATTTAAAACTTTGAATTCCAATTTTGACATCAAAATTCCGAGAGCACACATCAAAAACCACAATTTGAAGCTATGTTATTTAATTTAATTTTGAAGCTTTGCATGTATTTAAAGAAATTTTTGCAAAAATTCTGTTATCAGAATTCTGATATTGCGCCCCAATTCAAAAAGTTTAGGATCTTTGCTTCTAAAAGTGATGATAATCTGTCGATTTTTTTTAATCATTTATGGTGTAAGAAATATTTTATCTACTCTCTTTTATCCTTTTGTTTTTTTAATTTAGTATTTATTAATAATAAAAACCGAAAGAAGTATAGCGGTTAGCAAATTAAAGGACACATGGTGAGTATAAGCCTCAGGTCATTTCCTATCTTACTTCTATGCGCATGTATTTACTGTTTCATTTCCTATCTTTGCTCATATATGTTGTACACAGTGTGTCCTTGAGTTACTTTCATATGAGCATACAAATATAAACAATGGCTGATGCAAGCAATTAAATTGAACATTGTAAATGAAATATAGGTACACATGTACTGGACTCATTACCTTGATGCATGCTCAATAAATAGGAAATGAATACAGGGAAAAAATAGACACATATGAATCATCCATTACAATAATTAGGAAAAAAAGCATACAGTTGCATGATGAATAGAAGCATCCATTACAACCATTCAGACACATATGAAGCATCCATTACACATGTACTGGACTTATTTCTTTAGTGCTTGGCTATTCTGTCTGAGCGTGCTTTGGTGACAGTTGCATGGTGAATAGAAGCCATCTAGTGCAATAACTGATAGCCGGTACTCAAAGGACAGAACTTGTGCAAGATATCCATGTTGTCAAACTAAAGAAAATTAATTTTATGTAAAACCGATAGATAATTACAGCGGACAAATGAAGTTTGATTCATTTTGATGCACTGATTTGATCTGGCACCAATTTAAAATCATTAGCCTTACGTTATGTGTTCCTATTGTAATTACAAAATCGGCTCCTATGCAATTCAAATTCACTAGTTATTAAACTATTAATTAAACAAATTAGAGCACATCAATTTAATTACACAAATTAGAGCACATCAATTGAGGCATACCTCACCGAATTTGCTATTGCACATTTGACCTATTCCTCTCATTATCTATTCATCAGGAATAGCTTTTGAGCCATCTACAAAGGGCATCAGGCCATGACCACGCAATACTGGTTGCACTTGAAGCTTCCACAGCAGAAAATTGTCAGTTGTAAGGGTAGTGTTGATCTGATGAGTGAATTGAATCATTTGCTCAGATCGAACTTCAGAAGTAGAGGTAGTATTGGTTGAATTTGTGGGCTTTTGGCCAGGATTGGAATTCTTCTTCTTCTTCTTTTTTTTTTAAAGAGGTTGGATTGGATTGGGAAGAAAAATAGGATCAAGAAATGGAGCGTGTGCTCTTTCTTGTCTCTGATACCATATTAGATAATTGAGAGAGAAGAGAAAGAGATGAGAAAGATTGTTTATTATTCACTCAATTGAGAGACAATTGTTACAATTACAGGCCTTATATAATAAGCAGAAGCGCTCTTACCTAAAGTTCAACAGAATTACAGAATTGCCACTAACAGACTACAACTATCTACTCATTGTCTTCTGTGTTTTCATCTGAACTGGAGTCGTCCAATTTTGCATTATGAATCATTTCTACAGGTAGGAAAGCTCGGTTGGAACTCCATGAATATAAATAATCTATTCTAATGAAGGTATTCACTTTGATTTGACAGAACTTTAGCTGGGTTTCCAAATTAAGAATATAATTTGACCAAATAGCACGAATCTAGTTCAACTTTTATTATTCTAACCAGCAATTTAACCACTTCTTATCTCAGTGGCCGAGTTTGTTAGAAGAGACGAAGAGAAACTGAAAAAAAAAGTATAGGATAAATTACTTTACCTTTCGTGGAGGAATAGAGGGCAAGACACACCGGATAGATGGAGAAGGTTTCTCTTCTGTCAGTAATGACAAGAAGAAAGCCCAAATCTAGAGTCAGATCGGTAGAGAAGAGAGAGCAGAAGTAACTGTCTGAGGCAGAGCAAGAGCATGATTTAAGGAGAGAAGAGAGTAACTGCAACACATGTGAGTTTTGAGGTCATAGACTCTAGAGAGAGCACGAAAGAGGATAGAGAGCACAAAATTTTGCGGGCAGCGGGCAGGGATCAAGAGTGCTATTATTTTCTTTTTTTTCTTTGTGCGCCGTTGGATCTAATCCAACAGTCCAGAAGCTAGATTTGCATCCTGCCAATCTTTTAAAGGTAGGCAGAGAATACGGTTCCGGGTCTATCCTCCCATCAACTCATCGGAAAACGCTTTAATTACCTTAGCTGGTGTATCATATTTCGACAATATTAAGATGAGTATTAAATTATATTTTTCGAAAATCATAATGACAAAATATTATAACGACAAGATGGAAGAAAAATAAATACTAGATATATTCTTTTCTGATTGATATTTAATATATCAGATCAACATACTGTTGATAGCATTAGTGAAATAATAAATTATTAACGAAAAAAGTGCGAACATAATATAATCCTCAGGTACAATTTATGAGGACATCTGACGCACTAATTATTCGCGCGATGTGCGAATGCGCACTAGTGATACGAAAACTTAAGTGAAAAATCTCATGCTACCGAATGTCGGAATTTTTTCTATCTCATGGTGCGTTTGGATGAGAGAAGAAGAAGGAGGAAGAAGAAAGAAGGAAGAACAAAAATTATAAACAATTTAAACTTTTTACAAAGTTACACACTTTCTAATACTTCTTCCCACACCTATCTAAACGGAGCCATACGAAGAAATTTGAGGCAGGCTTCCAATTAAGCACGATTTTGATAATTTCGGATGTTTGCAGTCCGACGTTAATCAATGTTGGATTCCAATAAACAGTTTTCGAAATAAAAATAATCAATTGTAATATTATAATTTTTTATTATTGTATATTATTATTTATTATAGTGAACTCAGCAAGAGCTCAGATTCATAATTGGGGTGTAAAATCAATAATTTATGTACCATTCATGTCGATAATCAATTCAAACTATGTCATAACGTCTAACAACAAACTATCGTATGTCCAAAAAATATATCCTACACGTTCTTATCCACAATGACGCACATCAAATGGCAATTAAGAATTAGGCGACTTCGTTTTTCAACTTCGTTAATCAATTAAGCAAGTGGATGCGCTGGATGTACTTCATGGCCTTATTTTTCTTTATTTTTTTTCTCCTTTTTGTTTTTGGTATCGAGGAAAAATATAAAATTTCTCTAGTTGTGGATTTGTTCGATAATATAAACGCAACTTGGTAGCTGGTAGGTCATACGTGAGCAAATTATAAATAAATCTTATTGAATATGTCACACTTTCAGTTTCATATTCACAGATATAGCACAACGCCGCAACTCTATATATTATTATATATAGGTTTCGTTTGGATCGCTAAGGAATAAGAAGAATAATATTGAAAAGTGTGTATTTTTTTGAAGAATTTAAATGATTAGAAATAAGGAAGAGACTATTCCTTTATTTCTAGACGTATCCAAACATAGCCATAGATGCAAAAATGCATCCCAGAAAGCAAAAGATCTTTCACATTAATTACTCGACTTTCAAAACTATTATTAATATATATTTGCGCTGTATATTTATGAACTTATTTTTTCACGTTGATTTCCATCCTGATTTTAATAATTTACAAAAAATTTTAATGATATCGACAAAACATAGTTTTTTCCCCCCCTTTTAATTCTTTAAGGACGAAGGTTATTTTGTGCATTAATTTATGCAATGGATTATTTATAACCATATAATAGGTCGGGGAAAAAACTATTAAGAATCTTTTATTTGTTTTTTTTATTTATTAACAATAAGCAGGAACGAGTATATTAAGCACTGTTTTCCAAGTACCAGATGTAATTAAACATATCATATAGAATACATTTTAATAAATTGGACTGACAAATGCAGTTTGTTAATTCGAGTTTTGAAGTACGTACTCACCAATCAAATTTACATTGAAATGGTAAAATAATAAAATTAGCTCTCATTTCAAACAACTATCCACTACTCGAACACAGACTAATTTTCCAAATAGTACCATTTACTTTGTAGTTGTTGTAAAATGTAAAGCACTGTCGGATATAATATTGTATCCTTTAGTAATCTAATATATCAAGAAAACTTTGATCGTGCATAGAATTGATGCATATGAAAAATAATTTGATGTACATATTTTGAAGTTATAAAAATAATTCGAAATTTTAAATAGCCAAAAATATAATATATGAAATGATTAATATTAATATATATAGATTTGCCTAACAAGTTTTAAAAAAATCATCTCCCGATCGATGTCCGCTATTGCATCTTCTTCAATTATAAATAGGCTCCCATGTAGTAGTAAACGGTATGTATCTTGCACATATATCTTCTCCGGTCTGCACATGCAATTTACCACAAAAGAATTGATAAAAGATACCAAACAATGGGAGGGCTTCTTCAATTGATGGATAACCACTCAGTCAACATAGTTGTTTCATTTTTTCTCCTTGTCTCCATAACAGCCCTTCTTCATTACCTTAACAAAAACAAGAAGAAGAAGCTCCCGCCAAGCCCCCCCGCATTGCCGGTTCTTGGCCACCTCCATCTACTAAAGAAGCCACTCCACCACACGCTAATTGGCATATCCAGCCGGTATGGCCCTATCACTTTTCTTCGCTTTGGTTCCCGTCCGGCACTTATCATCTCAAGTCATACCCTGGCTGAGCAGTGCTTTACCACCCACGATGTGTCCTTCTCGAATAGAGTCCAGTTGCCGTCTGTCATGCTTCCGGACTTGATCGGTTTTTCCAATTACGGCTCCTACTGGCGTAATGTGCGCCAAATTGCCTCAGTTGAGCTTCTTTCAAACCAACAACTGCAAGCCTCCTTAGATATCCGTGCAGATGAAATTAAAGACATGGTGCATCACCTCTTCAAATCATACAAGTCAAATGAAAAATCAGAAGAGTCGAACTGCTTTAGAAAACTTGATTTTAAGAAGACTATTTTCGAGCTGACAATGAATGTCATGCTTATGTTGGTTGCCGGAAAGAGATTTTACGGGGATAAAATAGAGGATGTGGAGGAGACGCAAAAGTTCAGAGATGCCGTAACGCAATGGCATGAGCTTTCTGGAGCAGCAAATGTCGAGGATTTTATCCCCCTCTTAAGGATAATTGATTTGCAAGGAGTGATGAAGAGAATGAAACGGGTAACAGAGATAATGGAGGAGATGGTGTCTAAGATCATTAAGGAGCACCGACAAGAAGGCATCGGGAAGGGGAAGAAGACGATGATCAGCAGCATGCTTGAACTAGGAAAGAAAGATTCTGAAAAATATAGTGATCTTGTCATACGAAACATTGCCATAGTAAGTGTCAAGCATTCTATACTTACTACAAGTCTACAACAACACACAAATTTCAAGTTGGTGTTTAATTTCAATATGCATGACAGTACTTTACTAATTCGCTTATCAATGAAATTGAAAGCAGACTATATATATATATATATCTCCTTTGCCTATTTACTAAATTAGATTCATTGTTTTTGCTAACTTGAGTGTAAGCCTAAAATTTTGGAGTGCTACAGGAAGTCAACGGGAACGGCTTGGTAAAGAGTCAAATATAGTTAGTTGGTGACCTCAATATTAATTAACTTGTTTACTGCGAAAAAGAATCCTATAAGTCAAACAATGTTAAAAGAGTATATATAACATGTTACATGTGACCTCATTGATTGTCCATGCTGCTAGATTCCCTTGAGATCAGCCCAAACAAGTACAGTTTGCTTAAAGTAAAATTATTATCAAACTTGGTGCAGAAGTTGGTTGATATATATAATCTTCAGTAGCAATAATTATCAACTCCTATTGTTATCTTAGAACTTAGAAGTTAGAAAGAAATATGTCGCTTAATATGGGAAAATTTTCTGCAAAGAGTGGGAAATATCAGAAAGGATTAAAAGATGGTATCACCTTTGAGGCATTCATGTCCATTTAGTTCTTGTTGTTGAGTAATTCGTGTCATTTTACTATATAATGTCTTCAAAATTCTGAAATATATTTTTTTATTTTGTTTTGTCCTCTTGTAAAAGACTATGTTGTTAGCAGGAATTGAAACTTCAGCCAATACAATGGAATGGGTTATGACTCTACTACTCAACAATCCAGATGTATTACAGAAGGCGAGAGCTGAGATTGATGCACAAGTCGGAAATCAGAGGTTGATTCAGGAGTCTGACATGAACGACCTTCCTTACTTCCACTGCATCATTTCTGAGTCCCTCAGGCTCTACCCAATTGCCCCTCTCCTTGTGCCACACGAGTCGCGCGAAGAAATTTCTCTTGGAGGCTATGACATCCCTAAAGGGACAATGCTTCTTGTCAATGTTTACCAAATTCAAAGAGATCCCGATATATGGGAGGAGCCGATGAAATTTAAGCCGGAGAGATTTGAGGACGGGAGGTCAAATGAGAAGTGGATGGCACCATTTGGGATGGGGAGGAGGGGATGTCCCGGTGAAGCTCTTGCCATGCGTACAATGGGTGTTGTGTTAGGTGCACTAATTCAATGTTTTGATTGGCAAAGAATTGGAAGTGAACTAATTGACTTAACAGAGGGTTCTGGGCTAACAATGCCCAAGGCCACACCGCTCGAAGTTATGCACCAGCCCCGGAAGATCATGACCGACGTCCTCTTGCAGTTGTCAGGGTAGTTTCTTTTATTTGTAGTCTTGTAGACTTGTATCTGGTTTCTGTTTCTGAATGACAAAAAAAAAGTGACAAATATCCACGGACAAGTATTAAAAGGTCATTATTTCCTTTTTTCAGTATTTTCTGTAATAAAATTGGTTTCTGTTTTAATCCTCAATTTTACCTCAATCAACAAAAGGATAGAATAAAAATAATTCACCACTTGCCAAGTTGCATTTGATATCTGCTTGTGGATTACGAATTACAATAATTTCTATTTTTCTACACAATAATTGATGAATTCTGACTTTTCGATAGGTGTATTCCATTAAAAAATTGAGGATTGAATAGCAACAGAGTATTTATTACAGATCTGGTCACTACTAGAATATTATTTATCTGAGTGGATAGATACAAGACTTGTTTTTTTTAGATAAATACTAGATTGAGGCTATCTAATAGAATAGGTACAAGAAAGCAAGCACGCAAAAAAAAAAAAAAAAAAAAGCCTAAATGATATTTCACCACCGTCGGTACTCGGTAGGTGAACATATTTTAATAAGTACGCATAAGTAATTTAATACAAAAACGCTAAAATTTTTTTATACCAACGCAGAATAAATCGAGCATGTTCGGATTATTTTTTAATCTCGCAGCGCACGCAGAATCTAACTCAGCACGGACGTTAATAAAAATTCTTATCTACACGCGCTTAATCGATCGATCTCCCCCCAAAAAATTTCTGGTGTGCGCCCTTAATTGAACAATTTCCCTCCAAAAATCGACAGTCATTCGGATTTTAATGGAATATTTCGGCCAATAAAATTTATCTCCTTCCAGAAATCTGATCAATCTCCCTCGAAAAATTTTCTCCAAAAATATGATTCTCAACTCCTTCGATACTTTTTTTTGAAAAAAAAAAAAAATTAACGGCACACTGTTTTTGTGTTGCTTTTTTTTAAAAAAAAAATGATGTAAAAGAGATTTTCTCCCTCCATAGTAAATGATTTCCTTTCCTATAGGGTTGACCCAGTAGAGAAGATGTACGGAGCGGAGATGATAGAGTTCAGGCGAGCGTGGCTTTGTGGATTCGATGGGATCTCGTGCGGCGACGTGGATGTTGATTATAAGATGTAGATACATTTCAGCAATTTATTTGCACAGCATTATATTAGATTGTATACTGACAAAAAAATTTAGAGAATCCCTTTAGCTCTACAATTAAATCACACCTTAGGTCTTAGGACTTGCTGAAGAAAATCCGCTACATATAGTTTTGTGATATATGCAAGCTATATCGCCATTAAATTAATATTACTTACTACATAATAACATAGAAGTGAATATAGAACATATGAGGATTGCTAAGATGCAATGTGTAGCACTAATCGACTTGTGCAGTACATTCAAACTCAATTTTTATTATTCAAATGATTGATCCAAATCGTCTCATGTATTGTTCATAACTAAAATTTAATTGAGACAAAATTTTATATATATACTTTTTTAATTTTTTTGGATTTTTATAAACAGTTATTATTGGAGGGCTCAAGACTAATTAGATTGACGAATTTCTAAAATTTCGAAAAAATAATAATAAAAGTTTTGAAAATATTTAAAATTTGATTTTATATTAGATTTCAAAATGAGAACAAATTCGTAGCACATGACCAATCTATATTAAGTGTAGCATTCTAGCAATGCCCGTAACATAGCACAGGTTAGAAGAGTCTAATAAAATTTACTAATTGAATAAATTTCCAAACAACAAAAAGAAGTAACATTAAAAAGAGTGGCATATATGACACACCACCATGCAAACACATTATTATACACATTATTATTTTTAAAAGAGTGGCATATAGCTACCATGCTAGCAAATTATTATATCATTTTCTTAGGTTATTAAAAACTTATTGATAATAATGTGCCAAGATTCATGTTAATTAGTCCTCATTAATTGGATCGATATATGCATCCGCATACGATGAAATACATTTGCATGCCATTAAAAATTAGTATTATATATACCTCTAGAAATTTTATCAATTTGGAAAATATCACTCTTATTACTAATTAGAAATATATCACTCAAATATCGCTAAACTTTATTTTGTGCCATTAATTCCTTCCAAAACACGAGTAATCAGAGATATGTCATATTCTTAAATTCGTCGTATTTCCGAAAATACTCAAGTTACCCTCGTTGGTTTAATTGATATATAAGGAAGGGAACGCAAGAAAAAAAAAATAAAACTATGATATTTCAAAATTCTAATGTTTTGGAAAAAAGAAACTATTAAAATTTGTAATATTAAATTCTGATGTTTTGAAATCTAAAATTTTAATATTCAATTTGAAAATTTAAACTTTAGAAATTTAAAATGTTGGAATTTGAACATTTGTATTTTGAAATTTTAATTTTTTTTGGCAACAAGTAGTTGATTATTTCTTTTGCGATATCATATCTTTATTTTAATATTTTATAGTAGCTAATTCAAAATGACATAATAGCCAGACTAATAAGCTAATGGCATGAACCTAATTTTGTAATTTAGTGATGATATAACAAGATCTTAGTTTTTGCAGTGACATAAATCTAAATCATATTTTTTAAATAAATAGATAAATGGTATTTATAACATATAAAGAATAAAAGCATAAGAAAAGAAATGCGTTAGCATGTCATTTAATATTTAGAGAAAATAAATATAAGAGGCGTGCCGCGTGCGTGTGAGGCACATTTGCGCATTTGCTTGCAGCACATGTACTGTCAATGGTTTAAATAGCGGATAGCGGTTCCATCGCGATATGCTCTTGTCATAGCGGATAGCGGATAGCGGTTATTTATCGGCCGCTATCGGAACAATAATCATATAAACTGTTTAATATTGATGTATGACTGTCAAGCCGTATGTACCACAATTTTAGTGACGAATATTGGCTCCGTTTGGATAGGTGTGGGAAGAAGGGAAGAAGGGAAGAAGTGGGAAGAAGTATTGGGAAATGTGTAACTTTGTGAAGAGTTTGGATTGTTTGTAATTTTTTTCTTCCTTCTTCCTTCTTCTTCTTCTTTCTTCCTATATCCAAACGCACCCATTAAGCAGATATCAAAGTCAAGGAATTACCCACTGGAAACCAAATGTATTTGCATATTAAAGTCAAGCAATTAGCCCTATTAAAAGTCAAGCAAATGTATTTGGCCATTTGCATATTAAATTCAAGGAATTACCCATTGCCATTGGAAACCAAATGTATTAAACAAATTAATACACCCACTGAACCGATATACATGTGCTTTAATAAAGTCAAGCACAAAAGCTCAAACTTCAAAGTTCAACCTAATGTGAATACTTCAGATACGGTGACGAGGGATGGGATTAGCCCTCAATTTAATCAAATATTTGCTAAGTACTAACTAAATGAAATCGAATTTGTGCTTTCTCAAAGTAAATAGAACTGATAGCATTTTTATTCCCGGATTGGAAAACGAAGATAAACAGGCAAAAACCCATATTTCATTTGACATTTTCAGAAATCACAACAATAAAGAACAAGGCGAAGGTTACCTGGAAAATGTAGAACGATTGCGAGCGATTTCGATTTCAGAAATCTGAAATCTAAATTTTTTCTTCGATTATGTGTTGCGTCAAGACTGAAGAAAGACAATGTGGTTTAAATTTTGGTTGAGACGATAGAGAAGAAAGAGGGACTAATTGTTTCCAATTTTCGCTGAGGGAGGTAAGTAGTATTGGGCCCGGCCTATATGGACCAAATTAATCAGCCCACTATAATAAAAATTTCTTAAGATCCGCAACAATCCTCTAATCAGCGCTAAATTATCGATAAACGGCGCTAACGAGCCGCCATCGGCACAAAACGCTAAATTTGCATTTTTCATTTAGCATGATAGCGATTGGCACGTGAATTCGCTAATGCGCCGCTATTGCGCCGATATATAGCGCTATTTAAATCACTGTGTACTGTAATACAGCTTAAAGAAAATCAATGCAAATCTCATTATGTTGCCAGCTTCCAGAAATCTCAATCGAGGTGATCTCCCTTGAAATTTGAAATCTTGCGACGTTGGTACAGATTGAAAAAACAGCTTGCAGTGGCGAAACTAAACAAAAAGTTGAATGCACAGATATGTCACACGAATTCGTTGAAACATTGAAGTAATGATAGAAGGAAAATAAAGGCAACACAGGAACACTACCACAATTCAATTGTTCAATTGTTTACGAAGGAGAGAAAAAGAAAAGAAAAGGTATGTTCAATTGTTCATGGATGCACTCATGCACATCTTTTAATTTCCTCCGCGAGCGTTCCACTGCGCAGTAAAAATGTAACTGTTGAAGTGGGCTTCTAAACTTCATGGGCTCGGCCCCTTTTTCAATTTGAACTTCTTATTTCCCTGCCGCCTGCTGGATATCGATTCTCCTCCAATATGCCTAAAATAAACAGGCCGTAATGGGTCTAGTTTTCTGACGGGATATCTTTTTCCTAATATATGCATGTACCACATCCAATTGTACATTATGAACCTTTTTTTTTTCCTAATATTTTGGTATAGGAATAGGAGATTATAAAATTAAATTTGAAAAGGGGAAGGGAGAAATGAACGACTATTCACTGCTAACTGGAGAATGGATCAACATAAGATTTGAACAAAAATGAAAATTCAAGTACTGCGTTTCAGCTTAGATAATGGGTTGATAAAATGCAGAAAAAAGTTCTTGGCAGAATTGTTTAGGGATTGCTTCGGTCGATGCCTCTACTTTTGAGAATTTTTGGATTTGTTGTTTACTTGTTTTGTATGTACGCCATGCTTTCTAGAGGTGATCAATTCGATCACTATTTAAAAAAAAAGGAAAAAAATAAAACTTTTTAGTGCTGCAGTGCATAATTTTAGGATGCAGCGCTGATCCCGTACGTGTAGGTGTACCATACCGATTGGGATAATCTAAGATAGGATTTTTTGTGTCCGCACAACGGGTGCTGTGGTCTTGACTCGACAATAATAAACTATAAAAATAAATTAAACGTACTCCATTATAGATGTACATAATTCATATATCTACAGCGAGGTTCACTATAGTTAAAGATCTCTTGATGCCGACAATGGTTAGACAATGATGCACCATAGTTCATTATCTCGTAAACCTTATTTATTTATTTATTGTGAGTGATTCTAGTTGCATAAATATACGATAACAAAAAAATAATTATATCTATCAAATGTATATTTAGGGGTCAGTTATATTATATTTATCGAATATGGGTTCAATTGATGCTCAATTAATATGAAATCCTTGAAAATTATATATATTAATTATATTTATAACAGCTACGATAAAAAAAAGTTTTCACTTTTTCGTACATCCATGCATAACCAAAAATTTAGAAACAAATTATCTATAATATCGATTTGATTCTTTTTCTTCAGACGTAATAGGGTACAAATTTAGTGAGCATGTGGCATTATTAAGAAATAAAGACAACTACTTAAATAACCTTTAGAGTAATATATTTATCCGTCTACCGCGTTTGCATTGTATACAATATAGACGATAGTAAAAATTAATACCTCTTTTATGACTTTGGGCTAAAGTTTTTTTTCTTTTTGTTGTTGAACTTGAAAATTTTATACAATAAACGTTAGACTCTGACAAACTTTTATGCAGACCGGTTGCGGCACTAAATAGTCAATTTCATATTTTTAATTTTTTCTTTTTTTATATTCTTAATTTTTTCGTTAATATAAGTCACTTTGCGGAAAATATACATCGAAAACGACAAAACCTCTGGCCTTTTTTGTAATAAATTATCTCGTGAAAATATTTTATATCGTGAAAATAATTACTTATATTGGCAATTCCACAGCAGATGCATCAACGAAGTGAAATTGATCCAAAATAAATGATGCATCAACGAAGCTTTTAATGAGGTACTGTACCGCTTGACGAGTCATGTTACATAAGAAACGCACCATAAACAGAAATTGGATTTCATACGAAACGTACCATAAACATTGGTTTTGTATGAAATTGAAACTGTAACTGGTGCGAACTCGTTTATCTTTCCCGGTGATTTCTTGGCGTTTCCGTCTAAAGTATGAGAATGAGTTCTGTAGTTTCGTGACAGAATGGAGAAGATAGTACTGGGTTTGGTTTGCCTTGCCTCGCCTTGCATTACCGTGGTTTGGTGGGGTCATCGAGTGGTTGGTACAGCTTAGAGGTAGTTGGCATGGTGTGGCATTTGAGTGGTTGTTTTCTAGCATTGGTGCAGCAAGAAGAAAGTGTTATATATATGAGCCAATTTGTTGTGGGAAAGGTTCATTTATCGGGGAGGCTACTGGTTTGACATATCAGGTCTTGATTAGTGGTTCAGGAATCAGGAGGGGAATAATTAATACCACTATACCAGTGAGGTATTTACAGGAGATGAAGTTGTATGTGATGAGGTTTTCTCAACTTAATGCACTATATTAATTGCTCTTATATGGCCTTAATGTATCAATTTTGTCCTTTATTACGGCTCACAATTATAAGCTACAACATCTAATTAGAATTGTTTCACAGCGCACGTGCAAACTTGACTTGGGTTGCATTACATATAATTATCATGAAATATGCTAATCCTTTAACTTATGTAACAGTGATATAACATAAACAGGAATATGTTAACTAGTATAATACATCATATACACTGATGTCAAACCTGCTTGCTTGTGATAATTAAATCGAGACAATTACAAGTTATGAATACCATTCTGTTCATTTGAATTGTTCAAAAGAGTACCGAGTCAAAATACCAAATCAAAGTACTTAACTAAAAAAAATAGAAGTCATTCAATGAACCAGACTATTTAACGGCTATCATCTTCTCACAAATTCAAAGAAATTCACTGATATGTCAAGAAACAAGACCAGGCTTACAGAGGCTATGACAAGTTAAACAAGATAGAAGCTATCAGGGAACATCATATTTACACTATAGTCTTTGATTTTTCCATAAATCACATTCTTTATCTCATACGGTTTAAATATGAACTGTACTCGTGGAGAGCATGACATGGCCTATCATATAAGTTTTGCAATGCATACTTGACTAAGCATGTGACAAGCATGATGTAACATGCTGGTCACGCACTAAGCCAAATATAGTAGCAAACTAGCAACTGCTTGACTAAACTCTGGAGAGCTATGCACAGGTGTTTTAGACAAGCCTAAACATCCTAATTACACTTCTCAAGCGCTTTGCGAAATTCAAAACTCATGTACCACTTTTTGTTAAACTTCTCACACGCTATACGCAATCAAAGTCTGAACTAAATATCTGATGTAGCACTTGATTTATTTCCTAATTGGACTCTTCATGCAAATAGCACAATCAGAAACTCAATTAGTTTATAAAGTGATGTAAGAGAAAAAAAAAATTAGTGACCCTGATCTTATATAATTGGTCATGCCTGTGCTTTACTGGATCAAAAGAAAAAGAAATGAAATGCTAAGCCAATTGTTAATAGTAACAAAAGTACTACACATTGTGCCCTTCCTTCAAACCAATGAAATTAAATAAAGGGGCAGCAGGTATTTGAAATTCATGTTTTCCCATAATGTCCCTGCACTTTAACTTTTTACCAGAATCATTCCGCAAATCGTATCTAAACTGAAAAGGGATCCAAACAAACTATTATTGTTGCAAAGAAGCCCTTTAATTTTTTATCTTATTCCCCAAGTACAGAACTTACACAGAGAACAGGTTATGGCTTAGTGTATGAAAATAATTCATTTAAGGTACACGCTTGATTAGATGTATAAACAGTATGATGGTGCATGCCTGAGACATATTCATTCATGGCATACTCTACTTGACTAAGCTCTCTAAAGATATGCTGAAGAGATAACTTAATCAAGTCTGAACATCCAACTACATCTCGTAAGTGCCATCCATAATTGAAATGCAATTAGTGGAATGTGTTTAGTGACTTCTGACTAAACTACTCACACGCTGTGCGCAATCAAAGTTCATTCAGATTATGAAGTAAGAGAGCAAGTAATCAGAGTCAAGCTTTCATGCAATAAAGTTGGATCCTATTCAGAACATTTATTACTGAGATCATTAGGGGAAAAGAGTAATTTTTCTATAATTACTACCACAATAGCTACATTAAATAAACCAGGAAACATAATTATTTTTGTATGTTACTCAGTGTCTTCTTTTCTAGCTCTGACCAAAGGGGAGAATAAGCTAGGGCCATCCGCAATTGATAGTTTTGCATTAATTGCTTTCTTCTATGAGCATGCTATAATGGGCTGGCTCTTCTAGAGCAATAGCTTCAGAGGGAAAGAGAGAATAGGCTTGAAAGGGCCCACAATTAATGCATATCATCAAATGCCCCGTTCTGTCGTAAGTCACATGAATACCAATGCACTGGCCTTACTAGTGTCCCAAGAAGCATCCAACAGTATAACTCCCTCTTCATGAGAAGTTGTATTGCATTTAATTTTTTGCAAAGATTAACCCCTAAGGGGTACACTTTCCTTCCATGACATGCTTATTTTTTGCTTTCCATAGGGCCTACAATGTCAAGATTCTTCATGTTTTTAGATAGTACAGTATTAATACACAGTTCAATTATGATTTTTTATACAGCCAGTTCAATAATGTTTTCAAGGGCTGACAGTCACGTACTCCTATGTCAGTATTGTCATGTACTAATCACATCATGCGTACATTCACATGTAAGGATCCACAAGTCATTGAAAAACAAGATCAACAGTCTATTGTCATATATATATGGGCCACCTGTCAGTGCAGGTGGGATCCATTGTCAGTAACATGGACCACCAACCTTTCTTGTCTAGCCATAAAGAGGGACATAAGAGCCTTGTATACTGCATCACCTTTCACATTTTCCTCTTAAAAAAAAAAAGCTTGATAGAATTAAAATTTCTAAATTCACAGTACATCTCCAATAACGCATATTTGCTATATCAACACATCTAAAATTTCTAAATTCACGGAAAAACATCTCCAGAATCATTCTGTAACAGCCTCTCTCCTGGCACTACAAATCATCTGGTAAACATCACACTGTCATACACTGAATTCAAAGGTAGCTTTCGTACCAGCAATCATGACAGAATAGTTATAATAAAACCAAAAACCAATTGGAAAAAGTATATTACAATTGAAACTATTAACATGAAGATTCTCATATACAACCAGTTATAATAAAGCCAAAAGTCAAGAAATTCCCTCTCAAGTCTTTCAAAACCCTACAGATTTCTTCAAAATCCATGCCCCTAAGGAAAATTGGGTCATCATCAAACCTCTCAGGAGTTGTTTATCCAAGAGATAACCATAAACATGCACTCTAGCAATGTAATTCTTGAGGTATGTTGCTGAAAAATTGAAAACCTTTGTCAGGACAAATTTTGAATTTTTGATAGAGTAAACATTCTACTAATTCAAATAAAGCTAGTTGAGAGCAACAACAGAAATACCTAAAACTTGCTCAAAAAAAAAATAATAAATAGAATACTTACCCAAGGCCTTTCTTCTTTTAGAAAGGTACAACAAGTAAGAAATTTTATCCATCACATCCATCTCCATTTGTTGGGTCTTGTCAGAAAAACAAACCTTCATTTCTCCAACTTCCAAATCAGCAACTCCATGATGTGTACTCCACTTGTCTATCTCGTGTCTGATAATTTTTACCTGATCTGAAATCTTGACTGCATGCACTAGACACATGAGCACAGTCACAAGAAGATAAAACGTAGACACCTGCAGCACAATAAATAGTGTAAGAAGAGAAGTGATGCCAAGTCATTAAAAAAAAAAAAACAGACGTGAAACCTTTATAAGTAATAAAAACAGTCACAACAAAAGCAACCAATCAGAATATTACTATTTTATTTCTACTGCACATAACTTGCACCATAAATACAGTGCATGATAAAAGAGAGCTGTAACGCCTTGAAGTAATAAAAGCAATCACAACAAAAGCAAACAATCAGATTAACAAAAGCAACCAATCAGAATATTACTATTTTATTTCAACTGCCCATATGGAAGATAGATTGAAGTAATGCTTTCAACTAGCCATTTAAAAGAACTTACAATGAGCTCTATTGACTTGTAATCAAATTTTTTTGTGACTACAAGCCATGCATTCCATAGTTCACAAATAGTGGTGGTGATGACAAGTGCTCCTACAAACAACTGGTGATCTACGCCAATGGAATCCAAGGTTGCCTCAAGGTCCTTCAAGTAAGTGAACACCTTGTGCAGTTGAGAGTTTTCAAGGTTCTCTTTAGAAAATTCCTGCAATTACAAAAGATAAGGTCCAAAGTGAAAGCATAATTTAATAGAAAATTATCATGAGAATGTATCCATTCTTACCTCAATCCGTAGCAGCTGAACAATACATCGTGTTTGGAAAACCAAGGCGCTTAGCATGAGAACTAAAACACGATATGTCACAGATAGCACATCAAAGCATGACAAGAAAGCCCAAAAGAGCCTCCTTTTGATGTCAAATACACTGTTTGGCACGGTTACCAACCTACATTTAAACAAAAAATAAGACTATAATCCGAAATCCTAAAAAAAGGCTAGAACAGCACATAAATAATGCAGTGATTATTAAGATTCAAACATACCAGTACAATCTCACAGAACATGTAAGAAGGAAGCAACCTGTGGTTATACCAAAGAGCCAATTCTGCTTCCTTTCCAGCCTTTGAACCAGTTTATTCTTCAAAATTTGACTTGCCTCAGATACTTCACTGATCAATAATACTTCAGTCAAGCAGCGATTGCGCAGACGATCTCTATTGCAATAAAATGCAACGTATGATGATACGGCCAGTTGAATCTATGAAAAGAAATAAACAAAATGAAATTCTACTTAAGACATTCTCAGGTGAATTATCTAAAAGTAAAGGACTTGAAATGTCAGAAAAATCGTCTCATACAATGAATTCGTTAAAGAAGTGAGGCATAGGGATTTTTATAGCAAGTACAAATATTTAAACTACAAATGTATATACAATTTGATGAAAAAAATTCCACCAGAAACTAGATAAGTTCACAAATGTAAATACAAATTCAAATGTCGTCAATCAATTGTGTTCTGATTTGAACTGTTTGGACGAAAAAAGAACGCAAATTTCATCAAATCTGACAACAACGAGCTCAACTACTCAAAATTACAAAAATTAAAAAACATCCAATTTTCACACCATGTACTAAACACTAGAGGCTTGTAATTGAATGAGCTTCAGTAATTCTGCATATTTAAGTAAACAAAAGAAAAAAACTTACACAATAAGCTCAAAGGATTTGAAATCAAAATTCCTTGTAACCAGCAAAAAGGAATTAAACAACTCACAAACAGTAGTGGTGATGACTCTGCAATATAGAGTTGGTGGTCCAAGCCAATGCTATCCAATCTGGTCTCGATTTTCCTTAGATAAGAAAAACTATATATGCACTTTAGACCTTTCAAGAAAATCCACAGATGATTCCTATAATTATAGAAAATAAGGATTAGTCTCCGTGAGCAGATTATAAGTGATGATTATTATTTGAAGATGTACGCATTCTTACTTCCATCTGTAAAAACTGAACAATGCAGTGAGTTTGGAAAATCATGGCACTAGAAAGAACCACTACAACTCAATATGTAACAGAGATTATATCAATCAAAGACAAAACAGCCCAAAAGAGCCATCCTTTGCTGCCAAGTGCATCATTTATAAAAAAGACTGCATCTTAATATATTTAAACTTACAAAAGTAAAAATCTTTGATTTTCTCCAATATTTCAACACAATATTTTTTTTAACATGCAATTTTTTTTATGATTGAAAAACACAAGTCCAAATTCTAAATAAATAGAGCTGCATAAGTAAGGGGAAAAAATACAAACTTTTATTATTTTTATAAAAAAATGAATCATGCAATGCTCATGTTTTGTCATTTCAAATGAACATATTTTTTGATGTTTTATGAAGATGAAAAGCAATTTTATGGTTAGTGTAAAATTTGAGCCCTATCCCCCAGCCAAAATAATAATAACTAGCAAAACATATCACACTTCTCTTTATGAAGGATCAAAATTAAATTGGTTGCGATTAACAATTAATAATATTTCAAATACAATGTCAATTTAATTTAATATTTTCGAAACAAAAGATATAAAAAATAAATATTTATCGGAAACCATTTTATATAATGGAATTAAAGTCAGATTAGAAGGCACTATTAATAGTCTCATGAATAGTTTTCTACATCTAGAGGTAACAAACACTATTTTGACATGACATTATTTAAGGATAGGTACAATACTGCTATAAATGTATTTTTTTAGAACGAAAAAATATCCATTTAAATTGCTAGTTACATGTTTGGTTGTTAATCTAATAAAACTATTACATCAAATGTTATTAATTCTCATCGATAAATCACATGTTTAAAAAGAGATGAAATTTGATAATCAGTAAATATCATTTTATAATCACATTGAAAATTTGTAGAAGTAAAAGAATTTGCGAAAGTATAAAATAAAAAAGTTCATATCATTAGATTCTTTTTATATATAAATTTTCTATTATGTATGTAAAATTGTATACATCAATAAATTTTGGAAGGGCTTATAAACAATGAAAAATAGAATTTATATCTGAAATAATAGAATTAAGTCATCAAATTTAGAAATTTGAAGAAAATATTTTAGCACTCTATATAACTATAAAATTTTATATTACTGGGTATTTCTTATTTTGTGATGAAGGATATAAAATTTTATGGCCAATTGCATTAATAAATATGCTCAAGTAATTTAAAAGTACCATATTTCTGTCCATTTTAGAGTCTAATGGAGATCTCCGGTCTTCTCGCTAAAAACATGTGTATTTGATTTTGGAATATACATATATATGATGGAATTCTGCATGCGCATGCTGAAAATTTGATGCCAGAAATGCATATATAATTTGAGATAACCACAAGTTTTTCTAAGACAATTTCCATCAAGATGAGAAGGCCCTGCATTAAACAAAAGCAACCTGAATTTTCATTTATCTATTTATTATTTTTTGTTTTTTTGTGTTCGTGCAGAAATGCAAGCTTTCTCAAACCAGCTCTATAATTAACAAAAGAAACCTTTTCGTTTAATAAGCACGACGTCAGAGAGGATAAAAAATTGAAATTATTCATTAGCAAAAAAAAAAAAACGTAAATTGAAATTATTCTCCGTTACTTTTAACTGGTTTTTAAGGCCTGTAGTTTTGTCTCACACATTAAATTTATATTAAAAAAAACTGTATTACTATAGAGACATGTTCTATTTAAGTTCGAAATAAAATGAAATTAAGTACTATGAGCTTTTAAGAAATTTGCAGAAACAATTTTACAGGAAAAGGGTTACGTAGGCATGTAACTTGCCAAGAAGAAGTATGAATAATTCAGGATGCGAATCCAAATTATCCAATCAAAGAAGCCGCTTGTCAAAGACTACACAAGCACAGATCCAAGGGAAAGGTGCCGTATGGGTTTTGGTCAATGTTTTAAATACCGTACCGGAGGTCGAACCGGCCTAGTTATTGGTACGGGGTTTATCGGTTTTACCGGTTAAACCGGTTCGAAAAACCGGATGAAGTTATATAATTATTTAAATATATAAAAATTTAATTAATAAAACATTAAGAAAAAATATATAAATATATATAAATTTTAAATCCTGAAACAATGTTGATTCATTCATTGAAAATACGAAAAATGATTAAATGCCAATTTATTTATTACTTTCAATTCAAAATGGAATGAATTAAATGTCCCCACCGCTCTTTTGTTTTCCAATGAATTTCTAGACACTGTCCTAGAATTAAAAAAATCTTATCTTCTCCATTTGTCAATACATTTGAAGTCCATTTTTGTGCAGCCCATCAACTAATAATGTTATCACTTGAAGAAATGGACATATTCTTTTAATAGAATAAATGGAGATACTTGATAAAAAAAAGTATGCTTGTCGTTTTTGTCTTTTCCCTTCACGTGGCCTGTGAGCACGTGAGGTTCGTTTCGATTTTCGAATGGATTATGGATTGAACGCTTGAAGCCATCAAAACTCAAGAACCGGCCGGTCCGATACGCATAATTAGTAATTACCCGGTTTTACCCTTTTTCGCCCGGTTTTTTCCGGTTCTTCAATATTCCGGTTTTCAGACTTAATCCTACCAGTTTAGGGTCCGGTTCCCGGTTTACCCGGTTGAACCGGCCGGTCCGGTAGGGTATTTTAATCATTGGTTTTGGTTGAAGGCGGAGGCTCGTTTAAAGCCTACTGAGTCGTCAAACTTAATTTCAACGTGTATATATTTTTCAGCGACCCTAATTTTTGGATTCTTTTCCTTGGAAAAAAATAATAAATATATAAACTTTTGAGATTATTTTTTATATGATTCGTATCAGGAAAATATAAATATTTACCGGATGGTCAAGAATTTTTTTTATTAATTATTCTCTTCCAAATTAAAAAAACTAATAACAACTAACAAAACATAACAATATAACATAACATACTTTTGTTTAAGAGATATCAATTTTGATACAGAAATTATATTTAGCAGATCGAATAAGTCATGTAAAACTTGAAAGTTGAAATTTGATCTTCCCATATATGAATCCAAACATAGACTTGGATATATATTGCAGTCTTCCAAAAATTTTAGTTCATATATATGGACACAAGTACACAACATTTTGACCTCAGTACTAATAAGTATTCGATCCCTTTTTTGGGATGTGGTAACTTTGTGATTGATTGTTTCAATTTAAAACAAGGCAAGATTTATAAATAGAATAATAATTGTTATATTAGAAAAAATCAAAGAAGGGGGAAATTAGATATTTGCCACCTCAAAGTTAGAAAATTAGAAATTTGCCACTTCAAAGTTCACTCTTTGAAAATTGCCACTCCAAATACAATTAACTTATAAAATTGCCACTTTTAGTGTATCAATCACCTCTTCTCATATACAATTTTTCGTATAGACAAAAATACCCTTGCCTTCCTATTTCCTTGTCATTAAAACTCAACTCTATCTCTAGCAACGACAGCCTAACTTCTCTCTGGTCTAGCCATGGTCTCTCGAAATCTAGCCTCACAATGTTGTTCTTTCCAATATACCATCTTCTGCCCTTTTCAGAACGGCACTAATTTTCTTCGAAGAGTGCCAGGTAGGTATTGCATCTCGATGGTGTGGTCCCTTAATGTATAATCCATAAATTATGTCAAATTTATGATAAAATTTCTCAACAATAATATTCAAATATATGAAATGTGTACTTTCAACTTATACTACATATAATATCAAATTCCACTTAAATTAAATAGGAAATTTTTTAACTGACGGATTGCAAAAAGGAATCTTCACCCTAAATCAACTTGTGTTGGTGTGAAAAGTAAGAATTGACTAAAGAGAGGAAAAAAAATCAACGAGTATTAGTACATGAGCAGCTCGAATAAGCAATTTGTGGCGTTGCAGGAGCATTGGATTGTCGAACGAAGGAAGTCTCGTGGCTAGGATTTGCGGGCATGTGAAGAGAGAGTCGCCAAAATCATGAGGTTTGGCTTAGAAGGAAAGAGCGACATCAATGAAGTTAGTGTTTCGAGAGATCATGGCCAAACTAGAAAGAAGGGTTGTTGTCGCTGGAGGAGGAGATAAGATTTTTAATGGCAGTTTAGAGAAAGGAGCACGGGCTAGGAAACTGGGAAATGAGAAGAGGAGGAATAGAATTAAGAAAAGGGTATTTTAGTCTGTACTAAAAATTGTATATGAAATGGGGTGATTGCTGTACTAAGAGTGGCAAATTTCTGATTTTTTTGTATTTGAGGTGGCAATTTTCAAAGAGTGAACTTTGGAGTGGCAAATTTCTAATTTTCTAATTTTAAAGTGGCATGTATCTAATTTTCCCATCAAAGAATGGTAAATTTGGTAAAAAAAAAAAAAAAATGAAAAGAGCTTTAGTGCGCAAAGGAATATTTTTTGGGGTGCGTTAATAGTGCAACATTTTAGTGTGCAAAATGCACAGCTGAAATTGGCCAACCACCCGGAACGTGTCCTGATTGCCAAATTGCGGGACACGCAATTGACAAAAATTTGAGCCAATTATGGGACAACTTTGTGTGTCCTGCGTGAGATCATCCCATTATGCATGCTTACCAGATTGACGACCATAATTTGATCCGAGAAAATTACAAGAGATCTGACTTCAATCCGGAAATCAATTAGAATTATTCTGAAGAGATTAGATTGCTATTGGCACAGCTTGAAAATAAAATGATCGAATTAAATTAAAGCACACGCGGCTCCGACCAACTAACCTTCAAAAAAAAAAAAAAATTAAGCACACGATTACGAAAGAAAACATTTATTACGAAAAGTCTGAAAGTTTCTTACTCAGGCTACATCATATATGCTCTCATTTGTTAAATTAGTTTTTAAATAATTAATGAATACGATTATTTCATTATTTTTTTGTTAGGATAGGATGATGTGTTTGATGTACTTAAAAGTAACATTACAACTATTTAACCGGGAATAAAATGTCATTTATGCCAACAAGACCTGCTAGAAACAGTTGATCATTTGTTCGCATTATGTGCGTTCTCTTCTCAGGTCTGGTTGAGACTGGGGTTGGGTTCAATCCATCTCACTGATGTGCAATCCCTGCTGGTCAATGCATGTTCTGCCAATACTGATAAAGAGACATCTACATTGGTGGCTACTGGAGTTTGGGGGCTGTGGATAGAGCGCAATAACATATATTATTCAGTAATGAGAGAAGGAATATCCAAGCAATACAAGAATGGATAGTTCAACAAACTTCGTTGTTTATGAAGTTCTGCTAACTTAGTTTTAGTTACTGGTTCTTTTGGCTTTTTTTTTTTATACTTCTTTTTCTTTTCTTTTCCTAGATAGTCGCTATCTAGTTTCTCTAAAAGAAAAAACTATTTAACCGGGAAAATGTGGTTTGGCATTATTCGAACCCACGTAGTTGTACACTTGTACTGGGTAACATTTTATCACTCTTGTACTGTACCACTGGGATGGAACTTTTTTGTTTGAGGAAGTAACTTTGGGATTTATCAGCGATACGTCCGGTTTTGTACTACAAATTCCATGTCCAGTTTTAAAAACACTGGAGAAAATCAGGAAATTAACTTGCATTTTCCAAAATACGCATTTCAAATATTCAATGATATACCTTTTGATACGGTCAATACGGTGTGATTGAGAAATTACATTTTTCTTTTAGAGTAGTGCTTATATCATCTGCTAGAACCAAAAAGTATTTTCCAGCTTTTTCAAGTGTACAGACCTATTGCAATGGTTTAAACTAAAGAAAGAAAATCGAGGATCTGATTCTATCATTTACGAAATAAAATCATATATATTAATATTTAATGCATTTGATTAAGTTTTCTAGAGATTTTAATTTTTTTTTTTGAAATAAGGCTACTTATTTATAGAGGCTTTAGCCCACTCTGTAAAACAGAGTTTATCCCTCTTCTACTTCCGATGGAAATTGAACCCGTTACCTTTAGAATAATGGTAGAGTCACCGACCATCTGTGCTTGACTCCACGTCTAACATATATGCACCTACGCGGTTATTAGAGCATACATCCAGAGTCTAACATATATGCACCTGCGCGGTTACGCCCGCTTATACATGAATATATAGTCATCAACCGTCTACAACTTGCTCACGGCATATTAAAACATTGGTAAAACTAGTGAATATACTCTCCAGCCAACCGGATTAACATTCCTTTAAATACATTTGTTGTGTTCCGCAAAACAAATTAGTATGATGTTTATAATTAAGTTTATATTATCCTCGGTTGCATTTATGCAATGACCGGTTGCATATACCAAAATGCTAGTATTCAAAAAATTAAAGACAATATCAATCAGGGTGAGAAATATCAAATTTTGGCCTCAAATGATACTGACGCCCATGGGTTGTTTTGCCAAGAAAAAGGAAAAAAAAAGAAAAAGAAAACACAGACACACACACAGTGCTAGTTCTAATACACGTCATTGGATCTGCATATCGTCGTTTTCTATTTTCCAGCAACTAATGTAGCAACAAACAAAGCTTCTTTCACAAATGGCACAATCTCCAGTCCCCTACAAGAACGAGTATTGAGATATGAAAAGTTCGACCCAATAGCTAGTACCCAAGTGGGATTGAATTGACAACCCCTTTAGGGAGATTCTTAGCAATTTTTTATCAATTAATCTATTAAAACATTTTAGTAGTTCAATTGGAGGCCGCTTAAACATGGACAAATTTAAGTTAAGTAATTACCAAGTAAAAAAAAAAAACAAGAAGAAAAATAAAGTAATGCACTGTGCAAGAACACTTTTTGGTACTTACTGTTCAGTTTTTCTGAGATTCTGGATTGCAAAAACAAACTTCTTAGATATTTCAGTAAGCGTGCTTCCAATCTTCTTGGTTGAATTATTAGTACAGTTATCTTGTTGTATTGATAGCAAGCCTTTAAGAACAAAATTATTTGTAAGGATGTTGTTTAGTCATTTTTTTTTTTTTTGAAGGTAGGAAGACAAAACCTCATCCTACAATTTAATTATACCAAAACGATGAGCCAACAGCATCTGGAAGATGCTTGAACTGATCTTTTTTTGCAATAGTTTTAGCATTAACAGTGCCGCAAATTTTTTAATAAACAAATCTTAAAATGAAAATTTAACAGTAAGCATCGGAAACGTAGAATTTCAGCAATAAACATGGCAGAGCTCCATGTCAGAGTGGCGCTCCGACGACGGCGCCAGTGGTATTGGCGTGGAGGTGAAGACGCCACTGGCAATGACGTGGTTGGAAATGAATAATAATGATGTAATAAAGTTAGGAAATGCACCTTATTCAACTCAGTTAAGAGTTGGAAACTAGCAATCACCTTTTGTTGCATACGCTCATTGTTTACTTCACTCATACTATACTAAAGTCATAACCACACTTCATTCCAGTCATGAAATTTTATACCTACCCTTTTCAGGAAATTATCACACATCAAAAGAGAGAACACTAGACATTATCACACATCAAATTTGCAAGAGAAACCCGTCAAAACTTTATTATTATCTAATTCATATCAATTAGAGAGCTCTAACAATACAAACTCGATTCAACACTAGACATTTCACTCAGTATCAAGAGGGAACAATTGACCGGGTGAAATTTTAGTTGTTTATACAATGCAATATAGATTCTATTTCATTAAGGTTACAACCATCAAAATCAAGTAGATTTTTAGTTTACAAGAACCGGTAACAATGAGATTTTTAGTTCTAACAAACTAAAAAAAACCTTTTTACAGTTTTGCAAGCAAATAGGACCTATTTACATCTTTTGAAAACCCTATGTAAAAATGTATCCCTTCTTTGTCAATTACAATCTCTATGTCAAAATCCAACGGTTCTCTTCAAAATCCATGCACCCAAAACACTTGTCATCACCAAGGCTCTTATGAGGTGCTTATCTAAGAGGTATCCATATATGTTGGCTCCACCAATATACATCTTGAGATAAGAAGCTGAAAATTAATTTTTTTTTGAAATTTTTTGTGAGTAGAACAACAAAATAAATATCTAAAGCATGCAAAAAAAAAATTAAGGAAAACCTACCTAAATCATTTCTTCTTTTGGAAGGTACATCTCATAGAAAATTGAATTCATGAAATCAATCTTCTTCCTTTGGTCTGTACCATTTGCAAAATAAACCAGTACATCTCCAATTTCGAGATGTACTTCTTTAACCCCTAAATTTATAATCCACTGGTCCATGTGTAATAACTTTTGCATGATCAGTAATCTTGACAACATGCACCAAGAACATGAGAGCAGTAACAGCCAAATATAATGTAGACACCTGCACAATTGAATTTTTTGTCACTCCTCTAATATACTTCTCTAATATGTACACTCGATAAATGTACACTCCTCTAATTTATGGGTATCTAAGAGGTACCCATTGTTAGGAAATTGCCCAATTTTAATTTTGTGACTAATTACTATTAATTAATCCAATTAAAACATAAGCAACACGAGATCTAGTACTTTAAGCAATAGACACAAAGAGAAAGAGGAGAAATCGATACCTCCCGCGAAATCGTATTCGCGGGGCTCGACCAAGGCATGGGAATCGATGGCGTGCCTTCTCCACCGTCTCCACCACGTCTCGTAACCGCCCTCGAGTCCACCAAGGAGGATTAATCACGTTCTACAAGGTACGTGCTAGCATACCCAAAGAACAAGCCTAATCCCTATGGTTTTCTCTCTTGCATCAATCAACAACCTTGATTTAGTGGAGAGAAAATAGCTCAACACATGAGCAAATAAGAGGGAGAGAGGAGGAAGGTGGCGGCCTAGAATGGGAGGAAGAGAGGAGAGAGAAAAGTCTAGGTGGAGGCTCTCATAAGTGGTCCTTATATAGAGCACAAAACCTAATTGACCTCTTGCATAATTACAACTATGCCATCCCACCTACCACCATAATGGGCAGCCACGAAATGGGCCTTTATGGGCCATTTAACCCCTTCATTTGGACCATTAATTCATATAATTAAGGTCCCTCAACTTTGCTCTTTAATTGGGCTATATATTTGCTATTTAAATAACGGCCCAATTAATCAATATAACCATTTATATTGATAAGTGTTGAACTAAATTAATTATTAACTCATTAATAATTATTTTAGGATTAGTTAATGCATTAATTTATTTCTATATGATCCATTGACTTAATTAATTATAACGGTTCGCAACGGTGTATAATTAATTAATCAATCTTATCATATTTCCACAGAACCTACTGCTGTGAATAAATAAATAATGCACTGTGTGATTAATGTCCTATTTGTGTGACCCTTTGAGGATTTATGCTATGTTGGCCATGGAATTAAATCGTTATTTAATTCCAATAATCATAAGCGGTATCTAGCAACACGTTATGACTCCCAATTCGCATAAATAGTGTACTGCTACAATATTTCAATCCTGCATAAGAGAATAAATATGTTTCTCTATTTTGATTCTTATGTCTCACGATATCATCGTATAATCCAAGATAGGAATGTGTCATTCTTGCAGATTATACGTTTCTTGATCTAGAGTTGATCGCTTAGTTGCGCGCATACGATCCAACTCCATCAAGGGGCCCAAACAGATATCGTCACTCACTAAGTGAATTAATGAGGGACATACGGTTTTCTTGATGATTAGCTTTTCCCCGCACAATTCAAGAGAACATAAATAAAGTCCGTATAGCAGCCCTTATCGGGAATCAGCGGTAGACAATATTTATTGAACCTATCCTCATGTGGAAAAGATAAACATCTCAAACTTAGAACCAAAATCATAACGAAATAAACAATGACACTTAACACAATCCATATGTTTATTTCATTGGGTCAAGTCCTGTACTATGTTCCATAACATATACATATGCAATTAAGTTGGTAACTCTTTACCTATGATTTGTAGAACTTAATCATCACTTAACTTGCATACTAATCTTATATGATAATTAATGTTCCTTGTTAATTATCAAGATTATGGACCGTTTAGATTTATTATTGTCATTCTAAAGAATGATCCACAGAGATCTACAATTCAGATCCTCAACCTGAATGATCTGTCAATAATAAACCTAGGAACAGATGATAAAATATCATCCAAAACATAAACTAATATTTAAGTCATTAAATTATTGACTTCTCGGACATAACTCCAACAATCTCCCACTTGGCCTAGAGTCAATCAGTAGTGACTTCTAGCCAACGAAGAATTGAGAACAATGTCATATATCTACATATATACATGTCTCGGACCTCAAAACAAAATAATACGCTTAAAGCTAGTTACTCATACGTCCATCACGTATGGATGCATAACTGCATCTTGTATACTGCTCAAGGTAGAGGTCATGCTGGAGTGTTCACTGTGTTCGCGAACCTATCCAAATTTATTCGACCCTATATATATACTACTATATATATTCTTGATCATCATCATATGATATCAAGTGATGTCGTTATAGATCATATTTGAATCTCCAATGTAACATTGGGTTCTTTAGGAGTAAGTTATGGTTCGAGATGCTTAGAACCATAATAACTCAACTAAGAACTCGATCCAAAATAAACTTCTTTTATTGCTTCACAAGTCGCTATGTATTTTACTTTGGTGACGGAAACGGTTGTAATTTTCCATTTAGAACACTTTCTAAACTTACAACACCACCTCTTAAGCAAAATATGTAGCTCAATCGTGATTATATCAATCTTTCGAAAAACTAGCATTAGTGTAATTAACTTACACGAGCTCTCTTTCATCTTAAGAGATGAAACATTATATCACTCTCTCTCATAAGGTACTCAAGGATATCCTTGACTATCGTCCAAATGTGTTTCTCTTGTATCCATTTGACAACTATTTGTCATATCTTTTGGATACTACACATTGGGGCATATGCATAAATATGGCGTACACAATGAAACTCATAATGAAAAAATGCTTGAACTATTTCATGCACTTTCTTGAATTGAGTTGCAATAGACCGAGTTAAACACTCAAGTCATGCCATGTGACGTACAGTCAGACATCCTTTCTTGGAGTGTAACTATCGTGTTTCTAGAACACTTCGTCAATATATGCACATTTGCTCAAACCTAACATCCATCATAATCTATCTTTATAGATTTGTTTCCTAGGATCAGGTGATTTCGCCCAAGTTCTCATTTGAGAAAGCATTCTCCAAAGAGATCTCGACAATATTCATTTTCTTAATGTTATTCCCAATTAATGAATTGTTATCTTGAACAATACAAGTAATACAATTATGCTCCCACTGAATATCTTGTCTATACAAGATACTTTTGACGAAGTTCAACTCCTTGACTTCCTTGTCAAAACTTTTATTCCAATCTCCACAAACCTTGCTTTAATCCATTAATGGATCCTTGAAGCATGCATATGTTTTTAGCAATACATAAACCTCGATTTGTGTCAAATGCACAACATCTTCCTTTATTCATACGAAGAAGGCGGTTTTATGTGTTTTTCCATATATCAATATATATGAAATACAACTATTGCTAGAATGATCTTTATTGACTTTTACATAGCCACAAGCAAGAGGTTGTGCTTTGTACGTAGTCAACTAGTCATCGACTTAGACATAGCTACAAGCGAGAAGCCGCGCTTTGTACATAGTCGATTTGTTATCCATGTCGATCTTACCTTTTGAAGATCTAAACGTTCTTGATGGATTGCTCCTTCATGAACATCAACCAAGGTCTATACCTTGTTGTTATACATGGATTTTATTTAAAGATCATATGAATTCAAACCATATATGTGGAATCGGATCGTTCCATCGTTTTTTTCTTGTTTATCAACGGATTCTCATATGCTAAGTTTGAGAATGTCGTGAAGCCAATGCACCAAACGGCTTAGGCAATCAACTCTCGTTGATCTTTTGTAGGATTGGTACTTGAGGTTCATGAACTTCTTCTACAACGATTTGTTGAACGAGTTCTTGACTCCTCATATATTCCATGAGTTTCTCGAACATCATCAACTCGTGAGATGGTTGAGTCCTCATTGGAAGGAGCGTACTATTAAACTTCTTTCAAAACAACTTGTGAATGAAGTTTCGCTCAACTCCCACTAAGTACCATGTATGGAGTGACAAGTTTCCCATAAGAGTACTTCTTGTAGTGATGCATAAACTATTTTAATGCTCACTTTACTCCCACTACTTCTTCTTGAGAATTTCAATTCATCAAGACTACATTATGATTAGCAACAACTACTTTGTTCTTATCATATTCGTGGAAGTAGTGCCTTTTAATATAAAGTATCCTACAAATATTAAGTGTCTTATTTGGGTACAAGCTTATCAACAATCTTGAAATAAGCTTATCAACACCAAATCTTAAGAAGCATTATACTTAGAGATCAAAATCTCATAAGATATCTTCTTCAATAGACTTCGATGGAACATCATTCAGTGTAAACAATATTATCCTCAAACATAATTCCTTAATACGAGTTGAATAAGTCCATTTGAATTATTATCGATCGAACAAAATATTGTTCGATACTTCCATTCTTGGACATATTATTCCTCATGGAGCGAGTTGTGAAACTACTTTCATACTCTTTAGATAATATTTCAAATCATATGACTTAACTACTTATTTATTTACCACAATTAATTGTAAGACTTCCATTTTTCTTGAACGGTCTTTTAAACTTCACTCTTGAACTCCTTTGAACTAGTCAAAAAGTTCATACTTATACCTTATCAAATAGATATGTTAATATCTACAATGATCGTTGGTTAAGTAGTAAAGTATCAACAACCTTTCATTGCACAAGTACTTATAGGTCTTTATGCATCGATATGTATAAGTCCTAATTAGTTCACTTGTCCTTAAACCTTCATAGGTTAAAGGCGCTTTTGTCATTTAACAAACATGATTCGCATATCAATCGATTTGAAATCGAATTGAATTTCGAGCTCTACGTTACGTAGACTCTCGTAATGCGATTCTCGTTTATGTATGTGACTAAGCGGTTATATATAACATGAAAGTCAAATACTTTATGTCAAGTCTTACGCATCCTATTTGTCATTCAAAAATTGTTTATCTATTTCAAACAAATTCAATCAAGATGCATGAAATCATATAAACAAATCTATAATAAAAGATCTTGTCTTTTACAAAACATAATCATCCATCATGGAATATGAAATGGAGATATTTTTTAGAGGTTTTTGGAATTAAGGTATGCAACCTTCAATTCCTAAACAAACTCTTAATAAAGATAACTCTACGTATTCAATGGTAATGACTTAGATGAACAAGTCATTTCCTATACGGAGTTTACTTTACATCTCTCGAACTTTCTCTTATTCTTCATTGCTAATGCATTTCGTTAAATGTGAGCATATGAACTAGTATCAAGTTACTAGTGTAAATTAGAGATAGTGAGATAATTTGAACGACAAATACACTTTAGGATTAGAATATTTCTAATCGTCACAATCATGGTATTTCGGACAACCTTTCAAATGCCTCCCACAAACGGCAAATGAAACATCTCATGTGACACATGGTCACAAATGAGGGTCTCGAAATTTCAACTCATACCTTGGTGAAGTATTTCTTGAATACTTAACCAATCACCTTTTTGCATCAACAAGCGTGCATAAAGGTAATATTATATCCTTCATAATTCCAAAAAGATCGAATGACAATATCAACAATCCTTGATATCGGAGATTAATATCTCTAGTCATCAATTAGCTACTTCAATCTTTCGATTTGTAAGCTAATGAAACATTCATATAACTTCTTTTAAAAGAATAATCTCTTGGTCAACTCATATTCTTTATACTCAATCATAAATGATGGAGTTAATATCTACTTTCTCCAAGAACACTTTCTTGAGTAAGCGAATGAGAGCGTATGAGTTAAATCTAGTCCATATGAATTCTCTAATTCAAAGGTCTAGAAATTTTGAATGAGGATACTAGCCATACACTTTATTGAATAACTTTTCGCCAAAAGTCAATCAATCATCGCGATGCTACGTTCGGGTAGTTTGAGGAAAGTTTTGGGAATTGACATACTCAAGTTTCTCTTCACTAAGATCGTGTCTTAGGAATCGGTATTACTCTTTCAAGTAACTACCTTTTAGAAACGAGTTTGTTTATTTTCAAAGATTGATCGCAACAAAATTAACAATTTAAACATCTATAACAAAATCAATTTACGGTCATATAGTTTATGCAATTGTTTTATTTATAACAAATAAAACTCCCACTACAATTATTTAATGTCCCTAATGTAGTAGGTTTTCCAAGATCCCTATTTTCGTTGAGATGGTGCTAGCGTCGGCGTGACACCAAAAACAACTAGATAGAGTAGGTTCTCCAACCAATCATTCCATATGATTCTTGGTTTGTGAAATATCACATGTATATCCACAAACTTTGCCCCGATGTCCAATCCGATTAGAAAACATCGTTAAGTAACCTTTCTCTATTTGCTCCTAGTAAATCCGATTTACACCCCGACACGGATGATGGAACACGATGTCCCGCGTCGGCGAGAATGCATCAATGAACGATCATACACGTTAGAAGGGGATAGAGAGAAGGAGGGCGATTTAACTTAATCATGTTTTGTTTGGGACTATCAATTAAGTGACACTTGTTTGGTGGTCATGTAAGCATACACCCATACCTAGCCTATGACAATTCATAGCAATCACAAGCAATCACATATAAGCATCTCATAGTTGTGGGTTTGTATGGCTCCCGTTTGCATTAGTTTCGCCACATCGTCCATGGAGCAAAACTAATCTAATCCTTGTCCCTCCCACTAAATTCTATAAGGATCTAAATCCTATAAAATAAAGGAACAAAATACATGTGAAAAATATCCTACTCCCATCCTAACCTTAGGGGCATGCAAGCCTCACAAGTTACATTAAAATTAATCAACAAATTAATTAATTAATGGCACCAAAGGCCGCATTACAAACATTCACACATGCATTCAAATACAACCACAAGGCATTGAGTCTTGAGCCATACTAAACCCACTATCCACCTACAAAACAAAGTTAGCACATACAAGCACTTTGTTTCCAATTAACGATTTTCAAGCATCTTTGCGTATCGTTTGCTATAAGTAAATTCCGTGTACAAATTCTCAATTTTAAACAACCAAACTTGTTTAAATTCATTTAGAAAGTTCTTTCAACATCCCATAACTGAAAGGAGATCAAACAAGGAGTTTTCTAATTAATTTCAACTAGTTTGAATACTTAGAAAAACAGTAATTTACCAAAAAACGTAACTAATGGAATCCAACAAAAACAACAGTTTTCGGTCTCCAAAAATTCTCAAATAAATTACTTAAGCTCCTTATCATAGTTGTGACTACCAGTAAAAATTTCAAGAAGAGATCTTAAACCATCTGGGAGAATCAAAAAAGACAAATCTCTTACAAGTGCACGAAACACCGTTATGAGATTTTCAGCTTATCCTCTCAACCATTTGGTCTGTTAGACCACCTTCTATCCAGTTTTTATATATACAATATACATAGAAAAACTTGTTTAGACTACAGGCTATCCATTCATGAAAAGAAAACAACCAAGTTCAGTTCAATAATATTAAGTTACATGCTAAACAATCAACAAATTCTGTACTGGAACAGACTGTCGATCGAAATGTTTTAACCTAGTTGAAGGTCCAAACTTCCACGAAAAATTATGAAATTAATTTTCTTGGAATCGTAACTCAAATTAGAACAACTCCATTTAAACAGAATTTTTAAAGGAGTTCTCAGTTGGTACAGTTTATTAGAACAATCGATTTGCTCAACAAACTGGATCTGACAAGATCTTCCTTTTCATACTTGAAAAACCCACAAATTAATCCAAGTCATGCAACAATTTATACATGCTCAGAAAGAGCTTCAAGTCCTCTTTATTTCTAGCCATAGAACACTGGTACTTATATTCAAAATATAAATCTTTCAAGCCATTCAAACAGGACAGTACGAGCAGAAACTGGTTCTGCGCACTGTCGCCATTTTATTCACAATAAATCTATACTAATTCAGAAAAATATGAATCCAACGCCAAAAGAATCACAATCCAAAGATCTACAACTTTCATGTAGATGGATAAAACTTCCAGAGAACTTAGAAAAGCGAAAAACGCGAAACAACACAGAAAATACCATTTCCAGACAGCAAACAAACGCATCATCTCTACTAATCCGTTAATTAGCCAATTTCTCTTAATTAAGTGTCAAAATAGCTTAAGTACGACCATGTGCTCTGATACCACTGTTAGGAAATTGCCCAATTTTAATTTTGTGACTAATTACTATTAATTAATCCAATTAAAACATAAGCAACACGAGATCTAGTACTTTAAGCAATAGACACAAAGAGAAAGAGGAGAAATCGATACCTCCCGCGAAATCGTATTCGCGGGGCTCGACCAAGGCATGGGAATCGATGGCGTGCCTTCTCCACCGTCTCCACCACGTCTCGTAACCGCCCTCGAGTCCACCAAGGAGGATTAATCACGTTCTACAAGGTACGTGCTAGCATACCCAAAGAACAAGCCTAATCCCTATGGTTTTCTCTCTTGCATCAATCAACAACCTTGATTTAGTGGAGAGAAAATAGCTCAACACATGAGCAAATAAGAGGGAGAGAGGAGGAAGGTGGCGGCCTAGAATGGGAGGAAGAGAGGAGAGAGAAAAGTCTAGGTGGAGGCTCTCATAAGTGGTCCTTATATAGAGCACAAAACCTAATTGACCTCTTGCATAATTACAACTATGCCATCCCACCTACCACCATAATGGGCAGCCACGAAATGGGCCTTTATGGGCCATTTAACCCCTTCATTTGGACCATTAATTCATATAATTAAGGTCCCTCAACTTTGCTCTTTAATTGGGCTATATATTTGCTATTTAAATAACGGCCCAATTAATCAATATAACCATTTATATTGATAAGTGTTGAACTAAATTAATTATTAACTCATTAATAATTATTTTAGGATTAGTTAATGCATTAATTTATTTCTATATGATCCATTGACTTAATTAATTATAACGGTTCGCAACGGTGTATAATTAATTAATCAATCTTATCATATTTCCACAGAACCTACTGCTGTGAATAAATAAATAATGCACTGTGTGATTAATGTCCTATTTGTGTGACCCTTTGAGGATTTATGCTATGTTGGCCATGGAATTAAATCGTTATTTAATTCCAATAATCATAAGCGGTATCTAGCAACACGTTATGACTCCCAATTCGCATAAATAGTGTACTGCTACAATATTTCAATCCTGCATAAGAGAATAAATATGTTTCTCTATTTTGATTCTTATGTCTCACGATATCATCGTATAATCCAAGATAGGAATGTGTCATTCTTGCAGATTATACGTTTCTTGATCTAGAGTTGATCGCTTAGTTGCGCGCATACGATCCAACTCCATCAAGGGGCCCAAACAGATATCGTCACTCACTAAGTGAATTAATGAGGGACATACGGTTTTCTTGATGATTAGCTTTTCCCCGCACAATTCAAGAGAACATAAATAAAGTCCGTATAGCAGCCCTTATCGGGAATCAGCGGTAGACAATATTTATTGAACCTATCCTCATGTGGAAAAGATAAACATCTCAAACTTAGAACCAAAATCATAACGAAATAAACAATGACACTTAACACAATCCATATGTTTATTTCATTGGGTCAAGTCCTGTACTATGTTCCATAACATATACATATGCAATTAAGTTGGTAACTCTTTACCTATGATTTGTAGAACTTAATCATCACTTAACTTGCATACTAATCTTATATGATAATTAATGTTCCTTGTTAATTATCAAGATTATGGACCGTTTAGATTTATTATTGTCATTCTAAAGAATGATCCACAGAGATCTACAATTCAGATCCTCAACCTGAATGATCTGTCAATAATAAACCTAGGAACAGATGATAAAATATCATCCAAAACATAAACTAATATTTAAGTCATTAAATTATTGACTTCTAGGACATAACTCCAACACCCATAACAGAATACCTTGTCAAGTTCAGATCTTTCAAGGAACTCGTTAGACACTATTTTTAAATATCTCCTTACATCTGAGAATCACGACATTAAATATGTTCAGATTTTATGAAAATCATCACAATACTTTTCAGGCAATATATAATATATTTTACATCTAAAATGTACTCAACTTTAATGAGAATAGAAACAAAAAATGAACACCAGAGTATAAGTTATGATAATCATACGTATCATTTCATATGATAGTTTATGTAGTCTTATTAGATCATTTATAAAAAAAAGATTGATATTATATCTTAATATATTTAAACTTACAAAAGTAAAATCTTTGATTTTCACTGATATTTCAACACAGTATTTTTTTTTAACTTGTAATATATTTATGATTGAAAAACAAAGTCCAAATTCTAAATGATTGTAGCTGCACAAGTAAAAAAAAATACAAACTTTTATTATTTTTTTTTTAAAAATGAATCATGCAATGCTCATGTTTTGTCATTTCAAATTTATGAGTTGAATATATTGTTTGATGTTTTATCAACAATTTCAACATGAAAAGTAATTTCTAGGTTAGTGTAAAATTTGAGCCCCATTCTCCAACCAAAATAATAATAACTAGCAAAAATATCGCACTTCGCATTATGATGGATCAAAATTAAATTTGTTGTGATTAACAATTGATAATAGTTCAAATACACTGTCCATTTAATTTTGTTGATTTAATTTAATATTTTCCAAACAAAAGATATAAAAAATAAAAATATATATATATATTTATCGGAAACTATTTTATATAATGGAATTAAAGTCATATTAGAAGGCACCATTAATAGTCTCATGAATAGTTTTCTACAGCTAGAGGCAACAATCACTATTTTGACATGGCATTAGTTAAGGATAGGTACAATACTACCATAATTTTATTTTTTAGAACAAAGCAATATCCATTTAAATTGCTTGTAACATGTTTGGTTGTTAATCTGATAAAACTATTCCATCAAATGTAATTAATTCTCATCGATAAATCACATGTTCAAAAAGAGATGAAATTTGATTATCAGTAAATATCATTTTACTATCACATTGAAAATTTGTAGAAGTAAAATAATTGTGTAAAATATTGCGAAAGTATAAAATAAAAAAGTTAATATCATTAGATTTTTTTTTATAAATTTTGTTATTATGTATGTAAAAAATTTAATACATCAATAAATTGTTGAAGGTCTGAAACAACGAAAAATAGGATTTATTTCTGAAATAATAGAATTAAGTCATCAAATTTAGAAATTTGAAGACAATATCTTAGAACTCGATATAACTACAAAATTTTATATTACTGAATATTTCTTGTTTTGTGATGAAAGATATAAAATTTGATGCCCAATTGAATTAATAAATGTGCTCAACTAATTTTAAAAGTACCATATGTTCCATATTTCTATCCATTTTAGAGTCTAATGGAGATCTCCGGTCTTTTCGCTAACCACATGTGCATTTGATTTTGGAATATAGAGAAGCTTTTAAAATGCATTTTTTTTTTTGGTATGACGGTTCGAAATTGGTTTAACGGTGAGGTATTTTTTGGGTGAAAAAACGGTGTGTATATGAGAGCATACGTGTCAAACTCATATGTATTCTTATGTATAGTGATACATTTTGTATGGATGATTGGTACACGATATTGTACTTAGAGAGACAGTGGTACACGATATTAAACATCTCTAAGGATTTTATTCACGATATGTACCAAATACACTATTTTTTCAATACACGATATATCTTTTGATATTGTACACCTTTAATGTAATACCATGATTTTCTATATTATCTGAAATTTGTTTCATTGACTTGGTTATTTATTTTTGCTTTTGATTATTTTTATTGTGTGATGCTTGAAACTTATTTGGTTGCTCAAATGTGTTTAGAAATGCTACTTTGCATTTATTTTGTGAAAGATTAAGAAGACGTTTTTTTTTTAGAAAAAAAGGCTGGTTTATGAATGTTACTTTGGTACTTGTTAATTGTGTTTTTATGGTTCATTCTAATTTGTATCTATTTCATGTGGTACCCCATGCCATCATCATTCTATAGTCTAATTGTTCAAGTATGCTCCATGTTCACTTGTATTGAAAGTTTTCCACCTAGAAAAGTCCGTGCACTATTCCTTGGGACATGGTTCCTTTCTCATCCCAACCACTTATAGGGGCCATTTGGATCGCTTAGGAATTTAGAGAATTTGAAGACTTTCTTATTCCTAGGCATAAATTTATTGGGAAGTGTGTAAATTTGTGAAGAATTTGGATTGTTTATAATAAATTTATGCTAGGAAGATGAAATTCTCCAAATTCTCTAAAAATCCAAACAGCCCCTATGTTACTTTTCATTTCTTTCCCAAACAAAGCCTCTCTTTCCAAGCACGCACCAGAATTTCACCTCCAAAATTCAAGCGAAAATCATAGAAAAATTAGAAATTGATTGTGGAGCAAACTCTCTTTCTTAACTTTTAGCAGAATTGAAAAGTTGAAGCCGTATCTGATTTGAGGTTTCTTCAAGGACCATCTTGCACAAGTAAGAATTATCTATTTTGAGTAACGCAAGTGCTTTTAATTCCTTAGAGTTGGAACTTAGCCTTTATTTATTTACTTTTCTGATCTATTAATAAAGTTAGCTTTGATATTAAAGTTAGGGTTTTATAAAATTTTTGACAATCTGTTGGAACCGAGTCCAAATTAGGGACAACACTCATATAAGTATGTCAAATAGATTATTGGTATAGTTTTATTAAGTAATTTCACTTCTCAAAGCTCTTTTTCTAAATTTTCTTACAATCTCTTTGAAAACCAGTCAAGTGTCAGATTTTGAAATATTTAATTATCTTCATTAGTTGATTTCGAGAATAATCTGAAACTGAGTTTATTGCTGAAATTTCAGTTTATATTGCTGCATTTATGTATTTCCTAGTGAGGGTATTGCTGGAACTTATGTTTATACTGCTGAAATTTCAGTTTATGTGTTGTTTTATTATGTATTTTCTAGTAAATAGGTGTTAAAATTTCAGATCTTTGTTGATGATTTTATTTGCTGGTAATTAAGATTAAAGAATAGGGAAATAAATAGTTCAACCTTGGTACTTGTATATCAAACTGACCTCATGGATTGTGGTTGCCGCTTGAAACAAATTGTAAAAGATTAAAGTTAGCACCAATTTACTAATTAGGTTTTATGTATTTTCTTGTATATGGCGCATGATCCAATAAGGCTTATTGTAAATTGGGTTTAACCAAATACTGATTATATTTCAATTTCAATTAGAGATTGTTTGAAAATGGATTATCATTGCTTGCTTGTTTTGCTGTTTGAGTAAGGACTTAACTTAGAACTTATTTGTGTAGAATGGGGTCGAGTGTCGGAACGGGTATTGCCGATATGAAGAGAAGCACTAGGCTTGCTTGCTTGCTGATTTTGATTGCTTTTTAGGTGAGGATTCCACATAACTTTAACTACATGTTAGAAATTAATTACTTGCATTGCATCCTTTGAATTTTTGATAATTGCAAGCATATTCGCACGATATCGTATTGATATTATTTATTATTATCTGTGCATATTGAATGGTTATCCAATTTGAAAAGGAATGATGTGAAATAGTTATACTACTTGTGTGATTGAATAGACACTCGTTCTTAAGTTTGGAGCCGGGGAGTGGCTTCCCCGTCTGGCCAGACTCCGGTCATGAGCGCTTATAGTCCGGTACTCTATACGGTATCTAGTTCGTGGAGTGGTAGTGTTCTCAGCTTGTAGTATATTTGTTTATCTGATTGTCTAAATTGTATCTGGAATCTGAAATTGGTCTTGATCCCCCTGAGTTCGGCGAGGGACGATTGTATATGTCTGATTGATCTGTGACGATAATTGATGATTACCAGCCTTGCATTGAAAGTTACCAAAATTGATCCGACATTCTTGTGTTATCATTTGTATTTGAATTGGAATTGAATAAAATGTCGGGCTCACTTGCATTGCATAAATATGTAATTGTTGCATAATATATTCGTACCATCTGATTGTATTATTTATTGTATAATTGCCATGTATTTTCTTTACTCAGTTGGTAATTAGTTCCAAAACATGTACTTGAAGTTTGTGTGGATGGAACTGAATACCACACTGAGATAAATTTTTATTTATCTCACTCTTCCACTATGTGGGTTCCAGGATTAGCGAGCGGGGCTGTGTGGTAAAGGAGTAAGCCATTCTATTTGTTACTTGGTGAGTATTGCATGATCTCCAAATACTGTACATTTCATTTCTAGACCAGACTTGTATAAAGGTAATTATTAATATCTAAATATATATTTTTGAGATGATGATCTATTCAGTTTGTACTCTTTGTATATTATTTGTTAATTTTAAACTAAGCAAATGTTTGAATACTTGTGAAGATTGTATAGTTAGCTTGTCTTGTGTAAATCTGATCCTTCATTAGCTTTTATTTCTCTACTGTTTGGCAAACTCCAGGTCTAAATTATATATATGCCTACTTACTTTTACTTCTTGGAATGTATACATAAACTAGGCGTTTAATTTTTAAGCATGTTGGCTCATTTAGTAGTGTATATTTCATTTATGTACAGACTTGTATACTAGTATTTGTTTGTATCTGACTTTATAATTTCCTCATGATTGAGCTGGCATTCTTGTATTTTATGTGCTACTTTATGTATAAAAAAAATCAGATACCTACATTTTTTTGGAAAAATGTAATGATTGTGTAGTTAGATTGTTCATATGTGAATCTGAAACTTCTTAAGTTTTTTACTTCTTTACTGGTCACTAAGTTCCATGTCTATTTGCAACTTTATTCTTTGAATATATTTGTAAACTTTAAATTTTATGCACATTGGAACTTTTTGGTAGTGTTATACATGATTGTATTCACTTGTATATTTTAATAATATAAAATTTTATAATGGCCACGTTAGCTTTAGTTTTGAATATTACATGTAATTAATCTTCATGTTTTAAATTTTGAAAATAGTTGTATTTGCACTTTCATGTTATCCTTTGCGCATACAGTGAACACACATGTAGCTATAGTAAGGATTATGCTTTGTAAAATCTGAACTACAGACTATAGTCTGGATACTTGTATTATTAGCTTTGATTTGATTTCAATCTAAAACTCATGTGTCAAATTAAACATGACTACTTGCATTTTTTTTATTATTTTCAGAATGCTTATCAGTATTATAAATAAAAAGGCGTGGGAGTCTGGAATTATTTTGTTCAATTCAATCCGACACGGCAACATTTTCTTCATTCGTTGATTATTAGTGTTGTAGGTATTTTTTCCGATTGTTAAAATTTGAACTCTGTAGAAATATATGTTGTTGCCTCTTCTTCTTAAATGATATGACCCGTTTCATCAGGAAGACGATAATTGGCATCACAATTTTTCTGCATCTTTCGTCCCTGTTGTTTTTACCGTTCCTTTGCTTTATTATATGTTTGATGGTTTCAGAGAAGGCGTGTTCGATTTTTATTTTTCTCGACACGTAATAAATGACCGTCTTTGCGTTTCTACAGAAAATAAGAAAAGTTAGAAAATGAAGCGATAACTCTTCTTCGTTTCTAATGGTGATGCGATGTGGCTTCCATCTTTTCTCCTAGCCTTCAATTTTCTAATAAAGTGTTTTCTCTCCATCCTTAATTATTTATAATTAGAGTTCTTTTGGAAAAAAAAACGCTCTAGAACCAACTCTTCACATCATCTCTTTCTTCTCCTCCAAATTGCAAACATCACGTCTCTCTTTCCTTTCTCATCGATATGCCACCAGACCTCACCCTCTCGTCGATAAACCCCTCTCCATCTCGAGTTTTATCTTTTCTCAAGGATTGTCCCTCTTTTCCATTTTGTTCATCCACTCGCCTAGACCTGCCTAATCTAACTATTAAATTAAGGTGTGATTTACCTCCTCTCCCAACTTCTTCAATCCATTATTGCCGTCCTTTCCTCTATCTAATTTGCATGATCAAGAGGTGAGCTAAATTGAAAGGTATGAAATTTGTTGTTAAATCAATTATGTGTAATAATTTTTTAGTACTTTGATTGTTTTACCAATTTTTTATCATAATTTTTCTTTGTTAAATCAATGACGTGTATTAAATTGATTTCTATTACTATTTAGCCGTGAGTTTTTTTTCCATATTTCAAGTACATCATTTAGTACAATTTGGAATTGGAATCAAAACATTTGTGTAATTTGTTGATTTTTCTTAATGCACATGAATTCCTTTACAATTGTTCCTTTCTCCTAGAAAGTTATATCTGAAGGTACTATAGATGGAGGCGCAACCTATGAGCTCTAGGCACTTGAACCCATTTGCAAAAGTCTAATTGTATCTGAAGTTGTATCTGTAGCTCTTCATTTACCTCCTATTTAATTTCTATTTTCTACCCAATTTAAGGTTATTAATGTTTATATATTTGTATTTTCTTATCGATTATGGCATTTGATGGAAAATAAGCATTTCATCTTTGTCAGATTCTAGATTGTTCCACCTACATATAGTAGTTGCGCTCGGCAGTGCATAATGACAACCTGGTTGAAATGTGTATGTTGTTGGAGCTAAGTGCCAATCAGTCTCACTATTCTACCAAACAACCAGCACTAGAGGTAACAATCACACTACTGGTAAGTAGTTTAAAGGTATGAGCTTTTGGTGTCATAATGACAATGTATTATAATAAAATCAAGTTAAATATCAGTACAAAATTTTTATTCTCTTTCAAGGAGTGTTGAGGTATTTGTGCAAAAATCAAATTGGTTTGTGCATATTGTCTTATAAGCTTTCAATTGAAGTACTAAGTTAGGCTTCTAAATTGATACTTTTGTTCCATGATACTTGATTTGTTATTTTAACCTACTTAATATGATTCAGATGGTTCATTTTAACCATGCGGACAAGCAGATTGTTTAGAAATCAAGATAAAAAAAACTTAAGAGTAGTGAAGCCGCTGTGCTCCCCTATAGATGATCTACCAAAATTTGAGCTTCTCTGTATGGTTACATTTATCTTCATTACCAGTATGGTTACATTCAATTTCCCCGCAACAATAAAAATTTGAGCTTCTCTGTAGTCAATCATTCTTTAGAATTCATCAATTTCCAGTATTGTAACTTTGAAACAGTATACTATTTTTTTTCTTAGTTTACCATATGTTGATTATGTATATTGTTCACATCTTATTTTGACTCTTCGTTTTTTTTTTTTTGGTAAAACGTCGACTCTTCATTTTTAGATTACATCACAACTCTTCTTTGTGTGGTTAAATTGGTTTTGCAAACTAAAGATCTCATTTCAATAATTTTTTAAATGCTAATCCGATTATAGAAAATCAAGTGGATACGACATTAATTTAAAAGTTTTATCTAATTTCATTTTCTGTGGTTAAAAAAACAAAGAGACATTATTCATGATATATATAAGTGCTAAACGATTACTCTTTGGTCAAAATAAATTTTAACCTTACTTAGGTTAATTATTCACTATTCAGGCATCATGCCTTTGGTGCTCATCGTTAACAAAGCATAAAAAAATTTGCCAAAATTTGTAATCTTTTCCAAATAAATAAAATTAAATCATAGAAGTATAGAACTAAAAAAATATACATAACAATATAACATAATAATGAAAATATAATAATTTTTTTTTAATAAAGACTCATGTATCGAGCGAAGTTCGTTGTCCCCACCTAGTTTATATATATAACTGCATGAATCTCTATATCTGAAATGCATATTTCAAAATGTTAGTTTTATCAGTTTGCTACCCTGTATATTTGTATATTTAGATACATGTAATGATTAGATTTAAATTATATACAATTGACATTCTATTTTTAGACATGCATGTATGTTTATTAGTTGTGTATAATTTAACTTTAATTTGTAAGTTAAGTATTAGTAAGCCTTGCGGGTGCTGAGACACTCGCGGCGGGCACTTCGTCATGTATTGTCTAGTCACTGTATCTGACGGGGTGTCACATTTAATCGGCGAAAAAATACAATTTTTTTTTACGTTTAATAGGCGAAAAAACGTAAATGACAACGTAAATGACACGTTATGTTATTTTTATCATTTTTTTGTGATGTTCGTGCGTTGGCTACAAAATACCGCTATTTTTGAAAAAAAAAATGACATTTAAACAATACGTTTTTTAAAAGCTTAGAATATACATATATATGATGAAATTCTTCATGCACATGCTGAAATTTTCATGCCAGAAATGCATATATATTTTGAGATAATCACAAGTTTTTCTAAGACAATTTCCATCAAGTTGAGGAGGCCCTGCATTAAACAAAAGCAACCTGAATTTTCATTTATCTATTTATATTTATTATTATTATTATTATTATTTTTTGCTTTCGTGCAGAAATATGCAAGTTTTCACAAACCCAACTCTATAATTAACAAAAGAAACCTTTTCGTTTAATAAGAACGACGTCAGAGAGGATAAAAAAATTGAAATTATTCATTAGAAAAAAAAACGAAAATTGAAATTATTTTCCGTAACTTTAACTATGTTTTAAGGCCCGTAGTATTGTCTCACACATTGAAATTATAAAAAAACTGTATTACAATAGAGACATGTTCTATTTAAGTCCGAAATAAAATGAAATTAAATACTATGAGCTTTTAAGAAATTTGCAGAAACAATTTTACAGGAAAAGAGTTACGTAGGCATGTAACTTACCAAGATGTATGAATTCAGGATGCGAATCCAATCAAAGAAGCCGCTTGTCAAAGGCTACACAAGCACGGATCCAAGGGGAGGGTGCCGTATGGGTTTTGGTCGGAGCCGGAGGCTCGTTTAAAACCCACTGTGTCGACAAACTTAATTTCCATTTATATATTTTTCAGGAGAAATGATAATTGTCATGTGCTGATATGCAGTTTTGTCATCGGTTGTAATCTCTTGAACAAAATGAACATATAAAATAGATAAGGTGAACATATGTATGGTCAAAATAAACACATACAAAAAAAATAAATTTTGCCATCCTTGTTCAGATTTTTATATACATATTCATTTTATTTTTATTGAACTTATTTGTTTGTATGTGTTCACTTTGATAATTCTTATGTTCATCTTGTTTATTTTAGGTGCGTTTGGATCGTTGGAAGAAAGAAGAAGAAGAAGGAAGAAGAAGAAAAAAAATTATAAACAATTCAAACTCTTCACAAAGTTACACACTTCCCAATACTTCTTCCCTTCTTCCCTTCTTCCCACACCTATCCAAACGCACCCTTTATGTATTTGTTTTGTTCAAGCAATGACAATCTATAGCAAAACTGCTATGAATCAATTTCCATTTTTCAACGACCCTAATTTTTGGATTCTTATTCTTGGAAAAAATAATAAATATATAATATTTTGAGATTACTTTTTATATGGTTGGTATCAGAAAAATATAATTATTTATCGGATGGTCAATTTTTTTATTAATTATTTTCCAGAGAATTGCTTAACACCATCTCTAATATTTTATCATTCCCGTCATCCGAGCAAATTACAAGGGATCTGACTTCAACCCGGAAATCAATTATAATTATTCTGAAGAGATTAGCTTAATAATAATAATAAAGAAGCACACGATTACGAAATAAAACATTTATTACGAAAAGTCTGAAAGTTTCTTACTCATGCTACATAATATATGCTCTCATTTGTTAAATTCGTTTTTAAATAACTCATGAATATGCTTATTTCATTATTTTTTTGTTTGGATGATGTGTTTGATGTACTTAAATACAACTATTTATACTTTACCGGGAAATTGTGGTTCGGATTTATTCGAACCCACATAGTTATACTGGGTAACAGCTTGTGACTCGTACAGTCGTACCGTACGTCTGTACCACTGGGATGGAACTTTTTTGTTTGAGGAATTTACTTTGGGATTTATCAGCGATTCGTCCGGTTTTGTACTACAAATTCCATGTTCGGTTTTAAAAATACTGGATGAAAGCAGGAAACTTGCATTTTCCAAAATACGCATTATTTCAAATATACAATGATATATCTTTTGATATGGTCAATACGGTGTGAATGAGAAATTACATTTTTCTTTTAGGGGCTGTTTTGATGGGTAAGGAATAAGCAAGAATAGCAAATTTCGGACGGAAATTTATTCCTAACCATCCAAACTCTTCACAAAATTACACACCTCCCAATGTTTTCCACCTAAAAAATAGGCTATTCCTATTGGGGCTGTTTGGATTCCCCAAGGAATTTGGGAAATTTCATCTTCCTACCATAAGTTTATTATAAACAATCCAAACTCTTCACAAAATTACACACTTCCCAATAAATTTATTCCTAGGAATTGCAACTTCCCTAAATTCCCCAAATTCCTAAGCGATCCAAACGGCCCCATTATTCCTAAGCGATCCAAACGGCCCCTTAGAGTAGTGCTTATATCATCTGCTAGAACCAAAAAGTATTTCCCAGCTTTTTCAAGTGTACAGACCTATTGCAATGGTTTAAACTAAAGAAAGAAAATCAAGGATCTGATTCTATCATTTACGAAATAAAATCATATTAATATTTAGTGCAGTTCTTCATTTGATCAAGTTTTCTGGAGATTTTAATTTCAAACTTTATTAGAGCTTACATCCACACAGTCTAACATATATATATGCATCCACGCCCGCCAGCTTATACATGACTATATAGTCATCAACCGTCTACGACTTGCAAACGGCATATTAAAACGATGGTGAAACTAGTGAATATTCTTCTCCAGCCAACCGGAATTAGCATTCCTTATTATAAATACATCTGTTGTGTTCGCAAAACAAATAAGTATGATGTTTACAATTTTATATTATCCTAGGTTGCATTTACACAAGGACGGGTTGCATATACCTCACAAAATTAAAGACAATATCAATCAGGAAGAAAAAAAAAATGAAATTTCCGCTTCAGGTGATACTGACGCCCATGGGTTGTTTTGCCAAGAAAAAGGGGGAGAAAAAAAAGAAGACACACAGTGCTAGTTCTAATACACGTTATTGGATCTGCATATCATCATTTTTTATTTTTCCAGCAACTAATTAATGTAGCAACAAACAAAGCTTCTTTAACAAATGGCACGATCTCCAGTCCCCTACAAGAACGAGTATCAAACCAGATTGAGATATGAAAAGTTCGACCCCATATCTAGTACCCAAGTGGGATTGAATTGACAACCATTAAGAAAATTCTTAGCAATTTTTTATCAATTAATCTATTTAAACATTAGTAGTTCAATTGCAGGCTGCTTAAACATGCACAAATTTAAGTTTAGTAATTACCAAGTAAAAAACCAAGAAGAAAATTAAAGTAATGCACTGTGCAAGAACACTTTTTGGTACTTACTCTTCAGTTTTTCTGAGATTCTGGATTGCAACAACAAACTTCCTTAGATATTTCAGCAAGTGTGCTTCCAATCTTCTTGGTTGAATTATCAGTACATTTATCTTCTTGTATTGATAAACAAGCCTTTAAGAACAAAATTGTTTGTAAGGATATTGTTTAATCATTAAATCAGAGTATGTAGCAATAGAAAATCAGGTCTATATGCAACGCTACCTGAAAAAGATGAGCCAACAGCATCTGGAAGATGCCTGAACTGATCTTTTTTGCAATAGTTTTAGCATTAACAGTGGTAGAAAAATTAGATAAGACAGCCACTGTTATTTCATTGGGAATATTTGCTCTCCTTGTACGAACTGATGCCTAGACAAAAGAGAACACATAAACATGCAGAAGTTAAACATTTGATAATATGCAAAGCATGTTGTTGTGCATACCTTCATACAGTACTTTGACAGGTATTGCAAAATAACCTCCAACTTCCATTTAGGTTTAGAGAAAGCCTACAGTAATATAAAGAGGAGTCAAATTCCAAGCAATCTCATTATTTTGAAACTGACTACACCTTATAAATTATTGGTTTAATTAGGTTTATGGATTGAAAATCTTGCAGTAAAGCTGACCAAGTTATTTCATTTTTCTATCTAAGAGCTTAACATTAGAGACATGAAGGTATAATAACTATTAGACAAGGGGATAAATCATGAATATTGTAAGTCAACTCATCCAAGATGATCTCTAAGGCAGAACTCCTGCTTTATGGAAAGATAAAATGTAAGAATAAATATAAGTTTAATATGATTAGATTTTCTTTTTATTGGGATAAGAAAAATCACTATAATAAGTAGATGAAACTTACCTAGTACCATCAATTCGTGATGTAGCTCCTAGTGAACCTGCTTGCCTTCTCACCAAATCAAGGTCCATAATCTAATACACCATCAAAAAACTAACCTGTGAAAGTGAAATAAATGATAATACAACACTTCAATGCCTGAAAATGAATCTCACCAATGTCAAAAACTTCTTCATAGCAATATACATTCTCCTCTTCACCTCCGTCAAGGCAGTTCCTACTTGCTAAAGGGACATTAAACTCATCTGTTGACATTTTACAATCTTCTTCCAAAATTTGGTGGTAGGATCTTCTGAGGATTATGGCCATGCAAGTTTTGACTAAAATTTTGTTGTGGATTTTTCTTGACCCCTTTAACAGGTCAGGAAAAAAATACGGTATTAAAAAAACTGTAAAGTAATATTGTTTAGTCCTATTAATATACTTTCAAAGTCCTAGAAAACCATACCCGAAGCATGTTGAGCATAGACTCCCTGAAAAGGATCCAATTAAGTGACACTGTTAAAAAGTTATTTAATGCATTATTAGAAGTTTTTTCAGTGGGTTTTTGGCAAATGGTACCCACTACTATCAGAATAGCAGAACATCGTACCGGGATTTGGGATATATGCAAATATCACCCGGAACTAACATTACCACACTTAAGGTGTCAGAATAATAAAAAATAACAACTCTGAACTTGTTCAATAGTTTGGTACCTTAACCGAATAAGGAATTCGAGAACCCAGAATGCACGTATAAAAAAAATAATTTCGGTGTTTGCTTATCGAATTCGCGTATTCTCCGAAAAGTCGGAACCCACGAACAGCTCTTTTTCGCGTAGTTCGCGAACGGGACTTCTTGTTTGGTTCGTGCAAATCCGTGTTGTTCGCGAATCCAGTGTTCGAACCACCTGCCAAACATACCCTACACTAGGTTAAAAAAAAATGATATTTGTTATAGTGCTTTTTTTCCCAGTGACTCTTCATCCCTTTTCTCTAAAAACTAAAACCAATCCATTATTTATAGATAAAGATTCAAATAAGCATTGTTTGTGTGCTAAGTTAAGGGACCAATTTGTCCAAGGGAAAAACATATTCCACAGGAAATTAGGCATTTCATAGAAATTTTTGTCCATCCTAGATACAATTATCTCGGAGAAATGTCAATAATGAGGTGTTTCTACGCATAAGAATAATAGGAAACCTAATACAATCTAAGCAAAGATCACTAGCTAAAGTGCTATACACGCATTGAATACCAAGCCAAGCCTACTAGGTTTCTCCAAAATTTGACTGCAAGGACCTATTTATTATTATTATTTTTTTTGAGGGTAGGGTGGTAAAAGCCCCACCTACAAATTTTTTATTAAAGAAAGAAAGTATAAAGGCCTAAATTTTAACTTAGAGCAAGCTTAGATCCACCCCTTCATCTAGTCAGAACCACTAGAATAACCTCTAAAGCAGAAAAAATTAGAAAAGGACTTGTCTATAAGAGTTTACTAAAAAGGACAAATTTGCAGATGAAATTGACAAATGCACTTACCTCAATTCCCAACTCAAAACCAGTGCGGTTGAAATCTTGAGCAATGCCATCCACCAAACTAGCAAAACCCTTCAGAATGGTAAAAACTATTATCAGACAGGTGGCTCATAATTCCTCTAACAAACAGAAGTCATTTTAGACATTATAATGAATAGAAGAAAATGCATCTCTCATCCAATAATAAGGACATATGTTAAGTCTCATTTTATTCTGAGGTAACTCTCAAAACCTGCTCCATATTAATCTAATTTCCTTTCTATAATCGGTGGGTGGGTGGGGGGGGGGGGGGATAGGACAGAAATACTGAATACTCTTGTTAATATAAATATAATTTCAACCTCTATAACTTACCGCTGGATCAAGCATATTGGTTGTGATTTTACTGCAGTGCCAAGAACAAATGGTGACCAAGCCTATAAAAGAGAACAATTGCTCTTATTTTCACCAATATATAGAATACAAGACATTTTATCTGAATACAAGTCTTTTTACCTCATTGTTTAAGAAGATATCTGGAGATTCAACTTCATTAAACAAATAAGTTCTTGGAAATTTCTGCAGGAAACAAACATTCAGAGAGATTAATCAAGTTCAAATTGCGTAAAGTCAGGAGGGGAGTCAGATTTCCTTGCATCATGTGTTCAGAGAAGCACTCAAGCCGGCTCATAACATGGCAAATTTGGCGAGAAGGAGGCAGACAAGCTATCAGGGAGAGCCAACAGCAATGCTTATGATGGAACTTGGAATGGGGATGCACATAGAGGATCGCTTCTTTCAACAAGTGCAAGAGAGACCGCCGTAACTTCAGCTGTGCTTTTCTTAGTTTAAGCTCCCCTTTTTAATGCTGTTTCTTTTCTTGTTTTTTATTTTTAGCATGGCACTTTTTTGTTTTTCTTGGTCTGTTAGTGAATTAGGTGCGTTTGGTCTAGCTGGGGAGCTGGTTTTTCTACATGTGTTGGACTGAATTCTGCTGTTTCTGTAACAGTTTGCTCTATGTTTATTTATTTTTTTTTTTGATTGAACGCCCGTGGGCCAAATTTTATTAAACTGGAATAGAAGATACATAGCAAGTGTTACAACTTACACTGAAAGATAAAAACTGGTGCCCCCTACCCTTTACCAGAAAGGAACAAAGATAAATAAAACCACCACTAACTACCAGAAAAACTTAAAAAAAAAGAAAAAGAAAAAGGAGCAAGACACTAAAAAGTTTTGCTCCATGTTTTTAATGTTAAAGCCTATAAGGGCATCCCATCAAAAAATAAAAAGGCAACACATGTTTTTGATATCTGACAATAGCCTTTGGAAACATTTACTGATAATTCCCTTAACTTGATGTTTATTACCGGACTTTTAGGACTTTCTTTCCTAACAAACACACAATTCTACTTTCATGAAAAATGCAACAAACCTGGAAAAGGAATCACTAAAGAAAAGTTTTTTTTTCTTTTTTTGAAAATTTGCCAATAGGGTACATTAATAAAACCAGTCAAATATCCACTGCCATTTACTAAAGAATTGCTCACAGAATTTTTATATTGGATGTAAACAAGTCAAATTTGCAAGAAAAACCCATCAACACTTTATTATTATCTAAGCCATACCAATCAAAGAGCTCTAACAGTACAAACTCAAAAAAACAAAAAAGACTGTTTACAGTTTTGTAAGAAAACCTTATGTAAAATTGTATCTCTATGTCAAAATTCAATGGTCTTCTTCAAAATCCATGCACCCAAAGATACTTGTGTCATCACCAAGGCCCTTAGAAGCTGCTTATCTAAGAGGTGACCATAGATATAGACTCCAGCAATGTACTTCTTCAAATAAGTAGCTGAAAAATTGAAATTTTTTTGAAATTTTCTATGAGCAAAACAACAAAAAACACACCTAAAGCATGCAAAAAATAATAATCAAGGAAAACTTACCTAAATCATTTCTTCTTTTGGAGAGGTACATCTCATAGAAAATTAAATCTGTGAGATCCATCTTCCTTGTTTAGTTTGTACCATCTGCAAAATAGACCAGTACATCTCCAATTTCAAGATCTTCAACTCCTAAACTAGTAACTCACTCGTCAGCTTCGTGTGTAAGAACTTTTGCATGATTAGCAATCTTGACAGCATGCACCAAGAACATAAGGACAGTAATAGCCAAATATAGAGTACACACCTGCAAAAAAAAAAAAAAAAAAAACCCTCCAAGTTTCATAACATGTACTAAAACACTAGAGGCTTGTAATTGAATGAGTTTCAGGGATTCTCCAGATTTATGTAAACAGAAGAAAAAAGGAACTTTTAAATAAGCTCCAGGGATTTGAAATCGAAATTCCTTGTAACCAGCAGCAAGGAATTGATCAACTCACAAATAGTAGTGGTAATGACAAATGCTGTAACATAGAGTTGGTGGTCTAAGCCAATGTTATCCAATCTATTCTCAATTTCTCTTAGATCAGCAAAGAAATCTCTATGCACCTCAGACCTTTCAAGAAAATCCTTAGAGAATTCCTACAATTGTAGAAGGATTAGCCACAACAAGCAGATTATAAGTGATGATTATTATTTAAAGAAGATTGCATTCTTACTTCCATAAGAAGGAGCTGCACAATGCATCTAGATTGAAAGATCATAGCAGTAGAAACAACAACTACAACTCGATATGTGACTGAGACTACATCCAGCAAAGACAAAATAGCCCAAAATACCCATCCTATGATGCCAAGTGCACCAGATGAAGCAATTACAAACCTACAATTTAGTAAAAGATAAGACTGCAATCCGAATTTCTAAAAAAAATCCTAGATCAGATCATAAAACAATGCAACACTTATTTACATTCTAATATACCAGTATAATCTCAAAATTCCAGTGAAGAAGAAGCATGTTGTGATTATACTGTAGAGCCAGTACTTCTTCTTTTTAAGCCGCAAGAAGCTTGCTCTTTAAAGCAGCACTTCTTTGTGAAACATCATTGCTCGACTTTATATCACTCAACCAACGATTCTGAAGGTATTCCCAAGTACTGTAGAAAGTTCAGATCCTTTAAGGAACTCGTTAGACAGTATTTTTAAATATCTCCTTATATCTGAGAATCACGATATTAAATATGTTCAGATTTTATGAAAATCACCATAATATTTTTTCAAGCAATATATAATATGTTTTACATCTAAAATGTACTCAAATTTAATGAGATTAGAAACCAAAAATGAACACCATAGTATAAGGTATGATAATGATAAGTATCGTTTCATATGATGGTTTATATAGTCTTATTATATCATTTATAAAAAAGACTGATATTATTTCTTAATATATTTAAACTTACAAAAGTAAAATCTTTGATTTTCTCCGATATTTCAACACAATATTTTTTTTTAACATGTAATATCTTTATGATTGAAAAACACAAGTCCAAATTCTAAATGATTGGTGCTGCACAAGTAAAAAAAATACACAAACTTCTATTATTTTTATAAAAAAAATGAATCATGCAATGCTCGTGTTTTGTCATTTCAAATGAGTTGAAAATATTGATTGATGTTTTATGAACATGAAAAGAATTTTCTTTGTTAGTGTAAAATTTGAGCCCTATTCCCCAACCAAAATAATAATAACTAGCAAAAAATATCGCATTCGCTTGATGAAGGACCAAAATTAAATTGGTTGCGATTAACAATAAATAATAGTTCAAATACAATGTCAATTTAATTTTTGTTGAATTTAATTAATATTTTTCAAACAAAAGATATAAAAGAATAAAATAGAAAAAACATATATTTATCGGCAACTATTTAATATAATAAAATTAAAGTCATTTTAGAAGGCACCATTAATATTGTCTCATGAATAGTTTTCTACAGCTTGGGAAAACAATCACTATTTTGACATGACATAGTTAAGGATAGGTACAATAGTGCCATAATTGTATTTCTAGAACGAAACATTATCCATTTAAATTGCTAGTAACATGTTGGTTGTTAATATGATAAAACTATTCCATCAAATGTAATTAATTCTCATCGATAAATCACATGTTTAAAAAGAGATGAAATTTGATTATCAGTAAATATCATTTTATAATCACATTGAAAATTTGAAGAAGTAAAAGAATTATGTAAAATATTGCAAAAGTATAAAATTAAAAAGTTCATATCATTAGATTTTTTTTAATAAATTTGTTATTATGTATGTAAAATTGTATTCATCAATAAATTTTGGAAGGGCTTAGAATAAACAATGAAAAATAGAATTTATTTCTGAAATAATAGAATTAATTCATCGAATTTTGAAATTTGAATAAAATATTTTAGAACTCTATATAACTATAAACTTTTATATTATTGGGTATTACTTATTTTGTGATGAAAGATATAAAATTCTATGGCCAGCAAAATTGGATATAACCCCTCAAATCTTGCTCAATTGGATATAATCCCTGAATCTTTGAAATTGGACATAACCCCCAAGAATCATATCACTCTTGGATATAAACCCTTTTCATTGATTTAAATAATATGTTAAATTAAAATTTTCAGTTTTAATACAATTGACCAAATTATCCTTCACATATACATTGGCTCCCGTCTTCCTATCTCCTTATTGCTATTTTTTCCATTTTGACTTAAGCTTTGTTCTAAAATTCAAATTATCTGAAATGCAAACGCAGGTTTGCATTTGCAAAGGTAGTGTATAGGCTTGTCCCATGCTTTAATGGGCTTTTCCGTATTGCATCTTTCTTGTCCAAAATGAAGGAAATGAAACAAATTGGAGTTGGTGCATTTGAGGTTTTGCATGACGCTTTTTCTGTGACGCAATTTTGTATATTGGATGCATGTATTCGAAGAAGGTCTGAGACTGCATCACCCAGAGGTGGCGTATGCCATACAGACCTCAGTGGGCTTACGCTCGTTAAGTACATAGTCCCGGGTGTAGTGTGAAACCTTGTATCCCATCTAAACGTTAAATTCCTTTACTAAGCACAAGTTGAACAACAATTGAAGAAATCAAGCATGAAACTTGGGATTACGAATTGCATAAGTAAAAACGAAAAGACAAGGAGATGGAAGGTCGGAGTTAGTGTCTCATTGTCTTATCTCATGAAAGCTAAAGGGTAATTTAGTCATATTTGTTAAAAACTGAAATTTTAAATTATAAATATTGTTTAAATCAATGAAAAGGGTTTATATCCAAGAGTGACATGAATCCAGGGGGTTATTTCCGATTTCGATGATTGCAAGGGGTTATATCAAATTGAGCAAGATTTGAGGGGGTTATATCCAATTTTGCCAATTAATAAATGTGCTCAAATAATTTAAAAAGTAACATATGTTCCATATTTCACAAAATTGTATAATTAAATTAAAAATAGCTCTATGGCATGATTGATTTTGTCATAATTTTGGAATCATTTATATAAAATTTCATGCACTAATGAAATTATAAATTTCTTTGAATAATTAAAAACCATCTGTGCTTGCGAGTTTTGTCTCACCAGTCCATACCGAAACAATCTCGTTGCCAGGACAATCGGTGCTTATGAGATTTATCTCATCAGCCTCAGTTGAAAGCATCTCTTCAGCAAAAACATTGGTGCTTATGAGCTGTCCCATCACTACTGATTAGTTACAACATTGAAGAAAAACAAAAACGCAAGAGAAGAAGAGAGAAAGCTTCCCCCAATTTATCTTCAAAGAAGAGAGAAAGTTTTTCTATTTCATTGATAATATTCTTTGTAACGATACCATGAAGTATCTCAGTTCATATAAGGAAAACATTGTTCAAAAAAAAAATTATATAAGGAAAACAGAGATAGAAAAGAACAAAAGAGTATGTTACAATCGGCATCGACTCTAGCTGTATTTCTGACCATTTTAGAGCTAAGAATGGAGATCTCCAGTCTCTCGCTAACAACAAGCTAATTTGATTTTGGAATATACATATATATCATGGAATTCTGCATGCACATGCTGAAAATTTGATGCCAGAAATACATATATATTTTTTATAATCACAAGTTTTTCTAAGACAATTTCCAACAAGATGAGAAGGCTCTGCATTAAACAAAAGCAACCTGAATTTTCATTTTTATCTATTTATTATTTTTTGTTTTTTGCGTTCGTGCAGAAATGCAAGCTTTCTCAAACCCAACTCTATAATAAACAAAAGAAACCTTTTCGTTTAATAAGCACGACGTCAGAGAGGATAAAAAATTGAAGTTATTCATTAGCAAAAAAAAAACGAAAATTGAAATTATTTTCCGTGACTTCAACTGGTTTTTAAGGCCCGTAGTTTTGTCTCACACATTGAAATTATATATATAAAAAAAAAAAACTGTATTACAATAGAGACATGTTCTATTTAAGTACGAAATAAAATGAAATTAAATATTATGAGCACCGTTTGGATCGCTTAGGAATTTGGAGAATAGCCTATTCCTTGGCATAAATTATTGGGAAGTGTATAACTTCGTGAAGAGTTTGAATTGTTTATAATAAATTTATACTTTAGAATAGAATATTTCCCAAATTTCTACTTGATCCAAACGGTACCTTAAGAAATTTGCAGAAACAATTTGACAGGAAAAGGGTTACGTGGGCATGTAACTTACCAAGAAGAAGTATGAATTCACGATTCGAATCCAATCAAAGATCCAAGGGGAGGGTTCCGTATGGGTTTTGGTCTGAGCCGGAGGCTCGTTTAAAGCCCACTGTGTGTCTGTGTCAACAAACTTAATTTCCATTTATATATTTTTCAGGAGAAATGAGAATTGTCACCTGCAGTTTTGTTATGGACTGTCATCGTTTGAACAAAGTGAACATATAAAATATACATAAGGTGAATATAAATATGATCAAAATGAACACACACGAAAAAAAAGAAAGTTTTGCCATCTCTTGTTCATATTTTTTATATGCATTGAATTTATTTGCTTGTATGTGTTCACTTTGATAACATGCATGTTCATCTTTTTTTTTTGTGTTCATTTTGTTCAAGCGTTGATAAAACTACAGATGACAGCAATCAATTTTCAATTTTCAACGACCCTAATTTTTGGATTCTTTTCCTTGGGAAAAAATAATAAATACATAAACTTTTGAGATTACTTTTTATATGGTTCGTATAAAAAAATATAATTATTTACCGGATGGTCAAGAATATTTTTATTAATTATTCTCCTCCAAATAAAAAAAACCTAATAACAACTAACAAAACATAACACATTTTTGTTTACAAGATATCAATTTTGATTAGGAAATTGTATTTAGCAGTTCGAAGTCATGTAAAACTTGAAGGTTAAAATTTAATCTTCTCATATATGAATCCAAACATAGACTTGGATATATATTGCAGTCTTCCAAAAATTTTAGTTTATTTATATGGACACAAGCACCCAACATTTTGACCTCAGTACTAATAAGGAATAAGTATTTGATCCCCTTTTCTGGATGTATTAACTTTGTGAATGATTGTTTCAATTTAAAATAAGGCAAGAATTATAAATAGGATAATAACTGTTATATTAAAAAAAAATTAAAGAAGGGTAAATTTGGTAAAAAAAAATGAAAGAAGCTTTAGTGCGCAAAGGATTTTTTTTTAGTGTTAATATATAGTGCAACATTTTAGTGTGCAAAATGCACAGCTAAAATTGGCCAACCACCCGGAACGTGTCCTGATTGCCAAATTGCGGGACACGCAATTGACAAAAATTTGAGCCGATTATGGGAAAACTTTTGAGTCCTGCACATCCCATTATCTCATTATGGGACTTTTTTCCTAAAGCGCTGAAATTATCTTTAAATTTTCTATTAGGGCTTAACACCTTCTAATATTATCTTAAAGGGCCTAAGATGATCTTGCGCGTCGAAATACTGGAAAAAAAACCGTCATTTTCATTTACTTATACCGTTCGCAACTAAAATAATTAGAGCACATCCGCGATCCCCTTTTCCCATGACTTTGCGTTCACAGTTCAAACCAGTTTGCAGTTTGCACTCAAAATTATTTTGTCAGAAAAAAAAAAACGGTCCAAGCACGTGTACTTGCAATAGCATGGTGTTGGAAATATTATTGTTCGGAAAAAAAAACTGTGAGGAAACTTTATCATGTTAAAAAAAAAACATGTTATATGAATAAAATAATATAGGCTTTCATATCACCATATTTAATAAAATAATATTAGTACTTAAGGAAACTTTATCATGTTAAAAAGAAAAGCTGCCACAGTGAGGAAATGTGTCAATATTTTAATTTCCTACCATAACAGCCTAAAAATTAGCATGTTATTTACAGATATGTTGTCGTATATTTTCTAAGAGTGTCCATTTTATTTCTCCTAATTTTTTTTATTTTAGTCATTAATGAAGAAAATTTTTCAATAATTAAACAAAATTATTTTACTCAAAATTCAAAAGTTGATCAAAAAGTTCTTATTCAAACAATAATTTATGTAAATTGCACTCTTAATGATAACATAATAATTTTACATGCAAATTAATCACATGCTAGTTCTGAAAATTTGATCTTAACAAATACTATATCTTCACTCGAAGAACACTACGTGGATCAGAACTTTCAAATAAAAATAAAACCGTTTATCAAAATATTTTGGCCTACTATGTATTCATGGGTTAAAAATGACATTTCTTTTTTAGTTAATAGATGATGAAATATGGCCATATATGAAAAAGAAAAAAAAAACTTTTAATAGTTCCATCTCATGATGAGGTCCATATAAATGCAATCATTCGGCATACTACAAGTTCACTAAATACAAACTACTACTATAAGTCCGGATAATACAAAAAGTTCACCAAATACTCGTAATAAAGTTCGAATAATACTAAAAGTTCACCAAATACGACATGATGTTGGCTGTAAAAATAGTAAATACTCCTTATTTAATGCGCAAATGAGCGCCTGAGCCCTTCTGGAAAATATTTACGGTGCGCAGCCCTTTAAGAAATTTGAACAAGAATTTCAGCCCTTTCGGAAAAAAACTCCCGCATTATGCATGCTTGCCAGATCGACGACCATAATTTGATCAGAACAAATTACAAGAGATCTGACTTCAACCCGGAAATCAATTGAATTTATAAGGGCTTTTTGAAAAATTGAAGTATGGCCAGCACACTTTGAGTCCACTTAGTTCCATCCCGATCAAATATCTAGATATAAGTAACAACATTAGTAATAAGATATGAAGGTTATGCACTAAAATATCTGGACTGGAGTAACATTAATAAATATACATGAGTTAGAATTTATAAAATAGTTATCTATACTTGGCTAACTTTAATTTGATGAGCAACAGAACCGAGAAAAACATCTGGATAGGAGTTTAGGACACCCTCCAATTTAGTAAACCAATAACAGATCTCTCAAACTTTCCTTTAATGGTCTTAGATGGTCGTTATATTAATTTTAAGGAAAAAATTTTTCTATGCCCCCTCAAAACTGAGGAAAGAGAGAATTTACCTCGGAAGTCAAAACTCTTGATTTTGCCCCCCAAAACTTGAAACCCCTCCTCTATTTGCCCTTTGACATTTTTTATGTCATAAAATAATATTAAATAATAATAAATAAAAAAACAGACCATTATACCCATGTCCCGTTTGTTGAAGGAGAGGGGATCGATCAAACCTAGTGTCTTCTATTCAACTTTTCGGGGTCGTTTGGATTGAAGTGGAAATTTGGAAAATTTGGAGAATTTCTAATTCCTAGGCATAAATTTATTATAAACAATCCAAACTCTTCACAAAGTTACATATTTTCCAATAAATTTATGTTTGGAAATAAAAAATTCCCTAAGGCTATGCTCCAGAAGAGGTTATAGGAGGTGGTGGAATGGAAGCACAAGCATTGTAACCTGCTCCATATTTAATTATAGGGTGAGACGATGGGAGAGGGGGTCACAAAATTAAAAATTTGGGAAACAAATTGTCACCCCTATTTTTTGGTGTACACGATGGTAACCAGGAAACGATTTTTGTTTTCAATATTGCCCTTAATATTTCTTTCTTTGATATCGGGTCCCACCAAAAATTAAATTCTCTCCTTTCTCTCCAATCCAGGGTAATATAGTAATTTCATACATTAAAATGAGGTGATAAAGTTCAACACTCATTCCCACTCTTTAAAATCTGGAGCACGTTAAGAATTATTTTGTACCATCCCTTCAGCTTCCACTCCATTCCATTCTCTTCCATCATCTCCTAACAAAATTGCGGAGCAGAGCCTAAATTCCATCCAAACGGCCCCTCCTCCTCTCGCACAAATCAGAACGAACCTAGATCGAAGAACATCGATCTCCGTCTCGCACCTAACCAGCCTTTCTCTACCATCCCGTCCACCTCCTCTACTAAAATCCTAGATCGAAGGATTTCTCCTCTCCCCCACTCGAGCGATCCTCACTAAAACCGTAGGTAGCATGCATCGCCGATCGAGCAGATCAGTATCCGTCTCGCAATCGCCGTCGTCGAGCATCCCCCCAAACAACACCGTCGTCGAGCGTATACAAGGTTTTTCTATTAGTGGATATTGAAATTTATCCCGATATTGCGATCTTGATTCATGAAATTTTTCTATTCTTCTTCTTGTCCCTTTATGAAATTGGTACTGCTGACCATGTACTACTGTGATTAGTATACGAGGTTTAAATTTAAATGGCATTAATAAGATATTAGCAGAAAAATGGCATTAATAATGTTGAGTATGCGAGGTTTGAATTTAAATTTTGAGTTACAATTTTTATTTACATTTGAATTTGAATTTTCTGTTTTTCCAAAAAAATAGTAGGTGCGAATTCTGATAGTGGGATGACGATTATGTGAGGTTTTTTTACAAATGCAAACTTTCTTATTCCATCTCTCGACTGTTTTACTCTGAGCTTGTTGCTGCATTGGAAGCTCAATTGGAGAATCTAAATGATGGATTCAAGAAGAAATCTCGATTGGATGAGCAGAAAATTAATGCACTAGTTGCATCACTGGTCATTGTTCTTCTTGTAATTATAGTGCTGTACAAGTAGTGTTGTAGTAGATTAGATTATTTGATGGATGAAACCTATCTACACATGACATCCGATGCTCGACGACAATGTTGCTTGGGGGGGTGCTCGACGACGGCGATTGCGAGACGGATACTGATCAGCTCGATCGGCGATGCATGCTACCTACGGTTTTAGTGAGGATCGCTCGAGTGGGGGAGAGGAGAAATTCTTCGATCTAGGATTTTAGTAGAGGAGGTGGCCGGAGATGGTAGAGAAAGGCTGGTTAGGTGCGAGACGGAGATCGATGTTCTTCGATCTAGGGTTCTATCTGATTTGTGCGAGAGAAGAAAAGTTGAATAGAAGACACTGGGTTTGATCGATCCCCTCTCCTTCAACAAATGGGACAGGGGTATAATGGTCTGTTTTTATATTTATTATTATTTAACATTATTTTATGACATAAGAAATGTCGGAAGGATAAATAGAGGAGGGGTTCCAATTTTTTGGGGGTAAAATCAGGCGTTTTGACTTTCGGGGATAAATTCTCCATTTCCTCATTTTTGAGGGGCACAGAAAATTTTTTTTCCTAATTTTAATATTTTATAGGTGTTAAACATGAACGACTACTAACAGGGTTAAAGAAGTTGGTACAGGTGCCGCGAAACTTTGTTAAAATTCGAATTCAGTATTTTAAATTCATGTATGACATGTTGAAAAATATTCTTTTTTGCACTTAATTGAAATCACGTAGCTGATAGTAACCCTGAAATACAATTAAACTACATGTTGATAATGGGCCGTTTGACCAAATTCAATTCAGCTCAGTCTGACAATTGACTATTCGATTGTTATTTACAACTATGGTAGTTAGGCTGAAAGGACTGGAAAGGTTTCAAATAACGGAATTATTTTATTACATTTGTGATAGAAGAATTGGATTCTAAACGAAACCAAAACATTCAAAAGGAAACCAGACTATATGGCATAACTTATAATTTGATGTATTGGTTCACTCTAGGGTGATAGGTTTGGCCACCAACCCGGTCAGGATTATTAGCACAGTAATTACTGGATGTTTCATTCTGTTTGTCTGTTCTGTACCATTATGCAGGACTTATAGTTTAGGGAAATGTTCTTCCTGATTCTGACCGACCGTAAGAATCTGAGTGTTATTATAATAATCTAAACTGTTATGCTTGATTTCAGGCATATTTACATTGCATATTGTAGCATGTCAGTGATCGGTCTGTTTCAGTTTATACCAACGGTACTAATCCCACTCAGAGTCTGCACTATATGATTGTTTTTGTATTGTTCAATTGTACATTTAAATATTTTTCTTTCAATTAAATGATGTTACTATTGTTTACGGTTATGAATTCCGGAAATCGAATTTCTACAATGATCTGCGTAACTGAAACTAAAATCCGCACTAAGATATATTCTCATTCCGTACATTTGTTTTGCGCATTTTCTCGGACGATTGGAGTTCTTGGTTCAAAGAAGTCAAATAACAAATAAGCCAGATTCTTGCCATGGAAATTTATTGGCTTGGAATTCATTATGATAATAGAAAGATTGTAATTAGCTCATAGCTACACATTTGTGCATTAAATAAAATATATTTTGTTATGTTACTCATGGCATTGTTGACCTGATAACCTTGTGTTGTTAAGGAAAAGTACGGAAAAAAAAAACCTTGCGAATAATAACTATTTACAATAACTGGTGTAAAATTGTAAATTACGCGGTGCTAAAGATCTTTTTGCGATAATGTGTATATAAGGAATTATATACATCCTTCAATTAAAACTTTTACCTTAAATTGGTGCTTTTATATGTTAGCAGGGATAACGACTAATTTATTGTTTCCAAACATTTTTTAATTTGATTTGTGCGATATTTTAAACTCTACCAAATAATTTAAATCCTTATTTTCGTGTATATCCAAAGTAGCAGGTCTTAATTGGAAACTAGGTAATTTTTAGAATTCCAATAAGAGCATTCTGCCTTTGTTTCTTCTCCTTGGCGAGCTAGTGCTACCCCACGGGGTCTTATAATTTTGTTGTTTCGCTTCTATAGAGTAAAAATAAAAAAAAATTGAGTTCAACTAGAGTCTAGAAATGCGCACCTGATTTTATCCTTGGTGAGTCTACAACCCTACATGTGTTTTCTTTTTCCAAATTGTTTCTACAAACTATAATATATAACGTTTCTAGGCAACTTGGTTTTACAAATGGGTTTTATATTTTACTACAGAGTAGTAAATCTCCTCTTTTCTTTCACCACCTGCACAATTTAGTGCGAGTAGAAGACAAAGGTTAAAGATATCTTTAATAATTTGGTGACGACTGACGAGGGAATAATTTGAATTTTTTGAATTGTTTTGTATTACTGCAGGACGTTTCCAACTTATTGGAACGTTAATTTAGTGGCAATCATGATCAGTTTCCTCCATAAATGCACGGTAAGCTCTAATTAAGCAAGAAATTTATGAATTATTCATTAATGTAATATATTTTTCTCCTTTTCTTGTAATCCTTGGTACTTGGTAGCCCATATTCTCTTTAAAATTTCTTTCATTCCTGTCAAACGTTAGAATGGTTTGAACAAACATTTTGCCAATTTTTGGTCACTTGGTCAGAACTAGCTATTATTTTTTATAATTTTCCTTGCGGAACTTGGTGCATGCAAACATCAATAATTAATTCAAATTACAGGTTGCTCCAGAATGTTGTGGCATTTCAAGCAACAAGATGATTTCGAATTGCATCGATGAGACAACTATTATGAGCACTCACGGGTCAGCTCACAGATTCCGTGTCAATTACAATGAAACAAAGGATTTGAGCAACAGTCAGTGCATCAACAGTCCTACATTTAAATCAGGGGGTTACAGTTGGATTATTCGTTGCTACCCTAAAGGTTCCCGTAAGGATGATGATGATGACAACGTTGGTCTCTTTCTTCAGCTTATGAGTGATTACAGAAATCTTTATGTGTCTTTTACCTTATCAATCATGGGCAAAAGTAGATCCGAGCCGCTGCAAAGAAATTTTTATGGAAAGTTCAGGGGTGTCAGGTCCAACTGTGGTCTGCATCTTTTCATAAGAAGAACCACTCTAGAGCAAGTATACCTGACTGAAGATGGCTGTTTTCAAATCCTTTGTTTCATAAAAATTTTGGGACAAGATTGCCATGGGGTGCCACGTGTTCCAATTGGTAATTTGAAAGAGAATATTAGCAAGCTATGGGAGAATGGGGAGATGACTGATGTGAATTTTGATGTCGAAGGAGAGATTATATCTGCTCATAGGGTTATTCTCGGCTCCCAATCTCCTGTGTTTAAGGCAGAGCTATTCGGCCATATGGCTGAAGCAAAGAGTGAATGCATAAGGATAGAAGAAATGAAACCGGAAGTTTTCAGGGCTTTGATTCGCTTTATATACAACGGTTCACTCGACAATGAGAGAGACACTGATCAGGCCACATTTGTAATGACTCAGCATATACAAGCAGCTGCTGACAGATATGCAGTGGAAGGGTTGATAGCAAAGTGCGAGGGGTATCTAATTAAAAAATCTCTCTTCTGATATAGTCATGGATGTTCTAATGTTCGCGGAGCAGCACTACTTCACTAAACTTAAAATAGCTTGTCTTGAATTCGCTTCAAGACAGGATAATTTCAGAGAAGTAGCATTTACAGATGGCTATATACAGTTGGCCCGAGCTGATCCATCTCTTTGGGAAGAGCTGAGAAGGTTCACTAGGTCGAAATCATAGTTGGTATATATGACAATTTGAAGAATGATACATTTTTATCCAACACTAGGTCGAAATCATAGTTGGAATATATGAGAATTTGAAGAATGATACATTTTTATTCACTGGGTAACAGCTTGTGACTCTTGTACTGTACCAAGTACCATTGCCCAATGGGTCTGGGATGGAACTTTTTTTTTGTTTGAGGAATTTACTTTTTATCAGCGATTCGTCTGCTTTCGTACTACAAATTCCATGTCCATTCTTAAAAACAATGGATGAAATAAGGAATTTTCCAAAATACGCATTTCAAATATTCAATGATATACCTTTTGATATGGTCAATACGGTGTGAATGAGAAATACATTTTCTATTAGAGTTGTGCTAATATCATCGGAGGCAAATTCTTTCTGCAAGAACCAAAAAGTATTTTCCAGCCTTTTCAAGTGTACAGACATATTGCAATGGTTTTAACTAAAGAAAGAAAGCTCAGGATCTGATTCTATTATTTACAAAATAAAATCATATTAATATTTAATGCATTTCTCCATTTGATTAAGTTTTCTAGAAATTTTAATTTCAAACTTTAATCGAGCATACATTCACACAGCCTAACATATATGCATCAACGCCCGCTTATACATGACTATATAGTCATCAACCGTCTACAACTTGCTAACGGCAGATTAAAAATTGGTAAAACTAGTGAATATACTTCTCCAGCCAAACGGAATTAGCATTCCTTATAAATACATCTGTTGTGTTCACAAAACAAATTAGTATGATGTTTATAATTTTATATTCTCCTTGGTTGCATTATGCAATGACCGGCTGCGTATACCAAAATGCTAGTATTCACAAAATTAAAGACAATATCAATCAGGGGGGGAAATATAAATGCAATGACCGGCTGCATATACCAAAATGCTAGTATTCACAAAATTAAAGACGATATCAATCAGGGGGGGAAATATTAAATTTCGGCCACAAATGATACTAATGACCATGGGTTGTTTTGCCAAGAAAAAGGAAAAAACACAGTGCTAGTACTAATACATGTCATTGGATCAGCATATCATCGTTTCCTATTTTTCCAGCAAGTAATGTAGCAGTAAACAAAGCTTCTTTCACAAATGACACGATCTCCAGTCCCCTACAAGAACGAGTATCAAACCAGATTGAGATATGAAAAGTTCAACCCCATAGCTAGTACCCAAGTGGGATTGAATTGACAACCTTTAGGAAGATTCTTAGCAATTTTTTTATCAATTAATCTATTAAAACATTTTAGTAGTTAAATTGGAGGCCACTTAAACATGGACAAATTTAAGTTTAGTAATTACCAAGTAAAAAAAACAAGAAAAATAAAGTAATGCACTGTGCAAGAACACTTTTTGCTACTTACTCTTCAGATTTTCTGAGATTCTGGATTGCAAAAACAAACTTCTTAGATATTTCAGAAAGTGTGTTTCCAATCTTCTTGGTTGAATTATCAGTACAGTTATCTTCTTGTATTGATAAACAAGCCTTTAAGAACAAAATTATTTGTAAGGATGTTGTTTAATCATTAAATCAGAGTATGTAGCAATAGAAAGTCAGGTCTATATGCAACGCTACCTGAAAAAGATGAGCCAACAGCATCTGGAAGATGCCTGAACTGATCTTTTTTGCAATAGTTTTAGTATTAACAGTGGTAGAAAAATTCGATAAGACAGAATCCACAGTTATTTCATTGGGAATATTTGCTCTCCTTGTACGAACTGATGCCTAGACAAAAGAGAACACATAAATATGCAGAAGTTAAACATTTGGTAATATGCAAAGCATGTCGTTGTGCATACCTTCATACAGTACTTTGACAAGTATTGCAAAATGACCTCCAACTTCCATTTAGGTTCAGAGAAAGCCTACAGTAATATAAAGAGGAGTCAAATTCCAAGCAATCTCATTAATTTGAAATTGACTACACCTTATAAATTATTGGTTTAATTAGGTTTATGGATTGAAAATCTTGCGTTAAAGCTGACCAAGTTATTTCATTTTTCTATCTAAGAGCTTAACATTAGAGACATTAAGCTATAATCAAATTGAGAGAGCAATAACCATTAAAAAAGGGGACAAATCATGAATATTATAAGTCAACTCATCCAAGATGATCTCTAAAGCAGAGCTCCTGCTTTATGGAAAGATAAATTGTAAGAATAAATATAAGTTTAATATGATTAGATTTTCTTTTTATTAGGATAAGAAAAATCACTATAATAAGTAGATGAAACATACCTAGTACCATCAATTCGTGATGTAGCTCCTAGTGAATCTGCTTGCCTTCTCACCAAATCAAGGTCCATAATCTAATAAACCATCAAAAAACTAACCTGTGAAAGTGAAATAAATAATAATACAACACTTCAATGCATTAAAATGAATCTCACCAATGTCAAAAACTTCTTCATATCAATATTCATTTTTCTCTTCACCTCCTTCAAGGCAGTTGCTAAAGGGACATTAAACTCATCTGTTGACATTTTACAATCTTCTTCCAAAATTTGGTGGTAGGATCTTCTGATGATTATGGCCATGCATGTCTTGACTAAATTTTTGTGGTGGATCTTTCTTGACCCCTTTAACAGGTAAGAAAAAAAAAATACAGTATTAAAAATTGTAAAGTAATATTGCTAAATCCTATAATATACTTTCAAAGTCCTAGAAGACCATACCAGCAGCATGTTGAGCATAGACTCCCTGAAAAGGATCCAATTAAGCGACTCTGTTAAAAAGTTATTTAATGCATTATTATAAATTTTTTCAGTGGGTTTTTTGGCAAATGGTACCCACTATTATCAGAATAGCAGAACATCATACCAGGATTTGTGATATATGCAATATCACCCAGAACTAACATTACCACACTTTAGGTTTTAGAACAATAAAAAATAACATCTCTGAACTTGTTCGATAGTTCAATACTACACTCGGTTAGAAAAAGAAAAAAATGATATTTGTTATAGTTCTTTTTTTGCCAGTTACTCTTCATCTCTTTCTCTAAAAAACAAAACCAATCCATTATTTATGGATAAAGATTCAAATAAGCATCGTTTGTGTGCTAAGTTAAGGGACAAATTTGTCCAAGGGAAAAACATATTCCACAGGAAATTAGGCATTTCATAGAACTTTTTTTCCTAGATACAATTATCTCAGATAAATGCCAATAATGAGGTGTTTCTACACATAAGAATAAAAGGAAACCTAATACAACTTCCCTAACTACAAAAAAATGGTTAGGGTCATTAAACTAAATAAGCCCTAGGCTCAATAACTCCATAATCTAAGCAAAGGTCACTAGCTAAAGTGCTATATACCCATTGAATACCCAAGCCAAGCCTACTAGGTTTCTCAGAAACTTGACTGTGGACCTACTTATTATATTTTTAGGGTAGGGTGGTGAAAGCCCCACCTACAAAATTTTCATTAAAAAAAAAAGAAAGTATAAGGGCCTAAATTCTAACTTACAGCAAGCTTAGATCCACCCTTCAACTAGTCAGAACCACTAGAATAACCCCACAAATAGATCAGAAGCACCCCCCCCCCCCCCAAATCCCAACCACCACTACTCAACCCACCAGGTCCCACCCAAACCCCAAAAAGAGAAGGGTTCAAATCAACAGAGGGATACCAATTAGTACTCACCAATCACTGAGTTAGAAGTCATAACATCAGTAACAATTCTTTACCTTTGTATAAAATTTGACGAGTTATGAAATCTGCCTCAAGAACTTCAACAAGATACTGAAACAATAGCATGTTCTGCAAAGGCTAGATAAAACAGAAAAATTTATAAAAGGAAGCTTGTCTATAAGAGTTTATGAAAAAGGACCAATTTGTAGATGAAATTGACAAATGCACTTACCTCAATTCCCAACTCAAAACCAGTGTGATTGAAATCTTGAGCAATGCCATCCACCAAACTAGCAAAACCCTTCAGAATGGTAAAACCTATTACCAGACAGGTGGCTCATAATTCCTCTAATAAACAGAAGTCATTTTAGACATAATAATTAATAGAAGAAAATGCATCTCTCATCCAATAATAAGGAGATATGTTAAGTCTCTTTTGATTCTGAGGTAACTCTCTCCAAACCTGCACCATATTCATCTTATTTCCTTTCTATTACTGGTGGGGGGAGGGGGGGGGGGGGATGGGACAGAAACAGAAATACTCTTGTTAATATAATATGATATAATTTCAACCTCTTACTTACCGCTGGATCAAGAAGATCGGTTGTGATTTTACTGCCTTCCACATGGATGCTCTCAGTGCCAAGAACAAATGGTGACCAAGCCTATAAAAGAGAACAACTGCTCTTATTTTCACCGATATATAGGATACAAGACATCTTATCTGAAATACTTAGTATTTTAAATCATGCCATCAATTAGTCTTTTTACCTCATTGTTTACGAAGATACCTGGAGATTCAGCTTCATTTAACAAATAAGTTCTTGGAAATTTCTGCAGGAAACAAACTTTTAGAGGGATTAATCAAGTTCAAATTGCATAAAAAAAGGTAAAATAAGGATAAGAAAAGGTTGTTTTGGTGCTCAGTTCTATATTGCCCCTAAAAATGCCTAATTTGAAAGAATTATGCAGGACACATTTACAAACTGCATATCCTTATTATATGAAAAAGGGGGCCGACGACAACAGGCAAAAGTAAAAATATATTATTTGTCAAAAAAGAAGGGACCGACTAACAATTTTTTGCGTAATAATGATGTAATTAAGTTAGGAACTACACCTTATTCAACTCAGTTAAGAGTTGGAAACTAGAAATCACCAACTCGAGAGATTTACTGCCTCTAAGCATCTTAAACGTTGCATCATACATATTCCTTTGAAAACAAAAAAAGAGAGAAAATCAGCAATTTCATGAACTAAATTTGGTAACATTTATACACAAATATCGCTCAATTAGTCGTGTTAACATGATTAGTTGTCCCATACCAAGAAGGAGGCCTGTTAGAATCGCAATCCAGATAACTCGATCGAACAGCTTCTAAGAAAGCGATTCCTACAATTATCGAAATAATTAAGTGTTAAATTTCAGAAAGAGAAAGACAAATTAGTGTATTCAAAGAGAGAACAGAAGTCTTAAGTGTAGTACGATCGTCGTGGATATCTCGCGAATCCTTGATGCCAGACGAATCGAGAAGCGCCATGGTGTTCTCCTCAAACCCCTGACTGCGCACCTTTGAATTATCCATCAATCCGAATTCTTCCTTCGCTTGCGAAATTAAAAATGCAATGATAGAAGATTACGGTTTTCTTTTAACAACAGGAGAGATGGGAATGGCGCCTCTCTTTCCCGCCAAATTGGCGATAAGGGTTTGGATGGGAAGGTGAAAAGCGCAGACTTGATTGTAGGGTTCGTTTGATTCGGACTGTCTAATTATGGAACGAGATCCTCTGCGGGTTTTTAATCCGTAGCCATCCGATCAATAATAGATGTCTGTGATTAGTACCAAATTCGTCGAAATTTGTGCGGTCTATGAAAATCTACTCGTCGAGATTAAATCGAACGGTCATTACCGAAAAACTTGCAGTGCTGGTTTAAAATAAACCCGCAGAGGATCCGGGTCCGTCTAATTATGAATACAAATAAAAAAATAAATGAGATGAAGTCTCAGTTTTTGTTTATTAGATTGTTATTTATGCGAATTAAAAATATATATATTGCTACTTGCAATCGGAAGAACTGATTTTGACCAATGAGCTAAGTATGAAAAATTATTATATAATTTTGAGTCTTTCAGTGATATATTCTAAATTTCTGCCAGCTCTACTCTATAAAGACTCTTATATAATAAATTGTAAAATTTTGTTCACCCCAGTGCATTACTCTTAAGAAGGAAAAAATTATTCGTTTCAATGAGTTCCACACTTCCACTGCGCCACTTGAGAACAAGAGTTAAATAACGAATCATAACTCATAAGTATCTTTAAATTGGGATGCTATGACAGGCCAACATTATTTGACTATTTGTGGAGAAAGTTTTCAAGCGCGTCAAAGCTAGAGCACTCGCATTACTTTTATAAATTTTTAAGAAAAAAATTAATATGCATGTAGGTTTTCTATGCACCGTAGACTTTTTCGAGAATATTTTTATAAATTGACAAATTTAATTTAACCAATTTAATCTACATATTAAAATCTCATAGCAAACCAAATTTTAAAATTTTTTATATTTTATTACTATTTTTTTCGAATTTTTTAAAACATGTCATTTTTGAAATATTGTACTATTTACAACATTCCAAAAGTAGCATGTTTTAAAAAATTCAAAAAAAATAGTAATAAAATCTCAAAAAATATAAAATTTGATTTGCTATGAGATTTCAATATGTAGATTAAATTGGTTAAATTAGATTTGTCAATTTATAAAAATACCCTAAAAAAAGTTCGTGGTGCGTAGAAAGCCATATGCACTCTGGCATATTAATCAATTTTTACTATATAGAAACACCGAATAAATTTTAATTAAAAACCGAAGTTTAATCTACAATCTAAATATTATGATTGACGAAAAATTGTACTTTACAAATTACATCAGTATAGTATTGACGAATATTGATATCAGTCAAAATTATCAAAAAGAAAAAGGGGGAAAATTACTGACAAATTATCTCCTCACGACAAATTGCTCATAATAAATTTTTAAACAAATTCTCTGCCATAGAATCGTTGCATGATTTAGGAGGGGCATTACGATTTTTTTGTACAACACGACAAAATTTTGATAGGGAAATAAAGAAGCAACTAAATAGTAAGTAGTAGTACTGGCTGAAAGAAAGCCTATGAATCTAGATCCTATGACATATGGCTGGGTTTTAAAAGCCCAAAATAGATATAGGGTTTTTTTTTCACCACTTTACCAAAAATATGTTTTTTTTTTACCAATTTGATTTTTACTTTGCTATGAAAACGAGAGGAAATTGATTACTGCTATCTGCAGTTTTGTCATCCCTGTCATTGTTAAATATAAAATGAACATATACAATAAATAAAGTGAACATATAGACGATCTAAGTGAACACATACAAACAAATAAGTTCAATTAAAATTAGTTGAATATGCATGTAAAAAAAAATGATGACAACACTTATTTGTTTGTAAGGAAAAATTTTTATCAATGACAAAAATGCCCCTAACAATTTTAAAAAAGACAAAAGAGTCTCTGAAATTTTAAAAAGAGCACAGCTATAGCGGTAATTGGACTGCCGTAATACCTCAGCCCTATAGCGGTATTGCTATTACTGCTATAGGCCCCTATAGCGGCAATAACAATGCCGCTATAGGCCTTTTTTTTTCCCTTTTCGGACTGACAGTTCTGTCTTTGCGCAGAGAAAGAAAAGTTCCTTTTTTTTTTTGGATTTTTCCTCTATAGCGGCAAAGGCAATGCCGCTATAGGGTTTTTTTTTCCGCTGACACTCTGAATTGTTTTGTTTTTTTCCGCAACTTTTTTTTAAACAACATATTAACCTAAGAAATGTTAGGATCAAGCAATGTAAGACGCTGTCCATTTCCTTTTTTTCATTATTTTTTCTTTTTAGCTTTTATAGTTAGACCCTTTAATTTTACAATTTATGATATTGTCCTTGCATGATTGACAACATATGATATTACTATATGTTTTTTATTATCATTATATATATTATATAATAATGTAATAAGCAATACATTTACAGTTATCGTTATAAATAATAATATGTACGGTAATAAATTGGTTAATGTGTTAGTTTCTATAATATGCTGCCTATGGCTTAAACGAGAAAAAAGATGTTATTAAATTATTATTCTTGTGTGCAAGGATATAGGAAAAATAATATTTCATATGATCAAGTATTAAGTTTATGAGAAATGGTTAAATAATAAAATAATATTGATTTCAAATAGTGAGTAATGCTAATGTTATTTCATGTTAATATTCAAATCTACGATTTAAATTTTTTATATAAAAAATTGTGCAACACATGAAAGAAAAAAATTTACATAATCCTCCGCATTGTTTGCTTTCTTTGTTTATTTTATTTTTGTCCTAATCATCTGATTTTTTTTCTCTTTTCTGTTTCGAATTAGTTGTTTTTGTGATCTTTGCCCATGATTTCTACCAGTCCACTTCCTTGTTCCGCACACTTAACCAACCAGCACTAAAATTAAAAAGGATTTATTGGTGGCTTCTCCTGCTGGACTTGTACTCAAAGCAACGGGAAAAGAAAATCAGTTGCGGTGCCATCCATCATTGCCATTTCAAAGAGGCCAAAAATGTACCACATGTAATTCCTTCAAGGCATTTGTTGGTCCCCAAATCCAAATTTCTCTAACAGGATTCCTAGTGCAATTAATATTGCATAAGCTTTATAATGTTGCTTGCAAACTAAGTGAACTAGAGGTCATTTCATTTTCTTATGCACGGAAATGAAAATTGTAACTTGTGGATCACTTAAGAGTTGTACAAGTTAACTTAATCATAGAGTAGTTGAAAACCAAACGGACTTGTTAATAAAAAAACAAAATGATACAGTAGCAACTTCTTATAATAATAATATTAATTAAATTCCTGTTGGGGACTGTCTATACAAACTGGAATTTAACAGATACTAGGGGTACCCATATATCCAATAGGACACATTTCAAATTCCAGTCTAGAAAATTGAAGATCACAGCGCACAACAAAAAACCCACTATCATTAGCTTGTCTTTTTGCTCCATTTTGTCCTTGAGTGCATCTTGCTTTAGGTTGAGGGAGTGGTTAAGACTCTTTTAAGTGAGATAAATACCTACTGAGTGAGACAGAGACAAGCAGAAGAGCAAAACATAATTGGAGAAAGGAAACGTACACTACAATGAGCACGGCAAGGTTCATCAAGTGTGTGACGGTTGGTGACGGAGCCGTCGGCAAGACTTGCATGCTAATTTCGTACACCAGCAACACCTTTCCGACGGTATACTCGAGAATTAATAACGATATCATTTTGGCGTTCCTTCATCATAGATGCTAAGATTGGTAATTTAATTGCTTCAATTTGTTTGTCTTTTGTTGTTGATATATAGGATTATGTTCCTACTGTGTTTGATAATTTTAGCGCCAATGTGATCGTTGATGGGAGCACCGTGAATCTAGGTCTATGGGATACTGCAGGTATGGATATTGTTTTTCTATCTTTTTACATCTCTCTGTGAAAGATCATAAGCATGTATTGAGATGAAAGCTGGTAATTTTCCATAAAAGTTTGTTACCTATCCTAATTCTTTTTAATTTGGGACTTGCCACTTGAATAGTTATTAAGATTGCATCAGTACCAAATGACCTCGAATTTGCTGAAATCCATGTAATTAATAAACTGGTAATAACAATTTAGTTTAAAAAAAGTACTAAAATATTATGGATCACATTTTTGACAGGTCAAGAAGATTATAACAGGTTGCGACCACTCAGTTATCGAGGAGCCGATGTTTTCTTGCTAGCATTTTCGCTCATTAGTAAAGCAAGCTATGAGAACATCTACAAAAAAGTAAAACTATAACCTTAAAGCTGTTTCTCTCCAAGCTTCCGTATCTGTTTAGTTGGGAATTTGAGATGATTTTAATTTAAAATAGTTGTTATTTACAGTGGATACCAGAGCTGAGGCATTATGCTCCAAATGTGCCAATCATACTGGTTGGAACTAAGCTTGGTGAGTTCAATGCACAAATTAAATTCTTTTTTTTTAACTTACCAGAACTAACAAATTCCTTGATTAAAATAGGAGCATTGTCTGTTTGCTCCAAGTCTACACCATTGTATTGTCATTTACATAAATTTATAATAGTAAATAAGATGAATCATATCAGGGTTATCATTTCTCTCTCCTTAGTTTCTATAGTGCATAAGAGCAGATGTTTACTAAATCAATTCGAAAATTTATTTCCTTCAATTATATACAGTTATGTTATAAATAAGATTCAATTTATACAGATTTACGCGATGACAAGCAATTCTTCATCGATCATCCCGGGATGACTCCAATAACAACAATGCAGGCATGTTTCTTACTTAATGAAATTAAGTACATAATGTACATTTAGGATTCGTCAATGCAAGAAATGAACTTTTTCTTTAATTTTACTCCGTACTTTGTTAAACCAAGAATTCTTTTTTGTGGATGCAGGGTGAAGAGCTAAGGAGGATGATAGGTGCAGCTGCTTTTGTAGAATGCAGCTCCAAAACACAGCAGGTAACAAATAAACTGTTTAATATAATCACAAATGTGTTATGTTTTGATTGATTCATTAAGCAAAATTAGGATCACATAGTAAACCAGCATTTACCAACCTGTCTTGTCCCAATTCTAAACTGAAAATTTTGCCGAATTATAAGGTGTATGCCTGATGATATAGATGCCAGAATACCAAGAAATAGTAAAATCATGAAAAATAACAGAAGAATTTTATATTAACAATAACAGAACAATGAATTAATGTTGTTTGGTAGAAGCAGTATTTTTCTTAAACAAAAATGGGGGTCAGGCCCGACCTTTAAGTAATTAAAAAAAATAATAATAACCAGAGGCTAAATTAAAAGTACAAGTAATTAAGTTTGGTAGAAGCATTTGTTTCACAACAGAACTGTATAATTTTTCATTTTTTCTTCTTCTATATGTATCTTGAATCTATTTCACTTTGCAAATAAACTGACTATTAATGCTATATTTTTCTTAATTTCAACAGAATGTGAAAGCAGTGTTTGATGCAGCAATTAAGGTCGTTTTATGTCCACCAAAGATTAAGAAGAAAAAGAACCGAAAGCCTAAAGGTTGCTGGTTTTTCTGAGCACTAATATCAGGAGAAACATATGACTTGCTCTTATATAATTCTTTTTTTTTTTTTTGAGTGATGAAAATAGATTACAAGTTTCACATTTATTGTACCGGCCGGAGTTTAAACCCATTATATCTCAGGAGTAATTACAGTGGCTTACTATACGAGCTACTAATGGGTATTAAACTTCTTTCTTTTTTTGATGAGATAGTTTATGAGACAATTGTTGTTGTATAATTTTTAGCTCATCTATATATTGTGTTTGTTGGATGCGTCTCTGTTTTGATTTGTTTTATTGTAAAAGTACATAGAGCTTGTAATATTTTTCTTTGTAACTATTCCATGTAAAAGGATATGCATAGCCAGTTCCAGTGCTTATTGTAAAAGCCTTTTTAACCGCCCTTTTCTATATTTGGTTGATGCACAAGGTAAATGAAGTCACTTGTTTTAACCAACACGTATTTGATTTATACGCGCTTTCATTTTTTTTCCCGTTTTCAAAAGAGTTTGAATTCGTTTGTTGAAAATTTCAATGAAGTTAAAAGACTATTATCCGTATAGGACTTTGCGTTCACAGAAAAATCAAGTCACTGATTCAGAACAATTTGACTATTAAATAATATGCATTTTGGAACGCACAAATTGACAAATATGTGGGAATTCTCAAAGAAACATTGCGAAAAAAAATTGCCGACTGAAAGCTTAAAACAGAAAATTGCGCAAAAGATTAATAATAGTATTATATATTTCTGGAACTTTACATGTAACAACAAAAACAGTAAAACGCGTTGCTTACATAAAAGGTTGTATTGTATCATTGATGGCGGATTTATTCAACAATTTTGACAACTGTAAAAGTTAATTCTAATTTTTTAATTTGATATTTGAAATATAACCTGTGTATAATTTTTTTTTGTACATTTTAATATCTTTTGAAAAAAAAAGTTCGTCTAAAATATCTTATATAAGTTTAACTGTAACTAAATAAGTTATTCATGTGCTACATAATTAAATATTGAGGATTGCTAAAATGCTATGCATAGCACGGATGGCCTTCGTGCTACGGATTCGTTCTTGCATTTCATGCTTCAAACAACCGATCCAGACCGTTCATTATCTTCTTCATATTAAAATTTCATTAGAAACCAAATTTTACATTTTTTTTAAAATTTTTTTACTATTTTTCTCAGATTTTTTAAAATACTTAATCTAATAAATTATGGACCCTTCAATAACAGTGATTTTAAAAAATCTGAGAAAAATAATAAAAAAATTCAAAAAAATGTAAAATTTGGTTTCTAATGAAATTTCAATATGAAGAAGATAATGAACGATTTGGATCGGTTGTTTGAAGCATGAAATGCAAGAACGAATCCGTAGCACGAAGGTCATCCGTGCTATGCATAGCATTTTAGCAATCCTCATTAAATATTTAAATTTAAAACCTATTAAACAGAAGTTTGATACCTACTGACTTGCAATTTTTTTTCTCTAATTAGCCTTTATTAAAATATCTTGCAGGCTGCCCAAAACCCAACTAAAAAGAAATCAAGAACGACACTAGCACGTTCATGTTCATCAGGACCAATATTGATCCAGTTTCATTGGTACATTAATTTGGATTGTCTGTGGCAAGTCCTTCGTAGCATCTGGGCGTGCCGGAAGAAAAAAGGAAAATTTTAAAAAAATTAACAATTTGATAACTTCCATGTTTCTCTTCCTAATTCTTTCATTAAAGTATAAGTTATTAATGAGAAAACTCAACTTGTCGTTAAAGTTTTTGTAACATCTAACTGTTTATTAATTATATATGCAACAATGAAATGAGGCATGTAACTTAACTTAATATTGTTTCAAATTAATTTATCAAAATTTAGTAATTTACCAATAGTGATCTGCTTGCTTAATGTAACTAAGGATATATTGTGAAGTTAAAAAAATAGAAAGAACAAAAACGAGTAATATAAAGGAACTTATATTTTAAATTTCAAGAGGATAAAAAAGTTTCCCACAAGATATGAATCTTCACATTCATTCTATCGTATCCTCTTTGGAAATCTTCAAAATGCAAAAATTAAGAAGTAAGAAAAAAAAATTTGAAGTTCACCTTCTCTCCCTTTTGTCTATCTATCTTCACATTGAAGAGGTTTTAAGAATTCATTTTATCAACTTTTGTCACAAACTTGCAACTGATTATACCCATGAACACCTTTTTTTTTGTAGAAAGTCAAATACTTCACTCAAACAATTAATTTAGTCACAGCATATTAAATAAATCTTTATATCTAAATGACAATGAGTTTTATCTATTCAAAAATCATCATAAATAACAACGATTAATTTCATATATTTTTCCAAAAAATCAGTCGAAATAAATAATCAGGCATATAAGAGCACTACTTTTGTAGGCCATAGAAAATCTGGAGAGATTAAGCAGGGGTCTTTCCCATCTTCTTACCGTAGTCGTCCAGTACAGATTGTATCTCCGCCAGCGGCCAGCTATAATTAATTAATAAATCAATTAATTAATAATCATTTAATCCTCCCACTATTTTTCTTTCTCAAATCTCAATCTCCTCCCATTCGGTATCCATTCGACCATTTCCATTTCCATTTCCATTTCCTTTCCATTCCATTGCCATACCTCGTTAGATTCAACCCGATACTAAAACCAAAACCCTAATTCCTCGCTCCACCTCTCCTCTCCTCTCCTCTCGTCTCCAAAGAGAGGCATTATCATTAAGCGTCTGAAATGGGGTACAGAGCCGACGACGATTACGACTACCTCTTCAAGGTGGTGCTCATAGGCGATTCTGGCGTCGGCAAATCCAATCTCCTTTCTCGGTTTACCAGGAACGAATTCAGCTTGGAATCCAAATCTACCATCGGCGTCGAGTTCGCCACGCGCACAATCCGGGTCGATGATAAGGTCGTCAAGGCTCAGATCTGGGATACTGCTGGCCAAGAAAGGTTCGATTTGTTCTTTTCTCTCTGTCAATTTTTGTTTTGAAATGAGGTGTATACGCTCAGATGAGTTTAGATCTGTGATGCGATCTGCTGAAATGATGCGATTTTTAGTACGTGTATGGTTTGTTATTCAATCGATCCTAATTTCTGGATTGGATCTCGAGGATCTGATTGCAATTCGTATGGTGAGATGTTTGTTTGATTGTGTTGGAAAACTATGATGTCCTAATTTCTACGAGTGAGATGTCATTTGGGATTTGTGAATGACCTTAATTTGATGTCGAAAGGTTTCAGCGCAAGTTAAATTATTTAAATGTCGAATCTCAATGTTAGGATCTCATGTCTGATTAGATCGAGGATTGATCATATTTCCTGTAATTGGTTGTGTTTTCATATAGCATTATTATATTCTTCTTATATCTTATTATCCTTCATTGTTCTCGGCGTGTTCCTGCGTAGTATATTTGAGATGTGTTAAGATTATGTAGTGGATTTTGTAAAATTTTGAGCTGTGATGGGAGGGACAAAAGCCTCTTCATGATATCCTTGATTTGACATTTTAATTTTTGGGAATGATCTTTACAAGGCTTTGAAAATGTATGGGACTTGGTTGCACAACATCTGTTTTTCTTTCCTGCTTGCGGCTCTTCTGTTCTGATAATGGAAAATAAAGATTGGTACTGTATACCAATTAGGATTAAATAATATAATGGAAAAAATATATATTTTTTCTGTTCTGAATTGGTTGCTTGTTTTGGTAACTAACATGCATAACTATAGATATCTTCTGGTTGAAACAGACAAGGGATTTTTTTGTCTTTTGCCAGTTTGGTGTAGAGTATGTGGTGTAGTGATAGTTTGTTTACCTTTCACTCTCTTATTTTGGATGTACTTTAATTGAAAATACTATTCAAATTAATCATCACAATGTGACAACAGGATCTAACTGTATAGTTATCTCCTTGCCCTGCACAGGCGTTGGTGCTTCATTACTGTTAAGGTCGGGGACCCTACAATCTGTGCAGTGATGTTGAGTGAAACTTGGTTTGGATATGATGCACCTAGCTATAAATTAAACTCACAAATTTTTAAGAAAATGGGAATATGCAACTCCGTTTTTTTTAGGAGATTAACATATTTTTCACTTCTTTTTACTTGCATGCCTGTAATATATGCATTTTTAATATTTATTCTTTGATTTCCTTTCCGAACAGATATCGTGCAATCACAAGTGCTTACTACCGCGGTGCAGTTGGCGCCCTTGTAGTCTATGACGTCACCCGCCATGTTACCTTTGAGAATGTCGAGAGGTGGTTGAAGGAGCTTCGGGACCACACTGATGCCAACATGGTGATCATGCTCGTGGGCAACAAAGCTGATCTCCGCCACTTACGTGCCGTGTCCACAGAAGATGCACAAGCATTCGCTGAAAAGGAGAACACATTTTTCATGGAGACATCTGCACTTGAGTCGTTGAATGTGGAGAATGCCTTCACTGAGGTGCTGACACAAATTTACCGAGTCGTCAGTAGGAAGGCGCTTGAGGCCGGTGAGGACCCTGCTTCCTTGCCAAAGGGACAAACAATTAATGTAGGGGGCAAGGATGATGTCTCAGCCGTGAAGAAGTCTGGTTGCTGCTCGGCCTAGAATTCAAATTCTTTTGCTGGTGGGAAGTGTTGTTGTCTTTCATTATATTTTGTAGAGAGAGGTTGTAAAGGTGATATCCCTTTTCATCACTGATATTCCTTTTTATCCAAGGATGAATTTGTGGGTATTGCTGGATTAGTTGCTCTTGTTGTATCTTTCATTTTTTGTGTTTTTCTTTCCTCTTCCCTAGTAAGAATACTGACTTGTGGTATTGGTAACTGAATGGTTTATTGGTTTTGAGGATGCTTTGTATTTGTGGATTAACTGGTACTGTACTGTGAGAAATCAAAATTCCATACAGTAAGCTAGTTGATTAATTCCCGAGTTTAGGTTTATTTCAAAGAAAATGTTTCATTTGCATATTAGCATCTTAAATCCTGTTCCTGGGTACCTTTTTAGAAAGTTAATTATTTTATGGATCTGATGTTAAGAAATGTTTCCTTTAGTCTCTGGGACTGATCAATATACGTGGCACTTCCATTGAGGTCATCTTGATCTCGATCGATGAAATATCAATTGAAATTTTCAATCTGCCCAAAAGTCTAAAATTTTCGTTGAACAAGTAGTGGTTGACTGGCTGTTTTGCTCAATTATAAGCCTCGTGTCTATTCAAAAGCTTTAATCAGTTCAATTCAGCCTGGTGTAGTGGTGATATCGCCGTCTAGATTTCTCAACAACCTTGGAATAAACTCGTATGTACTCTATATGGATTAGAGCACCAGACGACTGGAAATTTGGGTAAGTTAACAGGATCCATCCATAGACCATAGTACCTGCTCAGAAATATTGAGACAGGTCAATATAACTAAATTGAAGTGGATATGTCATATGTTGATGCTCATTTATTGAGGAAAAGGGAATTGATGGTACAACCAGAGCAGCGGTTTGGTGGGCTAATTGCTTAAGCCTGTTGGTAAGGCTTGGGCCGTTTCTTGTCCAAAACAAAAGGAGAACATTGGTGTAATGGTGTTTAGTGTTTACATTTTTGTTCCAGGTGCAGGTATACACGTAGGGGTGAAAACTGTCATCGTTTCGTTTTATCTAAAATAAAATGAAACAGTTAACGAAAGCTCGAAATAGTTTCGTCCATATGTATTTTCGTGATTTCGACCGTTTCATCCAAAACGAAACGGTTAACGCAAATGGGTAGTCAATTTCGTTTTCAAAACGGAACGGTTAACGTAAATGACCATTTTCGTGGTCGTTTTAGACGTTATGTAGCCCTCTATACACGTCATATATTTTTTTGCCATCCATGTCATCTAGAGCTGTCAATATGTTTCGTTTCAGCCATTTTCGTTCTGTTTCATCCATATGGAACAGTGAACGAAACATACAATATGTTTCGTTTTTTAGAACAGAATAGAACGAAACGCTGATTTATAAATGTTATTTGAAATGGAACACGAAATGGGCTGAAATCAGTGGAAAATGAACGGCGGAACAACAAACGAAACAGTTTTATATTTTGTTTACCAAAACGGAACGGAAACGAGACACTATGTCTGTTTCATTACTGGAACGACATAGAAACGAAATCACGTGATTCCGTGCTTTTTCTGAACGTTTGACAGCGCTAATGTCATCCAGGTGCAATAAATAGAAAGTACGTAGGTCTCTATTCCCTTGCCTTACCTTCTGCTGGCACCATCTTCTCTTCCTTCCCTCACCTTTTGTCGTTCCTTTACCTAACCTCCACTATCCTCCCTTGTTCTTAGGCCTGCAAAACGATCGAAACAGTGACGAAACTAGGGTGTTTCGTTGACCGTTTCGTTTCATTGAATAAATAAATTTCAATATCGTTAACCGTTTCGTCCGAACGATGTAAAAAAAACCGAAAAATAATAATTTACAAGATAGAAATGAAATTGTGAAGTTTAGCAAATCTTCAAGCAAACAAATAAATTTAATTACCAAGGATTCAAATATCTATTTCCTAAAATTTCTATAGTTTGAAATTGTGTTAAAATCTGGATTTTACTGATCAATTAGAATAGAAATCAGTTTTCCTTTGTTCTGGACCGTTGGATCAAGGATTAAACCCTTGATTTTTCTGAGCCGTCCGATTAACTCGCCTCTCTCTCCCTTTATCTCCTCCCTCCTTTCTCTCTCTCTTTTCCGACAGAGTTGAAGCCCCCACCTCTCTTCTCTCCTTTTCTGCTGCTTCGACGAATCCGCAGCAGTCTCTCTCCCTCTCTTCATCCGCCAATGGAGACGCGACCCCACTCCTCCCTCCTAGAATCACTCGACCCCACCGTTTCCTCCTTTCCCCCATTCCGATCGATGACCAACTGGGACCCCTCTCTCCTCTCTTCCCTGGTCAACAAAGGCACAACCCCATCCCCTCTTTTCCGTTGCCTTCGACCAATCTACTGTCTACTCTCTCTCTCCCTGTTGACCAAGGCGGAACCCCACCAGAGCCCATACCTCCCTCTTCTTCCTCTGGCCAATAACAGCGAAGGCCCCCACACTCCTCTCTGCCCCTGGTTTTGCCAAACCAGACGAGACAAACCCTAAACCCACTCCTCCTCACTCTTTAAGCCGCCTCACTATCCCTCTCTCTTCCCCTCTCTCACTCATTGCCTCTACCTCCTCCCTTCCTCTCTGTTCCACTCGAGACCTTAGAGATTGCTTTCTCCCTTTCACTGTTCTTGACTCCTCCTCATATTTAACTCACTCACTAACTCCCTCACAACAGTCACTCAGATCCACTCTCTCTCTCTCTTTCTCTCTTGCTGCACTGACCAACAATGGTGGTTGATGGATGGAACTTGGCGTTGGCTTGATGGCGGTAACAGCAACAACTTGACCTGTGGCAATTGTCATCAGCTGCAGCCTTGATCTTCCCTCCTTTCTCCTCTTTGCTTGCTACCTCGGTTTGTCTTTTTCCCCTCTCTCTTTCTTTTGTTATGCTGTGAATATTGAGGCATGCACTTGAACTGTGTCAATTGATCTGTGATTGCTTGATTGAGCTCTGGATTGAATGATTTGCCTTGAAATTGTGCATTGCCCCTAATCTGATCTGTGTTACTTGAATGTGTTGAGGCATGCTCTGTATTGAACTGTTGTTTGTCTGTGTGGCTCGATTGAGCCTTACTCGATCTGTGTTGACACTTGTTGTTGGCTCGTGTGAGCTTTGCTTACTCTATGTTAAGCTTTGATCTGTGTTTGTTACTTGCCCTTGCGGCTAAATTGAATTGTGATTGAGATAATTGAACTGTTCTGTGCTTGAGTTGCTTGTCTGAGGCTTGAAATTGAAATGTTAAGTAGAATATGCCTCTACTTGAGTTATCAGTGTTGTTTGATGCTCTCGGCTTGGTTATCAAGCTGGTACAGGCTTGGTACCAGCCATATGTCTCTCTGTTGGCTTTCTGGTATGCGTTGAAGTGCTGCCAGGGACCTTTCCGTCAGGTTTTCTGTTATCAGGGACCTAGATGTAAATATCCTTGAACTGGATTTAGACCAGTTCGTAAATAAATCTGTCACCAAGGACTAAAATATAATTTTAAGAGCAAATAAAATTAATCTAAGGACTTATATGAAAATGTTAGTGTGGCTGGCGGGTCGGATCTGACTGTGTTTGATCGGATCTCGTTTTTACTTATCGGGTTTGGATTTGACCACCATAACCCGATGGCCTGCTGGACCCGATCCGTTAGGCACCAGGCTGGGCCCCTTATTCCCACCTGGGCCGTGGCTTTCCTCTGGCCTGTTCGGCCTACTGGGCTGTTCCTTTGAATTGTTGAGTTGGGCTCTGTTTTGGGCCGAACTGAATTGTTAAGTTGGAATTAATTTCTGTTGGACCTTAATTAAAAGTCGGACTGGGCCAGGTCCATAATAAATTCTAGATTAACACTAAGTAAATAAAGTAATTAAAAATTGATTAACTTAAAAATATGATTTATTATAAAATTAAATTGTATTTAATTAAAATGGACTAATACGTAAACTTAAAGATGGGAGAGGATTACCATCAGTACAGTTATCCGAATGGGTATGATCCCAACCACGTTAAAACACCAACACGTCAAAACATCAAATTACTAAATGATTATCTTAGAACTATCCTAAAATATTTAATTACGTTACATATCATAGACTTATGTATTAAATTAGTCTTTAAATCAAAAACATAAATTTTGCATATATATATAAGCTTATAATCTAAAGAATAATTATGCACACACTATTGTTTAATAAAGTTGATAAAAGTATCTTAATCATCTTAGACACTCTTTAACATAAAAATATTTTTTCAAAATGACTTCTAAATTAAAGTTACTACAACTTTAACATGCAGGATAAACTGAATAAACTGTATGAACTCATCTAAAGACGTTTTCCTTCACACTCACCTTCTAAATGAAACTCCGTCAAAATTATATAAAATACTTCTCTAAATAAAATAATATATTTTAAAACAGAATCCCTTTTCAGAAGTCTTAAGTCTAACTTCCCTTAAATCATAATCTGAGATCCTTTATAAATGTCTAGAGTTAAGTATGGTTTTGTGTAACAATAACCAGAAACGGGGTAGACCGTTAGAATAGTTTTTGACGTGAGTTTCGTTCGTCAGGTGCGCCATTAGACTTCTCTGGACCGGTGGACGACTTCTACCCTGAGCACGAGACTGCAGAAGCTGGTCAGGACTTCGTTGACCATCCCGAGGAGTAGTGTCTCAGTCTTTGACTTTTCCAGGTGTGGATTGTCTTTTTATGACTATTGTGGATGCCTTAGGTTTTGTTTAATTCTTAGTTAGTAATTAGATCATTATTTAAATGTGTGCATATCATGTCATCTACATTAAGTAAACAGTTAAGAGCATATCATTAATTTAAAGATTAGTTTTGCATATATATAGGATATGCATTCATATTAATGTTTGACCCTAAAATTTAGCGATTGGAGACACAGACTGATTTACAAGAGGTTTGAGAAAAATCATGAAAAATAGTAAATGGACCCCAAAAATTATGGAAAAATACTCAAAAATTCAGGAGATGATGAAGAAAATTATGGTGCTTTGAGATTGGCCAAAAGAGCTAGATAATCTCCATTTTATGCAAAGAAGGCCCTGATTTTGGAGAAATTAAATAAAATAGTTGGAGGGGTCTTTTTAGAAAATTATTGGAACCACTAGATTCTACATATTTTATTGAGCCTACATCCAAAATTTTATGCAAAAAACCAAATGGAAAGTGCCCCAAACAATTTATTTGGTTTCAACAGTTCAGAAATTAAATGGATTAATGTAAAAATGGAGAAGGCCAGTCATAAAGAAATTGAGAAGAGATGAGCGGCCAAATTCAAAACCCTCCTTCCGTATATAAACATAAGCAAGAGATGGTTGCACCCGTTCTGTTGCTCCAGTTCATCTGATAGTTTGAAAGGTGATGTGAGGCATACGAAGACCAGGAGCATGCAGAAAGGAGAAAAGGAAATATCGCTGAGAGCGCGACCCCTTCGCGAAGAGTGCGCTGGATGCACGCGAAACATGTGAGCAGAGAAGGAGTAGAAGAGGTGGAGCCCACGAGACGCCTCTCGGGCCATGATATACCACGACCAGCCAAAATAAAGAAAGGAGAGGGGTCGAATGAATTCCCAACTGAATTTGTTGAGATGGGAAACGCATAACCACCGGACTCCATCGCTGGTTCACTGCACCTAGAAGGGAAATGAGGCAGAGGTCTCGCCTATATAAAGACCAGACCAAGAGAAGAAAAGGGGATCCCAATTTCACAGGGGAGAAGGCACTGCACACGATATTTTTTTCAAGAAAGGAAGAGAGGTTTAGAATAGGCATTTTAGCAAACACCTATTAGGCATTGTAAGAGAAGCAAGAAAGAAGAAGAAATCATCTGTAATCGAAGGTAGGTTCATGTTTTTGAGAGTGTAGAAGGTTTCCAAGTGTAATCTACACTCTCTCATGAGCGAATGGGATGCGATTTTGACGCAATTTTGAAATGAAATCGAAGCTTGTTTGATTGACATGTGTAGAATCTTCTTTTTCTTTGAATTGCTTTTGACATGGTGGCTTGTTACCCTTGATTGAATTTCTCGTGTCTAATTGAGGGTAGAGGTGTCTTAACAAAGATTTCCATCTTCTCATTTGAGAAGGAGATCGCTAGGAAGCTATGCTCCCATGGTGATTATCCCGATCAAGATCGAGAAGGCAAATTCGCTAGTGTTTCTTGATTAGATTAGTTTGACGCGTCTTTTCTTTTTCTGTTGGCATGGCGATAAAAGCTTGTCATGGAGCTTTGCTCCAATGGCGGGTTGATAATTGTAGGAAGGGTAAGTTTATCCTCTTCTTGAGTCTTTCTCTCCTTCTTTTAGATAGCCTCTGTGCATGTGTTATGGAAGAAGGAAGTTGCCAGGAAGCTATGCTCCCATGGTGATCTTCCAGATTCGAAATAAGGAAACCTGTGGCTTGTTCTAGAACCGTCACCTTGTTTGCTTTAATTTGAGTTCTATGTGTAAAAGGTTACTTAAACTCATCTGTTCTTGCTGCCAGGAAGCTATGCTTCCGTGGTGGTCATACCAAGCTGGCATGGAGCTTTGCTCCTACGCTGGACCCCCTCTTTGGTTTGCTAGGAGGCTCTGCCACCTTGGTGAACCGGATTTAAACATGCTTAATTGAGTGGCAATCTCGATTGAGCTGTTTAAATCTTAAAAATCAGAGGGGGTCTAGGGGAAATGCTGCCCAATTTTGTTCAGGATTTTAGACATCAATTTCCCCTCTTTAATTTATGTTATAATCTCAGGAGTGTGGGTAAAAGCTTTCGTGAGGACCATTTTGCATAAAGTCATAGGAATTCTGTCATAGTTCTTGGAGTCAGGAAGGTACATCAATGTGAATCGCCATTTCCTGATCTGTTCTGGTGCGATAAAGCTATTTCTGTGATTTACCAAAAATTTAAGGTTGATTATGTAAAATGCAATTCCATGTACATATGGCGTCTAACATTACCTTAATGCAGTATGTCCCTGTTTATTACATCACTTTCAATTGAACAAAGCATTGAAGTTATATTTCAAGAAGATGGTTAGGCTATTTTGCAAATATGAAGAAAAGTGTCTCCTCCTGATGATGATTGAACTATTGTTAATTAGTGCCCTTCAAATGAAATATTAAGTTACATGTATTGAAGATAATTAAAGATATTGAAGGATCCCTTGTAAAGTATGCATTTAAGTTTATCAGATTTTAAGGTTGTAGTTTCTTTTAAGGTTCCCTGGATATTAAAAGTAGGAATTTAAATATTGTCCAGATGTAGTTGTATACTTTATTTTGTTACTTAGGTTGTGGAATTAACTTCCTTTGTGACTACCGTAATGCCCTGGTGCCAATGGTAATAACTTGTAAACTTTAAATGAACCAATTGAAGGTCAGGACTTATTAGGAGTTGGAGCTTTGAGTACCAAATTGAAAGTTGGACCTTTGTCACTAGTTTTAGTTTATGACAAGAGAAAGGCACCAATATGCGTGATTCATGTAAATCAATTACAAACAGTCGCAGGAGACTTGTGTTATTTCGTAGGTATTAAAAGGGCACAGAAGTGACCAGTCTATACCAATCTCAGTTGATCTCACCAAATTGCACATATAAATGTTAAATTGAAGTTGTGTGCTCTTCCCTCTGAATTGTGCTAAGGCCAGTTGGTGTGCAAATGGGATAGCATAGTGTTCCTTAGTCTGTCTCAGTACTCGATTGGTACCATCGTACCAGCTATTGGTACCTCTATCGGACACAGCCGACGCATCGAAAATCAAGCATGTCATCTTCTTACTCTTGCTCTCACGACGCTGACGATCTCTTCCTTGACTGCGGTGATGGTCGGAATCGCTAGCGGATCAAAACCCGTTATCTCACGGACCCATTAACAGGAAATAAAACCCGTCTCTTTCAATCGTTCCTTAGCGCCGAATCGTTTCTGGATTCTCTGTGGTCAGACGGTGTGAGGTGGATCGCTGACTTCATAATGACCCATTATACGAAACCCACGTAGAGAAATCAGCGCACTGACGCGTCAGCCTAACGTCAGCAGCTCCAGTCAGATGACATCTCAGTGCCCCTTGCTGACGTGGACCAATTAAAATTCACCATGTTAAACAGAAACTTTAAAAATTCGTTAAAAATAGTAAGAAACTCAGAAAAATATAAATAAAATATCCACAAAATCCTAAAAATCAAAATAAACTAAATTTACTGATACTTTGATATGAAATTATATCAAAATATTGACCTTTTGTATTTTTGAAATATTTTCACCATACTAAATGGATTTTATAAATCTTAGAAAATTAGTAAACTCATTTATAAAATTTCTAAAACTAAAACTAAGTATTTTTGAGATAAAAATTTCAAATATGATATTTTCAAAAGCTAAGTATTCTCGATTACAAATATTTTCAAAAGAACAAATAATTTCAAGAACGATATCTTCTAAAGTCTAATATATTCAAGGTTAAGTATTCTCGAACTAAAAAAAAAAAAGAAATTTATAAAAGTCAAAAGCGCAAAAAGTCAAAATTAATAAAAATTATCAATATCCAAAATGAAACCTCAGAAAATTAAAAGTTAAAATACGAAACCCAAAGTCAAAGCCAAAACCTCTTCGTTTGAGGAAAAATCCCTCGCTGGGGTTGAGATCAACCTCGGATGACTTAAATTATCAAGTGGCCCCCAAACGACTCCATATCAAGAGTTTCTCTTTTCAAACGAAAACCAGCCTTTAAGCCAAAAGTCCTTTGTCGATCCTTAATTGGGTCCCGTTAATTAAGTTTGGTACCGTCAATTAAGTCCTCCTTAATAGCACTCCGTAAATCTCTCTTTTCTTAGCCCATTACGTCAATACCCTTTACGTCCCTTAATCAGAGGTTCCCGTAGGCAACTACGGGGTAATTAACAATAGGGGCTTGCGCCTATTGGAAAGAAAGGACCCGCTAAATTAAGAAACTTCTTTAAGTAGCGACTCTTTATATGGTTCTCTTGTGTTGAGAGATACCCGCCATAGAGATCGAAACCTTAAGGGAGGTGAATCTAGGCTATGTTCCCATTGTTCTTCGAGAAATTCCTTCGAGGAGAATAATGACGAAAAAGCCGCGACAATTAATAAAGTGATTAATAAACTTAAATGTGCCCTAAATCAACACTTGCATCTGGTGCGGATCAGGATAGTGAGACCGGGTGAGATGAGAGCGTTTTGCACGCGATCTCCATTATCGGGAGTGGTACCTCAGCCATTGCCGGTGGGCTCCTTATGATAGCGATCTCGAGCAACGCGTTTCCGATGATCACTCAGCAGACCGACCGTCAGGCGGTACTGCGGTCACTTGATAGTTATTTGTGTTACTATTATATCCATTTGTCTTGTGTATTATATTCCTTTGGCCTGACATTGAACTAAGAGCTGAGTGTGCCATTATATCAGACTACCTCTCGATCCCCATGAGTCAGTTGGCCGGTACCGTGTTTAACTGCCCACTTCTTTAGCGGGAATGTGGGAATAGGGGCAAGGTTGAGTAATCGAGCAAGGCTGAGTTAGGTAGATTTGTAGGTACGGTTCATGTCATTTATATTAGGATTTGTGAGATGGATTCTGGATTTTATGTGACTTATGATTTGACTATTGAGTGCGGGTGTTTCACTCTCGTATTATTATATGAACTCCGTGTTAGAGTTATGTCCTAGAAGTCAATAATTTAATGACTTAATTATTAGTTTATGTTTTGGATGAGATTTTATCATCTGTTCCTAAGTTTATTATTGACAGATCATTCAGGTTGAGGATCTGAATTGTAGATCTCTGTTGATCATTCTTTAGAATGACAATAATAAATCTAAACGGTCCATAATCTTGATAATTGGCAAGGAACATTAATTATCATATAAGATTAGTATGCAAATTAAGTGATGATTAAGTTCTACTAATCATAGGTAAAGAGTTACCAACTTAATTGCATATGTGTATGTTATGGAACATAGCACAGGACTTGACCCATCGAAATAAACATATGGATTGTGTTATGTGTCATTGTTTATTTCGTTATGATTTTGGTTCTAAGTTTGAGATGTTTATCTTTTCCACATGAGGATAGGTTCAATAAATACTGTCTACCGCTGATTCCCGATAAGGGCTGCTATACGGACTTTATTTATGTTCTCTTAAATTGTGCGGGGAAAAGTTAATCATCAAGAAAACCGTATGTCCCTCATTAATTCACTTAGTGAGTGACGATATCTGTTTGGGCCCCTTGATGGAGATAGATTGTTTGCATGCAACTTTATACAATTATCTCTAGATCAAGAAACGTATAATCTGCAAGAATGACACATTCCTATCTTGGATTATACGATGATATCGTGAGACATAAGAATCAAAATAGGGAAATACATATATTCTCTTATGCAGGATTTAAATACTGTAGCAGTACACTATTTATGCGAATTGGGAATCATAACGTGTTGCTAGATACCGCTTATGATTATTGGAATTAAATAACGATTTATTTCCATGTCCAACATAGCATAAATCCTCAAAGGGTCACACAAATAGAGCTTTAACCAAACAGTGCATTATTTATTCGCAACAGTGCGTATTGCGAAAATATGATAGTTTGATTAATTAATTGTATATCGTTGTGGACCGTTATAATTAATTAAGTCAAAGGGATCATATAGAAATAAATCAATGCATATGCTAATCCCAAATTAATTATTAATGAGTTAATAATTGATTATGTTCAACTCATTTAAATTAATTGAGCTATTGGGTCATTATTTAATTAGTTAAATAAAAGCCCAATTTGAGGTCAATTGAAAGGAGTAATAAATGGAATGGTTAAATGGGCTAAGCCAAGGCTTAAAGCCCACTTAAAATGTCGGCCAAGAAGGGGCATTTTTGTCCAAGTGAAAGGTTGGTAGAGACTAGGTCATGAGGTCTATATATAGGGGTTCATTTTGAGAGAAACCCTAGCCTCCTTCCTACCTTCTCTCTCCTCTTCTCTCCTTGGCCGAAATCCACAAAGAAGAAGAGAAAATTTCAGAATTTTCTTTACTCTTCCTCTCCTTTCTTCCACCTCAAGCTCATGAGTTGAGCACAAACTCTCTCCACCAATTAAAAGGGCTAATTGAATAGAAGAGAGCATACCTTGGGATTAGACATTCCTCTTCCTCTTGCTAGCACAAGGGTAGAAGAGATTGGTTAATCCTCTAGGTGGACTCGAGGCGGCCATCAATGGAGGAGGAGGCGAAGGAGAGCACCCCATCGAGTCCCATGCCGTAGGATCGAGTTCCGCGAATACGATTTCGCGGGAGGTATAAATTCCACTCCTTTCTCTTTGTGTCGAATTAGCTATGTACTAGATCTTCTTGCTCTTTGTTTAATTGGATTAATTAAAAGTAATTAGTCTAAAATTAAAATTGAGCGATTTCCTAACAATGGTATCAGAGCCAGGTTGTACTTAAGCTATTTTGACACTTAATTAAGAGAAATTTGCTAATTAACGGATTAGTAGAGATGATGCGTTTGTTTGCTGTCTGGAAATGGTATTTTCTGTGTTGTTTCGCGTTTTTCGATGTGATATGTTCTCTGGAAGATCTTTCCATCTCCATAAAAGTTGTAGATATTTGTATTGTGATTCTTTTGGCGTTGGATTCACATTTTTCTGAATTAGTATAGATTTATTGTGAATAAAATGGCGACAGTGCGCAGAACCAGTTTTTGCTCGCACTGTCCTGTTTGAATGGCTTGAAAGATTTATATTTTGAATATAAGTACCAGTTTTCTATGGCTAGATTTAAAGAGGACTTGAAACTCTTTCTGAGCATGTGTAAATTGTTGCATGACTCTGATTAATTTGTGGGTTTTCAAGTATGAAAAGGAAGATCTTGTCAGATCCAGTTTGTTGAGCAAATCGATTGTTCTAATAAACTGTACCAACTGAGAACTCCTTTAAAAATTCTGTTTAAATGGAGTTGTTCTATTTTGAGTTAGGATTCCAGGAAAATTAGTTTCATAATTTTTCATGGAAGTTTGGACCTTCAACTAGGTTAAAATATTTCGATTGACAGTCTGTTTCAGTACAGAATTTGTTGATTGTTTAGTATGTAACTCGATTTGTTTGAACTGAACTTGGTTATTTTCTTTTCATGGATGGATAGCTTATAGTCTAAACTAGTTTTTCTATGTATATTGTATACATAAAAACTGGATAGAAGGTGGTCTAACAGACCAAATGGTTGAGAGGATAAGCTGAAAATCTCATAACGGTGTTTCGTGCACTTGTAAGAGATTTGTCATTTTTGATTCTCCCAGATGGTTTAAGATCTCTTCTTGAAATTTTTACTGGTAATCACAATTATGATACGGAGCTTAAGTAATTTATTTGAGAATTTTTGGAGACCTAAAACCTTTGTTTTTATTGGATTCCATTAGTTACGTTTTTTAATAAATTACTGTTTTTGTAAGTATTCAAACTAGTTGAAATTAATTAGAAAACTCCTTGTTTGATCTCCTTTCAGTTATGGGATGTTGAAAGAACTTTCTAAATGAATTTTAACAAGTTTTGTTGTTTAAAATTGAGAATTTGTACACGGAATTTACTTATGGCAAACAAATCGCAAAGATGCTTGAAAATCGTTAATTGGAAACAAGTGCTTGTATGTGCTAACTTTGTTTTGTAGGTGGATAGTGGGTTTAGTATGGCTCAAGACTCAATGCCTTGTGGTTGTATTTGAATGCATGTGTGAATGTTTGTAATGCGGCCTTTGGTGCCATTAATCAATTAATTTGTTGATTAATTTTTGATGTAACTTTGTGAGGCTTGCATGCCCCTAAGGCTAGGATGGGAGTAGGATATTTTTCACATGTATTTTGTTCCTTTATTTTATAGGATTTGGATCCTTATAGAATTTAGTGGGAGGGACAAGGATTAGATTAGTTTTGCTCCATGGACGATGTGGCGAAACTAATGCAAGCGGGAGCCATACAAACCCACAACTATGAGATGCTTATATGTGATTGCTTGTGATTGCTATGAATTGTCATAGGCTACGTATGGGTGTATGCTTACATGACCACCAAACAAGTGTCACTTAATTGATTGTCCCAAACAAAACATGATTAAGTTAAATCGCCCTCCTTCTCTCTATCCCCTTCTAACGTGTATGATCGTTCATTGATGCATTCTCGCCGACGCGGGACATCGTGTTCCATCATCCGTGTCGGGGTGTAAATCGGATTTACTAGGAGCAAATAGAGAAAGGTTACTTAACGATGTTTTCTAATCGGATTGGACATCGGGGCAAAGTTTGTGGATGTACATGTGATATTTCACAAACCAAGAATCATATGGAATGATTGGTTGGAGAACCTACTCTATCTAGTTGTTTTTTGTGTCACGCCGACGCTAGCACCATTTCAACTAAAATAGGGATCTTGGAAAACCTACTACATTAGGGACATTAAATAAATGTAGTGGGAGTTTTATTTGTTATAAATAAAACAATTGCATAAACTAAATGACCGTAAATTGATTTTGTTATAGATGTTTAAATTGTTAATTTTGTTGCGATCAATCTTTGAAAATTAACAAACTTGTTTCTAAAAGTATTCACTTAAAGAAGTAATACCAATTCCTAAGACACGATCTTAGTGAAGAGAAATTTGAGTATGTCAATTCCCAAAAACTTTCCTCAAACTACCCGAACGTAGCAACGCGATGATTGATTGACTTTTGGCGAAAAGTTATTCAATAAAGCGTGTGCTTAATATCCTCATTTGAAATTTCTAGACCTTTGAATTAGCGAATTCATATGGACTAAAATTAACTCGTACGTTCTCATCGGCTTACTCAAGAAAGTGTTCTTGGAGAAAGTAGATATTAACTCCATCATTTATGATCGAGTATAAAGAATATGAGTTGACCAAGAGATTCTTCTTTTATGAATGTTTCATTGGCTTATAAATCGAAAGATTTAAGTAGCTAATTGACAACTAGAGATATTAATCTCCGATATCAAGGATTGTTGATATTGTCATACGATCTCTTTGGAATTATGAAGGATATAATATTACCTTCTTCGCGCACTTGTTGTTGCAAAAAGGTAATTAGTTAAGTATTCAAGAAATACTTCACCAAGGTATGAGTTGAAATTTCGAGACTCTCATTTATGACCATAAGTCACATGAGGTGTTTTATTTGCCGTTTATGGGAGGCATTTGAAAGGTTGTCCGAAATACCATGATTGTGACGATTAGAAATATTCTAATCCTAAGATGTATTTGTCGTTCAAAATATCTCACTATCTCTAATTCACACTAGTAACTTGATACTAGTTCATATGCTTGCATTTAACGAAATGTGTTAGCAATGAAAAAATAAGAGAATGTTCGAGAGATGTAAAGTAAACTCCGTATAGGAGATGACTTATTCGTTTAAGTCATTACCGTTGAATACGTAGAGTTATCTTTATTAAGAGTTTGTTTAGGAATTGAAGGTTGCATACCTTAATTCTAAAACTCTAAAAAATATCTCCATTTCATATTCAATGATGGATGATTATGTTTTTGTAAAAGACAAGATCTTTTATTATGATTTTGTTTATATGATTTCATGCATCTTGATTGAATTTGCTTGAAATAGATAAACAAGTTTTGAATGACAAATAGGATGCGTAAGACTTGACATAAAGTATTTGACTTTCATGTTATATATAACCGCTTAGTCACATACATAAACGAGAATCGCATTATGAGAGTCTACGTAACGTAGAGCTCGTAATTCAATTCGATTTCAAATCGATTGATATGCGAATCATGTTTGTTAAATGACAAAAGCGCCTTTAACCTATGAAGGTTTAAGGACAAGTGAACTAATTAGGACTTATACATATCGATGTATAAAGACCAATAAGTACTTGTGCAATGAAAGGTTGTTGATACTTTACTACTTAACCAACGATCATTGTAGATATTAACATATCTATTTGATAAGGTATAAGTATGAACCTTTTGACTAGTTCAAAGGAGTTCAAGAGTGAAGTTTAAAAGACCGTTCAAGAAAAATAGAGGTCTTACAATTAATCGTGGTAAATAAATAGTTAAGTCACATGATTTGAAATATTGCCTAAAGAGTATGAAAATAGTTTCATAACTCGCTCCATGAGGAATAATATGTCCAAGAATGGAGGTATCGAACAGTTTTTTGTTCGATCGATAACAAATCAAATGGACTTATTCAACTCGTATTAAGGAATTATGTTTGAGGATAATATTGTTTACACTGAATGGTGTTCCATCGAAGTCTATTGAGGAATATATCTTACGAGATTTTGATCTCTAAGTATAATGCTTCTTAAGTTTTGGTGTTGATAAGCTTATTTCAAGATCGTTGATAAGCTTGTACCCAAATAAGACATTTAATATTTGTAGGATGCTTTATATTAAAAGGCACTACTTCCACGAATATGATAAGAACAAAGTAGTTGTTGCTAATCATAATGTAGTCTTGATGAATTGAAATTCTCAAGAAGAAGTAGTGGGAGTAAAGTGAGCATTAAAATAGTTTATGCATCACTACAAGAAGTACTCTTATGGGAAACTTGTCACTCCATACATGGTACTTAGTGGGAGTTGAGCGAAACTTCATTCACAAGTTGTTTTGAAAGAAGTTTAATAGTACGCTCCTTCCAATGAGGACTCAACCATCTCACGAGTTGATGATGTTCGAGAAACTCATGGAATATATGAGGAGTCAAGAACTCGTTCAACAAATCGTTGTAGAAGAAGTTCATGAACCTCAAGTACTAATCCTACAAAAGATTAACGAGAGTTGATTGCCTAAGCCGTTTGGTGCATTGGCTTCACGACATTCTCAAACTTAGCATATGAGAATCCGTTGATAAACAAGAAAAACGATGGAACGATCCGATTCCACATATATGGTTTGAATTCATATGATCTCTAAATAAAATCCATGTATAACAACAAGGTATAGACCTTGGTTGATGTTCATGAAGGAGCAATCCATCAAGAACATTTTAGATCTTCAAAAGGAAAGATCGACATGGATAACAAATCGACTATGTACAAAGCGTGGCTTCTCGCTTGTAGCTATGTCTAAGTCGATGACTAGTTGACTACGTACAAAGCACAACCTCTTGCTTGTGGCTATGTAAAAGTCAATAAAGATCATTCTAGCAATAGTTGTATTTCATATATATTGATATATGGAAAAACACATAAAACCGCCTTCTTCGTATGAATGAAGGATGATGTTGTGCATTTGACACAAATCGAGGTTTTATGTATTGCTAAAAACATACGCATGCTTCAATGAATACAAGAGAGACACATGTTTCATCTCTTAAGATAACATGAATACGATAGTCAAGGATATCCTCGAGTACCTTATGAGAAAGAGTGATATAATGTTTGATCTCTTAAGATGAAAGAGAGCTCGTGTAAGTTAATTACACTAATGCTAGTTTTTCGAAAGATTGATATAATCACAGTTGAAATACATATTTTGCTAAAAGGTGGTGTTGTAAGTTTAGAAGGTGTTCTAAATGAAATATTACAACCGTTTCCGTCACCAAAGCAAAATACATAGCAACTTGTGAAGCAATAAAAGAAGTTTATTTCGGATCGATTTCTTAGTTGAGTTATTATGGTTCTAAGCATCTCGAACTATAACTTACTCCTAAAGAACCCAATGTCACATTGGAGATTCAAATATGATCTATAACGATATCACTTGATATCATATGATGGTGATCAAGAATATATATAGGAGAATATATATATACATGGTCAAACAATTTTTGGATAGGTTCGCGAACACAGCGAACACTCTAGCACGACCTCTACCTTGAGCAGTATACGAGATGCAGTTATGCATCCATACGTGGTGGACGTATGAGTAACTAGCTATAAGCGTATTATTTATTTTGAGGTCCGAGACATGTATATATGTAGATATATGACATTGTTCTCAATTCTTCGTTGGCTAGAAGTCACTACTGATTGACTCTAGGCCAAGTGGGAGATTGTTAGAGTTATGTCCTAGAAGTCAATAATTTAATGACTTAATTATTAGTTTATGTTTTGAATGAGATTTTATCATATGTTCCTAGGTTTATTATTGACAGATCATTCAGGTTGAGGATCTGAATTGTAGATCTCTGTTGATCATTCTTTAGAATGACAATAATAAATCTAAACGGTCCATAATCTTGATAATTGGCAAGGAACATTAATTATCATATAAGATTAGTATGCAAATTAAGTGATGATTAAGTTCTACTAATCATAGGTAAAGAGTTACCAACTTAATTGCATATGTGTATGTTATGGAACATAGCACAGGACTTGACCCATCGAAATAAACATATGGATTGTGTTATGTGTCATTGTTTATTTCGTTATGATTTTGGTTCTAAGTTTGAGATGTTTATCTTTTCCACATGAGGATAGGTTCAATAAATACTGTCTACCGCTGATTCCCGATAAGGGCTGCTATACGGACTTTATTTATGTTCTCTTAAATTGTGCGGGGAAAAGTTAATCATCAAGAAAACCGTATGTCCCTCATTAATTCACTTAGTGAGTGACGATATCTGTTTGGGCCCCTTGATGGAGATAGATTGTTTGCATGCAACTTTATACAATTATCTCTAGATCAAGAAACGTATAATCTGCAAGAATGACACATTCCTATCTTGGATTATACAATGATATCGTGAGACATAAGAATCAAAATAGGGAAATACATATATTCTCTTATGCAGGATTTAAATACTGTAGCAGTACACTATTTATGCGAATTGGGAATCATAACGTGTTGCTAGATACCGCTTATGATTATTGGAATTAAATAACGATTTATTTCCATGTCCAACATAGCATAAATCCTCAAAGGGTCACACAAATAGAGCTTTAACCAAACAGTGCATTATTTATTCGCAACAGTGCGTATTGCGAAAATATGATAGTTTGATTAATTAATTGTATAGCGTTGTGGACCGTTATAATTAATTAAGTCAAAGGGATCATATAGAAATAAATCAATGCATATGCTAATCCCAAATTAATTATTAATGAGTTAATAATTGATTATGTTCAACTCATTTAAATTAATTGAGCTATTGGGTCATTATTTAATTAGTTAAATAAAAGTCCAATTTGAGGTCAATTGAAAGGAGTAATAAATGGAATGGTTAAATGGACTAATCCAAGGCTTAAAGCCCACTTAAAATGTCGGCCAAGAAGGAGAATTTTTGTCCAAGTGAAAGGTTGGTAGAGACTAGGTCATGAGGTCTATATATAGGGGTTCATTTTGAGGGAAACCCTAGCCTCCTTCCTACCTTCTCTCTCCTCTTCTCTCCTTGGCCGAAATCCACAAAGAAGAAGAGAAAATTTCAGAATTTTCTTTACTTTTCCTCTCCTTTCTTCCACCTCAAGCTCATGAGTTGAGCACAAACTCTCTCCACCAATTAAAAGGGCTAATTGAATAGAAGAGAGCATACCTTGGGATTAGACATTCCTCTTCCTCTTGCTAGCACAAGGGTAGAAGAGATTGGTTAATCCTCTAGGTGGACTCGAGGCGGCCATCAATGGAGGAGGAGGCGAAGGAGAGCACCCCATCGAGTCCCATGCCGTAGGATCGAGCCCCGCGAATACGATTTCGCGGGAGGTATAAATTCCACCCCTTTCTCTTTGTGTCGAATTAGCTATGTACTAGATCTTCTTGCTCTTTGTTTAATTGGATTAATTAAAAGTAATTAGTCTAAAATTAAAATTGAGCGATTTCCTAACACTCCGTATACTATTATTCTACTATTATCCGCTTCTCTAGATATTTTTCAGATTTTATTTTTGGACATGTCATTAGTTGTAGATTAGAGATACCATCAATTTATACTTACACTTAGAAATTATAATATAGGAATTAAAATGATCCAACTTATGTATGGTGTAGTTCCTAACTAGTTTTTAACCAAAGCTTTAGGCTTATCCTTGTTCCACCACTGAGTATTCGCGTACTCAGCCCACATAATTGCTTGTGGCGCAGGTTCAGGTTTGGTAGACTTAGCAGAGGAGTTCTTGCCAAAAGACCAAGCCGAACTGGAATAGTATTTATCCGCTGTGCTTTATTACTTATGTTTTGTTTGTATGATGACTGGAGATTTTGATGTGTGTTTATTTTACCAGTCTCTTGTGTTGTATGAACAAACCATACCATTATTATGTGATATTATTTGTGATATTTGTATATGTGACACTGTTTTATAGCCTTACGTGTGCGCAGCAGATTGTGCATATGTGGCGGGGCTGTCCTCCCCAGATTGCGGCTTGGTTTGGGGTGTGACAAACGAAACGGTCGAAATTAACGAAATGTAACATAGTGGAAACACCAGATCCAGTTTAATTGTGTCAATTAGGTAAATCTTAAAAACAATATTAAGATAAATAAAATTTTAAAATTTATAATCTTCAAATGGATAATTCAATCATAACAATAAGATTCACTCGAAATCGAAATCTTTTAAATTGTGTAGTATCTAAAAATGACTTAAATGATTCTAGCAAAATCAAAGCTCAAATTACTAGATTAATTAAGCTCAAATCAGAATTTAATCTAATAAGAAAAATCAATTAAATTGTTTATATGAGTTGCAGCATTCTTAGCCACACAGTTCCTGCCACAGAAAATCCCAAAGATAAATTTTGAGTTAAAAATCCGAAAATCACTTATTTCTCTCCCTCTCCGCTGGCACCATCCCCTTCCTCTCTTCTTTCTCGTTTCCTTCGTCTCGATCGTTCGATCGCCTTCGTTCTTATCTTCTCCTCCGATATTTATCGGAGTTCAAAGGTCAAAAAGGGATGTGATGTGGCTGGCCATTAGCAACGTGCCACGGCGCAGAGATGCCCTCTCGATTGATCTTATCCTTGTCTCCGATATTTTGTTGAGGCGGTGGATCAATCTGTTGTGAATCTTGAGTTTCGAGGTGGATTGATCTTCATCGTTCGTAGTAGGTTGTTCTTATCCCTTCTCTATGTTGTGTGCTACCTATAAAAGGGGGCAGAGGTCGAGTTTCTGGTTTTTGTTGTTGGTTCGCCTTACCTACGTAAAGAGAGAGAGAGAGAGAGAGAGAGAGAGAGAGATAAGAAAAGGATTGAGAAGAGGCAAGGGAAGACGAGGGAACAAACTGTGGTATATTGTCTCCTCCTCTCTTTCAATTTCGGTTTTCATGAGTAAATTGGGTAAAACTGAGATTAGGCCTTAAACCCGTAATTAAAGCTTAATGGTGGCTCAGTATAGGATTGACATGAAATATAGATGATGTTTGTCAAGGAAATTAGTTGATTTTACAATTAATTTGGGTAATTGAGTATGAACGAGAGGATTTAAGTAATGGGTTTGGTTAAGCCAATTAAATGAAGAAAAGACAGTGTAATTCTTGTGCAAGTCCACCAATCTGACCCCTCTATGTATTTGCAACGATGGTACATGTCTTGTACCAGCCTCAATTGAGGCTAAATACCGTTCTGGTACCATTCTGGTATGGTTCTGATGTAAATTGCGAAGCTGAGGACTTGTTTGTGAGAAATTTTATGTCCCAGGGATCCATTTGCAAATTTCTAAGGGTCTATTTGTAAACAAAAAGGGACTTAATCGTAAAGATTTTAAGTTTAGGGGCCTATGGATAAAGTGAGTGGGATTACGGGTCGGATTTGTCCCTTGGTTATCGGATCTTGTCAGGTGGGTTGCGGACCCGATAAGTTGGACTCAAGTCAACTGGTCAGGTTGACTTGGCTGAGTCATGTTTCGAGTTGGGCTTTGGGCCTGTATTTGAATTGGGCCTCTTTTAATTATGTGGATAATTTCCTTGAGGCCGAGAATAATTTCGGAGTGGGCTACTGGATTATTTTTATAATAGCCTTAATCCAAAACTTAATCAAATGATTAAATAAATAACTATGGATTTAATGATTATCATAAGACTTAATTCAAACTTAATCTATAGAGATTAAGTAAAACAAATTGTGGGCTTAAGAATAAATAAAATTAATTAAAGGAAAGGCCATTAGAAATAATCGGGGATTCCTTTAGTTAAGCGGGATTCGATTTTTCGGGAGATGATGAGAATAGTCCGAGTGAGTCAAGAACAGATACAATGACATAAAGCACCGGCTTTCTGATCCTAAACAAACCAATCAAATAATTTAGATTTTAATTTTCTATTTCCAATTGTTTTCTTGATCTTAGATTATAATTTTCTGATTTAAATTTTCGATAGAACAAATAGTTAAATAATTTAATAAATATTAAGCAATGCAAACTAATTAATTAAGTATTAAATGAAAATGAATATTGGGAAAAACACTATATAATAAATAAGTGAATATTTTCAATCTAAAATATAATTCATAACTTATATAATAAAAATAAATATAAACTCTTAATGACTGGAAAGTCAAAACCAATTATTAATAATAAGATAAAATACTTAATAATATATTTTAAAACATAATCCTCTAAATAAATAATTTGAATCTAACTATCCAAATATCAACCAGTCTGGTTAATTTAGGCCATCAGTATGGTAACCCAAGAACCGCCAATAATTAGGTTATTTAGGTTACTTTAAGTATTTAACGGTTAGTAAGAAAGTCACTTGTTTTATTAGGAAACCGAACTAGAATCACTTGACACGTGACTATCAAGCCTAGCAAACCGTTAAGGGAGAGAACCCAAGTATGATGGCCGTCAAGCGTCCGAACCATCATGAGATATCGAGAAACTACGTTTAAGCTTTCTACTATCCAGGTGCGGAATTACGTTGGATTTTTGTTAAAATTTAAGTAATTAATAAAATATGTTTTTATTCATATGCATATTGTAAATCCGTTTGCCTGCATGACCGTATTCAAGCATTTTTAAATCATAGTGCCCAAATATTGATAAAACTGCATTTTGAGATGCATGTTCTCCGCTTTGAGAAATTTGAAAGAAATATAGTCAGATATTTGGATATGCCATTGTGATTGATAAATCCGACTCATGAATGATCTGACTGAAATGATTTATTGTGATATGCCATGACATGCCTGACATGATATGTATGCTCCTGGTCAAGAGTTACATCTCTCATGCCGGCCAGGTAAGGGAAAGATCCCTCATGCCACCTGGTCAAGAGATGTAATCTCTCATGCCGGCCAGGTAAAGGAAAGATTCTGTATGATTTTGTATCACTCTCCGGAGTCGGTTGGCCCCCGGCTTCGGCCAGTTCGATAGCGCTATGCGGATATGGAATTCCCTCATGCCACCTGGTCAAGGGATAAATCCCTCATGCCGGCCAGGTAAGGGAAAGGTCTCCTTATGTGCCCATCCGGATGGGAAAGGGACCTGAGTGATTATGATTGTGGAAATTATGTGAATAAATTGTGACATGTTCCGACTGATGATATGCTCGGACCCCTGACACGCTCAGTTTCCTATCATATACGGACATGTGTTGTCTGCGATGGGATTCGTGCCACGTGTTCAGTTCCGATATGTGCAAGATTTATGCCTTGTCAGATTTTGTTATCCTGTCCAGCTTTGATTAAAATCATATGCAAGCAATCATGTTTATTTGTGACATCTTTTCAAATGAAAAGTTTATAAGTTTTTTATAAAATTGAAACACACATGCTTTATTTTATTTACGGGTATTATTTCTAGAACTTGGATTTTAGCTTAAATCCACGTACTGGAACTAAAACCCGCACTGAGAATTTATTTCTCACTCCGTGCTTTTGCATGTTTTCCACAATGGATGTGGGTTCCAGGTTGCAGAGACGGGCTCGATCAAGTCAAGTGAAGTTAGACCAAAATTTGTCTTGCCATGATGACTCAATGAGTCATAGGAGACAACATGGTAGATCATGGTAAGCTGGAACTTAACCCTTGTAATTAGTAAGGAAACGCCTTGCGGGTGCACAGAGATTGTGTATTCGCGGCGGGGATTGTCAAGTCCTATGTGTCGGGGTGTGACACGAAATTTTCGTGATTTACATATGGACGAAATCGTTTCATTGTTTCGTTAACCGTTTGGTCCTACCAAACGAAATTGTTTTATTGTATTGTTAACTATTTCGTCCGGACGAAACAAAACAAAAACGATTAAACGGACTTTCATTTGAAGGCCTACCTGTTCTTTCTTCCATCTCGCCTTTCCCCCCTCCAACTCCACCTCTTTCCCTCTATCTCAGCCTCTCGCCTCCACCATGTGAACAATGTCTTGTTTTTTTCAAGATGAATATATACGACCACAAATTGACATATACAAAGATAAAATAAACACAAATAATCAAAGTGAACAAATATAAGAAATTAAATAACATATAAAACAACCAAAGTGAATACATAAAAAACAAACAAAAGTGAACTCGAACAAAAAAGATAAAGTGAACATATACAAAGAGAAAACTAAACATATACATAAACAACATGAACATATATATAGACATATTGGATGCTTCTTTACTATTGCTGATTCATTAAATATTAGATGCTCCCTTGTTATAATTAAATTTCCAATTACATCTATTAGATACAATATTAACTAAATAAACATTATACACTCCTTTGTTATAAAAAATCGTACATTTATACATATTAAATAATTCCTTAGTATCACTAAGTGTCAAGGTATATAAAATTTTTAAAAGAGAATGAAGAACGAAAATAATAAAGGGGAGGTGGAAACAGGGGCAGAACGAGCAAGAGGAAAGAAGAGAGTAGGGAAGGAGGAAACATACATGTTGAAGAAGAGAGGGATATGGGAGATAGGGGATGACGGAATGAAGGAGAGAGGCAGGGGATGATGGAATGAAGAAAAGAAGGAAGGGATCAGACGCGATGAAAGAAAACGGAGGGGAGCGTTGGGCGCTAAAGGAAGGAAGGGAGGGAAAGAGGGGAGACAGGAGGGAGCGCTCAGATAGGTGGTGAGTAGTAATTTTTATTTTTATTTTTATTTTTATTTATTTTTTGTTCTTCTTCGTTATTCTATCATTTTCCTTTTCTTACTTTCTATTTTCTTTGTTTTTTTTAGAGGAATCATTTCGTTTGATAATTTCTAGACTGGCAAATGATTTATAAACCATTTAATGGTATGCTGACCCATTACTGTACTTAAATGTACAATTTATAAAGTATAAATTGTATTTATCAGAATGAATGACGTCAGGCCATCTATTTAATAAGAGAGATCCAGTTCCAAACCCTGCAGCTGTGGTTAATTGCTTGATACTGGGAATGGATTAGTCTGATTAGAAAAAAATCAATATAAAGGGTATAGAATGGTCCACGTAACTTCTTCTAGAAGCAAATTACCTCACAAGTAACAAACAATCCGCAACTGAAAATATTTCCCTTTTATCTCCAAAAGAAAAAAAAACAAAATATTTCCCTCTTGCACAGTTGCACTACTTGTACCCGCTTTCATATTCAATATGGCAATGTATTCTTGGCACAAGTAATTGGAACACTTTCCACGTTTCCGGATTAAGAGAACTGTGTGCTCAAACCGCTGTACCGCTTCTTTTCCATTGGTTGTTCACTTGTTCTCATTTTTGGTCGTAAAAGGGCAAGTATGACTTGGTCTCAGGAGGAAGATTCAGCGTACATACTCAAAGGAGTGATCTATTATAATTGGCTTTGCTTGAATTGTATCGATGTACATTAAAACATTCAGTTGGGGAACAAATTTAGAACGTCGTTGCTTTCAACGAGCCATTCTCTGACTAACTAATCGAACCGTATTTACAGATTCAACGAATTCAATCTCAAAAAAAAAAAAAAATAAAACCGCAACAGTTTTGGAAGGGATTGGAAAATGTTTAAATGGTGAAGCTTCATATAAAACATAGGAAAATATATATATTGATATAATATATATTTTTTTTCTACTATTTTCATCACTGAGCCACTAAGCTACATACATATATCAATATAATAATTATATCAGAATTATTAGATTGTGCAATTATAAATATTATTAATTGAGAACTAATTCTTGGTTTATTGAGAAAGGACGACGACACATCAACACACTATTTTAGGAATCCTCCGTGGACATTAAAATTTTAAATAAGTTGGGAGAGTTAATCCCCATCTTATCATAAAACAATTATAAAGATTAATCATGAAAATAATTTTAATATTTTTATGTCGTTTTTTTAAATAAAACACATATATATAACACTAAAAATCCTTATATACTTGTATTATAAATAAAAAGAATAAAAAACATTGTCCTCCATTTACTTTTTACTAATCTGCCACCAGCAGTGGACGGAGAGAGGACGGGACTCAAATCCTCCACAGTCCTCTACCAAACAGCCATTTTCTTTTTTTCTTAAAAAAAAAATTTAAAATTTTAAAATTCAAATGTTCAATCTAAACAGTTGATCTTATTTAATTTTATGGACGATGCGTTTTTATATAAGTTTTATAAAATTTGGACTCGATTTGATACTTGATTAAAAAACCAAATTATGAACATACTAGAATTAATCAGTAATAGTTAACCAAGTTCGTTCATTTATTGACCACTTTATCTAGTATCAAATCAACTCCAAAGTTTACAAAAGTTATATGAAAATATATTGCCCGTAAAATTGAACAAGATCAACAGTTTGAATTCAACATTTGAATTTTTTAATTTTTAAATTTAAAAAAATGGTTGTTTGGTACTGTTCTTTTAAGGACGGTTGAGGATTTGAGTCCGGAGTCTGGACAGAGAGAGACCTGTTGAACTCGGATCCTCAGTAGTCTTCTTTTTTTTAATATTTAAAATTTTAAAATTCAAACGGAGAATCTCAACCGTTGATCTTGTTAAATTTTTACCGGCGATGTATTTTCATATAAGATTTATAAAATTTGAAATTGATTTGATACTAGATCAAATGGTCAACAAATTAACGAATCTGGTTATATTAATTTTAATACATTCATAATTTGGTCACTTAATCAAGTATCAAATTGTCTTCAAATTTTATAAAATTTATATGAAAATGCATCGCTGATAAAATTTAACAAGATCAACGTTTGAATTCTCTATTTAATTTTAAAATTTTAAAATACTAAAAAAAAAATGAAATGAATGCTTGGAGCAGCCCTTCGATCAGCTGCTGAGGATCCGGGTGCGAGACACATTGCCTTAGCCAATCTTGTATCCCCTCTACATCGACATGGGGTAGATTTTGTAGGAGAGTTTTGAGATGTGTGCAACTACAAATCTCAGATAAAATCATGTCGAAACATTACTAGAGCTGGAAACTAAAGAAAGAAAAATATGCAAATGAAAAAATAATTATATTATCTAATTGATCTACATCGTCTAGTTTGGATCAAATGATTTAGACTGAATCTAATATTTGTACCAATAAAAGTATACAAATCTGAATCCCACAGTCCAGAATTAGCAATTCAAATATTCCTAAAACGATTTATGAAAAACTAAGTTGCGATAAAATGTAATTCGGTTTGTAAGAAACTATTTTGCGAAAAAATGAAGGTACAATCATTTAAATCTTATTTAATACGGAAATGATAAAAATAGAATAATTTTTTAAAAAATATATTTTGATTTTCTTGGTAATTCGCATCTCTTATTTTTCTTATCAAACTTGTCCTTAAAGAATAAAAATAAAATTTATGACAAGATACAACGAATGCGAAGCACAAATATAAGAAAACTTTTGTATGGTACCACTTACTTACGTCTCCTTGGTCTTTCCAATATTTAAAAATTTTGAAATAAAATGAGGGAACATGCATGACCAGCCCCATCGGTTTCCAATGCTTCTAAAATGCACAAACTTCCGATTTATATTTGGATTTTTCGAAAATTCATTCCAAGTACCCACTATTATATAATCAGAAAACACGCAGAACAGTGTGAACGGTTTGGGGTATTATCGTACAAAATATTCGGTAACCGTATTCTTCTAACGGAATGAGACGTTATTTAATTATTTGGGGTTTCAAGTAATTGGGTGTATATGTTATATGGTCCTATGGATATGCCATTTCTGAATGCAAAGTTGTTCCTGCTTGCTTGCGTATATTAATAATTTAAGACAAATACATGCTCATGCGCATGCACTTGGATATTACTTAAAACAGAATTGGAAGTTTGGAACTGCTTTTTCCCTTGCCCGATAAAGAAACCAAAGTCCAAAGGCTCAATAAGAGAATCAGTTTTTGGTTTAGTGGCAAATAACAATACACCTTGACTCCTTAAGTAAAAGGTCGTATGTTCGAAACCCGGCTGTGGAGTCTTTTATAGATATTTAATTTAAAAATAAGTTGAGTAGTTTAGACCTCCAATTTATCTTAAAAAAAAAATTCCATTTAGTCGGAAATATTCGATGTATGATTTGGCTTCCAAGGAATATTCGGAGCACAAGAGTGGTAGGTCAATGCATTGGCCTTGAATTATCTCGGTACACTTTAAAACATGCAATTGGTTGACAACTTTAAGAGTTTGTAGCTCTCAGTTAGTCATTTCTGATTCTCTCACTGACTAAAGGAGATGTATATGAGTATGGTTGTATACAAATTTGAATTGTTTATTATAGAGTATTTTTAACATTTTATTTACTATTAAAATCAAGCGGAACACACAAAGGCATTATACCTTTTATTCGAATTGAACCTTAGGATTAGGATTCGTTTGGATTGCTTAAGAATAAAACTCGAATTAGTTATTCGGAATAGAAAAGATTATTCCTAAACAATCATTAAAATAAATTTTTATTCCTAATTTTTTTTTAATTCGGACTAAAAAAATGTTTTCAACAACTTCTTAATACAGATTAAAAGATGATCAAAACATAACGGAGATAAAAATTTATTTAGGATCCTAAGGCACTTGGAAGGAATCAAAAGAAGATTTTTTAGAAATGAAATGATAAATGCTTGGCAGTCCACCCGACCCTTAAAAAAAATTATTTAGGATGTGGATCACTCAAAAAAACAAAACTCTTAACTAAAAAAAAAGATCATTCTCAATTATTAAGAATAATAGTTTTTATTCAGAATAACTAATATTAATTTTATTCTTAGGAGATCGATTTAAACCTAGCTAGCTCTAAACCGTCCAACAACTAAAACTCTTAAACCTATTTCTTGATTTTTTTGAATTCCACTGGATAAGTTTTTTTTATTTTGTCGAACTAGGAATTAGAAAAATCCAGTATCAACAAATTGGATTGGCTAGTGGAAGAAAAGCAATTGCTTCTTTATCGGCGTCTGAGTCAAGTTAAGTTCCCGTTGTTCGGTTCTTCTTCGCTTCGCCAACTTAGAAACTTCTAGTTAATGCTTGATTCTTCCTTGAAAAGAGGTTTCTTGAGGCCCTTATACATACTCATTATGCCTAGCATTGAATCGATTGCTATTCACCTTATCAACTAGCAAATCAAGGACGGGTTTTATTGGATTTTGTATCGAGAATCACATCTTTACAAATGTTCTGAGAGTTTGGAACTCGTGCTTTGAACCTCTAGTGCATTGGTCTGAGTTTCATGTGTCTACTAGCGGGGTCTCGCGCGTTGCGCGATCTATTTTTTTCGTAACGGTATTTGTTGAATCTCAGTAATATTTTCACAAATTCCACAATTGCTTCTATGCTTAAATAGTGATTATGATTGAATGCACAATATACAAAATCAAAAGAGAAAATATGAAGGGCAATAACATATTTTAATACAAAGGGTACTCAATTGTCTTGTAATAAAATAAAAACTTAAAGGTAAACAACATTTTTCTATAGAAGTGAAAAAAATGTTCCAAATAATAGAGCTGAATATGTAGAGAGTTCATTAGAAATGTAAAAAAATATAAATACTTTTGTTTAGATGAAGAAAATAAATGCAATGGTCATAGATTCTTCAATTATACTTTTGCCTCAAGGGAGATTAAAGTTATTTCTGTGAATGAGCGAATGTGGTTCTGACTTGCAAGAAATAAATATTTTTCTTAAAATTGTTATCATAACTTTGAGTTGTTCTACTTAAAGGGCGTCATCATATAATACTTCTATGCATATGTATACAAAGAAAAGTGTATATCAGAACTGATTACAAACAAGCCCTCTGAGATAGTTATAGGCTACAATGAACATAGTCTGTACCATGTGAACTATGATGTCAATTTCTTTATTCTTTGTTTATGTACATGAACAAACCCTACGACGGTCTAAAAAAAAAAACCCTAATAGTACATAACTGGTACCACACATCAAAACCAACCGAATCAATAAATTAGTACACACATATTTTTACCAGTTGGAAAGTCACCTTCATAGTGCTATTATCACAATCGAGAATGGCCCCTCAATCATCTACCATCCATGTAAGTCGGACCTAAATTGTACAATTTGCAAGGCTATCTTGGTGAATGCAACAACTATACAATTTAATTAAAAAATAGTATATATGTACTGGTATAAAACAAAATTGAGGTCACTGGTACATGAGAATATGCCAGTTTCTACACACTTTACCTAATAACATGACGCAAAGCATATTTGGGTTGATTATAAATTAAAGCATCGTCATAGTTTAATAAATTAAGGAACATTTCAAAACCAATGTATCGAGATTAGTTCCAGAATATACCGACACAGAAAACAAAGGCCTAATTAGCTACAAACTTAAGCAGCAGTTTTGTGTGCAGTGACCTTTATTTATGCCCATAGGCCATGTTTGGTAGAGGATTAAAGGTGGAGTAACTCATTTAATTCACTTTTACTCCTCCAAACATGATTTAAATTTGGTGGATTAACTATTTCCTCCTCCTTAAGCTACTCTACGGTTTACTCCTCTACCAAACATGGCCTATTAAGTTAAAACGTCAAGCACCATAGATAAAGAGAATTTTATAATAGATATTCATCTGTCCTCAAGAAAGAATTAAAAAAGCAAAATAACACATAGAATAAAACACAACCAATTATTCTTTTGTAACACTTCTAATACTATCAACTAATACTGAACCAAGGACCAACCTTTTTTATTGTTATAAATAGTTATTCAATTCAGCTAATTTTTTTTCTTGTCGGTGCAAAGATTGTTAATGTATCCGAAATAATCAGACCACATAATGTAGTGCATAATACAAATGAAAAGCAATTAAACACACTTCAAATTTGAAATTGTGATTTACTTACAATATAGCACAGATCAACAGAACAAATCTAAAACAAAATTGAAATAACACAACTTTATGAAGACAAAAATAAAGGGACTTACTATCCATTTGAGATGTCTAAGAAAGGTAGAAAAGGAGGTGGTGGGAGCTGCAATGATAAACAAACTATCAGACACAACTTCGTTAGAGATCCCCGCAAATTTCTCGACCGAGCGAGCATAAAATGAAACCTGGTTGCCTAAAAAAATGAAAATGAGAGAAACCAAACAAAATTAGGTCAAATAGCAAATCCTATCCAAAAACTGGATCAACTATCAAAACATAGGAAAAAGAATCCAAACAGGAAATATAATCCCCACAACCCAAACCAACAACCCACAATCGAATCCTAACAATTTTGCAACAAAATCAAACAGGAAGTAATCCTTTATTACGAAGCTAAATAGGTCGGACCAATTTATCAAAATTCTATAACAAACTAACATTCACCTCTGCAGTGAGCCAACAAATAAATTTCAATAATTCGATAGATATTGTAGAGTCCCTCAAGGATCAAAATTCTGTAACAAACTAACATTTGCCTTAGTATGATGGCATTCATCACAAATGAAGAACACTCGTGCAAGAGAGGCCGTGAATCAATTTGGGTTCCATTTTCAATTTTGAATCTGAAAAAAAAAGCGTAGAAAGAATTCATGAATCATGAGATATTGACAAATATGAGTCAGACCAAAAAAATTATAGAAACTTTATATATGTAATTCTTGGGAAATAAAAGTAACTCATATGTTGGAAGTGCATGGATAAATGTAGAAATTAGAGTAAGATCAACAAACCTAACCATTTAATAGCATGAGAACTTCGTCATCAAGAAATTTGATAAGCTGAAGCACTTGTTAAGGAACAGAATGATCAATTCCAATCTAGTTATGTAGAACAACACGATGGACATGTCCAGTCAATCGAAGAACACAGCCCTAAATCGAGCACAGATATTTGAAGGAAACACCTGACATATAACAACCCAATTAGAACTCTGTATGCAAAGGTTCAAAAATAACCAAATGAAATGAGCGAAAAAAAACCTTAAAAGATTTGAACTCACCTTGTCATTAAGATGATCATATTCGAACATATCAATGAATTTGCTGTAATTATCCATTTGAAGTTGAGTATAGCAATCCATACCAGTAAAATTTGATACTGTTGAATCATCGTAGATGACAAAACACCCAGTAATATACCTAAAGCAAATTTTTGTATTTTATAAACTAATTTTATTTGTAGGTTCTAATATAATAAATAATAATCATTAAAATCTAATGGACATGTGAAATTATTCAGATTGGTCTTAGAATTTTTTTAGCTATACACATTTGTTTTAGATATACCCTTGTGGAATATGTGAAGAAATTTATAGAAAAAGACAAAACATTGGAGATATAACTTGGCTAATAATACACATTAATATACTACTGGTTAGTATCAATTTGGTATGAAATAAATGATCAATTGAAGCATACCTTTCGACTTATAAGAGAGGGTCCGATACCAATGCATAGTGGCTAACTGTTTTGATTGTGTGATATTTTATAAGAACCTAATATAAATTTTTACATAACACAAAAAAAAACTGTTGGGTTGATTTAAAATTTAGAGAAAAAGAAAGTTATAAGGAGGTTGCTCTTGCTCCCCCATATTTTTTAAATTACAGATTTAACAATACAAAAGGCATACCAGTTTCAGATGAGGTTGCTCTTGCTTTTATTAAAGAGGTTTGAGGCACAGCGAGCACATGAAGTACACATTGACTATCATACTTCTTACTTTATCTGCATTGTAAAGGTGAAGCCTGCTGATCAGATCTCTTCATACCACAATTCTTTTATCTTTAGTAGGCAAGTTCATCCGTACAGTAAAAAATTATCAAGAATAAAACAACAGTGAGCTTGGTAGCCCATTATTTATAATATATTGCTTTTATACATAACAATTTCTAAGTATGACCACTTTCTGCGTAAGCAAGGAAAGCAATACTGCATATTTTTTGAGGTGTGAAAATTTGATTGATAAGTAATTTGAAGTGCTCAATTCTTTTTTGAAAGATCTAAATAAAAGAAGAAGTCAGTTGAAGTGGTCAATAGTAAATAAAATGTCAGATCATTTCTTTTCCTTTAGTTTTTAACCATGGATGGTACCTACAAAATAAGAAAATTAATTAGGTAAAAATAAAATATCTAAGAGGTACAAATAGAAAATGAATTCTAATAAAATTGCACAGCGATAGCATGAGTCCATCAGAAAATCAATGCGAAGAACATAATGAGAGAAATATATACTTGAAGTAACCAAATTTTAATAACAACATAGATAACGTTATAAAAAATTTTTGAAGGATTCTTATAAGTATATTTTCCTATTTATTATACGATAAGGGGCCATAAAATGTTTTAGTTTCATCCAACACAACTCCTCAATATTTTGCAGAGGCATTGTTCTCAAATCTGATCTGACTATACGTGATTTCAGGTGCATGCATTTAGAACAAAATAAAGTAAGAATTTTTAACAAACCTTTTTGATCTGTAGCATGCGATCTTCCTAGTAGCCAGTTTCATTACTCAATCAACCAAGAAAATGAAACTCCAACAACTATGAATAAAAAAGTTATGTTGAAAGAGAGAAACTAATATGAAGATTAATGATCTTTGAAGAAAGAGAATCTGTAAGGTAAAATTAAAAATAATACTGTCAAAATTGAAATAATTTAAATGCAAAGTACCTCTCTCTCCCAAATTGCAATGTAGACAGGCGAATCCAATACATAAACCAAAAATCTCTTGACGAAATTGAAAACAAAGAACAAAAAAATTGTGAAACTCGGAAACACAAAGGCAAAATTAGAGAAAGAGGAAAATAAAAAGGCATCAATTCGGCGAGAACAGAAGGAGGTTGGAGAACCCACAACAAATTAAAGATGAAAAAGAAGAGAGAAACGAACATGTGAAAGAAAATAACTCGACACAAAGGAAATAAGGACACGACGATTCAGAAATCGAAGAGGCAAACTAACGCCTCACTGTCCCTGGACCAGTAGCAAAGAAAAGCAACAGAGAAGAAGAGAGAATAGAGGTTAGGGCTCACAAAACCAAGAGTACCTGACAAAGGGCCTCCGTACAGGACCACATGAGGAGCTGAGGAACACATGGGGGAAAGCTACTGCCCGGTCCTTCCATTGTATCTGCGAGAGCCATCGATACACCATGTAGAAAGACCGCAGCAAGAGTAAGGGTGAGGCAAAGACAGCGGCGCACACACCAAGAGCACTCCTCGGAGAAGCATCCGTACATAAGCCACATGGTGAGGGCATCTGTCGGTCCATCGAGAGCAACTGCGAAAGAGAAGGAGAGAGTGTGTACGGGAGAGCGCATCGAGGCCAGCGATTGAGAATTCTCCAGAAGAACTCGATCCAGCGGTAGAGACGAAGTAGATCAAACGGACAGGATCGAAGGAAAAGAATGAACGGTCCAGATCCGGTTACTGTTCGCCAACAGTGCTTAGCTACAGTACGGATTCGGATCTAAATACCCCGGATTAATATATGTTTCGATTTCGATATTTTTGAGAACTAATACTAATAATTCATATTTGAAGAATTTTCCAAGATTAAATCGGATTTCAAAATGCCTACGTTGATTCGGGAAGATTTTTATCAATATGAAATGAAGAGCTGAATCTAAATTTAAGCATTAAGAAAGTTAAACCGTGAACTCATGAAAAGATACGTTTAGTCATTTACTTTAAACACATATCCTAACCGTACATGAAATATATATTTTTTAATATAAATTTTTTAATCAAACCGGATGCATATATTTACGCACTGTATTATCAATATTTTAGAACTTACAATATTAGTTCTTCTTTTTAAATATTTGGGATAGACAAATGAAATTAGCGACGACTGATGTATAAAAATAGCAAGATTAGACAAGAGAGTTTAACATCAACACATATCCAATCCGCATCCGCACCTTCTTAACGGATTTAGATACTAAGCAAATTGATAAATTTATTATTAAATCCCACGTAACATAGGAAAAAAGAACATTATTATCAAACATGCAGCCCTTGTCAAAAAAAAATAAAAATAAGAAGAGTACTTATGAAAAAACTATTTAATCAATTCAAAGACTTTAATATATTGACCGATGTATAAGAATGGCAGTGATTAAACAAAAGCGATAAACATTAATTACGTATAACTTTCTACACTTTATAGCGGATTAAAATAATTACCAAATGGAAAAATTAATTATAAATCCCACGTAACGTAGGAAACAATAACACTTCTGTCAAAAAATAATAAATAAACAACACTTTTGTCAAACAGCCATGCTAAGCAAAAGATCCAAATCGAGGTGGATATATTATCCATCCACCAACAAACTATTCCTAATTCAATATCCGAAAACATTTATTTCTAATCACGGTCCTCTATGACACCCTTTTCAAAGCTTTCTATGTAACAACTCATGTCGCATGCATAAATTCGCAAACTATTGCAAAACTAGTCCGCTACACAGATTACTTTCGAAATACCTTCTCATAGGATCTGTACACTTCTTTCTGTTATAGACATTTTTGGGTCGTTTGAATAAAAAAAGGGAGTTGCTAGTGTCAAACATATAGGACACGTACACTTGTCCAACGCGATGAAATTTTAATTTTTAAAATTGGAATGGCCGATCCAAACCACTCAAATTGTTCTGTGTTATAAAATCTTCATGGAGACCAAATTTTATATTTTTTCAAATTTTTTTACTATTTTTTTGGAATTTTTCAATATGCTCAATCTAAAAAGTTCTGAACCCTTCAATTTTGAAAATTCGAAAAAAATAGTTAGAAAATATGAAAAAATATAAAATTTGATTATCAAAGATATTTTAATATAGAGATCATATTGAGCGGTTTAGATCGACCGTTTGAAATTTTAATGTGCTATGTTTAGATCGTGTTTGACGTCCTATATGTTTGATTCTAGCATTACTCATAAAAAAAATGATTAGTTTTTTTAGACTTCTATCTTCTTCCTCGATTCCAACAACTTTGTCTCTGTTCCCACGGCTTCTTATTTATTTCTCCCGCGAGATCCCATCTCTTAGTACTAACCTTTTATTTCATCTCTCTCTCTCCAGTCAAATCCAAATTCAAAGAGAAAATGGACTCTCTCTTCAACTCGGGCGCCGAGCGGGCCGCGCGCCGAGCAGCCATCATCGCCAACCACCTAATCCAATCCGAATCCGCCTCCGCCTCCGCTTCCCTCCTCTCGGCCTCCAGCTGTCTCCACTACAACCCGCCTGAGCTCACCAACCCGGCCTCCTTCAACCCGACCCACCTCCGACGAATTCTCGACGGACACCACGTGGAGGCGCGCGATTGGCTGTTCAAGCTGATGGAGGAGAGCCCTTTGTTCTGTCCCAAGAAGCGGTGCGAAGGGAAGGTGTTCGTCGCGCCTGATTACAACGCGACCAAGGAGCAGCAGAGAGAAATGACGATGAGGAGAATCGAGTATCTCTTGAATAATGGCGTGTTTGAAGGATGGCTCACTGATTCGAGCGCAGACGCCACCATGAGGAAGTTCGCGCTTATGGAGTGTCTTGGAGTCTATGATCATTCGCTTGTGATCAAAATCGGGGTTCACTTCATTCTCTGGTAGTAATTTCTCTGATATTTTCTATTGTTTTTTTCTTTTTTTAAGTTATGATCCATGGTTTATATACTGATATGGTTAATTGAGCTGGCATCATTTGAAATTATCAGTTATTGACTCATTCTAAACAATCGAGTGGAATGTCTGACAGACCAACTTTCACTAGCTGCTTGTTGTATACAATGTTAGCAGCTGGCGAAAAATACTGACAGAATGGGGCACCAGCTTTTATTCTTTAGTATTGGAAAGTCATAAAGTGAGTTGCTTATTGCTTAATTACTGATTTGATGGTAACAGGGGTTCGGCTATAAAGTTCTTTGGCACAAAGATTCACCACGAGAGATGGTTGAATGACACTGAAAAGTACAAGGTCCTGGGTTGCTTTGCAATGACAGAATTAGGTCATGGAAGTAATGTAAGTGGATGAAATATTAATTGGTTTTGCTATTTTAGAAGCATTGAATTGAGTAATATATAAGCCACTGATTTGTACCAGCTGGTAACTAATGGTACATGACTATGGTTGTGCTTAAAATTGAGGTACTTCTTATCTTGAATTTTCTACTGAGGTAGCCGTATAACTCACATAGCACAAGTGCACCACTTGTAATTGGTACAGTAGCAACTGAAAAGTATCATCCTATAGTTGATTAGCAGATTAGGCGTAAATATCTTTTTAGTGATCATATAAATCAAATTTGCATTGATTTCAAGGTCCGAGGGGTTGAGACAATTGCAACTTATGACTCCAGTACAAGAGAGTTCATCATCAACACACCTTGTGAATCAGCCCAAAAGTACTGGATAGGAGGTGCAGCAAATGTAAGGGAGCTAACTTAAATTCTAGCCTGTCCTACATGTTTTTGTGACAACAAGGATCAAATATTAATATAAGAATACCTGGGCATCACATTGAAATAAAAATAAAGAGTACAAGAATTGACTAGGGAATTGGTATATTCCTTAGTAATTCCTGTATACCTTTTCCCTTACCAAAACTTCTATTTTACAATAAATGAAATTATTTACAAAACAAAATGCACACTATTTGTCAGAATGTGGGGTACCTATGGTTTGTGGTATCTCAGTTCTCAGATATTAATTAACCAACAATGACTATGTAGCGAAGAAAAGTAAAAATAACCATTCTGACTTAGTTTAAATCACATTCTCTTATAGCAGTTCTTTATTCCATATTATTCACTCTCGTCTCAGTAATTCTGAACTACAAAATCTTTCTGGCAATATTTTCTTTTTTTTTATATAAAAAAAGAAAACACACTGAAGCAGACAATTAACTTGGGTGTCTAGGACTAATCTGAAGCAAGATATATAATGGGCATTTTTCACAATGATTCAATGGAAATGACCAAAAATTAAAATACTTGAGCTTTAATAGAACTGGACTATTAATATCACTTCTGTCATGTCTCTTCTGTAACAGCATGCAACGCATACTATAGTTTTTGCGCAACTACTTATGAATGGAAGAAATGAAGGTGTGCATGCCTTCATAGCACAGATTAGAGATTCCAATGGCAATCCATGTCCTAACATTCGCATAGCTGAGTGTGGCCATAAGATTGGTTTGAATGGTGTTGACAATGGCCGTATCTGGTTAGTAGACCTTATTTGATGCATTTGTACAATTGCTTACAAGTTCGCCCTCCAAGGCATGTTTGATTTGCTTATTATTATAGGTTCTTTTGAAAATGACAGTAATGTTTTTTCACCTAGTAAATAATACCTGATTTTTCGTGATATACTTGTGATGATAACCAGAATGCTTTGTTTGGTGTGAGGGCAAGTAAATTTACCTTAGATGCCTTAGTTATGTTATTTATTCCCCTATGCCTTCAGTGAGGTAGTTGAGCAGACTTATAATTTGAGTGCATTTTATATAAAGAAGTCACCACTGGTGGAGAGCTGGAGATAATATGTTAAATTCTACCTAGGCAATCTAAACTCTTTTTGCTTGATGCGGAATGGGGGTAAAAATGTCATTAATGCCAATACACCAAAAGTATCATGAATTAATTGGAGGTATAAGAAAGGGGATACCTTGTTTGTAAAAGCCAGTAAAATATTAGGCTCTTGTGAAATAATCTTTTTCTATTACTTTTTGCTTTGGGACCACAGCCTTATGTAATACAATTGAGTCCATTTGATCAATATATCAATACAGCAGAAACTACAGCAAATAAAACATAACAAAGCAGGACCCAACTGTTTACTGACCGTGATTAGTGAAATAATTAGTAATTATGATTCTTTAGGGCCTGATAAAATGTCCAAATGCACCAGGTTCGATAATGTTCGTGTCCCACGAGAAAACTTGCTAAATTCGGTTGCTGATGTGCTTCCTGATGGACAATATGTTAGCTCAATAAAGGACCCTGATCAGGTAATCTAATCTTGCCTCAATAATGAGTTTTTGGTTATTGAAATATAGTTAATACTACATGGTTGCATATGCTATTAGTTCAAAGCTTTTGGAGTAAATAATAGTTGCATTTCCTCTGAGCCAAAGATCCCAATTTTGGTACCTGTCAGGGCTTATTAAAGAAGTTACCACACTTGATTGGTATTAATAAGAATATAAATTCTAAACTACTGCATATTGCCTACACTATGTGCTAAAGCTTTTAGACCAATTGTTTGTTAACATTTTTATAGAAGTAGTAGATAATAGTCCATGGTCTGATTTTCAAAAGTAACTTGCAGAGGTTTGCTGCATTTCTAGCTCCACTAACAGTTGGTCGTGTCAACATTACTGCTGAGGCTGTTTACATCTCAAAGGTACTTCATATAATTCTTGTTCGCTTTCTTGCCATTCTTTGTCTATAATGCAACAGCAAGTAGCTTTTTTTCATTGGGACACACTTTTCATTAACTTTCAGGTGGCCTTAGCCATTGCTACCAGATATGCTCTCTCTAGAAGGGCCTTTGCAGTTACTCCCAATGGGCCAGAAACTCTTCTGCTTGACTATCCTAGTCACCAGCGTCGCCTAATTCCACTATTGGCAAAAGCGTAAGTTTGCTTTTAATTAAGTTTTATTATTCTATAAATTATCTTTCTTTTCCTGAATAAGAGGAAAGCCCACCGAATTCCTGCTCGATTTATTGATATAATAATGGTACTTTCTGTCTAAGTTATAGCACATATTTACCTCCATATTATTCAATGGTAGTATAAACATGACATTAGAGTTATGCTACTTTGTAACGTAACTAATTGTATCAATGAAGTTCATCAACTATTCAATGGGGGCCAAAAATTAAGAATTGCTTGTCACCTTTGACATCCACCTCATCAATACCTTTGTAATCTCAGGTTAACACAGCTGAAGTTGGTTCTTCTACGAGAACAGAAAAGGCATTTTCCTACTCTAATTACTTTTCCTTTTACATGCAGATGTGTTCAGAGTTGTTCAGCTAACTTTTTGAAGACACTTTATATCCAGAAGACTCCCGAGGCTAACAAAGCCTTGCACGTTTATTCAAGTGCTCTGAAAGCTGTAGCAAGCTGGCAGAACATGATAACACTTCAGGTCAAACCTTCAAAATTGATTCCTTCTCTTTCACCTTTTTCTTAAAACACTTCTAATGAAGCCAATGTTAATTTGTGCTACAGGAGTGTCGTGAGGCATGTGGTGGTCAGGGGTTAAAGACAGAGAACCGCGTTGGTATTTTAAAGGGAGAATACGATGTGCAATGCACCTTTGAAGGTGACAACAATGTTCTGATGCAGCAGGTGATTCATAGTTCTAATAAATATGATCTTCTAATGATTGTCAAGCACTTTGGTTAATAGGCCTGTTGCAACGCAGGTCAGCAAAGCACTGTTAGCAGAATATGTAGCTGTTCAGAAGAAAAAGAATCCATTCAAAAGTCTTGGACTACAGCACATGAATGGACCTGTATCTTCAATTCCAGCTGATCTCACAAGCTCTACTCTCAGGAGCTCCAAGTTCCAAGTACATTACCCTTTCTTTTTTTTTCCTCCCCCTATAATCTATTTAAAGATCACAAGGAAGATTTTTTTATTAATTGCTTATATTTCTCTTGGTAGACTGATCTATTCTGCTTGAGAGAGCGAGATCTGCTCCAGCGGTTTGCAAAGGAAGTTTCCTATTACCAAGCTCAGGGTGAAAGCAAAGAGAAGGCATTCTTACTGGTAAGATCCCTCATCTTTTCTTCCGTAAATGGAATGATGTGTTATTTTGTCACAGAAGTTCAGTATTACCCATGTTGGGTTATAATGATGTTCTTTTATTTGGTGTATGACACTATTTTGTACTCTTCTTTCCAGAGCTATCAACTTGCTGAGGATTTGGCTAGAGCATTCACAGAACGGTCTACTTTGCAAGTGTTCCTCGAGGCTGAAATGAATGTGCTTCAGGCGCCATTGAAGGTGCGTCAATACTATGGCGTTTGCTGTTGAATCAAGTATATGTTTTTATTTAGTGATAAAGAAAATAGCAACCTGGGTTCCTTTCTTCAAAAAATGGACAATAGCCTAATTGGGATGATGATTAATTGCTTAACAAATGAGGGAGACTATGATATCAAATTCTTTTAGACACCCAACTTTAAACAAATGAAAGGTACTGATCATAATTACATTAAAATGGTGTTATACTAATCTTGAACTAAAAGTCTTGGCAGCTACCACAAATTGATAGAATGTTGGAAAGGAAACAATTGATCTTATCAAGGATAACAAAAAGTGTTTTCCATCTCAAATTTGTAAACATCCCCAACTGTTATCACAAAATCATAAGAGTAGATTGTACTAAATGTGGAATCTGAAATGAGATAAAAGATTTAGTTTGTATTAACATGGCTTGCTTATCATATTGCAGGTGGTCATGGGTTTGTTGCGGTCAATGTATGTCATGACCTGCATAGATGAGACAGCATCATTCCTCCAGTATGGCCATCTATCGGTTGACAATGCTGCTGCTGTAAGAAAGGAAGTTATGGCATTGTGTACTGACCTAAGGCCACATGCACTAGCTATTGTTAGCTCTTTCGGCATACCTGACTCCTATCTCAGCCCAATTGCCTTTGACTGGATTGAAGCCAACACTTGGGGTAATCTTAGCAGCGAATGAGGTGCCATTTGTAAAGTTTGCTTTTCAAATAATATAGCAGATAGAAAGATGCTGTTGTAATGCAGTAGCTGAATGTTATTTAAGGTATAATAAGCACCCTTTAAGATATTATGTAAATATCGTGGTGCTCCTCTCACTACGGAAAAGCTACGTTACCTGGAATGAAAAGCAAAGGATTTTTCAGAATTCGTCAAATCATCTCTATTTCATATGCGTATATCAAATCATCTCTATTGCCTCAGTCTAAATATGAATAAAAATATATAATTCGTCAAAACAAGCATACAATATATATTTGGGCATATTTACTATTTTTTTAGCTCTTCTTTAGTTTGCGATAATTTAAAACATCGAAGCATATTTAGTTATTTATACTAATATCAAAGGCCGTAGGAGTTGCCAATGATGCTTTTGCAGGATGTCGGCCTGCCTCGTTAATATTTAAAACTGGGGATACATTGAAAAATGTGGCCACATTTTTAAAGCATTTTATCCTGGATTCCATGACGCGCATGAACCAGAAAACATGTAAAAAGTTTAAAGAGAGTTCAGTGGTCCACAAAAGTACCATCTGTAGGGGTGAAAACGGTCACCATTTTGACCGTCCTTTCGTTTCGTTTCGTCCAAAACGAAACGAAACGGTTAAGATTTTTTGTTGCGTTTTATAAACGAAACGGTTGACGAAAGCTTAGAACAGTTTCGTCCATGTGTATTTTCGTGGTATTTTCGTGATTTCGACCGTTTCGTCCAAAACGAAACGGTTAACGCAAATGGACGATCAATTTCGTTTTAAAACGAAACGGTTAACGAAATCGACCGTTTTCGTGGTCGTTTTAGACGTTATGCAGCCATAACCATCTGCTTTTCATTTTGGTATGTACAATTTGAGCTTTACATTAAACTAATTTATACACCGTCATTTTTTGTTTTCAGAAAGCTAGCGTTAGCTTTTTTCAATACTAGAGTAGTCTTAGTATTAGAGTTATTTTTTTAGGGGGCGTTTGTTTGTGACTTAAAGGGTGCATAACTTAAGTTATGTATCCTTAAGTCACCAAACACCTCTTACATAAGATGCCTTAAGGGTACATAAGTTATGCAACCTAAATAGGTTGCATAAGTTATGCACCGGTCCCCTTTAATTTTTTTCCAACAATACCTTTTAGAAATAATTAATAATAATATTTAATAATCTATAATAATTAATAATAATTAATAAATAATAATATTTAATAAGTAACAATAACTATTAAAAAATCATAATTAGTAATAAATATTAATTATTATAATTAATAAATAATAATATATAACAAATAAAAATAATTAATAAACAATATTGATTTATTATTAAATAATTAGTAATATTTATATTATTTAATTAAAAATAATTAATAATATTTCATAATAATAAAATGATTTCTTATTATCATTAATAATTAATTTTTATAATATTTAAAAATTAAAATTTAATTAATATTAATTAATAAATAATAATACTTAATAAGTAACAATAATTATTAAAAAAATCATAATTAATAACAAAGATAAATTATTATAATTAATAATATTTAACAAGTAATATTAATTATTAATAATAATGATTTAAGAATAATAATTAATTGAAGATAATTAATCAATAATAATTTTTATTATAAAATAAATAATAATATTTATAATATTTAATTAAAAGTAATTATTAATATTTCATAATAGTAAAAATGATTTATTATCATCATTAATAATTAACACTAATTAGGTCACAACATATAATACATAATACTAATTCAAATTTAAGGGCATTTTAGTCTTTTGACATGAATATATGCATGCATTAAGTTAGTCATCCTTACTACACAACCAAACATCAATTACATAACACTACATAAACACTTAGGCATCCTTAAATTATGCAACTCCTTACTACACAAACAAACGCCCCCTTAAGCTTCATTTTGAAATACTTAAATTTTTAAAACAAGGTAAGTTTTATGTTATGTTATAAAACAATAAATATATTTGAAGTAAGAAGAGTCCCACGCCCAAGACGGAGCAATGAAGAGGAGGAGACTTGTCCAAGACGGAGAAGGCTGGTGGTCGGAAGAGGAGCTCTTCTGGAAGAGCTTCTTCCAGCTTATAGCTAGAATCAGTGACGGAGGCAGGAATTTTAGATAGGGTACAGATTTTTAATATAGAGGGGTCAAATATAATAAATTGATTGTAATAATGAGTATTTTTAATACTTTTGAGGGTCAATTTGAATTGTTTGTTTAAACTAATGGATATTACACCTTATTTGAATGCTTTCCGATGTTTGAGAGAGAGAGTTAATAAATTGGGTATTAAATATTGACTTTTTGAGGCCAGTAAATGACAAGGGACTAAATAACAATGGCCAATTGAATGACCGGAGGAACAAAATACAAATGAATTAAACCCACTATTTTAATTAAGTATTTCATAAAATTTTCAAAATCATGGAAGGACGATTGCCCATATCAGATCTGCACATGTGGTCGCTCCGCCACTGGCCATAGCTTAGAATAAGACTTGGGAAGAAGGAACAACGTTGAATACTATTTAATAAAGAATATGTTTGGTCGGCCAACCCTCTCTTCTTATTTTACATGGATTTCAAGATTCTTTTTTTTTTTAAAAAAAACCCAGATTTTCTTATGTTACATGTTCCTTTTTTATGGCAGTTCATTTATATACATTTTTTTTTGGCAATTTCTATTTTAGTTGTGCCTTTTTTATAGCTGAAACCAGATTTGTGCGCAAATTTCCTAGAATATGACAATTAATATTAATATATTAATTATTTTTAAAATTTATTACAATATTCTTATCATTATCACTTTTATTTATCTTATTATTAGTATTAAATAAAAATAATTACTTTATTTATAATATCAAACATTAAAATAAACAAAAGAATAATAAATTAGAAATTGATTGAAAGAAATAAAATAAATGATTAATTTTTTTTTCTTCCATTTTTGTTCTCACATCACCATGCAAAAATAGTATATTTTAAGTAAATGATAAATATTATATTTTCTCGGTTAATTAATAAAAACTATGACGATAAAAAGACAAATGAATAAAGTCTAGATAAAAAATATACAAATGATTATTTTATTTCGTCTCTTTCATTCTTCTTTTCAACTCATCATCCAAACAACATTTCTTCTTTCTGCAATAGTACTCTTCTCACTCTTTCCGAAATAAAGCTCTTCCTAATTTTTCTTCTCGGAAGAGTTCTTCCTTGCTTATTATTAGATCCATATATATATATATATATATATATATACGATCCCATTTTAGTCTTCAGATAGGCTGAATTGAATCTGATCGAAAATACTTCTATAATATTCATAAAATGTACAAGTAATATACAATTCATACGCGATATACATGACAGTGGACATCCGAATTAACTATTTGATCGACTAGCACGATTATGTTGTAATATATATATTAATATATCATAAATTTTAGAGGCTAAATTAATGAGTACCTAATGTGGGTTGCACAATAAACCCAAGAGGTATCCTAAGAATCTTCATGCAGCTGGATTGAATATTTTCCTTGGAGGTAGGATATGAAACGAACAAAACGCGCCACATTAGATAATAATTAGCGCGTCTCAAATTTCGGTAGTTGTCATGCCCACCTCAAAAATCATAAAATCATAACTGTCTCTACTCAGAAAACAGCTATTAGTTTTTTTTTTTCCGTTTCTTAAATTTTGGAATTAGGGCATGAATTTTCGTATACTTTCAATTGAAAAAGTAAAGCGCAATCGTAGAATTTCAGCGTACATTGAGATAATTAGTTTTATGCCACCGTAAATTTTGTTAATTAGAAAAATGCCATTCTTAAATTACTAATTAAATTTATGCCATCATAGATTTGCTAAAATTAGTTTTATGCCACTATTTCTTCAAAAACTTACTAAATTCTAAAAATGCCATTACCAAATTTGCCATTACATTTTTTAAATGACCAAATAACCCCTCATTAAAAACAAACCATTTAAAAAAAAAGAACAAACAGCACTCATATAATACAACATATCTGGAATTACTAGGATATCGAAATTTATAAAAAAAATTTCTCCACCACAATAAATTTATAAATGTTCATCCGTGAGCAAAAAAATAATATTTTTTCCCATGATCATTTACAAAAGAGTATTATAGATTCATTTTATGTATTCCGCAATTCATTTTATTTTTCTTGCACCAATGGCATTGAATAATTTTGTTATTTTGCGGTGGCATAAAACTAATTGTTAATAATTAATAATGGTATAAAACCAATTATATCTTTTTGTGATGGCACATTACTAATTTTTAAGTTTTATAGTGGCATATTTAAAAGGGTAAAATCGTCATATAATTATTCGATGGCAAAAAACTAATTTTTATTATTTTATAATGGCAAAAAAATAATTTGACGTTTAGTGATGACATATTCCTAATTTCAAATATTTGCAGTGGCATAAATCTAAATCACCCTTTTCTAAATTAGATAAGATACCACCATTCCACCAACCTGTGGCAATGATATAAAGAGATGTACCCATGACATTTACGTTAGCTGCATGGACGGATTTACATTCAATAAAGGAGTGTCAATGTCACCCCTTTTTTTTTGTAAATAATATTACAAATATTAATATTCACAGTTATAAAACGTAACCTTATATACCCACACAATATGTTTGAACCCCAAAAATATTTAGATAACTTACATTGTTGAACCCCATGCCTAATTTATAGTGTCAAATTTTGGGAATTTTTTTTTTTTTGGAAAGATCAACAATTTATATCTGCAAAGTGTTACCATAATAAAAAAAAAGTTAATGATATGACTGAATTAATGGATATGCATTTTTTGTTGTTGCCTTAGTTGCATGATAGCCCAACCAGATAACAGCTGCGCAATTAACGAAATTAGAACAGGCAAATAATTACAAACAAAAAAAGGAAAAAAGTTATCCAATAAGCTAGCAAGGGCCTAAAAGGATTCCTCAATTTTACTTTGCTGAAGCCAATCGAGCGACTCTCTCCTCTTTGCAGCTTGCGAGATCAGATAGAAAAAAAATTAATCCAAACTTCGCTCCTCTAATCCTATTTTTGCAAGAACACTAGAGAACAAGGTATTATTTATTTTTATGAAATCAATTATTTTGTTTTTTTTCTGATTATAACATATTGAAAGTCCAGTTTGAAATTTAAATTGTTGTTTGAAACAAGCCTAGAACATATCCTATTCTAATTTGTATTGTTTTATTTTAATTACAAATTTACAATTGACAAAAACAATAAAGATTTTTGGTGTCATATTTATCTTAAGAGCAATTTCATTCTATAATTCTAATTACTAAAGAACAATTTTCATCTTAATATTTCTCTAGTAGATTAAATAAGGAGAAGTTTTTAAAAAGACAACAACCTCAAAATGATACTTCAATCTCTCAAGTCGGGTTCAAGTTGTCATACTACGTATTTATGCTCTTTGTTTTGATTGATTAAAATTATGAAATTAATTTTTCTATTAATATATGATTTATTTTGAACAGTTTTGAACGAAAGTTCAAATTAATTTTTGATAATGTTATCAGTTAAACAATTCGGTTTTGTAGCATTATTAAGTTTGATTAATGATTCTTGTTATTTTTATTTTTATGTTGTCGGTTGTATAAAAGGGAGCAAATTTCTATTTCAATTAAAAATGATTTTATTGATTTCCATAAAATTCCATAACTCAAGTTTATCCTTAACTGTTAGATTGACATGTGGGGTCAATGTGTCAAGTACTACTTGTGTCTGTGCATGAAATGATGCACCACGACCATTCAAATTACTTCAATACCATTCTTGTTGGTACCGCCCAATATATATTCCTTCACCGGTGCCTTTCTCGGGTACTTCACTAGTCCACCTCTTGTACTCAATATCATCCCTGTAGAAGAGAATAATTGATCGGAATTAATACCAAATTACCAAAATCTATGAAAATTGATGAAAACTATAGTTCATTATACCAAACCGTGAAGACCTTGATGAGCAAACCGGGTTGGAAGTGAGGTCTGGTACCAAAAGCATGGTGCACACGTGTAGCTTAATAGTTATTGGAGATACAAGGTATTTATGAAAATTCTTTGAACATTCTTCTTTTTATTTTCTTGAATTTCCTTGGTAATTTCCTTAAATAGAGAAAATTCTTTGCTGGCCGATTTTTATTGAAAATTTTACAAGTTACTTTTAGTTGAAACCGTTCAATCAACTTGTATAAATATTTAAAGTACGGTGCATTTATTTTATAAAACTGACCACACGGCTAAATTATCTTATGGTCTGTTTATTAAGAAAAATACTATGATTTGTTATTTAGAATAAACACTTAGAATTAGTATCTCTATTGTTTAGAGTGTGAAGGTCGAGTAGCTGAGCCGAGGTGGCCGGTACGACCGAATAATTTTAGCATTGCTTGTGCCTTGCGTGTTTTACCTTCTTGCTTGTTTTCAGGTGCGGATTTCACACGAATTTTAATTTGCATTTTCAGGACTGAACTGTCCTTGCATTTGCATATTTGAAATTGTTGAATATTCATGAGATATATTTGCACATTTATCATTTGTTTATTATTATTATTGTTATATGCATATTGAATGGTTTCCACTTGGTAATCTGAACTTGTTATATGTACTGCTTGTGCGATTGAAAAGACACTCATTTCTTTTGTACGGGGGTTTGGGTCGCGCCCAGACCTGGCTGTACACCGTGAAGTAAGCGCTTATATTCCGGATCTGGTAGTGTTCTCGACTTGTAGTACTTTTGATTATCTGATTGTCTAAATTGTATCTGAAATCTGAATTTGGTCCTGATCCTCCTTAGTTTGGGGAGGGACAACTGTATGATTGATCTATGATCGTGACTTATGATTACCAGACTTGCATTAGATAGTTGTTCAGATTTGAGTCGGCTTTTGAAATATTAAATTGTATTTGAATTGCAAATTGAATAAGTAGCCGTGCTCCTCTGCATTGCATATGTTTATAAATGATTGCATTTGATAACTGATTTGTTTATGTATTGATTATATATTTTATTATTATTATTAGTTTAACTTAGTACGGTGGTTAGTTCCTGAACATGTATCATTGAGATTCGTGTGACTGGAACTAAAAACCGCACTGAGATAAATTTATTTATCTCACTCTTTGCTTTTGCATTGTTTCCACAATTGGTTGTGGGTTTCAGGTTTCAGATCGAGTGCTGGGTAGCGAGACGAGTAGCGGCCCATTGAATTCTGCAATTACCAACCGGCATGAACCAGACTATTAACCAAACTGTTGTAGAATATATCTTTTATTAAAGTAAATATTTATAAGTTTATATTTCTTTTATGTATAATAATTGTATATAATTAGATTTAATTTATAAATCAGACTTAGTTAAGCCTTGCGGGTGCAGTTGGCATCCGCGGCGGGCACTCCGTCATGCACCGTCCAGTTACGATATTCGACGGGGTGTCACACAAGTTAATCCAAAAAATTATCCAATTGAAATATGATTAATTTAATGAACTCCTTATGCAATTTTCTAGCTCCGTCCCTGGTTAGCTGTATAGGATAGATAGATATAATTAACATGTATTGACACATTAGCGTAATAGCGTTGTCATTGGTTGACACATAGATAGGCCGATCGTCAAGTCAAAAACTGTTAGCCAACTCCAACTTTGCCTTTGAACCTTATCCCTATTGGCCTATTCCCCTCCCACCAGCATCAAATAAAAAAAATTGCAAGCGGGCCTGATAATCGTCCCCATGCACGCACCTCTTCTGGTTTTTCCATATACCTAAAAATGCATTCTCATTTACAGTTTTGATATACACTTGCTTAATATGTCAATGTAACCTTGCTTGATATACCGATGCATACTTGTCTATAGGAGCATCATAGTCCGTGATTCTTTTAAACAAAAAAACCCCTAATTTTTATTTTAATAAAAAATTTGGGATGGAGATATTTAGAGGAACAAATATGTCAGTGCGTAGGTGGACTGAGCGGGTTCTGACCACGCCACTCTGCCACTAGCGCAGGCATGGAGGTGCCACTGCCATTGGTGCGGATAGTCCTGTCAGAGAGGCAAATACAATTTTTTAAACACTGTTTTCAGGAGAAAGTACTGTTCGCGCCAATGTCAGTGGCGCGGGCACGCCTGCGCAGCCCACCTATGCACTGACATGTTTGTTTCTCAAATTTGAGAAGTCGCAGGTTTTTTATTAAAATAAAAATTGAGTTTTTTTTTTTTAAATCACGGCATCATAGTTGTTACGTTGTTATGATCAAGCTAGGATAATTGTCAAAACATTCAAATTCATTTTTTGAAGCCCCTAAAATGCATACGTAGCGTGCCGATTATAAATATATTTAGCATAAGAGATCGAATACATTGAGAAATACTTTTGAATTACGCACTTTAAAATGCTAAATCTTTAACTTATTAAATCATAAATCTTTCAATTATTTGTTAAAATCTTTAAAGCTTTAGCCTGTTGTGCCGTCAATGCAAGAGCATTGGCTCTGGCAGACTGGCACGCGCTAGCAATTGTGAATTACTAACATATTGAAAATAATTTATTTAATTATTGCAATTATTAGTTAATATATATAAAAAAATATTTTTTATAAAAAAATACATAGTTCGTTATGGTAAAATCATCGAAATATTGACATTTTAGAAAATTCAGTTTTACATCTTTGAAATTATGTAGCTGTTAAATTATATAGAAGATACAAGATAATAAAACTGTTTTATTAAATAGAATGAATGAATTGATCAGACCGTGAAAGATCTAGAATCATTTCGAAATTCGTCAAAAAAAATAATATTTTGAAATTTCTATAGTTATTTAGGATGTAAACAAATCTCTAGTCAAATTGGATCGCTCAATTACTTTACTGTTTGTGTAGTGTGTACTAGATAATCTTATTTTGTACGCCATTTATTTGCATCTCGAAATATGAAACTCAAATAGACGGGGCTTGCATGTGGGAGGCTGCCTGTTGCTTTGTTTAATAATTAATATAATACATAACTCATTAGAGGAAAACTCATTAATTTAATTTTATTTATTTTTTTTTTTTGGGGGGGGGGCATAGATAGCTTATGATATTAATAGCATAGTGGTGCAAGTAAATGTAAATAATTAGTTGATACAGCTACTTGATTATCTATTTTTTACCATCTCACAAAAGTATGAGCTAGGATTATATATTTTTCAAAAAAGTATAATAAACGTGAGTAGTTGTTTTTCCCATCTTTGGTAAAAAAGAAGGGCAATCCTACATTTAAGTAGGTAATATGTTTGCATTTTTTTTCCATTTTTTGAGGAAGAATAAAAGTAGGTTTGCACGGATGTGAAATGCAAGAAGTTGTGTGTGAAATTAAATCTCTCGACTCTTGAGCCCATATATTCCATAATAGGGAAAATGCTTGCAGTTTAAAATTAATGAAAAAACAAGGACTCATATGAAAATGGGTCATTTGTTCAGCGGATTTAAATGAAATGCTTGTATTGAACTCTGCTGCCTCATTCATTCGTTCTTTTTGGTCTTTAAAAACTCTCCAAGAGAAACTGAGAGAGAGAGAGAGAGAGAGAGAGAGAGAATGAGAGATGGAGGAGTACGAACATAAATCTGAAATGAAGAGAGAAATCGGAATGGTTGTACTTGAAGTTGTAGAATATGATGATGACCTGGCCTCGACGCGTCAGTGTAGGATTTGCCACGAGGAGCCGGAGTGTTCGACCAGCATGGAGTCGCCTTGCGCATGCTCGGGATCCCTCCAGGTACCAAATTAAACACCAACCAACTTTTCTATACTATTTAATCAAATTAATATATTTTCTTCTCATCATTCAAAATTAAGGCTGCATATTCAAGTTATCCTTTGGGATTTCAAATTTTCAATGTGGATGCTTATTTTTCTTGTCTCGAATTAGACTTTCTGTACTTTCAAGTTACTCCTTGGGATAAGAGACTAATTAAAAAAAGTTTGTTATAATTGGATATTGAAATTATGGAGTAGCGATTAAGAAATATTTTGAAATATGTAATTTCAGTTTGCGCATAGGGAATGTGTACAGAGATGGTGCGATGAGAAAGGAAGCACTGTTTGCGAGATTTGCCTTCAGGTACTGTACCAACAATAAATATATTTTTCAAATGTTGATACTTCGCTTGGTTTCCATAATTGAAGTTTCTTACAATTTCAATTTACATTGCTTTTGGTTGCTTTAAGTTACTGCTAAGCCAAGCTACTGGAATGGCATATATAGTTAGTAAAAAAATACCATGTAATTTTTTTAAAACAAAAGTGGTCTGAGGTGGGCCTCCATTTGAAAGTAATAACGAGTTTAGTACATACAAGGTCAGCTATCGGATCCTTTCCCAACCAATATGAATGGTATAGCTAGTAAAAAGTAACATATATATAAGCAGTTGCTTTCATTTTATGCTATGGTTGGAGTGGAGATCCTTTTCCAACCTATATGCTCATGCATGGTATTTGTCTATCCAAATTGAAATATGCTCAAGAGCTTTTTCATAAAAAAAAAAGTTTATCCAAATTGAAATGGTGGTTGGATCTTGTTGACATATGTTGGTAAAGTAGCTAGGAATATTAGTTGGTTCAATCATTATTGCTAATTGATTAATTAATTAATTCTTGCACAATGCTTGGTGATGGTGATCTCTTAACAGAATTTCGAGCCAGGTTATACGGTCCCTCCAAAGATATCCCAGCCTGTCGACGTGGCAGTCACCATTAGGTAATGTATTAATTAATTAGCTACTACACGTACAAAACTTGAGAAAGTATCACGGGAAATTCCAAACCTCTACAAAAATTAATTTTTTTTTAAAAAAATAGAAGTTAAGGGTACATCAAATATTTGATGCTTCCTAGGGTGGAAATATAAATTTTAAAATAATAAAATGCCTAAGAAGCGAGTTTACCTCTGTGGAAATGGCATTCTATATAATAAGGGATAAAGACTCTTTAATTTTTTTTTAAAAAAAAACCTCCTTAAAATTTGAGAACCAACTTTTTTGTCTAGTGGCAAAGGCCCACACCAATAACCTCAATATTTTAATAAAAAAAAGAAAGTAAACAAAAGGGATTATCTATGGCTGTCAGATGGTGGGTCCGGCATATAATTAAGTAATTAATTTTCAGAGCATTTATCTTCAAGAGGTGTGGAAAAGAAGCGTGGAGAAATATTCCGTCAAAGTGCATCATATCATTTATTACAAGTTCCAGTTCTTATCCTATCTAGCTTAAATTTTATCCAGATTAATACTACAATTTTGTGCAAGTCACATGACGTTGGTTTCCTTATTAATGAAAAGATTCGAAAATATATCTTTTCCAACAAAGTATTTAGAATTCATCTAATCCAATTGTGGAATACACTTGTTGTGTTAATCTTGATTTAATGGGACCCACTTGGCACTCTTCTGTCTGTTCACTAATGACCATACTCCATCCAAAAGAATACCATATTTCATAAACAATATAAAAAAAAGTGAAAATTGCTGCTTGGTTCTTATTGTCATATATTTTATGCCGCTGATTTCCTTAGGCTATTATTTTATTTACCTTTTTCAAAGGACTGTCGTTTTGCTTCATCACATTTCTCTTATCTGAAAAAAAAAATAGTGTCCATGCGCAATGAGTTACGTTTTGGTGTATAAAGCGCCGGTATTTTATTACAAAACAGAAGTAGTTTAAATAATTAATTGGAAGCTAATTTTTACTTGGTTAACTCTACATGTGAATTTGATAGGGGTAGTTTGGATGTTCCGAGGCAGATCCATGGAGCCATTGATGAAGCTAACTTGGGTTATGCCGAGTGCTCTGCTCCTGCTCCTAGTAGAGGGGCTTCTTGTTGTCGTTTAATAGCAATGACAGTAAGTCATGAGCATTATCATTCTTATATAATTATATTATTATTAGTGAACATAATAATTTTATGTAACTTGGTGAGACATTATTTAAGATTGTAATTGGCGCTTCTTAGGCTTATGCCCCGTTTTGTAGTTATCATAAATTTTCAACCAACTAATCATGTCTCTTCAAATTTTGGCTATATCTTCACATGTTATTGTCTTTTACTTAGTATGTACTCTGAAAAATTGTGCAGTTTGCAATACTGCTGCTCCTAAGACATCTCATGGATTTGGTTTTATTTGGCGCCGATCAGTACGAATTTAGAACTCTATTAATTGTAAGTGACATTTTCAGTTGTTGTCACTCTTAAGTCTTAATTTATTATATTAATAATAGGGTTTTTATGACTTCTTTGTTTTTTTCCCCATATTTTGTATTAGACGTTTTCACTGAGAGCTATTGGAATATTACTGCCATTCTATATTATGCTTCGTTTGATATCCGCAATTCAACATGGGCAACGGCAATATCTCTTAGAGCAAATTCAGGTTTGCTTTCTATTTTGAATTTTTTTTGTTTTATGGAAAAATGTTTATCTTGAATTATAATTTATGTGATTTTTTTCTTTTTTAATCATGCTTTTATCATTTTATTTAGTATTATGGAAAAAAGGCACAACTCATGTCAAATTATAAAAAAATGTTTAACAGTTGAGAAGAAGTGTAGAACAACTTGACAGGTCAAGAAGTGAAGAAGAGAATCCCCGTCGATATACAATCCAAATATTTTCCTGATAAAGTTCTTTCTTAGGATTATGGAATTTTTTTTTTCTTTTCGCACTTTTTAGTATCGTGGTGAAAATTTAGCACCATCAAAGAAAATGTTCTTCAACTTGTATATTGTACATGCTTTGCAAAAGTGTAAAATATTAAGAAAAAAATAAAAATATTAAATAATGTAACCATTTTAAATATTTGCAATAACTGAAATTATCTTTGTATGCTTGCTTGAATTAGGACAAACAATACAATCTAATAATGTCGTGCGCCTATAACAAGAGGAATCACAAATATATACATCAGCACACCACAGAAATAATATGACACGTGTACAATCAGGACACATATATGATCATATAACGATGAGTCTATAAATTATGTTATTTAGCATTGCATAATGTGACTCCAGCCATTATCATTCAATTCGACCCTTTTGTTAATTTTGTATATGATCATGCCTACGATCTTTCAAATTTAAAAAGAAAAAAGTTGTATATGGTGATGCTCGTTTCCTTCCCAATTGTTAATTATAATATATAGATTTATGATGTAGTCCGCTACAAAACTTTCTGTTTTGTTCTTTCACTTCATTTCGAGCTAGTTTTTCACCAAACTACTTTCTTTTGAATATTCGTGCATAATATCTCAAGCATCTTCAATATTAATATTTTTTACAAAAATACCAATAAATTATTTCAATCAAGAGAATTAGTTCAAATGTCAAAAATAATTCATTAATCCTAGAAAAAATAATGAATATGTACATATATATACAATTCAAGCTTGTCACCTTTAATAAATAAAAAATGGTGCAACCAGCCAACCATATAATTAATATTGGGTTCGAACAATGTGTATATTGTATAATCTTCATAATGTAATTATTTATGTTTTTTTTAAACGTTTCTATACAAGAAATGATAAAAGTGAATGGAGTGACAATCGATCTTTTTAATAAAACTAGATGAACAGTATATTAGTGCATATAATAATAAAAGAAAACTACAACATAATTGACTATAAGTAGAGTCCATAGATTGATACCAGAGCTCATAAGTGCAATCAGTGTCTAAGGCAATCACGCAATCATATCTAAAAATAGAAAGAGATGTGCTGCTAAAAACGGAAAGACTCACAGTCTTCTCCCACTCGAGCCGCTCCGTTCCCATGCGCCTCCCGTCCGCTCACCTCCCTTCCGCTCCCCTCGGCTCACCTCTCCTCCGTTCCTACGCGCCTCCCCTCCGCTCACCTCCCCATCGTGTCCACGCGCCTCCCCTCCGCTCACCTCTCCTTCGTTTCCAGGCGCCTCCCCTCCGCTCACCCTCCTCTTCGTTCCTACACACCTCTCCAGTCGCGCAGCCCTGTCATCGCCGTCGCGCAGTCCTCCCGTCGCCCAGCCCAGCCCTGCAGTTATCAGAATAAAAAATGAATATTATTTACTCCCTCACTTGTATTAAATACTCTCTTACTACTAATTATTTACTCCCTTGTATTTTTTTAGTTACTCCCAAGTAACAGTAGAATCAGTTCTAAATGTTATTTACTCTCTTATACATATTAGATACTCCTTTTATATCAGTTATTTACTCCCTTATAGCTATTTAGTTACTCCCACACAATAGCAGAATCAGATATGAATATTATTTACTCCCTTATTTGTATTAAATACTCCCTTACTACTACTTATTTACTCCCTTATAGTTATTTAGTTACTCCCAAACAACAGTGGAATCAGTTCTGAATGTTATTTACTCCCTCATACATATTAGATACTCCCTTTATACTAGTTATTTACTGCCTTATAGCTATTTAGTTACTCCCAAACAACAGCAGAATCAGATATGAATATTATTTACTCTCTTATACTGATCAATTTCCTCCCTTATAGTCATTTAGTTACTCCCAAAAAACAACAGAATCAGATATAAATATTATTTACTCCCTTATATTGATTAATATCATCCCTTACAATAATTTATTTACTCTCAAGTTGTAATAGAACTAGATCTAAACCTCTTTTCTCTTCTTATCCTTCTTTATTTCTACTAGGTGGGGAAATCGAGCTTCGCTCGATATATACGGTACAGATAACCAATCAAGAGAGCGAAGAAATATGTTATTTTGTTATTATACGTAATAATATAATTACTTAGGAGCGCATCTTATTACGGAAAATATAAAAAAAATATTTGAAAAATATGTGAACGGTTAATTTGAAGAAAAAAAAGGGAAAAAAAGAATGGCAAAATGTAAAATTAAACTGTACATGAGTAAACATGGCAATAAAAAAAGAATTAGAAAATGATAGAGAATAAGATAATGGAGATATTATTGACAAAGAAAGTTTAAAAATAAAAATTTAAAATTAAATTTGTAGTTAAACAAAGTTATGAGTGGACGCATTGTCAAGAAAGCTGTCCTCATCATCTCCAAAATAGCCGTCGTCTTCGATATCAGTGTCAGGTGTAATCATTGAAATGTTGTTGGATGGAGGAAGAAGTGAAAGATTAGAACGCTTGCAAAAGTGGTGTATAGAAAAAGGTAAGAGAATTGGAAGAAAAAGAAGCATGGCTAATAAGGAGGAAACGTAATTATTTTGGAAGAAAATAAAAAAATAGGTTGTAAACGCAATTGCTCAGTTAAAGCAAGAAGTTTAAAATATATGCGAACAAACATAGTGGATGTAAGATGAGGATTATGTATACAATACTTGATGTAAGAAGAAATTCAAAAACAGATGATTGGCCTTAAAAAGAAATGTATGTAGCAGTTGATGTTAAAGGATAAAGAGAAATGGATGTTTGGATTCTGAAATGTGGGATATGTACAAAGAGAGCTGAATTGAAAAAAATTAATGTATTAAATAAAATCAGTAAAGAAGTTCTATAATCTACAATAAATATGAATTCAGGTGCAACGAAATTTGAAACCGTAACTTTCCGTAAATAAACTTTGTGTATTCAAATAAAATTATTAAATAATTAAAAGTAATTGATTACCTTTGATAAAGTCATATAAATATTATTCCTTGACAAATGTTAACCGATGGACATTTTAAATATGAAATCCTATTGAATATTAGATATCGTATATCTAATATAATAATATAATGTATTTGAGACAGGTTCTAGTAAGTAACAACGCCACATGAAAGATAATGAATTAAATGCACTTATAATTAGTAATTATTAGGGAGATGTGTAACGGTAAAATTATGTACCATGATTAGTAAGCGCAAAATATGCCAAACATGTAGCTGATATACGGTATAATTAAATACCATGGTAATTACACAATATGTATAGATTTGATAAAGCTGGCGTACATGAAGTTATTATTTAAAAAAATGGAAGGAAACATTCAGTATTATTTATGTTTTAAAAATCGGTTAGGTACTTAGGTGACTATTCTAAAACGACCAATGCCAAACCACTATTAAAGAGTCAATCTGGTCAGACCTATCAACCACGCGAAGTCGGTGTGTTCAGTATATGAACACGAAGCTAGCTGATATGATTTCTTGCATGTAATACTCTCTTTCCTACATATCTTATCTATGGTGCTGGTATAAGACAAAGTGGCATATGTCAGATTTGGAAGCAAATTGGAGGGAGGTGCTTTACCATTTTAAAATTCCATGAAGATTTGGAAGCATATAGTTTTAATGGTACAGGCCTCTTTAATAGAGTTCATATCCAAAGTTGATAGCCCCTTGAAACACTCTATAACGTGGATAATAGCTCTAACATCCATCATAACCTAAAATAAAAATTAATTAAATATCCATAGGCACTCTTTTGGCATCAAGTTACATCAAAACAAAATATAATAAATTCATATACTGGACATGTCTGACCAGAAATATGATGATGTTCCTGTACCAGTAACTATTTATCCAAAATAAAAATAAAAGGGGCTAAATTTATCAAGCTAAATTATACAAAGATAAGAAAGTACCACAAAGCACTGTGTATACTTGCATTTCCTGTCACATTGTACTGCTAGATTGAGAACTATAGTCAGGGGAAGGGAGACAGACACATCAAAGGGGGAACCATACTGCTCGATGAAAGCTTTCTGTAAGTACTCTACACCGGCTGTTCCCTGTACCAGCGGCTCTAGCATCTGTATATGGGCTTTGCTCACCTCTCTTTTCAATTTTTATTTTCACCCAAAAGAGTGCAGTTATCAGCTTCTAACTTGATTACTAAGTAGTTTCAAACAACGTTATTGGTTGTATAATGCATGTATACAACTTTAATTAAAGGGTTCCTGTGTAAGATGAGCATAACTCACCTAAAATCAGTGGTGATTTATCAAAGACATGTGACCTTAATTAAGGGGACTCTTGTGTGTATGAATCAAATTAACATAATGGAGGAAATAGATAGGCAAAAACAAATAGAAAGTTTTTCCCCATTTAGATTGCAATAATTATAAACAAGCAAGGACTAAAAGTTTATCAAGATTTAAAACAAACAGCTTGCTCAGAGATGGGCACTGCCATTCATTTTTTTTCAACAATAAGCTTAAGAAGCTATTAAAAAAGAAAATCCTGGGTATAAATTATCAGCTGTATTGTCTTACTTCAGAACATTTGATACAAATTGAAATTTTAACTATCCCTCTAGTGAATTTTCTCCTACTTAATACAAATATTTACTTCATCGCTACAAAATTAATTTTTTTTTCTAATTTGTAATTTCCTTCATTTTTAACAAAACCATCCCCAACTGATAAATTGCAAGTAAATTCAAAGTGTCGCTACAAATTAAAACCTGATCTAAGTTCTCCAAATTTAAAAGAAAAAAAGCTAAAAATCTGATCTAATAAACAAATCGACTTTTCAAATACCAAATGGATAACAAAAAAAGTCATAAAGAGAGATCCTCACCAGGTGACTCGCGAGAACAACTTTGGCACCATGATCCATCAAATACTTGATCGTAGGCACTGATGCACAGATCCTGGTATCATCAGTAATGTGTTGGTTCTCATCCAAAGGCACGTTCAAATCGGCTCCGCAAACGCCCACTTTCCCTTTAGATCTGTATCAGTTAGCGATCCAACGCTCTTCTTTGTGGCCATCTTTCTCACTGTGACAAAAACGAAAGAGAAGAGAGAAGAAACACATGATAAGATCAAAAGGAAAGAAAAAGGAGATGAGGTGTATCTAGGGTTTAAGCTAGAATCCTCACCGATTTGTTGATGAATGCGCTTGGAGACAAAAGGGGCAGAGTGAAGATGGGAATGGAGAAGAAAATGGTAATTTCTTAAGGCCAGATCATATAACTCATCTCTGACCTCCTTCACCATATCCAAAACCTGGCTGTAGTTCGGTTTATCCCCTTTCAAAGAATCCATTAAATTGTCCCAAAATGCCTTCTCCATTGCCTCCCTCAGCTTTGTCTAACAATTTTTAAAAGAAATGAAAGTTAGATTGCTAGTAGAAGCCAGGGGTATTAAATAACAACAATAATAATCACAAATTACCTTGATCTCCACTTCATCACCATTGTTAGAAGTAAGACCGGCTGCAATAGACCCATCTGTTTCATGTGCGGGAACCCCTTTGCAACAAATAAAGAAGTCGACACAGTCGATTCAGTACATCTTGGCATGCGCCAGGGTCTCTCTCTCTCTCACTTTAACATCACTGGCGCCTCTATGGCTTTCTCTGATAGGAAGTGGCGGAGAGGGAAGTGCCGGCGCAGAAGAGAGGAGGAACGACGACGGATTTGAAGTCGTTGGCTGGGGCAAGCGACTTGACAAATAAGATGTGCATGAGAGAGGAATCAAAGGAGACCAGAGGAGAAAGGGCAAAGAGAGAGAGAGAGAGTCAGAGAAGAGGATGAGCAGCGCACAACCCTAGCGGTTTGGGTTCTTAACCAAAAATATGCATTGTCGGCTTAAACTTATTATTTTTGTTGCATCAATTTTCAATCTATCTTCCAAAGTGAACTTTCAAAAAAAAATATATATATACCATTGGTATATCTAATTTGAAGTTGAAAATAGCCAAGTATAGACATAACTACTCTTATGATACAAAATTTAAGTAATCCAACAGAGAGTATGACATAAATTCTTAGAATAAAAAATCCAAATAAATTATAGTCATTTGAAATCGGAACCAATTTTTCCAAAAAAATAAACCAACAAACAAAGCTAATTTGCAAAAAAAAAAAAAAACGAAACCAATTTTGTATACTTTACATTGTCTCGATCGAGAAGTATTATGCAACAGCCCTGATTGTCTTGCCCGTTGCTTTTCCACCCCATTCGTGGTTAAAAAATCAAAATAAAATAGAATTTTCCATCTAGGCTGAGGTTTGATCCAGCAATAAAGAAAGGGGAAACGGTTGCCAATCCAACAAAATTAGACAACAGAGGTAGAAGATATTGTTAGGAAATCGCTCAATTTTAATTTTAGACTAATTACTTTTAATTAATCCAATTAAACAAAGAGCAAGAAGATCTAGTACATAGCTAATTCGACACAAAGAGATAGGGGTGGAATTTATACCTCCCGCGAAATCGTATTCGCAGGGCTCGATCCTACGGCATGGGAATCGATGGGGTGCTCTCATTCGCCTCCTCCAAGGCGCCCTCGAGTCCACCAAGGAATTTGGCCATGTCCCAATTCTTGTGCTAGCAAGAGAAAGGAGATAGCTAATCCTTTTCACCATTCTTCAAGTAATTCTAGCAATTAACCTTTTGGAATAGCTATTCTCAACACATGAGACCTATGGGAATGCAAGAGAGAGAGAGACCACCATGGGAGAATCAAAATTCTGCCCATGGATGGTGGTGGCGGCTAGGGAGAAGAAGGGAGGCAAAGTGAGAAGGTTAGGTTTTGCTTCTTCAAGTGGTCCTTATATAGACCACTCTCCACCAACCTTTGCTTGACCTTTTTACCCCTCTATGGCCGGCCATATACATGGGCCTTATGGGCCATGTGTTAGGTTTGTTCAATCTCTCTTAGTCCATATTAAATCAATTATTTAATAGGCCTTTCAAGTTGCATTCAATTTAGGCTCAAATAGACTATTAAATTAAAAGCCTATACTTTAATTTAATTCACTTAATTAAATTAAAGTGTGATGAATAAAATTAATTATCAATATGTTGATAATCAATTTAGGATTAGCATGTACATTAATTTATTTCTATATGATCCATTTGACTTAATTAATTATAACGGTCCATAACGTTATTTAATTAATTAATCAACTTATCATATTTTGCAATACTCACTATTGCAAGCAAATAAATAAATAATGTACGTATGGTCAAAGTCCTATTTGTGTGACCCTTTGAGGATTTATGCTACGTTGGACATGGAATTAAATCGATATTTAATTCCAATAATCATAAGTGGTATCTAGCAACACGTTATGATTCCCAATTCGCATAAATAGTGTACTGCTACGGTATTTAAATCCTGCATAAGAGAATAAATGTATTTCTCTATTTTGATTCTTATGTCACACGATATCATCGTATAATCCAAGATAGGAATGTGTCATTCTTGCAGATTATACGTTTCTTGATCTAGAGATAATTGTATAAAGTTGCATGCAAACAATCTATCTCCATCAAGGGGCCCAAACAGATATCGTCACTCACTAAGTGAATTAATGAGGGACATACGGTTTTCTTGATGATTAGCTTTTCCCCGCACAATTCAAGAGAACATAAATAAAGTCCGTATAGCAGCCCTTATCGGGAATCAGCGGTAGACGATATTTATTGAACCTATCCTCATGTGGAAAAGATAAACATCTCAAACTTAGAACCAAAATCATAACGAAATAAACAATGACACATAACACAATCCATATGTTTATTTCGATGGGTCAAGTCCTGTGCTATGTTCCATAACATACACATATGCAATTAAGTTGGTAACTCTTTACCTATGATTTGTAGAACTTAATCATCACTTAACTTGCATACTAATCTTATATGATAATTAATGTTCCTTGTTAATTATCAAGATTATGGACCGTTTAGATTTATTATTTTCATTCTAAAGAATGATCCACAAAGATCTACAATTCAGATCCTCAACCTGAATGATCTATCAATAATAAACCTAGGAACAGATGATAAAATATCATCCAAAACATAAACTAATATTTAAGTCATTAAATTATTGACTTCTAGGACATAACTCCAACAATCTCCCACTTGGCCTAGAGTCAATCAGTAGTGACTTCTAGCCAACGAAGAATTGAGAACAATGTCATATATCTACATATATACATGTCTCGGACCTCAAAAGAAAATAATACGCTTAAAGCTAGTTACTCATACGTCCATCACGTATGGATGCATAACTGCATCTGGTATACTGCTCAAGGTAGAGGTCATGCTGGAGTGTTCGCTGTGTTCGCGAACCTATCCAAATTTATTCGACCCTATATATATACTACTATATATATGTTTTTGATCATCATCATATGATATCAAGTGATATCGTTATAGATCATATTTGAATCTCCAATGTAAGATTGGGTTCTTTAGGAGTAAGTTGTGGTTCGAGATGTATAGAACCATAATAACTCGACTAAGAACTCGATCCGAAATAAACTTCTTTCATTGCTTCACAAGTTGCTATGTATTTTACTTTGGTGACGGAAACGGTTGTAATATTTCATTTAGAACACTTTCTAAATTTACAACACCACCTTAAAGCAAAATATGTAGCTCAATTGTGATTATATCAATCCTTTGAAAAACTTTTATCAGTGTAACAACTTACACAAGATTTCTTTCATCTTAAGAGATGAAACATTGTATCACTCTTTCTCATAAGGTACTCGAGGATATCCTTGACTATCGTCCAACTGTGTCTCTCTTGTATCCATTTGACAACTGTTTGTCATATCCTTTGGATACTACACATTGGGGTATATGCATAAATATGGTGTACAAAATGAAACTCATAATGAAAGAATGCTTGAACTATTTCATGCACCTTTTTGAATTGAGTTGTAATAGACCGAGTTATACACTCAAGTCATGCCATGTGACGTACAGTTAGACATCCTTTCTTCGAGTGTAACTTTCGTGTTTCTAGAACACTTCGTCAATATATGCATATTTGCTCAAACCTAACATCCATCATAATCTATCTTTATAGATTTTGTTTTCTAGGATTATGTGATTTCGCCCAAGTTCTCATTTGAGAAAGCATTCTCCAAAGAGATCTCGACAATATTCATTTTCTTAATGTTATTCCCAATTTAATGAATTGTTATCTTGAACAATACAAGTAATACAATTATGCTTCCACTGAATATCTTGTATATACAAGATACTTTTGACGAAGTTCAACTCCTTGACTTCATTGTCAAAACTTTTATTCCAATCTCCACAACACTTGCTTTAATCCATTAATGGATCCTTGAAGCATGCATATGTTTTTAGCAATACATAAACCTCGATTTGTGTCAAATGCACAACATCTTCCTTCATTCATACGAAGAAGGCGGTTTTATGTGTATTTCCATATATCGACATATATGAAATACAGCTATTGCTAGAATGATCTTTATTGACTTACACATAGCCACAAGCAAGAAGTTGTGCTTTGTACGTAGTCAACTAGCCATCGACTTAGACATAGCTAAAAGCGAGAAGCCGCGCTTTGTACATAGTCGATTTGTTATCCATGTCGATCTTTCCTTTTGAAGATCTAAACGTTCTTGATGGATTGCTCCTTCATGAACATCAACCAAGGTCTATACCTTGTTGTTATACATGGATCGCTCTTTAAAGATCATATGAATTCAAAACATATATGTGGAATTGGATCATTCCATCGTTTCTTTGTTTATCAACGGATTCTCATATGCTAAGTACGAGAATGTTGTGACAACCCATGCACCAAAACGGCTTAGGAAATCATCTCTCGTTGATCTTTTGTAGGATTGGTACTTGAGGTTCATGAACTTCTTCCACAACGATTTGTTGAATGAGTTCTTGACTCCTCATATATTCTATGAGTTTCTCGAATCATCATCAACTCGTGAGATGGTTGAGTCCTCATTGGAAGGAGCGTACTATTAAACTTCTTTCAAAACAACTTGTGAATGAAGTTTCGCTCAACTCCCACTAAGTACCGTGTATGGAGTGACAAATTTTCCATAAGAGTACTTCTTGTAGTGACGCATAAACTATTTTAATGCTCACTTTACTCCCACTACTTCTTCTTGAGAATTTCAATTCATCAAGACTACATTATGATTAGCAACAACTACTTTGTTCTTATCATATTCGTGGAAGTAGTGCCTTTTAATATAAAGCATTCTACAAATATATAGTGTCTTATTTGGTTTAAGCTTACAAGTCAACAATACTTGAAATAAGCTTCTCAACACCAAATCTTAAGAAGCATTATACTTAGAGATCAAAATCTCGTAAGATATCTTCTTCAATAGACTTCGATGGAACACCATTCAGTGTAAACAATATTGTCCTCAAACATAATTCCCTAATACGAGTTGAATAAGTCAATTTGATTTATTACCGATCGAATTATACAAAATATTGTTCGATACCTCCATTCTTGGATATATTATTCCTCATGGAGCGAGTAGTGAAACCAATTTCATACTCTTTAGATAATATTTCAAATCATATGACTTAACTACTTATTTTCCACAATTAATTGTAAGACTTCCATTTTTCTTGAACGGTCTTTTAAACTTCACTCTTGAACTCCTTTGAACTAGTCAAAAAGTTCATACTTATACCTTATCAAATAGATATGTTAATATCTACAATGATCGTTGGTTAAGTAGTAAAGTATCAATAACCTTTCATGGCACAAGTACTTATTGGTCTTTATACATCGATATGTAAAAGTCCTAATCAAGACACTTGTCCTTAAACCTTCGTAGGTTAAAGGCGCTTTTGTCATTTAACAAATATGATTCGCATATCAATCGATTTGAAATCGAATTGAATTACGAGCTCTACGTTACGAAGACTCTCGTAATGCGATTCTCGTTTATGTATGTGACTAAGCGGTTATATATAACATTAAAGTCAAATACTTTATGTCAAGTCTTACGCATCCTATTTGTCATTCAAAACCTGCTTATCTATTTCAAGCAAATTCAATCAAGATGCATGAAATCATATAAACAAATTCAGAATAAAAGAACTTGTCTTTTATTAAACATAATCATCCATTTCATCAAATATGAATTGGAGATATTTTTGAGAGGTTTTAGAATTAAGGTATGCAACCTTCAATTCTAAACAAACTCTTAATAAAGATAACTCTACGTATTCAATGGTAATGACTTAAACGAATAAGTCATTTCATATACGGAGTTTACTTTATATCTCTCAATATTTCTCTTATTCTTCATTGCTAACACATTTCGTTAAATGCGAGCATATGAACTAGTATCAAGTTACTAGTGTAAATAGTGAGATAATTTGAACGACAAATACACTTTAGGATTAGAGCATTACAATCATGGTATTTCGGACAACCTTTCAAAATGCCTCCAATAAACGGCAAATGAAACATCTCATGTGATACATAATCACAATCAAGAGTCTCGAAATTTCAACTCATGCCTTGGCGAAGTATTTCTTGAATACTAAACCAATTACCTTTTTGCATCAACAAGTGTGCGAAGAAGGTAACATTATATCCTTTATAATTTCAAAGAGATCGTATGACAATATCAATAATCCTTGATATCGGAGATCAATATCTCTAGTTATCAATTAGCTACTTAAATCTTTCGATTTGTAAGCCAATGAAACGTTCATGTATAAAAGAAGAATCTCTTTGTCAACTCATACTCTTTATACTCGATCATAAATGATGGAGTTAATATCTACTTTCTCCAAGAACACTTTCTTGAGTAAGTGGATAAGAGCGTACGAGTTAAATCTAGTCTATATGAATTCTCTAATTCAAAGGTCTAGAAATTTCAAATGAGGATATTAGCCATACGCTTTATTGAATAACTTTTCGCCAAAAGTCAATCAATCATCGCGTTGCTACGTTCGGGTAGTTTGAGGAAAGTTTTGGGAATTGACATACTCAAATTTCTTTTCACTAAGATCGTGTCTTAGGAATCGGTATTACTTCTTTAAGTAAATACCTTTTAGAAACGAGTTTGTTAATTTTCAAAGATTGATCGCAACAAAATTAACAATTTAAACATCTATAACAAAATCAATTTAAGGTCAATTAGTTTATGCAATTGTTTTATTTATAACAAATAAAACTCCCACTACATTTATTTAATGTCCCAAATGTAGTTGGTTTTCCAAGATCCCGGTTTTCATCAAGTAGAGCCTGCTATGGCACGTCACCCTACTTAATTAGACATGGTAGGTTCTCCAACCAATCATATCGTTCCATATGATTCTTGGTTTGTGAATATCTAAGTATATTTACAAACTTCGCCCCGATGTCCAAACTCTAGTTGGGTCCATCGAAAAGTAATCTCTCACTATTTGCTCCTTGCAAATCTTAGCTATTTGCACCCCGACTACCGAATTGGCAACCATGACGTCCGCTTGGGCGGACCGCGCCATGAGTGACAATCGGCGTGAAGGGGATAGAGAGAAGGAGGGCGATTTAACTTAATCGAGTTTTAGTTGGGACTATCAATCATATGACACTTGTTTGGTGGTCGTGTAAGCATACACCCATACCTAGCCTATGACAATTCATAGCAATCACAAGCAATCACATATAAGCATCTCATAGTTGTGGGTTTGTATGGCTCCCGCTTGCATTAGTTTCGCCACATCGTCCATGGAGCAAAACTAATCTAATCCTTGCCCCTCCCACTAAATTCTATAAGGATCTAAATCCTATATAAAATAAAGGTGCAAAATACATGTGAAAATATCCTATTCCCATCCTAACCTTAGGGGCATGCAAGCCTCACAAGTTACATCAAAAATTAATCAACAAATTAATTAATTAATGGCACCAAAGGCCGCATTACAAACATTCGCACATGCATTCAAATACAACCACAAGGCATTGAGTCTTGAGCCATACTAAACCCACTATCCACCTACAAAACAAAGTTAGCACATACAAGCACTTTGTTTCCAATTAACGATTTTCAAGCATCTTTGCGATTTGTTTGCCATAAGTAAATTCCGTGTACAAATTCTCAATTTTAAACAACAAAACTTGTTTAAATTCATTTAGAAAGTTCTTTCAACATCCCATAACTGAAAGGAGATCAAACAAGGAGTTTTCTAATTGTTTTCAACTAATTTGAATACTTAGAAAAACAGTAATTTATTAAAAAACGTAACTAATGGAATCCAATAAAAACAAAGGTTTTAGGTCTCCAAAAATTCTCAAATAAATTACTTAAGCTCCTTATCATAATTGTGATTACCAGTAAAAATTTCAAGAAGAGATCTTAAACCATCTGGGAGAATCAAAAATGACAAATCTCTTACAAGTGCATGAAACACCGTTATGAGATTTTCAGCTTATCCTCTCAACCATTTGGTCTGTAAGACCACCTTCTATCCAGTTTTTATATATACAATATACACAGAAAAACTAGTTTAGACTATAGGCTAGCTATCCATGAAAAGAAAACCACCAAGTTCAGTTCAAAAGGTTCGAGTTACATACTAAACAATCAACAAATTCTGTACTGGAACAGACTGTCGATCGAAATGTTTTAACCTAGTTGAAGGTCCAAACTTCCAAGAAAAATTATGAAATTAATTTTCTTGGAATCCTAACTCAAAATAGAACAACTCCATTTAAACATAATTTTTAAAGAAGTTCTCAGTTGGTACAGTTTATTAGAACAATCGTTTTGCTCAACAAACTGGATCTGACGAGATCTTCCTTTTCATACTTGAAAACCCACAAATTAATCCAAGTCATGCAACAATTTATACATGCTCAGAAAGAGCTTCAAGTCCTCTTTATTTCTAGCCATAGAACAATGGTACTTATATTTAAAATATAAATCTTTCAAGCCATTCAAACAGGACAGTGCGAGCAGAAACTGGTTCTGCGCACTGTCGCCGTTTTATTCACAATAAATCTATACTAATTCAGAAAAATGTGAATCCAACGCCAAAAGAATCACAATCAACAGATCTACAACTTTCGTGTAGATGAAAAAAACTTCCAGAGAACTTATCAAAGCGAAAAACGCGAAACAACACAGAAAATACCATTTCCAGACAGCAAACAAACGCATCATCTCTACTAATCCGTTAATTAGCCAATTTCTCTTAATTAAGTGTCAAAATAGCTTAAGTACGACCATGTGCTCTGATACCACTGTTACGAAATCGCTCAATTTTAATTTTAGACTAATTACTTTTAATTAATCCAATTAAACAAAGAGCAAGAAGATCTAGTACATAGCTAATTCGACACAAAGAGATAGGGGTGTAATTTATACCTCCCGCGAAATCGTATTCGCGGGGCTCGATCCTACGGCATGGGAATCGATGGGGTGCTCTCCTTCGCCTCCTCCAAGGCGCCCTCGAGTCCACCAAGGAATTTGGCCATGTCCCAATTCTTGTGCTAGCAAGAGAAAGGAGATAGCTAATCCTTTTCACCATTCTTCAAGTAATTCTAGCAATTAACCTTTTGGAATAGCTATTCTCAACACATGAGACCTATGGGAATGCAAGAGAGAGAGAGACCACCATGGGAGAATCAAAATTCTGCCCATGGATGGTGGTGGCGGCTAGGGAGAAGAAGGGAGGCAAAGTGAGAAGGTTAGGTTTTGCTTCTTCAAGTGGTCCTTATATAGACCACTCTCCACCAACCTTTGCTTGACCTTTTTACCCCTCTATGGCCGGCCATATACATGGGCCTTATGGGCCATGTGTTAGGTTTGTTCAATCTCTCTTAGTCCATATTAAATCAATTATTTAATAGGCCTTTCAAGTTGCATTCAATTTAGGCTCAAATAGACTATTAAATTAAAAGCCTATACTTTAATTTAATTCACTTAATTAAATTAAAGTGTGATGAATAAAATTAATTATCAATATGTTGATAATCAATTTAGGATTAGCATGTACATTAATTTATTTCTATATGATCCATTTGACTTAATTAATTATAACGGTCCATAACGTTATTTAATTAATTAATCAACTTATCATATTTTGCAATACTCACTATTGCAAGCAAATAAATAAATAATGTACGTATGGTCAAAGTCCTATTTGTGTGACCCTTTGAGGATTTATGCTACGTTGGACATAGAATTAAATCGATATTTAATTCCAATAATCATAAGTGGTATCTAGCAACACGTTATGATTCCCAATTCGCATAAATAGTGTACTGCTACGGTATTTAAATCCTGCATAAGAGAATAAATGTATTTCTCTATTTTGATTCTTATGTCACACGATATCATCGTATAATCCAAGATAGGAATGTGTCATTCTTGCAGATTATACGTTTCTTGATCAAGAGATAATTGTATAAAGTTGCATGCAAACAATCTATCTCCATCAAGGGGCCCAAACAGATATCGTCACTCACTAAGTGAATTAATGAGGGACATACGGTTTTCTTGATGATTAGCTTTTCCCCGCACAATTCAAGAGAACATAAATAAAGTCCGTATAGCAGCCCTTATCAGGAATCAACGGTAGACGATATTTATTGAACCTATCCTCATGTGGAAAAGATAAACATCTCAAACTTAGAACCAAAATCATAACGAAATAAACAATGACACATAACACAATCCATATGTTTATTTCGATGGGTCAAGTCCTGTGCTATGTTCCATAACATACACATATGCAATTAAGTTGGTAACTCTTTACCTATGATTTGTAGAACTTAATCATCACTTAACTTGCATACTAATCTTATATGATAATTAATGTTCCTTGTTAATTATCAAGATTATGGACCGTTTAGATTTATTATTGTCATTCTAAAGAATGATCCACAGAGATCTACAATTCAGATCCTCAACCTGAATGATCTGTCAATAATAAACCTAGGAACAGATGATAAAATATCATCCAAAACATAAACTAATATTTAAGTCATTAAATTATTGACTTTCTAGGACATAACTCCAACAAATATGAACTATGGATTTCTTTTTCATGGTGTCCCCTCTTCTCCTCTTTTGGTCTCTCATTTTTTCCCATGCGTTGGTGAAGAATCAATTGGCGAAGAGAGGTCGGTGGTGAGACAAAATAGAGAGATAATGGAGATAGATTGATCAAAATGATTGGCGAAGAGGGATCGGCGACCGGTATTCAATATCAAAGAATGAAACCCTAGAAGAGAAAGAGGAGACAGTATAGGAGGCTGGAGGCGTAGAAACTAAAAGAAAATAAGGTACTGCATATGGACATTTGGCTTAAACTTATTCTAATCATTCAATTTAAAGAGAACCTTGTGTGACGGGTCATTCTAGCCTCTTTTATTGCCGGCCACACATCCTTTTACATAGTTCATGTATCAACGTTTCTAAAATTTTCAACACCGTATTTTTTCTCGCTGGCGTGTCGAGTTCGCTAAAAAAATTTTGGTATCCGGACTCCCACGGGTTTTTATTTATAATACTGATACTGATTTCTTTCTTCCTCAACCAGATCTGATCGGTATAGGAGAGGGAGCAGTGAGGGGAGGCGGAGGTGGAGGTAAGGCGGAGGAGAGGCTGAGGTGAGACGGAGGCGGAGGAGAGGCTTAGGTGAGACGGAGGCGGATGCGAGGCGGAGCAGAGGCTGAGTCGGAAGAGATGGAGGCGGAGGAGATGGAGGCGTGAGGGGAGGCGCGGAGGAGAAGGAGGCGGGAAGGGAGGCCCGTGAGAGGAGGCGTGAGGGGAAGCGATCTGTTTGAATGAGAGGGAGCGGAGGAATCGGAAGGAAGGAGATTAAAATCGCAGGGATGAGGGTGAGAGTTAAGAACGATAGCGCTCTGATTGCTTGATTGCTTAAAACTCTGATTGTCTCAAGCAATTCCCTAAAACAACTGATAATGCCCTGTATTTATCTTCCCAAAAAATTATTTTGTTATGCGCAAATGATATAATATTGATTTGGATATGAATATCAGTATTTTTATTAGAATTTTAATTGAAACGCAATACAATATCTTAGCTAATTGTGATAAATAAAATAGAGTGACACTTCATATAAACAAATTAAAGTCTGTTTGATTATCACAATTTAAATATCAACCAATGGAAGTATTGAACAATGTCATGATACAAAAAAAAATTCTTCATTCAAATATAGATGCTTTGCTTTCATTATTATTTAATTAGCAACTTGCAGTTAAATCAGTTATTAACCCATAATATGTATAATGTACTCCAATATATTAACCCAAATAGCAGAACATAAACTACAGTAACCAATCACTCGCCACATTTCCATCAAATTTGCATCCTCACTGAAGTGGTAAAGTTTCAACATAAATCTGACGGATAATAATGTTTCATCAAAATTTCATGTTGGCGTGTCACCCACCTCCGTTTACCGTGCGGTGACCCCACTCCACCGTCAGATCAAAAAACGGGGCGAATATGTATCTGAACATCGCTCTCTCGTTCACCTCCAAATACGCACCCAGCAAATCCTCCATGACCTCCCAATCCAACGGCTCTCCTCGGTCCACGTGGTACGCTCCCATCATCTCCTCCATCGACCGTTTAAAATCCTCAATCGGATCGCTGGATTGCACCTCCACACGAGAACCAATTATCTTCGCAGTTACCTCCCTAGACCCGGAGCTGATACGCCGCGCTTCTTCGACTATAGAACTGCTCGCCACGTCAGCATCTGGGATAAAGAAGTGGTCGCATGCGCCGATAGACCGCGGAGGGGAGTCCGTAACGCTTGGAGAAAGATCTAATTGGCCATAATTGAAGCCTGTGATTGTGTCCACGTCAGCGTCGAACTCGGATCCAACGGCTTCGATTAGAGGTGGATCGGAGGGGTATTTTGGGCAAAATTCTGACTGAGGAGAGCTTTGCGTAGCAGGGAAGAGCCACGTCAGACTTAAAGGTAGCTTGGATTTCTTCTGGTTTTTTTGTTTCTTACACTATTTTGGATTGGAGAGAACGGATGGGAGGGAACGGTAAGGGGCGGTAAATTAACATTTTTACTGTGTTTGGATGGCAGTAAATCGCAAGGAAGATTCTGTCCGAAGGAGAACCATTTCTCTCGCAGTTTCCTTTCATAGCACAAATTCATTCTCCTCCGATATGAGGGAGAACGGAGGGGAAGGAAAATAGGATCTCCAAATCTTCAGCCAAAAGACATAAATGCCATCTTCTCCTCTCCTTCTTGGCTGCGCTGATATTTATCCCTTTCTTTTCACTATTTCAAATTTTTTTTCTCTATCATTTATCTTAGGCCATCGGATGGATGAGACGAGAAAGAGGAGGAAGAAACAATTAAAGTATAAGGAAGAGTGATGAAACCAAAAAAAATTGAGAAATTAGCTTCTTAAAACACTCATTCGAGTCTTCGAGAGACCAAATTGAGAAAACCAAAGATCCAAGAAAAAGGCATACTAAACTGTGAAAGGTGTCAGAGATTTATTCATTTTGAAATTTCATATATTCTTAGAGCTTACTCTGAAAATATTAGCTGTAACAAATTGTATAAAATTGCATACCTTAGAACAACATACATTTGAATTGCACACTAAGATATAAGAATCCCAATTTTTTTTTATAAGTATAAATTGGATCTATTGATATGTTATACAAAGAATCGTGCTCATGAATTAATGGGTATAACGATCAATTGTGATTGCCTATTTGTAAGTAAAAGCTTTTGTTAAATTACGGTATTGACTATCAACGCTACGCTTAATTTATATAAATAAAAGTACAAGCTTAATTACTTTCATGATGGAGGGGCATTTAATTTCGTGATGAAAATTTATATGTTTCATGAAAATTTCAGATATATGATTGTGCCAGTATAAATTATGTACATGTTGAAACTTGTTTGTATCAAGGGTAAAGTTGTCAATTATTTTATTTCACCTTTTCTATATTAGTTCAACTAAACAGGAAAAAAGAAAGGAAGAAAATTAATTTTTCTTTCCCCTTCAATATTTAGCCAAACAGAAAAAGTAAAAATACTTTCCTTTCCATCCCTTCTCATTCCTTCCCTCTCTATATTTTCCTTTCCTTTCCATTCCCCTCCAGCGAACCAAACACAGTGTTAGGCTCCGTTTGGATAGGTGTGGGAAGAAGGAAAGAAGGAAAGAAGTGGGAAGAAGTATTGGGAAGTGTGTAACTTTGTGAAGAGTTTGGATTGTTTATAATAAATTTTCTTCCCTTCTTCTCTTCTTCCTTCTTCCTACACGTATCCAAACGTAGCCTTAAGCATTTTGTACACCTTTATTAGAAAATTTCTTTGTAGATTTTGTATGTTTTGAGTTGGTCTTATATAAGCGCGTGAAATGAAATGGAAGAAGATGTAAAGGACTTTAAATACTGTTCCTAATCCTAGGTAGATTAAATAGCTAACGGACTTGTCATGGAAAGGAGAATTTTTTTGCAAAATACTGGTAAATTAAAGCAAAGCTATGGGGAAAAAATGTAGCCTAGCGTTTTATAGGCATTGCACATTGTATGAAATTCAGACGGTTTTGAGGGCCTTTTTCTTTGAATTAGGATTGGGGAGGTTGGAAATTTGAAATTAAGATGCAATCATCAATCAATCCATAAATGCTCCTATCAGTTACCTCAATCTTTTAAATAAAAACGTTTCTTGTATGAATCCAGGATATGATTGGATTTTGTTTTAATTTTTGTATCTTGTATGGCTTCTATAAAAAGCTAGGCTATATTGGTACTAGTGTTCTCCAAAATGACACGACACGATCGTGTTAGCACGACACGATGTGCGTGTTGACACGACACGACACGAATACAAAATTGACACGACACGATCGTGTTATCGTGTCGTGTCATAATAGTGTCGTGTTGGGACATTACAAAGTTTGACACGATTCAACACGACACGATTCGACACGCAACACGACACGAACACGAATTAACACGACACTTCAACACAAATTTAATTATTAATGTTGATTATTTAAACAAAATTAATAATTTAATTTCAATTTATAATACTTTATCATATTATTTTCCATCATTTAAATCATAATAGTCTCTTAATCTAATTATTATTTTTTATAAAAATATTAATAAAAAGATTAAACTTAATCAAACAATAAATTATTATGTTTAGTAATTTTTCTCTTACTTTTAATTTTTTAATAATTTTTAATTTAATAAAATAACAAAATAATATGATACGATTTGACACGACTAACACGACGTGACAACACGACAGAATGCGTGTGATGTTGGCTCTTCTCACTACTAAGCACGACACGACACGACACGATTAAAAAAGTAGTTCGTGTCTACACGACACGATACGAGATTCTAACACGATCGTGTTTGACACGACACGACACGACATGCACGATTGGAGAACACTAATTGGTACTGGATATATCTTTCAGTGATTCTGGGAAATAAATAATTGGGTTTCTTTATTACAGATTTATCTGATAATTATCGGCAGCAGTTAAAATATTTGTACCCAGGAACATTTGTTTTTTTTGCTTTATTTATTTTTTTAAAAAATATGTTTGCCATATTTCCTGGAAAGGGATATATCATATGTTACCTACAATTTTATTTGACTAGAATTGTAGATGTATTCTTTATCATGCGACAGAAGAATTTTGGTATCAAATGAGAATTATTTAGACGTGCTTTATATAAAATTAAATTGTTGGTTTCTGAAATTGCTCTTAAACAACCAGTAAGTTTTTGAATTGCACTTTGTTTAAAACACGGTCTATCTTGAATATAAAGGACATGTCTACAATTTCCGTTTATTTTTATTTTATTCTTTTTATATTCTTTTGGCCAAGTTGACACGGTTGTCAATATAATCTATCCTGCTTCTTCTTTTGCAATTAAGTTTCTGTTGCAAGCGAGGATGAAAAATGCTACTAGAACAAAAAAAAAAAAACAGTCACTCAAATAATAACTACTTACTCTTTGTTTTTAAAATTTATTTAGGGAATTCCACCAACAATAAAAATGTGAAGGAACCAAATGTTTGGAGACTGCAACTAGCAAAAAGAATTGTTTGGAGATGGGTCTGTAACTAAGCTGAAATTTTTGAAAAATGCAGGGTTGATATAACATAATTGTTTGATTATAATTCATTTGTTGCAGTTTGTCTCCGGGTTGAAAGTTGGAGTTAATTATTGCTCTTGTTTGAGAGCAGGTTGCTGAAGGCATGAATACACTAGAAGTTGAAAACGGGTATGTATTTGATACCATTCTCAAATTCTGTCCGGCTTTTCGTCTAATCTGTCTGAAGAATATTGATTTCAAAATTTAAGTCTCGATTACACAAGTGAAACCATACGAAAAATTCTATTATTGCTTTTGACAAAATGCTTCTGCATTCTCCAGGTCCTCTATTTATCAATAACAAAAAATCGTATCAACAAATTATCATTGGCATTTATCAATGAATCGACCAAATAGTGCATCTTTGCTTACCCTTCTTCCACCAATTACAGAGCTCATCTATTCATTGTGGCATATGCTATGACAGACTTTGGTCTCGTGCTCAGAAATCTTGCTATGCAGCAAATCATTGCCTCCTCAAAATGACATTTCTTGAGCTGCCATACGTCACAATTAAGGTCTCATGAGCATAAAAATCATGGTATTCACTTTTTGGCAACTCCTTTAATTTCCCAGTTTTCCCAATTTTTACATACTAGCGCATTTATAAGAGTGTTGTAAGTAACGACATTAGGCTTGCCCTTCAGAAACCATGCCATGCAGCAATTGTTTAGCCCATTCAATTTCACCATTCTTGCACAGATAATCCATTAGAGTGGTGTATGTCACGACATCAGGTTTGACCTTCAAAAATCATGCTAGAAATTATGCTATACAACAACTCCTTTGCCTTTGCAGTTTCACCATTCTTGCACAGATTAAGTATAAGACTAGGTTAGCGAAATCGAGCTTCGCTCGATATGGATTAAATCCAAATGTTAATAAGTCATGAGTAGAATTACTTTAATCAAGTATATAATTATAGAAACAAATTATCTCCAAATGTTAGTAAGCCATGAGTAAGGCCTTGATCAAAATGTTTTCTACGCTAGCCGGATTTCAATTCGTTTAATTTGAATTAAATTGATCTTTCAAGATTTTATTAGAGCGAATAACATAGAAATTCCAACCAAACGACACCAAATTCATTCATTTTGATCAGAAAATTTCTAATGAAATCAACTGAAATGAAATCCCACGTGAAAAAGAGGATTCTGATAAGGCCTTAGTTTCATCAAGTATATGACTTTTTTTAGACATGCTGGCCAGTGGCTGGCAAGCGAAAAAAAGAAAAAAAGGCAAAGACAAGAGAAATAGAGCTGTCCGTAAAACAAAAGATCAGCAATTCTTCAAATACGCCATTGCTTCAGTGGAAATCCAGTGTGTGACATGTGCAGGCAATCTATCCCTTTGTCGGAAGATCCGATTGTTTCTCTCCAACCAAGTACCCCAAAAAGCCGTGGCCATGAGTGTGCACCTTTCTCTATTTCCTTTGACAAATGAAAAGTTTAAATGTAAACATTGTTTAATTGCTTTATTATCTTTTTCATCATCAGAGTCTAAGAAACCTCATTTAGCTCTGGCATCACATCTCTTGGGATAAGTTGACTACCGATCATTGAGCTTCTCTCGGCTCGTCTTCTAATTTTGTTCTTTTATGCCCCTGATATAAGTACAAAAGGTAGTTTATTACAATTCTAGGATTATGAGTCCAACGAAATTAGAGCAGTGTTAAATAGATTAAAGAATGAGTACATTGTATTACTAACCAAAATTATAATCCATAATAACTGTTATTTCTCTTTTTATTCAAATACCAAACTAACAATGCTGGTAGCCGCAATTATATGACTGATGCACAAATTGTTCTTGCTTTCCTTTTTATGGATTGAAACTTGAAACTCTCAAGATCACCATTCTTAATGCTAGTTTCCAACTGCTTAGATAAATTTACATGTCTTTTTCATATCACATATTCTTTTCACCTTGCATATTCTGATTTTATATATAGCAAGATACATGCTTTCTTTTAAAGAGCTTACAAAAAAAATTAATGTTTATGTTTACCATCATTAGAAACTAATAACATGTACAGGATAACAGTTCTAATGTCTCTAAACCTAAGTAATAATACATGAGTAAAAAAGGCAATATGGGGAACTTCAAAAGTAGTCAGTTCTTTAGAGCATTTTTGCCGAGTACCATCATAGAATAACATGTTTATTTAGTTCTTTAGCATATTTAGTACATAAAAGCCAACAAAATATGGTTCAGGTTTTCTTTGCACATTATCCTTGATGTTTCTAATAAATTTTAATAGATGAAAAAAGGAGAAAGTAATAAGAAAGATTGAACATTTGACGTACCAGATCTAAGTATGTACCTTCATATATATATGAGAGAGAATAATTGGTACTCCTAGGAGATTTAGATCAGCTAAGTATATTCAGGAAAGGAGAATTTTGAAGAAGGCAAGCTCATCAAATAAATTATAGGTTTTAGTGAAATCAAAATTATAGCAAAAACCATATGGACTCATTTTAATCTATGAAAAGATGATCATGAACACATTTTTGAAATTAAATTATCCCTCTTGTACCAGCTAAGTACACTTTCATGCTTCTTTTTTATTTAAAAAAAAAACAAAAGGCACTGCGACCAAAATAATTTGGGGTAATTATTGTGTCGTGCTTGCCCCAGGTGCTTGGCAATTTTCTCATTACTATCAACACAGTAAAATTTGATCCTTTCTATTATAAAATTCTCAATATTACCGATAAAAAAATTGTAGAGAGGCTAATTATTTATGCATTGCTAGAAGGAGGTCATCCAAGATGTCGCTGCATATTGTCCACCAGAAAATTCTTTTCACTAAAGTAACTATTCTAGCATTATTAGAAATCCCAACTCAAGTAAAGAAAATAAATGGAAATTATTTCTTAAATTACCTGGCACGATGTTTCACTTTGGGATCATACTCCACCCAAACAACTCAACGTAATCTTATTTGATACGCTATGAATAAAATCACAATTCAGACCTACAAAGCCACTGTGCAAGCTAAGAAACTGGCATTGAAAATAATTGCTGGTGGGGGCAGATTAGTCAAATTCTAGTGAAGATAAAGAATTTGGAATCATTACCTCAGTTGTTTGGCAGAAAAGAACAATGGAGTTAAATGGAAGGTCATTTCGGTCATAAGTTAAGGTTCCATCAATTATTCTTGAAAGAATAGGACGTGTGAAAGCATGGCCATGCTTCGGAGGGTCTGAAGAACAGTTTTAGTTGTACTTCCACAAATAAAAAAATATCTGTCAAGATCATTTTATAATGCTTCATTTCTAACTATTGGCAGTTCAATTAGATATTATAGGACAACTGAGGGAAGGAGTTACCTTTCTACCCCCACAATATGTGCACTGGTATTTAGTTCAATAGGTGCATGAGCACAGGGATTTAGTTCCCTTGATGATCCATGAAGCACTGGTAACTGAAACACATATCAATTATAGAATGGTCATTTGTTGCAGAGATTATCATACATGATTTTTAGAACTCGAGCAATATTAATAGATACAAAGTAAACATTGAGGAACAGCCAACCTTTATTTCATGGATTATCAGACGAAATAGAAACCTAATTTAACAACAGACATTTGTAAGAAGATTAAACTATTCTGATTTTAATAATAACTATAAATAATGGTTAGTAGAAGGAACTAAAACATAAATTTTACTCATCTAAAAATTTGAATGAACCAATCATTGATTGAACTTCATGTACTAAGAATAAAATCTAGTTAGATTTAAGATGTTTAGATTCTTAATATCTTATTAACTAAGCAAATCATCAGATATTTATCAAAAGATTTATTGTTAAAAGATCACAGAACAATATTAACTCAAGTATCATTCACCTTCTCCAATCAAGCAAATCTAGCTATCCTAATACCAAAAATTAATTAAAAAAGAACCCCCCCCCCCCCCAAAAAAAAAAAGAAAAAGAAAATACCAATCAAGTAATATGAGCAGAAAAAAGAAAATCCAGATACTTTTTATGTCTCTACCATTCTTCATCAGAGATGAGCCAGTTAAGAAAGTAATAGATTGGGGGTAGAGAAGGAGCAAAAGGGCTCATCATGGGATGTATAATAAGTGTTAATAATAAATTTATATAGTAATTAACTTCAAGTGCATATCACGGCTACAACTTAATGATTCAATACTCCAGGGTTTATCTGCACTTCGACATAATGGAAACTTAATGACTTATTCTCAATAACAACAACCAAACAATAATGAAATCACAGTTTTAATTGACCAGACTATGTGATAAAAAATTATATAAAAAAATCTTCTGAAGCTCCTTCATCTATTTGGTAATTATTATTGGCCAAAATCAGCTAAAGAAATTAATTTTTTTCCCAATAAAAATAAGAAATTTCTGGTAAGACGTAACAGTGAAGTTCATATAGACCTGAATTTTATGTGGACCAATATATTCACCGAGGAGAATCCAGCGGGGTATGAAGGGATCTCATCTAAGGCAGATTTGGTGGAGGAGCAGCAAAAGATGTGTTGTGGGCAGGCCTGGCAAGGGGCGGATTTTGTGGAGGATATGTCAAGGTTTTTCAGGTGCCGCGAATTTGACGGAGAACTTTAAAACTTTAAAACTTCAGAATGAGGTAGAAAGTAATTAGATCTTAAAAAGTAGCCTTGAATTAAAATTTTGGATTCAAACCTGGTTGAAAAGAAGCAAGGTAGGCAAAAATTAGAAATCAATATGTTGGTACAATATTAAAGTAATGACTCAATCAAAGGAGCCGATGCTTAATAGGGAAAAATTTCAAGAAATTAATGGAAGTGACAAAACTTTAACACAACAAATAAAAGTACTTGGAATTTGAAGAAAATAGAAAAAATTAACCCAAAAAACTTCAACGTACCTGAAATCTGTGTATCTCGCCAGAGATTATGAGAAGTGCTTCACCACCCCCTTCATTTTTCTGTAAAACGATGGAAAGAGACTAAGGGGGCGACGACCCTCCACCTGGATTTGTGCTGTTGTGCCTTCAGTTTCCATAGGGTTCGGTGGAGAGGAAAGAGGAGGGGCAGGGTGCGGCAGTGTTGGTGGGAAGAGGATGTGGAGACGGAGAGACGGAAGTGGGCAGGTGTAGGTGGGAAGAGGATGTGGAGACGGAGAGACGGAAGCGATGGAGAGGAAGACGGAGAACTAAATCTTCTCCGCTGCACTAAAAGTAAGAGAGAAAGAAGAACGGTAATTTTCTCTGTTGTTGTCGACGAGAAAGAAGAGAGAAGAAAGAAATATCAACGGAATATCTTTTTTTTTAACCCTTAAAACTTGGAATATCAACGGTCAGATTTTCGTGTCGCTAGCGGAAACAAAATAACGGACCACGACACCCACGGTTTTTAATTAATAAAATAAAGGGAAAATTAGTTATTTGCCACCCAAAAACAAGGAAATTGGGATTTTGCCATTTTACCCACCTTTAAATGCTTTAGGAACCCCAAAAACTGTCCCCAAGAGAAACCAGATGTTGTAATAGAGAAAATTCAGGATTTTGAATTGAAAACTAAATAAAATGGTATAATTGAACCCGAAATGCCAGCCTAGAATACTTTGAAATTAAAGGTCATTTAGAAATTAAGAATAAATCTTGATTAAAATAAAATTATTATTTTTTTTTATGAGCGACTGGCGTCTCACTGCTGAAAGTTCAGTATACAGAGAAGCCTTACGAGCAACAGAATCATTAGAAGAGCCAGCCCTTGGTTTTGTTAAACCATCCGAAGCAACACAAAAGGGCACCTCAACAATCATCAAGCAGAACAACACAATCATTCAACTGCTTGTTAAAATCAAGGAAGAACTTGAAGATTGCAAGGACCAAATAAGAGAACTCAGAAGGGCAAAAGCACCCGAGAGGTCTGACACATCCGAGGCCCTAGAGCAAATCCAAAATCAACTCAAAAATTTGAGTCTCGGTCCGCCAACAACCTCAAAACGGCCAACCATAACGGGCAAATTTTTCGTATACCGTGACCCAAAGAAGATATACGAAGAAGAAAAGAAAAAGATACAATGAGTCGCACTGAAACAGAAACAGTGGGTAGACCATCTGTATCAGGCCACGAAAACCAAATACCAACCGTTGAAGACCAAATCCGAGATTACAGACTTGGAAGTCGGTTACGGTATGAGGCACAAAGAAGATTGCCAAGGCGTAGGCGATATAGAAGGACATTAGAATCTCAACTAAGTCCTGATGCGGAGCTGAGCGTCTCACAGTTCCGCAGAGCACAGCAAGTTCCGGCAGAAACACTATACCAAGCCGGATGGAGCGAAAGAAATCATCGGGTATACCAACATTATTCCGATGAAAGAATTTTGGTGGTTGGAGATCAAAGGGAAATTCCCTTTATCTCTCAAGAAAGTTACAACAGGCTCGTTGAAGAAGGATTGCAACACTTACACATAGGTGTTGTAATGGTCAGGTTATACGCTCTGCACAGAAGAAATGCAGGGGTAAATGCTCTAGTTGTTTTAAGAGACACAAGATGGGGGAATGATACCTCACTGATAAGTTCCATGGAAATGGACTTAACAGATAACACACAGCTAGCATACGCAGTTCCTGACATGATGGTTAGTATTCATGATTTCTACAATCACATCCAATTGGTTGTACAAACTCATGGGTATGAATCATGGCGAGGTGGAGAAAGCAACCTCTTAATCTCTCGATCTTTAATAGGGAGGTTATCGAACACCAGCCACACAAATTTTCGATACAATGTCCAAGGTGTAACAGAGCACCTAGCGAGCAGAGGCATAAGGGCTATACCGGGACAACCGAGGTCAACCGAGGAATTGAGAGGCCAACGATGGATAATCAGGCCACCAGCAATTCCAGAAGTACAACACCCACAAACAATTCGAGTCAGATCAAGAACTGATGGCTCTCTAGCCATTAGATTTGGTGGATATACAGCAACCGCACCAGCAGTTGTCGGGCCTAATGACGAAGAAGAACTAGATGGAGAAATGGCTCTGATGGTGACAATTGAAGAGCCAGAAACCTTGGAAGAGTTGGAATCAATCCAACTACTAGCATCTCTGTCTAGAGAAGGGCCGATGCTAGATTATTGTCCAATCTGGGATAAAGATGAAGAATCAGAGGAAGAATGGCTCAATCCATTTGCCTCTGAAGGTGATAAAGACAAACTGTCGCATTTTGCATACGCGGCAGAAGAAACAGAACTAGAATATCCTAAGATGAAGGCTCTCACAAAAATGATGGAATCAGCCTTTTCAACAGCTGAGAGTTCACTCACCCAGAGAAGGCCAACAGAACCAGTAATGGGTCCTGTTAACTATCCACCAGCAAGTACATCAAGGCAAACACCGATGCCAACAATACATGAAATCAGAGATCATGTTGGCAGACTCAAAGGAGGTTATGCACAACAGCATAGCGGGAGGTTCAACCTTCCAGATGCTCAAAGTGACAAAGGTGCAATTCTGGTATTACCAGAAGATATCGGGCAATACGGTGACGTAATTTCTCGATGGGAATCAATTACTCTCAATGTGGTTAATGACCGCAACTGGACGGATAACAAGAGTAAGGTGATTTTCATTGAAAATCTCCTAGGGGATGTAGAGAAAAAGATGTTCATCCAATGGCGAATGGCGTATCCCCATGAATATGAAGAATTAATAGCAGTTGCAGATGATCCCCAAAACGTAATCTCCTGCATTCGAAGGATGATACTGCTAGAGGATCCATACCAAGGGTCCACTGAAGAACAGACACGCGCTTACCAAGACCTTGAGCGCTTGTCATGCAACCATGTTAAGGATCTGTTCAATTACATGAATGATTACAAGATCCTTGCAGCAAAATCTGGGAGGATGTACATTTCTTCAGAACTCTCGGAAAAATTCTTCAGAAAAATGCCACCTCTAATTGGGCAAGAACTAGAAAAGGCATTTTTGGACAAATACCCTGGAGCAGCGATAGGCGTTATGCCAAGAATAAACTTCTCATACCAGTACCTGGCTGAAAGGTGCAAACAAGCCGCACTCCAAAGGAGTTTGAAAGATCTCTCCTTTTGCAGCAAAATCCCATTACCAGGCTACTATGGAGAAAGAAAGAAGTATGGACTTCGTAAGTCCAAAACTTACAAAGGCAAACCCCACGAATCTCATGTGCGTGTGTTCAAGAGAAAACATGCTGACAAGGTCCGCAAATGTAAGTGTTTCGTTTGTGGAGAAGAAGGACATTTCGCGCGAGATTGTAACCGCAAAACAGGAAACATTGCCAGGGCAGCCATTATTGAAAATATGGAACTGTCAGATAGCTGGGATGTCCTCTCAGTTGATCTCAATGAACCTGATAGTGACGCAATTTGCTCATTATCTGAAGGAGAAGTTGGAAATGTTGCTTCAGCCGTAATCAATGATTTACCATTCGGCGAGCAATCATTTATGATGCAGACAGAGCAATTGAGCTGGCGGAGTTATATACAACTGCCTGAAGATCAAAGAGATTGTCCCCATGACTGGCAGGACAATGATTCAGTTCCAACGGGACATGAAAAATGTTCCATGTGTAAGGAAATGACAACTGAATCAACAAGGGCATACTGTAAAAACTGCCGCCTAACAGTATGTCCTATGTGTTCAAGATTCAGGCTGGGCAGACGAATACGAACTAAGGTGCAGCCAATATCACCTTATGATAGTAAGGATCAGCTAATCAATGAGCTGATGTCTTATGTTCAATACCTCTTGGCGGAAAATGGAAAACTCAAACAACAACTGTTTGAGGCCAGAACAGAGGATCTTGAAGCCGAGTTTGATGAATTAATGAAGAAAGACAAAGGAAAAACCAAACTACGGTTTGAAGACGAAGAGGTAGATGAAGAAATAGAGATGGAACCAAGAAATCCAACAGGAGCTCTCCGAATAGCTTCTGCCAATACCATCTCTACCGAGGAAATTGAGCAATTCAATACTGTGGTCCAAGACCCTGTAAGGGGCAAAAGAGTCCTAAACAGACTCTACAACATGGAGATAACTTTTGAAATTCCAGGAGTCAACCCATTCAAGGTTCAAGCAATCCTTGACACAGGAGCAACTGTCTGTTGTGTCAACCAAGAAATTGTCCCACAAGAGGCATTAGAGCCAAGTGCCTATCCCATACAAATAAATGGGGTAAACTCAACTCAGATAGCCAGTCTAAAACTCAAAAATGGTAGTATGCTGATTGAGTCGAATAGGTTCAGAATTCCCTTCACCTATTCTTTTTCGATGGGGAAGAAGGAGGGAGTTCAGATGCTGATCGGATGCAATTTTATCCGATCCATGCAAGGTGGATTGCGAATCGAAGGCCAGAACGTGACTTTTTACAAAAATATCACGACAATTGCAACCACAACGGATGCTGAGGTGGTACAAGCAGCAATTCCTGAGCTCGACCTGACGGGTTTAGAATACATTGAAGTAAGAGAGGCCGTAGCATACCACCAAGAGCAAGAGTCACAGCAGTTTAAAGAGAAATTCAGACCACTACTCAACAGACTAAAAGAGCAGGGATTCATTGGAGAAAACCCTCTGAAACACTGGTCGAAAAATCAGGTGACGTGCTCTCTCGACATCATAAATCCTGATCTCCAGATTCAGGATAAACCCCTGAAGCATGTGACGCCTCAAATGAAAGAACAATTCGAAAAACATACAAAGGCGTTATTACAACTGGGAGTAATTAGGCCTAGTAAAAGCAGGCACAGAACCATGGCTATAATGGTCAATTCTGGAACCACCATTGACCCAATCACTGGCAAAGAAATTAAAGGCAAAGAGCGCATGGTATTCAACTACAGGTCCCTCAACGATAATACCCATAAGGATCAGTATAGCCTCCCTGGCATCAATACTATCCTTAAAAAGGTCGGTCACAGTAAGATCTACTCGAAATTCGACCTCAAGAGTAGATTTCATCAGGTGGCAATGGCACCTGAGTCAATTGAATGGACTGCTTTTGTGGTGCCTGGTGGACTATTTGAATGGCTCGTTATGCCATTTGGACTGAAGAACGCACCGGCTATTTTTCAAAGAAAGATGGATCAGTGTTTTGCTGGTACCGAAGATTTTATAGCGGTGTATATTGATGATATTCTAGTATTTTCTGAGAATGAACAACAACATGCCGAGCACCTCAGAAAAATGCTAGAAATTTGTGAAAAATGGGGTCTCGTACTCTCTCCAACAAAGATGAAGATAGCAGTTAGAGAAATTGAATTCCTTGGAGCAATCATTGGAAGGAGTAAGGTGAAACTCCAACCCCATGTCATAAAGAAGATCGTCTCCTTTGACGAGGAGAAACTGAAAGAAAAGGCCGGACTCCGAGCATGGTTAGGCATACTCAATTACGCCAGGAGTTACATTCCAAAACTTGGGACTCTTCTAGGTCCCTTGTACACAAAAACCAGCCCTCATGGAGATAAGCGCCTTAAACCGTCTGATTATGAACTAATCAGAAAAATCAAGGAAAAAGTGCAAAACCTACCAGATTTGGAGCTTCCACCAACAGGAAGTTATATCATCCTTGAAACAGACGGATGCATGGAAGGATGGGGTGGCATATGCAAATGGAAACCAAAGAAGCATGACCCCAGATCCATAGAAAAGATTTGTGCCTATGCTAGCGGTAAATTCCCGGTGATCAAGTCAACCATTGATGCAGAAATACACGCTTGCATGGAAACATTGAAGGCACTAAAAATCCACTACCTTGATCAGCAGGAGATAACGCTGAGGACTGACTGTCAAGCAATAATATCCTTTTTCAATAAGTCAGCCCAAAATAAACCATCAAGGGTTAGATGGATAAATTTTGTTGATTATGTAACAGGGACAGGAGTGCAGATTAATTTTGAGCATATAGATGGTAAGCTAAACAGTTTAGCTGATGCACTCTCCCGATTAACAACAAAATTGGCTGTTACTAGTGAGATACAAGAACAACAAGAGCTATTCTTAGCACATCTCGAAGGAGCATTCGAAGAAGCAGACCGATTCAGTGACAGCCTAAACAAGCAGATGAATGAGCTAATTTTAAAAATTAGCTCTTTACTCTGATTCCCCTTTAAAATCCAAATAAATGTTTAATTATTTTTGTTTCTTTTTCAGGTCTGATGGTAATCTACGGAAAACCATTGATCTTTGGCAGTAATCTACGGAAAACTGTCTTTTGTTTAATAGTTTCAGTTTGTTTATATTTTTTTGCAGAAATGGTGCTGGAATATTTAACCCATATTTTTAGAAGCTATGAAGGATCTCCACGTTATAGTCTTAGGCCAGATTCCAGGATAGCGCTTAACAACGCTGTTCGCTGGGGAGCGTCATGTGGCCAAACAGAAGAAATAGAAGACTATGAGACAATCACTTGTGATCTATTGTTTTCAAGGCCGACTTTAAATATGGAGGGAGGAATGAGAACAAGGCTCATGGAATTACACCAAGCCCAAATTCAAAAGTCCCTTATGGAGCTTGAAAAATTGCTAGTCATGAGCAATTTGCAAAAGATCAGACTTGAACAACATGCTAGCAAGGATAATTGGGCAAGGGATGCCCTCGAACCTGTTAATGATAATATCAAAAAGTTGATTGAAGCTCACAGTAAGCTTCGAATAATCCAGCAGAGCATCTATTATTAGGTAGTGTGCATAATATGCTTACTTTCGGTGCCAACCTGTTTGGTTTGTTAGTGGGCATCTTTTCTTTTCTAAAAGGCATCTTTATAATGGTGCCAGTATGTAATAATTGTACTAGTGTGTTTTAGTGCGCCACTTGGTGCATCTTTAGGCGCATTATTGAAGTAGTGCGCTTTTCTTTATTTTGCTTTTGGACAGCACTGAGGTAGTGCTTTCCTTTATTTCATTTTCAGATCGCACTAAGTGTGTCAGTGCGCATCTTTTTATTTGAGTGGGAGACAAACGTATGTGGTAATCCAATCAATTGCATGACGATGGGGCCCAATGAGCACCCGATGCATTATTGAGATACCAGACTCGAGTCTCTATAAAAGAGTGTCATTCAGAAGTTGCAAGACACACAGAAAAACTCTGAAGTCTTACTTCTTCTCTTGTAATCTTACTCTATCAATAAATACTTTCTCTTGCAATTCCATAAAAATCTTTGAAGCCAGCATTTCTTATAATCTGAAGTTTCAAAGTCGATCAGTCCGCTTCTACTTTGGTATCTTTTTATTTGAGTGGGAGACAAACGTATGTGGTAATCCAATCAATTGCATGACGATGGGGCCCAATGAGCACCCGATGCATTATTGAGATACCAGACTCGAGTCTCTATAAAAGAGTGTCATTCAGAAGTTGCAAGACACACAGAAAAACTCTGAAGTCTTACTTCTTCTCTTGTAATCTTACTCTATCAATAAATACTTTCTCTTGCAATTCCATAAAAATCTTTGAAGCCAGCATTTCTTATAATCTGAAGTTTCAAAGTCGATCAGTCCGCTTCTACTTTGCTACTTTGGTATCAGAGCAAGGTTTGTTTCTTAATACCATTTATGGCTTTCTAAATTTCTGTGTGTTCTAGGTAGGCACTTAAGGGGGAGATTATTCCAAATCCTTAGAAAATTCAAAACTTGAAACATATATTTAATTAATTAAGTCTGCGAACGTTAATTAAAAGTTTGAAAATTCTAAAAATTTTGGAAGAATCAAAAGAATCACACTGCCGTACAGTACTTATTAGAAAGGAAGATCGCGGATAAACACTGTGATGTGAGAGGAACCTAAGATCAATAGAAATTGTCATTCTAAAAATTAAATTCAAAGACTGTTAATTATTAACCCGGGTGCACAATTGGAGTGACTCTAGTATAAATACCAAGGAATATTCCCTCTAGAGTGGCAAAAACACAGTTTTGAAGTTTTCGGGTGGCATAAACAAAATTGCCCCTAAAATAAAATAATATACACTGTAGATTAAGCAAAGCACTTCTTTGAATCCTTTTATAATTAGAGAAATTGCTCATTGTTTTACATATGAATGAAATCGTGTGACTTATTGAAAGTTCTGATTCTGATTTCCTCTCCATGATGCTCTAAAGTTATGGCCGAATGTTCATTTGCCATCTGGCGCAACATTCATATTGATTGGTTTGCATTAAACGTGTTGTTGCAATGTTCATTTGCCATCTGGCGCAACATTCATATTCATTTAGAATGTGTAATTTTAAGACAATTAAAAGGCTAACCAGATCTGAAGTGCCAAATGGAAACCAAAACACATTAAACTTGTTGTTCCATTTTGTCTTTCTTATTTTTTCTTACTGTGTGATGCTGAAAGAAAATTAAAAGACACTACACCTCACAAAACTAGTCTTATACTCTTATAAAAGCAGCATATTATTTATGCATCCATCATTCTCTGATTTCTACACAAGTCACAAATTGAATCAGATCACAAAAGCGAGTTTCTTTCTCCAGATGCTCCGTGCTCACCTTCCCCTTCTAGCGATGGATGGACAAAGTTGATTTCGCCACCTCTAAGACTAAGACCTCTTGCGCCTTCCCCTTTGCCAACTAATTTGGGCGGAGTAGTATGCAAGAGATTTCTGCGAGAGAGGGAGAGGTGAGAGAGCTAGCTAGTGTGAGAGAGATAGGTAGGAAGTCTGAGAGAGAGAAGAGATGGGAAGTTGGAGCGATTTCTTTGCTCTCTTTCGAAGCGTAGCAGGTAGGAATCGTATCCTCTACCGCCTTTAGTGCCAACCTCTCTTTTGAGAAGTTGGATTAAAATCCAACGACGCGCGCAGAGGGGAAAAAAAGATAATACGCTGAAATCAATACTGTGGTGTCCGATTTTCTCAGAGGGACGGCCGGACGGAGAGGAAATAACGAAACAAATCTAAAGTATTAATATAAAATATAATAATAATAATAATAATAATAATAATAATAATAATAATAATTAAATTAAATTCTGTGGTGTCCGATTCCGTTTTTTTTTCGATTTCGACACGCCAATCTGATCATTCATTTTGATCTTACGCAAACCGTCCCACTCCTACCCAAACATTAACCCAGCCCCAGACCAATCCGCATCTCGACAGTCGTTTAAAAGACTGTGCCGAGCAGTCCTTTTAGTCTGTCCGTCCGATCTGAATCTAACGACGCACAAGAGACTTAGCAAAAAACCACTGTCGAGGGCTTGCCCTCCCTGCCCGATTCGTGCCTGGGCCCACTGTCAGATTCTCCTTCTCCGCTGCTCCGATTGGCTACTCGCCACTGGACCTTCCTAAACGTCTCTCCTTCTCCATCGCCATCTCCGACTCCATCCCAACTCCTCCTACCTCCGTCACAGATCCAAATATCGAGCTCCTCCCATTTGCGCCGCTACCATGGTGTCTCATCCCAATGCGCCATTCATCGACGACTCCGACAATCCGTTACTCAATGACTTCGTTTTCCCTCCTTTTGATGTCGTCGAGGTCAAGCATGTTCAACCTGGGATCAAAGGCCTCATTCATAGACTCGTATGTTCACATTTTATTTCCTTTCTTTTATTTGATGCTGGAGATGTACGAATTGTTGTTTTGTTTGACATTGATTGTGCGTGCTTGTAAGAGGGGATCTGGTCGAATTGCAGACGTCAGTGGAGCCTACGTGGCCTTCGTTCTGCTATTGAAGGAATTCAGGTTATAAAGCTGATCTTTTGCCAAAAAAATAAAAAAAGGAAGATTTCTTTTTTCTCCGATATGCTATAGGAGGCTTCTCATCAATGGAAAATCAGTCCTCTGAAGGAGGTGGCGGAGGCGGAGAAGGGGTGGCGGGAGGAGGTGGAAGGAGTTGGGATTGAGTCGGAGATGTCGATGGAGAAGAGGAGACGTCTAGGTGGGTCCATGGCGAGTAGCCAATCGGAGCAGTCAAGCGGAGAAGGAGAATCTGACAGTGGGGCCCAGGCACGAATCGGGCAGGGAGGGCAACCTCTCGACAGCCATTTTTCGCTGAGTCTCTCGTGCGCCTTTGATTCAGATCAGACGGACAGAATAAAAAAACTGCTCGGCATAGTCCTTTTAAATGACTGTCGAGGATGCGGATTGAGCCCCAGACTCCTACGAGCCGGATCCATATCCTTTGAAATCTTATTAAGATCTTATTAAGATTTCCAGAGTAGACATCTTTGAGCGTGGACCGTCCGATCTAAATAGACGGTTCGGATCTAAATCGCTCTATTTATTCCTAAAAATAAAACAAACAAAGAGGTTTTTTCTCCGTCTCTCTCATCTCCGCCTCCTCTTCTTCCCCTCCGCCTGGAAACCTTCCTTTTTTTTCTCTGCAAGCTGCCTGGAACTCCTTGTGTGCTCAAGTTCTGCAAAATCGTTGTTGAACCTAAAAAAAAAATGCATCTAGTTTAGATGGAGAGCAACCAAATGAAATAAAGTGAGATGCATTATTCATCTATCCAATATATATATATATATATATATATATATATATATAATTTTGCTATGGTGAGTTGCAACTCACGGGGGTCTAGTGAGTCGCAATCCGGGCCATTCAATTCGCTCTAAGATCCGTGCAGATCTGATAGAGCGATGTCGTTGAGGCATTATGAATTTCCGTTCCGTCTGCTCCGTTTCCTCTCTCTCTCTCTCTCTATTTCCCCTATCTCCTCCATCTCTCTCTCTCTCTCTTTATTTCGCATCCTCTTTAAAATTGCCTCCTCGTGAAAACCCTAGATCGGAGCTCCGATTCTTCGTCTCGATCTCTCCCTCACACTCTTTTCGAGAGCAACAAAAACCTAGATCGGAGCTCGTCCTGTTCGTCTCGCTCTCTCTCTCACACTCTCTTCAAGAGCAACAAAAACCTAGATCGGAGCTCCTCCTCTTCGTCTTGCTCTCTCTCTCTCATCGAAGATCCTCCTCTTCGTCTCGCTCTCTCTCTCACACTCTCTTCGAAACAGAACAAATTGAAGAGCAACAGAAATCCTAGATTGGAGAGCAACATCGGCTGGAGAGCAGCACCGACTGGATCGGAGAACGTCGACTAGATCATAGAGCATCGCACAGGTTCTATCTCTTTCACCTCTCCTTCTGTATTGGTTTAGGGTTTCCCTTAAGTGCACAGGTTCTGTACTGGTATTTTCCAGTTCTCTCTCTCTGTACTGGTATTTTCCCTCTGTAATGGGATTTTCCCTCTTTGTACTGGCATTTTCCCTCAAGTTGCGATATCTCTCTCTGTACTGGATTGGGGGTGGGGAGGGGGCTTCGAGGGCTTATGAAGTTGAGCTTAATCAAATGCAAGAACATAACCATTGGTAAGTGAAGATGATTTCTGTACTAATTTCTCTTTAATTAGTCCATGTGTATTAATTTCTATTTATTTTCTGTTAAATTTGGCTCTTGGAGATAAGTGAAGAATAGGTTATTGGATACAAGTGAAACAGAGAGCATGTTTGAGGATGTGTGTTAATTTGCTTTACAAGTGTGTTAATTTGCTTTGAGACTATGTGAGTTATTTGATCTGTACCAGTGTATTATTGGATCTGTAACAGTTTTATTGGAGTTTCTTTACAAGTGTGTTAATTTGCTTTGAGATTATTAATATCTGTATATGTGTCTGGATGTGTTATTGGATTTGTTTCTGTTTCTGTACCTATTAATATCTGAATGTGTTATTTACATGCGTGTTTGGATCTGTACCTCATTTGAGATACTAGTTCTGTACCTCTTTGAGATAAATTTGCTTTGAGCTCTGTACCTCGTGTCTAGATGTTAATTTGCTTTGAGAAGCCTGGCAAGTATAGTCAATGTTGTGCTTGCATTTAATTGCTCTTTTAAATTACAAAGAATTGTTGTTATTAAAACTGTTATTTACTTTTTGCGTTTCTAAGCTTGTATGTACCAGTTTACTAGTTCAATTTACTTTTGAACAAATTTCTGACGCATGCATTTCTAAGCTTGCCACTCATTATTGTTAAATTGTCAGTTTACTTTTTGCGTTTCTATTCTTATTTGTAAGGTTCATATTGTTTACCTGCATTTCTATTCTTATTTGTAATATACTAATATTCATACTGTGTACATGTGGAACTAAGTAGAGTTCTCAAATGTGTTCACAGAGCACATCATCACTTCAGATGTGTTCCTGCTAGCAAACGTACCATGACCCCTTTTTATCATAAAACAAACCATTCTAAGCCATCTAAAATCAACATCTCCAGTCAAAATTTATCTCCCTACTACTTATCACAAACAACACGTGAGAAGAAATAAACCTCTAACATATTTTTATTAGTCTAAATTTGACTACAAAACCCCTACATCAGAATAAGAATTGTAGTTTCATCCTCCACAATAGTTCTCGGCAATCTCCCTCCCTGAGTGGTTCTACATTGCTTCTACTTCCCTTATCATCAGCATCTGTGCTTGTCTAGGTTGAGCCCACATGTCATAAGTCGCTTCAGCAGTTCCCTCAAACTGGATAGGTAATTCTTCAATGTCCACCATGTTCAGCACCTGTTCCTTCAAGGTGGGAGTCCACAAAGCTGACCAGTAATAGTAAAAAACTGATTTTAGTACCATATAGCCTCAACGAAGCCTGATTACATAAGTTGTACCAAGTATGGTACAACTTCTAACACAGGTCCTAAATTTCAAAAGTGAAATCATACACAAAAGAGAAAAAAAATCAAACTACAAAACTAGTTTCTGAAACTGTTAAGACACAAATGTAACTCTGGCACTGCTGTTGCTATCCAATTTTGCCATCGTTGTTGCTAGCAAATTCTTCACTTATCTCGAAATTTGTCTCCAAAGGCCTAATTAAACAATAGAAATAAACAGAAATTAGTAATATGGTATTTTAAATGGCAATTCATGTTCCTGACAAATTTTGTGATTAGCTTTTTTATCATCTTTTGCAATTAGCTTACCAAGCTTTGTTGTAAGGTCCGAAAAATTTATTTTTGTTGTAGGTTCTGACTAGTGCGATATCCCAACCAAATAGCCAACTAACATTTTACTGGTACAATATGCTATTCAATTTGTAACCAGTGAAACCAAGGTTATATCAGATGACTAAAAAGTCTAAAGTCTAAGCCTTTTATCCCAAACAAGTTGGGGTAGGCTAGAAATGACACCCCGACCCTGGTCATTTCTTGTATATATGGCTGAGGTTTTACGCTGGCTCGCCAAGCCTATCGCAAGCATGCGGGTTTGAACCCTAGACCTCTTAGAAGAGAGTCAAGTGCTCTTACCACCTGAGCTACTAGACCACATGTAGATGACTAATTTAACTAATTTTTTTTTTAAAAAGAAAAACGACCAAATAGCCTTATGTATTCCCAACATGCAATTAACCCTTCAGTAAAAGAAAAATTAAAGAAAAAATTATCAACAATTGAAAATCACAGAAATTACTGATTAAGGAAACTAGTCAAGGTGAGAGAAAGAGAGAACCTGTTCACGAAAGGAAGGTGCTGAAAAGTTCTGAGAGTAGAGAGGAGACAAGGCGCGTTCAGAGGAGGCAACTACACAGATCGTGAGGAGGAGAGAGAGACAGAACTGATCAGAGGAGGCAAGGCGTGCGGATGCGCTCTCATGCTCTTAGCGCTGATGCTCTTCGATCTACTGTCGGACAGTTCTAGGGGCTTGGGGAGGCGCTGGCTCAGATCTATTTTGATTTGGAAGAGAGTGAGAGAGAGACGGAACGGAGTACGGAGGATTAAACTCTATCCAACGACTCATCATCGCGCATTGATCTGCACGATTTTTAAAACAAATCCGACGGTCTGGATTGCGACTCATCATAGCCTCTGTGAGTTGCAACTCACCATAGCAAAATTCTATATATATATATATATATATATATATATATATATATATATAGAGAGAGAGAGAGAGAGAGAGAGAGAGAGATTGACTAAAGTATACTCCAGCATATAGATAGCCCGTATGCTGGAGTCGTTTCTCACAATCTAAAATGCATACAGTCGATCCGAAACTTTCAAATTGTTCTCCATATTGAAATCTCCTAGGAAACTAAAATTTATATTTTTTTGAATTTTTTTACTTATTATGCTATTTTAAAAAAAAACATTGTAAAGGAGTTGTAAAGGAGTATTTCTGGCCCTTCAATTTGAAAATAGCATAATATATAGCAAAAAAATTCGAAAAAATGTAAAATTTGGTCTTGAAGGATATTTTTACATGGAGAACAACTTGAACGGTTTGGATCGACTATTTGAATTTTAGATTTTCAAAAACGACTCTATCATACGGGTTTGATCCGTATGCTGGAGTATACATTAGCCAATCTATATATATATATATATATATATATATATATATATATATATATATATATATATATATATATATATATATATATATATAGAGTTTAGCTACGGTGAGTAGCGAATCACGGACCCTCCGGTGAGTCGCGACCAAAACTCCTAGATCTAGATCAAAATGACCGATCCATAGCACGGATTGTTAGAAAACTGCTCAATTTTAATTTTGTGACTAATTACGCTTAATTAATCCAATTAAAACACAAGTAACACGAGATCTAGTACATAAGCTCATTCGACACAAGAGAATAAGGTGGAATTTGTACCTCCCGTGAAATCGTATTCACGGGGCTCGATCCTACGGCATGGGAATCGATGGGGTGCTTCTCCTTCTTCTTCTCCAAATCGCCTCGAGTCCACCTAGAGATTAACCAAGGTCTAAATCGATTCGTGCTAGCGATTCGATTAGAACAAACCTAATCCTAAGGATCAACCCTCTTCAAGAATCAACCTATTTGATTTTGGTGGAGAGTTGTAGCTCAACACATGAGCATATGGAGGAGAGGAGGAGAGAGTGGCGCCGGCCAAGAGAGGGAGAAAGAGGGTGCGGCTAGTCCAATTTTGCATCTATACATCTCTATATATAGTGCACAATCCCTACCTACCACCAACCATCTATTTACAAGAATGCCACTCTCACCTACCATTAGGGCCGGCCACATTATGGGCTCACATGGGCCTCTCATCTCATTTAATTAGGCCTCTAATTCACATAATTAGAAGCTACTCCAAATGCTCTTCAATTGGGCTATATATTTAATACATAAATATTGGCCCAATAAATTAATATAACTATTTATATTAAATTGTGTCGAGCTAAAATAATTATTAACTAATTAATAATTATTCTAGGATTAGCTAATACATTAATTTATTTCAATATGATCCATTTGACTTAATTAATTATAACGGTATATAATTAATTAATCAACTTATCATATTTCCGCAATACGAACTATTGCGAATAAATAAATAATGCATTGTCTTGGTCAAAACTCTATTTTGTGTGACCCTTTGAGGATTTATGCTAAGTTGGACATGGAATTAAATCGCTATTTAATTCCAATAATCATAAGCGGTATCTAGCAACACGTTATGATTCCCAATTCGCATAAATAGTGTACTGCTACAGTATTTTAATCATGCATAAGAGAATAAAAATATTTCTCTATTTTGATTCTTATGTCTCACGATATCATCGTATAATCCAAGATAGGAATGTGTCATTCTTGCAGATTATACGTTTCTTGATCTAGAGTTGATCGCTTAGTTGCGCGCATACGATCCAACTCCATCAAGGGGCCCAAACAGATATCGTCACTCACTAAGTGAATTAATGAGGGACATACGGTTTTCTTGATGATTAGCTTTTTCCCGCACAATTCAAGAGAACGTAAATCAAGTCCGTATAGCAGCCCTTAACGGGAATCAGCGGTAGACGAGATTTATAGAACCTATCCTCATGTGGAAAAGATAATCATCTCAAACTTAGAACCAAAATCATAACGAAATAAACAATGACACATAACACAATCCATATGTTTATTTCATTGGGTCAAGTCCTGTACTATGTTCCATAACATATACATATGCAATTAAGTTGGTAACTCATTACCTATGATTTGTAGAACTTAATCATCACTTAACTTGCATACTAATCTTATATGATAATTAATGTTCCTTGTTAATTATCAAGATTATGGACCGTTTAGATTTATTATTGTCATTCTAAAGAATGATACACAGAGATCTACAATTCAGATCCTCAACCTGAATAATCTGTCAATAATAAACCTAGGAACAGATGATAAAATATCATCCATAACATAAACTAATATTTAAGTCATTAAATTATTGACTTCTAGGACATCACTCCAACAATCTCCCACTTGGCCTAGAGTCAATCAGTAGTGACTTCTAGCCAACGAAGAATTGAGAACGATGTCATATATCTACATATATACATGTCTCGGACCTCAAAATAAATAATACGCTTAAAGCTAGTTACTCATACGTCTTCCACGTATGGATGCATAATTGCATCTCGTATACTGCTCAAGGTAGAGGTCATGCTAGAGTGTTCGCTGTGTTCGCGAATGATGTATGGTTTCCGTACTTGATTTTCAGCCAGAATAAGCCCCAAATTTCGTTCAAATTACTTGTGTTTTTACTCATTTTCCTTTGAATTGTGCTAATGTTAGATGTAGGAAAGTTCAGCCGTAGCCCGGCAAGTTTTTTATACAGGTTCATCACACTTTGGCGCGAAAAAAGGAGAAAATCGACTAAGTTGCACAAATCCAGCAAGATGGAACGGGCCGCCCCAATCATAGGACGGGTCGTCCCACCTCAGTGCAGACGCAAGCAGAAGAGTTCCAGACGACACAATCAGCCCAGACTGGGACGGGCCGCCCCATGTTCAGACCAGGCCGTCCCAGTCCACAACCAGGCCAGAAGAGCTATTTCGAGATTGCCAAATATAGAGTGCCTGATTTGGTGAGGCGGTTTCTTCAGTTTCCACCGCCTTTTTGAGCCACAATGCCACGTTTTGGAACTTCTCAAGAGGCCTATATAAGCTCTGTCCTGGCTCCAAGTCAAGAGAGTCGAAATTTGCTAAGTTTGGAGAGCCAGTGAGCAAGGCAACCACCCTGTCGAGACGGCCATCCACCAGCCTGAGACGCACCGCCCCAGGATCAGGACGGCCCGCCCCAGACAGGACAGAGCTTAGGAGATAGACGATTTTCAAGCACATCTTGTTGTAACTTGGTTTTTCTTTCTTTTTCTTTGTGTTTTTGTATGATGAAACCTGCTTTTTCTTGCATGGAGTAGTTTAGTTTAGGGGCTATGGTTCGATAACTTTTCTTTTAGTTGTTTGTTTTGTTTGAATACTTGATTAGTTGCTAAGTTAAAGTTGCGTTTTGATTTCTGAAATTTAATTCTATCTTTTTGATGCAAATTGTTAATGTTAGATCTGATTATTGCGTTAAACAAAGGCCTAGTTTAATTGTCAAAGAAAAGTCAATCTGCAATAACAAACAAACACTTAGATCAATTAGGTAGGCGATATCTGAAAGGATTTAACCAAACTTCAAGTAATTAGAAGTTTTACTCAACAAACCGAGAGGTTGAGAGTTTACCAAGACCCAGAAATCAATTAGAAACACCTAAACCAAGAAACGAGAGTTGAAATTTAGGAGCTTTTAGGATTTATCAAACAGAACCCCACAACTTGACCTGAACGAGAGTTAGAGCGCAAGTCTGTAGGTTAGGTTTGGTCCAATTCACGCAAAAATACTCAGCAAATAATTAAGTAAGATGACAAGACAAACATCGGATGATTGGAACGGCCCGTTCCAAGGTCAGGACAGACCGCCCGAGAGGGGGCGTCCTGGCCTAGAACGGACAGTTCCAGCCATTTGACAGGGTTAGGACGGCCCGTTCCATAGATGGAACGGTCCGTCCCAACCTTGACAGACAGGAAAAGTTAGACAACCTGAACCCCTAATCATTAGTTAATTGTTTAAACTTTCAATTGGATAAAGTTTTTTTTTCTAGGGAATTATAATTTTAAATTCTGTAACTGCAACTCACCTTCAGTTTGGATCTGTTTGAAATTTGAATTGTTTATTTAATCAAAAGAATTTAAATTAATACGAATTGTTTAAACTTAGGAAAGGAATAGTCCGTCCCCGTGATTCGACCCTTAAACTACACTGCAAACGAATTAGTATCGGTTTTTAAGGAATTAATTTGACCAGTACCCTCAGCACCGATCAAATTTTGGCGCCGTTGCCGGGGACGGTGCCTTTTTCTAAGTTGTACTTTCTATTTTAACTTAAATTCTTTCAATATCTTTTCACCTTTTCTTTTGTTTTTGAAATTTTGCAGTCGCATACGCTGGCTAACAAGGAGAAAGAACTAGGCAGCGCACGCGATAAAAGTTTTCGTCAACAAGGAGGAGGGGAACAGAATCAACAACCGAGCCCATCTTCATCTGGAACGGCCCGTCCCATTTTAGGACGCACCGCCCCAGGTTTAGCTGAACTCACAGAGGAGGAAGGCTCTCTGATTCAACCGTTTCGCCAGTTTTACCAGCGCAACCGCAGAAACCCAGAGAGAACTCAACCACCTTTGACGCCACCCGAAGAAGACATGGCAGACCACTTGAATGGCAATGGGGGAAGACCTGAGGAGACTCCCGTCCAGCGAGCCCTTAGAGAAGCCCTCGAAGCAGCAAGGGAAGCCGAGGCCAATCGACCTCTCAGAGAAATCAGTGCACCAACAGCGACTAACGTCCGACTTGGAGTTAGACCACCAAAGGCTGAGCGAACCCGTGACTTTTACTACAACCCAAGCTTGATTGCTTTGATCAAGGACTCAGCTTTCGGTGGAGCCCCCAACGAAGATGCCAATCGCCATTTGCAAAGCTTCCTGCGCAATTGCACAACCCTTGTCCCTGAAGACGTGGATCCTGAAATAATCCGCTTAACTCTCTTTCCTTTCTCTCTTAGGGGCAAAGCTGAGGATTGGCTCAATAGTTTCAATGATGCACCATTTGATTCTTGGGAAAACTTGACCAAAGCCTTTTTAGATAGGTTTTATCCTAGGGTAAAAACAACTAAATTGGTTAGGGAATTGTTAACCTTTCAACAAGAACCGGATGAAAACCTGTTTGAGGCATGGGAAAGGTTCAAAGACCTGCAGAGGATGTGTCCACACCATGATGTTCCTGAAAATAGGCTTATTGTCAGTTTCTATGATGGTTTGGATGATATGACTCGCCAGAATATTAATTCAACTGCAGGTGGATCATTCCTTGAGATGGGTTGCAGAGAAGCGAAGGCTCTACTTGAGAATATGGCCAGGTCTCAAACCAACTGGTCAGTTAGAGCCCAGAAGAAAGGAGGACTTCTTGAAGTGGATAGGGACACACACATGCAATCGCAGCTGGATTCTTTGACCGTTATGATCAAAAATCTCAACAAGAAACCGGCTGAGGCGGTAGCTAAGTGTCAGTTTTGCGAGGAAGAAGGGCATACGGCCAAGGCGTGCCACTTGGTTGAGAGAGAAGAGAAGACAGAAGAGGTGAATGCACTCATGAATCCGCCTTCCTTTTTCCCGCCAACCAACAACTATGCTTATCGCGACAAGAGAAACCATCCAGGCCTCTCTTACTCAAACCCAAATGGAGCTGCTAACCCCAGCCAAGCCGGACCACCAAGGAACCAACAACGCCCTCAAGAGACACTCACGCAGCCCATGGTTGAGAAATTCATGCAGAGTCAAGGAATCTTCAATCATGCAGTCCATCGGGAGTTGGAGAAGATCAGGGAAGACATGGGGGCTTTTCTTCAAAGATTCGACGAAAGGCTGTCTCAATCTAGCGTCGGAGCTCTCACCAAACCAGGTATGTTCCCCAGCCAACCTGAACCAAACCCTAGGGAGGATGTGAAGAGCGTCTCGCATCAATTGAGGAGTGGAACAAGGTATGACGGGCCTGAAATGCCCTCAGACTCTCCTCCAGGACTATCTGGAACGGACCGTCCCAATCTGGAACGGCCCGCCCCAACCCAGGACGGGGCAGAAGCTGATCAGGCGGACCAGCCCAGCGCTGCGGCAGACATTGGAACGGGCCCACCAGCAGCAGAACGAGATAATGGAACGGACCGCCCCAACCCAGGACGGTCCGTCCCAAACACCTCAACTGCCACAAGCAGCCAACTCCCGAGGGACGTCTCTCCTTTTAACAGAGCTATTGAGGTTCCATATCCGCAGAGACTCGCCAAGGCCAGGAAGGATAGGGCATACGAGAAGTTCCTGGACATTCTACGGCAGATCAAGATCTCAATTCCCTTCACCGACCTCCTAACCAGAATGCCATCTTATGCTAAATTCTTGAAGGACCTCCTTTCCAACAAGAAGAACCTGGAGGAGTGCGGGACCATGGCATTGACCGGAGAATGCAGCGCTCTGATCACAAAGAAGATGCCAGTGAAAATGAAGGATCCAGGCAAGTTCACGATCCCATGTAAAATCGGGAATGCAGAAGAGAAGAAAGCTTTGCTGGATCTCGGAGCAAGCGTTAGTCTCATCCCCGAGACAGTCTACAACCAGATAGGAATGGGGGAGCTGAGCCCGACCCGCATGACTTTGAAGCTTGCTGACGGATCAATTAGACTGCCATTGGGAATAGCAATCGACGTGCCAGTCCAAGTTGGAGATTTGGTTGTACCTTGTGACTTTGTGGTTGTGGATATGGAAGAAGATCTAGATGTTCCAGTCATCCTTGGTCGCCCCTTCCTCACCACCGCCGGAGTTTTTATCAACTGCAAGACCGGCAAGATGATTCTAGAGGTTGGAGATGAAAAAGTGGAGTTTGATGTAGAGAAAGCCATGAAGATGCCAGATCATGTTGACTCAATCTTTATGGTGGAATCATTGGAAGCCATTGTTGAAGAATCCTTCAACACACGTGTTGTTCAGGCATACCATTCCTTCTCGGCCAGACCTGAAGAGGAGGAGGCAGACCTAATATTCAACGAAATTCTCCAAATAGTTGAATACTTGGCTGCCAGAGAGGAACAGAACAGGCCACCCCAGATCAAGGCAGATCAAGCCATCATGCAGCTGCGATCTCCAGCTGAGATCCAACAAATTCTCGGCCTGGACACCCACCAGGACGGACCGCCCCAAATTGGAACGGCCCGCCCCGATTCAGTTGATGCGAAATCCAGGCCAGAACTGAAGGCCCTGCCAGACAATCTCAGGTATGAATTCTTGGGCCCAGATCAGACCTTTCCTGTTATTGTTAATGCCGATCTTGATGCAGATCAAACAGCGAAGCTACTAAAGGAACTAAGAGTTCATCAGAAAGCAATCGGATACTCGATTGAGGATCTAAAGGGTATCGATCCCTCGATTTGCACCCATCGGATCCTACTTGAAGAGGACTCCAAGCCAACTGTGGAGCACCAAAGGAGACTCAACCCGAACATGAGTGAAGTTGTGAGGAAAGAAATCCATAAACTTCTGGAAGCAAGGATCATTTACCCCATCTCAGACAGCAAATGGGTTAGTCCCATTCATGTTGTTCCAAAGAAGGGAGGCACAACCGTGATAAAGAATGACGAAGGCCAGCTGATCCAAACAAGAATCGTCACAGGATGGAGGATGTGTGTGGACTATCGCAAGCTGAATGCAGCTACCCGAAAGGATCACTTTCCTCTGCCATTTGTTGACCAGCTACTCGAACGCCTGGCTAAGCATTCTTTCTTTTGCTATCTAGATGGTTATTCTGGTTTCTTTCAAATTCCAATTCACCCCCTAGACCAGGAAAAAACAACCTTTACATGCCCATATGGGACCTATGCATACCGTAGGATGCCATTTGGTTTGTGTAATGCACCAGCAACATTTCAAAGAGCCATGATGGCTATATTTTCTGATTTTATAGAAAAAGACATGGAGGTTTTCATGGATGATTTTTCTGTCTATGGTACAACTTTCGATCACTGTCTAGCTAACTTGAAAAAGGTATTGCAGAGATGTGAAGAAGTTAACCTAGTCTTGAATTGGGAGAAGTGCCATTTCATGGTGCAAGAAGGAGTCGTTTTGGGCCACATAATCTCAGAACAAGGAATTAAAGTTGATCAGGCCAAGGTGGAAGTGATTGAGAAGCTCACGGAGCCAACTTGTGTAAAGGATGTTCGGAGTTTCCTTGGTCATGCCGGTTTCTACAGGCGTTTCATCAAGGATTTCTCTAAAATTGCTAAGCCTTTAACAAACTTGACTATGAAGGATGCAGAATTTATCTTTGATAAAAGTTGTGTTGATGCATTTGACAGATTGAAGAAAGCACTCGTGACAGCCCCGATCTTGCAACCTCCAAATTGGGATGAACCGTTTGAATTGATGTGTGATGCAAGTGATTATGCAGTTGGAGCAGTACTCGGACAGCGAAAGGATAAGAAGCCCTATGCCATCTACTATGCAAGTAAGGTGTTAGATGAAGCCCAAGTCAACTACACCACAACAGAAAAGGAGCTTCTTGCAGTAGTCTTTGCCTTAGATAAGTTCAGGTCCTACCTGATCGGTTCAAAGGTTATAGTCTACACCGATCATTCTGCGCTCAAGTACTTACTCTCGAAGAAAGACGCCAAGCCAAGACTCATCCGGTGGGTTCTCTTGCTTCAGGAGTTCGATCTTGAGATCCGTGACAAGAAAGGTACTGAGAACAGTGTTGCTGACCATTTATCAAGGATCAAAGCAGAAGGCATCAAATCCGAGACACTCCCAATCAACGATTCATTTCCAGACGAACATTTGTACTCAATCCAGGTTGGAACGGACCGCCCTAGCATGGAACGGCCCGCCCCAGCCACAGCAAAGGATGTCAGGACAACCGTTCCAGCCAGAACGGCCCAGTCTGAGCCAGGCGATACAGTTGGAACGGCCCGCCCCAATCTGGAACGGACCGTCCCAACTAAGGCGACTCCATGGTATGCTGACTTTGCAAACTATCTAGCGAGCGGAGTTATACCCTATCAGATGTCCTTCCAGCAGAAGAAGAGATTCATAGCCGATGCTAAATACTACTTCTGGGAGGACCCTTTCCTGTGGAAATTTGGAGTTGATGGAATGTTCAGAAGGTGTGTACCGGAGAGCGAAATTGAGCAAATCCTGCACAATTGCCACGCTTCAGCTTACGGAGGACATGCCTCAGTGTCTAAGACCGCTGCCAAAGTTCTGCAATCCGGATTCTTCTGGCCCACGCTATTCAAGGACGCAAGAAAATTTATCTCTTCTTGCGATCAATGTCAAAGGACAGGCAACATTTCGAGACGCCAAGAGATGCCTCAGAATCCTATTCTAGAGGTTGAGATCTTCGATGTTTGGGGGATTGATTTTATGGGACCGTTTCCATCTTCATGTGGCTATGAGTACATTCTTGTGGCAGTTGATTACGTGTCCAAATGGGTGGAAGCTGTACCAAGCAAGCATGCAGATTCAGCAACAGTCAAAAAGCTTTTTACCAAGATCATATTCCCACGGTTTGGAATTCCAAGGACAGTCATTAGTGACGGGGGCAAACACTTCATTAACAAACAGTTTGAGAACCTTCTAAAGAAGTATGGAGTGAGACACAAGGTGGCAACCCCTTACCATCCGCAAACTAGTGGCCAAGTTGAGATATCAAACCGAGAAATAAAGAATATCCTGCAGAAAACGGTGAGCAGTACAAGAAAAGATTGGGCATTAAAATTGGATGACGCCTTATGGGCATATAGGACAGCTTTCAAGACTCCCATAGGCATGAGCCCATTCAAGCTGATTTATGGAAAAGCGTGCCATTTGCCAGTAGAATTGGAACACAAGGCATACTGGGCAGTTAGAGCACTCAACATGGAATATAAATCAGCTGGAGAAAAGAGGATTCTAGACTTGCACGAGTTGGAGGAAATAAGGCTAAATGCATATGACAATGCTAGGATCTACAAGGAGAGAACGAAGCTCTGGCATGACAAGCATATTCAGAGGAGATCTTTCGAAGCAGGGGATATGGTGCTTCTGTTCAATTCCAGATTGAGGCTATTTCCTGGCAAACTCCGGTCTAGGTGGACAGGCCCTTACGTTGTGAAGAAAGTCTATCCATTTGGAGCTGTTGACATCTACAAGGAAGGAGATGAGGTCTTCAAGGTGAATGGACAAAGGCTCAAGTTCTACATTGATCCAAACACTAGCACAGAAGGAGGGGAAGTGCACTTTTTGACCAACCCCTCACCCGCAGAGACGTAGACATCAGGGGTCGAGCTTGAGACCTTAAACAAGCGCTTCTTGGGAGGCAACCCAAGGGTTCAGTTTTTAAAATTTAAGTTTATTCAATTTACTTTGTGTCAAAAAGTCAAAAACAAAATAAAAATTTGAAAAAAAACAACAAAAGAATAAAAAAAATTAGGAGTAGGCTAAATAACCATAATACTTGGCTTAATTTGTGATGTGGTTTATTACTTTCAGGAAGAAATCGCGAAGAAATTAATGAGGTACTGAGAAAGACAAGCTTGGGGGAGAAAAATCTGATTGGAACGGACCGCCCCAATATTGGAACGGCCCGTCCCAACCAGTGGAACGGCAAGGTTTGGACCAGGACGGAGTGCAATTGAGCATGTGGGCTTACCCAATGGAACGGTCCGCCCCAATCATAGGACGGTCCGTCCCATTTCGAAAAATAACCGTTACGCGTGGTTTTCGCGAGTAACTACCCACTAACCCAAACCCGACCCACTAACCCACTATTCCAACAGTTACACCCCATCTCCCTCTCCCCATTCAAACTCATTTAAACCCAAACCCCTCTCTCTCTCTCTCCTCCTTCTCTCCCTCTCACCCGACCCTCTCTCTCTGCCCTCGCGAAATCCGACGAGACGCCGCCGCCGACGCCTCGCCGGAACCCTAGCCCTCTCCTCTCCCGCACTCACTCTCTCTCTTTCTCTCTCCCTCTCGCTGCCGCGACCATCCGCCGCTGCCGCGCCGCTGCCCATCGGCAGATCCGCCGCATCCGCCGTCGAATTGGCCGCGACTCAGCCTCAATCGCCTCTCCTCCGTCTCCACTTCGCCTCCCTCCTCTCCATTTCGACGCAAACTCTCGATTTCACCGGAATCCGCCGTATCCGCCACTGCCGCGCGCCACCACCACCATTTCCTCTGGATTTTTCGGTAAATTCAAACCCTTTCTCCTCTCATTTCATTCTCTAAACCAATTCCATTAAGTTTGTACCAGAAACCAGAACCAAAATCAATCGAAAAATCGACGGAAAAAAAAACACCTCTGGTACTTAACCTTTTTCTGCCAAAACCTTACTTGGAACGGACCGTCCCATCTCTGGGACGACCCGTCCCGATTAACAAACCCTGCCAAAAAACAACCGTCCTATTCCCAGACCACCCCGTCCCAACCCAATACCCCTCTATCCACCTAGTCCAGAACGGTCCGTCCCACCATCAGGACGGTCCGCCCCAAACCATAAAACAAACCAAATACATTGCATTCCAGGACAGACCGGACCGCCCCATTTTTGGACCGACCCGTTCCATGCAGAGGAGGAGTTCAGGGAGACTTTCAGACAAAATCACAAAATATTTATTTCGCGATCTCCCGCGAAAGCCTGGAAAGAGGAGGATTCTTGTGCCCAGATCATTTACCAGGGGCATCGGTGGGTGGTCAACGAAGGACGACAGCCCTATCCCACCACTTGACAAATACCCGCTCGATCCGCGGGAGTTCATGGTGAACCCGCCTCCATCATCTCAGTCCCAGTACACCGTAGAGGACCCAGATCAGATAATTCCATTCGCAGGTTGGGTCAGGCGCAGACAGCCATCCCCTTACGTGTACTACTGGTCCGAGCTTGAGTCTATCTCAGGCATGGCAGATGATCAGACCGAGCCTACTGACACCGCTCAGTCCCACCAGCCTGAAGCTCAACATGATCCTGAGCCCGCTGCCACAGATGCAGAGATAAATGCAGCAACGGAGGCAGAAGAAGAGGCCGAAGAAGAAGAGGTGGAGGATCTCGTCCCTGAGACGCAAACCTACCCCTCACAGCCCGCAGAAATTGAGCTTGCCGATGTGCACATCCGCCTCAAGGGCTCAGATGCCAAGCAGAGGTTCAAAAACCTCCGAAACAAACACTTCCAAAGCACCAAGGCGATTGATTTGCGGGTGCTAGATCAGCTGGGCATCCGTGAGGACTTCTTCCGTCTCACCAGATCTGTCGGGTTTCGCCCGAGATTCTGGAAGATCAGAGCTCCAGCCTATACGGCCCTCACTATGGAGTTCCTCTGCACCCTTGACCTCTTTTTCAAGGATGATCTCTGGCAGATGACATTCCGTGCGAACGGAAAGAAGATGATCTGCAATGAAAATGACTTCGCCCGGTTCTTTGGGCTGGAAAATGGGGAGATCACGGATGAGTTCTTTGAGGACAACCTTTGGGAGGAGCTATCTTTGGAGCACAAACAGCCAGTAAACACCCGCCGCTCCTCCCACATCCAGCACCCGACTATCCGCTTCATACAGCGGATGCTCTCTCTCACCATCTTTGCCAAAGGTGAGTCGGGTGTCAAGTTGACCCGTGGTGAGCAAGCAATCCTCAACCAGATTTTCTATCCAAAGGGAGAGGCAAAGCTCAATCTGGCCTACTTCATGATGAAGCATTTCGAGAAACAGGCCAACAATCTCAGAGCAGGCACGGGTCAGATCACAGTGGGCGGGTACGTGACTCATTTGATCCGCCAGTATGATGTCACAGTGCCCTGGGATGAGTTGAGGCGGAGCGGAGGATCAAACCGGCTAGGCATGAAGCAGCTGGTTGAGATGGGGATGGTGGCCCAGGTTGGATCAGAGTATCAGTTTTGTTATGGCCGCCATCGGTTCCCGCTACCATTCACCAGGTCCATTGATCTCCAAAACAAAAGGACCTGGCTTCTGGTTGATAGAGATGGGCGTTTGATCAACCATGAAGAAGAAGAGATGCAGCGCCGTTTGGCTGAGATGGAGGCCGCTGCTAGGGCAGCAGGCGCCGGTACATCGGCAGAGGCAGAGGCAGCAGGTGCTTCTAGCCACCCATCTCAGCATCCCTCCCATTTCCCCTCGATGCCCCACATTGAGCCCTTCGATGATGTTCAGGGCGAGCACTTCACTTGGGGTGGGATCCGCATGGAGGACATTCGTCCATCTCCCTCTCCGCCACGCCCACATGGAGGGTTTGAGCCACAGTGGCAGCCGGGATACGGCAGGGGATCGGACCAGCGCTACTTTGATATGCTGCATGACATCCACACCGCTCAGTGGAACTTGCAGGCATCATTTGATGAAGAAAGGGAGGAGAACAGGAGATGGAGGCAGCAGCAAGATGAGCGCAATGCAAGGAATGATGATCTGCTCAGCCGCCTCGCAAGTCACATCTTTGGCCCTGGACCATCAGCTCCACCGCCACCTGACCCACCACAGTTCTGAGCCAGTTTAAGGTACGTTTTTCTATTTTTCTCTCCTTTATTTTCTTTCTTGCATCTACTAGGACTAGGGACAGTCCAGTAGATAAGCTTGGGGGGGTTAAAGGATCGAAAAATCGAAAAAACGGATAACTTAGAGCATCTGCATAGCATATTGCCAGTTTCAGACAGTATTGGAACGGACCGTCCCACCAATGGGACGACCCGTCCCAACAGGGCGTCCCAGTGTAGAACAGCCCGTTCCAACACTGTCTGAGCATTGAAACTAGTCAAGTATTGTGTCTGGGACGGTCCGTCCCACCATCAGGACGGTCCGCCCCAATGGGTCGTTCCACACTAGAACAGGCCGTTCCAGACACAATGCATTGGCAGTTTTTGTATATACATGTAGGATTTGCATAATTAAATCATTCTAAGTTGCATTTAGGATAGTTCTAAGGATCATTTAGCTAATCTTGACGTTTGTGACTTGAGAAATTTGGGCAGATTCTGAGAAAAACTCTGTTGAAAATTTGCAAAATGAATTTGACTAAACTAATTTGAGGCAAGCTAAGGATAGTAACATTCATTTGACTTGGGATTAATTTTGCTAAGCATTAGATAGTTAATTTCAAAAGCAATTATACGGTTGTATTGAATAGAGCCGGCAAAGGGCTTGATTTAGTTCGCCTAAGATCATTTGAGTAACTCAAAAATAAGGATAACTGTAAGATGGTTTGCACAGATTTTCAGAAACTAAAACCTTCGCAATTTTCTCTTCAAAATTAAAGTAAAAAAAAAATAATAAAAAATATAAAATGAAAAAAAAATAAAAAAATGAAAAAAAAGGGGAACTAAAAAGTGGTGCAGTGCCATGGACACTGTAGGAGGCTATAGGTACTTGCGGATTAAAAGAATTCCATAAACCATGGGTAAGAAACAGAAAGAGATTCATGGTATAAAAAAAAAAGAAATAAAGAGGAAAAATCCTCTAAAAATCCGCTCTTATCTGGCCGACTTCTCCGCCTCGGGAAAAACCTCCTCGCCCCAGGAGAATTGTATCTTGTAAATAATTTTTCTTTTAAGTTATTTAAATTTCTGGTTTGAAGTATCGTAAGTCTGTGCAAAACAACTTGGAGTTATTCTGAATTATTTGAGTTGAGCAGGTTCGATCCCGTTTCTACTTGATTTCTAACTGAATAAAAACTTTGAAGAATTAACTGATTTAATGCTTAGTGAAATGAAACAGAGTCAATGTGATGTGAGGATCTTTGGTTTGATTTCGGAAAAAGTTAAGTCACTCAAAAATAAAATATTTTGGTCTTAATAGAAAAACTTTTTGAAAATGCCTTTGTAACTTAAAGTCACAATCAGTTAAGTTTAAACTAAAAGGATTCTTTGAACTAGTTAGTGCACAGGTACTTGAACTCAATTAGGGTCTAATTCAGGTCTAAGTCTAGAGTTTTGCTTGGGGACAAGCAATGTTCAAGCTTGGGGGATTTTGATGTATGGTTTCCGTACTTGATTTTCAGCCAGAATAAGCCCCAAATTTCGTTCAAATTACTTGTGTTTTTACTCATTTTCCTTTGAATTGTGCTAATGTTAGATGTAGGAAAGTTCAGCCGTAGCCCGGCAAGTTTTTTATACAGGTTCATCACACTTTGGCGCGAAAAAAGGAGAAAATCGACTAAGTTGCACAAATCCAGCAAGATGGAACGGGCCGCCCCAATCATAGGACGGGTCGTCCCACCTCAGTGCAGACGCAAGCAGAAGAGTTCCAGACGACACAATCAGCCCAGACTGGGACGGGCCGCCCCATGTTCAGACCAGGCCGTCCCAGTCCACAACCAGGCCAGAAGAGCTATTTCGAGATTGCCAAATATAGAGTGCCTGATTTGGTGAGGCGGTTTCTTCAGTTTCCACCGCCTTTTTGAGCCACAATGCCACGTTTTGGAACTTCTCAAGAGGCCTATATAAGCTCTGTCCTGGCTCCAAGTCAAGAGAGTCGAAATTTGCTAAGTTTGGAGAGCCAGAAAGGAGCAAGGCAACCACCCTGTCGAGACGGCCATCCACCAGCCTGAGACGCACCGCCCCAGGATCAGGACGGCCCGCCCCAGACAGGACAGAGCTTAGGAGATAGACGATTTTCAAGCACATCTTGTTGTAACTTGGTTTTTCTTTCTTTTTCTTTTGTGTTTTTGTATGATGAAACCTGCTTTTTCTTGCATGGAGTAGTTTAGTTTAGGGGCTATGGTTCGATAACTTTTCTTTTAGTTGTTTGTTTTGTTTGAATACTTGATTAGTTGCTAAGTTAAAGTTGCGTTTTGATTTCTGAAATTTAATTCTATCTTTTTGATGCAAATTGTTAATGTTAGATCTGATTATTGCGTTAAACAAAGGCCTAGTTTAATTGTCAAAGAAAAGTCAATCTGCAATAACAAACAAACACTTAGATCAATTAGGTAGGCGATATCTGAAAGGATTTAACCAAACTTCAAGTAATTAGAAGTTTTACTCAACAAACCGAGAGGTTGAGAGTTTACCAAGACCCAGAAATCAATTAGAAACACCTAAACCAAGAAACGAGAGTTGAAATTTAGGAGCTTTTAGGATTTATCAAACAGAACCCCACAACTTGACCTGAACGAGAGTTAGAGCGCAAGTCTGTAGGTTAGGTTTGGTCCAATTCACGCAAAAATACTCAGCAAATAATTAAGTAAGATGACAAGACAAACATCGGATGATTGGAACGGCCCGTTCCAAGGTCAGGACGGACCGCCCGAGAGGGGGCGTCCTGGCCTAGAACGGACAGTTCCAGCCATTTGACAGGGTTAGGACGGCCCGTTCCATAGATGGAACGGTCCGTCCCAACCTTGACAGACAGGAAAAGTTAGACAACCTGAACCCCTAATCATTAGTTAATTGTTTAAACTTTCAATTGGATAAAGTTTTTTTTTCTAGGGAATTATAATTTTAAATTCTGTAACTGCAACTCACCTTCAGTTTGGATCTGTTTGAAATTTGAATTGTTTATTTAATCAAAAGAATTTAAATTAATACGAATTGTTTAAACTTAGGAAAGGAATAGTCTGTCCCCGTGATTCGACCCTTAAACTACACTGCAAACGAATTAGTATCGGTTTTTAAGGAATTAATTTGACCAGTACCCTCAGCACCGATCAGCGAACCTATCCAAATTTGTTTGACCCTATATATATATACTACTATATATATGTTCTTGATCATCATCATATGATATCAAGTGATATCGTTATAGATCATATTTGAATCTCCAATGTAACATTGGGTTCTTTAGGAGTAAGTTGTGGTTCGAGATGCATAGAACCATAATAGCTCGACTAAGAACTCGATCCAAAATAAACTTCTTTTATTGCTTCACAAGTTGCTATGTATTTTACTTTGGTGACGGAAACGGTTGTAATATTCCATTTAGAACACTTTCTAAACTTACAACACCACCTTTTAAGCAAAATATGTAGCTCAATCGTGATTATATCAATCCTTTGAAAAATTTTATCAGTGTAACAACTTACACGAGATTTCTTTTATCTTAAGAGATGAAATATTATATCACTCTTTCTCATAAGGTACTCGAGGATATCCTTGATTATCGTCCAAATATGTCTCTCTTGTATCCATTTGACAATTGTTTGTCATATCCTTTGGATACTACACATTGGGGCATATGCATAAATATGGCGTACAAAATGAAACTTATAATGAAAGAATGCTTGAACTATTTCATGCACTTTCTTGAATTGAGTTGCAATTGACCGAGTTAAACACTCAAGTCATGCCATGTACAGTTAGACATCCTTTCTTAGAGTGTAACTTTCGTGTTTCTAGAACACTTCGTCAATATATGCATATTTGCTCAAACCTAACATCCATCATAATCTATCTTCATAGATTTGTTTCCTAGGATCAGGTGATTTCGCCCAAGTTCTCATTTGAGAAAGCATTCTCCAAAGAGATCTTGACAATATTCGTTTTTCTTAATGTTATTCCCAATTAATGAATTGTTATCTTGAACAATACAATTATGCTCCCACTGAATATCTTGTTTATACAAGATACTTTTGACGAAGTTCAACTCCTTGACTTCATTGTCAAAACTTTTATTCCAATCTCCACAACACTTGCTTTAATCCATTTATGGATCCTTGAAGCATGCGTATGTTTTTAGCAATACATAAAACCTCGATTTGTGTCAAATGCACAACATCTTCCTTCATTCATACGAATAAGGCGGTTTTATGTGTTTTTCCATATATCAACATATATGAAATACAATTATTGCTAGAATGATCTTTATTGACTTATACATAGCCACAAGCAAGAAGTTGTGTTTTGTACATAGTCAACTAGCCATTGACTTGGACATAGCTACGTGCGAGAAGCCGTGCTTTGTACATAGTCAATTTGTTATCCATATCAATCTTTCCTTTTGAAGATCTAAACGTTCTTGATGGATTGCTCCTTCATGAACATTAACCAAGGTCTATACCTTTTTGTTATACATGGATTGCTCTTTAAAGATCATATGAATTCAAACCATATATGTGGAATCGGATCCTTCCATCGTTTCTTTGTTTATCAACGGATTCTCATATGCTAAGTACGAGAATGTTGTGACAACCTATGCACCAAACGGCTTAGGAAATCAACTCTCGTTGATATTTTGTAGGATTGGTACTTGAGGTTCATGAACTTCTTCCACAACGATTTGTTGAATGAGTTCTTGACTCCTCATATATTTCATGAGTTTCTCAAAACATCATCAACTCGTGAGATGGTTGAGTCCTCATTAGAAGGAGCATACTATTAAACTTCTTTCAAAACAACTTGTGAATGAAGTTTTGCTCAACTCCCATTAAATATCATGTATGGAGTGACAAGTTTCCTATAAAAGTACTTCTTGTAGTGACGCATAAACTATTTTAATGCTCACTTTACTCCCACTACTTCTTCTTGAGAATATCATTCTGCAAGATTACGTTATGATTAGCAACAACTACTTTGTTCTTATCATGTTTGTAGAAGTAGTACCTTTCGATTAAGTTAAGATATCCTACAAATTCATAGTGTCTTATTTGGTTTAAGCTTATAAGTCAACAATACTTGAAATAAGCTTCTCAACACCAAATCTTGAGAAGTATTATACTTAGAGATCAAAATCTCGTAAGATATCTTCCTCAATAGACTTCGATGGAACACCATTCAGCGTAAACAATATTGTCCTCAAACATAATTCCCTAATACGAGTTGAATAAGTCAATTTGATTTATTATCGATCGAACTATACAAAATATTGTTCGATACCTCCACTCTTGGATATATTATTCCTCATGGAGCGAGTTGTGAAACTACTTTCATACTCTTTAGATAATATTTCAAATCATGTGACTTAACTATTTACCATGATTAATTGTAAGACTTTTTCTTTCTCTTGAACGGTCTTTCAACTTTACACTTGAACTCCTTTGAACTAGTCAAAAGGTTCTACTTATACCTTAACAAATAGATATGTTAATATCTACAATGATCGTTGGTTAAGTAGTAAAGTATCAATAACCTTTCATCGCACAAGTACTTATTGGTCTTTATACATCGATATGTAAAAGTCCTAATCAAGTCACTTGTCCTTAAACCTTTGTAGGTTAAAGGCGCTTTTGTCATTTAACAAACATGATTCGCATATCAATCGATTTGAAATCGAATTGAATTACGAGCTCTATGTTACAGAGACTCTCGTAATGCGATTCTCGTTTATGTATGTGACTAAGCGGTTATATATAACATGAAAGTCAAATATTTTATGTCAAGTCTTACGCATCCTATTTGTCATTCAAAACTTGCTTATCTATTTCAAGCAAATTCAATCAAGATGCAAGAAATCATATAAACAAATCCAGAATAAAAGAACTTGTCTTTTATTAAACATAATCATCCATTTCATCGAATATGAAATGGAGATGTTTTGAGAAGTTAGGATTAAGGTATGCAACCTTCAATTTCTAAACAAACTCTTAATAAAGATAATTCTACGTATTCAATGGTAACGACTTAAACGAATAAGTCATTTCATATACGGAGTTTACTTTATATCTCTCAATATTTCTCTTATTCTTCATTGCTAACACATTTCGTTAAATGCGAGCATATGAACTAGTATCAAGTTACTAGTGTAAATTAGAGATAGTGAGATAATTTGAACGACAAATACACTTTAGGATTAGAATATTTCTAATCGTCATAATCATGGTATTTCGGACAACCATTCAAATGCCTCTCATAAACGGCAAATGAAACATCTCATGTGACGTATGGTCATAAATGAGAGTCTCGAAATTTCAACTCATACCTTGGTGAAGTATTTCTTGAATACTTAACCAATTACCTTTTTCACCAACAAGTGTGCGTAAAAGGTAACGTCATATCCTTTAATACTAGGAAGAGATCATATGACAATATCAATAATCCTTGATATCGGAGATCAATATCTCTAGTTATCAATTAGCTACTTAAATCTTTCGATTTGTAAGCCAATGAAACGTTCATGTATAAAAGAAGAATCTCTTTGTCAACTCATACTCTTTATACTCGATCATAAATGATGGAGTTAATATCTACTTTCTCCAAGAACACTTTCTTGAGTAAGTGGATAAGAGCGTACGAGTTAAATCTAGTCCATATGAATTCTCTAATTCAAAGGTCTAGAAATTTCGAATGAGGATATTAACCATATGCTTTATTGAAGAACTTTTCGCCAAAAGTTAATCAATCATCGCGTTGCTGTTAGAGTTATGTCCTAGAAGTCAATAATTTAATGACTTAATTATTAGTTTATGTTATGGATGATATATTATCATCTGTTCCTAGGTTTATTATTGACAGATTATTCAGGTTGAGGATCTGAATTGTAGATCTCTGTGAATCATTCTTTAGAATGACAATAATAAATCTAAACGGTGTCTTTTTGATTTTTTGTTCATTTATTTTCTGATTGGTACATTGTTTGCATCTCTGACAAAAATTTTCTTCATTTTATCTATACCCAAATTCTGATTAAGCCTCTTTTTTTGCGTATTTATATTTAATGAACACTCAATTTAGCTATCTTAACTTTATAATTAAATAATAAATATGAATCACCTACATATTAACCTATGTGTGTCCGAGCCTACAAGTGCCTGATGAGTCCATTTGAAATTGGTACATAAGAACTACCTAAGCATGGTAAAAGACAGTAACTAAGTAGTAGCATATTTGCTTATTCAAAGCATACATAAAAAGCTGAATGAATAAAACAAACATCAAAGCACTGATCCGAACTGAAATTGCAGATTCTGGTCACATTGAGTGGAAAGTAATTGATCTCCAATATCAGCCATGACTTGACAGCCTCAATTTGCCCCATATTGCATTGATTTCTCACGTATATTCCTCAAGCAATTGTTATGATCTACCATTGTGTAACCAATGCCTCGGATTCCACCGTGTTGTCTACTATGTAGCTCATGGGCATCTTTTAGACTAATTCCCGAACTAGCGGCTATTTGAATGTCAAATCTCGCTATTTTGGGTACTTTCCGTTGGCTTGGTATTAGATAACAAGCTTCGGGCGGTTGGAGAGGGTGGTTGTGCTCGGAAACAAAGTCCACAACTTTAAATTTTTAGAGTTCTCTATCTAATTTTATTGGTAAATGGGCTTGACAACCGGTCTGCGTCTCCACTCTTGGGTTCTTCGTCAAATGATCTCGCTTATCTACTCCTCGTTTACCTTCACAAGAGCACACATAAAGCTTTGATATAATTACATTATCTATTTTGCTCTTAGTTTCATGGCTCTTTCTTACTCCAAATCCAATTCTTCCACCATAGTAATTCCAAGCCGACCATGCTTCATCCATTGTTGGATATTCCATACCCAAACGAGGTACAAAATCATCTTGTTGTTCTTGCATAACCTTCATGAAAGTAATAAATAAAAAAAAGTTACAATTCCAACTAATAAGTAATGGATTTAAGCAAACTAAAACTGTTATTAAGAACAGAAATATTATGGAAGATCAATACAGTATAGATGAAGAATGAAATGAAATGATAAAATTGTTTTGTAATGAAATAAAAAATTAATACAGTATAGATGCTTCATATTGAAAGAATCTTAAAACAGTTTCTTGTACCAGTAAACTCGAGACCAATAGAAACTGTAAATGTAAGAGATGATTTTATTTATTGAATAATTGATCATTCGAGTACAAAGTAAGGCGTTGTGTGCTTTGAGATCACTGGTACATCATCTAATACATACAAATGAACCTTGGAATTAAGTAGTATTCTAATGTTTACCTCCAACAAGGTTAAATAGCTTGCTTCATATAAATGCAATGTCTCTTGGCTTCAGATGGGGCTAGTGCCTCCTTGATCTCCTTCTCCTTTCTACGTACAAATGCAATGTTTCATACAAAACCAAATTTTCTTGAATAATTGAAATGCCAGGCTCGTAATTGAGGATTATGGAAATCACACCAGAAATTTGGCCTTTTTCTTAGAAGTACAATCCATCCATATCACTCGAAATTGATGATTGCAAAAATTAAATTACCTCAGACTCGTATGGTGCAAAAGGTAAGAGAGGAAGCTCCTTCTTACTTCTGTCGATTGGTTTTGGGGCACGATCGTGATGTCGGAGAAGAAAAAGAGGGTTACGCGCCGTACTTCCGTGAATTTCGTAATCTTTTAGCGCGTAAATTTTTTTTTGTTTTGAGAAATAAATGGAGCGTTTAAGATCGGACCGTTCATTTTGATCGGACGGTCAGCGACTAGAGATGTCCACTCAAAAGGATTTCCAGAGGATATGGATCCCCTACGAGCCCTCGCCTTTTCTCTCTCCCCATCTCCATCTCCATCCTTCTCCTCTCCAAGCACTTTCGCCTCATCTCCTCTCCAAGCACCTCCGCCTCATCTCCTCAGTGTCTTTCGGTAATTTCAATCAAAGTGGCAGATTACATCAAATATATATATATATATATATATATATATATATATTCTTTATTTTAATTGGTCATTCTTTTATCAAAATCACGGAATTTTTATTTTTTATTGTTTTTCCGTTCACCTTTCTTTGTATAAAGTTGTAGGTTAGATATCTTTAATTGGATCACATTTCTATGTAGATTGCAGTGGTGTGATTTCAGGTGGAATTCCCGTAGGAAGCTCCCTTCATTCTTATTATCAAACTGAACCCTTTCTGCATCAATGTGAACCTTTGCTGCATCAATGTTAATAGAAGAACACATTCACCTTATGTATGTTTGGAAACATAAGTTAGTGATCTTTGTCCAACAAAACATGAATTGTATGTTAAATACTAAATACAATGATGGACACCTTTGACATCTCTATATAGAATTGGATTAGTAGCTTGATCTGTCACATTGCATCTTTTTTTGGAATGTTAACAACCTTAGGCTGCCAAAAATTATATGCTTCGTAGCCAACTTTAAGGTCATATATGTTAAATTCATAAAATTTCACTGTTTGGAGAGTACTTTGTAAATAAAATTAAAAATTTATTTCTACTTGCGCTGTGTTTATCACAAGTAATTTATAAAATTTAGCTTTTTTAACTTGGTATGTTGATTGATTTATTTATTTCGAGCTTTACTTGACAGTAACTCTTCTACTGAATACAAACTGAGCAAATGAAGTTTGAAAAGGCAGCTGCCACCTTTTGATGTCTTCCATTACTTTTCATTTTCAGGTTTGTGTCTGGATTACTGTTTCTTTTCTGACAAGAACTTATTTAAATTTCTTTTAGTAATAATGTGATAGTTCTGGTATGTTCCTTTTACAGTTACCAGCCTTTACAGAATTCCACCTAAAAGCGGTTTGTTTAATCTTGATGGAGCAGCATTTACATATACAAAGCCCCCGACTGAAATTTTTTTCCTTAATAAACAAGTTCATTTTTTTATAACAGGAGACCTTCCTAGTGCATTACCCATCAGTGAGAGGTGCTAAGGTTGTGATTGATGCAAACACAGGGCGATCAAAATGTCATGGTTTTGTCAAATTTGCAAATGAGAATGAAAAGAACCGAGCTATGACCGAGACAAATGACATGCATTGTTTGACCAAGGCTATTTGTATCAGGAATGCAATACCAAAGAGACCCACTACAAGTAAGCTTCAGTTTCCTAAATGCTGATGTTATTGTGAATTAAAAGAATCCTCATGCTAATATTACTGTTCTCATGTGACAACTGCTTATCCGACAACACTTCCTACAGTTATTCCGGACCCAGATGTCACAAATACAATTAAATTTTCTCCAATTCCACCTACAATGCTGTGACCAAAATGTTTTCTAGAAAATTGGTACTAAGTGTGTGAAGTTTTTCTAATTATTTTTAGAGAGAGTGCAACGTGTATGAGCACAATATTCACAATAATATTTTTATTATCTTTTCACAATAATATTCACAATAATCATTTTGAGAAATCATCAGATAATTTGTGTTGTTTTCGGAGTTTCATATTTGAATTATACAAGTAAATATTTTTTCATATTTGCAACCAGGTCCCTAACTTCGTTAAATTTGCATTTGTGAAGGAAGAATGCTGATATCAATTTCGGTACATATTAACTTGCTGCTACTCAAAATAAAAAAAAGAAAAAAAAAGACGCATCTGATACAATTGGTGTGTTTGATTGCTTCTCAAGTTATGCTAGATACGTGTGCAAGGCTCTTGCATCTTTAATCTTTTGGAATGTTTGACTTTATTCAGGTTTTGAGCCAACCTCATGTTTTTGGTCAAGTATCATAGATTTTGAAACAGTTTTAATTGACGCTTCTTTAGACATGAAACAGTTTTTGGTCAAGTATCATAGCAGAATGAAACAAGAGAAAAAAAAAATAGAAGCTCATAGCGACATGAAGCAAAAAAGTACTAGGTACATCCATTAAAAAAAAATGAGTTTTGTATATAACAACACATTGGCACTCGAATGGCGTCGTACGCTCGCAGCCGCCTCCCTCCACCTAGTTATAATTATAAACCGTTTAACATTTACTCTCTCCCAGCGCCATAAATTTCGACCTTTCGATTTGATATCTGCACAGATCTTGATGCTATCGAACAATTAAAAAGTAAATAGGAAAATTCTTTAGTCCTATCCAAAGGACAATAACCAATCTCTTTTCAGCAAATAAAATAAAAAAGCTTGACAGATCCCTTGGCCATAAAAACATCACGCAATACATGCAGTGAGTTGAGACCCACTTAAAATAAGGAAAACATTCATGTACAACGTGCATGCATGTCAAAATTTCAAAATTTAATTCTCGATTACAAAAAAAGCGAAACCTTAAAAAAAATTCTATTATTGTTTTTGACAAAATGGTTCTGCAATCTCCAAGCCCTCTATTTATCAATAAAAAAATATATTATCAACAAATTAGAGGATGCTAAAATGCTATGCATAGCACGGATGACCTTCGTGCTACAGATTCGTTCTTGAATTTTATGCTTCAAACAACCGATCCAAACCGTTCATTATCTTCTTCATATTGAAATCTCATTAGAAACCAAATTTTACATTTTTTTTTAAATTTTTTTTATTATTTTTCTCAGATTTTTTAAAATACTTAATCTAATAAATTCTGGACCCTTCAATAACAGTGATTTTAAAAAATCTAAGAAAAATAGTAAAAAAATTCAAAAAAAATATAAAATTTGATTTCTAATGAAATTTCAATATGAAGAAGACAATGAACGGTTTGGATCGGTTGTTTGAAGCACGAAATTCAAGAACGAATCCGTAGCATGAAGGTCATCCGTACTATGCATAGCATTTTAGCAATCCTCAATTATTATTGGCATTTATCAATGAATCCACCAATTACAGAGCACATCATGGTATTCACTTTTTGGCAACTCATTTAATTTCTCAGCTTTCCCAATTTTTACATAATAGCGCATAAGAGTGTTGTAAGTAACGACATTAGGCTTGTGCCATTTATGAACCATGCCAGGCAGCAATTATTTAGTCCATACAATTTCACCATTCTTGCACAAGATAATCCATTAGAGTGGTGTATGTCACGACATCAGGCTTGACCTTCAAAAATCATGCTTGAAATTTTATACAACAATTCCTTTGCCTTTGCAATTTCACCATTCTTGCACAGATTAACTATAAGATTGCTGTAAGTAACCGCATTAGGTTCGTACCATTCAGGAATCATGCTATGCACCAATTCTTTTACCTTTTCAATTTCATCATTCTTGCACAGACCATCTATAAGAATGTTGCAAGTCACAACATCGGGCTCGTGCCCTTCAGATTTCATGCTATGCAGCAATTCCATTGCCCTTTCAATTTCACCATGCTTGCACAGACCATCTATAAGAATGCTGTAAGTCACGACATTAGGCTCGTACCCTTCAGATTTCATGGTATGCAGCAGTATCATTGCCCTTTCAATTCCACCATGCTTGCATAGACCATCTATAAGACTGCTGTAAGTCACGGCATTAGGCTTGTGTCCTTCAGATTTCATGCTATGCAGCAGTTCCATTGCCCTTTCAATTTTGGCATTCTTGCACAGACCATCTATAAGAATGTTGTAAGTCACGACATTAGGCTCATGCCCTTCAGATTTCATGCTATGGAGCAGTTCCATTGCCCTTTCAATTTTGGCATTCTTGCACAGACCATCTATAAGAATGTTGTATGTCACGACATCAGGCTCGTGCCCTTCAGATTTCATGCTATGCAGCAGTTCCATTGCCTTTTCAATTTTGGCATTCTTGTACAGACCATCTATAAGAATGTTGTAAGTCATGACATTAGGCTCGTGCCCTTCAGATTTCATGCTATGCAGCAGTACCATTGCCCTTTCAATTTTGGCATTCTTGCACAGACCATCTATAAGACTGCTGTAAGTCACGACATCAGGCTTGTGTCCTTCAGATTTCATGCTATGCAGCAGTTCCATTGCCCTTTCAATTTTGGCATTCTTGCACAGACCATCTATAAGAATGCTGTAAGTTACGACATTAGGCTCGTGCCCTTCAGATTTCATGCTATGCAGCAGTACCATTGCCCTTTCAATTTTGGCATTCTTGCACAGACCATCTATAAGACTGCTGTAAGTCACGACATCAGGCTTGTGTCCTTCAGATTTCATGCTATGCAGCAGTTCCATTGCCCTTTCAATTTTGGCATTCTTGCACAGACCATCTATAAGAATGCTGTAAGTTACGACATTAGGCTCGTGCCCTTCAGATTTCATGCTATGCAGCAGTACCATTGCCCTTTCAATTTCACCATGCTTGCATAGACCATCTATAAGAGTATTATAAGTCACGACATTAGGTTCTTGATCTTCATAAACCATGGTCAGTAGCAATTCCTCTGCCTTGTCTAGTGCACCAACCTTGCAGAGACCGTTAATTAATGAGTTGTATGTCACAATATCAGGTTTAACCTCCATAGAATACATCTGTTGATACAAATGAAATGCCTTAGTGAGGTCACTCTCCTTACAGAGTCCATCAATTATAGTAGTATATGTGAACACGTTAGGTTCACACTGACCACCAATTTTAACCATTTTAAAAAACAGCTGAAGGGCTAAGTCAGTGTTACCATAAGATAAAAGTCCATTGATAAGAATGTTATATGAGAAAACATTGGGCACGGCTCCTAGCTTAGGCATTTTATGAAGCAACATGACTGCTGCGTCCCTCATCCTATCCCCAGAACAGAGGCACTTAAGTACTGGAGTGAAGATTATTGCATCAATTCTGTGTCCCTCTTTTAGAAGCCGGCCAAGAAAAATAAAAGCTAGGTTGAGCCGATCCATCTGGGCACAGATATTAATCATGTGCCCATAGGTATATTTATCAGGACTAATCCCTTGGGTTTGCGTTAAATGATTGTAGAGGGGAAAGGTGGAGGGGTAATGTATTGAGGTTTTGTTGCGTAGCATGGTGGACAGGAGCTGATTGAACATAAGAATGGATGCTAGAGCGTCCGGCATAGCCAAATAATAGTGCAACAGGTTAATTGCCTTTTTGCTAGTGCACCTGGTTGTAGTGGATGCTGGTTTTGGTTTCTTGTTGATTTTGTGGAGTTGAGATTTAGATTGGGGGATTGAGTAGCATATAAGGCAGAGGCTATGATGAGAAGCATGCGAATGCGAGAACTGGGAACGTGATTGGTAAGCTGAAATAGACAGCGAAGAGAAGGTGGTAAGAGGCAATGCATGCACCATCTTAAACTGAGATTTTTAGTCTGGTCTCTCGAAGTGACAATCTGCCCGTCTATTTTTCTGTCACTGCATTCATAAACAGCACCATCATTAACAGAGATTGTGAAAAACAATGCAATTTGGTTATTATGATAGTCCAATCTAGCCATCTTCTGGAGGAATCTGAATCTTTTAACAGTTATAAAATCAGCTCTATACACCCACTAATCAAATGTCATAAAAGGTCTAGCCCATCTATTAAAGAAAACCACATCTATCTTGTGCCGACATACTGTATTGGGGGTAACTCAACATAATTGTATAACACCTGGACAGACTTAAAGTCGTGCACGATTAATTACAAGGATTTTATAACTGCCGGTTCTAATATATATACTGGTACAAAGCATGTGGCACATATGACAATGACTGGGGACCAGTGCATTTGTAGCACAGTTTGAATCAATAATTAAGTTTAGACAATGAACAAAAGGGCTTAATTAATCGAATTATGTTTTCTAACAGTCCATGCCTGCGGATACACCTTAGTATGTAGAGCTAATACCTTAAATCACAAATTTACCACACTTCAATCACTAGTAGAATCAACCGAAAAGCACCTGAAATGCGGATTAGAAGGCAGTCGAGCAACCTTCACCCTTCAAACAACAGTTGTCGTCCTGCGATGGAAGTGAGACTCTGAAAGTAAGGAAAGGTGAAGCCGTCAAGGAGATGGAATCTACAAAGGATAGAATTTCACGGGCCGTTCCTAGGCCGATACGTCTGGCCCAAATTGAAGAAATTCGGGCGGACCTCCTAAGTAGGGCTGAAAACGGTAGCCGTTCAATCGTTCTTTCGTTTCGTTTCGTCCGGAACTGAACGATAACGGATAAGGATTTCAGTTTCGTTTAAGGAAAGGAACAACCAACGCAAATAGAAATATTGTTTCGTCTCAGAACGGAACGATTAGTGAAACTGGTGCGTTTCGTGGTCGTTTATTTCGCGCATTTCGTCTAAAATTTTTTTATGGTTTTATTATTAGATTGCAGAGGACCTCAGCAGAGAGATCAAGGGAGAAATGAGTAAAATTAGATTTTTGCAGCGTCGCTCCGTCATTTCTTCATCGAACACAGTCACATCTATCTCTCTCGCCTCTGCACCACCGAGTACAATCACCGTCGAGAGCAAGAGACGATTATAGTGTCTCCTCTCCCTTTCCCGCGTGACCTAACCTGTCATTTCTCTATCTCTGTTTCATACAAAATGCAGAATAGTTTATTTTCTTACATCTTAATAAAATGCAAAATAGTTAGGTAGTCAAAGACGGTTATAACCGTTTTGATCGTTCCCATCAACGGAACAATCAACGCAACATGTGTTAAACGGATGCAACAATCAATGCAATAAGTATAAAAATTCCGTGCATCAATGCAACGGTTAACGAAAATGACCACTTTCGTTGTTGTTTTCCACGTTATGCACCCCTACTCCTAAGACGCTAACCGGAGCTGATAAGCAATGAGTGTCTAAGACAATCACGCCTTATAATAATATATCATTTCTTATACAGATTAATATCATTCTTTATGGCTTCGTTTGGATAGGTGTGGGAAGAAGGGAAGAAGGGAAGAAGTGGAAAGAAGTATTGAGAAATGTGTAACTTTGTGAAGAATTTAGATTGTTTATAATTTTTTTCTTTTTTTTTCTTCCAACGATCCAAACGCACGCTATAATAATTTATTTACTCTCAAATGAAAACAAACAAGGTACCAACTAGACTCCCCTGGGCGTTCGCGTCATAAAAACTCACCAATCTAGACCTGGCCCATTTCCGCCATTTGCATTTCCATTTTTTTAATTATTGTTATTAGACAGCTAACAAAAATCCTCCTGCTGATATCGTTGATATTATTCAGCTTAAATAAAATTATCATGTGAAGGTGGATAATTTTTACTATAAGCATGATTTCAATAGCACTTGATTGACAGTAAACTGAAAAAGTTAGTGAAAGTTCAAAATCCGAATTAGATAATTACCACCATCTTGATTTCAAAGCAACTCTATTTTAAAAAAAGGAAAGTTAAATATAACCTCTCAAATTTTCTTCATTTGTGGATAGGTGTGAGAAGAAGGGAAAAAGTGGAAAGAAGTATTGGGAAGTGTGTAACTTTGTGAAGAGTTTGGATTGTTTATAATTTTTTTGGGTCTTCTTCCTTCTTCATTCTTCCTTCTTCCTTCTTAGATTAAGAAAATTATTTAAAATATTTATAAATCTATAATTATAAAATTTACATAATTTAATTTTTCATAGATCTATCAGTAATTAAATAAATTTTGATAGTCAAATGATTTTTTCAAGGCTCCAAACGAAAACTTTATGCAGATTAAATTTTATGAGATTCAAAAAATTATTTAAATTATTTTATAACTCTATAAATTAAACATTTTATATTCATGAATTCTTTATATTTTTGTGAGCACATATATAAATTTTCATAACCAAATGAATTTTTAAAGACACCTAAACAATTTAAAAACTAAACTATATTTAATCTGAAATTATGAGATGGAGGTGTCCATTATCTTATAGAATGGAGAAAAGATTATGCTGACATTACCCTGCACCGTAAAAAACACCTCTAAAATTGGAGTATTTATAATTATAATAGATATAGATATAGATAATTGAGTTCGCAGGGCATAAGGTGGAAAGTCAAAAACAGCCAGCTGTACGTATATCTGAAAGATAATATATAATGAAATATATTAGATAAAATAGGGAAAAGATCCTTTTTTTTTAAAAAAAAAAAACGAAGGAGACGTGTTGTGTATTTATCCGAGTGAAATCTTACGTAATTTAATAATTAATATATTTATGCGCCTCCTCTGGATGCCACGTTTTCTTCGTTGCCATTCCACTCATTCTTACCATGTAATTTAATGTAATGTATTCTACACTAACACTAGCAGTCAATTAAAAGAGGAAAAAAAAAAAGTAAAGAAGAACTGAAACTAGCTATCACCAAAGTTGGATGAGGTCGCGAAGCACCTGTGAAAATTCTTGCGTTACGCTCTAACCAAATTCCCAAAAGGCACATGACAATTGACAAAGTGACAAATTGTCAATAGCCAACCGAGGCGTTGCCAATTTGCCACGCCCCTGCAAGTAAACGCTAGTCATCTGTTAATTTATTTGTTAATTTTATCATCAGTGGCCAATAGGCACATGACAATTGACCAATTGTCAATAGCCAACCATGAACTCCAGAACTTCGCATTTCTCTGCGTAGACCCTACGTTCGAAGAAACTTCCTTTGCTAAATTATGTTTATCTATCCTTCAGACAACTCTTCCTCGGCCTACTCTGAGAACAGTTTGTAGATTTCTTCTTTCTTTTGTTATTCTACTATGCATTATCTCTTTCGGATTAGCTTTTGACTTCTTCAAACCTCATCTCCTTTCTATTCGAAGAAACCAACCCAAAACTTATAAGAACTCTCATCTGATCCGCTCTTGGATTTCCAACCAACATTAGCAAGTTGCAACCTCCACTTAATTTCCTGATTCCAACACCAACCCTTTTTGTTTTTTCTGTTAGACTTCAACGGATTCAGTTTCCCAAATGCACTGAGTGAGATTTGCTTCTATATTTCTATCTCCTCTATGATCCCTTCTCCCACCCCACAAAGAGAAATCTCGCTCTAACTCTTATGAAAATTACTGCACTTCACCGCTTCAAGTTTTGTTTTCTCCATTCTTTCTCTGTTTCATTCCTGTACTGGTTCTACGATCTCTCATGAATTTTTAATTCATACTCACCCATAGTTTAATCCTTTATCATTTATACCTTATTGAAAGAATTGTTGCATCCCAAATTCTATACAAAGTTCCGGTTCAACCCAGAACCATATGATGACCGATTTGGCCATAACGGTATCAGATGAGCGCAAGCGTAAGCGCATGGTTTCAAACCGGGAGTCGGCGAGGCGGTCCCGAATGAAGAAGCAGCAGCACCTGGAAGAGCTGGTCGGTGAGGTGGCACGGCTTGAAAGCGAGAATGCACAATCAGAGATGCATGCAAATCTACTTACTGAGCGGTACAGTGAGGTGGAAGCAGAGAATGCGGTTCTCAGGGCTGAGGCGGCGCAACTTGCAGAGAGGCTGAAATCAGCCAACAAGTATCTGTCTCTGTTTGAAGTCGTTAGAGGTGTCAAGATGGATATTGAGGAAATACCCGACCCGTTTCTCAGTCCATGGCTGCCCGTCTGCACCGCACTACTCAACCAGTGCAACTGTTGATGTTTTCTGCCTATTGCTGGAGTGAACAAATGACATACATATATATGTGGTAATTCCAACTAGCTTGTTAGGTACTAGATGGTATTGGGTTTCGTTGTATGTTGTTCGTGATTTGATCATTTGTTGTTGTGTTGTTTTTAATTGAGGTTATTTTTTATGTTAGGATTCCGTTATTGAACTGTGATTTCATTGTGGGTTTGATGTGGAATTAATTAATTAACTATTAATTATTCTAATTTCAAAACAGTGTTTTTTTCTCTGTATTGTGTCTGTACAGATTTAATCGCAAAGACGGTTTCAGTTGTGAAGCCGAGGTTATAGGGAACTGCAAGATGTTACGACCCAGTTAATAGAGCTACATATAATATGAGATTAAGTTTAGTTTAATTAATATCAAAGAGTTAGATTTTAATACTTGATGGAGAATTTTTCCCAAAAGGACAACATTTATGTTGGCGTTGATTGATTGGGTTCAAGTTCAAATACTAAGTTTTAAGCTTTCTGCTTTTAACACTTGGTCGTGTAATATACTGTTCGGCTGTTCGCTAAGATAACAGTTAACAAAGGACAACTGATTAAGGATGCATTCGGGTTTGTATCGTTTGAGAATAAGATTATAATTAGTTATTTTGAGAATAAACTCAAAAGTAGTTATTCAGGATTAGGAATTTTCTATCTAGATGAGTTAAAATAAAATTGTTTGAATTAATTGTATTGTTTTTTAAATAGTTTTCAATTTGGCATAAATTTCAATTCGAGTTTGTTTAAATCATTGTTTGGTTTTAATCTAAGTAGAAGTAATAAAAAGTAACATATTACTTTTATGCACGAAGAGAGAAACTTCTTTGGCTATTATTTATAAGAGAAACTTCGTTTATTATATTAACAAATGTTCTTCTATAAAACAAATACGAAAAATTATAAATTTTTTTATTATCACTCATAAAAAAAAGGAAAAATTATAATTTAAATTTGTCTTTTGAGTTTTGCATTTTTAAAAGATCTCTAATTTAGGACAATAAAAAATTACGAGACTGGAATACAATTTGCTAGTATTGATTCAGTAGCATGATAAAAATCAATTGGATAGCACATGATAATATAATCCCCAACTAGAATGTACAATGGGAAAAATTTTTTAAAAAAAGAATACAATTTTACATTTTTTTTTAACTAGGCAAGCAATCAAAGCCATGGATTAAGATTGTATCCTAGCTTATAAATACTTGAAGAAAATATTGTACACCGGAGAAAAATAATACTTAATGGATGCTATACTTGACATTTATCGATGTGATGCCTAGAATGAAAATCATCTAATAAATACGCATATCACAAGGTAAACAAAAAGGCACAAGTAAATTATTCACATATTACACAAAATAAACATCTAATGTACACAATGTTACATCTCATGCTTGCTCAATAAAAGTTCTACAGCATATACTTTATCATAGCCTAAGAAAATCGAAAACAAAAATTTAACCAGCTTGGTGCCGCCTTTAATCTACACATAAAACTAAACCTTTTCCTTGCAAACAAGCTGGAACCAGTGGTTACTGACCATCTAGCACCAGTTAAAGCTGACCCAATTTCTCCTGATTCATCAAAACATACAAATTCAAAGCTCAGCACAATAGGCATATTACTTCCGAAAGAAAACATTTGTGTATCAAAGTACCGGAGGCTACAATTAAATACAATGTACTAAAATTTAATTTTGAAATGAAACCTGGAGCATCTGCATTAGCTTAGGGTGTGTCTCCAAAAGCTGACAAAGCTTATCTCGGTCACTTAGTAAAGACTGCCACAACAAAAAGGCAAAAGCAAATAATTTTAGTAACTTTGCTAACAAATCCATTCATCATCATCCACTAGCACACTGGAAAATAGGTCATTACAAGTACCTGGATTGCCTCAGGAGAAGAGAAATACTGCTGCAGCGCTGCAGCTGAATCCTGTCGCAGTTGACTTGAGTTGCTGGTTTGACCAGCTTGGGAGGTTTGACTGGCTGGAAACTGGACTTGAACTGGGTCAACAGGACCAGCTGCAGGGGCCGGAGGTCTAGCTCCCAATTGCTGATTCTGATAGTACAGCTGCTGCAGTTGGGGGAAATGGAGTTGCTGCGGAAAACCTAGTGGCACCTGTGCAAACCCTAGAGACTGCTGCTGAATTGTCTGTGATGGGTGTGGCACTGAGGGTGGAGGCGGCGGTGGGGTTCGCTGCTGGGGTGTACCTGATGAGGAACCCACTTGCATGGGACGGTTCATAATAAGAGGAGCAAACGGGTGAGATGCAGGTATATTTGTGAGGCTCGGGTCATTACCTAGGGCTTGCTGTAAATGGGTTATTGGGTTTGAATAGGGTTGTGCAGGTAGTGGAGGCATATTCCTCATCGGAATTCCACCAGGACTGAAGTTCCAAGGAAATTTGTTCGCTTCAGAATTGAGCATAGCATTTGCTTGAAGCATATTGTCTTGCTGAAACTGTAATAATCAAGCATAAGAATAAGCACTCAATTCTAACATTCAAAAGAAAAGGAACTAGTTATATATGGCATTTACAACTAATACATATGTATCAATCTGTTAGACGTTCAAAACAATCTCCATTGACAAAAAAAACATGTTCTTCCTCTTTCTGAACTCTAAAAAAGGAAATTATAATTGACTAAGTGTTAATGGCAGAACTGTAAACCACAGAACTCAGAAAACATCAATATATGTATAATTGCCTAAGGTACTGTCAAGCATAACTAAGAAAATAAATATAAAATTTCCTTGGTTGTTTACCTGGAGCCCCATCAGTGCATTGGGAATGTTGACGTCAGAGGGCTGAAGTGGGAAACCACCAGGGATAGGTGGTGCCAAACCCCTCAATGGGTTTCCAAAAGGCACTGAATTACTTTGCACCTGGTCCAAGCCTTGACCAGGGGCTGGCATGGCACGGCCAGGTGGCGGCATAGGAGGAAGTGGCGGCTGATTACTAACAGGTGGCCCTGATCGACCTGGTAAAGGACCGGACAAAGGTGGGGGCCCACCAAGGGGCTGAGAAACAGGGGAAGCCATCATTTGTTTCTCATGTCTTTCAACAGGATTGTGGGCACTGCTGCTCTCCTTTTCAGGTCTGATATGTGGGCTCCGCCTTGTCTCGATCTCTACTGAATCTGGTGAGTTCTCTCCTGTGACAACAGGAGCCTGGAGACTATCATCAGGCTGGGGAAACAGGCCCTTGTCGTCAGAACCTGATTCCTCGTCAATATCAATATCTATTTCCTGCTCATCAAACAAATCAGGCTTGACCTGACGTGGCTTGTCTGCCTTGTCAGCATCACTTTCACTGTTATTATTCTTGCTAACAACAGGTGATGACCCCTTGACTCGAGGAGCATCAGCAGGTGCACTGGTACCTCCAGGGATGACTGCAGAGTTCTGCTTCTGACGAGCAATAAATTCATCAACATGAATCGATGGGGGTCGGCCACGTTGGGTTGAAACAACCACATTTGACCCGATGCTTGTTCCATCTATGTTTCTCTCTCTAGCCACATAATCATCCACATGCATGGAAGGTGGCCGGCTTGTATTGGGCTTTCTCTGACGAAATGTGTCCCTGCGTGTGGGGCCCATTGAGGTTGAGGCATTTGCCAAGTTATTCCCTCTCGAAAACGAACTCACAGGTTCGGGTCCTTCACGAAGCCGCTTAGCTGGTGGCTCACCTCCCAGAGCAAGTCGGCCCCTTGCTGACTGTGCAGTTTGTGGGAGTTCCCACACAAACTTCTCCATAAACCCTAAATATAGATATTCTTCTTCGTTCACTGAATTTGAGATGAATCTCCATGCATTAGCAAAGAAGAGAGAGGGTTCATTGACGATCGATATGAATGAGTTAGTAGCAGAGGGCATTAGCTGTGCTGTCATGATGACTGATCTGATAATGTCACTTGGGGGTTCCAGCTGTTCCTTCAGATCTATGGAAGGAAGACTGAGAGGTGGATCAGATGTTTTGAGGATGTTTGAAATAGATATCAAGGCTGCCTTCACCTGGAAAACAAAAAGAAATTTAGACACAAATGACCAAATAACTAGATACAATAAATAAGGTAACCTTTAGGATCTGATACTGAAACAGCAACAAGAACCCACAATGAACCGGCATTGTACACGATAACAATGCTTTCTGACCCAGTGCAGATAGTACCAGCATACATGCCAGTAACAACCGCTAAAAATGGTCACCAATTAGTGAAATACCCAATGGTAGGTTTGAATTTTCCAGCAAACGCCGTTTCAAATGTTATATGAACTTGTGCTGTACCTGGTGTGAGATTGATTTTCCAATAGTAGCAGTTGAGTCCCTATCTTCGATCTTTGTTTCAATTGTTTTTATTAGTTTTAAGATCTGACTCAATTTCTCTTTATAAAAATCTGAAGCAGGATCCAAATCACTTGGGAGTCCAAAAAGGAGCTTGAGCATTGTGATTCCCTCCAAGCTACCAAGGAAAACAATATAAAAAGAAATAGTACAAACAAAAATTAATATCAATATGTTAATGATGTAGAGAATGTGCGAGTAGAGATATAATGCATACAAACTCATGCACACAATAGTAAGTAAAAAACAACTTACCTCCCAGTGTCCATGAAAAGGGAGATGGTGGCAAGTGATAGTGCACAGACAATTTCTACCACAATATTGGGTCGTGACTCGGTCAAATTATGAGATCTCGAAAGCTTCTCGAAGCACATTAGTAAAGGTGGAGACTGCAGCCACTCTTTTCTTTCCTGCTCTTGTTGACTGGCAGATTGTATATGAGAAAGGATTAAAGCAAGTGCACTTCTCCCTTGATCAGACGAGACAACATCCTTAAATGCAAGTGCACATGCTAACATCTCCTTCCCCACTGGCAGGCCCTGATTTTTCATATTTTCAGAAAAAAAATTTTAAATAGGCAACAATGAATATCTTGATTGAGCCAGAAGGGGAAAACAAAAAAAAGAACCTGAAAAAGATTTGATAGATGGGATAGAAGCATAGAGCAATCATCAATGCTGACAAAATCATCATCCTTGTGCCTATATTCACAGAATCAATTTTTTTTTTTAAAAAAAATAGAACTTTCTTTAAAAACAAAATACATGTTGTGCATAATAAACTTACTCATTTTGCATGGAATCATTAGAAGGCTGTGAATTTAAAATGAGAGACAGAGAGTTCAGTAACGGGATCCTCCAAATGAAAGGTGTAACACTTGTAGAGTGCAGCTTGCACCTGTCTAAAATGCTCAACAGCGTCCTCACAGCACCAATTTTGCATAACATTTCCTAAGTCAACAAAATTAAATTAAAGAGAGATTCATCTACCAGCAAATCAAAGTTGACCCACATAACAATGCCATGCAAGACAGGAATCAACCAACCAACCTTGCCTTTTGGGTGTTCCAACAAGCCAGCAAGAAAGTTTAGCAGCTGATGCACCTGCACAACCATACAAATGTGTGTAGAGTTTACACACATGTTAACAATGTGCATCTATCTAGATTTTAAAAAACATCATTTAGCCAAGCATACAAAATGCACCTTAAAAGCGTCCATATCTGAGAGCGTTGTTTGGTTGGCCATATCATTCAACCAAGACAATATAGGGTCTAGAAGAACAGTTGCACCCTCCATCCTTTGACATGAAAGACGAACTATAAAAACCCGGAGCATGTCTTGCATCACCATCAAACCCTGTGTATGACAAACTCATACATTAACATAACAACTATTAGTACACGAGCACAGTAGATTAAGTAGAGGGGATATGCTCACCGAGGTAGAGAAATTTAGAACCACCAGTGAGATACTCTCAAGTTGCGGAATCAGCTGAGAGAGTAGTTGGTTTAGATAGTGTGGTTGCATGTACCAGTTGACCTCTTTCTCACCCAGCGGACCCAAAATGGACCCAATACTGAGGTTTCTCACAGCACTTAATGGAGGAATCTCACTTTTCCATCGCCATATACCTTCATCTGGAAGTAAATCACCCTATTTATGCAAACAGACCAGTTAAGAAACAGCCACTTATCATCTGCAGAGAATATAATATATAAAAAACTAAAAAAGAGAAGTTAATGGGAAACATACAAGAAGGGAAAGCATACTGGAGGCATCCTTGGGTCCCACAGGCAGTTTAGCAGTGACATTTTCAAGAAGGCGGTGGAAGAGATTGGGAGCCGAGATGGCACACAGCACCCAGTCCTACTGCAGAGCTAGGAAATGACAGATCTGCTGCACAAGCCGCGAGTTTTGGACTATGATGAAAAAGAAAAAATAAATAAATAAGACATTCTGGATAAATTATTAACAATAATGTAAATGAAGGAACAATTATATGCTTACCTGATCTCCCGATGCAACTGGAGGAGAGCTTTCAGTAATTTCTTGTTGCGATAAACCTCCTTTGTTTCCTAGAAAATAAAGCATTAGTACCTTAAATCTAAAGGGGCTGTTACCATTAATAATTGCTAGAGTTAATTGCAAGCAAACAGAAACTTTTATTAACTGGACGTTACTGGTGCATCTTACAAGTAATCTTAATTTACGCAAAGGACGTCAAGATAATACAATGGCTTACTTTTAATTTTCCTAAAACATGGATCAGCAGGAGAAGAGATGGGACCATGAGATCAATAAGCTCCTGTTCATGACTGCGGTCCAAAAGTAAATCTGCTGTAGAGCTTAACTCTGCTCCTTCATCAACCAGGTAATCTGAAGCAACAAAGGATGCAAAAAATCAATTCATTCCTAACTATATAGAACTGACATCTCAAATCGAGCATTTGCCCTAACCTTAAGGTTAAATCGAGGAAAATAGACTTACCATAACTATTTGACAAACGCTCAAGCAGATATTTGCAGTGAACCAAGACTACATAGATAAGTGTGATGGCACCTTCTTCAAAAAGAGTAGCAGCGATTGCCTGCATGAGGTATAATCAGAAATAAGTTCAGTACATCCCAAAGATTCACCAGACATGCCTTAAAAAATGTACACATAAGATTTACTGTCTCAGTATTTTTCCAAAGCTTTTAGCATTGGCCCGCACAGCAGTAATGACTTTACTCCATAGTTCAAAACCTAGAATCCTAAATAAGACCCACAAAACAACCATACTGCTATGCCATAACATTTACGAACAGTGCCACAAAAATAAAAAGGAATTCTAGGAACACCAAGAATTTCATCAGTGAAATAAGACCTAGCACTTCTAAATTGCAATCAAACAAACTTTTTTTTTTAAATAACGACTAAAACCAATGCACAGGGCTTGTTTCTGGCACAGGTACACTTTGTTAATCACAACCCTAACTGTACTAAACTTTCCATGGGCCCTAAACTCAACTAATATCAAGAAAACAATTTTTTAAGATATATTGGTCATCTTAAGGTGAAAACTTTTAGTGATGTAGTTATTGCTGTGACCTTTAATGTAAGGCACTATAGTCCCAAACAAAGAGAAAGGAGATGTTTGGTTCTTACAGGATCCTCTGAAATAAAAGCAAGGATACGGAAAGCAGTGGTGAGCTGTGCGATGGAAGTGCTTCTAAGGTCGGATCCCTCAAAGAACTTGTCTGAGACAAGCTTACCGAGAAGGTTGTCAATGATGTGGCCATCGGAGTCAATGGTAGGATCAGAGACCACCATTTCTGCATCAATCGAGTCTGACACAAGCACGCTCCCTGATGACAAGTGTGCATCCCCGCCAGACGCTAAGACAGCTGCATACCGGAGAAGACCAATAGCTCCGTTCCTGCTTATTAAAAGTGTGAAGTTTGCAGTTTACTCCTAGGAGGCTAGGACCATTTTAATTATTTACAAAAAACCTTTCTCCATATTACTAATCCAATTAATAATTTGTAGATAAGAATATCATTTCTAGAACTTCACGAAATATTCAAGTACTTTGTGTTTAAGAGCACTTAAATTTATAGAGAAAGATTGGTTAGTGCAGCTACTTCCCAAGTTGCAGTCAAGTGAGAATCTTTTAATTTTTTTATTTTGCAACAGGAGTGAAAGTGAATATTCACATATATACAGATATGGTTTAATATTGTTACACCCCTTTATTGCAGTCTTAATCTGAAGGCATGACAACTTTATGCATGTGATTTCCAACATTTACCTATATATTACTCTAGCTTAAAATATCATTCCTATAATTTTTGGAGATAGTTTTCATACTTCATGGCTGTTTCAGAACCAAATGAAAAATGGTCATTTTAACTGGCCATACAATACAACAATAGGTCCAGTTAGGATTTGACAATTCACAAACAAAGCACTACTGCAACTGGATCTGAATCAGGAACATACCTGTGATAAACAACCCCTGCATCGATCCACTCAAGCAAACGGGTCGGGGCATCCTTTCGGTTTGATCCTGGAGACGACAAATGGAGAGCCTTATGAAGATCAACAGCAATTCCGATCCAAGAGTGAAGCGACCAAGCTGTTGAATCAGTAACAAGCACTTCAAAAATCTCAGCAGCAGAGTGGAAGATAGCTAAGCTTAGAGACGATAATGAACCTGTATCATTAAGCACAAAAGCAAAACTTTAGAGTGTGGACAAGATACATTACTTAAATAGATATGCTTAAAGGACAATGGATAATGAAGACAAACTAAATCTATGTTCCTATATACAGGCAACACTGAACCAGTAAAATACTTATGATTGAAAGTTTTTCAGAATTTTTTCACACATTGGTTTGTTTACACAAAGCCTACAATAGAAGATAAAACTGTACCACTAGTAGGAGCAGCTTGGTCTTGATCTTTGTACGAGCACAGAGCATCCAGCAGAACTGACACTGCCTATATAACATAACAAAAGGTTCATTAACAACGACAAGTTGACAACAACAAAGTCTTTTGTCCCAAACAAGTTGGGTAGGCTAGAAATGGAACGCAATCAGACCAAAGGCTCATCAATAATGTTCCTTTTTCAAGTCCAATAATACAAGTTCTGAGTTTACAAAATTACCTCAGGAAAATAGCCTATGGCTAACAATGCTTGACGACCGGTGTCATACCTGCAATAATTAAGATAATTTCTTCAAGAAAAATTCATATATGCATTGCCCACCTGAGTATCAGCACAGCATGCGACTATTCAAATGGCAATTTCAGTGTTAGTTGGGCTTGACATATTCGACCATGTGAAACCATTTTTTACGTAAGCTGTTACCGCTGGAGGCAACACCATAATCATCTATGGTACAGGACATGAATTAGAAATGATGAGTCAAAACACAGATAATGAACCTCGAGATAGCACAGAGTTCCCACAAAAGCCAAAGCAGTTCATCAGAATTGGGAGCAGCCGCAAGCAATCTATCAACAAGACTCACCTGACAGCATACATCAATAAATTAGAACAGCCTTTTTCATGATCTTACAACAGTAAAAGTATTGTGTTTGGAAACAAACCACTCTAACGTGGAGTTCTGTTATCGTGGCGACATCTTGAGGATGGCAAAAAAACCCCTTCGACAGAAGAACAAATGCCTGTCTTAGAGTTAAGCATTCGGCTTTGTTCAGATCCTCTACATCTTTGAGAGAGAAAACCACAAGTTGACTAAGTACATCTCTCTCTTGGGATAAGTTGACTACCGATCATTGAGCTTCTCTCGGCTCGTCTTCTAATTTTGTTCTTTTATGCCCCTGATATAAGTACAAAAGGTAGTTTATTACAATTCTAGGATTATGAGTCCAACGAAATTAGAGCAGTGTTAAATAGATTAAAGAATGAGTACATTGTATTGCTAACCAAAATTATAATCCATATATAATAACTGTTATTTCTCTTTTTATTCAAATACCAAACTAACAATGCTGGTAGCCGCAATTATATGACTGATGCACAAATTGTTCTTGCTTTCCTTTTTATGGATTGAAACTTGAAACTCTCAAGATCACCATTCTTAATGCTAGTTTCCAACTGCTTAGATAAATTTACATGTCTTTTTCATATCACATATTCTTTTCACCTTGCATATTCTGATTTTATATATAGCAAGATACATGCTTTCTTTTAAAGAGCTTACAAAAAAAATTAATGTTTATGTTTACCATCATTAGAAACTAATAACATGTACAGGATAACAGTTCTAATGTCTCTAAACCTAAGTAATAGTACATGAGTAAAAAAGGCAATATGGGGAACTTCAAAAGTAGTCAGTTCTTTAGAACATTTTTGCCAAGTACCACCATAGAATAACATGTTTATTTAGTTCTTTAGCATATTTAGTACATAAAAGTCAACAAAATATGGTTCAGGTTTTCTTTGCACACTATCCTTGATGTTTCTAATAAATTTTAATAGATGAAAAAAGAAAATCCAGATACTTTTTATGTCTCTACCATTCTTCATCAGAGATGAGCCAGTTAAGAAAGTAATAGATTGGGGGTAGAGAAGGAGCAAAAGGGCTCATCATGGGATGTATAATAAGTGTTAATAATAAATTTATATAGTAATTAACTTCAAGTGCATATCATGGCTACAACTTAATGATTCAATACTCCAGGGTTTATCTGCACTTCGACATAATGGAAACTTAATGACTTATTCTCAATAACAACAACCAAACAATAATGAAATCACAGTTTTAATTGACCAGACTATGTGATAAAAAATTATATAAAAAAAAATCTTCTGAAGCTCCTTCATCTATTTGGTAATTATTATTGGCCAAAATCAGCTAAAGAAATTAATTTTTTTCCCAATAAAAATAAGAAATTTCTGGTAAGACGTAACAGTGAAGTTCATATAGACCTGAATTTTATGTGGACCGCTATATTCACCGAGGAGAATCCAGCGGGGTATGAAGGGATCTCATCTAAGGCAGATTTGGTGGAGGAGCAGCAAAAGTTGTGTTGTGGGCAGGCCTGGCAAGGGGCGGATTTTGTGGAGGATATGTCAAGGTTTTTCAGGTGCCGCGAATTTGACGGAGAACTTTAAAACTTCAGAATGAGGTAGAAAGTAATTAGATCTTAAAAAGTAGCCTTGAATTAAAATTTTGGATTCAAACCTGGTTGAAAAGAAGCAAGGTAGGCAAAAATTAGAAATCAATATGTTGGTACAATATTAAAGTAATGACAAAACTTTAACACAACAAATAAAAGTACTTGGAATTTGAAGAAAATAGAAAAAATTAACCCAAAAAACTTCAACGTACCTGAAATATGTGTATCTCGCCAGAGATTATGAGAAGTGCTTCACCACCCCCTTCATTTTTCTGTAAAACGATGGAAAGAGACTAAGGGGGCGACGACCCTCCACCTGGATTTGTTTGTGCTGTTGTGCCTTCAGTTTCCATAGGGTTCGGTGGAGAGGAAAGAGGAGGGGCAGGGTGCGGCAGTGTTGGTGGGAAGAGGATGTGGAGACGGAGAGACGGAAGTGGGCAGGTGTAGGTGGAAGGAGGAAGCGATGGAGAGGAAGACGGAGAACTAAATCTTCTCCGCTGCACTAAACGTAAGAGAGAAAGAAGAGCGGTAATTTTCTCTGTTGTTGTCGACGATAAAGAAGACAGAAGAAAGAAATATCAACGGAATATCTTATTTTTTAACCCTTAAAACTTGGAATATCTTATTGTCTTAAGAATCAGTCGAAAATTGAAGAACGGTCAGATTTCCGTGTCGCTAGCGGAAACAAAAAGACGGACCACGACACCCACGACTTTTAATTAATATATATATATATATATATATATATATATATATATATATATATATACACACTGTAGATGTAGATGAAGCAAAGCACTTCTTTGAATCCTTTTATAATTAGAGAAATTGCTCATTGTTTTACATATGAATGAAATCGTGTGACTTATTGAAAGTTCTGATTTTGATTTCATCTCCATGATGCTCTAAAGTTCTGGCCGAATGTTCATTTGCCATCTGGCGCAACATTCATATTGATTGGTTTGCATTAAACGTGTTGTTGCAATGTTCATTTGCCATCTGGCGCAACATTCATATTCATTTAGAATGTGTAATTTTAAGACCTTTAAAAGGCTAACCAGATCTGAAGTGCCAAATGGAAACCAAAACACATTAAACGTGTTGTTCCATTTTGTCTTTCTTATTTTTTCTTACTGTGTGATGCTGAAAGAAAATTAAAAGACACTACACCTCACAAAACTAGTCTTATACTCTTATAAAAGCAGCATATTATTTATGCATCCATCATTCTCTGATTTCTACACGAGCCACAAATTGAATCAGATCACAAAAGCGAGTTTCTTTCTCCAGATGCTCCGTGCTCACCTTCCCCTTCTAGCGATGGATGGACGAAGTTGATTTCGCCGCCTCTAAGACTAAGACCTCTTGCGCCTTCCCCTTTGCCAACTAATTTGGGCGGAGTAGTATGCAAGAAATTTCTGCGAGAGAGGGAGAGGTGAGAGAGCTAGCTAGTGCGAGAGAGATAGGTAGGAAGTCTGAGAGAGAGAAGAGATGGGAAGTTGGAGCGATTTCTTTGCTCTCTTTCGAAGCGTAGCAGGTAGGAATCGTATCCTCTACCGCCTTTAGTGTCGACCTCTCTTTTGAGAAGTTGGATTAAAATCCAACGACGGGCGCAGAGGGGAAAAAAAGATAATATGCTGAAATCAATACTGTGGTGTCCGATTTTCTCAGAGGGACGGCCGGACGGAGAGGAAATAACGAAACAAATCTAAAGTATTAATATAAAATATAATAATAATAACAATAATAATAATAATAATTAAATTAAATTCTGTGGTGTCCGATTCCGTTTTTTTCCGATTTCGACACGCCAATCTGATCATTCATTTTGATCTTACGCAAACTGTCCCACTCCTACCCAAACATTAACCCAGCCCCAGACCAATCCGCATCTCGACAGTCGTTTAAAAGACTGTGCCGAGCAGTCCTTTTAGTCTGTCCGTCCGATCTGAATCTAACGACGCACAAGAGACTTAGCGAAAAACCACTGTCGAGGGCTTGCCCTCCCTGTCCGATTCGTGCCTGGGGCCACTGTCAGATTCTCCTTCTCCGCTGCTCCGATTGGCTACTCGCCACTGGACCTTCCTAAACGTCTCTCCTTCTCCATCGACGCCTCTCCTTCTCCTTCGCCATCTCCGACTCCATCCCAACTCCTCCTACCTCCGTCACAGATCCAAATATCGAGCTCCTCCCATTTGCGCCGCTACCATGGTGTCTCATCCCATTGCGCCATTCATCGACGACTCCGACAATCCGTTACTCAATGACTTCGTTTTCCCTCCTTTTGATGTCGTCGAGGTCAAGCATGTTCAACCTGGGATCAAAGGCCTCATTCGTAGACTCGTATGTTCACATTTTATTTTCTTTCTTTTATTTGATGCTGGAGATGTACGAATTGTTGTTTTATTTGACATTGATTGTGCGTGCTTGTAAGAGGGGATCTGGTCGAATTGGAGATGTCAGTGGAGCCTATGTGGCCTTCGTTCTGCTATTGAAGGAGTTCAGGTTATAAAGCTGATCTTTTGCCAAAAAAATAAAAAAGGAAGATTTCTTTTTTCTTCAATATGCTATAGGAGGCTTCTCATCAATGGAAAATCAGTCCTCTGAAGGAGGTGGCGGAGGCGGAGAAGGGGTGGCGGGAGGAGGTGGAAGGAGTTGGGATTGAGTCGGAGATGGCGATGGAGAAGAGGAGACGTCTAGGTGGGTCCATGGCGAGTAGCCAATCGGAGCAGTCAAGCGGAGAAGGAGAATCTGACAGTGGGGCCCTGGCACGAATCGGGCAGGGAGGGCAACCTCTCGACAGCCATTTTTCGCTGAGTCTCTCGTGCGCCTTTGATTCAGATCAGACGGACAGAATAAAAGAACTGCTCGGCATAGTCCTTTTAAATGACTGTCGAGGATGCGGATTGAGCCCCAGACTCCTACGAGCCGGATCCATATCCTCTGAAATCTTATTAAGATCTTATTAAGATTTCCAGAGTAGACATCTTTGAGCGTGGACCGTCCGATCTAAATAGACGATTCGGATCTAAATCGCTCTATTTATTCCTAAAAATAAAACAAATAAAGAGGGTTTTTCTCCGTCTCTCTCATCTCCGCCTCCTCTTCTTCCCCTCCGCCTGGAAACCTTCCTTTTTTTCTCTGCAAGCTGCCTGGAACTCCTTGTGTGCTCAAGTTCTGCAAAATCGTTGTTGAACCTAAAAAAAATGCATCTAGTTTAGATGGAGAGCAACCAAATGAAATAAAGTGAGATGCATGATTCATCTATCCAATATATATATATATATATATATATATATATATATATAGAGAGAGAGAGAGAGAGAGAGAGATTGACTAAAGTATACTCCAGCATATAGATAGCCAGTATGCTGGAGTCGTTTCTCACAATCTAAAATGCATACAGTCGATCTGAAACTTTCAAATTGTTCTCCATATTGAAATCTCCTAGGAAACTAAAATTTATATTTTTTCGAATTTTTTTACTATATATTATGCTATTTTAAAAAAACATTGTAAAGGAGTTGTAAAGGAGTATTTCTGGCCCTTCAATTTGAAAATAGCATAATATATAGCAAAAAAATTAAAAAAAATGTAAAATTTGGTCTTGAAAGATATTTTTACATGGAGAACAACTTGAACGATTTGGATCGACTATTTGAATTTTAGATTTTCAGAAACGACTCTATCATACGGGTTTGATCCGTATACTGGAGTATACTTTAGCCAATCTCTCTCTCTCTCTCTCTCTATATATATATATATATATATATATATATATATATATATATATATATATATATATATATATATATATATATATATATATATATATATATATATATATATATATAGAGTTTAGCTACGGTGAGTCGCGACCAAAACTCGTAGATCTAGATCAAAATGACCGATCCATAGCACGGATGCCCTTCGTGCTACGGATTCGTTCTTAAATTTCATACTTCAAACAACCAATCCAAACCGTTCATTATCTTCTTCATATTGAAATATCATTACAAACCAAATTTTACATTTTTTTGAATTTTTTTACTATTTTTCTCTGATTTTTTAAAATACTTAATCTAATAAATTCTGGACCCTTCAATAACATTGATTTTAAAAAATCTGAGAAAAATAATAAAAAAATTTTTAAAAATGTAAAATTTGGTTTCTAATAAGATTTCAACATGTAGAAGATAATGAATGATTTGGATCGATTGTTTAAATCATGAAATGCAAGAACTAATACGTAGCACGAAGGACATCCGTACTATGCATAATATTTTAGCAATCATCTCTATATATATATATATACTCGTTTCTTTCTAAAGCATACAAAGAAGAAGGATGAATAACAGTGAAGTTGAAGTCCTAGCCTTATTCGCAAGGCCCAACAAAAAAAAAAGAAAGAAAGCCCCGTCCAAAGAATTGAAGCCCATGCTCACAAAAAAATGACGGTGAGTTTGATCTGATGTCCCTGGAGATGGAAACAGACAAGCATAAAGGAATTGCCGCCTAAGAAATCATCCAAGAGATGTCAAAGGCTACCATAACTACCCACGTTCTCATGATAGTTTGAAAGAACCAATCGGATGCTTGCCATGTCAGCACATGAGCTTTTCATATTAAAAAAAATAATAACCGCCAGGATGGATATAAAAAGAAAGAGATCTGCACGGGAAAGGGGGGAAGAGAAAACAGAAGACACAAGAAAAAGAGCATCTGTTGAGAGAAAAAGAGACAAAAAAAAAAACTTACCGGTGAGAGAGAGAAATTCTTGTAAAAATATAGAGAGAAAACAAACAGAAATCAAAAGCATTCAAAGGTTTGTATGGGTTTGTAAAATCTTTCTCCTACTGTTAATGGATGGAATTCTTCTATTTTATATTTTGTGTATTAGTATTTTAGTTTTGATTTATGTATGAAATTCATTTTATTATGTGCCGTGACAATTTGCTTTCAATTTCTGTTTTGGATTTCGGCTTAGCATAGCTTTGAAGAAATTCAGAAGAGCAAACTAACTTTATCAAAACGTGATTGAAATAAAAAAGAAAAGAGATCTTAGCACAGCTTTGGTCTCCTGTTTACAATCTGATTTGATTACATGTTCAATTACACTCATTTAGCAAATCCATCTTTGTTAAATCTGATAAAATTAAAAGAAAAGGATGAGACCTTAGCACAGCTTTGGGCTCTTGATTAATTTCTGAGTAAATTATGACTAGTTTACACTTTGGTTATAATATGTTTGTATTTTATACTTCGACTTAGCATAGCTTTGAAGAAGTATGCAATAACAAACAGATTGTGTGGAGATAAAGTCGAGTGGGATCTTAGCACAGCTTTGATCCTCGTATGATATAAACTTGATTAAAAGGTGCCTTAGCACAGCTTTGGCTTTCCTTTTTCTCAAGGCTGATCTTTTGATCAATTTTAAAGGCAATTATCCATCTGTGGAGCATGGCTTAATTGCATAGAAAAGTTAATCAAAGGACAGCAAAAGATTTGATGATGACATAAAAGAAACGATATGTTGTCAAAATTTACTCAGAAATTGATCTTTCTTAGCAACAGTTTATAACAGAAAAATGGATTCTGAAGTTCCATGATGAAGATTAGGTGCTTGCTGGTAAAAATGATTAGTATTGTAAAGTGGCAAATATTAAAACTGAACTCTGCACAGTTTCTGGTACAATGGGCAAAAAGACTGTTTTACGAAATCTTTTTTATTTCAAAAACGGTTAAACAGAATCAATTGAAATTTTAAATGCATATGAAACACGAAAGTGCACCTCTTCTGTAAAAAGTTTAGAATTTTTGGATTTACAGATTATTTATAACGAATTTTTGAAGTCAGACAGAAATTAAGTTTCAGAAAACCTGGGCCAGCAAATCGTGCCAGCAAATGTGTCTGAAAGTTCATTCTTTGAAACCTTTGAAATAAATCTCTAAAAATTCTACGAAAATTACTGTAACTGCCTCAGGATGTATAGCTTCAAATCTGAAAGTTTCAAGTCATAACTGTATACAGAGAGAAAATGAATATTCAAAAACCGAACCAAGGTCTGTCTGTCCAGGAAAACTGTTTCCAGAAAGTTGGCCTAGATTTCAAATTTCTATAAAAATACCAAATCAAGTCAGAAAAATCCATACTAGATATAAAAATTTCTCTCTTTAATTCTAGTTTCAAATAAAATAAACCTCATGTAAAAATTCAAAACAGAACAAAAACAGTCATTGAAACAGTGACCAAAGGTCATGTTAATTGATAAAACTGTTTTTTCAGAAAATGACCCTAAAAGATCAACCCCAAAGCCCAATGAAACAAATTCTGAAAATCTTGTAAATATGATATTAAAAATTCTCTCTGAGTCTTCTTTCAAATGAATCGGGTTTCAGGATTTTTGATGAAGCAAAGATACTCTTTTCCAATTTTAAACTGATTAGAAGTCTGGTTGGTCCTGTCCAAAGTGCACAGTCCAGAAAATTCCCAAACTTGTCTAAATGTCAAAATCCATCAAAATTCATAGAAAATTTGAAAAACCTCAAAATGAAATACCTCAAAACACAAAAAATTCTAAAGATTTTAGTTTCATGGATCATTTGGTGTCAAAATCATCAAAAGATTGGTCAAATCCGACTTTGATCATTTTCATCGTAATGCATCATGTGAAATTCAAATTAAATTGAAATTTCTTTAGAAATTCTGAAAAGTCCATAAAAATGAAACAAAATTATGTGACTTCATCGTTTGAAATTTATGGTAAAATTCTGATTTGAGTTTAAATTGACACAAATGCAAACCAAAACAATCCAAATTTTGATTTGAGTCTAATTTGACTCAAATTGTATCAAATCCCAATCAAAACTAACTTAGAGTATCAAATACACTCAAGTTATCTAGAATTTAGTTTGAGGCCCCAAATCGTCTCGAACTAATATAATTTGAATCTAAATTGATTTAAATTAACAAAAGTGAAACCAAATTATAATTTGAGTTCAAATTAACTCAAGTTACACCCAAATAAATGCCAAATAAAATCAAAAGCGGTCTAACTGGACCAAAGCCCCAGTTTGATCATAAAGTTCCCTCGTCACCTGAATCAACGGCCTTCTTTGCATTCAACGTACGAGTTGTAAGGTTATTGCGCCTGAGTGACTAGTGCGGTTACACTCTTGACCCTAACTTTGCGAAGTTCTCGTTTCTGAGTCAACAATATGCTCTGTACTTAGAACCTGGTACTTCGTAGGATTCGAGAACAAATAACTCAAGTCCTAAATCAAGTGTAAAAAATGTGAACAAATATCTCAACTCCAAAACAAAGCGGTATTTGATCGACTAATGGACTGGTCGGTAATTTACCATTATGGTTCAAGTTAGATTTAAAATTTAAAATCTTAACTTACCATAAAAATCTCATGAGCAAATGTCACATGCATAATCACCAACATGTTACGATTCACAGCTCTTTTAGCCTAGACACATATAATTCTTCGAATCCCTTAATCAGAGGTTCTCGCGGTTATTCCCGAGGTAATTAACAGCAGGGGTTAGCGCCTGCTGGAAAGAAAGGACTCACAAAATAATAAACCTTCGCGTGAATAGAAATTCATATGAGTTCTTCTCTCTTCATTAACAAAGGAATCTGGATAGAAATTATAATTGTGATGCGCGGAGGGTATCCGTATAGATCTTCCCTTTCTCGCGGCCCTTCAGTTTATTTCTTCGGCGGCGATAAAAAGGTCCAGACAATCGTCTCGACCCTTATAACTCACCCTTTCTCTCCTCGAAGTTCTCCCTTGCTGTGACAGATGCACGCGACGCCTGCTTCTGCCTCGCATCAAATGGAGAGGCGAAGCTCCGCGTTGAGCAATGGGACCATCCTGTCGGCTGTCGTTGAGTACCTCCGCCTCATCCAGAGGTGCCTTGGTCTACAGTATCCTGGCTCCAAAACAACTCCTTTGAAGTTGTTGGCTATGGCCAGAGAACGGTTTGTTGTTTTCCTTTTATTTCACCTCTTTTGAAACCAGTAACTACATTTTATTCTTGTTTCAATTTTTTGTGCCTTTCAACAAGTAGGCCTTATGCTCAATTGCACAGGTAAATATAGTGTATACAATTGGCTTAATTGATGCAATTTGCACAAAGAAATCTAATTTTGGCTTAAAGTTAGGCTTAATTATTTATTTATTTATTATGTTACCGCTATCTGTTTCATATAGAAACAAATTCAATGCATAGTTGCATACAACATAGAGTTCATACTTGGACCAATATCCATCCTTTGCCTATCGACACAAATTCCGTGAGTGTCCTCTGTGTGTTGAGAGATGTTGAGTAAGGTGGTGTGCATGTATGAAACAGACAAAATTGCAACCTCTTCTTAGTATAATAAACAAAATTGAATCTTTCTAATTTATTATTTTTCATGATTTAAGGAATAACAAATTAGAAAGGCAACTGTCTTGTTTCAGGTTGTCACCTCTTTAGAACTTTTAATTACAGATCTTCTTATTTAGGTACAGGGGCCTATGTGGTACTGATATATGAGGTGTTGACGTGCTATTGTGCTGTTACAGAGGTACTGATACAGAAGGTGTTCACATAGACGGTGGCTCAGGTGATGCTAGCATGGCGACGTGATAATGAAGTAGATATGGTGTTTTTTTGATGTTTAGTCTATTTAAATTAAGCTTATCTTGTTAAGTCAATGTAAATTGTTTGGATGGATACTTACAAGTACGAGTTCTTGTTTAATTTGAAGATATTGCAATGTCATATGTGACCACTGACCAGGGATGTTATGACTTCAATGTAATTGGTTAGAATGAAATCTCTATTTTGCATTGTCAATGTAAATTGGGTTAATTTGAAGATATTGATTAGAATGAAGTTTCTATTTTCAGCTCTATAATTGATTTGGTTAGTATGTTTCTTTATTTAACCAATGTTATGACTTCAAGATCTGTTGCCATACTGAGCACCTCATATTACTCAAAAAACTTTATTTTGCGTATCGGTGTCTTTCTGATTTTTTTTGTTCATTTATTTTCTGATTGGTACATTGTTTGCATCTCTGACAAGAATTTTCTTCATTTTATCTATACCCAAATTCTGATTAAGCCTCTTTTTTTGCGTATTTATATTTAATGAACACTCAATTTAGCTATCTTAACTTTATAATTAAATAATAAATATGAATCACCTACATATTAACCTATGTGTGTCCGAGCCTACAAGTGCCTGATGAGTCCATTTGAAATTGGTACATAAGAACTACCTAAGCATGGTAAAAGACAGTAACTAAGTAGTAGCATATTTGCTTATTCAAAGCATACATAAAAAGCTGAATGAATAAAACAAACATCAAAGCACTGATCCGAACTGAAATTGCAGATTCTGGTCACATTGAGTGGAAAGTAATTGATCTCCAATATCAGCCATAACTTGACATTATCTATTTTGCTCTTAGTTTCATGGCTCTTTCTTACTCCAAATCCAATTCTTCCACCATAGTAATTCCAAGCCGACCATGCTTCATCCATTGTTGGATATTCCATACCCAAACGAGGTACAAAATCATCTTGTTGTTCTTCCATAACCTTCATGAAAGTAATAAATAAAAAAAATTTACAATTCCAACTAATAAGTAACGGATTTAAGCAAACTAAAACTGTTATTAAGAACAGAATTTTATGGAAGATCAATACAGTATAGATGAAGAATGAAATGAAATGATAAAATTGTTTTGTAATGAAATAAAAAATTAATACAGTATAGATGCTTCATATTGAAAGAATCTTAAAACAGTTTCTTGTACCAGTAAACTAGAGACCAATAGAAACTGTAAATGTAAGAGATGATTTTATTTATTGAATAATTGATCATTCGAGTACAAAGTAAGGCGTTGTGTGCTTTGAGATCACCGGTACATCATCTAATACATACAAATGAACCTTGGAATTAAGTAGTATTCTAATGTTTACCTCCAACAAGATTAAATAGCTTGCTTCATATAAATGCAATGTCTCTTGGCTTCAGATGGGGCTAGTGCCTCCTTGATCTCCTTCTCCTTTCTGCGTACAAATGTAATGTTTCATACAAAACCAAATTTTCTTGAATAATTGAAATGTCAGGCTCGTAATTGATGATTATGGAAATCACACCAGAAATTTGGCCTTTTTCTAAGAAGTACAATCCATCCATATCACTCGAAATTGATGATTGAAAAAATTAAATTACCTCAGACTCGTATGGTGCAAAAGGTAAGAGAGGAAGCTCCTTCTTACTTCTGTCGATTGGTTTTGGGGCACGATCGTGATGTCGGAGAAGAAAAAGAGGGTTACGCGCCGTACTTCCGTGAATTTCGTAATCTTTTAGCGTGTAAATTTTTTTTTGTTTTGAGGAATAAATGGAGCGTTTAAGATCAGACCGTTCATTTTGATCGGACGGCCAGCGACTAGAGATGTCCACTCAAAAGGATTTCCAGAGGATATGGATCCCCTACGAGCCCTCGCCTTTTCTCTCTCCCCATCTCCATCTCCATCCTTCTCCTCTCCAAGCACTTTCGCCTCATCTCCTCTCCAAGCACCTCCGCCTCATCTCCTCAGTGTCTTTCGGTAATTTCAATCAAAGTGGCAGATTACATCAATTATATATATATATATATATATATATTTATTCTTTATTTTAATTGGTCATTCTTTTATCAAAATCACGGAATTTTTGTTTTTTATTGTTTTTCCGTTCACCTTTCTTTGTATAAAGTTGTAGGTTACATATCTTTAATTGGATCACATTTCTATATAGATTGCAGTGGTGTGATTTCAGGTGGAATTCCCGTAGGAAGCTCCCTTCATTCTTCTTATCAAACTGAACCCTTTCTGCATCAATGTGAACCTTTGCTGCATCAATGTTAATATAAGAACACATTTACCTTATGTATGTTTGGAAACATAAGTTAGTGATCTTTGTCCAACAAAACATGAATTGTATGTTAAATACTAAATACAATGATGGACACCTTTGACATCTCTATATAGAATTGGATTAGTAGCTTGATATGTCACATTGCATCTTTTTTTGGAATGTTAACAACCTTAGTGATGAGTGAATTTTATATGCATATTCAGGTACCATTTTGTCTCCAAACTAAACCAACTGTCTTGAGTTTACATAGTTTAGATGAGTTTAGGTTAGTTTAATTGGAGTTTTGAGTCAAGAATGAGTTACTACCAATAGTTTCTAATTTTATTGCAGATTATGGACAAGAAATGACTTGGATGAGTCCATGATGTTGAAGAGCTCGTTCTAAGCTTTCCAACGGATCTTGAATCACCTCAAACGGAGTTCGGATGAAGGAGATATGCCCAAAATACTGACCAGACGCAGTGCTGATATTTTCCTGCGACCCGCTGAAAGTCCCAGCGGCCCGCAGGCCTGGAACTGCCAGATTTAGCATTTCTATATTTGGATGGCGGTTTCTACCGACTCCAGGTGCATCCAGAGCACGTCTTCAGTTATTTCCAGTGTTTCTAGACCTTCCCAAGGCCTATTAAAGACCAGTTTGAGGGGAGAACAAGGGAGAACAAGAGGAGACCAAATCCAAGGTCAATTTAGGGTTAGACATAGAGTTATTTGAGAAGTTGAGTCTCAAGTTCAGATCGTAGCAGCGCCAAGCAGGTTGATTGCGACAGCAAGAGACGTGTTTGATAGGAGATTTCGACACACGCAAGAGCAATTGGTTGTAATCTTTCCTTATTCTCATTTTCTCTTATGTTTGTATGATGTTTCTTAGTTGTTGATTGTTTGTTTTAGGGCTATGGTTGTAAACTCGAATTCTTAGTTGTTGATTGCATGTTTATTTAGTTTATTTGATATCTTTGTGTTTTATATCTTACTTGAATTGCTTGAATTGATTATGCCATGATTGTCTAAGTAGATTTGTTTACACCCGTTAAGTAGAGATCGCTTAATTGCTAGGTGGTTAAGTCCAAATAAACTTAGATTATTAGGCATGGTTATGATTAACATGAAGGTTGTAAACTGAAAGGTTAAACCAGGACTAGTTAACGAGAGTTAAGTCCTTTCCAAGAGTGAAAACTCAAGAATTTCATAGGTTAGAAAGGTATAAACTTGTAGAAACTAGACCAAGAAACGATAGTTGAAATCTAGATTCTATACGAGGGAAATTGGATTAATTAATTGATAACCAGACCTAAACGAGAGTTTGATCTAGGACCTTAATTAAGCCATTATCCCTGCACAATTATCAACTGAATTAGGTCAATTTGCATTCACATCGCTAATCCTAGCGGGACGCTGAGTGAACCAGCGAGGTTGTCTATGCCCGCCAAGTAGCCAGCGACCAGTCTAATAGATTAGCGACCTAAGTTCTTTTAGCGGGCCGCTACGAGAGTCAGCGGGCCGCTGGAACTGGGACTAAGAAGAAGTGTTAGCAACCAGAAACCCTAGAATTACGTGACTTGTTAAATCTCTCTCACTAATTCTTGTTTTGACCTTGAAACTAGACTTAGGATTTAGACTCACCTACAACCCTTAATTCATATAAGAGTTGAACCGTCTAGCTAGTTTAGTAAAGTAAAAGACTAATATTCCAACACCGTCCCTGTGGATTCGACCCTCAAGCTGTTCTACAAACGATTAGATCGGTAGACACGAGGTTTTTATTTTGAGACTTGGTTTTCCCTTCGATCACTTAGGCTGCCAAAAATTATATGCTTCGTAGCCAACCTTAAGGTCATATATGTTAAATTCATAAAATTTCACTGTTTGGAGAGTACTTTGTAAATAAAATTAAAAATTTATTTCTACTTGCGCTGTGTTTATCACAAGTAATTTATAAAATTTAGGTTTTTTTAACTTGGTATGTTGATTGATTTATTTATTTCGAGCTTTACTTGACAGTAACTCTTCTACTGAATACAAACTGAGCAAATGAAGTTTGAAAAGGCAGCTGCCACCTTTTGATGTCTTCCATTACTTCTCATTTTCAGGTTTGTGTCTGGATTACTGTTTCTTTTCTGACAAGAACTTATTTAAATTTCTTTTAGTAATAATGTGATAGTTCTGGTATGTTCCTTTTACAGTTACCAGCCTTTACAGAATTCCACCTAAAAGCGGTTTGTTTAATCTTGATGGAGCAGCATTTACATATACAAAGCCCCTGACTGAAATTTTTTTCCTTAATAAACAAGTTCATTTTTTTATAACAGGAGACCTTCCTAGTGCATTACCCATCAGTGAGAGGTGCTAAGGTTGTGATTGATGCAAACACAGGGCGATCAAAATGTTATGGTTTTGTCAAATTTGCAGATGAGAATGAAAAGAACTGAGCTATGACTGAGACAAATGACATGCATTGTTTGACCAAGGCTATTTGTATCAGGAATGCAATACCAAAGAGACCCACTACAAGTAAGCTTCAGTTTCCTAAATGCTGATGTTATTGTGAATTAAAAGAATCCTCATGCTAATGTTACTGTTCTCATGTGACAACTGCTTATCCGGCAACACTTCCTACAGTTATTCCGGACCCAGATGTCACAAATACAATTAAATGTTCTCCAATTCCACCTACAATGCTGTGACTAAAATGTTTTCTAGAAAATTGGTAATAAGTGTGTGAAGTTTTTCTAATTATTATTAGAGAGAGTGCAACGTGTATGAGCACAATATTCACAATAATATTTTTATTATCTTTTCACAATAATATTCACAATAATCATTTTGAGAAATCATCAGATAATTTGTGTTGTTTTCGGAGTTTCGTATTTGAATTATACAAGTAAATATTTTTTCATATTTGCAACCAGGTCCCTAACTTCGTTAAATTTGCATTTGTGAAGGAAGAATGCTGATATCAATTTCGGTACATATTAACTTGCTGCTACTCAAAATAAAAAAAAGAAAAAAAAGACGCATCTGATACAATTGGTGTGTTTGATTGCTTCTCAAGTTATGCTAGATACGTGTGCAAGGCTCTTGCATCTTTAATCTTTTGGAATGTTTGACTTTATTCAGGTTTTGAGCCAACCTCATGTTTTTGGTCAAGTATCATAGATTTTGAAACAGTTTTAATTGACGCTTCTTTAAAACAGTAAATATTTTAAGACATGAAACAATTTTTGGTCAAGTATCATAGCAGAATGAAACAAGAGAAAAAAAAATAGAAGCTCATAGCGACATGAAACAAAAAAGTACTAGGTACATCCATTAAAAAAAATGAGTTTTGTATATAACACATTGGCACTCGAATGGCGTCGTAGGCTCACAGCCGCCTCCCTCCGGATCCGTATCCTCTGGAAATCTCAATGGGTGTGTTTGGATTAGCATGGAATAAAGAATAAGAATAAGAAATTTCGGTATGCGTGCTTATTCTTATTCTTGTGCAACCCAAACAACACAAAAATAAGGAATTTGGATAAGCACGCATACCGAAATTTCTTATTCTTATTTCTTATTCCATGCTCATCCAAACACACCCAATTAAAATTTCCAGAGTGGACATCTCTCAGCATGGGCCGTCCGATCTAAATGGACGGCTGGATGTGAAAGCACTGAGGGCTCCTCCTTTTGGCGTTAGTTTTCCCTTAACTCACCGTCTCTTCACCTCCTCTTTCTTCGGAATCAGATTTGTCCCGTCTTTCTTCGATCTAAAGAAGAACCCTTGACCCTTCTCTTTGCTCATCTCTCTTGACTCTCTGTCCCTCTCTCACACACCATGGAAGAAAATCAAGGAGCAAACCCTAGTCTATATTCACCTCTCACCTCTACCTTCATGTCTATCGATACAGATCCCACCAAAACCCTATAATCTCTCATCACCTCTGAGTGCAGCGACATCGACACCTCAACAGCTCAAATGGTACCTAGTTTGTGTTGTTACCCAGAAGAAGGTCCTATAAGTGTTTTCTGCCATCTCTGCTTAATTATTAAGCCTGAATTTTTCTTAATTTTTTTGGTTTTAGTGCCATTAAATATTATTATGAAATTGAAATTTGAACTAAAGGATTAAGGAGATTGATAATTAGACTTGAATCTATTAATAAAATACTCCAATTTTCATTCAATCAGAAACATGAAAAATCTGCTTAAAGAGCCATAATTATTTTCTATGAAGTCTTGAGGAACTAAGGGTAGATATGAATTTTCTCTACAGCACTTCACTTGCTAGCCATAACTCCATATGAGAGAAAGAGATAATTGCATTGATTGACTGGATCCTCTACAATGTTGTTGGTTCATTTGACCTTCAATTGCTGTATTGATGTCTGGCAGCGCAACAGCTGTGGCATTTAGAAAGAGAGATAATTGTAATGAGTAATGAAAATGTTGTATAAGTATGCTTATTATCAGAATGGAGTGGACAGACTATATATAGCCAAACATTACAAGCCTTCTTATCACGTTTTTTACTAACCACTAATTAATGGATCCTAAATAATAATTTGTCAATGATCTTGCACATATGACATATCTTTATAAATTGGTTTCAAATTATTAATGATTTCTATGGATTTTGGATGGAAAATTGCTGCAGTTTTATTCAACAATGGAGCTGTTTATAAGCATTGTGATGGGCCTTGTGGACACAAAGAAATTCTATTATTTGTCAATCAATTGTGCTTAAATCATTTGAACCGGTACAAACAAAACAACAAAAATTAAAAGAAGAAATTAAAAGAACAAAAACAAAAAACAAAAAACAAAAGCAACGCTAAAGAAGCTCAATTTACCAGTAGAACAAGAGAGAAAGAAACTAAATACTGAGTTGTACAAATGATGTTTTTATTGAGCTGAAGTCCAGAGTTACAAGTACATGTCTATATATATAACCGAGTTACAACTAAAAATTGAGTTACACTCTACATAGTTGTTTATACCAGCGTCTCTATCTTCTCTATACTGGTGGTCATATTATGCATAAAAACATCTTTGATATATTCATTAAATCAACATAAATACATATTGGGAGATCGTATTTTTCTCATACAGCTCTTCCGTGCTGACTAGCACGGTATGCAATGGTACATCCTGGCATTAGAACCAAGACGAGTCCTTAAATTGAACTTTTTGGTGACATTTCCAGCGTGCATTTGAAGTTTCTCGAAGACCACTGATTTAAGACCCCTGTTGAAGCTTGCAGACCCTCATCAATCGAACCCATAATCATTCCAACATCAGAACTATTAATGGGTATGTACTTTGGTGGAATTTTCTCTTTCATTTTCTAATGGGAGACAAGATTAATAAAAAAGTTATAATAACTTATAATAATAAAAGTGAAAAAGTAATAAACAAATGGCTCTTTTTGCTAAGAATTAAGGCAAATATGGAGTCAGCAATGATAGATTAAACAAGAAATTCGACAACAACATCTTGATTAGTTCTATTATTAGCCACATGTTACTCAATTCCATCAGATTTAGTAAGCATATAACAGAATTAGGTACCATTTTGTAAAAAGTAATCAAATCACATTCCTAGCAAATTTTTTTTACTTTATTCTTTATATTTTTAAGAAAAAAGGAGCCAAACAACAATAAGAAAATAAGAAAAATTACTAACATGCTGATCCTAGAAAAATACCAATTTCTTGTTTCCTTCTAATTATTCAAAACTTTATGATAGAAGTGTACCAAGGTAAGAGCACTAAAAGCGAGGGGATGCTATTCCCTAGCAGAGCTTAATCATAGCTAAGTTCTAATTGAAATCAATAAGAAAATGCACCCTTTGATCTAATCGTGCTTTGATTAATCGAGAGTTCTTCTCAACTTCAGTTTTCACTCGTTTTGAATTTAATAAACCAACCTCTAAAATAGTATATCAGCTTGAGTTACTCACATTGTTAAAGAACCTAATTTCAAGTCAAAATCACACAAAATAATTCAGTACAAGAGAGCCAAACTTCCAATTTGGCAAACTTGGTACCATTCCAATTTCAAATTAAAGACACAGAGAAAGAGAAGCGACCTACTATAAACAAAGAGGTTTTGGGTCGTTCTTGTTCGATTCTTGCGATGGAGGTGACGCCGATGACGTCGAGGAGGTTGCGCGGGAGGAGGCTGAGCCACGTCAGCAGCGGCAACAAGGCATCCGAGGCAGCGCCAGCTTACACGGAGGCGGAGGATGAGGCTCAGGCCAGCTCTGACTTCGAAGCGGCCAAGTCGGAGGAGAGGAGCGACGATCTGCTCAAAGCACGGAGCGAGGAGAGAGGTTTGTGTAGTCGTAGGATTTTCCAGAGTTCTAAAGCGAAGGTTAGAACAAAGAGGAGACGGAGAGACGGAGAATTGAAGAGAAAACTTAACGCCAAAAGAAGGAACCCTCAGCGCTTTCACATCCAGCTGTCCATTTAGATCGGACGGTCCATATTGAGAGATGTCCACTTTGGAAATCTTATGAGTTTTCCAGATCCGCCTCGCTCCACCTAGTTATAATTATAAGGGAAGATTCTGCCATGAGGGCTGATTAAGGCCAACTCAAACCCGGATTATGCAATCCGTAATCACAGCCGTTCAAAAGTTGAGGGGTATTATTGGAATTGCACAGTTTCGTTATTTTTTTTAATTCTCCGTTCTCTTCTCCGTTTAGTCTCAACTTTTTTTCTCCGACGAAAAATCGATTGATGCCTCTCTTCGACAAATCTGAGCAATTTTACTAGCCGTGTTTCCTTCTCTTCGGCTCACCAATCAATATCGCCTCCAGTCTCTACTCCCCATCACAAACTCCGGAGTTCAGATCCCTCGCGCCTCATGAACTCCTCACTAATCAATTTGGATGCTGTTAGTTGTGTTGTGTTTTGTTTGAAGCAGAATCGCCCTTATTAATATCGGTTTAAATAACCTTGTCCATAAGAATCATAAAAGGGAAGTGTGAATCTGTGCTTAATTTAAAGGGGTAGCTTGAAACCAACCTAGCTATTTGCATAATAATGTTATAGTTTTACTCATATGGTACTCTCTTAAGTTAAAGCGTTAACTACACAACTTCACTTTGGCATGATACATACTTGTATTAGCTTTAATATTATATTGTTGAATAATGATGTTGGGAACTAGAGGTAGTACATTTAATCAAGATAGTACACGCATTGTGTTGGTCTTTGGTACGGTAGAAAGGTTATCTGCTATGGATGGTGGTTACTTGGCATCAATTGAGGGTTGTTAGGGTCTTGTGATTATACAGAAACTTGGTACCAAGCTTGGTTTGCTTACTGGTATCAAACTATAGCTTGCAGGGACTTTATTGAAAATATTTAATTTCAGGGACCTTATTGTAAACTATCTTGAATTATAGAAGGGCTCACATAACTCACTGGTAATAAGGTTTGAATAGTGAAGCATGTACAAATAAGAAGGATATGAGGGCTGATGGAAAAAAATGCTGATTGTGGGTCGAGTATGTTGATGTATCAAGTAAGATATATAGATTACTGGGTCGGACTAAAGAAAACATAGGTAATAGGTTATTGTCTAAGAGCTTTGTGTAATAATGAATTAAAGCTTGGACTTTGGTAAAATTAAACTCTTAAGTGTTGGATTTGAACATACCCGAATTAAGTATGGGTTGAAATAAATTGTGAGCTGAGATGTAAATTAAATTGAGGGTTTAAATTTAACAGAAAGGTTAAATTATTAACAAATTATTGGTCTCCCAATAAAAAATTAATCGTTGTGCAAGAAACATATTCTCCTATGAAGGAGCTTCATGTAAGTTGGTACCTACATATTATTTCTCCTATTAGGCTGGTACCTACATATTATTTTGAGCTATCATGTCAACTCCTCGGTCATCAATAACAAATTAATCATTGTGCAAGAAACATACTTCTATGAAGGAGCTTCATGTAAACCAAATCACAGAATCTGTGGGTACCATCACACCAGTACTTCATGAAGCTCAGCATATTGGAGCAAAATGTACAGCCACACAAACAAATTATCACGAGGCATTACAATAAAATGTACAACCATATTAAGCTGAGAGGTACATAGCCAAAAAAAAAAAAATTGCTGCACAAATCAAGCTTTGATTACTAACGACATGTACAAAAATTTTACAAGTTCCCTCCAAAAAGATAAAATGGCATTAAGAAACAATAGAAAACAAAATTAACAACTCCAGCACCTAATGGTGAACCACCACTAATCCTATCCAACTGGTGCATGCCATCTTCAAATGTGTACCCAATTGGTACATATATCATACCATGGTGTACCAGAACCTGAAAATACAAACAAAAACTTTAAAACCAGGCAACTGTCGAGAAAGGCTCAGCAATTTAAATTTTTCACTGTGCAAAAGAGAAGAAACACAATATAGACGGTCCTAAAAGCTTCCTGATAAGTACCTCCAAGATCGAGAAAGAGAAGAAACACAATATAGGCATTTCCATGATACTTGACTGATATGTTGTTAAAATTCTAATGTTCGGTTATTAAACATTAGATCTGCTTTAGAGATAGACTGGTTTGACTTTGGATGGTACCATCATCAGCAATACCAGCACAATGCAAGACTGATATGGTATCAAAAACTGGTACATTTGCTCTCTCCCAGCGCCATAAATTTCGACCTTTCGATTTGATATCTGCACAGATCTTGATGCTATCGAACAATTAAAAAGTGAATAGGAAAATTCTTTAGTCCTATCCAAAGGACAATAGCCAATCTCTTTTCAGCAAATAAAATAAAAAAGCTTGACAGATCCCTTGGCCATAAAAACATCACGCAATACATGCAGTGAGTTGAGACCCACTTAAAATAAGGAAAACATTTTTTTTTTAGGGTGAAATAAGGAAAACATTCATGTACAACGTGCATGCATGTCAAAATTTCAAAATTTAATTCTCGATTACAAAAAAAGCGAAACCTTACAAAAAATTCTATTATTGTTTTTGACAAAATGGTTCTGCAATCTCCAAGCCCTCTATTTATCAATAAAAAAATATATTATCAACAAATTAGAGGATTGCTAAAATGCTATGCATAGCACGGATGGCCTTCGTGCTACGGATTTGTTCTTGAATTTTATGCTTCAAACAACCGATCCAAACTGTTTATTATCTTCTTCATATTGAAATCTCATTAGAAACAAAATTTTACATTTTTTTAAAAAAAAAATTTTATTATTTTTCTCAGATTTTTTAATATACTTTATCTAATAAATTCTGGACCCTTCAATAATAGTGATTTTAAAAAATCTAAGAAAAATAGTAAAAAAAATTAAAAAAATATAAAATTTGATTTCTAATGAAATTTCAATATGAAGAAGACAATGAACGGTTTGGATCGGTTGTTTGAAGTATGAAATTCAAGAACGAATCCGTAGCATGAAGGTCATCCGTGCTATGCATAGCATTTTAGCAATCCTCAATTATTATTGGCGTTTATCAATGAATCCACCAATTACAGAGCACATCATGGTATTCACTTTTTGGCAACTCATTTAATTTCTCAGCTTTCCCAATTTTTACATAATAGCGCATAAGAGTGTTGTAAGTAACGACATTAGGCTTGTGCCATTTATGAACCATGCCAGGCAGCAATTATTTAGTCCATACAATTTCACCATTCTTGCACAAGATAATCCATTAGAGTGGTGTATGTCACGACATCAGGCTTGACCTTCAAAAATCATGCTTGAAATTTTATACAACAATTCCTTTGCCTTTGCAGTTTCACCATTCTTGCACAGATTAACTATAAGATTGCTGTAAGTAACCGCATTAGGTTCGTACCATTCAGGAATCATGCTATGCACCAATTCTTTTACCTTTTCAATATCATCATTCTTGCACAGACCATCTATAAGAATGTTGCAAGTCACAACATCGGGCTCGTGCCCTTCAGATTTCATGCTATGCAGCAATTCCATTGCCCTTTCAATTTCACCATGCTTGAACAGACCATCTATAAGAATGTTGTAAGTCACGACATTAGGCTCGTACCCTTCAGATTTCATGGTATGCAGCAGTATTATTGCCCTTTCAATTCCACCATGCTTGCATAGACCATCTATAAGACTGCTGTAAGTCACGACATCAGGCTTGTGTCCTTCAGATTTCATGCTATGCAGCAGTTCCATTGCCCTTTCAATTTTGACATTCTTGCAAAGGCCATCTATAAGAATGCTGTAAGTTACGACATTAGGCTCGTGCCCTTCAGATTTCATTCTATGCAGCAGGTCCATTGCCCTTTCAATTTTACCATGCTTGCACAAACCATCTATAAGAATGTTGTAAGTCACGACATTAGGCTCGTACCCTTCAGATTTCATGGTATGCAGCAGTATCATTGCCCTTTCAATTCCACCATGCTTGCATAGACCATCTATAAGACTGCTGTAAGTCACGACATTAGGCTTGTGTCCTTCAGATTTCATGCTATGCAACAGTTTCATTGCCCTTTCAATTTTGGCATTCTTGCACAGGCCATCTATAAGAATGCTGTAAGTTACGACATTAGGCTCGTGCCCTTCAGATTTCATTCTATGCAGCAGTTCCATTGCCCTTTCAATGTCACCATGCTTGCACAAACCATCTATAAGAATGCTGTATGTCACGACATCAGGCTCGTACCCTTCAGATTTCATGGTATGCAGCAGTATCATTGCCCTTTCAATTCCACCATGCTTGCATAGACCATCTATAAGACTGCTGTAAGTCACGACATTAGGCTTGTGTCCTTCAGATTTCATGCTATGGAGCAGTTCCATTGCCCTTTCAATTTTGGCATTCTTGCACAGACCATCTATAAGAATGCTGTATGTCACGACATCAGGCTCGTGCCCTTCAGATTTCATGCTATGCAGCAGTTCCATTGCCTTTTCAATTTTGGCATTCTTGTACAGACCATCTATAAGAATGTTGTAAGTCACGACATTAGGCTCGTACCCTTCAGATTTCATGGTATGCAGCAGTATCATTGCCCTTTCAATTCCACCATGCTTGCATAGACCATCTATAAGACTGTTGTAAGTCACGACATCAGGCTTGTGTCCTTCAGATTTCATGCTATGCAGCAGTTCCATTGCCCTTTCAATTTTGGCATTCTTGCACAGACCATCTATAAGAATGCTGTATGTCACGACATCAGGCTCGTGCCCTTCAGATTTCATGCTATGCAGCAGTTCCATTGCCTTTTCAATTTTGGCATTCTTGCACAGACCATCTATAAGAATGCTGTATGTCACGACATCAGGCTCGTGCCCTTCAGATTTCATGCTATGCAGCAGTTCCATTGCCTTTTCAATTTTGGCATTCTTGCACAGACCATCTATAAGAATGTTGTAAGTCACGACATTAGGCTCGCACCCTTCAGATTTCATGGTATGCAGCAGTATCATTGCCCTTTCAATTCCACCATGCTTGCATAGACCATCTATAAGACTGCTGTAAGTCACGACATCAGGCTTGTGTCCTTCAGATTTCATGCCATGCAGCAGTTCCATTGCCCTTTCAATTTTGGAATTCTTGCACAGACCATCTATAAGAATGCTGTAAGTTACGACATTAGGCTCGTGCCCTTCAGATTTCATTCTATGCAGCAGTTCCATTGCCCTTTCAATTTCACCATGCTTGCACAAACCATCTATAAGAATGTTGTAAGTCACGACATTAGGCTCGTACCCTTCAGATTTCATGGTATGCAGCAGTATCATTGCCCTTTCAATTCCACCATGCTTACATAGACCATCTATAAGACTGCTGTAAGTCACGACATTAGGCTTGTGTCCTTCAGATTTCATGCTATGCAGCAGTTCCATTGCCCTTTCAATTTTGGCATTATTGCACAGGCCATCTATAAGAATGCTGTAAGTTACGACATTAGGCTCGTGCCCTTCAGATTTCATTCTATGCAGCAGTTCCATTGCCCTTTCAATGTCACCATGCTTGCACAAACCATCTATAAGAATGCTGTATGTCACGACATCAGGCTCGTACCCTTCAGATTTCATGGTATGCAGCAGTATCATTGCCCTTTCAATTCCACCATGCTTGCATAGACCATCTATAAGACTGCTGTAAGTCACGACATTAGGCTTGTGTCCTTCAGATTTCATGCTATGCAGCAGTTCCATTGCCCTTTCAATTTTGGCATTCTTGCACAGACCATCTATAAGAATGCTGTATGTCACGACATCAGGCTCGTGCCCTTCAGATTTCATGCTATGCAGCAGTTCCATTGCCTTTTCAATTTTGGGATTCTTGCACAGACCATCTATAAGAATGCTGTATGTCACGACATCAGGCTCGTGCCCTTCAGATTTCATGCTATGCAGCAGTTCCATTGCCTTTTCAATTTTGGCATTCTTGCACAGACCATCTATAAGAATGTTGTAAGTCACGACATTAGGCTCGTGCCCTTCAGATTTCATGCTATGCAGCAGTACCATTGCCCTTTCAATTTCACCATGCTTGCACAAACCATCTATAAGAATGCTGTAAGTCACGACATTAGGTTCTTGATCTTCATAAACCATGGTCAGTAGCAATTTCTCTGCCTTGTCTAGTGCACCAACCTTGCAGAGACCGTTAATTAATGAGGTGTATGTCACAGTATTAGGTTTAACCTCCATAGAATACATCTGTTGATACAAATGAAATGCCTTAGTGAGGTCACTCTCCTTACAGAGTCCATCAATTATAGTAGTATATGTGAACACGTTAGGTTCACACTGACCACCAATTTTAACCATTTTAAAAAACAGCTGAAGGGCTAAGTCAGTGTTACCATAAGATAAAAGTCCATTGATAAGAATGTTATATGAGAAAACATTGGGCACGGCTCCCAGCTTAGGCATTTTATGAAGCAACATGACTGCTGCGTCCCTCATCCTATCCCCAGAACAGAGGCACTTAAGTACTGGAGTGAAGATTATTGCATCAATTCTGTGTCCCTCTTTTAGAAGCCGGCCAAGAAAAATAAAAGCTAGGTTGAGCCGATCCATCTGGGCACAGATATTAATCATGTGCCCATAGGTATATTTATCAGGACTAATCCCTCGGGTTTGCGTTAAATGATTGTAGAGGGGAAAGGTGGAGGGGTAATGTATTGAGGTTTTGTTGCGTAGCATGGTGGACAGGAGCTGATTGAACATAAGAATGGATGCTAGAGCGTCCGGCATAGCCAAATAATAGTGCAACAGGTTAATTGCCTCTTTACTAGTGCACCTGGTTGTAGTGGATGCTGGTTTTGGTTTCTTGTTGATTTTGTGGAGTTGAGATTTAGATTGGGGGATTGAGTAGCATATAAGGCAGAGGCTATGATGAGAAGCATGCGAATGCGAGAACTGGGAATGTGATTGATAAGCTGAAATAGACAGCGAAGAGAAGGGGGTAAGAGGCAATGCATGCACCATCTTAAACTGAGATTTTTAGTCTGGTCTCTCGAAGTGACAATCTGGGCGTCTATTTTTCTGTCACTGCATTCATAAACAGCACCATCATTAACAGAGATTGTGAAAAACAATGCAATTTGGTTATTATGATAGTCCAATCTAGCCATCTTCTGGAGGAATCTGAATCTTTTAACAGTTATAAAATCAGCTCTATACACCCACTAATCAAATGTCATAAAAGGTCTAGCCCATCTATTAAAGAAAACCACATCTATCTTGTGCCGACATACTGTATTGGGGGTAACTCAACATAATTGTATAACACCTGGACAGACTTAAAGTCGTGCACAATTACAAGGATTTTATAACTGCCGGTTCTAATACATATACATATACTGGTACAAAGCATGTGGCACATATGACAATGACTGGGGACCAGTGCATTTGTAGCACAGTTTGAATCAATAATTAAGTTTAGACAATGAACAAAAGGGCTTAATTAATCGAATTATGTTTTCTAACAGTCCATGCCTGCGGATACACCTTAGTATGTAGAGCTAATACCTTAAATCACAAATTTACCACACTTCAATCACTAGTAGAATCAACTGAAAAGCACCTGAAATGCGGATTAGAAGGCAGTCGAGCAACCTTCACCCTTCAAACAACAGTTGTCGTCCTGCGATGGAAGTGAGACTGTGAAAGTAAGGAAAGGTGAAGCCGTGAAGGAGATGGAATCTACAAAGGATAGAATTTCACGGGCCGTTCCTAGGCCGATACGTCTGGCCCAAATTGAAGAAATTCGGGCGGACCTCCTAAGTAGGGCTGAAAACGGTAGCCGTTTCAATCGTTCTTTCGTTTCGTTTAGTCCGAAACTGAACGATAACGGATAAGGATTTCAGTTTCATTTAAGGAACGGAACAACCAACGCAAATAGAAATATTGTTTCGTCTCAGAACGGAACGATTAGTGAAACTGGTGCGTTTCGTGGTCGTTTATTTCGCCCATTTCGTCTAAATTTTTTTTATAGTTTTATTATTAGATTGCAGAGGACCTCAGCAGAGAGATCAAGGGAGAAATGACTAAAATTAGATTTTTGCAGCGTCGCTCCGTCATTTCTTCATCGAACACAGTCACATCTATCTCTCTCGCCTCTGCACCACCGAGTACAATTACCGTCGAGAGCAAGAGGCGATTATAGTGCCTCCTCTCCCTTTCCCGCGTGACCTAACCTGTCATTTCTCTATCTCTGTTTCACACAAAATGCAGAATAGTTTATTTTCTTACATCTTAATAAAATGCAAAATAGTTAGGTAGTCAAAGACGGTTATAACCGTTTTGATTGTTCCCATCAACGGAACAATCAACGCAACATGTGTTAAACGGATGCAACAATCAATGCAATAAGTATAAAAATTTCGTGCATCAATGCAACGGTTAACGAAAATGACCACTTCCGTGGTCGTTTTCCACGTTATGCACCCCTACTCCTAAGACGCTAACCGGAGCTGATAAGCAATGAGTGTCTAAGACAATCACGCCTTATAATAATATATAATCTCTTATACTGATTAATATCATTTTCTATGGCTCCGTTTGGATAGGTGTGGGAAGAAGGGAAGAAGTGGGAAGAAGTATTGGAAAGTGTGTAACTTTGTAAAGAGTTTAGATTGTTTATAATTTTTTTTCTTCTTCTTCTTCTTCTTTCTTCCAACGATCCAAACGCACGCTATAATAATTTATTTACTCTCAAATGGAAACACACAAGGTACCAACTAGACTCCCCTGGGCGTTCGCGTCATAAAAACTCACCAATCTAGACCTGGCCCATTTCCGCCATTTGCATTTCCATTTTTTTAATTATTGTTATTAGACAGCTAACAAAAAACCTCCTGCTGATATCGTTGATATTATTCAGCTTAAATAAAATTATCATGTGAAGGTGGATAAATTTTACTATAAGCATGATTTCAATAGCACTTGATTGACAGTAAACTGAAAAAGTTAGTGAAAGTTCAAAATCCGAATTAGATAATTACCACCATCTTGATTTCAAAGCAACTCTATTTAAAAAAAAAAGGAAAGTTAAATATAACCTCTCAAATCTTCTTCATTTGTGGATAGGTGTGAGAAGAAGAGAAGAAAGGAAAAAGTGGGAAGAAGTATTGGGAAGTGTGTAACTTTGTGAAGAGTTTGGATTGTTTATAACTTTTTTTGGACCTTCTTCCTTCTTCCTTCTTAGATTAAAAAAATTATTTAAAATATTTATACATCTATAATTATAAAATTTTACATAATTTAATTTTTCATAGATCTATCGGTAATTAAATAAATTTTGATAGTCAAATGATTTTTTCAAGGCCTCCAAACAATTTTAAAACGAAAACTTTATGCATATTAAATTTTATGAGATTCAGAAAATTATTTAAATTATTTTATAACTCTATAAATTAAACATTTTATATTCATGAATTCTTTATATTTTTGTGAGCACATATATAAATTTTCATAATCAAATGAATTTTTAAAGACACCTAAACAATTTAAAAACTAAACTATATTTAATCTGAAATTATGAGATGGAGGTGTCCATTATCTTATAGAATGGAGAAAAGATTGTGCAGACATCATCTTGCACCTTAGAAAACACTTCTAGAATTGAAGTATTTATAATTATAATAGATATAGATATAGATAATTGAGTTCGCCGGGCATAAGGTGGAGAGTCAAAAACAGCCAGCTGTACGTATATCTGAAAGATAATATATAATGAAATATATTAGATAAAATAGGGAAAAGATCCTTTTTTTTTAAAAAAAAAACGAAGGAGACGTGTTGTGTATTTATCCGAGTGAAATCTTACGTAATTTAATAATTAATATATTTATGCGCCTCCTCTGGATGCCACGTTTTCTTCGTTGCCATTCCACTCATTCTTACCATGTAATTTAATGTAATGTATTCTACACTAACACTAGCAGTCAATTAAAAGAGGAAAAAAAAAAAAGTAAAGAAGAACTAAAACTAGCTATCACCAAAGTTGGATGAGGTCGCGAAGAACCTGTGAAAATTCTTGCGTTACGCTCTAACCAAATTCCCAAAAGGCACATGACAATTGACAAAGTGACAAATTGTCAATAGCCAACCATGAACTCCAGAACTTCGCATTTCTCTGCGTAGACCCTACGTTCGAAGAAACTTCCTTTGCTAAATTATGTTTATCTATCCTTCAGACAACTCTTCCTCGGCCTACTCTGAGAACAGTTTGTAGATTTCTTCTTTCTTTTGTTATTCTACTATGCATTATCTCTTTCGGATTAGCTTTTGACTTCTTCAAACCTCATCTCCTTTCTATTCGAAGAAACCAACCCAAAACTTATAAGAACTCTCATCTGATCCGCTCTTGGATTTCCAACCAACATTAGCAAGTTGCAACCTCCACTTAATTTCCTGATTCCAACACCAACCTTTTTTGTTTTTTCTGTTAGACTTCAACGGATTCAGTTTCCCAAATGCACTGAGTGAGATTTGCTTCTATATTTCTATCTCCTCTATGATCCCTTCTCCCACCCCACAAAGAGAAATCTCGCTCTAACTCTTATGAAAATTACTGCACTTCACCGCTTCAAGTTTTGTTTTCTCCATTCTTTCTCTGTTTCATTCCTGTACTGGTTCTACGATCTCTCATGAATTTTTAATTCATACTCACCCATAGTTTAATCCTTTATCATTTTTACCTTATTGAAAGAATTGTTGCATCCCAAATTCTATACAAAGTTCCGGTTCAACCCAGAACCATATGATGACCTATTTGGCCATAACGGTGTCAGACGAGCGCAAGCGTAAGCGCATGGTTTCAAACCGGGAGTCAGCGAGGCGGTCCCGAATGAAGAAGCAGCAGCACCTTGAAGAGCTGGTCGGTGAGGTGGCACGGCTTGAAAGCGAGAATGCACAATCAGAGATGCATGCAAATCTACTTACTGAGCGGTACAGTAAGGTGGAAGCAGAGAATGCAGTTCACAGGGCTGAGGCGGCGCAACTTGCAGAGAGGCTGAAATCAGCCAACAAGTATCTGTCTCTGTTTGAAGTCGTTAGAGGTGTCAAGATGGATATTGAGGAAATACCCGACCCGTTTCTCAGTCCATGGCTGCCCGTCTGCACCGCACTACTCAACCAGTGCAACTGTTGATGTTTTCTGCCTATTGCTGGAGTGAACAAATGACATACATATATATGTGGTAATTCCAACTAGCTTGTTAGGTACTAGATGGTATTGGGTTTCGTTGTATGTTGTTCGTGATTTGATCATTTGTTGTTGTGTTGTTTTTAATTGAGGTTATTTTTTATGTTAGGATTCCGTTATTGAACTGTGATTTCATTGTAGGTTTGATGTGGAATTAATTAATTAACTATTAATTATTCTAATTTCAAAACAGTGTTTTTTTCACTGTATTGTGTCTGTACAGATTTAATCGCAAAGACTGTTTCAGTTGTGAAGCCGAGGTTATAGGGAACTGCAAGATGTTACGACCCAGTTAATAGAGCTACATATAATATGATATTAAGTTAGTTTAATTAATATCAAAGAGTTAGATTTTAATACTTGATGGAGAATTTTTCCCAAAAGGACAACATTTATGTTGGCGTTGATTGATTGGGTTCAAGTTCAAATACTAAGTTTTAAGCTTTCTGCTTTTAACACTTGGTTGTGTAATATACTGTTCGGCTGTTCGCTAAGATAACAGTTAACAAAGGACAACTGATTAAGGATGCATTCGGGTTTGTATCGTTTGAGAATAAGATTATAATAGTTATTTTGAGAATAAACTCAAAAGTAGTTATTCAGGATTAGGAATTTTTTATCTAGATGAGTTAAAATAAAATTGTTTGAATTAAGTGTATTGTTTTTTAAATAGTTTTCAATTTGGCATAAATTTTCAATTCGAGTTTGTTTAAATCATTGTTTGGTTTTAATCTAAGTAGAAGTAATAAAAAGTAACATATTACTTTTATGCACGAAGAGAGAAACTTCTTTGGCTATTATTTATAAGAGAAACTTCGTTTATTATATTAACAAATGTTCTTCTATAAAACAAATATGAAAAATTATAAATCTTTGTATTATCACTTATAAAAAAAAGGGAAAAATTATAATTTAAATTTGTCTTTTGAGTTTTGCATTTTTTAAAAGATCTCTAATTTAGGACAATAAAAAATTACGAGACTGGAATACAATTTGCTAGTATTGATACAGCAGCATGATAAAAATCAATTGGATGGTACCATGATAATATAATCCCCAACTAGAATGTACAATTGAAAAAAAATTTAAAAAAAAAGAATACAATTTTACATTTTTTTTTAACTAGGCAAGCAATCAAAGCCATGGATTAAGATTGTATCCTAGCTTATAAATACTTGAAGAAAATATTGTACACCGGAGAAAAATAATACTTAATGGATGCTATACTTGATGAAAATCGTCTAATAAATACGCATATCACAAGGTAAACAAAAAGGCACAAGTAAATTATTCACATATTACACAAAATAAACATCTAATGTACACAATGTTACATCTCATGCTTGCTCAATAAAAGTTCTACAGCATATACTTTATCATAGCCTAAGAAAATCGAAAACAAAAATTTAACCAGCTTGGTGCCGCCTTTAATCTACACATAAAACTAAACCTTTTCCTTGCAAACAAGCTGGAACCAGTGGTTACTGGCTATCTAGCACCAGTTAAAGCTGACCCAATTTCTCCTGATTCATCAAAACATACAAATTCAAAGCTCAGCACAATAGGCATATTACTTCCGAAGGAAAACATTTGTGTATCAAAGTACCGGAGGCTACAATTAAATACAATGTACTAAAATTTAATTTTGAAATGAAACCTGGAGCATCTGCATTAGCTTAGGGTGTGTCTCCAAAAGCTGACAAAGCTTATCTCGGTCACTTAGTAAAGACTGCCACAACAAAAAGGCAAAAGCAAATAAATTTAGTAACTTTGCTAACAAATCCATTCATCATCATCCACTAGCACACTGGAAAATAGGTCATTACAAGTACCTGGATTGCCTCAGGAGAAGAGAAATACTGCTGCAGCGCTGCAGCTGAATCCTGTCGCAGTTGACTTGAGTTGCTGGTTTGACCAGCTTGGGAGGTTTGACTGGCTGGAAACTGGACTTGAACTGGGTCAACAGGACCAGCTGCAGGGGCCGGAGGTCTAGCTCCCAATTGCTGATTCTGATAGTACAGCTGCTGCAGTTGGGGGAAATGGAGTTGCTGCGGAAAACCTAGTGGCACCTGTGCAAACCCTAGAGACTGCTGCTGAATTGTCTGTGATGGGTGTGGCACTGAGGGTGGAGGTGGCGGTGGGGTTCGCTGCTGGGGTGTACCTGATGAGGAACCCACTTGCATGGGACGGTTCATAATAAGAGGAGCAAACGGGTGAGATGCAGGTACATTTGTGAGGCTCGGGTCATTACCTAGGGCTTGCTGTAAATGGGTTATTGGGTTTGAATAGGGTTGTGCAGGTAGTGGAGGCATATTCCTCATCGGAATTCCACCAGGACTGAAGTTCCAAGGAAATTTGTTCGCTTCAGAATTGAGCATAGCATTTGCTTGAAGCATATTGTCTTGCTGAAACTGTAATAATCAAGCATAAGAATAAGCACTCAATTCTAACATTCAAAAGAAAAGGAACTAGTTATATATGGCATTTACAACTAATACATATGTATCAATCTGTTAGACGTTCAAAACAATCTCCATTGACAAAAAAAACATGTTCTTCCTCTTTCTGAACTCTAAAAAAGGAAATTATAATTGACTAAGTGTTAATGGCAGAACTGTAAACCACAGAACTCAGAAAACATCAATATATGTATAATTGCCTAAGGTACTGTCAAGCATAACTAAGAAAATAAATATAAAATTTCCTTGGTTGTTTACCTGGAGCCCCATCAGTGCATTGGGAATGTTGACGTCAGAGGGCTGAAGTGGGAAACCATCAGGGATAGGTGGTGCCAAACCCCTCAATGGGTTTCCAAAAGGCACTGAATTACTTTGCACCTGGTCCAAGCCTTGACCAGGGGCTGGCATGGCACGGCCAGGTGGCGGCATAGGAGGAAGTGGCGGCTGATTACTAACAGGTGGCCCTGATCGACCTGGTAAAGGACCGGACAAAGGTGGGGGCCCACCAAGGGGCTGAGAAACAGGGGAAGCCATCATTTGTTTCTCATGTCTTTCAACAGGATTGTGGGCACTGCTGCTCTCCTTTTCAGGTCTGATATGTGGGCTCCGCCTTCTCTCGATCTCTACTGAATCTGGTGAGTTCTCTCCTGTGACAACAGGAGCCTGGAGACTATCATCAGGCTGGGGAAACAGGCCCTTGTCGTCAGAACCTGATTCCTCGTCAATATCAATATCTATTTCCTGCTCATCAAACAAATCAGGCTTGACCTGACGTGGCTTGTCTGCCTTGTCAGCATCACTTTCACTGTTATTATTCTTGCTAACAACAGGTGATGACCCCTTGACTCGAGGAGCATCAGCAGGTGCACTGGTACCTCCAGGGATGACTGCAGAGTTCTGCTTCTGACGAGCAATAAATTCATCAACATGAATCGATGGGGGTCGGCCACGTTGGATTGAAACAACCACATTTGACCCGATGCTTGTTCCATCTATGTTTCTCTCTCTAGCCACATAATCATCCACATGCATGGAAGGTGGCCAGCTTGTATTGGGCTTTCTCTGACGAAATGTGTCCCTGCGTGTGGGGCCCATTGAGGTTGAGGCATTTGCCAAGTTATTCCCTCTCGAAAACGAACTCACAGGTTCGGGTCCTTCACGAAGCCGCTTAGCTGGTGGCTCACCTCCCAGAGCAAGTCGGCCCCTTGCTGACTGTGCAGTTTGTGGGAGTTCCCACACAAACTTCTCCATAAACCCTAAATATAGATATTCTTCTTCGTTCACTGAATTTGAGATGAATCTCCATGCATTAGCAAAGAAGAGAGAGGGTTCATTGACGATCGATATGAATGAGTTAGTAGCAGAGGGCATTAGCTGTGCTGTCATGATGACTGATCTGATAATGTCACTTGGGGGTTCCAGCTGTTCCTTCAGATCTATGGAAGGAAGACTGAGAGGTGGATCAGATGTTTTGAGGATGTTTGAAATAGATATCAAGGCTGCCTTCACCTGGAAAACAAAAAGAAATTTAGACACAAATGACCAAATAACTAGATACAATAAATAAGGTAACCTTTAGGATCTGATACTGAAACAGCAACAAGAACCCACAATGAACCGGCATTGTACACGATAACAATGCTTTCTGACCCAGTGCAGATAGTACCAGCATACATGCCAGTAACAACCGCTAAAAATGGTCACCAATTAGTGAAATACCCAATGGTAGGTTTGAATTTTCCAGCAAACGCCGTTTCAAATGTTATATGAACTTGTGCTGTACCTGGTGTGAGATTGATTTTCCAATAGTAGCAGTTGAGTCCCTATCTTCGATCTTTGTTTCAATTGTTTTTATTAGTTTTAAGATCTGACTCAATTTCTCTTTATAAAAATCTGAAGCAGGATCCAAATCACTTGGGAGTCCAAAAAGGAGCTTGAGCATTGTGATTCCCTCCAAGCTACCAAGGAAAACAATATAAAAAGAAATAGTACAAACAAAAATTAATATCAATATGTTAATGATGTAGAGAATGTGCGAGTAGAGATATAATGCATACAAACTCATGCACACAATAGTAAGTAAAAAACAACTTACCTCCCAGTGTCCATGAAAAGGGAGATGGTGGCAAGTGATAGTGCACAGACAATTTCTACCACAATATTGGGTCGTGACTCGGTCAAATTATGAGATCTCGAAAGCTTCTCGAAGCACATTAGTAAAGGTGGAGACTGCAGCCACTCTTTTCTTTCCTGCTCTTGTTGACTGGCAGATTGTATATGAGAAAGGATTAAAGCAAGTGCACTTCTCCCTTGATCAGACGAGACAACATCCTTAAATGCAAGTGCACATGCTAACATCTCCTTCCCCACTGGCAGGCCCTGATTTTTCATATTTTCAGAAAAAAAATTTTAAATAGGCAACAATGAATATCTTGATTGAGCCAGAAGGGGAAAACAAAAAAAAGAACCTGAAAAAGATTTGATAGATGGGATAGAAGCATAGAGCAATCATCAATGCTGACAAAATCATCATCCTTGTGCCTATATTCACAGAATCAATTTTTTTTTTAAAAAAAAATAGAACTTTCTTTAAAAACAAAATACATGTTGTGCATAATAAACTTACTCATTTTGCATGGAATCATTAGAAGGCTGTGAATTTAAAATGAGAGACAGAGAGTTCAGTAACGGGATCCTCCAAATGAAAGGTGTAACACTTGTAGAGTGCAGCTTGCACCTGTCTAAAATGCTCAACAGCGTCCTCACAGCACCAATTTTGCATAACATTTCCTAAGTCAACAAAATTAAATTAAAGAGAGATTCATCTACCAGCAAATCAAAGTTGACCCACATAACAATGCCATGCAAGACAGGAATCAACCAACCAACCTTGCCTTTTGGGTGTTCCAACAAGCCAGCAAGAAAGTTTAGCAGCTGATGCACCTGCACAACCATACAAATGTGTGTAGAGTTTACACACATGTTAACAATGTGCATCTATCTAGATTTTAAAAAACATCATTTAGCCAAGCATACAAAATGCACCTTAAAAGCGTCCATATCTGAGAGCGTTGTTTGGTTGGCCATATCATTCAACCAAGACAATATAGGGTCTAGAAGAACAGTTGCACCCTCCATCCTTTGACATGAAAGACGAACTATAAAAACCCGGAGCATGTCTTGCATCACCATCAAACCCTGTGTATGACAAACTCATACATTAACATAACAACTATTAGTACACGAGCACAGTAGATTAAGTAGAGGGGATATGCTCACCGAGGTAGAGAAATTTAGAACCACCAGTGAGATACTCTCAAGTTGCGGAATCAGCTGAGAGAGTAGTTGGTTTAGATAGTGTGGTTGCATGTACCAGTTGACCTCTTTCTCACCCAGCGGACCCAAAATGGACCCAATACTGAGGTTTCTCACAGCACTTAATGGAGGAATCTCACTTTTCCATCGCCATATACCTTCATCTGGAAGTAAATCACCCTATTTATGCAAACAGACCAGTTAAGAAACAGCCACTTATCATCTGCAGAGAATATAATATATAAAAAACTAAAAAAGAGAAGTTAATGGGAAACATACAAGAAGGGAAAGCATACTGGAGGCATCCTTGGGTCCCACAGGCAGTTTAGCAGTGACATTTTCAAGAAGGCGGTGGAAGAGATTGGGAGCCGAGATGGCACACAGCACCCAGTCCTACTGCAGAGCTAGGAAATGACAGATCTGCTGCACAAGCTGCGAGTTTTGGACTATGATGAAAAAGAAAAAATAAATAAATAAGACATTCTGGATAAATTATTAACAATAATGTAAATGAAGGAACAATTATATGCTTACCTGATCTCCCGATGCAACTGGAGGAGAGCTTTCAGTAATTTCTTGTTGCGATAAACCTCCTTTGTTTCCTAGAAAATAAAGCATTAGTACCTTAAATCTAAAGGGGCTGTTACCATTAATAATTGCTAGAGTTAATTGCAAGCAAACAGAAACTTTTATTAACTGGACGTTACTGGTGCATCTTACAAGTAATCTTAATTTACGCAAAGGACGTCAAGATAATACAATGGCTTACTTTTAATTTTCCTAAAACATGGATCAGCAGGAGAAGAGATGGGACCATGAGATCAATAAGCTCCTGTTCATGACTGCGGTCCAAAAGTAAATCTGCTGTACAGCTTAACTCTGCTCCTTCATCAACCAGGTAATCTGAAGCAACAAAGGATGCAAAAAATCAATTCATTCCTAACTATATAGAACTGACATCTCAAATCGAGCATTTGCCCTAACCTTAAGGTTAAATCGAGGAAAATAGACTTACCATAACTATTTGACAAACGCAGATATTTGCAGTGAACCAAGACTACATAGATAAGTGTGATGGCACCTTCTTCAAAAAGAGTAGCAGCGATTGCCTGCATGAGGTATAATCAGAAATAAGTTCAGTACATCCCAAAGATTCACCAGACATGCCTTAAAAAATGTACACATAAGATTTACTGTCTCAGTATTTTTCCAAAGCTTTTAGCATTGGCCCGCACAGCAGTAATGACTTTACTCCATAGTTCAAAACCTAGAATCCTAAATAAGACCCACAAAACAACCATACTGCTATGCCATAACATTTACGAACAGTGCCACAAAAATAAAAAGGAATTCTAGGAACACCAAGAATTTCATCAGTGAAATAAGACCTAGCACTTCTAAATTGCAATCAAACAAACTTTTTTTTTTAAATAACGACTAAAACCAATGCACAGGGCTTGTTTCTGGCACAGGTACACTTTGTTAATCACAACCCTAACTGTACTAAACTTTCCATGGGCCCTTAACTCAACTAATATCAAGAAAACAATTTTTTAAGATATATTGGTCATCTTAAGGTGAAAACTTTTAGTGATGTAGTTATTGCTGTGACCTTTAATGTAAGGCACTATAGTCCCAAACAAAGAGAAAGGAGATGTTTGGTTCTTACAGGATCCTCTGAAATAAAAGCAAGGATACGGAAAGCAGTGGTGAGCTGTGCGATGGAAGTGCTTCTAAGGTCGGATCCCTCAAAGAACTTGTCTGAGACAAGCTTACCGAGAAGGTTGTCAATGATGTGGCCATCGGAGTCAATGGTAGGATCAGAGACCACCATTTCTGCATCAATCGAGTCTGACACAAGCACGCTCCCTGATGACAAGTGTGCATCCCCGCCAGACGCTAAGACAGCTGCATACCGGAGAAGACCAATAGCTCCGTTCCTGCTTATTAAAAGTGTGAAGTTTGCAGTTTACTCCTAGGAGGCTAGGACCATTTTAATTATTTACAAAAAACCTTTCTCCATATTACTAATCCAATTAATAATTTGTAGATAAGAATATCATTTCTAGAACTTCACGAAATATTCAAGTACTTTGTGTTTAAGAGCACTTAAATTTATAGAGAAAGATTGGTTAGTGCAGCTACTTCCCAAGTTGCAGTCAAGTGAGAATCTTTTAATTTTTTTATTTTGCAACAGGAGTGAAAGTGAATATTCACATATATACAGATATGGTTTAATATTGTTACACCCCTTTATTGCAGTCTTAATCTGAAGGCATGACAACTTTATGCATGTGATTTCCAACATTTACCTATATATTACTCTAGCTTAAAATATCATTCCTATAATTTTTGGAGATAGTTTTCATACTTCATGGCTGTTTCAGAACCAAATGAAAAATGGTCATTTTAACTGGCCATACAATACAACAATAGGTCCAGTTAGGATTTGACAATTCACAAACAAAGCACTACTGCAACTGGATCTGAATCAGGAACATACCTGTGATAAACAACCCCTGCATCGATCCACTCAAGCAAACGGGTCGGGGCATCCTTTCGGTTTGATCCTGGAGACGACAAATGGAGAGCCTTATGAAGATCAACAGCAATTCCGATCCAAGAGTGAAGCGACCAAGCTGTTGAATCAGTAACAAGCACTTCAAAAATCTCAGCAGCAGAGTGGAAGATAGCTAAGCTTAGAGACGATAATGAACCTGTATCATTAAGCACAAAAGCAAAACTTTAGAGTGTGGACAAGATACATTACTTAAATAGATATGCTTAAAGGACAATGGATAATGAAGACAAACTAAATCTATGTTCCTATATACAGGCAACACTGAACCAGTAAAATACTTATGATTGAAAGTTTTTCAGAATTTTTTCACACATTGGTTTGATTACACAAAGCCTACAATAGAAGATAAAACTGTACCACTAGTAGGAGCAGCTTGGTCTTGATCTTTGTACGAGCACAGAGCATCCAGCAGAACTGACACTGCCTATATAACATAACAAAAGGTTCATTAACAACGACAAGTTGACAACAACAAAGTCTTTTGTCCCAAACAAGTTGGGTAGGCTAGAAATGGAACGCAATCAGACCAAAGGCTCATCAATAATGTTCCTTTTTCAAGTCCAATAATACAAGTTCTGAGTTTACAAAATTACCTCAGGAAAATAGCCTATGGCTAACAATGCTTGACGACCGGTGTCATACCTGCAATAATTAAGATAATTTCTTCAAGAAAATTTCATATATGCATTGCCCACCTGAGTATCAGCACAGCATGCGACTATTCAAATGGCAATTTCAGTGTTAGTTGGGCTTGACATATTCGACCATGTGAAACCATTTTTTACGTAAGCTGTTACCGCTGGAGGCAACACCATAATCATCTATGGTACAGGACATGAATTAGAAATGATGAGTCAAAACACAGATAATGAACCTCGAGATAGCACAGAGTTCCCACAAAAGCCAAAGCAGTTCATCAGAATTGGGAGCAGCCGCAAGCAATCTATCAACAAGACTCACCTGACAGCATACATCAATAAATTAGAACAGCCTTTTTCATGATCTTACAACAGTAAAAGTATTGTGTTTGGAAACAAACCACTCTAACGTGGAGTTCTGTTATCGTGGCGACATCTTGAGGATGGCAAAAAAACCCCTTCGACAGAAGAACAAATGCCTGTCTTAGAGTTAAGCATTCGGCTTTGTTCAGATCCTCTACATCTTTGAGAGAGAAAACCACAAGTTGACTAAGTACATCTCTCTCTTGGGATAAGTTGACTACCGATCATTGAGCTTCTCTCGGCTCGTCTTCTAATTTTGTTCTTTTATGCCCCTGATATAAGTACAAAAGGTAGTTTATTACAATTCTAGGATTATGAGTCCAACGAAATTAGAGCAGTGTTAAATAGATTAAAGAATGAGTACATTGTATTGCTAACCAAAATTATAATCCATATATAATAACTGTTATTTCTCTTTTTATTCAAATACCAAACTAACAATGCTGGTAGCCGCAATTATATGACTGATGCACAAATTGTTCTTGCTTTCCTTTTTATGGATTGAAACTTGAAACTCTCAAGATCACCATTCTTAATGCTAGTTTCCAACTGCTTAGATAAATTTACATGTCTTTTTCATATCACATATTCTTTTCACCTTGCATATTCTGATTTTATATATAGCAAGATACATGCTTTCTTTTAAAGAGCTTACAAAAAAAATTAATGTTTATGTTTACCATCATTAGAAACTAATAACATGTACAGGATAACAGTTCTAATGTCTCTAAACCTAAGTAATAGTACATGAGTAAAAAAGGCAATATGGGGAACTTCAAAAGTAGTCAGTTCTTTAGAACATTTTTGCCGAGTACCACCATAGAATAACATGTTTATTTAGTTCTTTAGCATATTTAGTACATAAAAGCCAACAAAATATGGTTCAGGTTTTCTTTGCACACTATCCTTGATGTTTCTAATAAATTTTAATAGATGAAAAAAGGAGAAAGTAATAAGAAAGATTGAACATTTGACGTACCAGATCTAAGTATGTACCTTCATATATATATGAGAGAGAATAATTGGTACTCCTAGGAGATTGAGATCAGCTAAGTATATTCAGGAAAGAAGAATTTTGAAGAAGGCAAGCTCATCAAATAAATTCTAGGTTTTAGTGAAATCAAAATTATAGCAAAAACCATATGGACTCATTTTAATCTATGAAAAGATGATCATGAACACATTTTTGAAATTAAATTATCCCTCTTGTACCAGCTAAGTACACTTTCATGCTTCTTTTTATTTAAAAAAAAAAACAAAAGGCACTGCGACCAAAATAATTTGGGGTAATTATTGTGTCGTGCTTGCCCCAGGTGCTTGGCAATTTTCTCATTACTATCAACACAGTAAAATTTGATCCTTTCTATTATAAAATTCTCAACATAACCGATCAAAAAATTGTAGAGAGGCTAATTACTTATGCATTGCTAGAAGGAGGTCATCCAAGATGTCGCTGCATATTGTCCACCAGAAAATTCTTTTCACTAAAGTAACTATTCTAGCATTATTAGAAGTCCCAACTCAAGTAAAGAAAATAAATGGAAATTATTTCTTAAATTACCTAGCACGATGTTTCACTTTGGGATCATACTCCACCCAAACAACTCAACGTAATCTTATTTGATACGCTATGAATAAAATCACAATTCAGACCTACAAAGCCACTGTGCAAGCTAAGAAACTGGCATTGAAAATAATTGCTGGTGGGGGCAGATTAGTCAAATTCTAGTGAAGATAAAGAATTTGGAATCATTACCTCAGTTGTTTGGCAGAAAAGAACAATGAAGGAGTTAAATGGAAGGTCATTTCGGTCATAAGTTAAGGTTCCATCAATTATTCTTGAAAGAATAGGACGTGTGAAAGCATGGCCATGCTTCGGAGGGTCTGAAGAACAGTTTTAGTTGTACTTCCACAAATAAAAAAATATCTGTCAAGATCATCTTATAATGCTTCATTTCTAACTATTGGCAGTTCAATTAGATATTATAGGACAACTGAGGGAAGGAGGTACCTTTCTACCCCCACAATATGTGCACTGGTATTTAGTTCAATAGGTGCATGAGCACAGGGATTTAGTTCCCTTGATGATCCATGAAGCACTGGTAACTGAAACACATATCAATTATAGAATGGTCATTTGTTGCAGAGATTATCATACATGATTTTTAGAACTCGAGCAATATTAATAGATACAAAGTAAACATTGAGGAACAGCCAACCTTTATTTCATGGATTATCAGACGAAATAGAAACCTAATTTAACAACAGACATTTGTAAGAAGACTAAACTATTCTGATTTTAATAATAACTATAAATAATGGTTAGTAGAAGGAACTAAAACATAAATTTTACTCATCTAAAAATTTGAATGAACCAATCATTGATTGAACATCATGTACTAAGAATAAAATCTAGTTAGATTTAAGATGTTTAGATTCTTAATATCTTATTAACTAAGCAAATCATCAGATATTTATCAAAAGATTTGTTGTTAAAAGATCACAGAACAATATTAACTCAAGTATCATTCGCCTTCTCCAATCAAGCAAATCTAGCTATCCTAATACCAAAAATTAATTAAAAAAGAACCCCCCCCCCCAAAAAAAAAAAAAAATACCAAATCAAGTAATATGAGCAGAAAAAAGAAAATCCAGATACTTTTTATGTCTCTACCATTCTTCATCAGAGATGAGCCAGTTAAGAAAGTAATAGATTGGGGGTAGAGAAGGAGCAAAAGGGCTCATCATGGGATGTATAATAAGTGTTAATAATAAATTTATATAGTAATTAACTTCAAGTGCATATCATGGCTACAACTTAATGATTCAATACTCCAGGGTTTATCTGCACTTCGACATAATGGAAACTTAATGACTTATTCTCAATAACAACAACCAAACAATAATGAAATCACAGTTTTAATTGACCAGACTATGTGATAAAAAATTATATAAAAAAAAAATCTTCTGAAGCTCCTTCATCTATTTGGTAATTATTATTGGCCAAAATCAGCTAAAAAAATTAATTTTTTTCCCAATAAAAATAAGAAATTTCTGGTAAGACGTAACAGTGAAGTTCATATAGACCTGAATTTTATGTGGACCGCTATATTCACCGAGGAGAATCCAGCGGGGTATGAAGGGATCTCATCTAAGGCAGATTTGGTGGAGGAGCAGCAAAAGATGTGTTGTGGGCAGGCCTGGCAAGGGGCGGATTTTGTGGAGGATATGTCAAGGTTTTTCAGGTGCCGCGAATTTGACGGAGAACTTTAAAACTTCAGAATGAGGTAGAAAGTAATTAGATCTTAAAAAGTAGCCTTGAATTAAAATTTTGGATTCAAACCTGGTTGAAAAGAAGCAAGGTAGGCAAAAATTAGAAATCAATATGTTGGTACAATATTAAAGTAATGACAAAACTTTAACACAACAAATAAAAGTACTTGGAATTTGAAGAAAATAGAAAAAATTAACCCAAAAAACTTCAACGTACCTGAAATATGTGTATCTCGCCAGAGATTATGAGAAGTGCTTCACCACCCCCTTCATTTTTCTGTAAAACGATGGAAAGAGACTAAGGGGGCGACGACCCTCCACCTGGATTTGTTTGTGCTGTTGTGCCTTCAGTTTCCATAGGGTTCGGTGGAGAGGAAAGAGGAGGGGCAGGGTGCGGCAGTGTTGGTGGGAAGAGGATGTGGAGACGGAGAGACGGAAGTGGGCAGGTGTAGGTGGAAGGAGGAAGCGATGGAGAGGAAGACGGAGAACTAAATCTTCTCCGCTGCACTAAACGTAAGAGAGAAAGAAGAGCGGTAATTTTCTCTGTTGTTGTCGACGATAAAGAAGACAGAAGAAAGAAATATCAACGGAATATCTTATTTTTTAACCCTTAAAACTTGGAATATCTTATTGTCTTAAGAATCAGTCGAAAATTGAAGAACGGTCAGATTTCCGTGTCGCTAGCGGAAACAAAAAGACGGACCACGACACCCACGACTTTTAATTAATATAAATATAAATATATATATATATATATACACTGTAGATGTAGATGAAGCAAAGCACTTCTTTGAATCCTTTTATAATTAGAGAAATTGCTCATTGTTTTACATATGAATGAAATCGTGTGACTTATTGAAAGTTCTGATTTTGATTTCATCTCCATGATGCTCTAAAGTTCTGGCCGAATGTTCATTTGCCATCTGGCGCAACATTCATATTGATTGGTTTGCATTAAACGTGTTGTTGCAATGTTCATTTGCCATCTGGCGCAACATTCATATTCATTTAGAATGTGTAATTTTAAGACCTTTAAAAGGCTAACCAGATCTGAAGTGCCAAATGGAAACCAAAACACATTAAACGTGTTGTTCCATTTTGTCTTTCTTATTTTTTCTTACTGTGTGATGCTGAAAGAAAATTAAAAGACACTACACCTCACAAAACTAGTCTTATACTCTTATAAAAGCAGCATATTATTTATGCATCCATCATTCTCTGATTTCTACACGAGCCACAAATTGAATCAGATCACAAAAGCGAGTTTCTTTCTCCAGATGCTCCGTGCTCACCTTCCCCTTCTAGCGATGGATGGACGAAGTTGATTTCGCCGCCTCTAAGACTAAGACCTCTTGCGCCTTCCCCTTTGCCAACTAATTTGGGCGGAGTAGTATGCAAGAGATTTCTGCGAGAGAGGGAGAGGTGAGAGAGCTAGCTAGTGCGAGAGAGATAGGTAGGAAGTCTGAGAGAGAGAAGAGATGGGAAGTTGGAGCGATTTCTTTGCTCTCTTTCGAAGCGTAGCAGGTAGGAATCGTATCCTCTACCGCCTTTAGTGCCGACCTCTCTTTTGAGAAGTTGGATTAAAATCCAACGACGGGCGCAGAGGGGAAAAAAAGATAATATGCTGAAATCAATACTGTGGTGTCCGATTTTCTCAGAGGGACGGCCGGACGGAGAGGAAATAACGAAACAAATCTAAAGTATTAATATAAAATATAATAATAATAACAATAATAATAATAATAATAATTAAATTAAATTCTGTGGTGTCCGATTCCGTTTTTTTTCCGATTTCGACACGCCAATCTGATCATTCATTTTGATCTTACGCAAACCGTCCCACTCCTACCCAAACATTAACCCAGCCCCAGACCAATCCGCATCTCGACAGTCGTTTAAAAGACTGTGCCGAGCAGTCCTTTTAGTCTGTCCGTCCGATCTGAATCTAACGACGCACAAGAGACTTAGCGAAAAACCACTGTCGAGGGCTTGCCCTCCCTGTCCGATTCGTGCCTGGGGCCACTGTCAGATTCTCCTTCTCCGCTGCTCCGATTGGCTACTCGCCACTGGACCTTCCTAAACGTCTCTCCTTCTCCATCGACGCCTCTCCTTCTCCTTCGCCATCTCCGACTCCATCCCAACTCCTCCTACCTCCATCACAGATCCAAATATCGAGCTCCTCCCATTTGCGCCGCTACCATGGTGTCTCATCCCATTGCGCCATTCATCGACGACTCCGACAATCCGTTACTCAATGACTTCGTTTTCCCTCCTTTTGATGTCGTCGAGGTCAAGCATGTTCAACCTGGGATCAAAGGCCTCATTCGTAGACTCGTATGTTCACATTTTATTTTCTTTCTTTTATTTGATGCTGGAGATGTACGAATTGTTGTTTTATTTGACATTGATTGTGCGTGCTTGTAAGAGGGGATCTGGTCGAATTGGAGATGTCAGTGGAGCCTATGTGGCCTTCGTTCTGCTATTGAAGGAGTTCAGGTTATAAAGCTGATCTTTTGCCAAAAAAATAAAAAAGGAAGATTTCTTTTTTCTTCAATATGCTATAGGAGGCTTCTCATCAATGGAAAATCAGTCCTCTGAAGGAGGTGGCGGAGGCGGAGAAGGGGTGGCGGGAGGAGGTGGAAGGAGTTGGGATTGAGTCGGAGATGGCGATGGAGAAGAGGAGACGTCTAGGTGGGTCCATGGCGAGTAGCCAATCGGAGCAGTCAAGCGGAGAAGGAGAATCTGACAGTGGGGCCCTGGCACGAATCGGGCAGGGAGGGCAACCTCTCGACAGCCATTTTTCGCTGAGTCTCTCGTGCGCCTTTGATTCAGATCAGACAGACAGAATAAAAGAACTGCTCGGCATAGTCCTTTTAAATGACTGTCGAGGATGCGGATTGAGCCCCAGACTCCTACGAGCCGGATCCATATCCTCTGAAATCTTATTAAGATCTTATTAAGATTTCCAGAGTAGACATTGATGAAGGAATTTAACCTAGGAATCAAATAAATTTGTAACCTATAGCTAACCTCACTAATCGTTCAGAATATAGCTTTAGGGTCGAACCCAAGGGACGGATCTATGAATACCGGACTTGTCTTTTCTTAAAATCTAGATGAAAATATTTTATGGAATTTTTAGTAATCAAATAATGCTTAAATTGTAAATGTTTTTGGTTATTTTTGGACTTGGAATAAAATGTTCAAACAAACTAAGTAAAATATTAAAGTAAAGTCTTTTTGAGGTCTTAACAGAATTTAAGGCGCCTTAGGAATTGGATTTCATCTATGTTTGGCTGTTAAATTAGAAACTCAAAATACTTTCGCATTTGAATTTCTCAATTTAACTACAATTAACCCTCTGGTCAATTCGAACACCAATCTGTTCGATTCGAACAGTGTCCTGTTCGGTTCGACCAGATCTCTGTTCGGTTCGACCAGAGGGTAAGGGTGCGTTGGGTTTGTCTACTATGTTTACTAATGTTTTGAGATAGGTTTAAATGGACGAACCTAGCTAATCTAAACCTCAGCCTTCGCTTGTTGGAACAGATTCTGGTTTGTTCACAATCTAACCTAATTAACTTGATTGGTTCACAACTTTTGGTATAGAATTCAATTAGTTAAACCAGTCTATCAGAGTTCTTAGGAGTATTTAGAAGTCTTTTGTACTAATCTAAAAGTCGCACTTTTGATGCAGACTAACCTCCCCTTTCGGTTCTAAGATTTACTCCGAATACTTAAATCAATTAGACTTGCTATTCCTAACTTAGACTTACTAGAAGCAGCTGTTCAACTAGAAGGTAATTAGAGAATTCAACAAGTAATTAACTCAAGCAACTAATTAATTCATAATAGACTAGGTCTCAAAACATAGCAATTCATAGCATATCAAACTAACTTCATCCAAACATAGAGTTACTCTCCTAATCCTAAGGCTATAAAAGGGTCTAGCCTAACATAGTATCAAAGCAAACAACAAGAGTTAAACAACAATAAAGATACAAGCCCATCAAATCACAAGGTAAAAACATAAAGAAATAAAACCAAATACTCCTTATGCTTTTGATCACGATCTTCAAGGCGATGGAGTGATGCTAGATGGAGATGTCACGTGAAACACTGCTGCCGTCGTCAAAAGGATGATGATTCCCAAGGAGAAGAAAGTACTTGACCCTTAGAAAAGTGGAAGATGGTGTTGAGATGCGAATCCCCTTTTCTTCAGGCCTCCAGGGTATATATAGATATTCCAGGACGCAAGGATGGAAGGCTAGGGCACCAGGGCGCAAGAAATTGCCATAGCGATCAATTTCCATACAAGAAATGCTACCATAAGTGATATGGCGGCAACCTGGTCGGATCGAACAAGTGGGCAGTCGAACCGAACAGGAGAGAGATAAAGCAGCCACGCAAGCATGCCACTGCGAAGTCCAGTCGGATCGAACAGCCAGTCAGTCGGATCGAACAGGAGAGAGATGTCGCCTGATAGCCATGAGTCTAGGTCGATTCGAACAGAAATCTGTTTGGGTCGACCAGAAGAGAGAATAAAGCCTCCAATGCTAGGAATGAGTCATCTAGCGTGCGTAATACGTCGGGAATCCATCTATACGCTCCAAAGTCATCAGAAATCATCAAAAACCTGTACATAGAAGAGAAGAAACGACGGCAGAACCAAATCCTGGAAAAACATAGCAATTTATCAAATAATTTATTGGTTTGAGTCTATTTTAAGTGCTAAGTACGGTCCAAATAACAATAAATATTGACTACGTCAGACATCTTTGAGCGTGGACCGTCCGATCTAAATAGACGATTCGGATCTAAATCGCTCTATTTATTCCTAAAAATAAAACAAATAAAGAGGGTTTTTCTCCGTCTCTCTCATCTCCGCCTCCTCTTCTTCCCCTCCGCCTGGAAACCTTCCTTTTTTTCTCTGCAAGCTGCCTGGAACTCCTTGTGTGCTCAAGTTCTGCAAAATCGTTGTTGAACCTAAAAAAAATGCATCTAGTTTAGATGGAGAGCAACCAAATGAAATAAAGTGAGATGCATGATTCATCTATCCAATATATATATATATATATATATATATATATAGAGAGAGAGAGAGAGAGAGAGATTGACTAAAGTATACTCCAGCATATAGATAGCCAGTATGCTGGAGTCGTTTCTCACAATCTAAAATGCATACAGTCGATCTGAAACTTTCAAATTGTTCTCCATATTGAAATCTCCTAGGAAACTAAAATTTATATTTTTTCGAATTTTTTTACTATATATTATGCTATTTTAAAAAAACATTGTAAAGGAGTTGTAAAGGAGTATTTCTGGCCCTTCAATTTGAAAATAGCATAATATATAGCAAAAAAATTCAAAAAAATGTAAAATTTGGTCTTGAAAGATATTTTTACATGGAGAACAACTTGAACGATTTGGATCGACTATTTGAATTTTAGATTTTCAGAAACGACTCTATCATACGGGTTTGATCCGTATGCTGGAGTATACTTTAGCCAATCTCTCTCTTTCTCTCTCTCTCTCTCTCTCTATATATATATATATATATATATATATAGAGTTTAGCTACGGTGAGTCGCGACCAAAACTCGTAGATCTAGATCAAAATGACCGATCCATAGCACGGATGCCCTTCGTGCTACGGATTCGTTCTTAAATTTCATACTTCAAACAACCAATCCAAACCGTTCATTATCTTCTTCATATTGAAATATCATTACAAACCAAATTTTACATTTTTTTGAATTTTTTTACTATTTTTCTCTGATTTTTTAAAATACTTAATCTAATAAATTCTGGACCCTTCAATAACATTGATTTTAAAAAATCTGAGAAAAATAATAAAAATTTTTTTAAAAATGTAAAATTTGGTTTCTAATAAGATTTCAACATGTAGAAGATAATGAATGATTTGGATCGATTGTTTAAATCATGAAATGCAAGAACTAATACGTAGCACGAAGGACATCCGTACTATGCATAATATTTTAGCAATCCTCTCTCTATATATATATATACTCGTTTCTTTCTAAAGCATACAAAGAAGAAGGATGAATAACAGTGAAGTTGAAGTCCTAGCCTTATTCGCAAGGCCCAACAAAAAAAAAAAGAAAGAAAGCCCCGTCCAAAGAATTGAAGCCCATGCTCACAAAAAAATGACGGTGAGTTTGATCTGATGTCCCTGGAGATGGAAACAGACAAGCATAAAGGAATTGCCGCCTAAGAAATCATCCAAGAGATGTCAAAGGCTACCATAACTACCCACGTTCTCATGATAGTTTGAAAGAACCAATCGGATGCTTGCCATGTCAGCACATGAGCTTTTCATATTAAAAAAAATAATAACCGCCAGGATGGATATAAAAAGAAAGAGATCTGCACGGGAAAGGGGGGAAGAGAAAACAGAAGACACAAGAAAAAGAGCATCTGTTGAGAGAAAAAGAGACAAAAAAAAAACTTACCGGTGAGAGAGAGAAATTCTTGTAAAAATATAGAGAGAAAACAAACACAAATCAAAAGCATTCAAAGGTTTGTATGGGTTTGTAAAATCTTTCTCCTACTGTTAATGGATGGAATTCTTCTATTTTATATTTTGTGTATTAGTATTTTAGTTTTGATTTATGTATGAAATTCATTTTATTATGTGCCGTGACAATTTGCTTTCAATTTCTGTTTTGGATTTCGACTTAGCATAGCTTTGAAGAAATTCAGAAGAGCAAACTAACTTTATCAAAACGTGATTGAAATAAAAAAGAAAAGAGATCTTAGCACAGCTTTGGTCTCCTGTTTACAATCTGATTTGATTACATGTTCAATTACACTCATTTAGCAAATCCATCTTTGTTAAATCTGATAAAATTAAAAGAAAAGGATGAGACCTTAGCACAGCTTTGGGCTCTTGATTAATTTCTGAGTAAATTATGACTAGTTTACACTTTGTTTATAATATGTTTGTATTTTATACTTCGACTTAGCATAGCTTTGAAGAAGTATGCAATAACAAACAGATTGTGTGGAGATAAAGTCGAGTGGGATCTTAGCACAGCTTTGATCCTCGTATGATATAAACTTGATTAAAAGGTGCCTTAGCACAGCTTTGGCTTTCCTTTTTCTCAAGGCTGATCTTTTGATCAATTTTAAAGGCAATTATCCATCTGTGGAGCATGGCTTAATTGCATAGAAAAGTTAATCAAAGGACAGCAAAAGATTTGATGATGACATAAAAGAAACGATATGTTGTCAAAATTTACTCAGAAATTGATCTTTCTTAGCAACAGTTTATAACAGAAAAATGGATTCTGAAGTTCCATGATGAAGATTAGGTGCTTGCTGGTAAAAATGATTAGTATTGTAAAGTGGCAAATATTAAAACTGAACTCTGCACAGTTTCTGGTACAATGGGCAAAAAGACTGTTTTACGAAATCTTTTTTATTTCAAAAACGGTTAAACAGAATCAATTGAAATTTTAAATGCATATGAAACACGAAAGTGCACCTCTTCTGTAAAAAGTTTAGAATTTTTGGATTTACAGATTATTTATAACGAATTTTTGAAGTCAGACAGAAATTAAGTTTCAGAAAACCTGGGCCAGCAAATCGTGCCAGCAAATGTGTCTGAAAGTTCATTCTTTGAAACCTTTGAAATAAATCTCTAAAAATTCTACGAAAATTACTGTAACTGCCTCAGGATGTATAGCTTCAAATCTGAAAGTTTCAAGTCATAACTGTAAACAGAGAGAAAATGAATATTCAAAAACCGAACCAAGGTCTGTCTGTCCAGGAAAACTGTTTCCAGAAAGTTGGCCTAGATTTCAAATTTCTATAAAAATACCAAATCAAGTCAGAAAAATCCATACTAGATATAAAAATTTCTCTCTTTAATTCTAGTTTCAAATAAAATAAACCTCATGTAAAAATTCAAAACAGAACAAAAACAGTCATTGAAACAGTGACCAAAGGTCATGTTAACTGATAAAACTGTTTTTTCAGAAAATGACCCTAAAAGATCAACCCCAAAGCCCAATGAAACAAATTCTGAAAATCTTGTAAATATGATATTAAAAATTCTCTCTGAGTCTTCTTTCAAATGAATCGGGTTTCAGGATTTTTGATGAAGCAAAGATACTCTTTTCCAATTTTAAACTGATTAGAAGTCTGGTTGGTCCTGTCCAAAGTGCACAGTCCAGAAAATTCCCAAACTTGTCTAAATGTCAAAATCCATCAAAATTCATAGAAAATTTGAAAAACCTCAAAATGAAATACCTCAAAACACAAAAAATTCTAAAGATTTTAGTTTCATGGATCATTTGGTGTCAAAATCATCAAAAGATTGGTCAAATCCGACTTTGATCATTTTCATCGTAATGCATCATGTGAAATTCAAATTAAATTGAAATTTCTTTAGAAATTCTGAAAAGTCCATAAAAATGAAACAAAATTATGTGACTTCATCGTTTGAAATTTATGGTAAAATTCTGATTTGAGTTTAAATTGACACAAATGCAAACCAAAACAATCCAAATTTTGATTTGAGTCTAATTTGACTCAAATTGTATCAAATCCCAATCAAAACTAACTTAGAGTATCAAATACACTCAAGTTATCTAGAATTTAGTTTGAGGCCCCAAATCGTCTCGAACTAATATAATTTGAATCTAAATTGATTTAAATTAACAAAAGTGAAACCAAATTATGATTTGAGTTCAAATTAACTCAAGTTACACCCAAATAAATGCCAAATAAAATCAAAAGCGGTCTAACTGGACCAAAGCCCCAGTTTGATCATAAAGTTCCCTCGTCACCTGAATCAACGGCCTTCTTTGCATTCAACGTACGAGTTGTAAGGTTATTGCGCCTGAGTGACTAGTGCGGTTACACTCTTGACCCTAACTTTGCGAAGTTCTCGTTTCTGAGTCAACAATATGCTCTGTACTTAGAACCTGGTACTTCGTAGGATTCGAGAACAAATAACTCAAGTCCTAAATCAAGTGTAAAAAATGTGAACAAATATCTCAACTCCAAAACAAAGCGGTATTTGATCGACTAATGGACTGGTCGGTAATTTACCATTATGGTTCAAGTTAGATTTAAAATTTAAAATCTTAACTTACCATAAAAATCTCATGAGCAAATGTCACATGCATAATCACCAACATGTTACGATTCACAGCTCTTTTAGCCTAGACACATATAATTCTTCGAATCCCTTAATCAGAGGTTCTCGCGGTTATTCCCGAGGTAATTAACAGCAGGGGTTTGCGCCTGCTGGAAAGAAAGGACTCACAAAATAATAAACCTTCGCGTGAATAGAAATTCATATGAGTTCTTCTCTCTTCATTAACAAAGGAATCTGGATAGAAATTATAATTGTGATGCGCGGAGGGTATCCGTATAGATCTTCCCTTTCTCGCGGCCCTTCAGTTTATTTCTTCGGCGGCGATAAAAAGGTCCAGACAATCGTCTCGACCCTTATAACTCACCCTTTCTCTCCTCGAAGTTCTCCCTTGCTGTGACAGATGCACGCGACGCCTGCTTCTGCCTCGCATCAAATGGAGAGGCGAAGCTCCGCGTTGAGCAATGGGACCATCCTGTCGGCTGTCGTTGAGTACCTCCGCCTCATCCAGAGGTGCCTTGGTCTACAGTAGCCTGGCTCCAAAACAACTCCTTTGAAGTTGTTGGCTATGGCCAGAGAACGGTTTGTTGTTTTCCTTTTATTTCACCTCTTTTGAAACCAGTAACTACATTTTATTCTTGTTTCAATTTTTTGTGCCTTTCAACAAGTAGGCCTTATGCTCAATTGCACAGGTAAATATAGTGTATACAATTGGCTTAATTGATGCAATTTGCACAGAGAAATCTAATTTGGGCTTAAAGTTAGGCTTAATTATTTATTTATTTATTATGTTACCGCTATCTGTTTCATATAGAAACAAATTCAATGCATAGTTGCATGCAACATAGAGTTCATACTTGGACCAATATCCATCCTTTGCCTATCGACACAAATTCCGTGAGTGTCCTCTGTGTGTTGAGAGATGTTGAGTAAGGTGGTGTGCATGTATGAAACAGACAAAATTGCAACCTCTTCTTAGTATAATAAACAAAATTGAATCTTTCTAATTTATTATTTTTCATGATTTAAGGAATAACAAATTAGAAAGGCAACTGTCTTGTTTCAGGTTGTCACCTCTTTAGAACTTTTAATTACAGATCTTCTTATTTAGGTACAGGGGCCTATGTGGTACTGATATATGAGGTGTTGACGTGCTATTGTGCTGTTACAGAGGTACTGATACAGAAGGTGTTCACATAGACGGTGGCTCAGGTGATGCTAGCATGGCGACGTGATAATGAAGTAGATATGGTGTTTTTTTGATGTTTAGTCTATTTAAATTAAGCTTATCTTGTTAAGTCAATGTAAATTGTTTGGATGGATACTTACAAGTACGAGTTCTTGTTTAATTTGAAGATATTGCAATGTCATATGTGACCACTGACCAGGGATGTTATGACTTCAATGTAATTGGTTAGAATGAAATCTCTATTTTGCATTGTCAATGTAAATTGGGTTAATTTGAAGATATTGATTAGAATGAAGTTTCTATTTTCAGCTCTATAATTGATTTGGTTAGTATGTTTCTTTATTTAACCAATGTTATGACTTCAAGATCTGTTGCCATACTGAGCACCTCATATTACTCAAAAAACTTTATTTTGCGTATCGGTGTCTTTCTGATTTTTTTTGTTCATTTATTTTCTGATTGGTACATTGTTTGCATCTCTGACAAGAATTTTCTTCATTTTATCTATACCCAAATTCTGATTAAGCCTCTTTTTTTTTGCGTATTTATATTTAATGAACACTCAATTTAGCTATCTTAACTTTATAATTAAATAATAAATATGAATCACCTACATATTAACCTATGTGTGTCCGAGCCTACAAGTGCCTGATGAGTCCATTTGAAATTGGTACATAAGAACTACCTAAGCATGGTAAAAGACAGTAACTAAGTAGTAGCATATTTGCTTATTCAAAGCATACATAAAAAGCTGAATGAATAAAACAAACATCAAAGCACTGATCCGAACTGAAATTGCAGATTCTGGTCACATTGAGTGGAAAGTAATTGATCTCCAATATCAGCCATAACTTGACAGCCTCAATTTGCCCCATATTGCATTGATTTCTTACGTATATTCCTCAAGCAATTGTTATGATCTACCATTGTGTAACCAATGCCTCGGATTCCACCGTGTTGCCTACTATGTAGCTCATGGGCATCTTTTGGACTAATTTCCGAACTAGCGGCTATTAGAATGTCAAATCTCGCTATTTTGGGTACTTTCCGTTGGCTTGGTATTAGATAACAAGCTTCGGGCGGTTGGAGAGGGTGGTTGTGCTCGGAAACAAAGTCCACAACTTTAAATTTTTAGAGTTCTCTATCTAATTTTATTAGTAAATGGGCTTGACAATTGGTCCGCGTCTCCACTTTTGGGTTCTTCGTCAAATGATCTCGCTTATCTACTCCTCGTTTACCTTCACAAGAGCACACATAAAGCTTTGATATAATTACATTATCTATTTTGCTCTTAGTTTCATGGCTCTTTCTTACTCCAAATCCAATTCTTCCACCATAGTAATTCCAAGCCGACCATGCTTCACCCATTGTTGGATATTCCATACCCAAACGAGGTACAAAATCATCTTGTTGTTCTTCCATAACCTTCATGAAAGTAATAAATAAAAAAAATTTACAATTCCAACTAATAAGTAACGGATTTAAGCAAACTAAAACTGTTATTAAGAACAGAAATATTATGGAAGATCAATACAGTATAGATGAAGAATGAAATGAAATGATAAAATTGTTTTGTAATGAAATAAAAAATTAATACAGTATAGATGCTTCATATTGAAAGAATCTTAAAACAGTTTCTTGTACCAGTAAACTAGAGACCAATAGAAACTGTAAATGTAAGAGATGATTTTATTTATTGAATAATTGATCATTCGAGTACAAAGTAAGGCGTTGTGTGCTTTGAGATCACCGGTACATCATCTAATACATACAAATGAACCTTGGAATTAAGTAGTATTCTAATGTTTACCTCCAACAAGATTAAATAGCTTGCTTCATATAAATGCAATGTCTCTTGGCTTCAGATGGGGCTAGTGCCTCCTTGATCTCCTTCTCCTTTCTGCGTACAAATGTAATGTTTCATACAAAACCAAATTTTCTTGAATAATTGAAATGCCAGGCTCGTAATTGAGGATTATGGAAATCACACCAGAAATTTGGCCTTTTTCTAAGAAGTACAATCCATCCATATCACTCGAAATTGATGATTGCAAAAATTAAATTACCTCAGACTCGTATGGTGCAAAAGGTAAGAGAGGAAGCTCCTTCTTACTTCTGTCGATTGGTTTTGGGGCACGATCGTGATGTCGGAGAAGAAAAAGAGGGTTACGCGCCGTACTTCCGTGAATTTCGTAATCTTTTAGCGTGTAAATTTTTTTTTGTTTTGAGGAATAAATGGAGCGTTTAAGATCGGACCGTTCATTTTGATCGGACGGCCAGCGACTAGAGATGTCCACTCAAAAGGATTTCCAGAGGATATGGATCCCCTACGAGCCCTCGCCTTTTCTCTCTCCCCATCTCCATCTCCATCCTTCTCCTCTCCAAGCACTTTCGCCTCATCTCCTCTCCAAGCACCTCCGCCTCATCTCCTCAGTGTCTTTCGGTAATTTCAATCAAAGTGGCAGATTACATCAATTATATATATATATATATATATATATTTATTCTTTATTTTAATTGGTCATTCTTTTATCAAAATCACGGAATTTTTGTTTTTTATTGTTTTTCCGTTCACCTTTCTTTGTATAAAGTTGTAGGTTACATATCTTTAATTGGATCACATTTCTATATAGATTGCAGTGGTGTGATTTCAGGTGGAATTCCCGTAGGAAGCTCCCTTCATTCTTCTTATCAAACTGAACCCTTTCTGCATCAATGTGAACCTTTGCTGCATCAATGTTAATATAAGAACACATTTACCTTATGTATGTTTGGAAACATAAGTTAGTGATCTTTGTCCAACAAAACATGAATTGTATGTTAAATACTAAATACAATGATGGACACCTTTGACATCTCTATATAGAATTGGATTAGTAGCTTGATCTGTCACATTGCATCTTTTTTTGGAATGTTAACAACCTTAGTGATGAGTGAATTTTATATGCATATTCAGGTACCATTTTGTCTCCAAACTAAACCAACTGCCTTGAGTTTACATAGTTTACATAGTTTAGATGAGTTTAGGTTAGTTTAATTGGAGTTTTGAGTCAAGAATGAGTTACTACCAATAGTTTCTAATTTTATTTGCAGATTATGGATAAGAAATGACTTGGATGAGTCCATGATGTTGAAGAGCTCGTTCTAAGCTTTCCAACGGATCTTGAATCACCTCAAACGGAGTTTGGATGAAGGAGATATGCCCAAAATACTGACCAGACGCAGTGCTGATATTTTCCTGCGACCCGCTGAAAGTCCCAGCGGCCCGCAGGCCTGGAACTGCCAGATTTAGCATTTCTATATTTGGATGGCGGTTTCTACCGACTCCAGGTGCATCCAGAGCACGTCTTCAGTTATTTCCAGTGTTTCTAGACCTTCCCAAGGCCTATTAAAGACCAGTTTGAGGGGAGAACAAGGGAGAACAAGAGGAGACCAAATCCAAGGTCAATTTAGGGTTAGACATAGAGTTATTTGAGAAGTTTAGTCTCAAGTTCAGATCGTAGCAGCGCCAAGCAGGTTGATTGCGACAGCAAGAGACGTGTTTGATAGGAGATTTCGACACACGCAAGAGCAATTGGTTGTAATCTTTCCTTATTCTCATTTTCTCTTGTGTTTGTATGATGTTTCTTAGTTGTTGATTGTTTGTTTTAGGGCTATGGTTGTAAACTCGAATTCTTAGTTGTTGATTGCATGTTTATTTAGTTTATTTGATATCTTTGTGTTTTATATCTTACTTGAATTGCTTGAATTGATTATGCCATGATTGTCTAAGTAGATTTGTTTACACCCGTTAAGTAGAGATCGCTTAATTGCTAGGTGGTTAAGTCCAAATAAACTTAGATTATTAGGCATGGTTATGATTAACATGAAGGTTGTAAACTGAAAGGTTAAACCAGGACTAGTTAACGAGAGTTAAGTCCTTTCCAAGAGTGAAAACTCAAGAATTTCATAGGTTAGAAAGGTATAAACTTGTAGAAACTAGACCAAGAAACGATAGTTGAAATCTAGATTCTATACGAGGGAAATTGGATTAATTAATTGATAACCAGACCTAAACGAGAGTTTGATCTAGGACCTTAATTAAGCCATTATCCCTGCACAATTATCAACTGAATTAGGTCAATTTGCATTCACATCGCTAATCCTAGCGGGACGCTGAGTGAACCAGCGAGGTTGTCTATGCCCGCCAAGTAGCCAGCGACCAGTCTAATAGATTAGCGACCTAAGTTCTTTTAGCGGGCCGCTACGAGAGTCAGCGGGCCGCTGGAACTGGGACTAAGAAGAAGTGTTAGCAACCAGAAACCCTAGAATTACGTGACTTGTTAAATCTCTCTCACTAATTCTTGTTTTGACCTTGAAACTAGACTTAGGATTTAGACTCACCTACAACCCTTAATTCATATAAGAGTTGAACCGTCTAGCTAGTTTAGTAAAGTAAAAGGCTAATATTCCAACACCGTCCCTGTGGATTCGACCCTCAAGCTGTTCTACAAACGATTAGATCGGTAGACACGAGGTTTTTATTTTGAGACTTGGTTTTCCCTTCGATCACTTAGGCTGCCAAAAATTATATGCTTCGTAGCCAACCTTAAGGTCATATATGTTAAATTCATAAAATTTCACTGTTTGGAGAGTACTTTGTAAATAAAATTAAAAATTTATTTCTACTTGCGCTGTGTTTATCACAAGTAATTTATAAAATTTAGGTTTTTTTAACTTGGTATGTTGATTGATTTATTTATTTCGAGCTTTACTTGACAGTAACTCTTCTACTGAATACAAACTGAGCAAATGAAGTTTGAAAAGGCAGCTGCCACCTTTTGATGTCTTCCATTACTTCTCATTTTCAGGTTTGTGTCTGGATTACTGTTTCTTTTCTGACAAGAACTTATTTAAATTTCTTTTAGTAATAATGTGATAGTTCTGGTATGTTCCTTTTACAGTTACCAGCCTTTACAGAATTCCACCTAAAAGCGGTTTGTTTAATCTTGATGGAGCAGCATTTACATATACAAAGCCCCTGACTGAAATTTTTTTCCTTAATAAACAAGTTCATTTTTTTATAACAGGAGACCTTCCTAGTGCATTACCCATCAGTGAGAGGTGCTAAGGTTGTGATTGATGCAAACACAGGGCGATCAAAATGTTATGGTTTTGTCAAATTTGCAGATGAGAATGAAAAGAACTGAGCTATGACTGAGACAAATGACATGCATTGTTTGACCAAGGCTATTTGTATCAGGAATGCAATACCAAAGAGACCCACTACAAGTAAGCTTCAGTTTCCTAAATGCTGATGTTATTGTGAATTAAAAGAATCCTCATGCTAATGTTACTGTTCTCATGTGACAACTGCTTATCCGGCAACACTTCCTACAGTTATTCCGGACCCAGATGTCACAAATACAATTAAATGTTCTCCAATTCCACCTACAATGCTGTGACTAAAATGTTTTCTAGAAAATTGGTAATAAGTGTGTGAAGTTTTTCTAATTATTATTAGAGAGAGTGCAACGTGTATGAGCACAATATTCACAATAATATTTTTATTATCTTTTCACAATAATATTCACAATAATCATTTTGAGAAATCATCAGATAATTTGTGTTGTTTTCGGAGTTTCGTATTTGAATTATACAAGTAAATATTTTTTCATATTTGCAACAAGGTCCCTAACTTCGTTAAATTTGCATTTGTGAAGGAAGAATGCTGATATCAATTTCGGTACATATTAACTTGCTGCTACTCAAAATAAAAAAAAGAAAAAAAAAGACGCATCTGATACAATTGGTGTGTTTGATTGCTTCTCAAGTTATGCTAGATACGTGTGCAAGGCTCTTGCATCTTTAATCTTTTGGAATGTTTGACTTTATTCAGGTTTTGAGCCAACCTCATGTTTTTGGTCAAGTATCATAGATTTTGAAACAGTTTTAATTGACGCTTCTTTAAAACAGTAAATATTTTAAGACATGAAACAATTTTTGGTCAAGTATCATAGCAGAATGAAACAAGAGAAAAAAAAAATAGAAGCTCATAGCGACATGAAACAAAAAAGTACTAGGTACATCCATTAAAAAAAATGAGTTTTGTATATAACACATTGGCACTCGAATGGCGTCGTAGGCTCACAGCCGCCTCCCTCCGGATCCGTATCCTCTGGAAATCTCAATGGGTGTGTTTGGATTAGCATGGAATAAAGAATAAGAATAAGAAATTTCGGTATGCGTGCTTATTCTTATTCTTGTGCAACCCAAACAACACAAAAATAAGGAATTTGGATAAGCACGCATACCGAAATTTCTTATTCTTATTTCTTATTCCATGCTCATCCAAACACACCCAATTAAAATTTCCAGAGTGGACATCTCTCAGCATGGGCCGTCCGATCTAAATGGACGGCTGGATGTGAAAGCACTGAGGGCTCCTCCTTTTGGCGTTAGTTTTCCCTTAACTCACCGTCTCTTCACCTCCTCTTTCTTCGGAATCAGATTTGTCCCGTCTTTCTTCGATCTAAAGAAGAACCCTTGACCCTTCTCTTTGCTCATCTCTCTTGACTCTCTGTCCCTCTCTCACACACCATGGAAGAAAATCAAGGAGCAAACCCTAGTCTATATTCACCTCTCACCTCTACCTTCATGTCTATCGATACAGATCCCACCAAAACCCTATAATCTCTCATCACCTCTGAGTGCAGCGACATCGACACCTCAACAGCTCAAATGGTACCTAGTTTGTGTTGTTACCCAGAAGAAGGTCCTATAAGTGTTTTCTGCCATCTCTGCTTAATTATTAAGCCTGAATTTTTCTTAATTTTTTTGGTTTTAGTGCCATTAAATATTATTATGAAATTGAAATTTGAACTAAAGGATTAAGGAGATTGATAATTAGACTTGAATCTATTAATAAAATACTCCAATTTTCATTCAATCAGAAACATGAAAAATCTGCTTAAAGAGCCATAATTATTTTCTATGAAGTCTTGAGGAACTAAGGGTAGATATGAATTTTCTCTACAGCACTTCACTTGCTAGCCATAACTCCATATGAGAGAAAGAGATAATTGCATTGATTGACTGGATCCTCTACAATGTTGTTGGTTCATTTGACCTTCAATTGCTGTATTGATGTCTGGCAGCGCAACAGCTGTGGCATTTAGAAAGAGAGATAATTGTAATGAGTAATGAAAATGTTGTATAAGTATGCTTATTATCAGAATGGAGTGGACAGACTATATATAGCCAAACATTACAAGCCTTCTTATCACGTTTTTTACTAACCACTAATTAATGGATCCTAAATAATAATTTGTCAATGATCTTGCACATATGACATATCTTTATAAATTGGTTTCAAATTATTAATGATTCTATGGATTTTGGATGGAAAATTGCTGCAGTTTTATTCAACAATGGAGCTGTTTATAAGCATTGTGATGGGCCTTGTGGACACAAAGAAATTCTATTATTTGTCAATCAATTGTGCTTAAATCATTTGAACCGGTACAAACAAAACAACAAAAATTAAAAGAAGAAATTAAAAGAACAAAAACAAAAAACAAAAAACAAAAGCAACGCTAAAGAAGCTCAATTTACCAGTAGAACAAGAGAGAAAGAAACTAAATACTGAGTTGTACAAATGATGTTTTTATTGAGCTGAAGTCCAGAGTTACAAGTACATGTCTATATATATAACCGAGTTACAACTAAAAATTGAGTTACACTCTACATAGTTGTTTATACCAGCGTCTCTATCTTCTCTATACTGGTGGTCATATTATGCATAAAAACATCTTTGATATATTCATTAAATCAACATAAATACATATTGGGAGATCGTATTTTTCTCATACAGCTCTTCCGTGCTGACTAGCACGGTATGCAATGGTACATCCTGGCATTAGAACCAAGACGAGTCCTTAAATTGAACTTTTTGGTGACATTTCCAGCGTGCATTTGAAGTTTCTCGAAGACCACTGATTTAAGACCCCTGTTGAAGCTTGCAGACCCTCATCAATCGAACCCATAATCATTCCAACATCAGAACTATTAATGGGTATGTACTTTGGTGGAATTTTCTCTTTCATTTTCTAATGGGAGACAAGATTAATAAAAAAGTTATAATAACTTATAATAATAAAAGTGAAAAAGTAATAAACAAATGGCTCTTTTTGCTAAGAATTAAGGCAAATATGGAGTCAGCAATGATAGATTAAACAAGAAATTCGACAACAACATCTTGATTAGTTCTATTATTAGCCACATGTTACTCAATTCCATCAGATTTAGTAAGCATATAACAGAATTAGGTACCATTTTGTAAAAAGTAATCAAATCACATTCCTAGCAAATTTTTTTTACTTTATTCTTTATATTTTTAAGAAAAAAGGAGCCAAACAACAATAAGAAAATAAGAAAAATTACTAACATGCTGATCCTAGAAAAATACCAATTTCTTGTTTCCTTCTAATTATTCAAAACTTTATGATAGAAGTGTACCAAGGTAAGAGCACTAAAAGCGAGGGGATGCTATTCCCTAGCAGAGCTTAATCATAGCTAAGTTCTAATTGAAATCAATAAGAAAATGCACCCTTTGATCTAATCGTGCTTTGATTAATCGAGAGTTCTTCTCAACTTCAGTTTTCACTCGTTTTGAATTTAATAAACCAACCTCTAAAATAGTATATCAGCTTGAGTTACTCACATTGTTAAAGAACCTAATTTCAAGTCAAAATCACACAAAATAATTCAGTACAAGAGAGCCAAACTTCCAATTTGGCAAACTTGGTACCATTCCAATTTCAAATTAAAGACACAGAGAAAGAGAAGCGACCTACTATAAACAAAGAGGTTTTGGGTCGTTCTTGTTCGATTCTTGCGATGGAGGTGACGCCGATGACGTCGAGGAGGTTGCGCGGGAGGAGGCTGAGCCACGTCAGTAGCGGCAACAAGGCATCCGAGGCAGCGCCAGCTTACACGGAGGCGGAGGATGAGGCTCAGGCCAGCTCTGACTTCGAAGCGGCCAAGTCGGAGGAGAGGAGCGACGATCTGCTCAAAGCACGGAGCGAGGAGAGAGGTTTGTGTAGTCGTAGGATTTTCCAGAGTTCTAAAGCGAAGGTTAGAACAAAGAGGAGACGGAGAGACGGAGAATTTAAGAGAAAACTTAACGCCAAAAGAAGGAACCCTCAGCGCTTTCACATCCAGCTGTCCATTTAGATCGGACGGTCCATATTGAGAGATGTCCACTCTGAAAATCTTATGAGATTTCCAGATCCGCCTCGCTCCACCTAGTTATAATTATAAGGGAAGATTCTGCCACGAGGGCTGATTAAGGCCAACTCAAACCCGGATTTTGCAATCCGTAATCACAGCCGTTCAAAAGTTGAGGGGTATTATTGGAATTGCACAGTTTCGTTATTTTTTTTAATTCTCCGTTCTCTTCTCCGTTTAGTCTCAACTTTTTTTCTCCGACGAAAAATCGATTGACGTCTCTCTTCGACAAATCTGAGCAATTTTACTAGCCGTGTTTCCTTCTCTTCGGCTCACCAATCAATATCGCCTCCAGTCTCTACTCCCCATCACAAACTCCGGAGTTCAGATCCCTCGCGCCTCATGAACTCCTCACTAATCAATTTGGATGCTGTTAGTTGTGTTGTGTTTTGTTTGAAGCAGAATCGCCCTTATTAATATCGGTTTAAATAACCTTGTCCATAAGAATCATAAAAGGGAAGTGTGAATCTGTGCTTAATTTAAAGGGGTAGCTTGAAACCAACCTAGCTATTTGCATAATAATGTTATAGTTTTACTCATATGGTACTCTCTTAAGTTAAGCGTTAACTACACAACTTCACTTTGGCATGATACATACTTGTATTAGCTTTAATATTATATTGTTGAATAATGATGTTGGGAACTAGAGGTAGTACATTTAATCAAGATAGTACACGCATTGTGTTGGTCTTTGGTACGGTAGAAAGGTTATCTGCTATGGATGGTGGTTACTTGGCATCAATTGAGGGTTGTTAGGGTCTTGTGATTATACAGAAACTTGGTACCAAGCTTGGTTTGCTTACTGGTATCAAACTATAGCTTGCAGGGACTTTATTGAAAATATTTAATTTCAGGGACCTTATTGTAAACTATCTTGAATTATAGAAGGGCTCACATAACTCACTGGTAATAAGGTTTGAATAGTGAAGCATGTACAAATAAGAAGGATATGAGGGCTGATGGAAAAAAATGCTGATTGTGGGTCGAGTATGTTGATGTATCAAGTAAGATATATAGATTACTGGGTCGGACTAAAGAAAACATAGGTAATATGTTATTGTCTAAGAGCTTTGTGTAATAATGAATTAAAGCTTGGACTTTGGTAAAATTAAACTCTTAAGTGTTGGATTTGAACATACCCGAATTAAGTATGGGTTGAAATAAATTGTGAGCTGAGATGTAAATTAAATTGAGGGTTTAAATTTAACAGAAAGGTTAAATTATTAACAAATTATTGGTCTCCCAATAAAAAATTAATCGTTGTGCAAGAAACATATTCTCCTATGAAGGAGCTTCATGTAAGTTGGTACCTACATATTATTTCTCCTATTAGGCTGGTACCTACATATTATTTTGAGCTATCATGTCAACTCCTCGGTCATCAATAACAAATTAATCATTGTGCAAGAAACATACTCCTATGAAGGAGCTTCATGTAAACCAAACCACAGAATCTGTGGGTACCATCACACCAGTACTTCATGAAGCTCAGCATATTGGAGCAAAATGTACAGCCACACAAACAAATTATCACGAGGCATTACAATAAAATGTACAACCATATTAAGCTGAGAGGTACATAGCCAAAAAAAAAAAAAAATTGCTGCAGAAATCAAGCTTTGATTACTAACGACATGTACAAAAATTTTACAAGTTCCCTCCAAAAAGATAAAATGGCATTAAGAAACAATAGAAAACAAAATTAACAACTCCAGCACCTAATGGTGAACCACCACTAATCCTATCCAACTGGTGCATGCCATCTTCAAATGTGTACCCAATTGGTACATATATCATACCATGGTGTACCAGAACCTGGAAATACAAACAAAAACTTTAAAACCAGGCAACTGTCGAGAAAGGCTCAGCAATTTAAATTTTTCACTGTGCAAAAGAGAAGAAACACAATATAGACGGTCCTAAAAGCTTCCTGATAAGTACCTCCAAGATCGAGAAAGAGAAGAAACACAATATAGGCATTTCCATGATACTTGACTGATATGTTGTTAAAATTCTAATGTTCGGTTATTAAACATTTGATCTGCTTTAGAGATAGACTGGTTTGACTTTGGATGGTACCATCATCAGCAATACCAGCACAATGCAAGACTGATATGGTATCAAAAACTGGTACATTTGCTCTCTCCCAGCGCCATAAATTTCGACCTTTCGATTTGATATCTGCACAGATCTTGATGCTATCGAACAATTAAAAAGTGAATAGGAAAATTCTTTAGTCCTATCCAAAGGACAATAGCCAATCTCTTTTCAGCAAATAAAATAAAAAAGCTTGACAGATCCCTTGGCCATAAAAACATCACGCAATACATGCAGTGAGTTGAGACCCACTTAAAATAAGGAAAACATTTTTTTTTAGGGTGAAATAAGGAAAACATTCATGTACAACGTGCATGCATGTCAAAATTTCAAAATTTAATTCTCGATTACAAAAAAAGCGAAACCTTACAAAAAATTCTATTATTGTTTTTGACAAAATGGTTCTGCAATCTCCAAGCCCTCTATTTATCAATAAAAAAAATATATTATCAACAAATTAGAGGATTGCTAAAATGCTATGCATAGCACGGATGGCCTTCGTGCTACGGATTTGTTCTTGAATTTTATGCTTCAAACAACCGATCCAAACTGTTCATTATCTTCTTCATATTGAAATCTCATTAGAAACCAAATTTTACATTTTTTAAAAAAAATTTTTTATTATTTTTCTCAGATTTTTTAAAATACTTTATCTAATAAATTCTGGACCCTTCAATAATAGTGATTTTAAAAAATCTAAGAAAAATAGTAAAAAAATTCAAAAAAAATATAAAATTTGATTTCTAATGAAATTTCAATATGAAGAAGACAATGAACGGTTTGGATCGGTTGTTTGAAGCATGAAATTCAAGAACGAATCCGTAGCATGAAGGCCATCCGTGCTATGCATAGCATTTTAGCAATCCTCAATTATTATTGGCGTTTATCAATGAATCCACCAATTACAGAGCACATCATGGTATTCACTTTTTGGCAACTCATTTAATTTCTCAGCTTTCCCAATTTTTACATAATAGCGCATAAGAGTGTTGTAAGTAACGATATTAGGCTTGTGCCATTTATGAACCATGCCAGGCAGCGATTATTTAGTCCATACAATTTCACCATTCTTGCACAAGATAATCCATTAGAGTGGTGTATGTCACGACATCAGGCTTGACCTTCAAAAATCATGCTTGAAATTTTATACAACAATTCCTTTGCCTTTGCAGTTTCGCCATTCTTGCACAGATTAACTATAAGATTGCTGTAAGTAACCGCATTAGGTTCGTACCATTCAGGAATCATGCTATGCACCAATTCTTTTACCTTTTCAATTTCATCATTCTTGCACAGACCATCTATAAGAATGTTGCAAGTCACAACATCGGGCTCGTGCCCTTCAGATTTCATGCTATGCAGCAATTCCATTGCCCTTTCAATTTCACCATGCTTGCACAGACCATCTATAAGAATGTTGTAAGTCACGACATTAGGCTCGTACCCTTCAGATTTCATGGTATGCAGCAGTATTATTGCCCTTTCAATTCCACCATGCTTGCATAGACCATCTATAAGACTGCTGTAAGTCACGACATCAGGCTTGTGTCCTTCAGATTTCATGCTATGCAGCAGTTCCATTGCCCTTTCAATTTTGGCATTCTTGCACATGCCATCTATAAGAATGCTATAAGTTACGACATTAGGCTCGTGCCCTTCAGATTTCATTCTATGCAGCAGTTCCATTGCCCTTTCAATTTCACCATGCTGGCACAAACCATCTATAAGAATGTTGTAAGTCACGACATTAGGCTCGTACCCTTCAGATTTCATGGTATGCAGCAGTATCATTGCCCTTTCAATTCCACCATGCTTGCATAGACCATCTATAAGACTGCTGTAAGTCACGACAATAGGCTTGTGTCCTTCAGATTTCATGCTATGCAGCAGTTCCATTGCCCTTTCAATTTTGGCATTCTTGCACAGGCCATCTATAAGAATGCTGTAAGTTACGACATTAGGCTCGTGCCCTTCAGATTTCATTCTATGCAGCAGTTCCATTGCCCTTTCAATGTCACCATGCTTGCACAAACCATCTATAAGAATGCTGTATGTCACGACATCAGGCTCGTACCCTTCAGATTTCATGGTATGCAGCAGTATCATTGCCCTTTCAATTCCACCATGCTTGCATAGACCATCTATAAGACTGCTGTAAGTCACGACATTAGGCTTGTGTCCTTCAGATTTCATGCTATGGAGCAGTTCCATTGCCCTTTCAATTTTGGCATTCTTGCACAGACCATCTATAAGAATGCTGTATGTCACGACATCAGGCTCGTGCCCTTCAGATTTCATGCTATGCAGCAGTTCCATTGCCTTTTCAATTTTGGCATTCTTGCACAGACCATCTATAAGAATGCTGTATGTCACGACATCAGGCTCGTACCCTTCAGATTTCATGGTATGCAGCAGTATCATTGCCCTTTCAATTCCACCATGCTTGCATAGACCATCTATAAGACTGCTGTAAGTCACGACATTAGGCTTGTGTCCTTCAGATTTCATGCTATGCAGCAGTTCCATTGCCCTTTCAATTTTGGCATTCTTGCACAGGCCATCTATAAGAATGCTGTAAGTTACGACATTAGGCTCGTGCCCTTCAGATTTCATTCTATGCAGCAGTTCCATTGCCCTTTCAATGTCACCATGCTTGCACAAACCATCTATAAGAATGCTGTATGTCACGACATCAGGCTCGTACCCTTCAGATTTCATGGTATGCAGCAGTATCATTGCCCTTTCAATTCCACCATGCTTGCATAGACCATCTATAAGACTGCTGTAAGTCACGACATTAGGCTTGTGTCCTTCAGATTTCATGCTATGGAGCAGTTCCATTGCCCTTTCAATTTTGGCATTCTTGCACAGACCATCTATAAGAATGCTGTATGTCACGACATCAGGCTCGTGCCCTTCAGATTTCATGCTATGCAGCAGTTCCATTGCCTTTTCAATTTTGGCATTCTTGCACAGACCATCTATAACTATGTTGTAAGTCACGACATTAGGCTCGTGCCCTTCAGATTTCATGCTATGCAGCAGTACCATTGCCCTTTCAATTTCACCATGCTTGCACAAACCATCTATAAGAATGCTGTAAGTCACGACATTAGGTTCTTGATCTTCATAAACCATGGTCAGTAGCAATTTCTCTGCCTTGTCTAGTGCACCAACCTTGCAGAGACCGTTAATTAATGAGGTGTATGTCACAGTATTAGGTTTAACCTCCATAGAATACATCTGTTGATACAAATGAAATGCCTTAGTGAGGTCACTCTCCTTACAGAGTCCATCAATTATAGTAGTATATGTGAACACGTTAGGTTCACACTGACCACCAATTTTAACCATTTTAAAAAACAGCTGAAGGGCTAAGTCAGTGTTACCATAAGATAAAAGTCCATTGATAAGAATGTTATATGAGAAAACATTGGGCACGGCTCCCAGCTTAGGCATTTTATGAAGCAACATGACTGCTGCGTCCCTCATCCTATCCCCAGAACAGAGGCACTTAAGTACTGGAGTGAAGATTATTGCATCCATTCTGTGTCCCTCTTTTAGAAGCCGGCCAAGAAAAATAAAAGCTAGGTTGAGCCGATCCATCTGGGCACAGATATTAATCATGTGCCCATAGGTATATTTATCAGGACTAATCCCTCGGGTTTGCGTTAAATGATTGTAGAGGGGAAAGGTGGAGGGGTAATGTATTGAGGTTTTGTTGCGTAGCATGGTGGACAGGAGCTGATTGAACATAAGAATGGATGCTAGAGCGTCCGGCATAGCCAAATAATAGTGCAACAGGTTAATTGCCTCTTTACTAGTGCACCTGGTTGTAGTGGATGCTGGTTTTGGTTTCTTGTTGATTTTGTGGAGTTGAGATTTAGATTGGGGGATTGAGTAGCATATAAGGCAGAGGCTATGATGAGAAGCATGCGAATGCGAGAACTGGGAATGTGATTGATAAGCTGAAATAGACAGCGAAGAGAAGGGGGTAAGAGGCAATGCATGCACCATCTTAAACTGAGATTTTTAGTCTGGTCTCTCGAAGTGACAATCTGGGCGTCTATTTTTCTGTCACTGCATTCATAAACAGCACCATCATTAACAGAGATTGTGAAAAACAATGCAATTTGGTTATTATGATAGTCCAATCTAGCCATCTTCTGGAGGAATCTGAATCTTTTAACAGTTATAAAATCAGCTCTATACACCCACTAATCAAATGTCATAAAAGGTCTAGCCCATCTATTAAAGAAAACCACATCTATCTTGTGCCGACATACTGTATTGGGGGTAACTCAACATAATTGTATAACACCTGGACAGACTTAAAGTCGTGCACAATTACAAGGATTTTATAACTGCCGGTTCTAATACATATACATATACTGGTACAAAGCATGTGGCACATATGACAATGACTGGGGACCAGTGCATTTGTAGCACAGTTTGAATCAATAATTAAGTTTAGACAATGAACAAAAGGGCTTAATTAATCGAATTATGTTTTCTAACAGTCCATGCCTGCGGATACACCTTAGTATGTAGAGCTAATACCTTAAATCACAAATTTACCACACTTCAATCACTAGTAGAATCAACTGAAAAGCACCTGAAATGCGGATTAGAAGGCAGTCGAGCAACCTTCACCCTTCAAACAACAGTTGTCGTCCTGCGATGGAAGTGAGACTGTGAAAGTAAGGAAAGGTGAAGCCGTGAAGGAGATGGAATCTACAAAGGATAGAATTTCACGGGCCGTTCCTAGGCCGATACGTCTGGCCCAAATTGAAGAAATTCGGGCGGACCTCCTAAGTAGGGCTGAAAACGGTAGCCGTTTCAATCGTTCTTTCGTTTCGTTTAGTCCGAAACTGAACGATAACGGATAAGGATTTCAGTTTCATTTAAGGAACGGAACAACCAACGCAAATAGAAATATTGTTTCGTCTCAGAACGGAACGATTAGTGAAACTGGTGCGTTTCGTGGTCGTTTATTTCGCCCATTTCGTCTAAATTTTTTTTATAGTTTATTATTAGATTGCAGAGGACCTCAGCAGAGAGATCAAGGGAGAAATGACTAAAATTAGATTTTTGCAGCGTCGCTCCGTCATTTCTTCATCGAACACAGTCACATCTATCTCTCTCGCCTCTGCACCACCGAGTACAATTACCGTCGAGAGCAAGAGGCGATTATAGTGCCTCCTCTCCCTTTCCCGCGTGACCTAACCTGTCATTTCTCTATCTCTGTTTCACACAAAATGCAGAATAGTTTATTTTCTTACATCTTAATAAAATGCAAAATAGTTAGGTAGTCAAAGACGGTTATAACCGTTTTGATTGTTCCCATCAACGGAACAATCAACGCAACATGTGTTAAACGGATGCAACAATCAATGCAATAAGTATAAAAATTTCGTGCATCAATGCAACGGTTAACGAAAATGACCACTTCCGTGGTCGTTTTCCACGTTATGCACCCCTACTCCTAAGACGCTAACCGGAGCTGATAAGCAATGAGTGTCTAAGACAATCACGCCTTATAATAATATATAATCTCTTATACTGATTAATATCATTTTCTATGGCTCCGTTTGGATAGGTGTGGGAAGAAGGGAAGAAGTGGGAAGAAGTATTGGAAAGTGTGTAACTTTGTAAAGAGTTTAGATTGTTTATAATTTTTTTTCTTCTTCTTCTTCTTCTTTCTTCCAACGATCCAAACGCACGCTATAATAATTTATTTACTCTCAAATGGAAACACACAAGGTACCAACTAGACTCCCCTGGGCGTTCGCGTCATAAAAACTCACCAATCTAGACCTGGCCCATTTCCGCCATTTGCATTTCCATTTTTTTAATTATTGTTATTAGACAGCTAACAAAAAACCTCCAGAACTTCGCATTTCTCTGCGTAGACCCTACGTTCGAAGAAACTTCCTTTGCTAAATTATGTTTATCTATCCTTCAGACAACTCTTCCTCGGCCTACTCTGAGAACAGTTTGTAGATTTCTTCTTTCTTTTGTTATTCTACTATGCATTATCTCTTTCGGATTAGCTTTTGACTTCTTCAAACCTCATCTCCTTTCTATTCGAAGAAACCAACCCAAAACTTATAAGAACTCTCATCTGATCCGCTCTTGGATTTCCAACCAACATTAGCAAGTTGCAACCTCCACTTAATTTCCTGATTCCAACACCAACCCTTTTTGTTTTTTCTGTTAGACTTCAACGGATTCAGTTTCCCAAATGCACTGAGTGAGATTTGCTTCTATATTTCTATCTCCTCTATGATCCCTTCTCCTACCCCACAAAGAGAAATCTCGCTCTAACTCTTATGAAAATTACTGCACTTCACCGCTTCAAGTTTTGTTTTCTTCATTCTTTCTCTGTTTCATTCCTGTACTGGTTCTACGATCTCTCATGAATTTTTAATTCATACTCACCCATAGTTTAATCCTTTATCATTTTTACCTTATTGAAAGAATTGTTACATCCCAAATTCTATACAAAGTTCCGGTTCAATTTGAATAAAATTGAAAACCCAGAACCATATGATGACCGATTTGGCCATAACGGTGTCAGACGAGCGCAAGCATAAGCGCATGGTTTCAAACCGGGAGTCGGCGAGGCGGTCCCGAATGAAGAAGCAGCAGCACCTGGAAGAGCTGGTCGGTGAGGTGGCACGGCTTGAAAGCGAGAATGCACAATCAGAGATGCATGCAAATCTACTTACTGAGCGGTACAGTAAGGTGGAAGCAGAGAATGCAGTTCTCAGGGCTGAGGCTGCGCAACTTGCAGAGAGGCTGAAATCAGCCAACAAGTATCTGTCTCTGTTTGAAGTCGTTAGAGGTGTCAAGATGGATATTGAGGAAATACCCGACCCGTTTCTCAGTCCATGGCTGCCCGTCTGCACCGCACTACTCAACCAGTGCAACTGTTGATGTTTTCTGCCTATTGCTGGAGTGAACAAATGACATACATATATATGTGGTAATTCCAACTAGCTTGTTAGGTACTAGATGGTATTGGGTTTCGTTGTATGTTGTTTGTGATTTGATCATTTGTTGTTGTGTTGTTTTTAATTGAGGTTATTTTTTATGTTAGGATTCCGTTATTGAACTGTGATTTCATTGTGGGTTTGATGTGGAATTAATTAATTAACTATTAATTATTCTAATTTCAAAACAGTGTTTTTTTCTCTGTATTGTGTCTGTACAGATTTAATCGCAAAGACTGTTTCAGTTGTGAAGCCGAGGTTATAGGGAACTGCAAGATGTTACGACCCAGTTAATAGAGCTACATATAATATGAGATTAAGTTAGTTTAATTAATATCAAAGAGTTAGATTTTTAATACTTGATGGAGAATTTTTCCCAAAAGGACAACATTTATGTTGGCGTTGATTGATTGGGTTCAAGTTCAAATACTAAGTTTTAAGCTTTCTGCTTTTAACACTTGGTCGTGTAATATACTGTTCGGCTGTTCGCTAAGATAACAGTTAACAAAGGACAACTGATTAAGGATGCATTCGGGTTTGTATCGTTTGAGAATAAGATTATAATAGTTATTTTGAGAATAAACTCAAAAGTAGTTATTCAGGATTAGGAATTTTTTATCTAGATGAGTTAAAATAAAATTGTTTGAATTAAGTGTATTGTTTTTTAAATAGTTTTCAATTTGGCATAAATTTTCAATTCGAGTTTGTTTAAATCATTGTTTGGTTTTAATCTAAGTAGAAGTAATAAAAAGTAACATATTACTTTTATGCACGAAGAGAGAAACTTCTTTGGCTATTATTTATAAGAGAAACTTCGTTTATTATATTCACAAATGTTCTTCTATAAAACAAATATGAAAAATTATAAATCTTTGTATTATCACTTATAAAAAAAAGGGAAAAATTATAATTTAAATTTGTCTTTTGAGTTTTGCATTTTTAAAAGATCTCTAATTTAGGACAATAAAAAATTACGAGACTGGAATACAATTTGCTAGTATTGATACAGCAGCATGATAAAAATCAATTGGATGGTACCATGATAATATAATCCCCAACTAGAATGTACAATTGAAAAAAAAATTAAAAAAAAAGAATACAATTTTACATTTTTTTTTTTAACTAGGCAAGCAATCAAAGCCATGGATTAAGATTGTATCCTAGCTTATAAATACTTGAAGAAAATATTGTACACCGGAGAAAAATAATACTTAATGGATGCTATACTTGATGAAAATCGTCTAATAAATACGCATATCACAAGGTAAACAAAAAGGCACAAGTAAATTATTCACATATTACACAAAATAAACATCTAATGTACACAATGTTACATCTCATGCTTGCTCAATAAAAGTTCTACAGCATATACTTTATCATAGCCTAAGAAAATCGAAAACAAAAATTTAACCAGCTTGGTGCCGCCTTTAATCTACACATAAAACTAAACCTTTTCCTTGCAAACAAGCTGGAACCAGTGGTTACTGGCTATCTAGCACCAGTTAAAGCTGACCCAATTTCTCCTGATTCATCAAAACATACAAATTCAAAGCTCAGCACAATAGGCATATTACTTCCGAAGGAAAACATTTGTGTATCAAAGTACCGGAGGCTACAATTAAATACAATGTACTAAAATTTAATTTTGAAATGAAACCTGGAGCATCTGCATTAGCTTAGGGTGTGTCTCCAAAAGCTGACAAAGCTTATCTCGGTCACTTAGTAAAGACTGCCACAACAAAAAGGCAAAAGCAAATAAATTTAGTAACTTTGCTAACAAATCCATTCATCATCATCCACTAGCACACTGGAAAATAGGTCATTACAAGTACCTGGATTGCCTCAGGAGAAGAGAAATACTGCTGCAGCGCTGCAGCTGAATCCTGTCGCAGTTGACTTGAGTTGCTGGTTTGACCAGCTTGGGAGGTTTGACTGGCTGGAAACTGGACTTGAACTGGGTCAACAGGACCAGCTGCAGGGGCCGGAGGTCTAGCTCCCAATTGCTGATTCTGATAGTACAGCTGCTGCAGTTGGGGGAAATGGAGTTGCTGCGGAAAACCTAGTGGCACCTGTGCAAACCCTAGAGACTGCTGCTGAATTGTCTGTGATGGGTGTGGCACTGAGGGTGGAGGCGGCGGTGGGGTTCGCTGCTGGGGTGTACCTGATGAGGAACCCACTTGCATGGGACGGTTCATAATAAGAGGAGCAAACGGGTGAGATGCAGGTATATTTGTGAGGCTCGGGTCATTACCTAGGGCTTGCTGTAAATGGGTTATTGGGTTTGAATAGGGTTGTGCAGGTAGTGGAGGCATATTCCTCATCGGAATTCCACCAGGACTGAAGTTCCAAGGAAATTTGTTCGCTTCAGAATTGAGCATAGCATTTGCTTGAAGCATATTGTCTTGCTGAAACTGTAATAATCAAGCATAAGAATAAGCACTCAATTCTAACATTCAAAAGAAAAGGAACTAGTTATATATGGCATTTACAACTAATACATATGTATCAATCTGTTAGACGTTCAAAACAATCTCCATTGACAAAAAAAACATGTTCTTCCTCTTTCTGAACTCTAAAAAAGGAAATTATAATTGACTAAGTGTTAATGGCAGAACTGTAAACCACAGAACTCAGAAAACATCAATATATGTATGATTGCCTAAGGTACTGTCAAGCATAACTAAGAAAATAAATATAAAATTTCCTTGGTTGTTTACCTGGAGCCCCATCAGTGCATTGGGAATGTTGACGTCAGAGGGCTGAAGTGGGAAACCACCAGGGATAGGTGGTGCCAAACCCCTCAATGGGTTTCCAAAAGGCACTGAATTACTTTGCACCTGGTCCAAGCCTTGACCAGGGGCTGGCATGGCACGGCCAGGTGGCGGCATAGGAGGAAGTGGCGGCTGATTACTAACAGGTGGCCCTGATCGACCTGGTAAAGGACCGGACAAAGGTGGGGGCCCACCAAGGGGCTGAGAAACAGGGGAAGCCATCATTTGTTTCTCATGTCTTTCAACAGGATTGTGGGCACTGCTGCTCTCCTTTTCAGGTCTGATATGTGGGCTCCGCCTTGTCTCGATCTCTACTGAATCTGGTGAGTTCTCTCCTGTGACAACAGGAGCCTGGAGACTATCATCAGGCTGGGGAAACAGGCCCTTGTCGTCAGAACCTGATTCCTCGTCAATATCAATATCTATTTCCTGCTCATCAAACAAATCAGGCTTGACCTGACGTGGCTTGTCTGCCTTGTCAGCATCACTTTCACTGTTATTATTCTTGCTAACAACAGGTGATGACCCCTTGACTCGAGGAGCATCAGCAGGTGCACTGGTACCTCCAGGGATGACTGCAGAGTTCTGCTTCTGACGAGCAATAAATTCATCAACATGAATCGATGGCGGTCGGCCACGTTGGGTTGAAACAACCACATTTGACCCGATGCTTGTTCCATCTATGTTTCTCTCTCTAGCCACATAATCATCCACATGCATGGAAGGTGGCCGGCTTGTATTGGGCTTTCTCTGACGAAATGTGTCCCTGCGTGTGGGGCCCATTGAGGTTGAGGCATTTGCCAAGTTATTCCCTCTCGAAAACGAACTCACAGGTTCGGGTCCTTCACGAAGCCGCTTAGCTGGTGGCTCACCTCCCAGAGCAAGTCGGCCCCTTGCTGACTGTGCAGTTTGTGGGAGTTCCCACACAAACTTCTCCATAAACCCTAAATATAGATATTCTTCTTCGTTCACTGAATTTGAGATGAATCTCCATGCATTAGCAAAGAAGAGAGAGGGTTCATTGACGATCGATATGAATGAGTTAGTAGCAGAGGGCATTAGCTGTGCTGTCATGATGACTGATCTGATAATGTCACTTGGGGGTTCCAGCTGTTCCTTCAGATCTATGGAAGGAAGACTGAGAGGTGGATCAGATGTTTTGAGGATGTTTGAAATAGATATCAAGGCTGCCTTCACCTGGAAAACAAAAAGAAATTTAGACACAAATGACCAAATAACTAGATACAATAAATAAGGTAACCTTTAGGATCTGATACTGAAACAGCAACAAGAACCCACAATGAACCGGCATTGTACACGATAACAATGCTTTCTGACCCAGTGCAGATAGTACCAGCATACATGCCAGTAACAACCGCTAAAAATGGTCACCAATTAGTGAAATACCCAATGGTAGGTTTGAATTTTCCAGCAAACGCCGTTTCAAATGTTATATGAACTTGTGCTGTACCTGGTGTGAGATTGATTTTCCAATAGTAGCAGTTGAGTCCCTATCTTCGATCTTTGTTTCAATTGTTTTTATTAGTTTTAAGATCTGACTCAATTTCTCTTTATAAAAATCTGAAGCAGGATCCAAATCACTTGGGAGTCCAAAAAGGAGCTTGAGCATTGTGATTCCCTCCAAGCTACCAAGGAAAACAATATAAAAAGAAATAGTACAAACAAAAATTAATATCAATATGTTAATGATGTAGAGAATGTGCGAGTAGAGATATAATGCATACAAACTCATGCACACAATAGTAAGTAAAAAACAACTTACCTCCCAGTGTCCATGAAAAGGGAGATGGTGGCAAGTGATAGTGCACAGACAATTTCTACCACAATATTGGGTCGTGACTCGGTCAAATTATGAGATCTCGAAAGCTTCTCGAAGCACATTAGTAAAGATGGAGACTGCAGCCACTCTTTTCTTTCCTGCTCTTGTTGACTGGCAGATTGTATATGAGAAAGGATTAAAGCAAGTGCACTTCTCCCTTGATCAGACGAGACAACATCCTTAAATGCAAGTGCACATGCTAACATCTCCTTCCCCACTGGCAGGCCCTGATTTTCATATTTTCAGAAAAAAAATTTTAAATAGGCAACAATGAATATCTTGATTGAGCCAGAAGGGGAAAACAAAAAAAAGAACCTGAAAAAGATTTGATAGATGGGATAGAAGCATAGAGCAATCATCAATGCTGACAAAATCATCATCCTTGTGCCTATATTCACAGAATCAATTTTTTTTTTTTAAAAAATAGAACTTTCTTTAAAAACAAAATTCATGTTGTGCATAATAAACTTACTCATTTTGCATGGAATCATTAGAAGGCTGTGAATTTAAAATGAGAGACAGAGAGTTCAGTAACGGGATCCTCCAAATGAAAGGTGTAACACTTGTAGAGTGCAGCTTGCACCTGTCTAAAATGCTCAACAGCGTCCTCACAGCACCAATTTTGCTAAACATTTCCTAAGTCAACAAAATTAAATTAAAGAGAGATTCATCTACCAGCAAATCAAAGTTGACCCACATAACAATGCCATGCAAGACAGGAATCAACCAACCAACCTTGCCTTTTGGGTGTTCCAACAAGCCAGCAAGAAAGTTTAGCAGCTGATGCACCTGCACAACCATACAAATGTGTGTAGAGTTTACACACATGTTAACAATGTGCATCTATCTAGATTTTAAAAAACATCATTTAGCCAAGCATACAAAATGCACCTTAAAAGCGTCCATATCTGAGAGCGTTGTTTGGTTGGCCATATCATTCAACCAAGACAATATAGGGTCTAGAAGAACAGTTGCACCCTCCATCCTTTGACATGAAAGACGAACTATAAAAACCCGGAGCATGTCTTGCATCACCATCAAACCCTGTGTATGACAAACTCATACATTAACATAACAACTATTAGTACACGAGCACAGTAGATTAAGTAGAGGGGATATGCTCACCGAGGTAGAGAAATTTAGAACCACCAGTGAGATACTCTCAAGTTGCGGAATCAGCTGAGAGAGTAGTTGGTTTAGATAGTGTGGTTGCATGTACCAGTTGACCTCTTTCTCACCCAGCGGACCCAAAATGGACCCAATACTGAGGTTTCTCACAGCACTTAATGGAGGAATCTCACTTTTCCATCGCCATATACCTTCATCTGGAAGTAAATCACCCTATTTATGCAAACAGACCAGTTAAGAAACAGCCACTTATCATCTGCAGAGAATATAATATATAAAAAACTAAAAAAGAGAAGTTAATGGGAAACATACAAGAAGGGAAAGCATACTGGAGGCATCCTTGGGTCCCACAGGCAGTTTAGCAGTGACATTTTCAAGAAGGCGGTGGAAGAGATTGGGAGCCGAGATGGCACACAGCACCCAGTCCTACTGCAGAGCTAGGAAATGACAGATCTGCTGCACAAGCTGCGAGTTTTGGACTATGATGAAAAAGAAAAAAAAAATAAATAAGACATTCTGGATAAATTATTAACAATAATGTAAATGAAGGAACAATTATATGCTTACCTGATCTCCCGATGCAACTGGAGGAGAGCTTTCAGTAATTTCTTGTTGCGATAAACCTCCTTTGTTTCCTAGAAAATAAAGCATTAGTACCTTAAATCTAAAGGGGCTGTTACCATTAATAATTGCTAGAGTTAATTGCAAGCAAACAGAAACTTTTATTAACTGGACGTTACTGGTGCATCTTACAAGTAATCTTAATTTACGCAAAGGACGTCAAGATAATACAATGGCTTACTTTTAATTTTCCTAAAACATGGATCAGCAGGAGAAGAGATGGGACCATGAGATCAATAAGCTCCTGTTCATGACTGCGGTCCAAAAGTAAATCTGCTGTAGAGCTTAACTCTGCTCCTTCATCAACCAGGTAATCTGAAGCAACAAAGGATGCAAAAAATCAATTCATTCCTAACTATATAGAACTGACATCTCAAATCGAGCATTTGCCCTAACCTTAAGGTTAAATCGAGGAAAATAGACTTACCATAACTATTTGACAAACGCTCAAGCAGATATTTGCAGTGAACCAAGACTACATAGATAAGTGTGATGGCACCTTCTTCAAAAAGAGTAGCAGCGATTGCCTGCATGAGGTATAATCAGAAATAAGTTCAGTACATCCCAAAGATTCACCAGACATGCCTTAAAAAATGTACACATAAGATTTACTGTCTCAGTATTTTTCCAAAGCTTTTAGCATTGGCCCGCACAGCAGTAATGACTTTACTCCATAGTTCAAAACCTAGAATCCTAAATAAGACCCACAAAACAACCATACTGCTATGCCATAACATTTACGAACAGTGCCACAAAAATAAAAAGGAATTCTAGGAACACCAAGAATTTCATCAGTGAAATAAGACCTAGCACTTCTAAATTGCAATCAAACAAACTTTTTTTTTTAAATTACGACTAAAACCAATGCACAGGGCTTGTTTCTGGCACAGGTACACTTTGTTAATCACAACCCTAACTGTACTAAACTTTCCATGGGCCCTAAACTCAACTAATATCAAGAAAACAATTTTTTAAGATATATTGGTCATCTTAAGGTGAAAACTTTTAGTGATGTAGTTATTGCTGTGACCTTTAATGTAAGGCACTATAGTCCCAAACAAAGAGAAAGGAGATGTTTGGTTCTTACAGGATCCTCTGAAATAAAAGCAAGGATACGGAAAGCAGTGGTGAGCTGTGCGATGGAAGTGCTTCTAAGGTCGGATCCCTCAAAGAACTTGTCTGAGACAAGCTTACCGAGAAGGTTGTCAATGATGTGGCCATCGGAGTCAATGGTATGATCAGAGACCACCATTTCTGCATCAATCGAGTCTGACACAAGCACGCTCCCTGATGACAAGTGTGCATCCCCGCCAGACGCTAAGACAGCTGCATACCGGAGAAGACCAATAGCTCCGTTCCTGCTTATTAAAAGTGTGAAGTTTGCAGTTTACTCCTAGGAGGCTAGGACCATTTTAATTATTTACAAAAAACCTTTCTCCATATTACTAATCCAATTAATAATTTGTAGATAAGAATATCATTTCTAGAACTTCACGAAATATTCAAGTACTTTGTGTTTAAGAGCACTTAAATTTATAGAGAAAGATTGGTTAGTGCAGCTACTTCCCAAGTTGCAGTCAAGTGAGAATCTTTTAATTTTTTTATTTTGCAACAGGAGTGAAAGTGAATATTCACATATATACAGATATGGTTTAATATTGTTACACCCCTTTATTGCAGTCTTAATCTGAAGGCATGACAACTTTATGCATGTGATTTCCAACATTTACCTATATATTACTCTAGCTTAAAATATCATTCCTATAATTTTTGGAGATAGTTTTCATACTTCATGGCTGTTTCAGAACCAAATGAAAAATGGTCATTTTAACTGGCCATACAATACAACAATAGGTCCAGTTAGGATTTGACAATTCACAAACAAATCACTACTGCAACTGGATCTGAATCAGGAACATACCTGTGATAAACAACCCCTGCATCGATCCACTCAAGCAAACGGGTCGGGGCATCCTTTCGGTTTGATCCTGGAGACGACAAATGGAGAGCCTTATGAAGATCAACAGCAATTCCGATCCAAGAGTGAAGCGACCAAGCTGTTGAATCAGTAACAAGCACTTCAAAAATCTCAGCAGCAGAGTGGAAGATAGCTAAGCTTAGAGACGATAATGAACCTGTATCATTAAGCACAAAAGCAAAACTTTAGAGTGTGGACAAGATACATTACTTAAATAGATATGCTTAAAGGACAATGGATAATGAAGACAAACTAAATCTATGTTCCTATATACAGGCAACACTGAACCAGTAAAATACTTATGATTGAAAGTTTTTCAGAATTTTTTCACACATTGGTTTGATTACGCAAAGCCTACAATAGAAGATAAAACTGTACCACTAGTAGGAGCAGCTTGGTCTTGATCTTTGTACGAGCACAGAGCATCCAGCAGAACTGACACTGCCTATATAACATAACAAATGGTTCATTAACAACGAAAAGTTGACAACAACAAAGCCTTTTGTCCCAAACAAGTTGGGTAGGCTAGAAATGGAACGCAATCAGACCAAAGGCTCATCAATAATGTTCCTTTTTCAAGTCCAATAATACAAGTTCTGAGTTTACAAAATTACCTCAGGAAAATAGCCTATGGCTAACAATGCTTGACGACCGGTGTCATACCTGCAATAATTAAGATAATTTCTTCAAGAAAATTTCATATATGCATTGCCCACCTGAGTATCAGCACAGCATGCGACTATTCAAATGGCAATTTCAGTGTTAGTTGGGCTTGACATATTCGACCATGTGAAACCATTTTTTACGTAAGCTGTTGCCGCTGGAGGCAACACCATAATCATCTATGGTACAGGACATGAATTAGAAATGATGAGTCAAAACACAGATAATGAACCTCGAGATAGCACAGAGTTCCCACAAAAGCCAAAGCAGTTCATCAGAATTGGGAGCAGCCGCAAGCAATCTATCAACAAGAATCACCTGACAGCATACATCAATAAACTAGAACAGCCTTTTTCATGATCTTACAACAGTAAAAGTATTGTGTTTGGAAACAAACCACTCTAACGTGGAGTTCTGTTATCGTGGCGACATCTTGAGGATGGCAAAAAAACCCCTTCGACAGAAGAACAAATGCCTGTCTTAGAGTTAAGCATTCGGCTTTGTTCAGATCCTCTACATCTTTGAGAGAGAAAACCACAAGTTGACTAAGTACATCTCTCTCTTGGGATAAGTTGACTACCGATCATTGAGCTTCTCTCGGCTCGTCTTCTAATTTTGTTCTTTTATGCCCCTGATATAAGTACAAAAGGTAGTTTATTACAATTCTAGGATTATGAGTCCAACGAAATTAGAGCAGTGTTAAATAGATTAAAGAATGAGTACATTGTATTGCTAACCAAAATTATAATCCATATATAATAACTGTTATTTCTCTTTTTATTCAAATACCAAACTAACAATGCTGGTAGCCGCAATTATATGACTGATGCACAAATTGTTCTTGCTTTCCTTTTTATGGATTGAAACTTGAAACTCTCAAGATCACCATTCTTAATGCTAGTTTCCAACTGCTTAGATAAATTTACATGTCTTTTTCATATCACATATTCTTTTCACCTTGCATATTCTGATTTTATATATAGCAAGATACATGCTTTCTTTTAAAGAGCTTACAAAAAAAATTAATGTTTATGTTTACCATCATTAGAAACTAATAACATGTACAGGATAACAGTTCTAATGTCTCTAAACCTAAGTAATAGTACATGAGTAAAAAAGGCAATATGGGGAACTTCAAAAGTAGTCAGTTCTTTAGAACATTTTTGCCGAGTACCACCATAGAATAACATGTTTATTTAGTTCTTTAGCATATTTAGTACATAAAAGCCAACAAAATATGGTTCAGGTTTTCTTTGCACACTATCCTTGATGTTTCTAATAAATTTTAATAGATGAAAAAAGGAGAAAGTAATAAGAAAGATTGAACATTTGACGTACCAGATCTAAGTATGTACCTTCATATATATATGAGAGAGAATAATTGGTACTCCTAGGAGATTGAGATCAGCTAAGTATATTCAGGAAAGAAGAATTTTGAAGAAGGCAAGCTCATCAAATAAATTCTAGGTTTTAGTGAAATCAAAATTATAGCAAAAACCATATGGACTCATTTTAATCTATGAAAAGATGATCATGAACACATTTTTGAAATTAAATTATCCCTCTTGTACCAGCTAAGTACACTTTCATGCTTCTTTTTATTTAAAAAAAAAAACAAAAGGCACTGCGACCAAAATAATTTGGGGTAATTATTGTGTCGTGCTTGCCCCAGGTGCTTGGCAATTTTCTCATTACTATCAACACAGTAAAATTTGATCCTTTCTATTATAAAATTCTCAACATAACCGATCAAAAAATTGTAGAGAGGCTAATTACTTATGCATTGCTAGAAGGAGGTCATCCAAGATGTCGCTGCATATTGTCCACCAGAAAATTCTTTTCACTAAAGTAACTATTCTAGCATTATTAGAAGTCCCAACTCAAGTAAAGAAAATAAATGGAAATTATTTCTTAAATTACCTAGCACGATGTTTCACTTTGGGATCATACTCCACCCAAACAACTCAACGTAATCTTATTTGATACGCTATGAATAAAATCACAATTCAGACCTACAAAGCCACTGTGCAAGCTAAGAAACTGGCATTGAAAATAATTGCTGGTGGGGGCAGATTAGTCAAATTCTAGTGAAGATAAAGAATTTGGAATCATTACCTCAGTTGTTTGGCAGAAAAGAACAATGAAGGAGTTAAATGGAAGGTCATTTCGGTCATAAGTTAAGGTTCCATCAATTATTCTTGAAAGAATAGGACGTGTGAAAGCATGGCCATGCTTCGGAGGGTCTGAAGAACAGTTTTAGTTGTACTTCCACAAATAAAAAAATATCTGTCAAGATCATCTTATAATGCTTCATTTCTAACTATTGGCAGTTCAATTAGATATTATAGGACAACTGAGGGAAGGAGGTACCTTTCTACCCCCACAATATGTGCACTGGTATTTAGTTCAATAGGTGCATGAGCACAGGGATTTAGTTCCCTTGATGATCCATGAAGCACTGGTAACTGAAAGTCTGAAACACATATCAATTATAGAATGGTCATTTGTTGCAGAGATTATCATACATGATTTTTAGAACTCGAGCAATATTAATAGATACAAAGTAAACATTAAGGAACAGCCAACCTTTATTTCATGGATTATCAGACGAAATAGAAACCTAATTTAACAACAGACATTTGTAAGAAGACTAAACTATTCTGATTTTAATAATAACTATAAATAATGGTTAGTAGAAGGAACTAAAACATAAATTTTACTCATCTAAAAATTTGAATGAACCAATCATTGATTGAACTTCATGTACTAAGAATAAAATCTAGTTAGATTTAAGATGTTTAGATTCTTAATATCTTATTAACTAAGCAAATCATCAGATATTTATCAAAAGATTTGTTGTTAAAAGATCACGGAACAATATTAACTCAAGTATCATTCGCCTTCTCCAATCAAGCAAATCTAGCTATCCTAATACCAAAAATTAATTAAAAAAGAACCCCCCCCCAAAAAAAAAAGAAAATACCAAATCAAGTAATATGAGCAGAAAAAAAGAATATCTAGATACTTTTTGTCTCAACCATTCTTCATCAGAGATGAGCCAGTTAAGAAAGTAATAGATTGGGGGTAGAGAAGGAGCAAAAGGGCTCATCATGGGATGTATAATAAGTGTTAATAATAAATTTATATAGTAATTAACTTCAAGTGCATATCACGGCTACAACTTAATGATTCAATACTCCAGGGTTTATCTGCACTTCGACATAATGGAAACTTAATGACTTATTCTCAATAACAACAACCAAACAATAATGAAATCACAGTTTTAATTGACCAGACTATGTGATAAAAAATTATATAAAAAAAAAATCTTCTGAAGCTCCTTCATCTATTTGGTAATTATTATTGGCCAAAATCAGCTAAAGAAATTAATTTTTTTTCCCGATAAAAATAAGAAATTTCTGGTAAGACGTAACAGTGAAGTTCATATAGACCTGAATTTTATGTGGGCCAATATATTCACCGAGGAGAATCCAGCGGGGTATGAAGGGATCTTGTCACACCCCGAGAGAGCATTTTTTTTTTTTCTCAGAATGTACACAACTTAACAGCAATCATAAACTGAGCATCATTAAAATAATAAAGTCTCAAATACAAAATTAGGTCCATCCGACCCTAAACGAGTTTATAATCTCGCAGCGGAAAAGATACTAATATAACAAACTTCTCATAATATCTAATAAATAATCTTAAACTACTCATAAATAAAAACTAAATAACTTCTAGATTAACTCCACGCAGCGGCTCCAGCTATTAGCAATAATCTTACTCCGACACTGTCTCTGTGGATTAAAAATGGGGGTGAGTATAATTTTCAACTCAGTAGGAACAATCTCGACTTCCAACCTCTAGAAGTCAATTTGAGATAAATTCAAAGATTATATAATTTAATAAATCAACTTAATGAAATGCATCAAAATTCAACTACTTGTCAACACAATAAAATGTGTACTTTCTTTGGAATATATCAAAATAATCATCATAAAAAGTATTTTATTTTGGGGAACCAACGTCATCAACATACTTTGGCCACACTTTGGAATGGATCCAGACTACTTCAGTAAGGAACCATTTCGCACTCCCAACACCGATGGAGTGGCATTTCCACCTGCCACAGTGGAAATACGTTCCTTCTAACACCCTGAAGGAACCGACTTCCGCCACGTCTGACGGACTACTAATCCCGAAGGAATCGCCAACCAGGTACCGGTTAAATATAATCAGTTCTCCTCGTGTGAAATTTTAATCATCAATTCTATTGACTTCCCCATAAAACATACTTTCACCTTAATAAATTTCATATATCACCAATTTATAATCATACAAAAATAGTATAAAGTTTTTAAATAAATAACGTACTAGTTATGTAATCGTTAAATAATTAATGAAATGGAACATACTAGTCTCATATTATTCATAAATGCTAGTAATATTATCATAATCAGTTCTGAAAATTTTATAATGTATAAGTTTTACTCAAAATAAATTACTAATAGCAAGGTTGAATATTTAAAATAAGAAATATTATTTGTTTGAATATAAAATCATTATATCCTTTGATTTCTAAAATCAAAATGACATATATTATATTTATATTGACTCATGAAGTTATAATAAGGTTCTAGAACTTTTTACCAGTTGTCCAACGAATCAAAATTTACTAAAATCGGAGTTAAAATGAAAGAGTTATGATATTTCAAAGTATGCGTGGGAATCAAAATGGAATTTCAGAATTTCTGAAAAATGTGTTGCATGGACTGGGATTCGAACTCTAGAACCCATGCAACAACACCTTAGCGGCTCAGAGGCGACCAAATGGACTACATACCTTTTGTGATATTTGACCGAATGATATTTATTTATACAAAAATACACTGTTCAACCTTTCTTCCCCAACAGAACCGCGTTTTTCACAGTTTAAAAACTGTTTTCCATTTTCATGGTAAAACATATATAACTATATCTTTATATCTATTCTAAATGATTATACGTTACTACTTAATATTATTTTGGATCAAATTAATCAAATGGGATTGAAATTCAAAAGGAAGAGAATGGAACAACAAAGGTCGGGACGGCCCCTACCTTAACGACGAACTCTTCGGGGAGACACCGTACGCCCTTCCTGCTATAGCCCGCTCCTGCCCAAACTCCTTCTCGCTCTCTCAAACTCTCTGAACTCGTTTATTTGTGATTTTGATTTGGTTTGAGAACTTGATGAACCATGCACCTCTATTTATAGCTAAGGTTTTCATCTACCAAACTCCCATAATTTACACATGCTATTTACAACCGATTTCGGCTTCTACAAGTTCACACTATGCAGTTGCAAAGTTTTACCATCTTCTTCTCGCATTAATGGCTATGTCTAATCATGTTTCACCATGAACACCACGTGTTTGTTGAAATGCCTGAGAGAAGGCCGAGATTATTGACCATTTTAACACTTTTTTTGTGTGAAATCAGTAGCCCACACTTCCCTTACGGCTATGTAAATAGTTGGGCGGCTAGATTAGGCTATTACCTCATGTGTTAAATGGATTTGTATATGTTAACATTTGAATGACTGTTATGTGTTTGACAGAATGCTTAAATGACTAACATATCATTCTTATTCATTAGTATTGGTTTAGAATTAAGCTACTGTTATAACAGATCTCATCTAAGGCAGATTTGGTGGAGGAGCAGCAAAAGATGTGTTGTGGGCAGGCCTGGCAAGGGGCGGATTTTGTGGAGGATATGTCAAGGTTTTTCAGGTGCCGCGAATTTGACGGAGAACTTTAAAACGTTAAAACTTCAGAATGAGATAGAAAGTAATTAGATCTTAAAAAGTAGCCTTGAATTAAAATTTTGGATTCAAACCTGGTTGAAAAGAAGCAAGGTAGGCAAAAATTAGAAATCAATATGTTGGTACAATATTAAAGTAATGACTCAATCAATCAAAGGAGCCGATGCTTAATAGGGAAAAATTCCAAGAAATTAATGGAAGTGACAAAACTTTAACACAACAAATTAAAGTACTTGGAATTTGAAGTAAATAGAAAAAAATAACCCAAAAAACTTCAACGTACCTGAAATATGTGTATCTCGCCAGAGATTATGAGAAGTGCTTCACCACCCCCTTCATTTTTCTGTAAAACGATGGAAAGAGACTAAGGGGGCGACGACCCTCCACCTGGATTTGTTTGTGCTGTTGTGCCTTCAGTTTCCATAGGGTTCGGTGGAGAGGAAAGAGGAGGGGCAGGGTGCGGCAGTGTTGGTGGGAAGAGGATGTGGAGACGGAGAGACGGAAGTGGGCAGGTGTAGGTGGAAGGAGGAAGCGATGGAGAGGAAGACGGAGAACTAAATCTTCTCCGCTGCACTAAAAGTAAGAGAGAAAGAAGAACGGTAATTTTCTCTGTTGTCGTCGACGAGAAAGAAGAGAGAAGAAAGAAATATCAACGGAATATCTTATTTTTTAACCCTTAAAACTTGGAATATCAACGGTCAGATTTCCGTGTCGCTAGCGGAAACAAAATAACGGACCACGACACCCACGGTTTTTAATTAATAAAATAAAATAATATACACTGTAGATTAAGCAAAGCACTTCTTTGAATCCTTTTATAATTAGAGAAATTGCTCATTGTTTTACATATGAATGAAATCGTGTGACTTATTGAAAGTTCTGATTTTGATTTCATCTCCATGATGCTCTAAAGTTCTGGCCGAATGTTCATTTGCCATCTGGCGCAACATTCATATTGATTGGTTTGCATTAAACGTGTTGTTGCAATGTTCATTTGCCATCTGGCGCAACATTCATATTCATTTAGAATGTGTAATTTTAAGACCTTTAAAAGGCTAACCAGATCTGAAGTGCCAAATGGAAACCAAAACACATTAAACGTGTTGTTCCATTTTGTCTTTCTTATTTTTTCTTACTGTGTGATGCTGAAAGAAAATTAAAAGACACTACACCTCACAAAACTAGTCTTATACTCTTATAAAAGCAGCATATTATTTATGCATCCATCATTCTCTGATTTCTACACGAGCCACAAATTGAATCAGATCACAAAAGCGAGTTTCTTTCTCCAGATGCTCCGTGCTCACCTTCCCCTTCTAGCGATGGATGGACGAAGTTGATTTCGCCGCCTCTAAGACTAAGACCTCTTGCGCCTTCCCCTTTGCCAACTAATTTGGGCGGAGTAGTATGCAAGAAATTTCTGCGAGAGAGGGAGAGGTGAGAGAGCTAGCTAGTGCGAGAGAGATAGGTAGGAAGTCTGAGAGAGAGAAGAGATGGGAAGTTGGAGCGATTTCTTTGCTCTCTTTCGAAGCGTAGCAGGTAGGAATCGTATCCTCTACCGCCTTTAGTGTCGACCTCTCTTTTGAGAAGTTGGATTAAAATCCAACGACGGGCGCAGAGGGGAAAAAAAGATAATATGCTGAAATCAATACTGTGGTGTCCGATTTTCTCAGAGGGACGGCCGGACGGAGAGGAAATAACGAAACAAATCTAAAGTATTAATATAAAATATAATAATAATAACAATAATAATAATAATAATTAAATTAAATTCTGTGGTGTCCGATTCCGTTTTTTTCCGATTTCGACACGCCAATCTGATCATTCATTTTGATCTTACGCAAACTGTCCCACTCCTACCCAAACATTAACCCAGCCCCAGACCAATCCGCATCTCGACAGTCGTTTAAAAGACTGTGCCGAGCAGTCCTTTTAGTCTGTCCGTCCGATCTGAATCTAACGACGCACAAGAGACTTAGCGAAAAACCACTGTCGAGGGCTTGCCCTCCCTGTCCGATTCGTGCCTGGGGCCACTGTCAGATTCTCCTTCTCCGCTGCTCCGATTGGCTACTCGCCACTGGACCTTCCTAAACGTCTCTCCTTCTCCATCGACGCCTCTCCTTCTCCATCGCCATCTCCGACTCCATCCCAACTCCTCCTACCTCCGTCACAGATCCAAATATCGAGCTCCTCCCATTTGCGCCGCTACCATGGTGTCTCATCCCAATGCGCCATTCATCGACGACTCCGACAATCCGTTACTCAATGACTTCGTTTTCCCTCCTTTTGATGTCGTCGAGGTCAAGCATGTTCAACCTGGGATCAAAGGCCTCATTCATAGACTCGTATGTTCACATTTTATTTCCTTTCTTTTATTTGATGTGTTGTGGGCAGGCCTGGCAAGGGGCGGATTTTGTGGAGGATATGTCAAGGTTTTTCAGGTGCCGCGAATTTGACGGAGAACTTTAAAACTTCAGAATGAGGTAGAAAGTAATTAGATCTTAAAAAGTAGCCTTGAATTAAAATTTTGGATTCAAACCTGGTTGAAAAGAAGCAAGGTAGGCAAAAATTAGAAATCAATATGTTGGTACAATATTAAAGTAATGACAAAACTTTAACACAACAAATAAAAGTACTTGGAATTTGAAGAAAATAGAAAAAATTAACCCAAAAAACTTCAACGTACCTGAAATATGTGTATCTCGCCAGAGATTATGAGAAGTGCTTCACCACCCCCTTCATTTTTCTGTAAAACGATGGAAAGAGACTAAGGGGGCGACGACCCTCCACCTGGATTTGTTTGTGCTGTTGTGCCTTCAGTTTCCATAGGGTTCGGTGGAGAGGAAAGAGGAGGGGCAGGGTGCGGCAGTGTTGGTGGGAAGAGGATGTGGAGACGGAGAGACGGAAGTGGGCAGGTGTAGGTGGAAGGAGGAAGCGATGGAGAGGAAGACGGAGAACTAAATCTTCTCCGCTGCACTAAACGTAAGAGAGAAAGAAGAGCGGTAATTTTCTCTGTTGTTGTCGACGATAAAGAAGACAGAAGAAAGAAATATCAACGGAATATCTTATTTTTTAACCCTTAAAACTTGGAATATCAACGGTCAGATTTCCGTGTCGCTAGCGGAAACAAAATAACGGACCACGACACCCACGGTTTTTAATTAATAAAATAAAATAATATACACTGTAGATTAAGCAAAGCACTTCTTTGAATCCTTTTATAATTAGAGAAATTGCTCATTGTTTTACATATGAATGAAATCGTGTGACTTATTGAAAGTTCTGATTCTGATTTCCTCTCCATGATGCTCTAAAGTTCTGGCCGAATGTTCATTTGCCATCTGGCGCAACATTCATATTGATTGGTTTGCATTAAACGTGTTGTTGCAATGTTCATTTGCCATCTGGCGCAACATTCATATTCATTTAGAATGTGTAATTTTAAGACAATTAAAAGGCTAACCAGATCTGAAGTGCCAAATGGAAACCAAAACACATTAAACTTGTTGTTCCATTTTGTCTTTCTTATTTTTTCTTACTGTGTGATGCTGAAAGAAAATTAAAAGACACTACACCTCACAAAACTAGTCTTATACTCTTATAAAAGCAGCATATTATTTATGCATCCATCATTCTCTGATTTCTACACAAGTCACAAATTGAATCAGATCACAAAAGCGAGTTTCTTTCTCCAGATGCTCCGTGCTCACCTTCCCCTTCTAGCGATGGATGGACAAAGTTGATTTCGCCACCTCTAAGACTAAGACCTCTTGCGCCTTCTCCTTTGCCAACTAATTTGGGCGGAGTAGTATGCAAGAGATTTCTGCGAGAGAGGGAGAGGTGAGAGAGCTAGCTAGTGTGAGAGAGATAGGTAGGAAGTCTGAGAGAGAGAAGAGATGGGAAGTTGGAGCGATTTCTTTGCTCTCTTTCGAAGCGTAGCAGGTAGGAATCGTATCCTCTACCGCCTTTAGTGCCAACCTCTCTTTTGAGAAGTTGGATTAAAATCCAACGACGCGCGCAGAGGGGAAAAATAGATAATACGCTGAAATCAATACTGTGGTGTCCGATTTTCTCAGAGGGACGGCCGGACGGAGAGGAAATAACGAAACAAATCTAAAGTATTAATATAAAATATAATAATAATAATAATAATAATAATAATAATAATAATAATTAAATTAAATTCTGTGGTGTCCGATTCCGTTTTTTTTCCGATTTCGACACGCCAATCTGATCATTCATTTTGATCTTACGCAAACCGTCCCACTCCTACCCAAACATTAACCCAGCCCCAGACCAATCCGCATCTCGACAGTCGTTTAAAAGACTGTGCCGAGCAGTCCTTTTAGTCTGTCCGTCCGATCTGAATCTAACGACGCACAAGAGACTTAGCAAAAAACCACTGTCGAGGGCTTGCCCTCCCTGCCCGATTCGTGCCTGGGCCCACTGTCAGATTCTCCTTCTCCGCTGCTCCGATTGGCTACTCGCCACTGGACCTTCCTAAACGTCTCTCCTTCTCCATCGACGCCTCTCCTTCTCCATCGCCATCTCCGACTCCATCCCAACTCCTCCTACCTCCGTCACAGATCCAAATATCGAGCTCCTCCCATTTGCGCCGCTACCATGGTGTCTCATCCCAATGCGCCATTCATCGACGACTCCGACAATCCGTTACTCAATGACTTCGTTTTCCCTCCTTTTGATGTCGTCGAGGTCAAGCATGTTCAACCTGGGATCAAAGGCCTCATTCATAGACTCGTATGTTCACATTTTATTTCCTTTCTTTTATTTGATGCTGGAGATGTACGAATTGTTGTTTTGTTTGACATTGATTGTGCGTGCTTGTAAGAGGGGATCTGGTCGAATTGCAGACGTCAGTGGAGCCTACGTGGCCTTCGTTCTGCTATTGAAGGAATTCAGGTTATAAAGCTGATCTTTTGCCAAAAAAATAAAAAAAGGAAGATTTCTTTTTTCTCCGATATGCTATAGGAGGCTTCTCATCAATGGAAAATCAGTCCTCTGAAGGAGGTGGCGGAGGCGGAGAAGGGGTGGCGGGAGGAGGTGGAAGGAGTTGGGATTGAGTCGGAGATGTCGATGGAGAAGAGGAGACGTCTAGGTGGGTCCATGGCGAGTAGCCAATCGGAGCAGTCAAGCGGAGAAGGAGAATCTGACAGTGGGGCCCAGGCACGAATCGGGCAGGGAGGGCAACCTCTCGACAGCCATTTTTCGCTGAGTCTCTCGTGCGCCTTTGATTCAGATCAGACGGACAGAATAAAAAAACTGCTCGGCATAGTCCTTTTAAATGACTGTCGAGGATGCGGATTGAGCCCCAGACTCCTACGAGCCGGATCCATATCCTTTGAAATCTTATTAAGATCTTATTAAGATTTCCAGAGTAGACATCTTTGAGCGTGGACCGTCCGATCTAAATAGACGGTTCGGATCTAAATCGCTCTATTTATTCCTAAAAATAAAACAAACAAAGAGGTTTTTTCTCCATCTCTCTCATCTCCGCCTCCTCTTCTTCCCCTCCGCCTGGAAACCTTCCTTTTTTTTCTCTGCAAGCTGCCTGGAACTCCTTGTGTGCTCAAGTTCTGCAAAATCGTTGTTGAACCTAAAAAAAAAATGCATCTAGTTTAGATGGAGAGCAACCAAATGAAATAAAGTGAGATGCATTATTCATCTATCCAATATATATATATATATATATATATATATATATATAATTTTGCTATGGTGAGTTGCAACTCACGGGGGTCTAGTGAGTCGCAATCCGGGCCATTCAATTCGCTCTAAGATCCGTGCAGATCTGATAGAGCGATGTCGTTGAGGCATTATGAATTTCCGTTCCGTCTGCTCCGTTTCCTCTCTCTCTCTCTCTCTATTTCCCCTATCTCCTCCATCTCTCTCTCTCTCTCTTTATTTCGCATCCTCTTTAAAATTGCCTCCTCGTGAAAACCCTAGATCGGAGCTCCGATTCTTCGTCTCGATCTCTCCCTCACACTCTTTTCGAGAGCAACAAAAACCTAGATCGGAGCTCGTCCTGTTCGTCTCGCTCTCTCTCTCACACTCTCTTCAAGAGCAACAAAAACCTAGATCGGAGCTCCTCCTCTTCGTCTTGCTCTCTCTCTCTCATCGAAGATCCTCCTCTTCGTCTCGCTCTCTCTCTCACACTCTCTTCGAAACAGAACAAATTGAAGAGCAACAGAAATCCTAGATTGGAGAGCAACATCGGCTGGAGAGCAGCACCGACTGGATCGGAGAACGTCGACTAGATCATAGAGCATCGCACAGGTTCTATCTCTTTCACCTCTCCTTCTGTATTGGTTTAGGGTTTCCCTTAAGTGCACAGGTTCTGTACTGGTATTTTCCAGTTCTCTCTCTCTGTACTGGTATTTTCCCTCTGTAATGGGATTTTCCCTCTTTGTACTGGCATTTTCCCTCAAGTTGCGATATCTCTCTCTGTACTGGATTGGGGGTGGGGAGGGGGCTTCGAGGGCTTATGAAGTTGAGCTTAATCAAATGCAAGAACATAACCATTGGTAAGTGAAGATGATTTCTGTACTAATTTCTCTTTAATTAGTCCATGTGTATTAATTTCTATTTATTTTCTGTTTAATTTGGCTCTTGGAGATAAGTGAAGAATAGGTTATTGGATACAAGTGAAACAGAGAGCATGTTTGAGGATGTGTGTTAATTTGCTTTACAAGTGTGTTAATTTGCTTTGAGACTATGTGAGTTATTTGATCTGTACCAGTGTATTATTGGATCTGTAACAGTTTTATTGGAGTTTCTTTACAAGTGTGTTAATTTGCTTTGAGATTATTAATATCTGTATATGTGTCTGGATGTGTTATTGGATTTGTTTCTGTTTCTGTACCTATTAATATCTGAATGTGTTATTTACATGCGTGTTTGGATCTGTACCTCATTTGAGATACTAGTTCTGTACCTCTTTGAGATAAATTTGCTTTGAGCTCTGTACCTCGTGTCTAGATGTTAATTTGCTTTGAGAAGCCTGGCAAGTATAGTCAATGTTGTGCTTGCATTTAATTGCTCTTTTAAATTACAAAGAATTGTTGTTATTAAAACTGTTATTTACTTTTTGCGTTTCTAAGCTTGTATGTACCAGTTTACTAGTTCAATTTACTTTTGAACAAATTTCTGACGCATGCATTTCTAAGCTTGCCACTCATTATTGTTAAATTGTCAGTTTACTTTTTGCGTTTCTATTCTTATTTGTAAGGTTCATATTGTTTACCTGCATTTCTATTCTTATTTGTAATATACTAATATTCATACTGTGTACATGTGGAACTAAGTAGAGTTCTCAAATGTGTTCACAGAGCACATCATCACTTCAGATGTGTTCCTGCTAGCAAACGTACCATGACCCCTTTTTATCATAAAACAAACCATTCTAAGCCATCTAAAATCAACATCTCCAGTCAAAATTTATCTCCCTACTACTTATCACAAACAACACGTGAGAAGAAATAAACCTCTAACATATTTTTATTAGTCTAAATTTGACTACAAAACCCCTACATCAGAATAAGAATTGTAGTTTCATCCTCCACAATAGTTCTCAGCAATCTCCCTCCCTGAGTGGTTCTACATTGCTTCTACTTCCCTTATCATCAGCATCTGTGCTTGTCTAGGTTGAGCCCACATGTCATAGGTCGCTTCAGCAGTTCCCTCAAACTGGATAGGTAATTCTTCAATGTCCACCATGTTCAGCACCTGTTCCTTCAAGGTGGGAGTCCACAAAGCTGACCAGTAATAGTAAAAAACTGATTTTAGTACCATATAGCCTCAACGAAGCCTGATTACATAAGTTGTACCAAGTATGGTACAACTTCTAACACAGGTCCTAAATTTCAAAAGTGAAATCATACACAAAAGAGAAAAAAAAATCAAACTACAAAACTAGTTTCTGAAACTGTTAAGACACAAATGTAACTCTGGCACTGCTGTTGCTATCCAATTTTGCCATCGTTGTTGCTAGCAAATTCTTCACTTATCTCGAAATTTGTCTCCAAAGGCCTAATTAAACAATAGAAATAAACAGAAATTAGTAATATGGTATTTTAAATGGCAATTCATGTTCCTGACAAATTTTGTGATTAGCTTTTTTATCATCTTTTGCAATTAGCTTACCAAGCTTTGTTGTAAGGTCCGAAAATTTTATTTTTGTTGTAGGTTCTGACTAGTGCGATATCCCAACCAAATAGCCAACTAACATTTTACTGGTACAATATGCTATTCAATTTGTAACCAGTGAAACCAAGGTTATATCAGATGACTAAAAAGTCTAAAGTCTAAGCCTTTTATCCCAAACAAGTTGGGGTAGGCTAGAAATGACACCCCGACCCTGGTCATTTCTTGTATATATGGCTGAGGTTTTACGCTGGCTCGCCAAGCCTATCGCAAGCATGCGGGTTTGAACCCTAGACCTCTTAGAAGAGAGTCAAGTGCTCTTACCACCTGAGCTACTAGACCACATGTAGATGACTAATTTAACTAATTTTTTTTTTAAAAAGAAAAACGACCAAATAGCCTTATGTATTCCCAACATGCAATTAACCCTTCAGTAAAAGAAAAATTAAAGAAAAAATTATCAACAATTGAAAATCACAGAAATTACTGATTAAGGAAACTAGTCAAGGTGAGAGAAAGAGAGAACCTGTTCACGAAAGGAAGGTGCTGAAAAGTTCTGAGAGTAGAGAGGAGACAAGGCGCGTTCAGAGGAGGCAACTACACAGATCGTGAGGAGGAGAGAGAGACAGAACTGATCAGAGGAGGCAAGGCGTGCGGATGCGCTCTCATGCTCTTAGCGCTGATGCTCTTCGATCTACTGTCGGACAGTTCTAGGGGCTTGGGGAGGCGCTGGCTCAGATCTATTTTGATTTGGAAGAGAGTGAGAGAGAGACGGAACGGAGTACGGAGGATTAAACTCTATCCAACGACTCATCATCGCGCATTGATCTGCACGATTTTTAAAACAAATCCGACGGTCTGGATTGCGACTCATCATAGCCTCTGTGAGTTGCAACTCACCATAGCAAAATTCTATATATATATATATATATATAGAGAGAGAGAGAGAGAGAGAGAGAGATTGACTAAAGTATACTCCAGCATATAGATAGCCCGTATGCTGGAGTCGTTTCTCACAATCTAAAATGCATACAGTCGATCCGAAACTTTCAAATTGTTCTCCATATTGAAATCTCCTAGGAAACTAAAATTTATATTTTTTTCGAATTTTTTTACTTATTATGCTATTTTAAAAAAAAACATTGTAAAGGAGTTGTAAAGGAGTATTTCTGGCCCTTCAATTTGAAAATAGCATAATATATAGCAAAAAAATTCGAAAAAATGTAAAATTTGGTCTTGAAGGATATTTTTACATGGAGAACAACTTGAACGGTTTGGATCGACTATTTGAATTTTAGATTTTCAAAAACGACTCTATCATACGGGTTTGATCCGTATGCTGGAGTATACATTAGCCAATCTATATATATATATATATATATATAGAGTTTAGCTACGGTGAGTAGCGAATCACGGACCCTCCGGTGAGTCGCGACCAAAACTCCTAGATCTAGATCAAAATGACCGATCCATAGCACGGATTGTTAGAAAACTGCTCAATTTTAATTTTGTGACTAATTACGCTTAATTAATCCAATTAAAACACAAGCAACACGAGATCTAGTACATAAGCTCATTCGACACAAGAGAATAAGGTGGAATTTGTACCTCCCGTGAAATCGTATTCACGGGGCTCGATCCTACGGCATGGGAATCGATGGGGTGCTTCTCCTTCTTCTTCTCCAAATCGCCTCGAGTCCACCTAGAGATTAACCAAGGTCTAAATCGATTCGTGCTAGCGATTCGATTAGAACAAACCTAATCCTAAGGATCAACCCTCTTCAAGAATCAACCTATTTGATTTTGGTGGAGAGTTGTAGCTCAACACATGAGCATATGGAGGAGAGGAGGAGAGAGTGGCGCCGGCCAAGAGAGGGAGAAAGAGGGTGCGGCTAGTCCAATTTTGCATCTATACATCTCTATATATAGTGCACAATCCCTACCTACCACCAACCATCTATTTACAAGAATGCCACTCTCACCTACCATTAGGGCCGGCCACATTATGGGCTCACATGGGCCTCTCATCTCATTTAATTAGGCCTCTAATTCACATAATTAGAAGCTACTCCAAATGCTCTTCAATTGGGCTATATATTTAATACATAAATATTGGCCCAATAAATTAATATAACTATTTATATTAAATTGTGTCGAGCTAAAATAATTATTAACTAATTAATAATTATTCTAGGATTAGCTAATACATTAATTTATTTCAATATGATCCATTTGACTTAATTAATTATAACGGTATATAATTAATTAATCAACTTATCATATTTCCGCAATACGAACTATTGCGAATAAATAAATAATGCATTGTCTTGGTCAAAACTCTATTTTGTGTGACCCTTTGAGGATTTATGCTAAGTTGGACATGGAATTAAATCGCTATTTAATTCCAATAATCATAAGCGGTATCTAGCAACACGTTATGATTCCCAATTCGCATAAATAGTGTACTGCTACAGTATTTTAATCATGCATAAGAGAATAAAAATATTTCTCTATTTTGATTCTTATGTCTCACGATATCATCGTATAATCCAAGATAGGAATGTGTCATTCTTGCAGATTATACGTTTCTTGATCTAGAGTTGATCGCTTAGTTGTGCGCATACGATCCAACTCCATCAAGGGGCCCAAACAGATATCGTCACTCACTAAGTGAATTAATGAGGGACATACGGTTTTCTTGATGATTAGCTTTTTCCCGCACAATTCAAGAGAACGTAAATCAAGTCCGTATAGCAGCCCTTAACGGGAATCAGCGGTAGACGAGATTTATAGAACCTATCCTCATGTGGAAAAGATAATCATCTCAAACTTAGAACCAAAATCATAACGAAATAAACAATGACACATAACACAATCCATATGTTTATTTCATTGGGTCAAGTCCTGTACTATGTTCCATAACATATACATATGCAATTAAGTTGGTAACTCATTACCTATGATTTGTAGAACTTAATCATCACTTAACTTGCATACTAATCTTATATGATAATTAATGTTCCTTGTTAATTATCAAGATTATGGACCGTTTAGATTTATTATTGTCATTCTAAAGAATGATACACAGAGATCTACAATTCAGATCCTCAACCTGAATAATCTGTCAATAATAAACCTAGGAACAGATGATAAAATATCATCCATAACATAAACTAATATTTAAGTCATTAAATTATTGACTTCTAGGACATCACTCCAACAATCTCCCACTTGGCCTAGAGTCAATCAGTAGTGACTTCTAGCCAACGAAGAATTGAGAACGATGTCATATATCTACATATATACATGTCTCGGACCTCAAAATAAATAATACGCTTAAAGCTAGTTACTCATACGTCTTCCACGTATGGATGCATAATTGCATCTCGTATACTGCTCAAGGTAGAGGTCATGCTAGAGTGTTCGCTGTGTTCGCGAACCTATCCAAATTTGTTTGACCCTATATATATATACTACTATATATATGTTCTTGATCATCATCATATGATATCAAGTGATATCGTTATAGATCATATTTGAATCTCCAATGTAACATTGGGTTCTTTAGGAGTAAGTTGTGGTTCGAGATGCATAGAACCATAATAGCTCGACTAAGAACTCGATCCAAAATAAACTTCTTTTATTGCTTCACAAGTTGCTATGTATTTTACTTTGGTGACGGAAACGGTTGTAATATTCCATTTAGAACACTTTCTAAACTTACAACACCACCTTTTAAGCAAAATATGTAGCTCAATCGTGATTATATCAATCCTTTGAAAAATTTTATCAGTGTAACAACTTACACGAGATTTCTTTTATCTTAAGAGATGAAATATTATATCACTCTTTCTCATAAGGTACTCGAGGATATCCTTGATTATCGTCCAAATATGTCTCTCTTGTATCCATTTGACAATTGTTTGTCATATCCTTTGGATACTACACATTGGGGCATATGCATAAATATGGCGTACAAAATGAAACTTATAATGAAAGAATGCTTGAACTATTTCATGCACTTTCTTGAATTGAGTTGCAATTGACCGAGTTAAACACTCAAGTCATGCCATGTACAGTTAGACATCCTTTCTTAGAGTGTAACTTTCGTGTTTCTAGAACACTTCGTCAATATATGCATATTTGCTCAAACCTAACATCCATCATAATCTATCTTCATAGATTTGTTTCCTAGGATCAGGTGATTTCGCCCAAGTTCTCATTTGAGAAAGCATTCTCCAAAGAGATCTTGACAATATTCGTTTTTCTTAATGTTATTCCCAATTAATGAATTGTTATCTTGAACAATACAATTATGCTCCCACTGAATATCTTGTTTATACAAGATACTTTTGACGAAGTTCAACTCCTTGACTTCATTGTCAAAACTTTTATTCCAATCTCCACAACACTTGCTTTAATCCATTTATGGATCCTTGAAGCATGCGTATGTTTTTAGCAATACATAAAACCTCGATTTGTGTCAAATGCACAACATCTTCCTTCATTCATACGAATAAGGCGGTTTTATGTGTTTTTCCATATATCAACATATATGAAATACAATTATTGCTAGAATGATCTTTATTGACTTATACATAGCCACAAGCAAGAAGTTGTGTTTTGTACATAGTCAACTAGCCATTGACTTGGACATAGCTACGTGCGAGAAGCCGTGCTTTGTACATAGTCAATTTGTTATCCATATCAATCTTTCCTTTTGAAGATCTAAACGTTCTTGATGGATTGCTCCTTCATGAACATTAACCAAGGTCTATACCTTTTTGTTATACATGGATTGCTCTTTAAAGATCATATGAATTCAAACCATATATGTGGAATCGGATCCTTCCATCGTTTCTTTGTTTATCAACGGATTCTCATATGCTAAGTACGAGAATGTTGTGACAACCTATGCACCAAACGGCTTAGGAAATCAACTCTCGTTGATATTTTGTAGGATTGGTACTTGAGGTTCATGAACTTCTTCCACAACGATTTGTTGAATGAGTTCTTGACTCCTCATATATTTCATGAGTTTCTCAAAACATCATCAACTCGTGAGATGGTTGAGTCCTCATTAGAAGGAGCATACTATTAAACTTCTTTCAAAACAACTTGTGAATGAAGTTTTGCTCAACTCCCATTAAATATCATGTATGGAGTGACAAGTTTCCTATAAAAGTACTTCTTGTAGTGACGCATAAACTATTTTAATGCTCACTTTACTCCCACTACTTCTTCTTGAGAATATCATTCTACAAGATTACGTTATGATTAGCAACAACTTCTTTGTTCTTATCATGTTTGTAGAAGTAGTACCTTTCGATTAAGTTAAGATATCCTACAAATTCATAGTGTCTTATTTGGTTTAAGCTTATAAGTCAACAATACTTGAAATAAGCTTCTCAACACCAAATCTTAAGAAGTATTATACTTAGAGATCAAAATCTCGTAAGATATCTTCCTCAATAGACTTCGATGGAACACCATTCAGCGTAAACAATATTGTCCTCAAACATAATTCCCTAATACGAGTTGAATAAGTCAATTTGATTTATTATCGATCGAACTATACAAAATATTGTTCGATACCTCCACTCTTGGATATATTATTCCTCATGGAGCGAGTTGTGAAACTACTTTCATACTCTTTAGATAATATTTCAAATCATGTGACTTAACTATTTACCATGATTAATTGTAAGACTTTTTCTTTCTCTTGAACGGTCTTTCAACTTTACACTTGAACTCCTTTGAACTAGTCAAAAGGTTCTACTTATACCTTAACAAATAGATATGTTAATATCTACAATGATCGTTGGTTAAGTAGTAAAGTATCAATAACCTTTCATCGCACAAGTACTTATTGGTCTTTATACATCGATATGTAAAAGTCTTAATCAAGTCACTTGTCCTTAAACCTTTGTAGGTTAAAGGCGCTTTTGTCATTTAACAAACATGATTCGCATATCAATCGATTTGAAATCGAATTGAATTACGAGCTCTATGTTACAGAGACTCTCGTAATGCGATTCTCGTTTATGTATGTGACTAAGCGGTTATATATAACATGAAAGTCAAATATTTTATGTCAAGTCTTACGCATCCTATTTGTCATTCAAAACTTGCTTATCTATTTCAAGCAAATTCAATCAAGATGCAAGAAATCATATAAACAAATCCAGAATAAAAGAACTTGTCTTTTATTAAACATAATCATCCATTTCATCGAATATGAAATGGAGATGTTTTGAGAAGTTAGGATTAAGGTATGCAACCTTCAATTTCTAAACAAACTCTTAATAAAGATAATTCTACGTATTCAATGGTAACGACTTAAACGAATAAGTCATTTCATATACGGAGTTTACTTTATATCTCTCAATATTTCTCTTATTCTTCATTGCTAACACATTTCGTTAAATGCGAGCATATGAACTAGTATCAAGTTACTAGTGTAAATTAGAGATAGTGAGATAATTTGAACGACAAATACACTTTAGGATTAGAATATTTCTAATCGTCATAATCATGGTATTTCGGACAACCATTCAAATGCCTCTCATAAACGGCAAATGAAACATCTCATGTGACGTATGGTCATAAATGAGAGTCTCGAAATTTCAACTCATACCTTGGTGAAGTATTTCTTGAATACTTAACCAATTACCTTTTTCACCAACAAGTGTGCGTAAAAGGTAACGTCATATCCTTTAATACTAGGAAGAGATCATATGACAATATCAATAATCCTTGATATCGGAGATCAATATCTCTAGTTATCAATTAGCTACTTAAATCTTTCGATTTGTAAGCCAATGAAACGTTCATGTATAAAAGAAGAATCTCTTTGTCAACTCATACTCTTTATACTCGATCATAAATGATGGAGTTAATATCTACTTTCTCCAAGAACACTTTCTTGAGTAAGTGGATAAGAGCGTACGAGTTAAATCTAGTCCATATGAATTCTCTAATTCAAAGGTCTAGAAATTTCGAATGAGGATATTAACCATATGCTTTATTGAAGAACTTTTCGCCAAAAGTTAATCAATCATCGCGTTGCTGTTAGAGTTATGTCCTAGAAGTCAATAATTTAATGACTTAATTATTAGTTTATGTTATGGATGATATATTATCATCTGTTCCTAGGTTTATTATTGACAGATTATTCAGGTTGAGGATCTGAATTGTAGATCTCTGTGAATCATTCTTTAGAATGACAATAATAAATCTAAACGGTGTCTTTTTGATTTTTTGTTCATTTATTTTCTGATTGGTACATTGTTTGCATCTCTGACAAAAATTTTCTTCATTTTATCTATACCCAAATTCTGATTAAGCCTCTTTTTTTGCGTATTTATATTTAATGAACACTCAATTTAGCTATCTTAACTTTATAATTAAATAATAAATATGAATCACCTACATATTAACCTATGTGTGTCCGAGCCTACAAGTGCCTGATGAGTCCATTTGAAATTGGTACATAAGAACTACCTAAGCATGGTAAAAGACAGTAACTAAGTAGTAGCATATTTGCTTATTCAAAGCATACATAAAAAGCTGAATGAATAAAACAAACATCAAAGCACTGATCCGAACTGAAATTGCAGATTCTGGTCACATTGAGTGGAAAGTAATTGATCTCCAATATCAGCCATGACTTGACAGCCTCAATTTGCCCCATATTGCATTGATTTCTCACGTATATTCCTCAAGCAATTGTTATGATCTACCATTGTGTAACCAATGCCTCGGATTCCACCGTGTTGTCTACTATGTAGCTCATGGGCATCTTTTAGACTAATTCCCGAACTAGCGGCTATTTGAATGTCAAATCTCGCTATTTTGGGTACTTTCCGTTGGCTTGGTATTAGATAACAAGCTTCGGGCGGTTGGAGAGGGTGGTTGTGCTCGGAAACAAAGTCCACAACTTTAAATTTTTAGAGTTCTCTATCTAATTTTATTGGTAAATGGGCTTGACAACCGGTCTGCGTCTCCACTCTTGGGTTCTTCGTCAAATGATCTCGCTTATCTACTCCTCGTTTACCTTCACAAGAGCACACATAAAGCTTTGATATAATTACATTATCTATTTTGCTCTTAGTTTCATGGCTCTTTCTTACTCCAAATCCAATTCTTCCACCATAGTAATTCCAAGCCGACCATGCTTCATCCATTGTTGGATATTCCATACCCAAACGAGGTACAAAATCATCTTGTTGTTCTTGCATAACCTTCATGAAAGTAATAAATAAAAAAAAGTTACAATTCCAACTAATAAGTAATGGATTTAAGCAAACTAAAACTGTTATTAAGAACAGAAATATTATGGAAGATCAATACAGTATAGATGAAGAATGAAATGAAATGATAAAATTGTTTTGTAATGAAATAAAAAATTAATACAGTATAGATGCTTCATATTGAAAGAATCTTAAAACAGTTTCTTGTACCAGTAAACTCGAGACCAATAGAAACTGTAAATGTAAGAGATGATTTTATTTATTGAATAATTGATCATTCGAGTACAAAGTAAGGCGTTGTGTGCTTTGAGATCACTGGTACATCATCTAATACATACAAATGAACCTTGGAATTAAGTAGTATTCTAATGTTTACCTCCAACAAGGTTAAATAGCTTGCTTCATATAAATGCAATGTCTCTTGGCTTCAGATGGGGCTAGTGCCTCCTTGATCTCCTTCTCCTTTCTACGTACAAATGCAATGTTTCATACAAAACCAAATTTTCTTGAATAATTGAAATGCCAGGCTCGTAATTGAGGATTATGGAAATCACACCAGAAATTTGGCCTTTTTCTTAGAAGTACAATCCATCCATATCACTCGAAATTGATGATTGCAAAAATTAAATTACCTCAGACTCGTATGGTGCAAAAGGTAAGAGAGGAAGCTCCTTCTTACTTCTGTCGATTGGTTTTGGGGCACGATCGTGATGTCGGAGAAGAAAAAGAGGGTTACGCGTCGTACTTCCGTGAATTTCGTAATCTTTTAGCGCGTAAATTTTTTTTTGTTTTGAGAAATAAATGGAGCGTTTAAGATCGGACCGTTCATTTTGATCGGACGGTCAGCGACTAGAGATGTCCACTCAAAAGGATTTCCAGAGGATATGGATCCCCTACGAGCCCTCGCCTTTTCTCTCTCCCCATCTCCATCTCCATCCTTCTCCTCTCCAAGCACTTTCGCCTCATCTCCTCTCCAAGCACCTCCGCCTCATCTCCTCAGTGTCTTTCGGTAATTTCAATCAAAGTGGCAGATTACATCAAATATATATATATATATATATATATATATATATATATATATATATATTCTTTATTTTAATTGGTCATTCTTTTATCAAAATCACAGAATTTTTGTTTTTTATTGTTTTTCCGTTCACCTTTCTTTGTATAAAGTTGTAGGTTAGATATCTTTAATTGGATCACATTTCTATGTAGATTGCAGTGGTGTGATTTCAGGTGGAATTCCCGTAGGAAGCTCCCTTCATTCTTATTATCAAACTGAACCCTTTCTGCATCAATGTGAACCTTTGCTGCATCAATGTTAATAGAAGAACACATTCACCTTATGTATGTTTGGAAACATAAGTTAGTGATCTTTGTCCAACAAAACATGAATTGTATGTTAAATACTAAATACAATGATGGACACCTTTGACATCTCTATATAGAATTGGATTAGTAGCTTGATCTGTCACATTGCATCTTTTTTTGGAATGTTAACAACCTTAGGCTGCCAAAAATTATATGCTTCGTAGCCAACTTTAAGGTCATATATGTTAAATTCATAAAATTTCACTGTTTGGAGAGTACTTTGTAAATAAAATTAAAAATTTATTTCTACTTGCGCTGTGTTTATCACAAGTAATTTATAAAATTTAGCTTTTTTAACTTGGTATGTTGATTGATTTATTTATTTCGAGCTTTACTTGACAGTAACTCTTCTACTGAATACAAACTGAGCAAATGAAGTTTGAAAAGGCAGCTGCCACCTTTTGATGTCTTCCATTACTTTTCATTTTCAGGTTTGTGTCTGGATTACTGTTTCTTTTCTGACAAGAACTTATTTAAATTTCTTTTAGTAATAATGTGATAGTTCTGGTATGTTCCTTTTACAGTTACCAGCCTTTACAGAATTCCACCTAAAAGCGGTTTGTTTAATCTTGATGGAGCAGCATTTACATATACAAAGCCCCCGACTGAAATTTTTTTCCTTAATAAACAAGTTCATTTTTTTATAACAGGAGACCTTCCTAGTGCATTACCCATCAGTGAGAGGTGCTAAGGTTGTGATTGATGCAAACACAGGGCGATCAAAATGTCATGGTTTTGTCAAATTTGCAGATGAGAATGAAAAGAACCGAGCTATGACCGAGACAAATGACATGCATTGTTTGACCAAGGCTATTTGTATCAGGAATGCAATACCAAAGAGACCCACTACAAGTAAGCTTCAGTTTCCTAAATGCTGATGTTATTGTGAATTAAAAGAATCCTCATGCTAATATTACTGTTCTCATGTGACAACTGCTTATCCGACAACACTTCCTACAGTTATTCCGGACCCAGATGTCACAAATACAATTAAATTTTCTCCAATTCCACCTACAATGCTGTGACCAAAATGTTTTCTAGAAAATTGGTACTAAGTGTGTGAAGTTTTTCTAATTATTTTTAGAGAGAGTGCAACGTGTATGAGCACAATATTCACAATAATATTTTTATTATCTTTTCACAATAATATTCACAATAATCATTTTGAGAAATCATCAGATAATTTGTGTTGTTTTCGGAGTTTCATATTTGAATTATACAAGTAAATATTTTTTTCATATTTGCAACCAGGTCCCTAACTTCGTTAAATTTGCATTTGTGAAGGAAGAATGCTGATATCAATTTCGGTACATATTAACTTGCTGCTACTCAAAATAAAAAAAAGAAAAAAAAAGACGCATCTGATACAATTGGTGTGTTTGATTGCTTCTCAAGTTATGCTAGATACGTGTGCAAGGCTCTTGCATCTTTAATCTTTTGGAATGTTTGACTTTATTCAGGTTTTGAGCCAACCTCATGTTTTTGGTCAAGTATCATAGATTTTGAAACAGTTTTAATTGACGCTTCTTTAGACATGAAACAGTTTTTGGTCAAGTATCATAGCAGAATGAAACAAGAGAAAAAAAAAAAAATAGAAGCTCATAGCGACATGAAGCAAAAAAGTACTAGGTACATCCATTAAAAAAAAATGAGTTTTGTATATAACAACACATTCGCACTCGAATGGCGTCGTACGCTCGCAGCCGCCTCCCTCCACCTAGTTATAATTATAAACCGTTTAACATTTACTCTCTCCCAGCGCCATAAATTTCGACCTTTCGATTTGATATCTGCACAGATCTTGATGCTATCGAACAATTAAAAAGTAAATAGGAAAATTCTTTAGTCCTATCCAAAGGACAATAACCAATCTCTTTTCAGCAAATAAAATAAAAAAGCTTGACAGATCCCTTGGCCATAAAAACATCACGCAATACATGCAGTGAGTTGAGACCCACTTAAAATAAGGAAAACATTCATGTACAACGTGCATGCATGTCAAAATTTCAAAATTTAATTCTCGATTACAAAAAAAGCGAAACCTTAAAAAAAATTCTATTATTGTTTTTGACAAAATGGTTCTGCAATCTCCAAGCCCTCTATTTATCAATAAAAAAATATATTATCAACAAATTAGAGGATGCTAAAATGCTATGCATAGCACGGATGACCTTCGTGCTACAGATTCGTTCTTGAATTTTATGCTTCAAACAACCGATCCAAACCGTTCATTATCTTCTTCATATTGAAATCTCATTAGAAGCCAAATTTTACATTTTTTTTAAATTTTTTTTATTATTTTTCTCAGATTTTTTAAAATACTTAATCTAATAAATTCTGGACCCTTCAATAACAGTGATTTTAAAAAATCTAAGAAAAATAGTAAAAAAATTCAAAAAAAATATAAAATTTGATTTCTAATGAAATTTCAATATGAAGAAGACAATGAACGGTTTGGATCGGTTGTTTGAAGCATGAAATTCAAGAACGAATCCGTAGCATGAAGGTCATCCGTACTATGCATAGCATTTTAGCAATCCTCAATTATTATTGGCATTTATCAATGAATCCACCAATTACAGAGCACATCATGGTATTCACTTTTTGGCAACTCATTTAATTTCTCAGCTTTCCCAATTTTTACATAATAGCGCATAACAGTGTTGTAAGTAACGACATTAGGCTTGTGCCATTTATGAACCATGCCAGGCAGCAATTATTTAGTCCATACAATTTCACCATTCTTGCACAAGATAATCCATTAGAATGGTGTATGTCACGACATCAGGCTTGACCTTCAAAAATCATGCTTGAAATTTTATACAACAATTCCTTTGCCTTTGCAATTTCACCATTCTTGCACAGATTAACTATAAGATTGCTGTAAGTAACCGCATTAGGTTCGTACCATTCAGGAATCATGCTATGCACCAATTCTTTTACCTTTTCAATTTCATCATTCTTGCACAGACCATCTATAAGAATGTTGCAAGTCACAACATCGGGCTCGTGCCCTTCAGATTTCATGCTATGCAGCAATTCCATTGCCCTTTCAATTTCACCATGCTTGCACAGACCATCTATAAGAATGCTGTAAGTCACGACATCAGGCTCGTACCCTTCAGATTTCATGGTATGCAGCAGTATCATTGCCCTTTCAATTCCACCATGCTTGCATAGACCATCTATAAGACTGCTGTAAGTCACGACATTAGGCTTGTGTCCTTCAGATTTCATGCTATGCAGCAGTTCCATTGCCCTTTCAATTTTGGCATTCTTGCACAGACCATCTATAAGAATGTTGTAAGTCACGACATCAGGCTCATGCCCTTCAGATTTCATGCTATGGAGCAGTTCCATTGCCCTTTCAATTTTGGCATTCTTGCACAGACCATCTATAAGAATGTTGTATGTCACGACATCAGGCTCGTGCCCTTCAGATTTCATGCTATGCAGCAGTTCCATTGCCTTTTCAATTTTGGCATTCTTGTACAGACCATCTATAAGAATGTTGTAAGTCATGACATTAGGCTCGTGCCCTTCAGATTTCATGCTATGCAGCAGTACCATTGCCCTTTCAATTTTGGCATTCTTGCACAGACCATCTATAAGACTGCTGTAAGTCACGACATCAGGCTTGTGTCCTTCAGATTTCATGCTATGCAGCAGTTCCATTGCCCTTTCAATTTTGGCATTCTTGCACAGACCATCTATAAGAATGCTGTAAGTTACGACATTAGGCTCGTGCCCTTCAGATTTCATGCTATGCAGCAGTACCATTGCCCTTTCAATTTTGGCATTCTTGCACAGACCATCTATAAGACTGCTGTAAGTCACGACATCAGGCTTGTGTCCTTCAGATTTCATGCTATGCAGCAGTTCCATTGCCCTTTCAATTTTGGCATTCTTGCACAGACCATCTATAAGAATGCTGTAAGTTACGACATTAGGCTCGTGCCCTTCAGATTTCATGCTATGCAGCAGTACCATTGCCCTTTCAATTTCACCATGCTTGCATAGACCATCTATAAGAGTATTATAAGTCACGACATTAGGTTCTTGATCTTCATAAACCATGGTCAGTAGCAATTCCTCTGCCTTGTCTAGTGCACCAACCTTGCAGAGACCGTTAATTAATGAGTTGTATGTCACAATATCAGGTTTAACCTCCATAGAATACATCTGTTGATACAAATGAAATGCCTTAGTGAGGTCACTCTCCTTACAGAGTCCATCAATTATAGTAGTATATGTGAACACGTTAGGTTCACACTGACCACCAATTTTAACCATTTTAAAAAACAGCTGAAGGGCTAAGTCAGTGTTACCATAAGATAAAAGTCCATTGATAAGAATGTTATATGAGAAAACATTGGGCACGGCTCCTAGCTTAGGCATTTTATGAAGCAACATGACTGCTGCGTCCCTCATCCTATCCCCAGAACAGAGGCACTTAAGTACTGGACTGAAGATTATTGCATCAATTCTGTGTCCCTCTTTTAGAAGCCGGCCAAGAAAAATAAAAGCTAGGTTGAGCCGATCCATCTGGGCACAGATATTAATCATGTGCCCATAGGTATATTTATCAGGACTAATCCCTTGGGTTTGCGTTAAATGATTGTAGAGGGGAAAGGTGGAGGGGTAATGTATTGAGGTTTTGTTGCGTAGCATGGTGGACAGGAGCTGATTGAACATAAGAATGGATGCTAGAGCGTCCGGCATAGCCAAATAATAGTGCAACAGGTTAATTGCCTTTTTGCTAGTGCACCTGGTTGTAGTGGATGCTGGTTTTGGTTTCTTGTTGATTTTGTGGAGTTGAGATTTAGATTGGGGGATTGAGTAGCATATAAGGCAGAGGCTATGATGAGAAGCATGCGAATGCGAGAACTGGGAACGTGATTGGTAAGCTGAAATAGACAGCGAAGAGAAGGTGGTAAGAGGCAATGCATGCACCATCTTAAACTGAGATTTTTAGTCTGGTCTCTCGAAGTGACAATCTGCCCGTCTATTTTTCTGTCACTGCATTCATAAACAGCACTATCATTAACAGAGATTGTGAAAAACAATGCAATTTGTTTATTATGATAGTCCAATCTAGCCATCTTCTGGAGGAATCTGAATCTTCTAACAGTTATAAAATCAGCTCTATACACCCACTAATCAAATGTCATAAAAGGTCTAGCCCATCTATTAAAGAAAACCACATCTATCTTGTGCCGACATACTGTATTGGGGGTAACTCAACATAATTGTATAACACCTGGACAGACTTAAAGTCGTGCACGATTAATTACAAGGATTTTATAACTGCCGGTTCTAATATATATACTGGTACAAAGCATGTGGCACATATGACAATGACTGGGGACCAGTGCATTTGTAGCACAGTTTGAATCAATAATTAAGTTTAGACAATGAACAAAAGGGCTTAATTAATCGAATTATGTTTTCTAACAGTCCATGCCTGCGGATACACCTTAGTATGTAGAGCTAATACCTTAAATCACAAATTTACCACACTTCAATCACTAGTAGAATCAACCGAAAAGCACCTGAAATGCGGATTAGAAGGCAGTCGAGCAACCTTCACCCTTCAAACAACAGTTGTCGTCCTGCGATGGAAGTGAGACTCTGAAAGTAAGGAAAGGTGAAGCCGTCAAGGAGATGGAATCTACAAAGGATAGAATTTCACGGGCCGTTCCTAGGCCGATACGTCTGGCCCAAATTGAAGAAATTCGGGCGGACCTCCTAAGTAGGGCTGAAAACGGTAGCCGTTTCAATCGTTCTTTCGTTTCGTTTCGTCCGGAACTGAACGATAACGGATAAGGATTTCAGTTTCGTTTAAGGAAAGGAACAACCAACGCAAATAGAAATATTGTTTCGTCTCAGAACGGAACGATTAGTGAAACTGGTGCGTTTCGTGGTCGTTTATTTCGCGCATTTCGTCTAAAATTTTTTTATGGTTTTATTATTAGATTGCAGAGGACCTCAGCAGAGAGATCAAGGGAGAAATGAGTAAAATTAGATTTTTGCAGCGTCGCTCCGTCATTTCTTCATCGAACACAGTCACATCTATCTCTCTCGCCTCTGCACCACCGAGTACAATCACCGTCGAGAGCAAGAGACGATTATAGTGTCTCCTCTCCCTTTCCCGCGTGACCTAACCTGTCATTTCTCTATCTCTGTTTCATACAAAATGCAGAATAGTTTATTTTCTTACATCTTAATAAAATGCAAAATAGTTAGGTAGTCAAAGACGGTTATAACCGTTTTGATCGTTCCCATCAACGGAACAATCAACGCAACATGTGTTAAACGGATGCAACAATCAATGCAATAAGTATAAAAATTCCGTGCATCAATGCAACGGTTAACGAAAATGACCACTTTCGTTGTTGTTTTCCACGTTATGCACCCCTACTCCTAAGACGCTAACCGGAGCTGATAAGCAATGAGTGTCTAAGACAATCACGCCTTATAATAATATATCATTTCTTATACTGATTAATATCATTCTTTATGGCTCCGTTTGGATAGGTGTGGGAAGAAGGGAAGAAGGGAAGAAGTGGAAAGAAGTATTGAGAAATGTGTAACTTTGTGAAGAATTTAGATTGTTTATAATTTTTTTTCTTCTTTTTTCTTCCAACGATCCAAACGCACGTTATAATAATTTATTTACTCTCAAATGGAAACAAACAAGGTACCAACTAGACTCCCCTGGGCGTTCGCGTCATAAAAACTCACCAATCTAGACCTGGCCCATTTCCGCCATTTGCATTTCCATTTTTTTAATTATTGTTATTAGACAGCTAACAAAAATCCTCCTGCTGATATCGTTGATATTATTCAGCTTAAATAAAATTATCATGTGAAGGTGGATAAATTTTACTATAAGCATGATTTCAATAGCACTTGATTGACAGTAAACTGAAAAAGTTAGTGAAAGTTCAAAATCCGAATTAGATAATTACCACCATCTTGATTTCAAAGCAACTCTATTTTAAAAAAAGGAAAGTTAAATATAACCTCTCAAATTTTCTTCATTTGTGGATAGGTGTGAGAAAAAGGGAAGAAGGGAAAAAGTGGAAAGAAGTATTGGGAAGTGTGTAACTTTGTGAAGAGTTTGGATTGTTTATAATTTTTTTTGGGTCTTCTTCCTTCTTCATTCTTCCTTCTTCCTTCTTAGATTAAGAAAATTATTTAAAATATTTATAAATCTATAATTATAAAATTTTACATAATTTAATTTTTCATAGATCTATCAGTAATTAAATAAATTTTGATAGTCAAATGATTTTTTCAAGGCTCCAAACGAAAACTTTATGCAGATTAAATTTTATGAGATTCAAAAAATTATTTAAATTATTTTATAACTCTATAAATTAAACATTTTATATTCATGAATTCTTTATATTTTTGTGAGCACATATATAAATTTTCATAACCAAATGAATTTTTAAAGACACCTAAACAATTTAAAAACTAAACTATATTTAATCTGAAATTATGAGATGGAGGTGTCCATTATCTTATAGAATGGAGAAAAGATTGTGCTGACATTACCCTGCACCGTAAAAAACACCTCTAAAATTGGAGTATTTATAATTATAATAGATATAGATATAGATAATTGAGTTCGCAGGGCATAAGGTGGAAAGTCAAAAACAGCCAGCTGTACGTATATCTGAAAGATAATATATAATGAAATATATTAGATAAAATAGGGAAAAGATCCTTTTTTTTTAAAAAAAAAAAACGAAGGAGACGTGTTGTGTATTTATCCGAGTGAAATCTTACGTAATTTAATAATTAAAATATATTTATGCGCCTCCTCTGGATGCCACGTTTTCTTCGTTGCCATTCCACTCATTCTTACCATGTAATTTAATGTAATGTATTCTACACTAACACTAGCAGTCAATTAAAAGAGGAAAAAAAAAAAGTAAAGAAGAACTGAAACTAGCTATCACCAAAGTTGGATGAGGTCGCGAAGCACCTGTGAAAATTCTTGCGTTACGCTCTAACCAAATTCCCAAAAGGCACATGACAATTGACAAAGTGACAAATTGTCAATAGCCAACCGAGGCGTTGCCAATTTGCCACGCCCCTGCAAGTAAACGCTAGTCATCTGTTAATTTATTTGTTAATTTTATCATCAGTGGCCAATAGGCACATGACAATTGACCAATTGTCAATAGCCAACCATGAACTCCAGAACTTCGCATTTCTCTGCGTAGACCCTACGTTCGAAGAAACTTCCTTTGCTAAATTATGTTTATCTATCCTTCAGACAACTCTTCCTCGGCCTACTCTGAGAACAGTTTGTAGATTTCTTCTTTCTTTTGTTATTCTACTATGCATTATCTCTTTCGGATTAGCTTTTGACTTCTTCAAACCTCATCTCCTTTCTATTCGAAGAAACCAACCCAAAACTTATAAGAACTCTCATCTGATCCGCTCTTGGATTTCCAACCAACATTAGCAAGTTGCAACCTCCACTTAATTTCCTGATTCCAACACCAACCCTTTTTGTTTTTTCTGTTAGACTTCAACGGATTCAGTTTCCCAAATGCACTGAGTGAGATTTGCTTCTATATTTCTATCTCCTCTATGATCCCTTCTCCTACCCCACAAAGAGAAATCTCGCTCTAACTCTTATGAAAATTACTGCACTTCACCGCTTCAAGTTTTGTTTTCTCCATTCTTTCTCTGTTTCATTCCTGTACTGGTTCTACGATCTCTCATGAATTTTTAATTCATACCCATAGTTTAATCCTTTATCATTTTTTTCTTATTGAAAGAATTGTTGCATCCCAAATTCTATACAAAGTTCCGGTTCAACCCAGAACCATATGATGACCGATTTGGCCATAACGGTGTCAGACGAGCGCAAGCGTAAGCGCATGGTTTCAAACCGGGAGTCGGCGAGGCGGTCCCGAATGAAGAAGCAGCAGCACCTGGAAGAGCTGGTCGGTGAGGTGGCACGGCTTGAAAGCGAGAATGCACAATCAGAGATGCATGCAAATCTACTTACTGAGCGGTACAGTAAGGTGGAAGCTGAGAATGCGGTTCTCAGGGCTGAAGCGGCGCAACTTGCAGAGAGGCTGAAATCAGCCAACAAGTATCTGTCTCTGTTTGAAGTCGTTAGAGGTGTCAAGATGGATATTGAGGAAATACCCGACCCGTTTCTCAGTCCATGGCTGCCCGTCTGCACCGCACTACTCAACCAGTGCAACTGTTGATGTTTTCTGCCTATTGCTGGAGTGAACAAATGACATACATATATATGTGGTAATTCCAACTAGCTTGTTAGGTACTAGATGGTATTGGGTTTCGTTGTATGTTGTTTGTGATTTGATCATTTGTTGTTGTGTTGTTTTTAATTGAGGTTATTTTTTATGTTAGGATTCCGTTATTGAACTGTGATTTCATTGTGGGTTTGATGTGGAATTAATTAATTAACTATTAATTATTCTAATTTCAAAACAGTGTTTTTTTCTCTGTATTGTGTCTGTACAGATTTAATCGCAAAGACTGTTTCAGTTGTGAAGCCGAGGTTATAGGGAACTGCAAGATGTTACGACCCAGTTAATAGAGCTACATATAATATGAGATTAAGTTAGTTTAATTAATATCAAAGAGTTAGATTTTAATACTTAATGGAGAATTTTTCCCAAAAGGACAACATTTATGTTGGCGTTGATTGATTGGGTTCAAGTTCAAATACTAAGTTTTAAGCTTTCTGCTTTTAACACTTGGTCGTGTAATATACTGTTCGGCTGTTCGCTAAGATAACAGTTAACAAAGGACAACTGATTAAGGATGCATTCGCGTTTGTATCGTTTGAGAATAAGATTATAATTAGTTATTTTGAGAATAAACTCAAAAGTAGTTATTCAGGATTAGGAATTTTCTATCTAGATGAGTTAAAATAAAATTGTTTGAATTAAGTGTATTGTTTTTTAAATAGTTTTCAATTTGGCATAAATTTCAATTCGAGTTTGTTTAAATCATTGTTTGGTTTTAATCTAAGTAGAAGTAATAAAAAGTAACATATTACTTTTATGCACGAAGAGAGAAACTTCTTTGGCTATTATTTATAAGAGAAACTTCGTTTATTATATTAACAAATGTTCTTCTATAAAACAAATATGAAAAATTATAAATTTTTGTATTATCACTCATAAAAAAACGGAAAAATTATAATTTAAATTTGTCTTTTGAGTTTTGCATTTTTAAAAGATCTCTAATTTAGGACAATAAAAAATTACGAGACTGGAATACAATTTGCTAGTATTGATTCAGCAGCATGATAAAAATCAATTGGATAGTACCATGATAATATAATCCCCAACTAGAATGTACAATGGAAAAAAAATTTTAAAAAAAGAATACAATTTTACATTTTTTTTTTAACTAGGCAAGCAATCAAAGCCATGGATTAAGATTGTATCCTAGCTTATAAATACTTGAAGAAAATATTGTACACCGGAGAAAAATAATACTTAATGGATGCTATACTTGACATTTATCGATGTGATGCCTAGAATGAAAATCATCTAATAAATACGCATATCACAAGGTAAACAAAAAGGCACAAGTAAATTATTCACATATTACACAAAATAAACATCTAATGTACACAATGTTACATCTCATGCTTGCTCAATAAAAGTTCTACAGCATATACTTTATCATAGCCTAAGAAAATCGAAAACAAAAATTTAACCAGCTTGGTGCCGCCTTTAATCTACACATAAAACTAAACCTTTTCCTTGCAAACAAGCTGGAACCAGTGGTTACTGGCCATCTAGCACCAGTTAAAGCTGACCCAATTTCTCCTGATTCATCAAAACATACAAATTCAAAGCTCAGCACAATAGGCATATTACTTCCGAAGGAAAACATTTGTGTATCAAAGTACCGGAGGCTACAATTAAATACAATGTACTAAAATTTAATTTTGAAATGAAACCTGGAGCATCTGCATTAGCTTAGGGTGTGTCTCCAAAAGCTGACAAAGCTTATCTCGGTCACTTAGTAAAGACTGCCACAACAAAAAGGCAAAAGCAAATAATTTTAGTAACTTTGCTAACAAATCCATTCATCATCATCCACTAGCACACTGGAAAATAGGTCATTACAAGTACCTGGATTGCCTCAGGAGAAGAGAAATACTGCTGCAGCGCTGCAGCTGAATCCTGTTGCTGTTGACTTGAGTTGCTGGTTTGACCAGCTTGGGAGGTTTGACTGGCTGGAAACTGGACTTGAACTGGGTCAACAGGACCAGCTCCAGGGGCCGGAGGTCTAGCTCCCAATTGCTGATTCTGATAGTACAGCTGCTGCAGTTGGGGGAATTGGAGTTGCTGCGGAAAACCTAGTGGCACCTGTGCAAACCCTAGAGACTGCTGCTGAATTGTCTGTGATGGGTGTGGCACTGAGGGTGGAGGTGGCGGTGGGGTTCGCTGCTGGGGTGTACCTGATGAGGAACCCACTTGCATGGGACGGTTCATAATAAGAGGAGCAAACGGGTGAGATGCAGGTATATTTGTGAGGCTCGGGTCATTACCTAGGGCTTGCTGTAAATGGGTTATTGGGTTTGAATAGGGTTGTGCAGGTAGTGGAGGCATATTCCTCATCGGAATTCCACCAGGACTGAAGTTCCAAGGAAATTTGTTCGCTTCAGAATTGAGCATAGCATTTGCTTGAAGCATATTGTCTTTCTGAAACTGTAATAATCAAGCATAAGAATAAGCACTCAATTCTAACATTCAAAAGAAAAGGAACTAGTTATATATGGCATTTACAACTAATACATATGTATCAATCTGTTAGACGTTCAAAACAATCTCCATTGACAAAAAAAACATGTTCTTCCTCTTTCTGAACTCTAAAAAAGGAAATTATAATTGACTAAGTGTTAATGGCAGAACTGTAAACCACAGAACTCAGAAAACATCAATATATCTATAATTGCCTATGGTACTGTCAAGCATAACTAAGAAAATAAATATAAAATTTCCTTGGTTGTTTACCTGGAGCCCCATCAGTGCATTGGGAATGTTGACGTCAGAGGGCTGAAGTGGGAAACCACCAGGGATAGGTGGTGCCAAACCCCTCAATGGGTTTCCAAAAGGCACTGAATTACTTTGCACCTGGTCCAAGCCTTGACCAGGGACTGGCATGGCACGGCCAGGTGGCGGCATAGGAGGAAGTGGCGGCTGATTACTAACAGGTGGCCCTGATCGACCTGGTAAAGGACCGGACAAAGGTGGGGGCCCACCAAGGGGCTGAGAAACAGGGGAAGCCATCATTTGTTTCTCATGTCTTTCAACAGGATTGTGGGCACTGCTGCTCTCCTTTTCAGGTCTGATATGTGGGCTCCGCCTTGTCTCGATCTCTACTGAATCTGGTGAGTTCTCTCCTGTGACAACAGGAGCCTGGAGACTATCATCAGGCTGGGGAAACAGGCCCTTGTCGTCAGAACCTGATTCCTCGTCAATATCAATATCTATTTCCTGCTCATCAAACAAATCAGGCTTGACCTGATGTGGCTTGTCTGCCTTGTCAGCATCACTTTCACTGTTATTATTCTTGCTAACAACAGGTGATGACCCCTTGACTCGAGGAGCATCAGCAGGTGCACTGGTACCTCCAGGGATGACTGCAGAGTTCTGCTTCTGACGAGCAATAAATTCATCAACATGAATCGATGGGGGTCGGCCACGTTGGGTTGAAACAACCACATTTGACCCGATGCTTGTTCCATCTATGTTTCTCTCTCTAGCCACATAATCATCCACATGCATGGAAGGTGGCCGGCTTGTATTGGGCTTTCTCTGACGAAATGTGTCCCTGCGTGTGGGGCCCATTGAGGTTGAGGCATTTGCCAAGTTATTCCCTCTCGAAAACGAACTCACAGGTTCGGGTCCTTCACGAAGCCGCTTAGCTGGTGGCTCACCTCCCAGAGCAAGTCGGCCCCTTGCTGACTGTGCAGTTTGTGGGAGTTCCCACACAAACTTCTCCATAAACCCTAAATATAGATATTCTTCTTCGTTCACTGAATTTGAGATGAATCTCCATGCATTAGCAAAGAAGAGAGAGGGTTCATTGACGATCGATATGAATGAGTTAGTAGCAGAGGGCATTAGCTGTGCTGTCATGATGACTGATCTGATAATGTCACTTGGGGGTTCCAGCTGTTCCTTCAGATCTATGGAAGGAAGACTGAGAGGTGGATCAGATGTTTTGAGGATGTTTGAAATAGATATCAAGGCTGCCTTCACCTGGAAAACAAAAAAGAAATTTAGACACAAATGACCAAATAACTAGATACAATAAATAAGGTAAACCTTTAGGATCTGATACTGAAACAGCAACAAGAACCAACAATGAACCGGCATTGTACACGATAACAATGCTTTCTGACCCAGTGCAGATAGTACCAGCATACATGCCAGTAACAACCGCTAAAAATGGTCACCAATTAGTGAAATACCCAATGGTAGGTTTGAATTTTCCAGCAAACACCGTTTCAAATGTTATATGAACTTGTGCTGCACCTGGTGTGAGATTGATTTTCCAATAGTAGCAGTTGAGTCCCTATCTTCGATCTTTGTTTCAATTGTTTTTATTAGTTTTAAGATCTGACTCAATTTCTCTTTATAAGAATCTGAAGCAGGATCCAAATCACTTGGGAGTCCAAAAAGGAGCTTGAGCATTGTGATTCCCTCCAAGCTACCAAGGAAAACAATATAAAAAGAAATAGTACAAACAAAAATTAATATCAATATGTTAATGATGTAGAGAATGTGCGAGTAGAGATATAATGCATACAAACTCATGCACACAATAGTAAGTAAAAAACAACTTACCTCCCAGTGTCCATGAAAAGGGAGATGGTGGCAAGTGATAGTGCACAGACAATTTCTACCACAATATTGGGTCGTGACTCGGTCAAATTATGAGATCTCGAAAGCTTCTCGAAGCACATTAGTAAAGGTGGAGACTGCAGCCACTCTTTTCTTTCCTGCTCTTGTTGACTGGCAGATTGTATATGAGAAAGGATTAAAGCAAGTGCACTTCTCCCTTGATCAGATGAGACAACATCCTTAAATGCAAGTGCACATGCTAACATCTCCTTCCCCACTGGCAGGCCCTGATTTTTCATATTTTCAGAAAAATATTTTAAATAGGCAACAATGAATATCTTGATTGAGCCAGAAGGGGAAAACAAAAAAAAGAACCTGAAAAAGATTTGATAGATGGGATAGAAGCATAGAGCAATCATCAATGCTGACAAAATCATCATCCTTGTGCCTATATTCACAGAATCAATTTTTTTTTTAAAAAAAAAATAGAACTTTCTTTAAAAACAAAATACATGTTGTGCATAATAAACTTACTCATTTTGCATGGAATCATTAGAAGGCTGTGAATTTAAAATGAGAGAAAGAGAGTTCAGTAACGGGATCCTCCAAATGAAAGGTGTAACACTTGTAGAGTGCAGCTTGCACCTGTCTAAAATGCTCAACAGCGTCCTCACAGCACCAATTTTGCATAACATTTCCTAAGTCAACAAAATTAAATTAAAGAGAGATTCATCTACCAGAAAATCAAAGTTGACCCACATAACAATGCCATGCAAGACAGCAATCAACCAACCAACCTTGCCTTTTGGGTGTTCCAACAAGCCAGCAAGAAAGTTTAGCAGCTGATGCACCTGCACAACCATACAAATGTGTGTAGAGTTTACACACATGTTAACAATGTGCATTTATCTAGATTTTAAAAAACATCATTTAGCCAAGCATACAAAATGCACCTTAAAAGCCTCCATATCTGAGAGTGTTGTTTGGTTGGCCATATCATTCAACCAAGACAATATAGGGTCTAGAAGAACAGTTGCACCCTCCATTCTTTGACATGAAAGACGAACTATAAAAACCCGGAGCATGTCTTGCATCACCATCAAACCCTGTGTATGACAAACTCATACATTAACATAACAACTATTAGTACACGAGCACAGTAGATTAAGTAGAGGGGATATGCTCACCGAGGTAGAGAAATTTAGAACCACCAGTGAGATACTCTCAAGTTGCGGAATCAGCTGAGAGAGTAGTTGGTTTAGATAGTGTGGTTGCATGTACCAGTTGACCTCTTTCTCACCCAGCGGACCCAAAATGGACCCAATACTGAGGTTTCTCACAGCACTTAATGGAGGAATCTCACTTTTCCATCGCCATATACCTTCATCTGGAAGTAAATCACCCTATTTATGCAAACAGACCAGTTAAGAAACAGCCACTTATCATCTGCAGAGAATATAATATATAAAAAAGAGAAGTTAATGGGAAACATACAAGAAGGGAAAGCATACTGGAGGCATCCTTGGGTCCCACAGGCAGTTTAGCAGTGACATTTTCAAGAAGGCGGTGGAAGAGATTGGGAGCCCATCCAAACACTGGCCAGAAAGCAACTGCTGATGTCACAAGATGGCACACAGCACCCAGTCCTACTGCAGAGCTAGGAAATGACAGATCTGCGGCACAAGCTGCGAGTTTTGGACTATGATGAAAAAGAAAAAAAAAATAAGACATTCTGGATAAATTATTAACAATAATGTAAATGAAGGAACAATTATATGCTTACCAGATCTCCCGATGCAACTGGAGGAGAGCTTTCAGTAATTTCTTGTTGCGATAAACCTCCTTTGTTTCCTAGAAAATAAAGCATTAGTACCTTAAATCTAAAGGGGCTGTTCCATTAATAATTGCTAGAGTTAATTGCAAGCAAACAGAAACTTTTATTAACTGGACGTTACTGGTGCATCTTACAAGTAATCTTAATTTACGCAAAGGACGTCAAGATAATACAATGGCTTACTTTTAATTTTCCTAAAACATGGATCAGCAGGAGAAGAGATGGGACCATGAGATCAATAAGCTCCTGTTCATGACTGCGGTCCAAAAGTAAATCTGCTGTAGAGCTTAACTCTGCTCCTTCATCAACCAGGTAATCTGAAGCAACAAAGGATGCAAAAAATCAATTCATTCCTAACTATATAGAACTTACATCTCAAATCGAGCATTTTCCCTAACCTTAAGGTTAAATCGAGGAAAATAGACTCACCATAACTATTTGACAAACGCTCAAGCATATATTTGCAGTGAACCAAGACTACATAGATAAGTGTGATGGCACCTTCTTCAAAAAGAGTAGCAGCGATTGCCTGCATGAGGTATAATCAGAAATAAGTTCAGTACATCCCAAAGATTCACCAGACATGCCTTAAAAAATGTACACATAAGATTTACTGTCTCGGTATTTTTCCAAAGCTTTTAGCATTGGCCCGCACAGCAGTAATGACTTTACTCCATAGTTCAAAACCTAGAATCCTAAATAAGACCCACAAAACAACCATACTGCTATGCCATAACATTTACGAACAGTGCCACAAAAATGAAAAGGAATTCTAGGAACACCAAAAATTTCATCAGTGAAATAAGACCTAGCACTTCTAAATTGCAATCGAACAAACTTTTTTTTTAAAATTACGAATAAAACCAATGCACAGGGCTTGTTTCTGGCACAGGTACACTTTGTTAATCACAACCCTAACTGTACTAAACTTTCCATGGGCCCTAAACTCAACTAATATCAAGAAAACAATTTTTTAAGATATATTGGTCATCTTAAGGTGAAAACTTTTAGTGATGTAGTTATTGCTGTGACCTTTAATGTAAGGCACTATAGTCCCAAACAAAGAGAAAGGAGATGTTTGGTTCTTACAGGATCCTCTGAAATAAAAGCAAGGATACGGAAAGCAGTGGTGAGCTGTGCGATGGAAGTGCTTCTAAGGTCGGATCCCTCAAAGAACTTGTCTGAGACAAGCTTACCGAGAAGGTTGTCAATGATGTGGCCATCGGAGTCAATGGTAGGATCAGAGACCACCATTTCTGCATCAATCGAGTCTGACACAAGCACGCTCCCTGATGACAAGTGTGCATCCCCGCCAGACGCTAAGACAGCTGCATACCGGAGAAGACCAATAGCTCCGTTCCTGCTTATTAAAAGTGTGAAGTTTGCAGTTTACTCCTAGGAGGCTAGGACCATTTTAATTATTTACAAAAAACCTTTCTCCGTATTACTAATCCAATTAATAATTTGTAGATAAGAATATCATTTCTAGAACTTCACGAAATATTCAAGTACTTTGTGTTTAAGAGCACTTAAATTTATAGAGAAAGATTGGTTAGTGCAGCTACTTCCCAAGTTGCAGTCAAGTGAGAATCTTTTAATTTTTTTATTTTGCAACAGGAGTGAAAGTGAATATTCACATATATACAGATATGGTTTAATATTGTTACACCCCTTCATTGCAGTCTTAATCTGAAGGCATGACAACTTTATGCATGTGATTTCCAACATTTACCTATATATTACTCTAGCTTAAAATATCATTCCTATAATTTTTGGAGATAGTTTTCATACTTCATGGCTGTCTCAGAACCAAATGAAAAATGGTCATTTTAACTGGCCATACAATACAACAATAGCTCCAATTAGGATTTGACAATTCACAAACAAAGCACTACTGCAACTGGATCTGAATCAGGAACATACCTGTGATAAACAACCCCTGCATCGATCCACTCAAGCAAACGGGTCGGGGCATCCTTTCGGTTTGATCCTGGAGACGACAAATGGAGAGCCTTATGAAGATCAACAGCAATTCCGATCCAAGAGTGAAGCGACCAAGCTGTTGAATCAGTAACAAGCACTTCAAAAATCTCAGCAGCAGAGTGGAAGATAGCTAAGCTTAGAGACGATAATGAACCTGTATCATTAAGCACAAAAGCAAAACTTTAGAGTGTGGATAAGATACATTACTTAAATAGATATGCTTAAAGGACAATGGATAATGAAGACAAAAAAAATCTAAGTTCCTATATACAGGCAACACTGAACCAGTAAAATACTTATGATTGAAAGTTTTTCAGAATTTTTTCACACATTGGTTTGATTACACAAAGCCTACAATAGAAGATAAAAACTGTACCACTAGTAGGAGCAGCTTGGTCTTGATCTTTGTACGAGCACAGAGCATCCAGCAGAACTGACACTGCCTATATAACATAACAAAAGGTTCATTAACAACGACAAGTTGACAACAACAAAGCCTTTTGTCCCAAACAAGTTGGGTAGGCTAGAAATGGAACGCAATCAGACCAAAGGCTCATCAATAATGTTCCTTTTTCAAGTCCAATAATACAAGTTCTGAGTTTACAAAATTACCTCAGGAAAATAGCCTATGGCTAACAATGCTTGACGACCGGTGTCATACCTGCAATAATTAGGATAATTTCTTCAAGAAAATTTCATATATGCATTGCCCACCTGAGTATCAGCACAGCATGCGACTATTCAAATGGCAATTTCAGTGTTAGTTGGGCTTGACATATTCGACCATGTGAAACCATTTTTTACGTAAGCTGTTACCGCTGGAGGCAACACCATAATCATCTATGGTACAGGACATGAATTAGAAATGATGAGTCAAAACACAGATAATGAACCTCGAGATAGCACAGAGTTCCCACAAAAGCCAAAGCAGTTCATCAGAATTGGGAGCAGCCGCAAGCAATCTATCAACAAGACTCACCTGACAGCATACATCAATAAATTCAATAAATTAGAACAGCCTTTCGCATGATCTTACAACAGTAAAAGTATTGTGTTTGGAAACAAACCACTCTAACGTGGAGTTCTGTTATCGTGGCGACATCTTGAGGATGGCAAAAAAACCCCTTCGACAGAAGAACAAATGCCTGTCTTAGAGTTAAGCATTCGGCTTTGTTCAGATCCTCTACATCTTTGAGAGAGAAAACCACAAGTTCTGTTGCTTCAGCTTGATCAAGTAGGAACGTCAAGCCTAAAAATTAAAACAAACAATAAGAAAGCAGTAATGATTGTCATGTCACAATTCTGGAATAGCAAGAGAAAAGTGCTAGTGACTGGTATGGACAACAGAGTAGGTGGGCACTTCATTTTCAGGATTACTGCTTTTATGTGCATTCCACAGTACTACATTGGAAACCTATGCAATTTGGAGTAACAATGTCGTTAATCACTTTAAAAGGCTAGAAGATTGAGATAAAGTATTGGGAAGCTAATATTTATGTACTCAATGGAAGCATTAATTACATTATTTCTAGTCTTAATTTCTTGTTAGATGCAGCTGCGGACGATTAGTCAATTCAAGTAAGCACCATCAGGTCTGTCGCACATGTCGCCTTCAAGCCCGTTTTACAAATGATTCGTTAACTATCACTTTTTTCCATATTACAAATGGCTTAGGAAAACAACCATGCCTTTTGACTGCTTTAAAGTAGATGACATAGAGATTCATTTTTCTTAGTTTTAGAAAAATGTTTAGAAACAACACTGTATATCTGGTTGCATCCAGATTCCAGAACGAATCAACTGACTACATATGTACGTCCATTGTTATTCAATCATCATATTGTTAATAGCCTGTTTCCTTGCCCAACAAACTTCATACAACTGGAAAGGAAATGTACAAGAAAAAGGAATAAAAATATGTCTATTCTTACTTTTACTGCATACCTTTTGGTATCCTGGGCAATTCCATTCCATAGGCTACATGCTAGTTTGCTACAGTAAAAGCTACGATTCCTATGAACACTACCTGAACGTGATAGAAGGAGAGAGAGAAGAATAGACTCGAGTGATGTAGCACTCTCCAAAAACACATCAGCAACAGCACCACCGGCAGACCGCAATGTGGGAGATGACAGCAATGCAGCTGCCAAAGGAAAAAATCCTCCCTCCTGTGCAAAAATATATAAGGTTAAATTACTTGAGGGCTAAAGGCAAAAAAAAAAAAAAAAAAAACTTCCACATGATATATCTATATGGAGGATTTGAATGAATACCTTGATAAGAGACAATAGTATCTTGTCAACATCAAATCTGGTGAAGCTATACTTGGAATTTGCAATGGAGTTGATTGTGGCTTTGGAAGACAATAATATATCATAACTTCCTGAACTGAGCATTTTTTTGGCCAAACCAACCGGTGTAGGATCCTCAATGGGCCCACACATGTTCAACAATTTCTGTACCAGTGATATACATGCTTACACCACCATTAAAAAAATAATATACAAAAATTAAAAGCAAAGAGGACATACCGAAATTTGTGAAAGCTGCGAACTAACAGATACAAGGGAATCAACCCCTTCAGCAGTAATTGATCCATAGTCAGGTGGATTGGCCAGTACAAATACTACAGCTGACTGAAAATTTACAAATTGCAACCATATTATACTAGAAACAATAAAAAAAAAGGAAATGAAAGATTGGCATGACTTGCTGCTAGACTGTTTCTTTTTTAAAAACAAAATTAACCTCGAATCTGGATAAAGTTTCATAAAAACGGAGCCGGTGCAACACATAGGTGGCCATAACGGCGATATCATGTCTCTGCTTCTCGAATAACAGCTTCAACAGCAAAGTATACCCTACGCTAGCACGGGCTGGTATGGTCTCATCACCACGTGGCCACCAGCCAAGGAAAGCTTCACACCCAATCCCATGTCGGGTCGCACACTCAATTATACTAACAAGCAGCAGTGTTAAAAAGGTAGACTCTTGCATATTGAGAGAGAGCAACTGGATTATTTTCTCCATTCCTCCATTACTGATGAAATGGAAGCATCCCTCCTTTGAACAACACAGGAGCAGCACTAACCCAAGAGACAGAGTCAAACCTTTGTTCTGATAAAAGAAGAAAAAGGAAGAAACAAAACTTACAGAAGATTACATAGGTTAAAATACAAGAATATACAACAGGAGAAGCATTATGCTTAGCTAGAAAGTAAATTCATGCACCTCAGAAAGCAAAGGATCATCAGACAGAAGTTCACTTTTAAAAAAGGGGAAGAAGCGACTAAACAAGCCCATCAGCTCTGTTGTGGACAAAATATCCATATCTGATTCCATTGATCCAAGTTCTTTCCAAATTTGCAAAACCCGATCCCTATCCTCAGCCATAGAATGCAGAGATTTCTCAGACCTCAAGCTCAAGGTTTCTTGTAAGACATCGATATTAGGCATAGCAAAGGAAGAAACCGACGAGATAATTGAACTAAGTATGCCGACATCAAAATTCACCAAGTCGCAACTATCACAAGCTCTAAGGGCATGATACAAAAACTGCTTGACTTCACTTGACATGTCAGATTCAGGGAATTGCAAACATAGGGATTTAAGATGAGGCAATGGTTCGTTGAGTGTGAATTTACTAGAGCTGTGCAGTGCGGGAGGGAGGTCTTCGAGTTTTCCTTCTGAGGGTGAATAGACTACATTTGCCAGAGAATTGTCAAGGTCTAATTCAACATTGAATTGACCAAGATCTTCTGCGGTATTACCATAGACTACGAGGGTCAAACTGCGGTAGGTGCCTCGCAATACCAGATGGTTTGTTACTATAGCCTGCATTGGAGATGGGAAAAGCCAAATACAAGTTATCAGCTATTTCTAATATTGATGTGTAACACTGGGATGTGATCTAAACTATATTTATATCATGACATGAAAACATATAAAATTGTGTGCAGGTTTTACCATTCATCAAACCACAAGAAAAATTTGCAACTGTCTATATTTTAAAGCCCTTTGATGTAATATCAAAGGAAACTCAGATTGCATGAAAGTTTACAAACAACCAATCTATAAGGCCAATAACATGTATATTTAATTTCTTTTCATTTAAAAAATTTTCAGGCCGTTTTTGCCAAGATTTGTCAAAATTTACTCATTGTTAAAGTATCACAATACATTATTGACTATATGCACCTAAAACCATGGATATCAATATGATCCAGCAATAAATCAGATCACAAGTACCCACAGAGAGCAAGGTAACTATTAGGAAAAGTTTGTAAGCAGAAAAATAACATGCATACTCTTCCCATATCTGTTTTCCAAAAAAAAAAAAAAAAAAAAAAAAAAAAAATCTTAAGGAAAAACAAGGAAATGATGCAAAATTTTGTACCTTTCGACAAAACGAAGAAAATGAAGGTGCATCTGACATTTAATTATGAGCAGTTTCCATGTGATGTTTTAATGCTTTACACAAATAAGCATGAAAGTATTCCTACTTAACTTTGTTCTTAATTTGAATGTCAACAACATTAATAGGAACAAAGAAAGATATCCATCTCTTTTGATGTCACATAAATCATCCTTCCTATTAATTGTGGATTAATCAAAGGCAAATAAGCATGATACAACAAAAGTACCTCAACTTCCAAAACATTAGAAGAAGAATGAGAGTAGAGGAAAGGCTGACACAGCCGCCTGAACCGAGACTCCCCTTCACAATGTACAAATACTTCCAGTGCAAACGAAGGTGGTGAAGTAGCTCTAGTGTACAAAGTAGTTAAATAACAAACAACCAAAAATTAAAACAAATACATGGAGCATGAACAAATGCAAGCCTAGAGAAAGGGCAAAGATTGTATGAGACACTTACACCTATTAATATCAGCAAATTTGCAATTAAAACCCAGCATTTCTAACATATGCCGCCAATGGGAAACCTTTGCAATCAACTCCCACTCAAACCATTTGATAAATCACAACTGTGATGGAAAAGGAATATTTGACATAGAGAAACTTTCTCAAAATTCCACTGAACTAAACCAAAGCTACAAGTTGGTTATGTTGACTTCAGTCTGACCCCTCAGGTAACTGAACATTAATTTTGTATGAACAAAGACACTATGTATCCATTCCATAAATAAGGATATATGATATATCAAAAAGTTGTCTCTTCATTTTCCTTCAATTTAAAGCCCATGTACCCGTATTTTCACTCTTAACTCCTAGTTTTATAAAAAATAGGCATGGAATTATATGCTGGTGATAATACAAAATTTAGAGGCGGCGGTTTTTACTTGAATTGATCTCAGCAACTACAAAAGATATTGACATAAGTATGAACCTAAGATTACAATAAATATTGAACTCTTTTTCCCAATACAGTACAATACTAAGTGAAATTACAATGAAAAATCGCACAGCATTTCATACCCAACAAGAGATACATTTGGTGTTGATGGCGATGCATTCTGCTCCAGAAACTCACATGCAGTAATCACTACAGGCTCAGAGAATGTTACCTGAATTGTATAGTAAAAACTATTAGCGTCCTGAGTAACTAACACGGAAAAAAGTATAAACTCAGGCGAGCTATGAGTTATATGACAACAAAGAAGTTAACCAATAACTACCTCATCGACATACTCTTCAAGTTGAGAATGCAAAATTGTTTGTGCAAACAAGACACAAGGCTCAGGCCGACCCATCTGCTTCTACTTTTGATTCCCTATTTTTCCTATCCGCAGCTCTCAGCACTGAGACCAGCAGATGCATAGACAAAGAAGTTCAATTAAAGACGATCAGTGGAAGATCATAAGAAAATAAAGTAGCGGAGATTCCACTCCCAAGAACCGAAAACCTGAGTTAAATTAGAAAGAGTGCTCCAATAGAAAATGAGCTTTGAATATAACTCGGTAAGAAACCAAATTTTCCAGCACTGGCTCGACATTGCAAAGAGAACGGAGAGAGTAAAAGTGTTTTACCTGTGTTGGGTCGGAGCAGGTCGAAACTCCTTAGAGTGCTGGGCTCCGGTGACGAATCCTTCTAATAGAAGCGGTAGCAGGAAATGGTTACTTGTGTGTGCGCAGGTGGGGACTAGTGAACGGGGGGTCGAGGCGAAGAGGGAGTGAGAGAGGGATGAATTGAAGGAGGCGAAGACGGAGTGGGAGTAGGGTTCTGGCGAGGTTCGCGAGTTGATTCGGATGCGGATCGTATCCTTCCGGTTTTCTTGTCCGTCTTGAATTGAATTGGATTATTTGTGGCGTCTGCTAATGTGATAAACTGTGTTTCAGCCCAAGCGGTGGTTTTTTTTTTTTTTTTTGACAATAGAATGGGTTGGTTGTGAATTGCAAATAAAAAGGACATGAAAAGATTTTTTAAAATAATATGAAAATTTTACGTCGTAGGTACAGATATGAATATCAAGACCAAGGAGTACTGTATCGAATCTAGGTATATTTATATTTAACATGATAGTTTGTCCAGATTTTTTATGATAGTCTGAACAAAATTCTAACACAGGTAAAGAGTAATTGCTAGTCTGCAAATCCAGCCATGTGAGTGGGGTCCACGTGTTTTGGGTGGTGGTGGGTTACCAGAATTTTCTATGGCGGTCAATGTAAAACTCAATTATAATTAAAAATAGCTTTCACAAAATATTCCAGGTCCGAATCACATTTTTTTTTATGACGAATCATATGCATATCCGCACTGTTTTGCTCTCCATTTTTCTTTGAATGGTCTTCTCTATTTCCAGTATTTGAGAAGAATATATGTTGCTTTTTTCAATTATTTGAAGCCCTTAAAAATTTATCATCTCCATAAAAATCTATATGCATGCTCAAATAATATATATAATTAATAGATGTAATGATTTTCGATTATATACTTTTAAAATAATTAAAATAAATTTCCAAATCTCATCATATTTTATTTCTATGGTTTGGTCTTTACTTTTTTAATTATTTTGGACATTCCAAAATATATTTCTACATGAAATTTTACCAACATAATCACAAAATTAGAACAAATATACGATACAAATTTTTTTTTCGACTTTCAGAATATTTCATATTATTTTATAAAAACGATAGATCGCGTAACGCACGAAGGCCCGCTGGTCTAATGTGATCTAAATATATAAAGACAAAGGTGGTCCAGCATACAAATATGCCACGTGCCATACACAACCACATGCACCCTCACCGACGCGCATGTACATTTCAACCAACTAATTAATTTTGCAGCACAACTGACACCTTATAGTATCTATATATAGCATCGATACCCCTTGTGGGACTAAAATCTTACTTCAAAACCAGACAAATAACAATATTTATTGGACGTCTGATGTGTTGATGTTAATATAAAAAATGATGAGCATTGACCAGCGGTGGAGATATGTGGAATGAAAAGGGTCAATTGACCCATTTAAAAAAAAATAGTACCTAACATATAAAAATATGTACTTTTATGATAAAAATTGTTTGGATGTACTAGTTTGAACCCATTAAATTTATATGTTATTTTATTAGTTGAACCATCAAAATATATGGAAATGTTCTTGTTATATTAGATTATTTTTTGGATAAAGTTAGCAGTTTTCTTTAGAATACTAAAAGATTTGAATGGAAAAAAAAGTAAAGTGAGCAAACTTTCTCCATCTCACTTTTCATTTTTAGATAGCGCGTGATTTTCCATTCATCCAAAAAATCGGAACCCATCTCTTTCTTTTCTCCTCCTCTTTTTTTTTTTTTGTATTTGTGCGCATATGGTCCAGGAGGAAAAAAAAACAACAAGTGAAGAAGTTCATAAGTTGGATTTTGATAATCGGTGAGAACTTTTAATTCTTTAACATCTAGATAAAAATGTTATTTTAATTAAGTTGTAATTTGGCATTAAATAGTATGCAACTCACGGCTTGTCAAAACCAAAGTTTTATGTGATTTTTTTTTTGCACTAATTAACTTATGATTAATGAGCATAAGTATAAACATAGAACTAATTAGAAATTGAAATTTATTCTTACCCATTTCAATTTCTCAAACTATGATTCTACAAGCATAGAATTATTTTTATATGTGAGTAATGTGTTCTATTTAATATTTTAATTTGTCTATTGATTAGACCTCGGAGAGTTCAATTAGATGATGAAGATTGTAGTTAGATTTATAAGTTAAATGTGCTATGTTTGTATTTTTTCCCCCTTTTATGTATACTTGCTTTTAAATTATTTTTCAAGCTCCACATCATCATGGATCCATTCAAGTTATCTTTTGTCCAAAATTTGTATTGAAATTAGAAATTATGATAGTAACTCATTTTTTAACATAAAAAACTCTAATTAAACCACCCTAAATACTTCTAGCTCAAGACAAATTAGTTTAGTTCAAAGACAAACCTTATCTGAATATATGCATGAAATCCACTTATCAGATAGTTAAAAAATAGCTTACTTTAGTCAGCTTGAATTTATGTGTGTATGGCCTTGTTTGGATGGGGTTGGAAGAAGGAAGAAGGAAGAAGACCCAAAAAAATTATAAACAATCCAAACTCTTCACAAAGTTACACACTTCCCAATATTTCTTCCCACTTCTTTCCTTCTTCCCACATCCATCCAAACGGAGCCTATATTATTTGCAAACTACACTTAATTATGAAAAATATAGATAGTTAAGAAATAGCTTACTTTAGTCAGCTTGAATTTATGTGTGTATATTATTTGCAGACTACACTTAATCATGAAAAATATCGCCTAATGTAGCAACAAATTAATTAAATTGTTAGCAGCCTTTCCATCTTATCCAAACTATGTATATTAAGAATAGCAAAATGTAGGATTGGTCAGCAGTATGTTTCTTTTGCTTTGTGTTACTACAATTTTTGCACATAAAGAATTTAGTATTGCCATTTCTTTGACTGTGTAGTTGTGTGTTCGATACCGAGTCATTATTCATTAGTGGTATTGTTGATTTCTTACTAATACTATTGTTGATCTCTGTGTTATGCCTCACTATTGCTTTGTTATGTTTTTAGGTTTACCTCGCTCAAAAAAAAAAAAAAAAAAAGGTTTATCTCTCTCAACTTCTGACTGTGTTTGATACTGAGTCGCTGATCCAGATCGTAAGAAATCATATCGACCTCTGTTTTGATTTATGCCGCTACATTTTTTCGTTTCACCATACAACATAGAATTTCTCATACACCTAGCTATACTTATATTTGGTGATCAAGCTTGATTAGACCAATATTAACTTTGAACCTCAACGTGCATACTTTTATATTGGCTTTCCGCAAGTAAATTTATGCCATAGGTTGTTAAATTGGTCTTTTTTTTTGTTTATAGGTAAATACAGCTCTCTGAATTACAACTAAACAGGTGGCACACGTGCAGTTTGAGAAGTAAAGATTGCTAGACAAAAGACGTACTTCTTTCCTGTCCATCGTGCCCTATAAAAATCTTATTTTTCAATTGCTCAAATATAAAAATTTACTACATTGTCATTTGTAAATTGCAGCATCTATTTTATTATTATATACTATAATTTTTAACAAATTAAATTAATATTAAAATGTTAATAATAATAATTTTGTTAAAAATAATTTTAATCTACAATCAACAAATTTACAAATAACCTATGATAATATATAATAATAATAATAATAATAATAATAATAAGTATCGAGTCAAGCACCTCTAATCAATATTTGTGGTATATGTTGATTGTATATTAAGAGTTACATCAAATGTTATCTCTATTTTAGAAAAATAAAATAAAAGGGTGCATATCCAATTATATATATATATATATATATATATATAATTTTAATTTGCGTCCTCTATAGTTTAATATTTGTAGTGCAATATTACAAATAAATTTTAAACTTGATATAAAAATATTATTGTTCAAAATTACAAAAATATATCAAGCAAAACATGATACTTTCTTACTTTCATTGTGCAACATTTTCTCATAAAACAACTTGTCTCTTGTACTTTCATTGATGCGTAAACAACTTGGACCTTTACTTTTCTATTTGTTTGGAAGTGCAAATATTAAATTTGTGGTTCTTCTAGAAGAAATATACTTCCAACATATTGAACTATTAAGTTGAAACAAACCACTAATTTATAAAATCCTTCAATTGGAAGTAGTAAACTCTATAAACTGGATGATTATCTTCATATCCAGCTAATCAAAATCTTCCTACAAGCAAGCCGAGTCAGCAATATCACGGGAAAAAAAAAAACTGATAATAGACTTTACAGTAGAGTAATGATGATTACAGGAAAGAATTAAGATCAACTCATGATACCAGCATTTTGAACAAACTAAAATAATTACCCACATGAAAAAGAAAAGTAAGAAGAAACCATTTAGTCAAAAATAAATAATAATTTGAAAGCGAAAGCAAAACAAAAAAATAATAATTAAAAAGAAAAAAAAATATCAGAAGCTGTTAAACAAACTCAACAGATTATCATCACCAAAAGCCTCAATTGAGCTGGTTGTGTATATCCATCCGCCAACAAAATTTTTCGAGCTATACTACACGGCACTGTTGTAGCGAGTATCTGTATCAAAGGATTTTCCACTCCAGAAGACCAGAAGCATCGCTTCGCTACATGCCTTACTACAGAGATCCAGATTCATTATTAGAAGTACATATATTCATTTCTCTTGATTTGCCTTTTCCGTTGCTTCCTCGATTCTAACAACTCATTTCAAAATCTCTGTTCCTACCTTAACGAGTAACGACTCGCCAGTGCAACCCCAGACCCCAGTGCGCCTTACAAGCTTATTTCATTTCACTCTTCCTCTCCACAGTCAAATCCAAATTCAAAGATAAATGGCTTCTCTCTACAACTCCGGCGCCGATCGTGCTGCTCGCCGAGCCGCCGTTCTCGCCAACCACCTTGTACAAGCTGATCAATTGGCCACCGGTTCCCTCCTCTTGGCCTCCAATTGTCTCCACTACAACCCGCCTGAGCTCACCAACCCCGCCTCTTTCAACCCGATTCACCTCCGACAAATACTCGACGGGCACCACTTGGAGGCGCGTGATTGGATGTTCAAGCTGATGGAGGAGAGCCCGCTGTTCTGCCCCAAGTGCCGGTGGGAAGGGAAGGTGTTTGTTGCACCTGATTACAACGCAACGAAAGAGCAACAGAGAGAAATGACTATGAGAAGAATCGAGTTTCTCTTGAATAATGGCGTGTTTGAAGGATGGCTCACTGATTCGAGCGCAGAGGCAACGATGAGAAAGTTCGCTCTCAAGGAGTGTATTGGAATCTTTGATCATTCGCTAGGGACTAAACTCGCTGTCCACTTCATTCTCTGGTATAAAATTTGTAATAATTTCCATTTACCTACTTTTTTGTTTATAATTTACCATGTTAAGATAGAATACTACACTAGGACGGATATGCCAATGCTGCTACGCTTGAATCTCAATGTTGAAGTTTCAAACTGTGAATTCACAAGCCATTACATTCGATCTACATATTACTTGTGAAATTTCATGGAAAACCAAAATTTACATTTTTCAATGATTTTTTAACTTTATTTTTGTATTTCTCAAAATGCTGTTCTTTTTTAATACAAACATTTATACATTTATTATACTGTGGCCAACATTTGAAATTCCAAGAAGTTAGTGATAATGTCTCAAAAAATGTAAAGATTTCAATATGTATGTCGGATTGATGGGCAGATTGGCAGTTTGAAATTCAAATATAGAGATTTTAAGCTGTAGAAAATTAAAAAGGACAACATGCTTATTACTTTATGAGTGTATGTGCTGGACAGGGGTTCTGCCATAAAATTCTTTGGCACAAAGATTCACCATGACAAATGGTTGAGAGACACTGAAAAGTACAAGGTCCTGGGTAGTTTTTCAATGACCGAGTTAGGCCATGGAAGTAATGTAAGTGATTTGAACTGGTTTTACTATTTCAAAAGCATTTAAATTTAGTACTTAATTTTGTCTCTGATTGATACGAGCTGCTACCTAAAGTTACATGATTATGGTTTTGCTCATAGGGCAGGTATTTTCTGTCCTTTCGTATTTTCTATTCATTCATCACAAAGTGTCAATTATAATTGATCATGTATCAATCGCTACAAATACATGCTTCTATATATGTGCTTTATCTGATTGCAAGATGACACACCAATTTCTTTTTCCCAGTTCTAAAATAAGTTGAACTTTCAAATGATTTCAAGGTCCGAGGGGTAGAGACAATTGCAACTTATGACTCCAATAAGAGAGAGTTCATCATTAACACGCCATGTGAATCAGCTCAGAAGTACTGGATAGGTGGTGCTGCTAATGTAAGAAAACTAGCTTCAATTAGTCTTCCCTTGCACTTGTTATATTAAAATGGTCAAGAATTGAGATAGAGAATTTCAGTAGGACTCAACTTGAAAACTACAGATTTAGAATTTTGCTTGAAAAATGAATTAGTACTTTTAACTTTTACTCTTTAATTTATTTTTTTCTGAAGTTTTCCTAGTAGAAAGTTAGAAACTAATAACTTGAAAATTTCAGAGGTTGACTGGAAGTTGGTATATTCCTATTAAATGCTTTATATCTTTCTAAGAAGTAATCATAGCTCCAATTTGGTAAATTTTCATTATAAAAAAATTCACATCAGCAAGAATTAACTATGATTTCTGAATCTCTGAGTGACAATACAATCCTGATTTCTGAGTTACTATTGGAAAAAAAATAATTTTTCCCTTACAACCTTTTTATAAAAATTAGGGCTGCTAAAGATGAATTTCTGTTCTTGATGCTGTTCTGATAATTGTAGCTTTTTGTTGATCTGTTATTTATCTTGCTTCTACAAAATCTTTACTCTGAGCTTATGTCTAATAATAAACAAAATGCCCTAGACAATGCTGTCGTGTAAAGATGGTGAAGGGGACCAGAGCAGGTTTCCAAGAAACTGAAACATCTAGAGAAATTCTTTTTCACATGGTATTTGGATACAAGCACGGAAACCCAATGGTCTATCTGCAAGGAAGATAAAAAATTAGCATTCTGCAGAACAATACTTGAAAAATGGTTAAAATTGAGAGCTTGACCTATTTAACTTCAAATATTGTTTTGTGTTTTTTTTTCTTGGCAATCGACAGCATGCAACACATACTGTAGTTTTTTCACAACTGCATATAAATGGAAAGAATGAAGGTGTCCATGCCTTCATAGTGCAGATCAGAGACTCAATTGGTAATATATGTCCTAATATACGCATAGCTGATTGTGGCCACAAGATCGGTTTAAATGGTGTCGACAATGGCCGCATCTGGTTAGTGAACCATATCTTGATACACTAGTATAACTGTACAAGCTTTTGTAAAGAGCCTGCATGCAATTCCAGTTGGTTTTGTTTATTATTTTGCTTTCTAACACCAAATGTTCCTCAAATTAGGAACTATCAGTCAGTCTTTCATAAACTATTTCGAATAATACCAAAATTGTTAGGTTAGCGTAATGGCATGTGAATTTACTTAAACGCTTCTCATATTAATTTTTCCTAAACTTTCATTGAACTAATGGAACAGACTAATAATTTGAGTCCAATTTTATGTAAATATTTTTTTTGGTGTCTACTGTATAAAAATCCCAGGCAGCCTATTTTTTGCTTGACCCATCTTTGCTTTGTAAATTCAGATGCTATTTTCAATTTACCACAATGTCAGGTTTTTAGTTGCAAATCCTAGAACAGTCAATAAAATTAGGTGTTTTTGCAAATGCTCAGTGTTCATATAGGGACACAACGGTTAAGCTAGATGAAACCTAATATGAGGCGATCGGAGATCATAAAAAGACTCCTGATTATCCAGTAGATGGCGGAGCGGCTTAGAGATAAGCTCACTTTTGAAAGAGTTTTTTATCTTCAAAGCAGAGAAGCAAAAGCCAGTGTAGTGAAAACACCATCTGAACATCAGCTTGCAGCAGCAATTTGTTGTTTTGTACAAACTCAAGACTTGTATGCTTAAATACTCAAAAGAAGTTCATATGATTATTAAATCTCCACGCAACGGGGACTAACAAAAAGGAATAAACACATGCTTTGGTTGGTCCAAAGTGCGGACTATTTTACTAGTCTGAAATCCAGGATTGCAGTTATTGTCTATGGTTCCTTAATACATTTCTAAATATTTCATTTGATCCAGGTTTGATAATGTTCGCATCCCAAGAGAAAACTTGCTAAATTCGGTGGCTGATGTGCTGCCTGATGGACAATATGTCAGCTCGATAAAGGACCCTGATCAGGTAATATAATATTTGCTTAGAGACAGATGTTTATAGAATATTAAATGATTGCCTACTTAATCAACATATGCTTAGAGGAAATCGTTGTTGGCTAATATTATCTAAGAGCAAAAATCTAAGCTTCAATTCTTTGAGGTCTTACTATAAAATAACTAGTTTCTGTGTCCCTTCAATTGTCATACACATGCAGTGATGGGCTTATGGCCTGTAAATTAAGACTGTTACAGATAATTAAAAGAATTACATTATAAAATATTTAACTGACTACCTACTCTATCATTAAGCTTTTAGAGCAATTTGTTGGCTAATAGTTTACTACTAGTGGTTGGTAGTAAGCCATGGTCTTTACTTTTTTACTGCCAGAGGTTTGCTGCATTTCTATCTCCGCTGACAGCTGGCCGTGTCAACATTACTGCCATGGCTGTTTACATATCAAAGGTATTTTGCTATAATGCATGTTAGTTCTGTCTTAATTGTGGACTTGCGGGCCCATAATGTAACAATTAGAAGTCCATTTAATTGTCATACCTTTCTGTTTTCAGGTGGCCTTGGCTATTGCTACAAGATATGCTCTTTCTAGAAGGGCCTTTTCAGTTATTCCCAATGGGCCAGAGGTTCTTTTGCTCGACTATCACAGCCATCAGCATCGCCTGATTCCACTTTTGGCAAAAGTGTATATGTGTGGATCCATATTTTCTATGTATAAACTGTATCCTGCATGAAAAGGGAAGTTCACCTGATTCCTTCTTCATTCAAATAAAGGGGGCGCTTCTTTTCTGAACTTGTACCACTGGTACTAAAATGACGTTTTCATAATGTTAATGTTGAAATGCCACTGCTTGTGTATCGATTAATGAAGTTCGTCAAATAATCATAGGCACAAGCATGAAGAAAAAGTAATGCAATTCCTTATCTTATATTTTATTTTATTTTTATGTGCAGATGTGCTCTTAGTTGTGCATCTAACTTTTTGAAGACGCTCTATATCCAGAGAACTCCTGAGTCTAGCAAAGCTCTACATGTTTATTCCAGTGCTTTGAAAGCAACAGCAACTTGGCAAAATATGATAACACTTCAGGTCAAATATTTAAATTGATTGCATCGTTACTTTTATGGAAGTCTCTTCTAAAGAAATAAATGTCTTTTGTCCTTCAGGAATGTCGTGAAGCATGCGGTGGTCAGGGCTTAAAGACAGAGAATCGTATTGGTATTTTAAAAGGAGAGTTTGATGTGCAAAGCACCTTCGAAGGTGACAACAATATTTTAATGCAGCAGGTGACTGATCTTAATTAGGATTATCTGTAGCTTTTTCTGAAATATCTTGGCTGTAATGCTTAAGATTCATTGGAACACAGGTTAGCAAAGCACTATTAGCGGAATATGTCGCAGTTCAGATAAAGCAGAAGCATTTCAAAGGTCTTGGGCTAGAGCACATGAATGGACCTGCACCTGTCATTCCTCCTGTTCTGACAAGCTCTATCCTCAGAAACGCCAAGTTCCAGGTATACGTATATATTAATCTTTTCTCTGTTTTTCTTTAATCGATGTGAATAAGGCAATTTGTTTAAAAGTTACATTCTTTTCTCTTGGTAGACTGATATATTCTCCTTGAGGGAACGAGACCTGTTCCAACGGTTTTCTGAGGAAGTTTTCCGTTACCAAGCTCAGGGAGAAAGCAAAGAGAAGGCATTACTGCTGGTAATATATATTATTAACTTGTTACAAATTTTACTTTCCCAAGTTTTCAACATATAAAAATTTTTCTGGTTCGTTGATGGTGTTGTGTTATCTTTGCTTTCTCTCTCTCAGAGTTATCAACTTGCCGAGGAGTTGGCTAGAGCATTCGCAGAACGCACCACATTGCAAATCTTTTTGGAAGCTGAAACGAGCGTGCTTCAAGCACCATTGAAGGTGTATCTCATACTTCGTTGTTCATGGATGAAGAAATAATATATTTTTTATTTTAGCTTAGTGATGAGAAATTGCAATTTGAAATTCATATTGAAGAAATAAATAGTAGCCAAATTGGGAAAAGGAAATGATTAATTAAGAAATGAAAGGGGCCCTTAACATATTTTCTTTTAGTCACCCAACTTTAGAAACAAATGAAAGGTACATTTATCAAATCCAATTTGGCTTGTTTGCAACAAGCTTAAAATGGTGGTTTTGCCGGTGGTATATTGCTAGTCTTTGTAGGTTATAGAAAGATGTAATGTTGGAAAGGAAACAACTGATCTCAATTAACGATACAAAAAAGTATTTCTCATTTATATCAAAATTTATAACTATCTATAATTGTTATCTAAATACAGAAAAACCATCAAAGTAGTATCTTATATTCAATTTCCTTTCATATAAACCAAAGTACTCATGCTATTTGGAAACTACTAACATGTCATGCGTTGTATATTGCAGGAGGTCATGGGTTTATTGAGGTCAATGTATGCCATGACCTGCTTAGATGAGGTGGCATCATTCCTTCGATACGGCTATCTCTCAGTTGACAATGCCGCTGTCGTGAGAAAGGAAGTTGTGGCATTATGCACTGACCTAAGGCCACACGCACTAGCTATTGTTAGCTCTTTCGGCATACCCGACTCTTTTCTCAGCCCGATTGCCTTTGACTGGATTGAAGCCAACTCCTGGTCTAATCTCAGCAGTAAATACTAAATAAGCGTCTAGTTACATCATAATGTGGGATGCTATTTATGGGGCTTATATGCTCTTATTGACCCTGATTTCTCGGTCCGGACAGATTGATTTAAAATGAATGTGCTAGATCAATACACTGATTCAATGCTTTCATTTTAGATCAGATGGCGCAGACTGGAGGATCCTACTATTCGAATCCGAATTAATTAATAGCAGAAACGAAGACCGTTAATAAACCTTCTTGATGGAGATGGAAAATAATGTAAATATATATAATAATTATGCTTCCATTTGGGAGGCCATGCATATAGGAAAGCACTTGTTTTATACTTTGATTATTCGAAATAATTTACCTCAAACGTTCTGATATGTTTGGACCTTGGACCAAACTTTAATTCACGTATTCTTAACTTGAGAGTATACATCTGAAAAATGTACCACGCATTATTGACAAATCAAGTACCCAACAAATGGTCTGTCATATTTTACTGAACCCAAACAAATAAGTTTCTAGATGGCTTTATGCCTTAAAGATATCCAGTTAAATTGCGATCCGTGACTTGAAATGATTTTCCTATACATACGTACATATATAGAGAGAAATGCTTCAATCAAATTGATTTGATCAGTCCTGATTAAATTTCGTTAGATCTCAATTTTAAAAATTCAAATGACCGATTCAAACAGTTCAATATGATCTCTATATTTAAATCTTTTTGCACAACAAACAAGGAACGGAGCCCGAATGTGAGGGCAGAGAGTTCTTGTATATGAACTTTTTAATTTATAGAAAGGCAAACGTAACAAATTGAATATAATGATATATAATTTTGACATATTTGAGGCATAACCGTGCCCGGATGTGAAATACCGGTTTCATACTGTTTTTAAGTGGTACTATAATTCTAGAGGGCGAAACCGTGGTCGTTAACCACGGAAATTGATTTGCACACTCCTAAAATTGATAAAACACTCTTTTTAGACTAAAATACCCCTAATTAATTAAAAGTATTGTTCAGAGATATCATCATTATTGTAATATTTTCATTTAATTAGAGGTATTTTAGTCTAAAAGGAGTGTTTTATCAATTTTAGGGATGTGAAAATCAATTCCGGTTAACCACGTTAGACACCCCTACGTGTGGGGCCAAACGAAACGATAAGTTTCCTTGACCTCCTTTGTACAGATTTAGTTATAGTATAAATGGGATTTTACTAGAGTTGGGTAGCAAAGAATTGAGTTTTGACAGTTTGACTAGACCAGCCCGTGTGAACGGGGCTGATATATTAAAATTGAGCAAATTAAGTCTAAAAACTACATTCATCTCACTATTTTAATTTGAAACTATGGGGACAATGCCCAGTTGTGCGGAATCGTATCCTCTACGGAGTGCCTACCTCTCATTTGGATCTTTGGATTCTAATCTAACGAAGCCCACGTAAAGAGTGCAAAAATCACTCAAAGCATGGGTGCCCGACTGCCCGATCTCTTCCCCTCTTCCTTCGTAAATGAAGTACGCTGTTGGTGTCCAAAGATTCTGAAAATTTTTCAGACAAAAATTTTTCATATTACATGCAATTGTTTCAAGCAATATATGCAACACATTTAAGCATATGTTACTTTAAATACAAAGCACATATCCAAGCAATATAGGCATCACATTTACTATCACTGATCCATATAAAACATAGAATATAAAGCACATATCCAAATTCATACATTACACCTTACAAATTACAATAGTCAAAAGAAAAAAAAAATTAATACAAGATATTGAAATATTAAACTCCTAAGTTCTTCCAAATGCTTCTTGAACCTATCTTTAATTTCCTTAAACTTCTCATCCAATTGTTTATTGAAATCACCAGCTTGCCTTTTTTATTGCTTCTTCAATTATTTCTTGGTGTGCCTGCAACCGGGACAACTACATGTTGATTGTCGTTCGTTGCATCTATTACAGTAAGGAAATGCTCCATTCAATATCCATACATTGTTGCTTTGAGAGTTCATTGCTATCTAAAAAAAATAGCATAAGAAATAATTCGACATTGCAGTTTGGTACCAGCAAAAGGTTTGTCAAATAACATATTTCTTAAGTAGAATAGTTCAATTAAATCAGTAAGAGCAGTAGCACTAATATACAGACTGAAGCTAAAAGATATAAACATTTTTATAAAATAACAGAATACTGTTGTTATGAAAATCACAATCTGAAAGTATGACCCTCATTTTTTTTGGGGCTGAACCTGAATTACGAAACCTCAGCCTCTCCTGTTCATTCATTTATAAAATTCAATTTCATCAGTTCTCATATCGCAAATTGAAACTTTAAAATAGAAAAGCTTTACTAGGACTATGCAATCCTTCCAAATTAAGCGAAATCAGACACAAAATTATAGAAATACAAGAAAGGCATTAACCTGGAACACCACACCATTAACTCTAAAACGGATCAGAATCACTACAAACAAAAGAACATCATAAAGAAAATCAAACTCAATCATAGTTCTGGATTTTACTAACCATGAAACCATAAACCTTGAACAGAAACGAATGCTTATTTTCATAAAGAAATGTCACCATAGCCTAACAGTCTAGCTCAAATTCGAACAAACCCAATAAATCTGTTGTGATTGGTACACTCGAGTCAATTCTACTAATCGAATACAATAAAACGAGGAAATAGAAAATACCTAAATCGAAAGATCTGAACTGGCTGAGCAACAAATTTCAACTTTCAAAGGTGGCTAGAGTTTAGAGGCGAAGCCGTCAGAGAGTCGAATCAACGGATTTTCTCTCTCGCTTGCTCTATCTGTCGCGCTTCTAGATTAGAATCGCCTCTTGCTTCCTCTTTCTTTCTCCTCTCTCTCTCTCTGGATCTAGCCTCTAGGTTTTCTTCGTGTACGGAAGAGACGAAGAACGAAAGAAGAGCAAGGGCAGCTCGGGCAGGCACAAATTTTATTTTCTTATTCATTTCTCTCACCGTTGGATTAGAATCCAAAGATCCAAAAGAGAGGTAGGCATCTGCTCACCTTTTAAGGTGAGCAGAGGATACGATTCCTCCAGTTGTGCACGCGTCCGCCCCTACACCAACTTTTACATTTTATTTTAATTTTTTTTTTTTAGAATTTCACAAAATCGTTAATCTAATTTGTTATGAAATTGTCAAAAATAGCAATTTTTAAAAATCTGAAAAAATACATATAAATTTTAAAAAATATAAATTTTAATATGCAAGGAAATTTCAATATGGAGATCATATTAACAGTTTGGGTCGATCACAATGTTATATGTCACAGATTGAAAGAATTGAAAGTAGAAAAAAAAGAACTCTCAATTCTACCTTTCCAGATTGAGAGAGAGCGCTAACATTCGCGGGTTTTTTTTTAAGAAGAAATAAGAGTGTTTCACATCCAGCCGTCGATCTAAATCAACGGCTTATAATGAACGCTCTCCACAGTGTTTGGTATGGTTATGAATAGCCAATTCTCACGAATAGCTAATTCGTGTTGCTACCAAATATGTTTTGAATTGGACGAATAAGCAATTCACAACTTTATTCGAATTCCATCATTTTGCTGGAATTAGACCGAATAAGGAGAGATGCAGGATTGTCAAACGTCTACAAATGGAACGAAACAGTCATGTTTCGTTTTTGTTCGGTTTCAGTAACGAAAAAAAATACAAATTTTGTTTATGTTTCGTTTCAGTAAATGAAACAGATCTTTGTTCCGATTTTTGTTCCATTCCTCATTTTCCAGCCTATTTTTCATTAATTTCAGTCCAGTTTTCAATAAACGAAACAGTAATGTGTACCAGTCTTGGTTTCGTTTTCGTTTCGTTTCAAAAATAAAATTAATTTTTTCTTTCATTTAATGTTCCGTTTGGACAGAACGAAATGAAAACGTGCGAAATGGTACGGTATTGACAGACAGAGAGATGGGAGATGAGGAAAGAGGGAGAAAAAAATAAAAAATTGGCACCCATTTAAACGGCTCTCATGTGAATAAAAAATTGGCGCCCATGTGAACGGCTACGTAATGCAATGCTTATTCACAATTATTATTGGCGAATTGTTTATTCATTCCTGACACCCACTGGTTATTTGATTATTTCATTTCACTCTTCCTCTCCTCTCTAGTCAAATCCAAGTTCAAAGTGAAAATGGCTTCTCTCTTCAACTCCGGCGCCGATTGCGCTGCTCGCCGAGCCGCCATTCTCGCCAACCACCTTGTACAACCCGAATTGGCCACCGGTTCCCTCCTCTCCACCTCCAATTGTCTCCACTACAACCCGCCTGAGCTCACCAACCCCGCCTCCTTCAACCCGATCCACCTCCGACAAATACTCGACGGGCACCACGTGGAGGCGCGCGATTGGCTGTTCAAGCTGATGGAGGAGAGCCTGCTGTTCTGTCCCAAGCGCCGGTGTGAAGGGAAGGTGTTTGTTGCACCTGATTACAACGCAACGGAAGAGCAACAGAGAGAAATGACGATGAGAAGAATTGAGTTCCTCTTGAATAATGGTGTGTTTGAAGGGTGGCTCACTGATTCGAGCGCAGACGCCACCATGAGGAAGTTCGCACTTATGGAGTGTACTGGAATCTTTGATCATTCGCTATGGACAAAGCTCGGTGTCCACTTCAATCTCTGGTATAAAATTTGTGATAATTTCCATTAACCTATTTTTTTTTATTTTTTGCATACATTTTAGCATGTTAGCCTGTTAGGCTAGAATACTACACTAGGAAGGATTGTGCTAACACTGCTGTGGCTCGAAGCCTTGAATCTCAGTTTTCAAGTTTGAAACCGTTAACTCAAGCCATATTCAATTGACATATTACTTATAAAAATTGATGGAAAAGCACAATTTACATTGTTTTCAATATTTTTTACTATATTTTCAGATTTCTTAAAATGTTGTTTTTTCAAATGCAAATATTTACTTTTATTATGCTAGGGTCAACTTTTGAAATTTCAATAAGTTAGTGATAATGTCTCAAGTTCTCAACAAATGTGAACATTTCAATATGTATATTGGATTGATGGGCTTAGATTTGCAGTTTGAAATTCAAATATAGAGATTTTAAGCCGTAGAAAATTATAAAGAACAACATGCTTCTTACTTTATCAGTGTATGTGCTGGACAGGGGTTCTGCTATAAAATTCTTTGGCACAAGGATTCACCATGACAAATGGTTGAGAGACACTGAAAAGTACAAGGTTCTGGGTAGTTTTTCGATGACTGAGTTAGGCCATGGAAGTAATGTAAGTGATTTGAACTGGTTTTGCTATTTCAAAAGCATTTAAATTTAGCACTTTATTTGGTCTCTGATTGATATTAGCTGCTACCTTAAGTTACATGTTTATGGTTTTGCTCATAGGGCAGGTATTTTCTGTCCTTCTGAGTTTTCTAAGATATGTTGAATTTTCAATTGATTTCAAGGTCCGAGGGGTAGAGACAATTGCAACTTATGACTCCAATACGAGAGAATTTATTATTAACACGCCATGTGAATCAGCCCAGAAGTACTGGATAGGGAGTGCTGCTAATGTAAGAAAACTAGCTTCAACTAGTCTTCCCTTGTACCTGTTGTTATATTAAAATGGTCAACAATTAAAATAGAGAAATTTCAGGACTTGAAATTGAAAATTACAAGTTCACAATTATTGCTTGAAAAATGAATGAGTACTGTTTACTCTCTTAATTTATTCTTCTGAAATTTTCCTAATAAAAAGTTAGAAACTAAGAACTTGAGAATGGCAGAGTTAAGTAGGAAGTTGGTATATTCCTTATTAAATGTTTTATACCTTTCTATTCACCAACCATAGCTCCAATTAGGTACAATATTCATGATTAAAAAATGCAAGTCAGCAATAAATAACTATGATTTCTATATCTCTTGAGTGACAATACCATCCTGATCCCTGAGTTAATATTGGAAAAGGCAAAAAGGACAATTTTGCCCCCACAGTTTTTTTTAAATTTAAATTTGTTGGGACACGCTCACAGGTGTCTAGGCACAGCGGAAGCCAAGTGAACAAGGAGGTAGTAATTTCGACAAACACGTGACGGGCATAAAACAAACCCGCAAGAACAAAGTTATGATGGTACCACTTGAGAACCAAACAACAATAGCACAATCAAGCACAAGAAAATAAAGAGAGACACAAGATTTTACGTGGAAACCCGAAAGGGAAAAACCACGGGAGCGATCGGTGCAAATCCACTAAATCAAGAGTTATCTTACAAATACATGGAGATCATCAAGCTATCAACCGTCCTCTCTCTCTCACTCACACTCTCACTCACTATTTGAGGTGGAATTAACAAGAGATACAAGAGAAATAGCAAACCCTAGATAGCTTCACCAAGGGAGACAAGAGAGCTTCAAGGAGATTCGGTTCTCCTCTCTGGAATGATGCGCACTCACTCTTCTCATTTCCGTAACTTCCCTTTTGTTCAATTCCGTGTGGGCCTTCATGGGCCGAGCCCAATGTTTGGCTTCACACTCAACAATCTCCCACTTGAAGACAAACCTCCCACTTGATCACACAAGCATACATCTTGCACCTCGCTCCAAACACACCCGAGTTATTCAACCAACCCGGATTGCCTCCTACAAAATATTACCTTGTCGGGAGGCACCACCTTCGTGAACATATCGGCAACATTCTCCTTCATGTGAACCTTTCTCACGACTAGTTGCCTATGGTCTAGAACATCACGAATGAAGTGGTATCGCACATCAATGTGCTTAGTTCTTGAGTGATATGCCGCATTCTTTGAAAGATGTATGGCACCTTGATTATCACAATGCACCACATACTCCATTTGCTTCAACCCAAGTTGTGCAAGCAACCTTTTCAACCAAAGCATTTCCTTCACCGCCTCGGTCAATGCGACATACTCCGATTCCGTGGAAGACAAAGCAACAATGTCTTGTAGTCGAGACATCCAACTAACGGCTCCACCACCGATAGTAAAGACAAAGCCCGTCGTGGACTTCCTTGTCTCACTACAACCCGCATGATCGGCATCAACATACCCTTCAATTGCCAATTTAGAATTTCCTCCAAAACATAACCGCAAGCCACGAGTACCTTTCAAGTACCGAAGTATCCACTTCACCGCTTGCCAATGCTCCCATCCCGGGTTAGACATATATCGAGAGACAACTCCCACTGCATGTGCAATGTCCGGCCGTGTGCACACCATAGCATACATCAAGCTACCAACGGCCGATAAGTATGGAACCTTTTCCATCTTCAATCTCTCTTGAGCATTCTTTGGAGAATTCTTTTTAGACAACTTAAAATGACCGGCCAAAGGTGTAGTCACCGGTTTGCAATTCACCATGTCAAACCTCTCAAGGACTTTATCAACATATTCCGTTTGACTTAACCAAAGCTTGCCTCTCCCCCGATCCCTATGAATCCGCATGCCCAATATTTTTCTTGCTTCGCCAAGATCCTTGGTTGCAAACCTCTTAGACATATCAAGCTTAAGAGACTTAATCTCATCATGATCATTACTAGCAATCAACATGTCATCCACATAAAGTAACAACAAGGTGAAAGTGCCACCCACCTTTCCTTTCATGTAGACACAATGATCATAGCCACTTCTTTCAAAACCTTCTTCTTGCATAAAAGTATCAAATTTCTTGTACCATTGCCGAGAGGCTTGCTTCAAACCATACAACCCCTTCTTCAATCTACACACAAGATTAGGGTTTGATTCATCAACAAAACCTTCCGGTTGTGACATATAGATCTCCTCATCCAAGTCACCATGCAAGAAAGCCGTCTTGATATCAAGTTGCACAAGCTCCAAGTCTAAGTTAGCCACCAATGACAAAACAACTCTTATGGAACTATGCTTCACAACGGGAGAGAATATCTCATTAAAGTCAACACCATGTTTTTGTCCATAGCCCTTGACTACTAACCTTGCCTTATGCCGTTTAGAACCATCGGCTTCATTTTTCAACACAAATACCCACCTATTTTTCAATGCCTTCTTTCCCTTAGGAAGTTTAACCAACTCCCAAGTCTCATTTAGATGCAATGAGTTCATTTCATCCTCCATTGCTCCAAGCCACATAGCCTTCTCCGAACAATTTATAGCCTCATGAAATGACTCGGGTTCACCCGCATCCGTGAACAAAGCATAATACAAGGAAGGTGAATACCTTTGTGTAGCTCTTGAAATCCGAGTTGACCTCCTCAACTCTTGTACCGGGGTATTAGTGTGCTCTTCTTCAACAATGCCTTCATTCTCATGCGCTTCCACCGGCTCACTCTCATCCTCATTATCATGACCACTAACTTGAGGATCCGCTAGCATTTTGGGTGCAATACTAGCATCAACATGCTCCTCCACATGTCTTTCTTCACTTTGCTCCTTCTCATGATTTTCCATGAACATCACATTTTCACGAAATATGACATCTCGGCTTCTAATTGTCTTTTTCTCAATAGGATCCCACACCCTATAACCCAAATCATCACCGCCATAGCCAACAAATGCACACCTTCGTGACTTGACATCAAGCTTATTCCTCTTCACATTAGGAATTTTTACATAAGCCTCACATCCAAAAGTTCGTAAATGGCCATAAGAGATCTTCTTGCCACTCCATACGACTTCCGGTATGCCACCGTCCAATGCCACACTAGGTGATCGGTTTATGAGGTAAACCGCCGTGTTAGCCGCTTCGGCCCAAAATGATTTTGGAAGACCCGAGTGAGACAACATACTTCTAATCCTCTCCACAATGGTCCGGTTCATCCTCTCAATGACCCCATTTTCTTGTGGAGTGTATGGAACCGTCTTCACTCTCCGAATGCCATTTCTCGCACAAAAATTGTCAAAATCATTAGAGCAAAATTCACCACCATTATCGGTTTGTAAACATTTAATGGATTTTTCACTCTCTTTTTCAACACGAGATTTAAAGTTCTTAAAGGTTTCAAGAACTTGATCTTTTGAGGACAAGGGATAAATCCAACACTTCCTAGAAAAGTCATCTAAGAAAGTAACAAAATAACTAGCACCACCAAGGGATTTGACATTAAATGGACCACACACATCGGAATAAACCAATTCCAATGGTTTCACCTTTCTATGGGACTCATTCCTCTTAAAATTCACTCTCTTTTGTTTTCCCATTACACAATGAACACAAAATTCAAGAGATGAACAATCAAAAGAAGGAATGTAATTTTCATTTTGTAACACTTTCATACCTCTTTCACTTAGATGACAAAGGCGGTTGTGCCACATGTGCATATCACCATGCTCACTTGCCATAGCAACAACACCCTTTCGAGGCGCTCCATGAAGAGTGTACAAACTCCCATCTTTGTGTCCCTTCATTAATGTCATGCAACCCTTTGACACTTTCCATGATCCCTCACCAAAAGATACAACAAATCCGCCATCATCAAGTTGACCCACCGAGATAAGATTCTTGGTTATCTTGGGAACATACCTCACATTGCTCAACTTACATCGCCTTCCATTGGCTTGCTCAAGCTCAACATCACCAACTCCAAGAATTTTACATGGCCGACTATCACCAAGATAGACATTCCCACCATCTACATCCTTGTAGTTGACAAAATAAGAACGATCCGAGCATATGTGGAATGATGCACCCGAATCCAATACCCAAACATCCATGTTCTCCTTCTCGGAACTTGTCACACTTAGAGTCACCGCATCTCCAATCTCATCGGAAACTATACTCACTTCACCATCTTGCTTCTTCTCTTTTTGCTTGTCTTTCAAGAGAGGACAATCTCTCTTCAAGTGCCCTTCATTCTTGCAATGCCAACAAGAAAATTTTCGGCCTTTAGATTTTGATCTTCCTTTGCCTTGAGAACCACCCTTCTTGCCCGAGGAATTGCCCCTAGTCACCGGCCGTCCCCTATCAACCGTCAATGCCTCACTAGGCCCGGTTTCCAATTGGGTTGTAGCCTTTCTAGTTTCCTCATTCATCAATGAAGCAACAACATCACTCAATTTGAATTGGTTGCCCATTGTGTTTGCAACGGTAGTCACAAGAGTATCCCAACTTGTAGGCAAAGAGCTCAAAAGTAACAAGCATAAAACCTCCTCATCAAGGTTTACCTTCAAGGACTTCAATTGAGCCGCAATTGAGTTGAACTCACTTACATGCGTTCTCATTGAAATGCCATCCTTCATTTTCAAGAGAAATAATCGCTTCATAGCATGCATCTTGTTTACACCCGAAGGTTGCTCATATGATCGCTCCAATGTGGTCCAAAGCTCATGAGCGGTCTTACATTGGTAGACATCAAACAAGATAGATGGTGAAATACACGGCCTTATAGCCGCCAAACACTTCCGATCAAGCAACTCCCATTCATGATCCTCCATATGAATAGGTTGTGCACCCGGTCCCATCAATGGTAAATCTAAATCCCTTACCACCAAGTAATCTTGCATTAACATTTTCCAAATTGGCCAATTGCTATCATTCAACTTCTCAAATTCCATAGCTTTTTCCATTCTATCACTACTACACGTGTAACCACCGAAATACACAAGAACTTAGACCTACACCAATCCAAGCCTCAAACTCCTATTCTTGACACCAACGAGCCAACACGCTCTGATACCAGTTGTTGGGACACGCTCACAGGTGTCTAGGCACAGCGGAAGCCAAGTGAACAAGGAGGTAGTAATTTCGACAAACACGTGACGGGCATAAAACAAACCCGCAAGAACAAAGTTATGATGGTACCACTTGAGAACCAAACAACAATAGCACAATCAAGCACAAGAAAATAAAGAGAGACACAAGATTTTACGTGGAAACCCGAAAGGGAAAAACCACGGGAGCGATCGGTGCAAATCCACTAAATCAAGAGTTATCTTACAAATACATGGAGATCATCAAGCTATCAACCGTCCTCTCTCTCTCACTCACACTCTCACTCACTATTTGAGGTGGAATTAACAAGAGATACAAGAGAAATAGCAAACCCTAGATAGCTTCACCAAGGGAGACAAGAGAGCTTCAAGGAGATTCGGTTCTCCTCTCTGGAATGATGCGCACTCACTCTTCTCATTTCCGTAACTTCCCTTTTGTTCAATTCCGTGTGGGCCTTCATGGGCCGAGCCCAATGTTTGGCTTCACACTCAACAAAATTAGGGCTGCTAAAGATTAATTTCTGCCCTTGTTTCTGTTCTGATAATTGTATTTTTGTTTACCTGTTAACTCTGAGTCTGAGCTTATGTCTAGTAATAAACAAAATGTACTAGACAATGCTGTTGTGTACAGATGGTGAAGGGGACCAGATCAGGTTCCCAAGAAAATGAAACATCTAGAGAAATTTTTTTCACATGGTATTTGGACATACAACTACTGAAACCTAATGGTCTTTCTGCAATGAAGATGAATAATTGCCATTTTGCAGAACAATCCTTTAAAAATGGATAAAATGGAGTACTTGACCTATTAATAAAACAAATAATATATTTTTTTTCTGGCAATTGACAGCATGCAACACATACTGTAGTTTTTTCACAATTGCATATAAATGGTAAGAATGAAGGTGTCCATGCCTTCATAGTACAGATCAGAGACTCAAATGGTAATACATGCCCTAATATACGCATAGCTGATTGTGGCCACAAGATCGGTTTAAATGGTGTCGACAATGGCCGCATCTGGTTAGTGAACCATATCTTGTTGCACTAGTATAACTGTGCAAGTTTTTGTAAAGATCCATCATGCAAGTCTGGTCGGTTTTTATTATTATTGTACTTTCTAGCACCAAATGTTCCTCAAATAGCAACTATCAGTCAACCTTTCATAAAATCATTTTGGATAATACCAAAAATGTTAGGTTAGTGTAATGGAATGTGAAATTTACTTTAACACGCCTTATATTATTTTTACCTAAACTTTCATAACTAATCGAAGAGACTAATAATTTGAGTTCAATTTTATGAGAGCAAGTGTATGTTGGGTGTTTATTGCATAAAAAATCCTAGTCAGGTTAACTTTTTTTCTTGGCCCATCTTTGCTTTGTATTTTCAATATACGAACTTATCAACAATGTCAGGTATTTAATTGCAAGTCCAAGAACAGTCAAATAATATTGAGTGTTTGTGCAAAAGCCCAGCATTCAGTTTCTTGTTTTGGACAAACTCAAGACTTGTATGCTTAAAATACTCAAAATAAGTCAACGTGATTATTCAATCTCAACACAACAGGGACTAACAAAATGGAACACACGCATGAATTAGTTTGTCCAAAGTACCGACTGGTTTATACTTATATTGAAATCCAGTACTGCAGTTACTGGCTATGGTTCCTTAAATACCTTTGTAATTTTATTTTATTTTTGATCCAGGTTTGATAATGTTTGCGTCCCAAGAGAAAACTTTCTAAATTTGGTTGCCGATGTGCTGCCTGATGGACAATATGTCAGCTCAATAAAGGACCCTGATCAGGTATTATAATATTTGCTTAGAGACAGGTGTGTATATATTAAGATATACTGATATAGAATATTAATGGTTGCCTAATTAATCAACATATACTTAGAGAAAATCGTTGTTGGCTAATATTATCTAAGAGCAAAGATCTCTAAGTATGAATTCTTTGAGGCCTTACTGTAATATAATAGTTTCTCTGTCCCTTTAATTGTCATACACAGTGATGGCCTGTAAAAACTGCTACCGATAAAGAATTACGTCCTAAGATATTTAATTGACTATCTACACTATCGTTTAAGCTTTTAGAGTAACTTGTTCTCTAACAGTTTGCTTCTAGTAGATTGTAGTAATTAAGCCATGGTTTAACTTATTTTACTGCCAGAGGTTTGCTGCATTTTTATCTCCACTGACAGCTGGCCGTGTCACCATCACTGCCCTGGCTGTTTACACATCAAAGGTATTTCGCTATAATGCATGTTAGTTCTGTCCAGTTGTGGGCACATAATATAATGATTAATTGTCATATCCTTCTGTTTTCAGGTGGCCTTGGCTATTGCTACAAGATATGCTCTTTCCAGAAGGGCCTTTTCTGTTATTCCCAACGATCCAGAGGTTCTTTTGCTCGACTATCCCAGCCATCAGCATCGCCTGATTCCACTTTTAGCAAAAGTGTATGTGTGCATCCATATTATCTATTTTATTTGATAAATTATATCTTGCTTGAAAAGGGAAGTTCACCCAATTCCTGCATGATTCAATAAAATAAATAAAGATGGTGCTCATTTTCTGAACTTTCAATGCTGGTACTAAAATGACGTCTCCATCATGTTACTGTTGAAATGCCACTTCTTGTAACGATGAAGTTCATCAAATAATTAGGCACAAACATGAAGAATAAATGATGTAATTCCTTACCTTCTACTTTATTTTATTTTTACATGCAGATGTGCTCTTAGTTGTGCATCTAACTTTTTGAAGAAGCTCTATGTCCAGAGAACTCCTGAGTCTAGCAAAGCTTTACATGTTTATTCCTGTGCTTTGAAAGCAACAGCAACTTGGCAAAATATGATAACACTTCAGGTCAAATATTTAAATTGATTGCATCGTTACTTTTATGGAAGTCTCTTCTAAAGAAATAAATGTCTTTTGTCCTTCAGGAATGTCGTGAAGCATGCGGTGGTCAGGGCTTTAAGACAGAGAATCGTATTGGTATTTTAAAAGGAGAGTTTGATGTGCAAAGCACCTTTGAAGGCGATAACAATATTTTAATGCAGCAGGTGACTGATCTTAATAAGGATCATCTGTAGCTTTTTCTGAAATATCTTGGCTGTAATGCTTAAGATTTATTGGAACACAGGTTAGCAAAGTACTATTAGCGGAACATGTCGCAGTTCAGAAAAAGAAGAAGCATTTCAAAGGTCTTGGGCTAGAACACATGAATGGACCTTTACCTGTTATTCCTCCTGTTCTGACAAGCTCTATCCTCAGGAGCTCCAAGTTCCAGGTACGTATATGTATATATATTTCCCTTTAATCTATGTGAAAATCATAAGGCAATTTGTTTAGATGTTATTCTTTTCTCTTGGTAGACTGATCTATTCTCCATGAGGGAACGAGACCTGCTCCAACGGTTTTCTGAGGAAGTTTCCCGTTATCAAACTCAGGGAGAAAGCAGAGAGAAAGCATTACTGCTGGTAAGATACATTATTAACTTCTTTACAAATTTTACTTTCCCAAGTTTTCAACATATAAAATTTTTTCTTGTTCGTTGATGGCGTTGTGTTATCTTTGCTTTCTCCCTCCCAGAGTTATCAACTTGCTGAGGAGTTGGCCAAAGCATTCGCAGAATGCGCCACATTGCAAATCTTTTTGGAAGCTGAAACTAGCGTGCTTCAAACACCATTGAAGGTGTGTCTCGTGCTCTGTTGTCTATGGATGAACAAGTAGGATTTTTTAATTTTAGCTTAGTCACGCGCAATTGCATTTTGAATTCATGTTGAAGAAATAAATAATAGCCAAATTGGGAAAAACTGAATGATTAAGAAATAAAAAATCTTACATATTTTCTTTGGTCACTCAATTTTAGAAACAAATGAAAGGTACATTTATTAAATCCAATTGCAACAAGCTTACAATGGTTGTTTTGCCAGTGGTATATTGCTAGTCTTGGTTAGCTTATAGAAAAATGTAATGTTGGAAACGAAACAACTGATCTGTATCAAGGATATGAAAATTTTGATTCTTCCATTTATATCAAAATTTATAACTATTTGTAATCTTTATATAAATACAGAGGAATCATAAAAGTAGTATCTTAGATTCGATTTCCTTTCATATAAACCAAAGCACTTATGCTATTTGGAAACTACTAACATGTCATGCGTTGTATATTGCAGGAGGTCTTGGGTTTATTGAGGTCAATGTATGCCATGACCTGCATAGATGAGGTGGCATCATTCCTTCGATACGGCTATCTCTCAGTTGACAATGCCGCTGTCGTGAGAAAGGAAGTTATGGCATTATGCACTGACCTAAGGCCACACGCACTAACCATTGTTAGCTCTTTCGGCATACCCGACTCTTTTCTCAGCCCGATTGCCTTTGACTGGATTGAAGCCAATTCCTGGTCTAACCTCAGCAGTGAATAAGCGTCTAGTTACATCTTTTGCTTGTCATGTAATGTTAGATATTGTTGGTTACTAATTTACGATGGAATGCTATTTATGCGGATTATATATGCGCTCTTTGTTGAACCTGCTTTCTCAGTTCGGACCATTTGCTTTAAAATGAATGTTAGATCAACACATTGATTTAATGCTTTAATTTTGCCTTTGACTGGATTGAAGCCAATTCCTGGTCTAACCTCAGCAGTGAATAAGCGTCTAATTACATCTATTACTTGTCATGTATTGTTAGATATTGTTTTTTTTTTTTATAGAAAAGCTTGACAGTGGTGTCAAGTAGTGGTCTGTCATATTTTACTGAACCCAAACAACTATTTTTCTAGATGGCTTTATGCCTAAAAGACATCCAGTAAAATTGTGATCAGTGACTTGAAATAATTTCAATATGTAAATTTTGTTTCCCAAAGTAACTAAACCCAACAGTCACTAAACCAAAACAGATCACAAAGTAACTCGAAAATTTTATTTTAATTTTAATTATAAATTTAAAAAATTAGGAAATGGCAGGGGCCGCGCGAACGCGTACCCCCTCGACCACAAATTATGACGTCCACTCCGCCACTTGGGCAGATGGTAAGCCAGCGCTCCTCCTCATGTGCAATGGAGGCCACTGACCTAGGCCATGAGCCTTCTTGATCGCCCATTGACCCCGTCCAGGTAAGTGCTTTTCCTCGTCGCACCCCCCACGCCTCTTATCCGAAACCTCCCGATTCCGTTCCTTTCTTTTCGTCTCTCGTGGGACTAATGAGACGTGACGCGTTTAGTACAAACCGGATATAGAGTACAGTGGGCTGCTGTTGGGCCTTGCTATTCTTTTTTAAAGGCTATTGATATTTGTTTCAAACACAAACCTAATATGATAGTAAATAAACTTATGCAAATATTCAAATGTTCTTGCCTTTTTTTTTTTCTTCTATCCTTGGCCTTTCTTGAAGTATAAGTGAAAAGGCTTACAATTTTAAGTCCGTGTTTATTCACTTTTTGCATGATCAGACATTGATTTCGGTGCACCGAAATCCTTCCTGAAAGTACAAAAATGTGGAACACATTTTGTCTGACTTGATAGAAAATTAGGTGCTGTGTTTACTGGCAAATCAAATTAGATGCCCATGAAAGAACCCCCTATATACACGTAGTAGAGGTCTTAAGTTTTACGTGGTGTATACTGTATACTTTGTTGAGATTATTTGGCAGATTTTTTGAGAAATTATTAACCATCTTGAGGGAGAGCGAGACCTGCTCCTGTTGTTTGCGGAGGAAGTTTCCAGAAAGCAAAGGGAAGACATTATTAATCTCAGTTATAAAATTGTTGTTCTTTTTGGTTAGTTGATGTTATTATCTGATATTTCCATTTCCTTCCGCAAGAGCTATCAAGTTGCTGGGGAGTTTTCCAGAGCATTCACAGAACCCACAACTTTGAAAGTGTTGTGGCCTTGTGGGGGTACAAGTGTGCTTCTTCAAGCAAGTATGCATTTCATTTGAGCTTTGGGATTAAACAAACCGTATCTCCTTTGTGTCTAACAAAGAAAGGAAATTATAGCCAAATCGCAATTGCTTTAAACAAAAATTCCCATAGAAAATCCAATGCACAACATCCTAAAATAATCAAATTCTCATGTTTGGTGTCTTTTCTCACGATAAAATAACATTTCGTAAAAGTATTAAGAGACTTTTTTTTTAAAAAACATTTATTAGGGTAATCTCATATGGCTCCGCCGTTGCTCCAACTGTAAAACCATATGGGAAATAGTCAAATAGTTCCGCTTTGTTAAAGAGAGATATTTTTCTTCTACTACTTACCTTACCTGAATAAATTCGGAAATAGTAGTATAGTACCGCTTTAGAAAAAAACATGGTAGTATTTCCAGTTCTCTAAAATCAATAACTATTCCTAACTAATGAGAGAATTTGTTTTATGCCATCATCGAACTTGTCAATTTTTAATTTGCCATCCTTAAACGACTAATTAATAATATACCACTATAAGATTGTCAAAATTTGTTTTATACCACTAATTCTTTCTAAATTATAATAACTTCCATATTAGTCATTCTAAGAGTTGTCAGTAAATTTAAATAACCCCAAAATACCCTTATCGTATTAAACTGGTTAATTAGATCAAACCACGCCTCCCTACTAGTGTAAAAATACCCCAAAAATCCTACGGAAAGGGGGCAAAAAGAATAAACCACGCCAGTTAATAACAAGGTGCTAAACTGTTTGTAGTATGCGCACAGAGCCACAAACCTTGGTAACATTTTGGCTAGTATATTCTGGTCCTGAGAATATTCTGATATTGAATTCTCATTTTTTTTTCTTTTGGCTAAGTTCAGTATTACCTTTTCTCTAGTCTTCTTATTACATGTACCCTATAACATATATGCCAGATACGTACCTCCTAATTGCCTTAAGGTAGCTCATACAAAAGGTATAGAATAAATGGGAAAGAAATTATATTGATTGATATAGGTAGTAAACATACAAAAAAAAAAAAAAAAACCAGCTCCTATTTCTATATTGTGGCATTATTTTATAGTAGTATAAAATCGATTTCTTTATTTGTGATGGCATATTACGAAATCTAACATTTTACAGTGGCATATTCAAAAGGGCATGATGGTCATTTTACTTGACGGATGGCATAGAACTAATTCTTATTATTTTATAGTGGCATAAAAATAATTAGTCATGTAGTGATGGCATATCACAAATTTTACATTTTTGCAATGGCATAAAAAAAATTTCCCCATAACTAATTAGACCACTGAAAAATCCAAAATTCTCATATGGCCTAATATGGCAATCAGCTATTCTGATGCATTCAAAGGAGCAGGAAAATTAAATAAAAACCGGCATTGCATAAAATAGAAGTCAAATGATCTAAAACCACTGAAGTCAAATGATCTAAAACTTCTGTTAGTGATTAACAGGGGCAATTATGCACTGAATTTCAAAATTGAAGTGTTTTGCTAATAATTACAAGTAGGTTGTGCAAAAAATGCAACAAGAAACCACAAAAAAGACGAGCCCCCTCAATTAATCAGCAGAGGTGCCACAATGACAGAAAATGTGCCAGAACTGTTTACCAGAATATACCTACACTTATTCAACTAAATCAATGTGCCAGAACTGTTTACCAGAATATACCTAAACTTATTCGACTAAATCCAAAACGTGCCAGTACATCTCTAAACTACCATTAATTGGTGGGTGTTGCTGATGTGGCGCTTTCAGTTTTGCGGTTACCCCGAAAATTGAAAACTCCAGTAAGACCACGTGAATTTGCAAGATTTTCAATCTCATCCAGCTTCTGCTTTAAAAATTGGACTTCTCTAGTCAGCTCTTCCTCCTTTTCCTTTAGTGCCTTCATTACAGAAGAAACAACAATCATCAAAAGACATACATAATTAGACAATAAAGTTTCAGATGCACAATGTACTGACATTGGTCACGGCATTAGACTGATATAAAAGTGACAAAAAATTGATATGAAGACTAATACCTCAAGCTCCATTTTGCGAAGCTCTTCTTTTCTTGCCTCAGACCTAGCACTTCTCTGAACCTCAAAGATCAATGCAACACCACCAACCTAATAAATCAAATATGCAATTGAGATAATGATATCCAAAGAGGAACATAATACAGTGGTAAAATGGTATGGAATACATTCTCAACTCTATCAACTTTACCATGACACATTTCAATTAATATTTCCCAAGTAAGATTAGAGAAACACTGGCATTGGACACATACTAATAAGTACCAAATTGTTCAATTGACCTTACAATTATGCAAATTAAATTACCAAACACATAACAAAGAAAGAACTAAACTGATTAGGGGTTAAGTACAAACCGAGAAGACGAAAAGTTCCCCAATGAGATCAGAAGCAGCTTGAACAGCCTTTTCCTCATTCAACGGCCTAATCACCACATCAGTTTTATGACCATAGATGCGCCTTTGCAAATTCGTCGAAAGACGATGATTGGCCTACACACGACAACATTACAAATGCACAATCAAGAAACGCAAAGAAAAAGAAAAAAATGGTTTGTACCCAATAGAAAAAGGAGACCAACCAACCTGAGCGATGCTTATGATGAACTGGCGAAACTTGGGATGCTTCCCTGCCTCCTTCTTGAGTCGATTAGCAATTGGTTTGCAGAGAGTCTTCAATGCCAACGTACCGAGCTTGACCAGTGGAAGCACCATCGCCGCCGGCGTTTCCCACCTTTTCCAATCGACGACGATCATACGTTTTGGTTTGATTCAAGTGAAGAAAGAAATAGGTGTGAGTTTGGGAAGAGAGAAAGGGAAAAGAAGAGGATGTCTGTCTTTTCAGTTCTATCGAATCAAATGGGATTCCATTGTTCCGTTCTTGGAGGAAGTTTTTGGGCTGAATTTGGGCTTAAAAATGGGCTTTTCTTTTAGGCTGGTTGGACCCCATTTGTTACCGGAATTATAAGTGTCATCGGCAAATATACCATCCCAGTCATCGCTAAATACAAAGCGGAGCTGATAAGTACAATCAACCTTTCAGGCAATTAAACAATCATACTCTAAAAATAGAAAAAAACATGTTTCGCTCCCTGCCAAATACAGAAACTACGTCTCCCTTCCACCTCACTCGCGTCTCCCTTCTCCTTCACCCTGCTTCACCTCTCTATTCCGTCTCTCCTCTCTCTCACCTCACGCCGTCGCGCAGCACTGTCGTCGTCGATGCGCAGCCGTCGCCGTCGAGTAGCCATGTCGTCGTCGAGGCGCAGCCGTCGCCGTCGAGCAGCCCTATTGTCGCCGTCGCACAGCCCAACCCTGCTGTTGCTCAACCTAGTTCAGCCCAACCCTGCCGTCGTCGTCTCCCAGGCTAGCCCAGCCCTGCCGTTATCAGAATAAAAAATTAAATATTATTTACTCCCTCACTTGTATTATTTATTCCCTTACTACCACTTATTTACTCCCTTATAGTTATTTAGTTACTCCCAAACAACAGTAGAATCAGTTCTGAATGTTATTTACTCCTTGGTACATATTAGATACTCCTTTTATACTAGTTATTTACTCCCTTATAGTTATTTAGTTACTCCCAAACAACAACAGAATCAGATATGAATATTATTTACTCCATTGTATATATTATTTACTTCCTTATAGTAATTTAGTTACTCCCAAAAAACAGTAGAATCAGGTATGAATGTTATTTACTCCCTTATACATATTAGATACTTCCTTATACTGATTAATATTATCCCTGATAGTAATTTAGTTACTCCCAAGTTGTAACAGAACTAGATCTAAATCTCTTTTCTCTTCTTATCCTTCTCGATTTCTACTTCTTTCTTTCTCAACCAGATCTGATTGGTATAGAAGAGGGAGCAGTGAGGGGAGGTGGAGGAGACGAGAGGCGGAGGAGACTAGCTCCGGTTGAACCATCTCCTGACTAGCTCCTTTGTGTCTAGGTCGAGACTCGAGATGGGTGACGCCGATTGGGTAGAGCAGCGGACGGACGAAGGCAGCGTTTCACCTCAGCTTATCCAATAGAGGTGGCTCACGACGGAGTCGAGTACGGGCGGTGGTCGTGCTCGGTGGCAGGACTGCACTAGCGTGGTGGTTGTGGCACGGCAGAGGAGGATTCGACCAGACCTTCTTCAGATCTCAGATCTCGAGAGGAGAAAGAGAGGCAGATAGAGAGAGAAATTTAGACAGGAGAGATGAATTTTTTTGATCTTATCTAAAAGTTTGAAGGTGCACATGCGTATCACGTGATGGTATAAATGAAAATAGAAAATGACACGGCTTGATTGTTTGATTGTCTATTTTCTTGATTACCGAAAGTAATTTCCAATACAAAGTGAACATATAAAATAAATAACGTGAGCATATAGACGATCTAAGTGAACACTTACAAATAAATAAGTGTTGTCATTACTTTTTCAGAAGTTTACATGTATATTCAACTTATTTTCATTGAACTTATTTGTATGAATTCAAAAACATATGTAAAGTGTTAGGTAAGATGATCCCTTAATTTGTATGTAAAATATATGGAGACAATATATTCTGACAATAGAACATAAGATAATCCCTTGATGCATGTAATATAACAAAAAATCATCTAAGTGAACACTTGCATAAATACATCCGTAATTATTTATAACAAAACATATTAAACTCAGTATCAAGTTAAGCAAGTTAAGCAACTAATTGAACACTTGTATAAATACACATGAATTAGAGTGTGACAACAATACTAAACCTGTCAAATTACTATAATCTCAACCCTACGTGCATTTAACATAACATATAAAAAAACTAATTGAACACTTGTAGAAATACACATGAATAACAATGTGCCAGTAATGACAATAATCTGATCCCTTGATGCATGTAATATAACATGTAAATGAACTAACTGATCACTTGTATAAATCTACATGAATTAGGGTGTGACAGTAATGACAGTAATCTAATCCCTTTATGCATGTAATATAACATTAAAATGAACTAACTGAACACTTGTATAAATCCACATGAATTAGGGTGTGACAGTAATAATGATAATCTAATCCCTAGATGCATGTAATATAATATGTAATGCAACTAACTGAACACTTATATAAAAAATAAAAAAATAACAAATTACTAATAAAACAGAATCGAAAACGAAAGGGAAACTAAGATCAAACATTCCCAAAATACAATAAAACTAGAAAAGTCGAATGCAAAAATGTAATCAATACCTATTGTAGGTGTTAAATCTTCAAGTTGAGAAGAGATGAAACTCACTAGCAAGCTACTCTTTCCCATGTTCAATTAGAAGAATCTTAAAGGAATAATCGTAACCGCCATGTCTACCACCAGTGGTAGAAGAAGCCATCTAATTTCGGATCAATCAAGAGAAGAAAATGGGAGATGTATGACGGAAAGCGGAGGGGGAGAAGAGCGCGTGATCATCGGAGGCGCCATGGGGAAGATCTCCGACACAATGACGGAGGGAGGGAGAGGCGCGCCGTCACATCGAACTCGTGTCGCGTTGAAGATGTGCTCGTCAGATTGGAAGGGCAGAACGGAGAAAAAGAGAAGGAGAAGAGAGAGTATAGAGAGGAGATCTGGAGGGATGGATCCATGGTGGAAGAAAATCGAAACCCTAACTGACCTTATCTAGATGGAAGAGAGTAGAGAGAGATTTCAGAAATAGAAAATGAAAAGAGAGAGAAGATGCTGGGTTCGAAAGAGATAAAAAGATGTGAAGAGGTCATGTGAATATCACGTGAAATATGTTTGGATGGTTTAGATGATAATTGGTGGGATGGTATATACCAATTACCGATTTGAATCCGTACTTCTTGAGAACAGAAATTTAACATGATGATCGACGATTTCATGCCACTTACAATGATACTCGACATTCGACAATAATGCACTAGAAATTAAACGTACTCCATTACAGATGTACATAATTCATATATCTACAGCGAGGTTCACCATAGTTAAAGATCTCTTGATGCAGACAATGATTCATAATTTATTGTGAGCGATTCTCGCTGCATTGTACACGGATTAAAAAAATATATGGATGCTCGATTAATATGATATCATCCAAAAATATCCTCTATATTATTTTATAGCAGTTTCGCTAAAAAAAAAAATGCAACATGCTCACTAAATTTGTACCCTATTATATTTCAAGAAAAATAAATCAAATTGATATTATATATAGATCAAGATTATTTATTTGTTTCTATATATTTTTGTAATGAATTACTGTATAATATTAAGAAAAACTTAAGAACAAAGAAACTCGTTAAATAACATTTAGTGTATTTAATTATTTATTCATCTACCCGTTTGCAATATATAAAATATAGACGATAATTACAATTAATATCTCTCTTATGAATTTGGACTTTTTTTTTATTTGGCTGTACTTTGAAACATTATTGCAAGAAGCAATAGATTCTGACAAATTTTTATACAAACCGGTTGCGGCACTAATAGTTAATTGCACATTCAACTTTAAATGAATTTAAGAAATAAACATATTATAACTATTATTCGTATTTGATAAATCAATTCAAACTTCGAAATAATCACTAATTTGAATTAATAATTATTTCTTACCTATTAAAGCACTTCTCATGAGTAGGCATGTCAAGCGTGAAAAACATCCACGTTAAACGCTTTTTTTTTTCCTTACATTTAACGTTACGTTTAATGTTTTTAGATAATTTTCTTATTAGCACATATTAAATATTTAGCATTTAATTCATGATTAACGTTCCGTTTAAAAGTTCCATAACAAGAGATTATATATTCGGTCAAAGAGAGTCCCTCACGTAAATTACTTTGAATGGGTAAATCAATCATTTGCCCTTGTGGATCTGACATTAATCCTCTCATACCTACTAATTGGTGTATCTGAGATGCATTTCCCCTAGCTCCTGAAAAGGACATCAAATAGACTGGGTTAGAAGGATCAGCCATCTGAAAATTAGGATTCATTTCTTGTTTCAAATATTCACTTGTAGCATACCATATTTCAATAGATTGACGTAATTTTTCTACTGCATGTACATTCCCATAATGATGGTGTTTCTCCATCAGAGAACTCTGATGTTCAGCATCTTGAACTAACCACCGTTTCGTTGACAGATAAGTTACCCTTACTGTCACTCTACAGAACCGTACATGAGATTTTGACCTCATACAGCTCCTCGTTCAATTCTTTCGAAGTAATTGGATCCTTTTCTTCGTTCGAGAATTTCTTCCCTTCTTCCACTCCGTTTCGAAGAGTAACTAAGATCAATTCAGTCACGTTTTCATATTCCAATTGAAGACTTTTCATTTATGATCAAAGGAAAAGATTTTCAGATACAAGGAAATAATTCAGTTCTAGAGCCAAACATCGTAGTTCCCGAACAAGTACTCGAAAAGTTTCTGGCACATCATCGTCGGGGTTAGGAGTTCTTCCTCAACATTTTATTTAGTAAACGTCAGAATTTTTTTATTCCGTTTAACGTTTCGTTCGACTAATACGGAACATTAAAACGTTTATACGCCTCAATATTTACAGGTCTACTCATGAGTGATTTCAAATTTTCAATGTACAGACGAAACTGGAAATATGATCCCTAATTATGGAGGCCCAAAATAGACGGTTTATTAGTATGGTCCATAGGCCTTTAGACTTTAGTTAAGTAGGAGAAATTTAATTTACTCAGGACTATTGGCCTTTCTGTTGGGTCTATTTGAAAGTCCATTATTCTAAAAGAAAAGCCTAGAATAATTTCAAACTTAGTGCATGTTCTGTAAGAGTATGTTAGTGTTACACGACTGACATAAAAATGCACCTGTATCATGGTTCAAGGCTTCTGTCAAATACTTAGATTAAAAAACAAATGCATCCTTGCTAAGGTGGGAGATTATTTCATTCCCTACACTTGCTTTTTAATCAACAATTTATTTTTGACATATATATAGAAAAATAATTTACAACAATTGGAGCTGGGCCATCTCATCCGATATCTCTTCCAAAATTTCTATTTCTTCATCAACATCCTCATCAGAGGAGTTACCATGATCCGGATTCGGATCCTCTTCCTCACTTGCTGCATTATCACTGGTTTGTTGGACTATTTCTTCCACTACCGGGTTGCGGCTCTTAGGTCGCCCTACCCGTTTGGGAGGTTTGGATACTGAAGCCTTTCCTTTTTGCCCTCGTGTTTCTACGGGGACGCTTTTAGAGTGAGGTAGTTCTTGAGAACCAGTCCCCACCATACGAACTTCCGCCGATTCCTCATCATCATTATCATCAGCAGACACGTGACAAACCGAGACAGAACCAGCGTTCCGCCTCTTCTTCACCACATATTTCCTTTTGGTTTTATCTTTCATCATCTTACTCACCACCTGGCTAGCCAAAGAGGTACCTTTTTCTTTGGCACCCACCGCTTGGTGCCCCCTATATGTTGCTTGGGTGCTGGGATGGGTTCATGTTGTTTGGGCCTCCAAACCTGTTTCGCTTTCCCCTTGGCCTTCATTGAGCGGGCGTTGGGTTGCAGTGGCGGGAAGGTGAGCCGGTCAAAGACTGAAGGCGGATGGGCCACAGTCTTCTTCTCGGGTGCGCTATAGTCCGCGTCTCCCTCTCGGTTGTCCTCGCGATAGGAAAAACAGAGCCTTTGGTGCACCGGGAACCTAAGCCTGTCATTGACGGACGGCTTCTTGGGGTTGGTAGGGACTGTAGTGACAATCCTGCGGGACTTGCGGGACTTTTTGACAATTCTAAAGGCCACATGAATGGCCTCCACCGCCTTGTATTTCTTGGTGGTCATTTCCTTTGCCTCGGAGACTAGAGCATACATGGGGAGCTCCCAGTCCTCCCTGAGGCGCATTATTTCACCTCCCTTTTTGAGCACATGCAGGGGGGCGAAGGTGTAGCTGAGGGACAGGTCAGTAATGGTGTCAGGTTGCTGGACTAGGTGGAGAGCTTGGGCCCTCGAGATCCTAGTCCGTTTCTCCTTTTTGAGTTTTGGGGCTGTCGCCCTCTTGATATGAGCGGTTGCTGTCCGACCCTTCTTAGTGCTAAGGGCAGGTTTTCCAGGGACTTTCATGGATGCTTCACCAACAAGCATCACGGGAGAAATCTGCACGACGGCCTACACGGGCACATGGAGAGTCCCGGCTGCTACCGCCTTCTTGTGGCGAAGACGCTCGCCCTTCACGATTTGACTCCAGGTAAACATGGTTTCTGCAACAGAGAAAACTCAGAGTCAATCATTAGCATCTTTTTTTTATGATATCATGGACTTTTATCCCACTTTTGCATTTAAACTTTGATTATGCCCTGATGAGAGGAGAAAAATGTCCCACCGGGTGTGCCAAAATCTGTCTCGCACTTTTTCAGTCCAACCACGGAAGATCAGATAGTCCTCTATGGGGCGAAGAAAATGCAGATTAGATACCCCTCGAGCATCTTGAGACCCGTCGTTACTGCCCATTCCAAACGAGCGAAGGGAACTAATGTGGTTCTAAGTACCTCGCGAGTTGATTGTTTGTTGTAGGTCCTTTTTTTCCAGTAGGCGCAAGCCCCTACTGTTAATTACCTCCAGACTCAGTTACGAACTGGGCCAAGAGCACCTCTAGATCGGGATAATCAAAGTTTAGATGTCGTAAGTGGATGAAGTCCATTTTGGTAAAAGGATTGTGTCTTGGTAGGGTATTTCAGGGTAAAAGCAATGTAGAAGCGCGGTCAGTGCAATGCAAACATGAACAATGCAATTTGATTCTTTGGTTACACATTTTTAGACATTTTGGTTGCTTTTACTTTGCTGGATCAGGCTTGGTGCCGTTATATAGATTTTTGAGTTCGATACTAGAAATTTGGTATCCTAGATCAATCCTCAATCGTTTAGAGATTTTGGAATTTCGTTCAAGTCTCGAGTACAGATGCGCTATGCCTTCTCTTGACAGGAATTTTTGTGATAATTCAGAATTGATTTTTCTTTTTCTCAATCTGAATATCAGGAGGGTGTCATCTTCAAGTCGAAACGCTATGCAGTTTGAAGGGATGAATTTTTGACTTTTAAGACTTTATGTTATTTTTAACTTTGTGTCTTTTGGGTCACTTTTAGACTTTGTGTCATTTGGACTTTGTGTCATTTGGACTTTGTGTCACTTTTAGACTTTGTGTCAGTTTTAGACCTTGTGTCAGTTTCAGGCTTGGACTTTCATTCTGCATTTTTAGGATTTTTGGACTTTCAACTTTTATTCTTTTAAGTCCTGCACTTTTAAGCTAGCACTTTTGAATTTTGACTTTTGACTTTTGACTTTTGGGTTTGACTTTTGATTTTTGACTTTTGGGTTTGACTTTTGATTTTTGACATTTTCGGACTTGGTTTAACGTTTGAACTTTTGAATTTTGGCATTACGGACCTTAAGTTGGACTTCTGAAATGCAGCTTTTGAGTTTCAGATTTTTAATGTTTGGTTGGACTTTTGAGTTTGGACTTTTAAATTTGCACTTTTAAACTTCTATTTTTTGACCTTCTTGGTGATGTTATTTCAAATTTATTTGCAGATTTTTAACGCTTGACTGTGTTTGTTACTCAGAACATGAAGTGTCAAGTGTACCTGTTGTCCAGGACATAAAATGTTCAAAGGTACATGCTATTCGGAACATAAAATGTTCAGATTTTCTAGTATCCAGAACATAACATAAATGATTTTTTGTTCAATTTCATTAAAGAATTTTAATTAATTAATTTTTTTATTTAACCATGTAAAATTTTTATTTCCCATTATGGTCATCTTTTTAGACTAATTTTAAAATATTTTATGCTTAAGTGTTTGGCATGAAATAATATATCAAAATATTCCTCATACTTTTTTTGACATTTTGATATTTTATGGAAAATTTTCTGATAATCTAGCTATTTTTAATGCATTTTTGAAGTTTCCTGCGTTGCAGAATCTTCTGATTGGTTGTGACCCTGCTGTGTGTGTTATGTCGTCGGGGATTCGTTACAGGCTAGACGTTACAGAGGATCAGGAGGAGGCGCTACAGATTGGGGTTTGATCGAGTCATTCGGTTCACATCTGAGTTTCTGCGCCGAGCGAATCGGGAGTTGGGTTTGGATCTGATCCATGGACTTCGCTTATCGGCGTTGTCGCCCTAGTGCGCCAAGCTCACATAAGGTCCTGACTTATCTCCCTCCATCTTCCTTCGGTCTGATTTTTTTGCGCTTTTCGCTTGACTGGACACCTCCGTTAAAGATGTCAGTAGAAAATTCCGGTGACTGTGATGTCTGCGGCCAGGTTGGTGTGCGTCGCAGAAGTTTTCTGGGGTTGCCTCAGCCGACTTGGAGATCTCTGACTTTAGATTGATTTGGGTCCGTAGCCATGACGGGGAGGATCCAATTGACAGTAAGCAACTATGAATTGTTATGACAGAGGCATTGTGAGGCGCCTTGTGAACATCATGGAGTTGCCTACATATTCAATTTCACTTTTTGCATTTCCTAATTTGAGGTAACATGCCTTGGCTTTTTCTCTTGGTCTGACAGGTTTGAAAACCGAAATGCCATTTTGCTTACAACTTATTTCTTAATATATATGTTTCCAACATTTCTCTATGCTTTTATTTGCCACATTGAACTAGGTACCGGGTATTCACACATTGAGCAGTGGATTTTACTTCTTTAATCTCTCTTTTTTCTTATATTGGCCATACAGGACTTGTAGCTTAAAGATCAGGTCATAATGCTAGTACTCACTCATTCAGATAATGGGAATCAAATTTGAACTAATGTTGACAATCCTACTAACACTGATCAGGTTCATGTATGTGAAACCATCTTATTCATTTTAGCCCCTGATATTCTTTCATTTTACAAAACTTTCGGTACTTCCTTTTCTCTTTTGTACCATTTTAGAATTCATTCTTTTCAGATGGTCTTATGCAGCCTAACTTTGTCATTCTTATATATCAATTTCATACCGAGGCCAACTCACCTTCCTTTCCTTTATTCAAACAAACACAATTTCACTTACCTACTGGATTTAACTTCTTTTAGTGTTTCCTACATGTTTATTTCAGGACAAAGCAATTTAGGTGCCAACTTGAACACTTGCCATTACTGAATAACTTGGACTCAGACTATCAATACTTTGACTTAAAGGATGCAAGTCTACACAGCTTTGGGCATACAAATCATGAAAGAGGCATGGCGGTTAGACAAACTCTGGAACCTACTAACTTTACTGTTTCTTTTTTTTTATTCTTCTGTTTAAGTGCAAACTCACTACATTATTATATTTTTAGCAGAACATGACCAGAAGCATTAACACCTTTTAAGTCAATGTACTTTTGTGACCAAATAAAAAGTCAATGCTATTATCTTCTATTTATCACTTTTACTGAAAGATTAATCTTGTTCTTAAAGACATCATATCTTACTATCATATATGTATATATTTTTTTTTGGTAAAAAAAAACTTTACCATCATATGTGTGTATATTTTTTTTTTTAAAAGACAAAGTCATAACTGCTATGCTATTCCTTCTTCTTCTCTCTCTTTTTTTTTGACATTTTCGGTTCAGTCCCTACCATTTCTGTTATTATGCACCCCTTTTTTTTATAATCCTGGATTTGGTTTATATTGTTACTATTGCTAATTTAAAGTTTATATATATTTTTTTAGCAGAGTTTAGAAAAATAGTAAGGATCAAGGACATGCTGCTGCTCCCAAGTGTGCGCTCTCAAGCAAGCACCCCTTTGTCATAGCTGCATACCTCAAACCATTTTCATTAAAACAAACCTGACAACATATGCTTTTAGCAAAACAGACCCTAAATGTTGTGTTTTTGAAGTTCTCTTTTTTTTTTTGTTGAATACAGACCTTTTTGCACATACATCCTTAGTTCCTTACTTTATTACATTCTTTTTTGTTGATTTCGGATCCATTCATTCTTTGTTTTATGCATAACACTTGATATGACTATTATTGATGTTGAAACATGGCTAAATCATGAGTATGCGCTCTCAGGCAAGCACCCCTCGTACATGGAACCATGCCCCTCTACCAAACTTTATTTTTAGCATTTTTAAGATACTAAGGGACTCATTAACATAGGTTTTGTATGCAACTCTTGAAACAACTATTATTAATGTTGAAACACGACTAAATGCATGAGTGTGCGCTCTCAGGCAAGCACCCCTCACACATAAGCCATGCTTCATCACAGGACTTTATTATTATTTTATTTTCTGCACTTTTTAAGATATTAAGTGACCCGTTGACACAGATGAGTGTGCGCTCTCTGGCAAGCATCCCTCACCTATGTCTTTGAGCCCCAAGACTGTGTCAAAGAACGATCTACATGAGGACTTTTCTATGATCAACACTTAGCTTCAATAAAAGTGAAAGAAACAAAGAAGGGAACACAAGAACCAAAAGTAGAGATCAAGAGAGAGAACTTTTCAGAAATCGAACTTATGTATTGAACTTGATACAATGAAATTCCTACCTTCTTTTGAAATTGCTTCTACTTGTTTTTAAGACTTGATTACAAGGATGACTAAGCCAACTAACAGAGTTTCAGCTTGTAACTACTATATGCGCTGGAACCCCCCTTCTTCTTGGCTATGGGTCTTCTTTTATAGGAGAAATCCTTGGGGCTTGGCTTCATCTCCTTGACACATGGCAGCATCTCCTTCTTTGGATTTATGATGGAGGGGCTGGATGTGAGGTGGGGCTGCCGCCTTACTTTTATCATTCCTATTTCACTTGCCTCTTTCATACTTCCTTTTACTATCCAGTGGCAGCATGACACATGGCGCTTGCAATTTCACTCCTTTCCACTGTGCTTGGAGGAGGAGTTATGTCTTGTTTTGGCGCCAGATGTTGTGTCGTTTCTCATCCAACGGTTCATAGGCCTGGCATGTTAGCAGACCACTATTCATCCTCTCCATTTGTGCTTTTATCAATTCTCCATGGCAAATACTGGTGTGTCAATTTGTTATTTGTGCTGGGGTGCCACTGTCAGCTGGGTCCCTCATGCAGCTGCCTTTTGGCATTTCCAATTTCAATTTTCTTTCTCACATTTCGTAGCTATTTCTCCTTGTGTTTGGAATTTACACCTTTTTCCCTGAATTTTGCTCCAATTTGCTATTGTCTCTGATATTTTAATTTGATGTTTGCTTATTTTAGAAGATTGGCAATGTTTTCATTGGCCTGTGATTTTAAATGCTGTATTTCTCATTTTTTCTCCTTTAATTAAACTGCGTTTTCCTCTTTCTTCTTGGTCAGCAATCATCACATAGGGATGTTCCAGGGGTAATATGGGTATATATATGCTCCAAATTCCTTGGTTACATGCTTTATTCTCTTGTCCTTTTCTTTCCAATGACTGATTTGCCCCAAGTCAAAAGGGATCAAGCATGGCTCACTCATTCTCCAGGTGTAATGTGATGTTTTTGTGTCCCATACCCACTGAGAAGCATGCAACTTAATCTCAAACCATACATGTATGTTCAGCTTTATCCTGAGATGCAAATCAATGGCTAGATGCACCATTTTTTCTCATTAAGCATACCGTTCCTTTTATGTCCCATTCACGCCTGGTATAGGTGAGTTAGTGATTGTACTACTGTGGTTAAAGCATGGGAAGCATCTCAGCGTTGGTTTGAAATCTATTTCACATCCGATGGCCCCAATTGAGGCGGTAAGTTTACCTCCTATCATCATGCTTCCTGGTGCCAAGGACAATTGCAGGACTAGCCTTCTCTTTTCCCAATTGAGGCGGTAAGCAATAGCTTTTCTCCATTTGAGTTCTTGATTAATTTCACCAAACATCTTACGCTGGGCACCTCCAGTTGTGGTAACTTTTACTTTTGTCATTTCTCCTATTTACTTCTTCTTTCTGACCGTGTCCCATGCTAGCTCCTCGTCATCTCTTCACTTCTAATTCAAAGTGTATTTGAAATTCCTTGAGCCCAGCATTCTTTCCAGCGGAACAGTCATGGTGAAGGACAACATCACTCATCCAAGCATCGTCCCAAGCTTGTCAGAGGTCTCAACAGGTAAATTCTTCCTCCAATTTCTAATAATTTGATGTAATCCCGTGTTTTCCATCTTTTGGCTTCTCATCCTTGCTCCCATCGCATTACTCCTTTCCAGTGTCTTTACCCCATCACGTTTGCTATCGTCGGGATCGTGGCGTTATCGCTGATTCGCTGGTGAGGTTGGTTGGGGTTGAGGTGGTGCAGAACGGCGGTGAATCCCTTCTCTACGCCGATGTACGAAGTTCGTGTCAGACTGTACTGTTCGATCCTTTCTCTCTTCTTCCTTTTTATTAACAGAAGCATGTGGGACCCAATATTCTGACCAATCAGAAAATTCCATTCAACTTTTTAAATCCAGGCTAAGATCCGTCCGTTGATTTCGGATAATATTACTGGGATTTATCGTGGCCGCTAGATTAATAGGATTTTCTTATAACAGTAATTATTGACTTGGGTTTGAACATAATCCGAATGGGCTTTTAGTCTCGGCCCAGAACAGATTTTAACATAAGTTTTAAAGGCCCATCTAGAATTTCTACTTATTTGCTCTGGTGGTGTTCGTCACCATTTGTCTCAGCAATGGACCCATCCATTCGTCAGGATTTTAGGGATACTTAGGGTGCTTTATTTTTAGAAAAATTGTTTGGTGCCCATCCACAGGTCAATTTGACATGAAACTTTGCATGGCTCCTCATAAAAATATGAGGGATTTAACTGCTACAAATTTTCTATTTTTAGGACTCCTATAAATAATTATAGGGATATCATAGGCGCATAATGGCATTCCCCGTAATTAATTAGTTTACCGTCCGTTTTTAAGAATTTTTGTATTTTCCTTTCATGCATTATGACCAATTATCAAGGCTATTTTGTTGGGTCATTGGTCATGTGGACTGGATTTTGGTTACAGGGTTTTGGATTTCGGTTATAGGATTTTGGATATGGTGATAGGATAGAAGATTATTCAGGGTTTTATAAAGCAGAATTTTAGAGGCAAACAATGATATCCACGAAAAATACATCGCACTTCAAATCGAGCACAAGTATAAGGATGTGAAGTAATTATTGACGGTACAAGGAAGTATCTCTGTGTGTTTTATGTAACAGTAAGTTCCTGTCAAATTTACATGGTTGGGTAGGAGGGCTCCATGGCGATACCGCACAGGCCTGCAGTGCTGGCGACATTTCTCTGCATGCGGATGTAGCCGGACTCTCCCCATGAAGTGCCCCAGGAATTCTTCACTATCCAATAGGCTGTGCCAGTTGAGCAAGGACCATATCCTACAACCAACACGCCGTGGTCCAGATTGGTCCCACACGACCCAGTGAAAATTCCATTACTGTAGAATTGGAAAGCAGAGCCGCTCGCGTCGATGGCAACGGAAACAGGCTGGTTCGCCGCAGCATTCTTGAGACAAGACTCGCAATAGGTCGTTACATCTTGGTAAGAGAGGAGGGAGACAGCATAGTCGTATGTCTTAGGATAGTTGCAGCTTCCTGCTGTACCTGTGGAACCACTTGTGTAAGGATAGTCTGACTCGGTCGTGATGCCACCATTATAGATCACCCATTGAAAGGCATAGTCCATGTATCCTCCATTGCAGCCGCTGCATGAGGTATCACAGTCCACAAGCTCCTACTCTGATAGGCTCAAGAGTGTACCTGTCTTGATTTTGTTTATCCCCTTCATTGCACCAGTTGCAGAAAATGACCAGCAACTACCTGTATTTTGAGTAGTGAACAATGAGGAGATTTGGTTTATACAAAAAAGAACCCTGTGTAAACATAACAAGCGCATGGAATTATTCCAAGCTTTGACCCACCGCAATTGCCTTGATTCTTCACGGGGGTTACTGCACTTGAAGATCGCCAATCGACGCATGTAGGAGCTGTGGTCAAATTTGCATACTTGAATGGAGTGGCCTTTTTTGGAGTGCTAGGGCTCTTGAAGCCGACGTACTTTGTTACGAACTCTTCATTAGTAAGGTCAGCAAACTCATTGAGACCCAAGGTGTACGTAAGACCGGGTTGCTTGTTCATAGACTCGATAAATCGAAAGTTGGTCATAAACACCTCGAAGCGATGTTGTTTCTCTGTGTCGCTGCTATAGACACGGCCGAATTCACCCATCCAATTTTCATAAGCCGCCAACAACGGATCCTCAGCTGTAGCAACGAAAGCTACGGCCCCGAAGAGGAGCATAAGGGCCGGGAGAATGCTTGCCCGAGAAATTGCCATTGGAAGAATGTTGTACTATTACAAAATTGTAATACTTAATTTGTTTGTGAGAATGAATGGTAGAAACACCAATTTATAGAGATCCTTTCCAGACGTCCTTTTCAAGAATGACAAATTGTGTTTGAATAACCATATAAATTATTTTGAAAAGATTTTCGCAATATACTTAAATACAATTGACGAAGATGACCAGCAAATAATTAATATATTATTTTGAAGGTGACAAGTAACATGGCAAAGTTATTTAAATAATTTGCATACGACATCACATTTAGAGCTTCATGATTGGACCCCCGTGGACAATTCACGATGAAAGGATAGAATATATTAAAATCGTCATGCAACATCGCATCACATCACATCCAAAAAGATTCTATTTTTGCCTTCAAGGGACAATGTAAAATGTACAAAGCAATATGTGCAGAGCAACTACACCGAAATTCATGAAGCATATACGCCATAATTGGTAGAATTTCTCTATTTTCCCTCCATAAGCCCACAACGTATAATGTCATGTGTACCTTTATTTTAAAACAACGATAAATTGTATAATCAACTCTTCCTAAATGGTGATCAGAAATTGTGTATTAGAATATATTCTGATTAATTATGCATTGAACATGCTTTTGAGTTAGAATTAACATATGACTCGTCACCTTCGGTTGTGAAAATATTTCTATTCAACAAAACATGGTGTGGTCATTGTTCCGCTAACATAACAAATTTGTGTTAACGTGCCTAACAAATTAATACTTCGTTCCATTTCCAAAACATGGATACTGCAGCCCTTATTAAATTTATATATATGTATATATATTTTTTCTTTGAACTGAAATTGATGAACGAATTCCATATTTTACTTTTACTTTATGTATTTATATCTAAATTTACATAGATTTCTTGGTTGCTAATTTCTTGTACGTTAAGGTTACTTCTTGTTTACAAGGAAGAATGTTCTTCCTAAATAGTCAACCTTGAAAGCATTGTGTTAGCATTCTTAATTCAAGGTTGGTAAAAGTTTTTTTAAATGAGTGATTGCATGCAAATAAGCAACCCGGTTGAATAAATAGTACAAATGAAATCACGGTTTTTTTAGAAAATATGAAATCCATATCATCACGCGCCAGCGCCAACGAAGTACATATTGTTGCATTGTTTTCTCGAGTAGGCTTTTCTAGAAAGATTGAGATTTGAAAGTTCAGTGCTTATATTACATTAAATTATGCCCATCAATTAAACGACTAGCTTCAAGAAAAAGTTTTTCTAGAGAGAAATGAACGAAGAGAAGAACAACAAAGTGCCTAACATCTAACAGAGTCATTCTCTCCATCACAATCCGTGTTACAATGCAATTCATCTAAAAAAAATACCCAACATCGTGATAATAAATGGAAAGGTGATTGTTTGATTAATTTCTTAAGAAATATGTATTGCACCTCTCTCATGTACCTTAGTTCAACTGTAATTGCTAGACGAAGCCAAAAAAGGAAAAATAAAATAAAAATAAATTTCGGTGCACCAAAGAGATCAATGGTATGGATAATAAATTTAATAATGACAAGTTATGCGTCAACGATATATTAGTCATTAATATATAATTGATGTCGACAAGTTTAGTAAGAAATTGTCATATTTTTTGAACATTAAAAATAAAATTTCATAATTTCTTAAAGTGCTTTTCAAATTAGAAATTTCGATACGAGAGGTCTTGTTCACAAAAGTTCCTATGTGTCTTTTGATAATATGCTTTCAGCAGCCGAGAATGAATCGAGGCAGATTATATCAATTTCGATCTTTACGTTAAAACATCGTATCCAATAATAACACAACTAATGTTGCTTTGTCATGTTTGAAATACCGTCGCCGATAAAGTTCTAGATAGTAAATTAAGCATGTTGTAGACATCAACATCTATGGCTCAACAATAAATAAACCATGATGATTTTAAACTCACACAATGCGAGGAAAAAAGCGACTAGCTGTAAATAAAAATAATTTATGTTGTAAGGACGCATTTCTACCAGCTGGCATAAAGCACAAAAATGATTGTGCATTCAAACAGAAGTTGCTTTGAGATGAACATTGTATATTTTTATTCATGATATCCACGAAAAATACATCGCACTTCAAATCAAGCACAAGTATAAGGATGTGAAGTAATTATTGACGGTACAAGGAAGTATCTCTGTGTGTTTTATGTAACAGTAAGTTCCTGTCAAATTTACATGGTTGGGTAGGAGGGCTCCATGGCGATACCGCACAGGCCTGCAGTGCTGGCGACATTTCTCTGCATGCGGATGTAGCCGGACTCTCCCCATGAAGTGCCCCAGGAATTCTTCACTATCCAATAGGCTGTGCCAGTTGAGCAAGGACCATATCCTACAACCAACACGCCGTGGTCCAGATTGGTCCCACACGACCCAGTGAAAATTCCACTACTGTAGAATTGGAAAGCAGAGCCGCTCGCGTCGATGGCAACGGAAACAGGCTGGTTCGCCGCAGCATTCTTGAGACAAGACTCGCAATAGGTCGTTACATCTTGGTAAGAGAGGAGGGAGACGGCATAGTCGTATGTCTTAGGATAGTTGCAGCTTCCTGCTGTACCTGTGGAACCACTTGTGTAAGGATAGTCTGACTCGGTCGTGATGCCACCATTATAGATCACCCATTGAAAGGCATAGTCCATGTATCCTCCATTGCAGCCGCTGCATGAGGTATCACAGTCCACAAGCTCCTGCTCTGATAGGCTCAAGAGTGTACCTGTCTTGATTTTGTTTATCCCCTCCATTGCACCAGTTGCAGAAAATGACCAGCAACTACCTGTATTTTGAGTAGTGAGCAATGAGGAGATTTGGTTTATACAAAAAAGAACCCTGTGTAAACATAACAAGCGCATGGAATTATTCCAAGCTTTGACTCACCGCAATTGCCTTGATTCTTCACGGGGGTTACTGCACCTGAAGATCGCCAATCGACGCATGTAGGAGCTGTGGTCAAATTTGCATACTTGAATGGAGTGGCCTTTTTTGGAGTGCTAGGGCTCTTGAAGCCGACGTACTTTGTTACGAACTCTTCATTAGTAAGGTCAGCAAACTCATTGAGACCCAAGGTGTACGTAAGACCGGGTTGCTTGTTCATAGACTCGATAAATTGAAAGTTGGTCTTAAACACCTCGAAGCGATGTTGTTTCTCTGTGTCGCTGCTATAGACACGGCCGAATTCACCCATCCAATTTTCATAAGCCGCCAACAACGGATCCTCAGCTGTAGCAACGAAAGCTACGGCCCCGAAGAGGAGCATAAGGGCCGGGAGAATGCTTGCCCGAGAAATTGCCATTGGAAGAATGTTGTACTATTACAAAATTGTAATACTTAATTTGTTTGTGAGAATGAATGGTAGAAACACCAATTTATAGAGATCCTTGCCAGACGTCCTTTTCAAGAATGACAAATTGTGTTTGAATAACCATATAAATTATTTTGAAAAGATTTTCGCAATATACTTAAATGCAATTGACGAAGATGACCAGCAATTAATTAATATATTATTTTGAAGGTGACAAGTCACATGGCAAAGTTATTTAAATAATTTGCATACGACATCACATTTAGAGCTTCATGATTGGACCCCCGTGGACAATTCACGATGAAAGGATAGAATATATTAAAATCGTCATGCAACATCGCATCACATCACATCCAAAAAGATTCTATTTTTGCCTTCAAGGGACAATGTAAAATGTACAAAGCAATATGTGCAGAGCAACTACACCGAAATTCATGAAGCATATACGCCATAATTGGTAGAATTTCTCTATTTTCCCTCCATAAGCCCACAACGTATAATGTCATGTGTACCTTTGTTTTAAAACAACGATAAATTGTATAATCAACTCTTCCTAAATGGTGATCAGAAATTGTGTATTAGAATATATTCCGATTAATTATGCATTGAACATGCTTTTGAGTTAGAATTAACATATGACTCGTCACCTTCGGTTGTGAAAATATTTCTATTCAACAAAACATGGTGTGGTCATTGTTCCGCTAACATAACAAATTTGTGTTAACGTGCCTAACAAATTAATACTTCGTTCCATTTCCAAAACATGGATACTGCAGCCCTTATTAAATTTATATATATGTATATATATTTTTTCTTTGAACTGAAATTGATGAACGAATTCCATATTTTCCTTTTACTTTATGTATTTATATCTAAATTTACATAGATTTCTTGGTTGCTAATTTCTTGTACGTTAAGGTTACTTCTTGTTTACAAGGAAGAATGTTCTTCCTAAATAGTCAACCTTGAAAGCATTGTGTTAGCATTCTTAATTCAAGGTTGGTAAAAGTTTTTTTAAATGAGTGATTGCATGCAAATAAGCAACCCGGTTGAATAAATAGTACAAATGAAATCACGGATTTTTTAGAAAATATGAAATCCATATCATCACGCGCCAGCGCCAACGAAGTACATATTGTTGCATTGTTTTCTCGAGTAGGCTTTTCTAGAAAGATTGAGATTTCAAAGTTCAGTGCTTATATTACATTAAATTATGCCCATCACATAAACGACTAGCTTCAAGAAAAAGTTTTTCTAGAGAGAAATGAACAAAGAGAAGAACAACAAAGTGCCTAACATCTAACAGAGTCATTCTCTCCATCACAATCCGTGTTACAATGCAATTCATCTAAAAAAAAATACCCAACATCGTGATAATAAATGGAAAGGTGATTGTTTGATTAATTTCTTAAGAAATATGTATTGCACCTCTCTCATGTACCTTAGTTCAACTGTAATTGCTAGACGAAGCCAAAAAAGGAAAAATAAAAATAAAAATAAATTTCGGTGCACCAAAGAGATCAATGGTATGGATAATAAATTTAATAATGACAAGTTATGCGTCAACGATATATTAGTCATTAATATATAATTGATGTCGACAAGTTTAGTAAGAAATTGTCATATTTTTTGAACATCAAAACTAAAATTTCATAATTTCTTAAAGTGCTTTTCAAATCAGAAATTTCGATACGAGAGGTCTTGTTCATAAAAGTTCCTATGTGTCTTTTGATAATATGCTTTCAGCAGCCGAGAATGAATCGAGGCAGATTATATCAATTTCGATCTTTACGTTAAAACATCGTATCCAATAATAACACAACTAATGTTGCTTTGTCATGTTTGAAATACCGTCGCCGATAAAGTTCTAGATAGTAAATTAAGCGTGTTGTAGACATCAACATCTATGGCTCAACAATAAATAAACCATGATGATTTTAAACTCACACAATGCGAGGAAAAAAGCGACTAGCTGTAAATAAAAATAATTTATGTTGTAAGGACGCATTTCTACCAGCTGGCATAAAGCACAAAAATGATTGTGCATTCAAACAGAAGTTGCTTTGAGATGAACATTGTATATTTTTATTCATGATATCCACGAAAAATACATCGCACTTCAAATCAAGCACAAGTATAAGGATGTGAAGTAATTATTGACGGTACAAGTAAGTATCTCTGTGTGTTTTATGTAACAGTAAGTTCCTGTCAAATTTACATGGTTGGGTAGGAGGGCTCCATGGCGATACCGCACAGGCCTGCAGTGCTGGCGACATTTCTCTGCATGCGGATGTAGCCGGACTCTCCCCATGAAGTGCCCCAGGAATTCTTCACTATCCAATAGGCTGTGCCAGTTGAGCAAGGACCATATCCTACAACCAACACGCCGTGGTCCAGATTGGTCCCACACGACCCAGTGAAAATTCCACTACTGTAGAATTGGAAAGCAGAGCCGCTCGCGTCGATGGCAACGGAAACAGGCTGGTTCGCCGCAGCATTCTTGAGACAAGACTCACAATAGGTCGTTACATCTTGGTAAGAGAGGAGGGAGACGGCATAGTCGTATGTCTTAGGATAGTTGCAGCTTCCTGCTGTACCTGTGGAACCACTTGTGTAAGGATAGTCTGACTCGGTCGTGATGCCACCATTATAGATCACCCATTGAAAGGCATAGTCCATGTATCCTCCATTGCAGCCGCTGCATGAGGTATCACAGTCCACAAGCTCCTGCTCTGATAGGCTCAAGAGTGTACCTGTCTTGATTTTGTTTATCCCCTCCATTGCACCAGTTGCAGAAAATGACCAGCAACTACCTGTATTTTGAGTAGTGAGCAATGAGGAGATTTGGTTTATACAAAAAAGAACCCTGTGTAAACATAACAAGCGCATGGAATTATTCCAAGCTTTGACTCACCGCAATTGCCTTGATTCTTCACGGGGGTTACTGCACCTGAAGATCGCCAATCGACGCATGTAGGAGCTGTGGTCAAATTTGCATACTTGAATGGAGTGGCCTTTTTTGGAGTGCTAGGGCTCTTGAAGCCGACGTACTTTGTTACGAACTCTTCATTAGTAAGGTCAGCAAACTCATTGAGACCCAAGGTGTACGTAAGACCGGGTTGCTTGTTCATAGACTCGATAAATTGAAAGTTGGTCTTAAACACCTCGAAGCGATGTTGTTTCTCTGTGTCGCTGCTATAGACACGGCCGAATTCACCCATCCAATTTTCATAAGCCGCCAACAACGGATCCTCAGCTGTAGCAACGAAAGCTACGGCCCCGAAGAGGAGCATAAGGGCCGGGAGAATGCTTGCCCGAGAAATTGCCATTGGAAGAATGTTGTACTATTACAAAATTGTAATACTTAATTTGTTTGTGAGAATGAATGGTAGAAACACCAATTTATAGAGATCCTTGCCAGACGTCCTTTTCAAGAATGACAAATTGTGTTTGAATAACCATATAAATTATTTTGAAAAGATTTTCGCAATATACTTAAATACAATTGACGAAGATGACCAGCAATTAATTAATATATTATTTTGAAGGTGACAAGTCACATGGCAAAGTTATTTAAATAATTTGCATACGACATCACATTTAGAGCTTCATGATTGGACCCCCGTGGACAATTCACGATGAAAGGATAGAATATATTAAAATCGTCATGCAACATCGCATCACATCACATCCAAAAAGATTCTATTTTTGCCTTCAAGGGACAATGTAAAATGTACAAAGCAATATGTGCAGAGCAACTACACCGAAATTCATGAAGCATATACGCCATAATTGGTAGAATTTCTCTATTTTCCCTCCATAAGCCCACAACGTATAATGTCATGTGTACCTTTGTTTTAAAACAACGATAAATTGTATAATCAACTCTTCCTAAATGGTGATCAGAAATTGTGTATTAGAATATATTCCGATTAATTATGCATTGAACATGCTTTTGAGTTAGAATTAACATATGACTCGTCACCTTCGGTTGTGAAAATATTTCTATTCAACAAAACATGGTGTGGTCATTGTTCCGCTAACATAACAAATTTGTGTTAACGTGCCTAACAAATTAATACTTCGTTCCATTTCCAAAACATGGATACTGCAGCCCTTATTAAATTTATATATATGTATATATATTTTTTCTTTGAACTGAAATTGATGAACGAATTCCATATTTTCCTTTTACTTTATGTATTTATATCTAAATTTACATAGATTTCTTGGTTGCTAATTTCTTGTACGTTAAGGTTACTTCTTGTTTACAAGGAAGAATGTTCTTCCTAAATAGTCAACCTTGAAAGCATTGTGTTAGCATTCTTAATTCAAGGTTGGTAAAAGTTTTTTTAAATGAGTGATTGCATGCAAATAAGCAACCCGGTTGAATAAATAGTACAAATGAAATCACGGATTTTTTAGAAAATATGAAATCCATATCATCACGCGCCAGCGCCAACGAAGTACATATTGTTGCATTGTTTTCTCGAGTAGGCTTTTCTAGAAAGATTGAGATTTGAAAGTTCAGTGCTTATATTACATTAAATTATGCCCATCAATTAAACGACTAGCTTCAAGAAAAAGTTTTTCTAGAGAGAAATGAACAAAGAGAAGAACAACAAAGTGCCTAACATCTAACAGAGTCATTCTCTCCATCACAATCCGTGTTACAATGCAATTCATCTAAAAAAAAATACCCAACATCGTGATAATAAATGGAAAGGTGATTGTTTGATTAATTTCTTAAGAAATATGTATTGCACCTCTCTCATGTACCTTAGTTCAACTGTAATTGCTAGACGAAGCCAAAAAAGGAAAAATAAAAATAAAAATAAATTTCGGTGCACCAAAGAGATCAATGGTATGGATAATAAATTTAATAATGACAAGTTATGCGTCAACGATATATTAGTCATTAATATATAATTGATGTCGACAAGTTTAGTAAGAAATTGTCATATTTTTTGAACATCAAAACTAAAATTTCATAATTTCTTAAAGTGCTTTTCAAATCAGAAATTTCGATACGAGAGGTCTTGTTCATAAAAGTTCCTATGTGTCTTTTGATAATATGCTTTCAGCAGCCGAGAATGAATCGAGGCAGATTATATCAATTTCGATCTTTACGTTAAAACATCGTATCCAATAATAACACAACTAATGTTGCTTTGTCATGTTTGAAATACCGTCGCCGATAAAGTTCTAGATAGTAAATTAAGCGTGTTGTAGACATCAACATCTATGGCTCAACAATAAATAAACCATGATGATTTTAAACTCACACAATGCGAGGAAAAAAGCGACTAGCTGTAAATAAAAATAATTTATGTTGTAAGGACGCATTTCTACCAGCTGGCATAAAGCACAAAAATGATTGTGCATTCAAACAGAAGTTGCTTTGAGATGAACATTGTATATTTTTATTCATGATATCCACGAAAAATACATCGCACTTCAAATCAAGCACAAGTATAAGGATGTGAAGTAATTATTGACGGTACAAGGAAGTATCTCTGTGTGTTTTATGTAACAGTAAGTTCCTGTCAAATTTACATGGTTGGGTAGGAGGGCTCCATGGCGATACCGCACAGGCCTGCAGTGCTGGCGACATTTCTCTGCATGCGGATGTAGCCGGACTCTCCCCATGAAGTGCCCCAGGAATTCTTCACTATCCAATAGGCTGTGCCAGTTGAGCAAGGACCATATCCTACAACCAACACGCCGTGGTCCAGATTGGTCCCACACGACCCAGTGAAAATTCCACTACTGTAGAATTGGAAAGCAGAGCCGCTCGCGTCGATGGCAACGGAAACAGGCTGGTTCGCCGCAGCATTCTTGAGACAAGACTCACAATAGGTCGTTACATCTTGGTAAGAGAGGAGGGAGACGGCATAGTCGTATGTCTTAGGATAGTTGCAGCTTCCTGCTGTACCTGTGGAACCACTTGTGTAAGGATAGTCTGACTCGGTCGTGATGCCACCATTATAGATCACCCATTGAAAGGCATAGTCCATGTATCCTCCATTGCAGCCGCTGCATGAGGTATCACAGTCCACAAGCTCCTGCTCTGATAGGCTCAAGAGTGTACCTGTCTTGATTTTGTTTATCCCCTCCATTGCACCAGTTGCAGAAAATGACCAGCAACTACCTGTATTTTGAGTAGTGAGCAATGAGGAGATTTGGTTTATACAAAAAAGAACCCTGTGTAAACATAACAAGCGCATGGAATTATTCCAAGCTTTGACTCACCGCAATTGCCTTGATTCTTCACGGGGGTTACTGCACCTGAAGATCGCCAATCGACGCATGTAGGAGCTGTGGTCAAATTTGCATACTTGAATGGAGTGGCCTTTTTTGGAGTGCTAGGGCTCTTGAAGCCGACGTACTTTGTTACGAACTCTTCATTAGTAAGGTCAGCAAACTCATTGAGACCCAAGGTGTACGTAAGACCGGGTTGCTTGTTCATAGACTCGATAAATTGAAAGTTGGTCTTAAACACCTCGAAGCGATGTTGTTTCTCTGTGTCGCTGCTATAGACACGGCCGAATTCACCCATCCAATTTTCATAAGCCGCCAACAACGGATCCTCAGCTGTAGCAACGAAAGCTACGGCCCCGAAGAGGAGCATAAGGGCCGGGAGAATGCTTGCCCAAGAAATTGCCATTGGAAGAATGTTGTACTATTACAAAATTGTAATACTTAATTTGTTTGTGAGAATGAATGGTAGAAACACCAATTTATAGAGATCCTTGCCAGACGTCCTTTTCAAGAATGACAAATTGTGTTTGAATAACCATATAAATTATTTTGAAAAGATTTTCGCAATATACTTAAATACAATTGACGAAGATGACCAGCAATTAATTAATATATTATTTTGAAGGTGACAAGTCACATGGCAAAGTTATTTAAATAATTTGCATACGACATCACATTTAGAGCTTCATGATTGGACCCCCGTGGACAATTCACGATGAAAGGATAGAATATATTAAAATCGTCATGCAACATCGCATCACATCACATCCAAAAAGATTCTATTTTTGCCTTCAAGGGACAATGTAAAATGTACAAAGCAATATGTGCAGAGCAACTACACCGAAATTCATGAAGCATATACGCCATAATTGGTAGAATTTCTCTATTTTCCCTCCATAAGCCCACAACGTATAATGTCATGTGTACCTTTGTTTTAAAACAACGATAAATTGTATAATCAACTCTTCCTAAATGGTGATCAGAAATTGTGTATTAGAATATATTCCGATTAATTATGCATTGAACATGCTTTTGAGTTAGAATTAACATATGACTCGTCACCTTCGGTTGTGAAAATATTTCTATTCAACAAAACATGGTGTGGTCATTGTTCCGCTAACATAACAAATTTGTGTTAACGTGCCTAACAAATTAATACTTCGTTCCATTTCCAAAACATGGATACTGCAGCCCTTATTAAATTTATATATATGTATATATATTTTTTCTTTGAACTGAAATTGATGAACGAATTCCATATTTTCCTTTTACTTTATGTATTTATATCTAAATTTACATAGATTTCTTGGTTGCTAATTTCTTGTACGTTAAGGTTACTTCTTGTTTACAAGGAAGAATGTTCTTCCTAAATAGTCAACCTTGAAAGCATTGTGTTAGCATTCTTAATTCAAGGTTGGTAAAAGTTTTTTTAAATGAGTGATTGCATGCAAATAAGCAACCCGGTTGAATAAATAGTACAAATGAAATCACGGATTTTTTAGAAAATATGAAATCCATATCATCACGCGCCAGCGCCAACGAAGTACATATTGTTGCATTGTTTTCTCGAGTAGGCTTTTCTAGAAAGATTGAGATTTGAAAGTTCAGTGCTTATATTACATTAAATTATGCCCATCAATTAAACGACTAGCTTCAAGAAAAAGTTTTTCTAGAGAGAAATGAACAAAGAGAAGAACAACAAAGTGCCTAACATCTAACAGAGTCATTCTCTCCATCACAATCCGTGTTACAATGCAATTCATCTAAAAAAAAATACCCAACATCGTGATAATAAATGGAAAGGTGATTGTTTGATTAATTTCTTAAGAAATATGTATTGCACCTCTCTCATGTACCTTAGTTCAACTGTAATTGCTAGACGAAGCCAAAAAAGGAAAAATAAAAATAAAAATAAATTTCGGTGCACCAAAGAGATCAATGGTATGGATAATAAATTTAATAATGACAAGTTATGCGTCAACGATATATTAGTCATTAATATATAATTGATGTCGACAAGTTTAGTAAGAAATTGTCATATTTTTTGAACATCAAAACTAAAATTTCATAATTTCTTAAAGTGCTTTTCAAATCAGAAATTTCGATACGAGAGGTCTTGTTCATAAAAGTTCCTATGTGTCTTTTGATAATATGCTTTCAGCAGCCGAGAATGAATCGAGGCAGATTATATCAATTTCGATCTTTACGTTAAAACATCGTATCCAATAATAACACAACTAATGTTGCTTTGTCATGTTTGAAATACCGTCGCCGATAAAGTTCTAGATAGTAAATTAAGCGTGTTGTAGACATCAACATCTATGGCTCAACAATAAATAAACCATGATGATTTTAAACTCACACAATGCGAGGAAAAAAGCGACTAGCTGTAAATAAAAATAATTTATGTTGTAAGGACGCATTTCTACCAGCTGGCATAAAGCACAAAAATGATTGTGCATTCAAACAGAAGTTGCTTTGAGATGAACATTGTATATTTTTATTCATGATATCCACGAAAAATACATCGCACTTCAAATCAAGCACAAGTATAAGGATGTGAAGTAATTATTGACGGTACAAGGAAGTATCTCTGTGTGTTTTATGTAACAGTAAGTTCCTGTCAAATTTACATGGTTGGGTAGGAGGGCTCCATGGCGATACCGCACAGGCCTGCAGTGCTGGCGACATTTCTCTGCATGCGGATGTAGCCGGACTCTCCCCATGAAGTGCCCCAGGAATTCTTCACTATCCAATAGGCTGTGCCAGTTGAGCAAGGACCATATCCTACAACCAACACGCCGTGGTCCAGATTGGTCCCACACGACCCAGTGAAAATTCCACTACTGTAGAATTGGAAAGCAGAGCCGCTCGCGTCGATGGCAACGGAAACAGGCTGGTTCGCCGCAGCATTCTTGAGACAAGACTCGCAATAGGTCGTTACATCTTGGTAAGAGAGGAGGGAGACGGCATAGTCGTATGTCTTAGGATAGTTGCAGCTTCCTGCTGTACCTGTGGAACCACTTGTGTAAGGATAGTCTGACTCGGTCGTGATGCCACCATTATAGATCACCCATTGAAAGGCATAGTCCATGTATCCTCCATTGCAGCCGCTGCATGAGGTATCACAGTCCACAAGCTCCTGCTCTGATAGGCTCAAGAGTGTACCTGTCTTGATTTTGTTTATCCCCTCCATTGCACCAGTTGCAGAAAATGACCAGCAACTACCTGTATTTTGAGTAGTGAGCAATGAGGAGATTTGGTTTATACAAAAAAGAACCCTGTGTAAACATAACAAGCGCATGGAATTATTCCAAGCTTTGACTCACCGCAATTGCCTTGATTCTTCACGGGGGTTACTGCACCTGAAGATCGCCAATCGACGCATGTAGGAGCTGTGGTCAAATTTGCATACTTGAATGGAGTGGCCTTTTTTGGAGTGCTAGGGCTCTTGAAGCCGACGTACTTTGTTACGAACTCTTCATTAGTAAGGTCAGCAAACTCATTGAGACCCAAGGTGTACGTAAGACCGGGTTGCTTGTTCATAGACTCGATAAATTGAAAGTTGGTCTTAAACACCTCGAAGCGATGTTGTTTCTCTGTGTCGCTGCTATAGACACGGCCGAATTCACCCATCCAATTTTCATAAGCCGCCAACAACGGATCCTCAGCTGTAGCAACGAAAGCTACGGCCCCGAAGAGGAGCATAAGGGCCGGGAGAATGCTTGCCCGAGAAATTGCCATTGGAAGAATGTTGTACTATTACAAAATTGTAATACTTAATTTGTTTGTGAGAATGAATGGTAGAAACACCAATTTATAGAGATCCTTGCCAGACGTCCTTTTCAAGAATGACAAATTGTGTTTGAATAACCATATAAATTATTTTGAAAAGATTTTCGCAATATACTTAAATACAATTGACAAAGATGACCAGCAATTAATTAATATATTATTTTGAAGGTGACAAGTCACATGGCAAAGTTATTTAAATAATTTGCATACGACATCACATTTAGAGCTTCATGATTGGACCCCCGTGGACAATTCACGATGAAAGGATATAATATATTAAAATCGTCATGCAACATCGCATCACATCACATCCAAAAAGATTCTATTTTTGCCTTCAAGGGACAATGTAAAATGTACAAAGCAATATGTGCAGAGCAACTACACCGAAATTCATGAAGCATATACGCCATAATTGGTAGAATTTCTCTATTTTCCCTCCATAAGCCCACAACGTATAATGTCATGTGTACCTTTATTTTAAAACAACGATAAATTGTATAATCAACTCTTCCTAAATGGTGATCAGAAATTGTGTATTAGAATATATTCCGATTAATTATGCATTGAACATGCTTTTGAGTTAGAAATAACATATGACTCGTCACCTTCGGTTGTGAAAATATTTCTATTCAACAAAACATGGTGTGGTCATTGTTCCGCTAACATAACAAATTTGTGTTAACGTGCCTAACAAATTAATACTTCGTTCCATTTCCAAAACATGGATACTGCAGCCCTTATTAAATTTATATATATGTATATATATTTTTTCTTTGAACTGAAATTGATGAACGAATTCCAAATTTTCCTTTTACTTTATGTATTTATATCTAAATTTACATAGATTTCTTGGTTGCTAATTTCTTGTACGTTAAGGTTACTTCTTGTTTACAAGGAAGAATGTTCTTCCTAAATAGTCAACCTTGAAAGCATTGTGTTAGCATTCTTAATTCAAGGTTGGTAAAAGTTTTTTTAAATGAGTGATTGCATGCAAATAAGCAACCCGGTTGAATAAATAGTACAAATGAAATCACGGATTTTTTAGAAAATATGAAATCCATATCATCACGCGCCAGCGCCAACGAAGTACATATTGTTGCATTGTTTTCTCGAGTAGGCTTTTCTAGAAAGATTGAGATTTGAAAGTTCAGTGCTTATATTACATTAAATTATGCCCATCAATTAAATGACTAGCTTCAACAAAAAGTTTTTCTAGAGAGAAATGAACAAAGAGAAGAACAACAAAGTGCCTAACATCTAACAGAGTCATTCTCTCCATCACAATCCGTGTTACAATGCAATTCATCTAAAAAAAAATACCCAACATCGTGATAATAAATGGAAAGGTGATTGTTTGATTAATTTCTTAAGAAATATGTATTGCACCTCTCTCATGTACCTTAGTTCAACTGTAATTGCTAGACGAAGCCAAAAAAGGAAAAATAAAAATAAAAATAAATTTCGGTGCACCAAAGAGATCAATGGTATGGATAATAAATTTAATAATGACAAGTTATGCGTCAACGATATATTAGTCATTAATATATAATTGATGTTGACAAGTTTAGCAAGAAATTGTCATATTTTTTGAACATCAAAAATAAAATTTCATAATTTCTTAAAGTGCTTTTCAAATCAGAAATTTCGATACGAGAGGTCTTGTTCATAAAAGTTCCTATGTGTCTTTTGATAATATGCTTTCAGCAGCCGAGAATGAATCGAGGCAGATTATATCAATTTCGATCTTTACGTTAAAACATCGTATCCAATAATAACACAACTAATGTTGCTTTGTCATGTTTGAAATACCGTCGCCGATAAAGTTCTAGATAGTAAATTAAGCGTGTTGTAGACATCAACATCTATGGCTCAACAATAAATAAACCATGATGATTTTAAACTCACACAATGCGAGGAAAAAAGCGACTAGCTGTAAATAAAAATAATTTATGTTGTAAGGACGCATTTCTACCAGCTGGCATAAAGCACAAAAATGATTGTGCATTCAAACAGAAGTTGCTTTGAGATGAACATTGTATATTTTTATTCATGATATCCACGAAAAATACATCGCACTTCAAATCAAGCACAAGTATAAGGATGTGAAGTAATTATTGACGGTACAAGTAAGTATCTCTGTGTGTTTTATGTAACAGTAAGTTCCTGTCAAATTTACATGGTTGGGTAGGAGGGCTCCATGGCGATACCGCACAGGCCTGCAGTGCTGGCGACATTTCTCTGCATGCGGATGTAGCCGGACTCTCCCCATGAAGTGCCCCAGGAATTCTTCACTATCCAATAGGCTGTGCCAGTTGAGCAAGGACCATATCCTACAACCAACACGCCGTGGTCCAGATTGGTCCCACACGACCCAGTGAAAATTCCACTACTGTAGAATTGGAAAGCAGAGCCGCTCGCGTCGATGGCAACGGAAACAGGCTGGTTCGCCGCAGCATTCTTGAGACAAGACTCGCAATAGGTCGTTACATCTTGGTAAGAGAGGAGGGAGACGGCATAGTCGTATGTCTTAGGATAGTTGCAGCTTCCTGCTGTACCTGTGGAACCACTTGTGTAAGGATAGTCTGACTCGGTCGTGATGCCACCATTATAGATCACCCATTGAAAGGCATAGTCCATGTATCCTCCATTGCAGCCGCTGCATGAGGTATCACAGTCCACAAGCTCCTGCTCTGATAGGCTCAAGAGTGTACCTGTCTTGATTTTGTTTATCCCCTCCATTGCACCAGTTGCAGAAAATGACCAGCAACTACCTGTATTTTGAGTAGTGAGCAATGAGGAGATTTGGTTTATACAAAAAAGAACCCTGTGTAAACATAACAAGCGCATGGAATTATTCCAAGCTTTGACTCACCGCAATTGCCTTGATTCTTCACGGGGGTTACTGCACCTGAAGATCGCCAATCGACGCATGTAGGAGCTGTGGTCAAATTTGCATACTTGAATGGAGTGGCCTTTTTTGGAGTGCTAGGGCTCTTGAAGCCGACGTACTTTGTTACGAACTCTTCATTAGTAAGGTCAGCAAACTCATTGAGACCCAAGGTGTACGTAAGACCGGGTTGCTTGTTCATAGACTCGATAAATTGAAAGTTGGTCTTAAACACCTCGAAGCGATGTTGTTTCTCTGTGTCGCTGCTATAGACACGGCCGAATTCACCCATCCAATTTTCATAAGCCGCCAACAACGGATCCTCAGCTGTAGCAACGAAAGCTACGGCCCCGAAGAGGAGCATAAGGGCCGGGAGAATGCTTGCCCGAGAAATTGCCATTGGAAGAATGTTTTGCTATTACAAAATTGTAATACTTAATTTGTTTGTGAGAATGAATGGTAGAAACACCAATTTATAGAGATCCTTGCCAGACGTCCTTTTCAAGAATGACAAATTGTGTTTGAATAACCATATAAATTATTTTGAAAAGATTTTCGCAATATACTTAAATACAATTGACGAAGATGACCAGCAATTAATTAATATATTATTTTGAAGGTGACAAGTAACATGGCAATGTTATTTAAATAATTTGCATACGACATCACATTTAGAGCTTCATGATTGGACCCCCGTGGACAATTCACGATGAAAGGATAGAATATATTAAAATCGTCATGCAACATCGCATCACATCACATCCAAAAAGATTCTATTTTTGCCTTCAAGGGACAATGTAAAATGTACAAAGCAATATGTGCAGAGCAACTACACCGAAATTCATGAAGCATATACGCCATAATTGGTAGAATTTCTCTATTTTCCCTCCATAAGCCCACAACGTATAATGTCATGTGTACCTTTATTTTAAAACAACGATAAATTGTATAATCAACTCTTCCTAAATGGTGATCAGAAATTGTGTATTAGAATATATTCTGATTAATTATGCATTGAACATGCTTTTGAGTTAGAATTAACATATGACTCGTCACCTTCGGTTGTGAAAATATTTCTATTCAACAAAACATGGTGTGGTCATTGTTCCGCTAACATAACAAATTTGTGTTAACGTGCCTAACAAATTAATACTTCGTTCCATTTCCAAAACATGGATGCTGCAGCCCTTATTAAATTTATATATATGTATATATATTTTTTCTTTGAACTGAAATTGATGAACGAATTCCATATTTTTCTTTTACTTTATGTATTTATATCTAAATTTACATAGATTTCTTGGTTGCTAATTTCTTGTACGTTAAGGTTACTTCTTGTTTACAAGGAAGAATGTTCTTCCTAAATAGTCAACCTTGAAAGCATTGTGTTAGCATTCTTAATTCAAGGTTGGTAAAAGTTTTCTTAAATGAGTGATTGCATGCAAATAAGCAACCCGGTTGAATAAATAGTACAAATGAAATCACGGATTTTTTAGAAAATATGAAATCCATATCATCACGTGCCAGCGCCAACGAAGTACATATTATGCGTCAACGATATATTAGTCATTAATATATAATTGATGTCGACAAGTTTAGTAAGAAATTGTCATCTGTTTTGAACATCAAAAATAAAATTTCATAATTTCTTAAAGTGCTTTTCAAATAAAAAATTTCGATACGAGAGATCTTGTACATAAAAGTTCCTATGTGTCTTTTGATAATATGCTTTCAGCAGCCGAGAATGAATCGAGGCAGATTATATAAATTTCGATCTTTACGTTAAAACATCATATCCAATAATAACACAACTAATTTTGCTTTGTCATGTTTGAAATACCGTCGCCGATAAAGTTCTAGATAGTATATTAAGCGTGTCGTAGACATCAACATCTATGGCTCAATAATAAATAAACCATGGTGATTTTAAACTGACACAATGCGAGGAAAAAAGCGACTAGCTGTAAATAAAAATTATTTATGTTGTAAGGACGCATTTCTACCAGCTGGCATAAAGCACAAAAATGACTGTGCATTCAAACAAAAGTTGCTTTGAGATGAACATTGTATATTTTTATTCATCCACGAAAAATATATTGCACTTCAAATCAAGCACAAGTATAAGGATGTGAAGTAATTATTTGTGACATCCCAAGACTGGGATGCCGCAGTCGCCGCGAATGCACGTTGTTAACCATGCACCCGCAAGGCTTACTTTCAGCTATATAGTCCTAACTATCTTTAGCATTATACTTTATTAATCTATAAAATATATTATCACATTTTATTCAAGCACAAATTTACATGAAGCAATTTCAACTACAAAGTATATCTGAAAGAAACAAAGTGGTCGTCTACTCGCAAGTGCTTTCCAAACTCGATCCAAACCTGGAACCCACAAGAGCGGAAAAAGTGAGATAAATAAAATTTATCTCAGTACGGTATTTAATTCCAGTCACACGATACTCAACGTTACATGTGTTGGAACTAATTACCGACCAAGAAGAACAATAATAATGTAAGATCTACAAACAAATATACAGTACAGATCAGTCAGACATCATACCAATATGAAATGCACTTAGAAGCCAATACTAATCAAATTCAGATCACATACAATTACAAGTAACGCAACCTTTGTTTATGGCTTCAAATTTGGCAATCTATTCTAAATGCAAGCCTGGTAATCAGATCAATCAGTCGAGTCAAATGAGAGTTTTTCGGTTGCTCACAAACCAATGTATGCATACACAATTGAGAGTTTTTCGGTTGCTCACAAACCAGTCCCTTTGGACATTGAGTTTTTCGGCTACTCACAAACCAATCCCTAAGGACATGGAGTTTTTCGGCTGCTCCCAAACCAGTCCCTTTTGGACATTGAGTTTTATTTTACTTGGAACTCACAAACCAAATCAATTCAATTAAACACATTTCAATTCAATCGACAACCATTCAATATGCATATTTCCAACTAATACCAATAATAACTATAAACATATGCTAAGTGATGCGATGAAATATTCAAAAATGCAATGCAGATAATTATTCCAACAAGCATATAGTTAAGTTTCGTACGGAATCCGTACCTGATAGCAACATGAAACAAAGCAAACAACAAACAAGCAATCTTAAAATCCATCGACAGTCTTCAACACCGACACAAGTCCTGATAATACAAGAATAATTTCTGGTCCTAAGTCTCGACCCAAAACAGAATTTGAAGAAACAAATTTATAATCAAAACAACCATAACTTTTGAAAAATGATGTGGTCGGTTTTAAAACTCATTTACCCATATTTATCTTTTCTAAACCAAGGTTCTAGCCTTCCAGGCTTAATTAAAACAATATGTCTAATTAATAGAGTCCATAACGTTGGGCTGGTTTAATATATCCAAAACAGATTTTTATATTATCAACAAATAGGTGTCCATACCAGAATGCTTAGTACTCTTAATTTGTTTCAATATCTGATTTTATAAATATGCAATGAAACCTTTGTACTTGAGTAAATTCACATAAAACCCAAATCTGAAATTTTACTGACAAGGCCAGTTTTAAAAAGAATGGCTCAAGAAATTTAGTAAACATTTCAAGCTTGCACTTAATCAATAAACCTTTAGCAACTTTCATGTTGCACAAGAGGAATTCAGCCAAGAAAAATATTTGCAAGAAACCCTAGAATTTAAAACGTTTTTAGGAACTTCATATTTTTTCACACAATGCTGAAATTAAAGTGTAAAAGAGACTTAGAATGACAGCACTTACCCTAAAGATGTAACAATTAGAAGAAAAGAAGATGCTGAACTCGGCCATACACCAATCACCTCCATTTAGACACTAGTACTCAAGAGAAATTTGCTTCCATCTCAATTTCTGATTTTTCTAATAAATTAATGGAATTATAGATAAATTTTTGTACTGATTTAACAAGCAATCTAGGGGAAAGAGAGGTTCTGGACATGGGTTCGAGCATGGAAGATGAAGGGAGCAAGTAGAGGCGATGGAAGCAAGGATTCATCAGCCACAAGGAATTAAAATGTGTGGACTCTCCAAGAAATTAAGAATTTTTTTTTTTTATAAACTTGGTGCACCAATTTAAATGAAAGCTAGAGAGACATTTTTTTACAAGGAGGTCCCACATGGCAGAGAAATATTAATAAATACACTAGATACAAGTAGAAATAGGAATTGATGAAACAATTTTCTGAACTTTTAAAAACCGGTCCAAAATTGAAATCCAATTCCTTTGTGAAACTAATTAGTTCTCAATTATAACATTCTAATAACTACGTTAATGCACGAAAATTTAAAGAAAGATGCAACTACTTTTTTTTTTGACGTTGTATTAAAAAAATATTCAGAATCAAAATCTGATATTAAAAATAATTTTCAAGCTCCAATAAATGAAATCAACCAATTTGCATAAAAAAAATTCAAATGCAAAGCAATAGAAAATCCAAGGTATCACATTATTGACGGTACAAGGAAGTCTCTCTGTGTGTTTTATGTAACAGTAAGTTCCTGTCAAATTTACATGGTTGGGTAGGAGGGCTCCATGGCGATACCGCATAGGCCTGCAGTGCTTGCGACATTTCTCTGCATGCGGATGTAGCCGGACTCTCCCCATGAAGTGCCCCAGGAATTCTTCACTATCCAATAGGCTGTGTCAGTTGAGCAAGGACCATATCCTACAACCAACACGCCCTGGTCCAAATTGGTCCCACACGACCCAGTGAAAATTTCTCTACTGTAGAATTGGAAAGCAGAGCCGCTCGCGTCGATGGCAACGGAAACAGGCTGGTTCGCCCCAGCATTCTGGAGACAAGACTCGCAATAGGTCGTTACATCTTGGTAAGAGAGGAGGGAGACGACATAGTCGTACGTCTTCAGATAGTTGCAGCTTCCTACTGTACCTGTGGAACCACTTGTGTAAGGATAGCCTGACTCGATCGTGATACCACCATTCTAGATCACCCATTGAAAGACATAGTCCATATATCCTCCATTGCAGTCACTGCATGAGGTATCACAGTCCACAAATTTTGACCATATCAGCAGAGATTACTCAGGTAATACAGTCAGATAACAGCGACACCACATACTTTGTGCTCAATCAAAACAACAAGAATTTCACACAAACATCCAGCAATTAAATAAAAAGAAAAGAGATACTAACATGATAATCTGAAAGTATTCGACTACTTGCAACCAACCGTCTCAAATTTTCAAAGAGAGCGCAATTGGTAGAATGGGAATTCGGCCGAAAAGAGGAAATTAGGAATAAAAACGAGGAGATAAAGCGATTGAAATTAATAAAAGTGGAGGCATTCAATTCATATTACATACAAGTTACAACGATGAGGAGCCGTAGAAAGAAGGGAGGGCTCCAGGGGCGAAGCTAGGATTTCGTGTTAGCAGGGTCCGTTAAAATTTTTTGCTGAAATATATGTATGATGTAATGTCTAATATAGACATAATATAATAATACTTTTTAAATAAATAACTCTAAAACAATGTTACATAAAAAAATTCATGAAAAATCAAACATATATTATAATAACAACAGAAAATCTAGAATAATAATTCCAAAAGTCAAGACAATAAAAATACAACAATTTCCTATGAATTTTCAATTTTCTCATAATTTTGCATAATAAGTTCATTAGAAATCTCATCGAACACTTATTTTTCTTATTTCTAGTGACAATTTTTATATAATATCTAACTTGTATTTTTTATCTTCAGTGTTAACTTTTATTTATAATGTTCTAAAATTCACAAAACATAATATAGACAAATCACTCATTTGCTTGAGATTCATGCTAGCATATATATGCTACAAAAAATTATTCATCCAAATATTTTATTTTATTTTAAGTTTTTTCTTAAATAAGATTCATTGGGGAGGGGGAAGAAGACGATTAGTCGAAAACAAATGCTACTTGGGTCCTTATGCGATTTTTTTTGTGTCGTTACGCAATTCAAATTCCAATAATACCCTTCATATTTTGAACGGCTGTGATCACTCGGATTGAAAAGCCGGGCTGGACTCTAAAGGACGGCCTAATTGATTCTCATGGCAGATTTTCCATTTTTTTTTCAATTTGTTTGTTTTATTTTTTCCCCAATTTATTTGTTATTTTTAGGTTCAATTTTTTAAAAATTTTGCTCGAGTTATTTATTGTTCTTGTTCACTTTGTTTATTATATTTGTTCAACTTATTTAGTATATATGTTCAACTTATTCATTGTATTTTGTTCATCTTATTTGTTGTATGTGTTCATATGATTTGTCACATCTGTTCAACTTGTTTTTATATTGTATTTGTTCACTTTATTTATTTTATGTGTTCAGTTTGTTGAGATTTTTAATAAGTTTGATGGAGAAGAGTTTTTCTCAGAGGGTAAAGGTGAGAAAAAAATGACGTGGAGGTGAGGGATAGGAGGCTAGAGGGTAGGATGAGGGAGAAAACAAGAAGACATGCAGAATTGAGGGGAAGAAAGCGAGCGAGAGGGTAAGGGAGAGGTTAAAACCCCGCCACTTTCTATTAACGAAAAATAACTGTCATCTCCAGTTTTGTCATCACTTACTATTACTTGAACAAACTGAATACATAAAATAGACAAGATGGACATATATGATCAAAGTGAATAGAACAAACAAATAAATTTTGTGTTCAGATTTTTATATGCATATTCAACTTATTTTTATTAAACTTATTTTTTTGTATGAGTTCACTTTGTTCAAGCGATGGTAAAAACTGCCAAATTCAGTAATCAATTTCCATTACAAATTACAACCCAAAATCAACTAAGCCGAAGCCTTCGCAGAGGCCAGAGGGCCTATTTGAAACGCTGAAAGCCTCTCTGAAGTTTCCCAAGCAGAAAGCTGAAGATGCACTACTACCAGCATATCGGAATCATCTCAATTACCGAATTAAGATCGTTCTTGTTAGCTAGAGCCACCACGGTTACAACAAGCGACAATAAAAGAAGCAACTGTATTATCTACTAGACAGTCATGCCAAAATTGAGATGGGAAGGCAGAGATAGACAGGTGACATCCGGTGCTAGGGCGGAGAAAGAGAAATGGGAAAAGATGAGAGTGGATGGAGAGGACCTTGTGATGAAAAATTAAAAAAAATTCCAATATCACAATATAATACTACTTGAAAAAACAATAAATGCACCCAAAACAAATAAAAGAAGTCCAGAATTATGAGTATGAAACCTACCCAACCCCAAATACATTGACAACGTCTTCTCTTAATTAGATGATGATTGGCCTCCCTTTCTCCTAATATTATCTTGGTTTCGACTAGCGCTATCAAACCTAAGTGGCACAATTTGTCTGCTGTATCTAATTCCGGGGAAATTTCTCCTCTCTTTTGAAAGAGTCTTCAACTCAGGCAACCAATAGGAGACATACACCCCATCTGGATCATACGTCTTTGCCTATATTAGAAGCACAAATTCAAGTTACTAAGCCTGAATCCCACAGAAGCCTAAATTTGTACATAGTCGTAATTTCATGTTTGACATAACAGAACTTTTAATGTGGCTGATTTGCTTCAAAAATTCAAAATAAAAGGATTTGTTATAGAGCTGATGATACAATATCGTTTAACTAGAAATCTTCTTCATTTGAGATTATATGGAAGGTGTTAATTGATTTTGCAGCATGATTTATTGTCCAATACAGAGAGTTCCGCTAATTTATCCACCTTCTCTTCATAGTAATTAAGTTGGAGTGTTTATCTTCAGGCCTCTTTGATATCGTACACAACAAACTCAAAAGCTGGTTGTGTTGTTTAAGTGTTTATATGCCAGCATCGCTCATTAGTAGATATACATGATCCATTTCAAATTTAGCTTCTTTGTATGGATGTTGGATTCTGAGAGGAAGAGTAATTCTGGCAACTTGTAATACTGAAATTACTGGTAATAAAAATCTCCTCTCTGATATATTCTACTACCTGTTTAGAGATGCTGAAATAGCGATCTTCTCTCGGGTCATTACCAACTCCTATTATAATAAAGGGGACAAGACACAGCCTTTAGTTGAATTGTTCTTTAAACGAGAACAATAAGAAATTGTTCAAAAAATATTTTGCTCAATAGTAATAGTAAAAAAAAGGAAAAATCAGTAACTCACCAGCACCATAAGTCCAGTTACCATAGTTGGAAGAAGGATCATAATTGATCGGCGGATTTCATATAGATATTTCAATCCTTTTAGGCCCCAAATTACAACTAAATATCTGTGTTTTAGTTAGATTTTAACATATTTAGGTTAGTTTTAATCAAGTTTGTGTCAAAGAAGGAGTTACTACAATAATCCCTATTTTTATGCAGATTTTGGACAAGAACATCACATAAATGATTTAATGAAGTTGTAGAGCTTCTCATAAGCTTTCCAACGGTACTTGAATCACCTCAAACGGAGTCCGGATGAAGAAATTATGGGCAAAATACGAACAAGGCGCAATGCTGAAAATTTCCAGACCTGCTCTCAGGACGATTTCTGGCGACCCGCCAGAAATCCTGGCGACCCGCCCGAAACCTGCCTGAAATAGCAGAAAGTGCCCGTTTTAGAGTTCTAACTTGGGAAGACGGTTAATCTCTATTTCCATCACGTCCAGAAGCATTTTCCTGCTATTATGAGCGCCTCCCATCAATTCTAAAGCCTATATAAACATGGTTTGAGGAGATTTCAAGGGGAGAAGAAGTAGAGATCGAATTTTGAGAGAAATCAAAGTTTAGAGAGAGATTTGAGAGCTTCTACACGACGCGGCAACCCAAGGTCCAGGCGGATCCGCCCGAAAGGAGACGGGGCCGTTCGAAGGCAGGCGGAGGAGGAAGAAGAGAGGAATCTAAGTTCATTTGTTGTATTCTATCTCTTCTTTTTATCTTTTGTTTGTTTATTCGAGAAAATCTTGGTTTGTATGATTCTATGTCTTGTCTAGCTTAGAATTGTTGTTAGGGGCAATTGTAGGGAACCTTTACTTGGTAGATTAATGAAAGTTTAATTTAGTTTTCTATATTTTCTGAGTTTCTTTGCTTTACTTGATCTTGATTGCTTGAATTGTGATTATGAATTGAATTGTTTTGAAGGTTTGCTCACTTGGTTTAGGCCAGACCTCGTAGATAAGCACAAAGAACCCCAAATTTCAAGTCAATTCATACTTACATACCATAGGATAGTTAGTATACCCAAAAGGTGAAACCGGAACTTAGCCGAGAGGTTTATTCCCTCCTAAGATCGAGAGATTTAGGATATCCTACTGAATAGTTAAAGCAAACCCTAAAACTTAAGCCAAGGAACGAGAGTTGAAACTTAGGTTTTTAGGAAGGTTTAGAGGTTAAAACTTAGTAATACCAAATCAAGAACGAGAGTTAGTATTTGGACCAGAGTTTAAGCCAAAAACCTGAACTTAGAGAACTTAGAAACTAATTAAACTGAATTATCGTACTGTTCTGGCGACCCGCCAGGAAGCTGGCGGATCCGCCTGAATAGGCCAGGTAAAGCAACCCGAACAATTGACCCTAATTCGTGTTATTGTGTTAGAACTCGCATTCTCAATCAAACTTAGATCAACCTTAGGATTTGATACTTCTTCAATTCATCAATTAAACCCTCAATTGATTTGAACCTTCGTCTAGCTAATTAAATAAGGTAAAAGATCGATATTCCAACACCGTCCCTGTGGATTCGACCCTTAAGCTATCACTGCAAACGATTAGATCGGTGATTCCTAAGGATTTGTTTTGATTTAGGTATTCCCTGCGATCAATAATCAATGAGACATGTTTCGAACCACTCAGCTCCCATCCGCCAATCTATTCCCATGTCTCGTACCAGGAATGAACATACAATCTTTATAGAATAATACACCGAATTGGTATAAGCCATTTAAAGTTTGGTCATAACATTAATAACTAAAAAGAATTGAAAGTCACATATAATATTAGAGATTGGCTAAAGTATACTCCAGCATACGGATTAAACCCGTATGCTGGAGTCGTTTCTCAAGATCTAAAATTCAAACAGTCGATCCAAACCGTTCAAGTTGTTCTCCATATAAAAATATCCTTGGAGACCAAATTTTACATTTTTTCGAATTTTTTTGCTATATATTATGCTATTTTCAAATTGAAGGGTCAGAAATACTCCTTTACAACTCCTTTACAATGTTTCTTTAAAATAACATAATATATAGTAAACAAATTCGAAAAAATTTAAATTTTGGTTTCCTAGGAGATTTCAATATGGAGAACAATTTGAAAGGTTCGGAACGACTGTATGTATTTTAGATTTTCAGAAACGACTCCAGCATACGGACTATCGGTATGCTGGAGTATACTTTAGCCAATCTCTATAATATTATATATTTAGCCATTTGAATAAATGCAAACAGCCCATTTTGTTCTCACCCCAAGCCGGCAAGAAAAAAGGAACATCTGGGAATTTTAATCAAGCCCTTTTGCAAAATAAACCAACTATATTATTGTTGCGAAAGATCATCCAAAACAATTCCCTGGTTTCTACCTCAAAAAAAAAAAAAAAAAGAGAACCAAAATAGCTGGTTTGCAACAACAACCTTATTTTTAGTTTTAGGTTATTGAGAGGAAAAGAAAAACAGAGTTGCAAATAGAGGTCCCAAGTGAAAGGTCCATCAGTGGAATGGGTACGATGGGTATGGGTTAATATTTTCTGACGCATTTGACATTACCCATTTACTGTTCTTTCTTAACTTCCAGAGTATTATTGGAGGCTTCGGTAGTTCTGAGTTATTAATTTTATTATTTTGTTTTACGAGATAAAGTAAATGCGGTAGATGTGCCATTCTCCATGTCGAGGTCCTCTCTTAATATGTTTCAATTCATACTTAGAAAGTTAGAAGTTTCCTTCATTTTCATATATTACATATGCATTATACAATAATGATTAGAAAATTGTTAGAAACATAAACCTGACGTCCACGATTTGACATGAATCCAGTGCTAGATAGCTCTTTCATATTTGCATCTATAAGAGGGTATCTATTATCATGAGGGAAAAAAAAAGTTATGTGGTCACATCCTTTATTGAAAAATAATATTTTGTCAAAGCAAAAATGCTTTGTACCCAGTTCAACCATCTTTCCAGGCTTCAAAAAGTAACTTGTCCTGGCTCCAGTTATATGCTACTTTGCGAGGCCCACCTAAATATTTTTTAACATAAATAATTTTGAAATTTTATCTTCTTGTTTTGAATATGGCATTGAGGGATCAAGAAGGATAGATAACTTGGCAGTTGAATTTGAAGATTTTGTTAAGACAAGCCTCAAGATATGCTGGGCAGCCACTTGAATGTTTTCAACAAATACAAAAATCTTAATCTTCCCAATTACCCAGTTTCCTCTCTTCCAAACAATGCATCCCAAGTGCATTGTGCACATTTTAATTATCGTATTTTAAATGATGGCTTGCTTACCTGTCCTGACAAAGGACTAATGGGTGACCATGTCAGGTGCATTTCACTTGGCCAACTATTAACTCAGTTGCAAATCATTTTTTTCTCTACATCTCTACCTTATTGTCTCATATTAAAATTTCAAACTACCGCCACCCAATTTATTGTCTCTATATATTTTGAAGTTAATTGATGAGAAAGTGATTAAAGGTACAATATTCAAGTGATACCTAAATGAAATATGGAGTTGCCATACTTCACTGAGAGAAATCTGAAGTAATCCCTCCATATTAACTCACTAAGACCCTAAATTGTTTCACAAGTCAATAACATATAACGATACAGTTCAAGCACAAGACAGAATAACTTTGTATGGCCCTGATAAAAAATAAAAAGATATATATAACATGTATAGGAGCATGAATTGAATTACCAGTATGTGGAGTCATTTGCAATTCTCTGATTTTCATACCTACCTACCTAAGAAAGAAAAAGTTATGATTTAGAATGATGTGAAGAAAACCATCACTATCTTCCTTTGGTTTTGCAAGTTTATAACTCTATATTTTAAATTTGCTGTTCTCTTATAAGTTTGTAAATTTCCCAATGATGGAGATAGAAACTTAATTCTTTTCTTTTTAATGTGATTAGCCATTTGATTAAATAAACAGTCCTCTTGAGTTAATTTGTTACTGGTGGCTGAACAAATATATCCTGTGATGTGCTTTGATATCATGAATGCCATCTGTTTTAAGAGCATTCCTAGTTTCCTACACTAGTAAACGACGATGTTATCTGCTATACAAGAAACTTTAACGATTATCCCACAAACAACTTTCAAACCTCTCCATCCTTTTGAATCCATTCTAACTTAAAATTTGTGAGATCCATTGAATATTTGAAATTACTTTTTTTTTTTTTCTTTTTGCATCCTTGTAATTGGAAGTCAGTAACAATGATGGGTAGGAATTTCAGTAAGATTGCTAAATTAAGCAAGCTTGCAAACTTGCAATTGATGTCACAACTGCCATATTAGTGTTTGCAATCTAAGCCTGATCTTGTTTTTTAAAAGTCATATCAATTTAATCCAATTTTAGATTTTAGGTTCTGCAAGAACTGAGTAGTCTCCTCCTTTATTTCCTTAAACAGCATGCAACTGAAAAGGTTTTCTATGATTTGGGAGGAAGGCCCAGGAATCAATGACCAATGACATAAGAAAAAAGAAGATAGAAAAATATGAACCTCTTCATAGATGTACCGCGGAGACATAGTGCCAAAAGCCAACCAGGGGGAAAATTTAGTAGAGTAATCAGAACCTAGCATACCATTTCTTGTTGCCTTATATACCTTTAATTTATCCTTTTTTGTATGCCATATAACTGTAAAACTTTATGTTCGCTATTGCCCGCTTCTGTTGAAGAAGATTTGGTAACCTTTGATACAAAAACATTAACTCAAAAAAGCAGATTCCATTGCGCAGTTCTTTTTTCCCAATTCTGGTAATCTACAATTCTATGAAAAAACTAAATAAGTCTCTTGCAGAGGAATATTATATTCCATAATTGCCCTGCTCAAAGAGAATTAGATTTTTCACAATATTAAGTGCTAGAAAACAAAGCCTTACATAGCAATTTGCTGAATAGAATATTAGTGCCATACCAATGATCATAATTGCGCAAACTTAAGTTGCTGGTCTACTAATATGATAATGGAAAAGTAACTTCAAAACTGCAAAAGGACCAATTACGTGATTACTTATAGACCAGACAAATTTACTAATCAATAATGTTCATTGGTAAATTGAAAAAAAAGGTGTTAACTGGAAACTGTACATTTTTCCAGAAGTATTCTTTTACTCTTCCAAGAGAAGCACTTTCCCCTCCAATGAAATGCATCCCTCTGTCAGACTATTTCATGTTAAAAGTGTAAAAAGCTATATATTAGATTAAATGACAAAAGCAGTACAAGCTCAGTGAGCACAAGATATTGCTTTGTGCCAGAAAATACATCTACAATTTCATTTAAAAGTCGTAGAATATGGCATGTGAGAATTCAGGTATGACCTAACAATTGAATCCAAATGTAAATCAAATTCTATTATTTTACACTATTATGGTCACCATTACAACCTAGCCTGACCCTGATCGGCTACTATAGTACATCATTTTAATATTTTTGCTAAGCTGAAAACTCAAGGTATCAATTTGCCCAAGAATTACCAATAAAGAAAGTAAACAAGGGGGGAAAAAGAACCAGCAAGAAGATAGCTTTAAAATCCACTAATGATGGCATAATATTGCCAATGCAGGACACCTAGGCTGATAGTAGTCAAACCATATTCGTATCCATATTTTTTGTCGGATATAGATACATATACATACCATTAAAAAGATGATATTAAAAAGATATCTATAGATTAACAAACTAATAAAAATAAAAAAAACAAAATAATAATCTCAATATCATATCATTATATTTATGCATCAAAATACTATATTAATCCTTTGTCATCATATGTAACCATTATGATAAGAGAAAACAAAAGATTAATATATATGTTGTCATCATATGTAATCATCACGATAAGAGGAAACAAATGAGAGAAAGTTTAATATGCACCATAGTGCATAGGGCATTCCGTGCACCACGGACTTTTTCGGGGGTATTTTTGTAAAATGACAAATCTAATTTAACCAATCTAATCTACATATTGAAATCTCATAGAAAACCAAATTTTACAATTTTTGAGATTTTATTACTATTTTTTTCGAATTTTTTAAAACATGTCATTTTTGGAATGTTGTACTATTTACAATTTTCCAAAAATGGCATATTTTAAAAATTTCGAAAAAAATAGTAATAAAATCTCAAAAATTATAAAATTTGGTTTTCTATGAGATTTCAATATGTAGATTAGATTGATTGAATTAGATTTGTCAGTTTACAAAAATACCCCTAAAAAAGTCCATGGTGCACGGAATGCCCTATGCACTATGGTGCATATTAAACTTTCTAACAAATGATTAATTTTATTTTACTAGTCCAATCTAAATGTTTTTTGTAAGTCAATATATTATTCAATTAGGGGTGAAAACAGATCAGATGCGGTAGTATCCATATATTTTGTCGGATCTGGATACGATACAGATTGGATAGTAGTCAAAATCATATTGTATCCAATTTTTTTTGCCGGATACAGATACAAATACACTAATACAGTATATTCAAATACAGAGACAGCTCGGGCATTAAGTACATATTTCAGTCTTCAGATTCAAATATGAGTCAGAGCAGAATTATCCTTCCAATTTCATCCCTAAGGACATTGAACCATATTGAATTCTTAAACATAATCTCTACTAGTGGATTTTAAAGTTGTCTTGGTGGCGATAATCTCTACTGAACCATATTGAATTCTTAAACACAATCTCTACTTTAGAGTTCAAGGTTACAATAACCCAGTACCAATAACTTCAGATTAAATGGGAATAGGAGAGGCTTGCCTTTATTTCGCCAAGGCCGAGCTGATCGAGAGTAGGTAGGTTGCCCCAACCGTCTATCTCATTCAAAGTTGCACTGTTAGGAGGTGGTGCAAAGGATTGTGGCAACTTAATGTAGCTCCTAATTGAGCTCTTGGATTCAACCGCCTGCATCATTAATTAACAATGAATATTCTCACCATAATATTTGTACTAGGTAGGATTAATAGAATGCTGAAAATTTTATTCTATTATCCTTATTCACAGCATGTTACTAGACATTTGTTCTTCAAATATTTATCTTTGAATTGTTTTCCTCAGGTTGGTTTTATTAGTGTTAATTTCACAAATCAAGGTATACTTCCAATTGTTACGAGTTTCAGTTGAGTCCATAATGGATTGAATTAAGTTTATCTGAACAGTCACACTCTTCCTCAGTTCTGATTAATATAATAGTCCGGGCCTGATGCCAAAATTTCTTACATGGGAGCTAAAGTGTACAGTGTTTACCAAATTTATAATACATTTGTCTTGCAACAAAAGTTATTTATTGGTAGTTTTGAACTCCATTTTATAGTTTCACAATTCCAAAATGATCTTATAATTTAATACCGCTTGCACCTAATAGAACTTTTGTTCAGAGCATTTACCCGCAATGACAACCATGGAAACATATTAAGAAAGACCTACCAAGTATAACTATTATTAAAGGCCATAACAGTTTCCGATTCATGGTTAGCCATTTACTCAATATAAAACATTTTCTATCATAACCAGCATTGATCATGTCAGATAAAGACATACACCATCAGAGCTATTTATTAATTGGCTACTGTCTTGCATGACAAAATCACATACATCGCTATTGCTATAATTGTCTACATACACCAGCTTTGCCTCAACCTCCGGGCACATGCAAAGGGGGAAAAAGGCCCTCAAAGACATGGTAGCGATAATAAATTAACCTACCCTAATTCGTTGAAAATATCAACTTACTTTTCTTCCCACGAAATAAGTAAAGAATACAGGGAAACTCACTGACTTTTGAAGTAAATTGGAAATTTCAAGGATTGTGTTATGTGGCAATGCATAAAATTCAACCAAACAGAAACAAATAGCTTAAATCTCCTTCTTACCTTGCGATATTGTGTATACACATCTGGCAAATCTTTTGTGCTGAAAGGGAGGTCATCAATATGGTACATTGTGCTTCCCCATATAAGTTGCAATCTTGGACTTAGGGTTTTGTTCTGATCAGACAAGCCCTTATGAGCTACTTCCACTTGTTTCAACCCCTTTTGAACCAGATGTTCAATTAGAATTTCCTCACTACATGTCTCTTTATGTGCATACACCTGATTAAGGAAGACTGAATTTAAGATATACTTAAAACATCAGCCCTTTGCTTTGTATTCTGTTAGCCTTACCATTGCTTACAGTGACTGGTTGATATGACTATATTGGTGAGCCAGACAAGTTACAAATCATCACAGGTTTATGAACTGAACTGATCTACCTAGAACATCTTATTTGGGTCAAATAAAACACCAGAGCTTGAGCTTGATATTTTTCACTCAACAAAATATGTTTAAATTACAATCATGGTTCAAACATCAAGCATCTTTGAATTCACATTTGGTTACCAAATTTTGAAGAATCTGATTAGGCTGAACATTTTGCCTTTATGCAGGCTACATTTTTTGGCTCTTGTTTCAGTAAAGATAGATAACTTTGAGAGAAGGTTTGATGCTTAGGAGAACTTTAAATCAGCTGAGACCAAAAAAAAACACAAATAGTCGAAAAATTGAGGATCAATTATGTAATAAAAAAATAGAACAAGATCAAGGGCTAAATGGTAAGATCAGTGGTTTAGTAAAAAAAAGGGGAAAAACAAACTAAAGTAATTATTCAAGACTTGTGCCCCAGTATCATGTTTTGCAATGTTACATGATGACTAGACCTGGTGAGGTCCATTCGGCAGTTCAGACACTGACAAATCTTATCTGACCTAATTTTATATGTTTGCATGAAATTATCAGCCCAAACAATGTCAGCTCTAATAGTGTCTACCCATGTTTGAGATGCAGAGAGAGGATAACCGCAGAACAAGCAATGAATTCCTAACGACAAAGAACAAGGGAGGAGCCTTAACTGTATGTGCATAACAAGCTTTAGCCAGTGAAGGAATAATATCTTCAGGCTTGCCATATCTCACTAGCAAGTCTAAACCTTTCTTCTTAGGTTCTCTTTTAAGTTGCTAAGACATTCTATCAAAAACTTGGCTCTCAATGCTGCATAAATTTTAGAAAGAAGATTTTATTAAATAGATAGAATATGAAATTCATAAATTATATGAATGACCATAATTCTACCAAACCATGTTTAGACAAAGTACTCAAGTTAATTTACATGATAGTTTAACTTTTTTCCCTAAATTTCCCTTATCATCTTTCATCAGGGAGAAAAACAAAAAAGAAAAAGAAATATCATGTTCAAAGTTCCTACAGTGCATAAAAAGCAGATGGCTCAAGTAAAAGCCAATTCCAGGTTGTCAAATTATTTTTTGTCTGAGGTCAATTTAAGGGATTGTGCCATTGTTGCTGCAGGCTAAACAGGAATCATCGAAACAGGCTTAGTTGCATTTGAGTCGTTTTATCAGATCAGCTCATTTCTTAAAGATCAAGCTGTGTCTCAGGTCAGATTTTACCAGATGCACTTTTCACAAATATAATTAAAAAAAAATTCAGCAATATTTGAGTGGATTCAGCTTTCTAGCATGCAATTCAGACATTTTATGAGGGAATATTTGATCCTAAAATTGAGCATTCCTTAGAAAACTGGATAAGAAACAATTTACCAACAGCATTTAATGCTACCTCCAGTCTTTGGGAACCTGAAATAATGCGTGGTAACACCATTTCTGATTCAGCCCAGCCTCTAAGCAGCGCCTCATTATCTAGTACACGTAGATCATTTCTAAACCACACTATCACCGCCCCATTGCCGTTCCTCTTCAAATTGGGATCCAAATACCTCCTAAACGCCTCTTGCGACGCAATCGAGACCTCCTCGGGGGTGATTCCAGGCACGCTGTAGTATTTCCGGGAAGATCCGGGTACACTCATGGTTAGATTGGGATTGAATATGTACAATTTGAATTGGACCTGGAATTGGAATCGAGTGTGTTTCGGAGAGAAAAAGAAGGATTGTGAATGGGAGAGAGAAGGGAGAGGGAGTAGGCGTGGCATTGATGTTTATCTTGAGAAAGTTATGGACGAGACGAGAGGGAGAAGTCGATTGGTGGAAGAGGAGGGAAGAGCAGAGAGTCGTGCCACGTGTGTTCCAAAATTGGTGCGTGACGTGGCGTTTACTAAGCCAGTGGAGCTGTGCTTTTGACTCTTGAGTAATGACTAATGAGTAATGACCCTCCAGAAAACACTTTCCAGTTTCCAAATTCCAAGTTTCCAACAACACCTCCCCACTCCCCAGTCCCGAGAAAGCGAGAATACTATTCTCTGTTGACTTGTCGTGTAATGCTTACGCGAATAATTTTTTAATTGTATTGTGTTGGGTTGTTGATTAGAGTCGATACAATACGTATTGCAATTTGCAAACACGCACGATAAACATATAGTATGAACGTATTATCATATCAAGTCAGAATTTTTAAAAAATTTTATTGAAATGTTATTAAAACTTCTTAGGTGCTTGATTTTAATTGTTTTAAAAATAAAATAAAATTTTTAAGTGTTTGATTTAAATGTTTTTATCTTTCACTTCGATGTTAGGTACGAATTTTTACTTCGTTAATTTGGACGGATCTGATTAGTAAAAGTTAATAAATTAATTTTGAAAAAAAAATTGATTGATACTGTATATAAATTAATTCGTATAATTCATATCATGTCTAATGAATTTGTACTCGTATTGTGCCGTGTTATGTTGAATCGTGTTAGCTTCTTAGATCCTCAACACAATACGATTATGACACAAAACAATAATATATTGAGGATTGCTAAAATGCTATGCATAGGACGGATGACTTTCGTGCTACGGATTCGGTGGGTCCATTTTATGTAATCATTTTTTTTCCAAAATAATTGTTTTCTTCAAAACTTTTCATCATACACATTATTAATTTTTAGACTAGTGTAAAATGTAAAAAGTAATTCAGTTGGATTGATTTTTTTTAATCAGTACGGAAATGATCATTTTGTAGGAATTGATGAAAATTGGAAATTTAATCAGATAGCATAAGATAAAGAGTTCGTTGAACAGTGCTTGAAACCTATTTTTCAAATGACACGTAAAATATTTTGGTGGGTATGGAGTGAATTTAAAATATATCTGAAGCATGTCTGTAGGATTTAATGCGGAATTACTTGAGATCATTCTTTCTCAGCGTCATTTTATCATTCCCTCCTCAACGTCATTTAATTTTTTATATTTTCAGAATACTTATCTAGAACATTTTCCGTTTTTGCCTCTGATTCTCTTTCACTGCCAACCAATTCCCTACTATCCAGCGCGTATGCACCCATCCCCTCCTACCAACTCTCTACCTCCGGTTTATACAGAAAAGATCAAGACATCTCCAAAATATTTTTTGCATAGCTAATTTTTTTTAGTTAATATATAAATGATTGTTCTAGTTAATATAGCTTATTGTTCTAGTTAATGTAACTAATTATTTTAGCTAAAATAAGTACTTGTTCTAGTTAATATTAGATTATTACTCTAGTTAATATAGATAATTGTTATAGTTAACTAGATGGACCCATTCCGGCTCCGCCGGAACAAATTACTCTGAAAAAATTGGGATTAATCCTTCTGTTGTCTATATTGATGAAAGTTCACCGAATAATTAGGTCTAAAAAAATTGGATAAGTTAAAAAAATCATAAGCTGCACATCAAATATTGCAGCTATAATTGACACTCACTTTGTATACAAGCTGCACGTTACAATGAAATCTCAATTTTTCGAGAATCTAACAATCAATCCGAACCGTTCAATATGTTCTCCATATTGAAATCTCGTTAGAGAACAAATTTTACATTTTTCTAAAAATTTTTTAAATTTTTTTAGTATTTTACAAAATTCTTAATCTAAACAATTTTGACCCTTCAATAACAATGATTTTTAAAAATCTCAAAAAAATAGTAAAAAAATTTAAAAAATATATAAAATTTGGTCTCAACATTTTTTTAATATGGCTAACACTTTGAAAGGTTCGAATTAGCCATTAGATCCTCAAAAGTTGAAATATAATCACGACTGACGGCTCATCCTTTAGTTGTGGCTGATTTTAGTCTACCTCTATAAGTTTGCATTCCAATTGTTTTTTCAGGTTATCTACTAACACAGAACAATTCAAGCTACGGTCTTACCTCTACTGGCGGAGATGATATTCTCTATAATCCAAAAATTTAGATAAAAACTGATGAAATATATGCCTCAAACGATGATACTTTTGCCTACTTTGACATTTTAAAATCAAGACCTCAAATAAAAAAAAAGCTATGAAAGTATAATAGTATATACATAAGATTAGAAATCAAGACCTCAAAAATCAGATATTATGATCTACTAACACATAACAAATCAAGCTACACGTGTCTTAAATTTAAATATATTTGATCTACTTTGACATTTTTAACAATAATAACACTTTGATCGAGCGAAAATAAAACACTTGAAATTAACTATTCGACGATGTCATACAGAACCAAGGCTACTTTTAGATGAACTGCTTTTTTTCCCCTCTTTTTTTTTTTTTTGAAGCGTTCAAGGTCACCTTGAGCTTTTCTTTATTGTCTTTGTTCTGAATGTTGATTGTACCATGAAACCCGATACATAGAAATGCATGATTTACCTGTAAACCAAATCAAATCTATTGAGAGGAAAAATGAAACTCTTAAAACCATATAATTACATATTCAAAAATATCATACAAAACCTAAGAAAATCTACTTTCAAATGAACTTTTTCTTTTTTTTTTGTTCTTGAAGTATTTTAGGTCATCTGTTAATTTGAAAGAGAAATGCACTGCGGTTGAATTGAACTTCAAAAAAGGCAGGATAAACCAAGTCAATTTATAAACACAATAAAAATAAAGTAATACATCACCCATAATTAAAGTTCAAAGAGTTGGCAGAACTAATCTTATTGTAACCTTGTGCATAAATTTCATATTTATATTGTGGAATCTCAAGACCATTTTTTTAAAAAAAAATAGATATATGCCACCGTCAAAAATTAATAATTAGAGATATAACACTCTTAAATTGTAGATGAGATTTATGCCACTATAAAATGGTTAAAATTAGTTTCATGCCGTTAATTTCTAATTAGAGAAATGTCACTCTAACTTTGTAAAAGTATCCATAATAATAAAAAAATTCTACAAATTAAGCCTGACACAACCTCAAATAAAAAAACCTTTGAAAGTATATATACATTACCAGATTTTATATCTCATTGATTAGCTACAAATTTATCATAAATCAAACCATTCCATGTACATGATATGTACCAGATTTTATATCTCATTGATTAGCTACAAATTTATCATAAATCAAACCATTCCATGTACATGATATGGCTGGGTACCAGGTATTATCACCATCGTTTAACATTTACTCCAATTATGCTACATGTTTAGAAAACCCGTGTGTAACAAATTTGACAAGTAAATTCAATAAAAGTTTATCTACTTTACTCTAAATTCTAAACCCTAGACCCATAAGTCATGATGCAGTAATTAAGTTCTGCTAGATTTGCCACTAACACTTCTATATTTTAATGAGAAATATATTATGCTCCATTTTATTTTGAGGAGCTTAAAGGTTTCATCATAATATAGGGACTTCACGCAAATTCTGCACAAAAATATCTAGTATCTGACTCTGACCTACATTGCAATTTTTCAGCAAAGGTGTAGGTCCTACAGAATCTAGTCATACAAAGTATCTTCGCCCATTTTGATAGACTACCCTTTCACTATTACAAACAAATTGCACCAAAAAAATAGTGTTTCATTTGCTCTTTATTCTCCATCTAGAAATTAATAGATACCCGTTGTTAACTAATAAAATATTTTGAACCTAAATGGCTCGTATATTAATTGTCAAATCGATGCTTAAAAACTATGTTATCTTAGCAAAGCCTAAAAATATTTTGGTGATATTAAAATGACATTAATTGTTTTTAAAGATGGTATAGTAAAAATAATAATATCAGATCAACAAATTTGGAACTAACCTTGTATCATGTTCTTTCTTCATCACTTTCTAGTACATCCCCTTGTAAATTTTCCCGTGTGAGTGAATATGTCTTCTTGAAACCTATAGAAACCCAGATATCACCAAAAAACATATTTCCATTTAAAATGCATGTACTTTTAAGTTTTGGCCAGGCAATTAGAATTTTATTTTTATTTGAAATTCTTAACCTTATGATCAGTGACTGATTGAATAAATCTAAACAAAAGAACCTTTGCATCTTTTAAGTATTTCCTATTTTAGTTTCTAGCTCCATATTCTAGCAATCCTTATTTCACAATAAAAGACACGATATAAAATAAAAATAAAATACAGATACAAACCTGAGGCTGAGGCGTTAAAAACAATTTTGGATCCTAATACCAACAAATACAAGAGATTAGGTTGGAGCATCAAGAGATTAGGTTATCTTTACAAAAGAAAGGCTTCGGTGTGTATTATCTCGCTATTCTCATCTGATAAGAATAAAGAAAAGAACTTCAGTATGTTTACTCAGAATCAAAATCAATACAATTTTCACTTGTCTTTACAAAACGACACTCTAAATTATAAAGCTTCATTTTAATCCTAGACTAACTTTCCAACTTTACTTAATACCATTATTTCATAGAAATTATTTTTGCTTAAGGGAGTCAGAGTGGTTTACCAAGGGCCATTACCTAAGTAATCATTGCGAAGTTAATAGATGGCAAAACGCAAGAGATAATACAATAATAAATGGTTACTATGATTTCTGACGATACATCAAGAAATGAAAATTCCAGGCGATCTTTTTCTCACCAACAAGACTTTGTGTGCCTTCCTTTATATGGTGTTGTTTTAAAACTTTTCTAATCCAATGAGAGTATATTTTTTGTGCCAACATTTCACTATTTAGTTATTTTTTCTAAATTTAAAATAGCAATGTCAAATTCAAACCGCTCATGTTATAAATATCTATCTCATTCTTGTTTAACCAGAACTACTGGTGCGGTAGATAATGCATACATAATCTTTTGAATTCATTTCAAAGAGGAAAAAAAAAGTTCAGAAGAGGATATGGGCAAAGAAGGTAGAAGCACCTGGCCTATATTTCTTCAATGCACCTCGATCATGCAATCGACACGGTTGCAAAATCCATTAAAAATCTGATATCCAAAACTGAAAAATTGAGAATGAAGATAGTATTGTAATTATATCAAGTTGATATGTGTAACAGACTGATCCAAAGAATAGAGTTTCACCTAAATTAGTATCTTATGATCAACATGCGCAAGTACACTCCGCAATAAAAAAAAATCCCACACCTATCTGACAAATTTAGGGGTTTTTTTTTTGTGAGCACCAACTGTAGGTACATCCAAAGCTATTGATCAATTAAATATGAAAAACTCAAACTACTTACAATCCCAATTATATACTAGATAGGATGCAAGGTGCTATTGCTAATTGAACAACTCCACCAAACTGGAGCACGGTCGAACTCAAATTGACCTTCATAGCCTGCGAAGAAAGAAAGCACATTATCTGGCAAGAAATTATAGAAAGCAAAAGAAGAAAGGCGTCAATTTCAGAAGAATTGAGCAAAAATCAGAAGAAAAAAATAGAAAATAATAAAAATCCTTTTACTGAGTAAAAAAGAAAACTCATGAAATATGTGAAATTAGAAGGAAATAGCAATCGCTCACCCCTACATTGCTACCAACCGTGTTCTCTCCCTCCTCCCAGTCGGCAATTACTGAATGTTGTTCCACTTTCATTTTTTGTTTGCTTTGCTGGGAAATGTGGAAGAGCCATCGAGAAATAGACTGTCAAGTCGAGCTGTCCTATTCCCACCAGAACCTGTCGAGCTTAATACTTTTTACTATATCAACAAAAAATTAAAAAAACTTTATTAAAGCAAGAAACAGTAAGTATGCATACCATGAATCAAAACCATCACAATCTTAGTTGAGCTCTCCTATTCCCACCAGAGCCTGTCGAGTTGTCATGTCCTGTCCAAATGTCTTTTTCCCATCTTCCTTACAGCACATTACCTCAATTTACCGATCAATCTAATCTCCTCTCTGACCATGAATTTTTTTTCAAGTACCTGATGAAAGAACCAAATGTACTTACAGACATCATTAGCCAAAACCAAAGCATGCCCTAAAAAATCCAATCCAAAATACTCAGTAAAAACAGATTTCTTTTCCTATGCTAATTTACCAACCTAAAACAATAATTTATATCTGAAGTGGATTTAAACTAAATAAATTAATTCAGAACATATTTTACAATATTCTAATTTTGGACATGAAGGAAAGATCCTAACTAAGAGAATTACCCAACATACATCCCAAATAAACAATTTTGACTAATTTTGAGCAAAATAATTTTCGACAAATTTCAATACAGAGCAAACAATTTTGACTCTACTGCATCTTTATTAAATTGAAACAGATCTAGCAACTCAGTTTTGAACTACCAAGCTTTTACCAGTATATACTTATCATGTTTACGGACTGATATTTCTTTGAACAAATAACAGAAGATAACCTTTTTTCAGCATAGTCCCATAAATTTCTCTAATAGTGATTTTTTATTTCTAATTTTGTACGTGTTTCTTGAAAAAAAATACCTAAACAGATCTGTCGTTGCTGTTTGCAAGGAGAAGAGCACAGCGAAAAAAGTGGGCAACATAGCTTATCGTCAGAAATCAAAAGACCCGATTTTGTCGTCTGTGCCGTTGGAAGAGGACGGAGCTGTGTAAAGAAGTAGAGAGAGCAAGATTAATTCTGCTATTTGTGTTTGCGTTTCTCCTATCTGCGCCCACTGAAGAAGGGATAAAGATGAGATTCAAGCGATCCTCTATAGCCACCAGCGTATAGCCAGATGTAGTAAATAGACATCCTCTGGATCCATGACCCGTCTCATCAATGTACACACACAGGTGCATGTAACAACTTCTTCCCATAATATCAGATTGTGGATGGCCGTATATGTGTAACCACCCGTGTGTCCATGCCTCTTCCAGTGTTATGTACACTATCTCGCTAATCAGACATAGAAGACCATACAAATTATGCACAGAAAATCCAAAACACTGTTCATCTCTGTTGACGTTACACGACAAACATTATAGATATATAAATATAGCTAATTGTCCTAGTTTTAGATCCTAATTGTTCTGGAAAAAATATTTCATCTGAAAAAAAAAGCCAATTGTCCTGATTTCATATACTAATTATCCTAAAAAAAATTTTGATTGTCCTAGTTTCAGATCTTAATTATTCTGAAAAAAAGTATTTCACATAGAAAAAAAATAATTGTCTTAGTTTCATGGCAAAATATCGTAGAAAAAATGTTCGTCCTAAGGTCGAGAGGAAGGAAAATACAAGGGAGGAGGAGAGTACGTTCTGGATGATAAATTCCGGAGATGAGCAAAAAAAAATTGAAAGTTACTTAGCGCTTGATAACCTACATTCTAGCTCATAAGTTTCAACAAAGAGATAAGATGAAAAGAAGTAGAAATCTCGAAATTGTTTCTTTTTAATTGTATTTAGTACATAGGTTTCTCTCTTCCTTCTCTACAGAATCTAACCCCCCTTCTTATGGAGGGGGATATCTATTTATAATAGTCAGATAACACCGCTTTGGATCCTCTGTGGCCTTCTTGTGACACCATCTTCCTTTCTTAATTGTGTTACAAAGGTCGCTGGAACATCTCCAAACTTCTCCAAACCTCGCCCTACCCTCTCTCTGTTTCTGACCGGGACTTGTTTGTGCGAGGTTTCTTCGAAGTTTCCTCAGAAGCTATAATAGAAAGGTCACAAGGGATCCGATGATTGTTGCTGGAGATCATTCGTCCTTAGAAACTATTTTTCTGAGCGGGTTGTTTCCAACGGTTCCTTACTCTGGACCCACCTAAGGCGTAACGGCTCTGGACCTACCTAAGTCATAACGGCTTTCGACCTCCCTTTTTGGGGACCTCGAGGAAGATCTGTTTTTACGATTCTTTTCCTGATTATTTTTGTACTTGGGCCTTAAATGGATTTTATACAGCTGTTGGGCTCAGATTCTAATCTGACTGTATCATTAGCCCTCGAGCTTCTGATAAATACTTGTATTTTATCCGAAGTTCTTTTAGAAGAAGATGAGTTCTGATCGAGCTTGTAGGAGGAGGCTTCGAACCTTTGTTTGGTCAAAGGTTGAACTCTCGGGGAAGATGTTGTGAAGTGCGGTTGAACGTTCGACTCTGCAATCAACGAGCCCTCAGGCGATGTTGATTGATGTTTAAACTCTTGGGGAGGATACTGTGGGGTGCAGTTGAATGTTCGATGTCGCAAGCTACGAGCCCTCATGCGATGTTGATTGAAGCTTTTACAGAAATATATATATAAAACTAACAATGATGATAAAAATAAAAGATAAATACCAAATATTATTTTCCTGGGAATTCTACAAGATTTCCTCATTATTATGTCTTCTGGGGTCACGTGTCGCGACGATTTGTTTTCCCATTGGAATTTGGAAAGTCGTAAAGTTCCTTTTAAGGCGTGGGAACCAAAGAGGTATGTCCTTTTATATAAGTTTTAGGACTGTTGTTTCTCTCTCTCTCTCTCTGCTTCGGATAACTCTTTGTTCTTGCGTTCTTGTTTTCAGCGTGAGCTTTTGGCCATTATTCTCTTCTCCAGCTTTGCCATTTCACGACGACGACGACGACTTGTGATAACTGGTATTAACTTTTTTTTATTGTTATTTCATCTTCATTATGTCGTTATCCTTTGATTCTTTCTCATTGTTACTTTTGTTTTGGTTCTTCTTGTTGTCTAATTCAACCATGCCTAAGAAAGTTTATCGAAGTGGTGATTCCAAGGAGATCAAAGATAACTTTCAATTGTCTAGGGGGTTTGAATCCTTTCCATGGATTCAGTCCAAATTGGACAAATTTAAAAGGAGCTTGGTTTATGACGATCGAGAAGAGAGCGAGTTGTGAGTGATTGGGGCAGAGGAGATGGATCGTCCCTTCGAAACCCTGAAGGGTAGAGTACTTTTTGCCAAATCTGCTTCGTGGGGGATAAGTCTGCCTTTGTCTTCTTTCCAGTGCAAGCTTCTTAACATGGTGCAAGTTCTCCCAGGTCAACTTCTTCCCACTGCTTGGTGTTGTATCACTTCTTTCGAGCGTTTGCTCACGGTGAACTTTGGAAAGTTGGGTCTCAAGGAAAGGATTACTCCTACGGTGGGGCTATTTGGTCACTTTTTCAAATTTTGTCGTCACTATGAGTTCTGCACTATTAGAACTGTTAATAAACTTTTTGTTAACAAACCCAGAAAAGTTGGTAATTGGGAGGAAAATTTTGCTTTCTGGCGCGGGAACTTTGATGGATGGCATGGGAATTTGTTTGGATTGGAACATGGATTCTACTGGGTATACTAAAGTGGAATTTCCTAAGCCTACTGACAGCGAGTATGAGGTGATCTCTCTTCTGAATCAAAGATCGCCGGCCGGTTATTGGTTATGTTGGGATGGGGGGAGCCCTCAAGCAGATGACCGCACATTTCCTGATACCATTGAATCGGATGATGATTCGGATGCAGATGAATAGGTGCCCTTGCAACAACTTAGCATCTCTTCTCGCCCTAAGCTAGTGAAAGAAAGTTTGTCGCGCCCAACTTCATCGCTTGTTGTGAGGGCTCATTCTACTAAGAAGGCCCATGTTTCAAGCTCCAAGGCATCAGCGATGTTTAAGGTCGCGAAAGGAGGTCAACCGAAGGGTTCAAAGGTTACCTCCTCACGGACTTCCGAGCGCCCCAAACCAATTCAGCCAACTAAAGAGGTGCCAACGGAAAAGGTGTCAACAGATAAGGCACCCAAGAAGAGAAAGCGCGATGGAAGTTCGTCGAAACGTTCCTCGCCAACTCCTCCCAAACTTCCCAAAGCATCTACTGATGAAGGGTTGATGGTGCCTGAGGCTCCTGAGAAGGCATCCGCTGGAACGAAGTCTACTCGAGCTCCTTCCTCTTCTTCTTCCCAACGTCGCCCTACCAAACCTGATGACTGCTGGCGTCTGGCTCTTGTCAGGAAGATCCACGAGGATGAGAAGGTTTCTCTGCGTCTTCCTGGTTTAAGTGTGGATTCTTCTAAAACTAAGGTTTCTTTCTGTTCACCTTATTTATCATCATTTCATTCATTTTTTTTAACTGTTCTTGTGCTTGTTTTTGTGAAGGTTCATAGTCTTGCTGCTTCTCTCCACCGCGTGTCTTTGGATTTATGTCCTCAGATTAGCAATTTCTTGACTGGCATGTCCATGGAGGACAAGTTTATGCGGATGCACTCTCTATTGATGGAGTTAGGATGTCTCCAGGCAAGCATACATGACCATTCTCGCAACTTTGGTGATGCATGGATGAAGTCATTGTCGACTTTGGCTACCAGAAGGCTCCGAACGCATTTTATAAACGGGTACGAAGGTCTGACCAGCCGTAACTGAAGCGGTGAATTTATTCTCCTTCTTACCCGTTTATAAAACGCGTTCGAAGCCTTCGAGCGCGTTTTATAAACGGGTACGAAGGAGAGAGACTGTACGCTTTTATAAAACGCATTTGAACTTTCTTCTTATTAAAAAAAATAATAATAATTCTTTCTATTAAAATTTTTTACGTCTGAATTCCTATATAAAATAATTTCGGAAAATTTCATATAGCTTATTTGAGAGCTTATCCAATCTGGTCTCGATTTCCTTTAGATAACTAAAGAACTCTCAGTGCACTTAAGATCTTTCAAGGAACTCCTCAAAGAATTCCTATAATTGTAGAATATAAGGATTAGCCTTAGTGAGAGCAAATTATAATTGATAATTATCATTTGAAGATGTATGCATTCTTACTTCCATATGTAAAAGCTGAACAATGTAGCAGAGTTTGGAAGATCAAGACACTAGAAAGAACGACTACAACACGATATGTAATAGAGCATATCTTTTTTCAGGCTTCCAAATATAAAAGACGGAAAAATATTTCCATCAGCTTACAAGGAAAATATAGCTATAATCACACTAAAATGTAAAATACTCAAATAGGCTTGTAATTATCATATGTTTGTCAAATAATAACATACTAGGAGCCTGATATTGAATGATAAAAAATGCATATATCTTCCTCCAAATTATAATATAGTTTTCTGTTGATAATGTACTGCCACATGATCTCATGTTTTTATAGCATTTAAAATATTTTTATAACGAACTTTATATATGAGGAATTTTTTGTTGGATGCAACTTGCAAGTTGGAAAGAAGTTCCATAAGAAAATACCGAAAAATTCCAAAATAATATTAAAATTTTCACGAATTTTGAAAATATTTTAAGAAAAATCGAAAATTTTTAACTAGTATTTGAAGCAAGAAATGTAAAATGACAAATTTAACCAAATAATCACTTATCATTAACGATACTCCATCATGATATTGTATCATGCAAATACTAGTAGGAGAGGATTATCTATGCCTTGTTTAGAAGAGACTTCAAGGATCAACCACTCTATAGGAAAATACTAGTTGGTTGATCAACTAGTATTTGCATTATTTGGTTGATCAACCACTGTATTGTCAGACTCAGCTGAATTGAATTATTTGGTGCATTTTGTATCATGAAAATACTAAGTTGTATCAGTTTTTCAAAATCCGATATTAATATCAGCTTTTGAAAAAAAACGATATTGCGATACCATTTAAAAATATTCGATTTTTTCAGTTTTTTTTCGAAATTTCAGATTAGTTTAATATTATTTTTAATTTTTTTGGAAGAACAGAGGATACAATTGGTGGCCCGCCTTAGAAGAAGCCCAAATTTGAATGTTTCAATTACTCATAAAAGTACTAGGCCAGGACAGTTATACAAACGACACCCATTTCGACCGTCCGACTGTTTCGTTTTGTCTGAAACGAAACGATAACAGTCAAAGATTTCGATTTCGTTTATAAAATGAAACGGTTGGCGCAACTAAAAATCTATTTCGTTAATGTGACGTAGCGGTTGACGAAACATACCAATTTCGTTATCATTTATTTCGTTCATTTCATTTTACCTTCTACGCGTATGCTATTATACGAATCCAGAGAGGAAGCGGCGGAGATAACGCGAGTAAAACCTAATCCTATCGCTCTCAGCCGCTCACATCTTTCATCTCTCTCTCTCTCAGTCGCTCACCTTTCATTGCTTCTTCGCCTAACTCCCTCACAGCACCTCCTCTCCGCTCAACCTCACGCCCAGACGCCAGACCCACACGTCACCACCAGACCCGCAACCTCTCCCCTCTCCGCTCTCTCTCGCGCTCTGCCACCTAAACCCCAACCTTGACCAGCTCACCACCATTAAGGCTGTGCTCCGGAACTAACGTAATAAAGGAAGGGGAGGGAACGGAGAGGTTAGAAGAGGAGAGGAAGAGTAGGGTGTGGAAAGAGAGTAAAATGTTTACTTGCTCCAGAGGTGTTTACAAAGAGAGAGGAAGGAAGAAATAATATTAGATTGAGGTGACTATTTTACCCTTGAGACCATTTCTGTATCAAAATCTTTGGAGGATATTTATGTAATTTCACAAATCTTACTCTGTCTACACTCCGATTTGGGAGTAACAAAAATCAAGATTTTAATGGAACTTACTCTCCTTCGTTCTCCTTCCGTTCCCCTCTCGTTTCGATGCTGAGCGAGTAACTGGCCTCTCTACCTTTTACCTTCCGTTCCTCTCCTTCCAAAATCGCATCCTGGAACAGACCCTAAACAACAACCTCCTCTCTGCCTCAACCTCGTGATCTCCGCCTAGGCCACCCCTTCCATTTCCTCTTCTACACTGCCACCCTGCTTCTCCTCTTCCAAGACCCCATCTTACTAAAATCTAAACCCTAACTCCACAAACTCCTCTCCTTTACCTCCCTTTTGCCACAAACCTCAAAGCCTTCTCCTTGTCTTTCCCCTCTTCTCCAATCAACAACACCGCTCACTATGAAACTAGAAGGCTTTAGATCTGTTCTATGAATTTTGTACTAGTACAAGCTGAGAACAAGTTGTGGCAGGTACTGGTACAGGCTTCATATTGGTTATGTACAGAAATAATGCAAAGCTCATAGGAGGAATTATTACCGTCAGCTGCCATACTATCCAAATAAGAGGAATGGGCTATGCATTTGTAGTTATGCATGATTTTTGTAAGAACTATTTTTTCTGGCAAAATTGAAGCTGTAAATTTGTATTTTTTTTTCTGGCAACTGATTTCAGTTAAACTGTTTTTCTCTTTATAGTTATGAAATTGTGTTAATTTTGGAGACACTTCTTTTGCCTTCCTGCTGCATCACTTTCTAGGCTGTTTGGCTAGAGAGCAACAACAGGATCTTCAGACATACCGGTAGAACTACGGAGCTTTTGGCACAGTGGATGAGAGAGAAGTCACAAAATCACAAGCTTACTTCAAGTGTTGTTGAAGTTCTTTGTTCTTTATTCTACGTGTCTTCTATTTTATTTTTCCATTTTTTTTTCCTTTTTTCCGTTCTTTGTTCTTTATTCAAACATTAAAAAAAAAGGACGTGAAATTCTTTAATTTTGGCAAATTTTGACAAAACATGAAATTGTTATCCTGTTATTCTGTTAATTTGGATTGATATAATTGTTATTATATGAAATTTTGAAATTTTTTTGTTAATTTGTGACGAGAAGCAAAATGGTTGAAGAATTAAACGGTAGAACCGTTTCGATCGTTTAATTATAACAAAACGATCAACGCAGCAAAATTTGGTTGCGTTCAATGGACGAAATGAAAACGAAAAAAAGAAAATAATACGTATAATCAACGAAGCGATCAACAAAAAAACCTCAATTTTGTGATCGTTTTCCACGTTATTCAGCCCTAGTTATACACCAACTCACCAAAGGTTTTTGCAACCGTATTGCTACATTTTGGACGAAGAGTTTTTTAATAAATATATTTAATATTATTATTTTAAATATAAATATGTTAATAAATAAAATTTAAAAATACTTATGTAACTTGGGATTCAAAACCCCCCGAAGTGAAAAATATACCATCGGTATTTGAAAACCCAGTACTGACGTGGCAGCTGACTTCGCGGTTTCAAACCACGAAATCAACCTCTTAAAAACATAAAATAACTTCGGACTCTTAAACACAGAAGTTGGGTTTCTGTGGAAAGAAATATATTAAAATAATATTATTTGAGAATTATGAAACCAAGAAAAATATTATTAAAATTAAATAATTTAATTTGTAGATATTTTTTGTATGCATCAGTTTGATGCAATTAACTACAAAATTAGTTAGTCAACAAATCAAGTACTGATAACGGAGAAAACATATGGTGCATACTAATGTACGTAAGCTTCGAAACATATTGATCTAAATTTTTGGATCTGTTTCAAAATGATCGATCCAAACCGTCCAATAAGATCTCTCAATTATAAGTATTTTTTTAAATAACTCCTTACTGATCAAATTTTATATTTTTTCGAAATTTTTATATTTTTTTTTTAAATTTTAGAAAATCGCTAATCCATTTTTTTTTGAACCGTTAAAAAATAGCAGTTTTAAAAAAACAGAAAAAATACTTAAAAATATCGAAAAAATGTAAAATTTGGTCGACAAGGAGATTTTAATAGGAAGATCATATTGGACGGTTTAGATCGGTCATTTCGAAGTAGATCCAAGATTTTGGATCAGTATGCATCGAAGCTTCTGTACATTAGTATGCACCATAGGTTTTCTCCTGATAACATTAAACTGTAAATTTTATTTTTATATATATGGTCGATAGCTTTTTAAACTAGTTATATTTTATACAAAGCTTATCTAAACTATGCTGAATATATATAGATAAAATTTTATTATAATACATGTTGGAGGAGTTATGAAATAATTTTATCATCAATATAACATATTAGAACATAATCCTAAGATCTATCATGAAAACACTATCTAACCATCCAATTTAATTATTGGATACTTCGTTGATGGATATACTCCTATCAAACTCGACCCCACCATTGAAAAATTGAAGATTAATCAGACTCCCACTTCTTCCTTCATATTAAATACAACCACCAGAATAGCTAATCATCGATCCAGAATTAACATAACGCTATTTTATTTTTAATTTTTTTTTGGTAAAAAAAAAGGAATATACGGAAAGGAAATCAACATAATGCATAATGCATGTAATGTAATGTAATGAACTACTTCAATTGTGCGAATCAAATGCTTTTTTGTTTTCTGTTTTTTGTTCTTACATATTGTTGTAAGATAAAATGTCTATCAATATATATACTAATATGAACAAAAATTACAAGTTTTTAAAGGAATAACCGTTGATTAAAAATTGTAGCAATAAAAGGTTTCTCAAAGGTCCTAAATAAGAATATTCAGATGGTTGGACTAAACTGTGTTGTACAAAATACTTTTTATATAACATAATAAAAAGTATTATGCTATATAATGGACTAAATAGATGCATTTGAGGACTATATACACCCAGTTTTATGTAGCTAATTGGCTGTCAAATTATTAAAAAAAAAAAAAACGCATCCTCTTTCGGCTAATTAATACTGACCATACCAGTGGCCGTGGGGCTGTGACCTTACCTTTTAACAACCTCAGATAAAGACAACAGTTGGAGTATAGCATTTTAAAGAGCCAGACCGTCTAACTAATTTCTCATGTCCACTTGTTAGCAATCAACTTTGTCAGGCACTATGATTAATTCGTAATTAATAGCGGTGTGATTTTTGTACTTGTTCCCCACCGAAATATATATGCTGTATTGGCTAATTAATTAATTAGGGATATGATATATTGATTAACAATAAGCTTTATGCATCTATTTAGTTCTAATTGTTGTGCATTCCTTTTCACGATCGATACTTCTTTTGGTAAGCGTATTAATTTAGGTTATTTAGTGGTCTACAGAATCTTTCCGATAAATGGCTTTTAAAAAATTTTATTTTACTTTAAAGAATATGCATATTAAACGAATTTTAATCATTTTAGAGACATGAAATTGGCAAATATCATAAAAACAAATTAGTTTATATAACTGGTAGGAGAAAAAGGATAACTATAAAAGAAAACAAATAATGAATATCATGATTTAATGGGAAAAAATACACAATCAATTTACATGCCAACCTCAAAGTACTCACAAGTCACAACATCATGTGCAGATGCGCTAAACCAAAATTAAAGCCAAGGAACGGACACTACTCAGAAAAGGTTCAAGATGAACATGAACAACAACCCTCCTAAAGAGCCCCACTTTACACCCTTAAGACCTGCTCCAGATGTGCTCTTTGTGTCGGCGTTGGTATCATCCTCCGACTCAGAAGACGGTGCCAGAGCAGAGGTCCCGTTTTTCTTGGCATTGCTTTCAGTAGGTGTTGCAGAATGAGATTTTGCAGATTTCGGCCCGAAGAGATCAGGAGACAACAACACCTTGTCGACTGAATAGACAGCTAATGGAAAATCTGCGTAAAGTGTATTGCTAATAGTCGTATCAATTACACCGGTAGATATGTTCGCCTGAAATTGAGTCATTGCAGTACATCAATTATCTATTATTACTTATTAGTATATATATACTTATGTTTTTAAAAAGTTCGACCAAATAGTGAAGAAATAAAGTCAAAAGTCAAAACACCATACTATAAAAATAATGACAAAATGGATAATGCTGATTATGTCTATTAATTAGTGGTTTGCTGATAATAGCCGTCACATTTCTTTTGTTCATGTGACTATAATTGTGGTACTTGAAGTACATAAATACATAATTATGGCCTACTTAGCAGTTAATTAAAAAAGGCTTGTAATTGATTAGTGAAAAAGCAGACTTCAACTGAATCATTGTAACAACTTGTACTTGATTAGTAAATAACCTGGTTACTGCCGCTGGTTATGTTCACAGTGCACGTTCCTTCCTCACTGGTCGCCTGGGTCGGAACCGGGTTGCTTGTGGTCTGGAACGTGACAAAACTGTAGTACTTAGGCAAAATGTGGTACATGATAAGCTCAGACTGTTGCTGCTGGGTTAGTTTGTTGAGTGTGCCCGGTTTGAGACTGTTAAAAGCATTGTCAGTTGGTGCCATCACCGTCAGTCCTGTGATCGAGTCCTGCATTTGGTTCACCACCTGAGCACCGACTTGTGTGTCCTTCAACATGCGCAAAAATGTCTTGTATTGCATCCCCTTTTCAAGGATGTGCTCTAAGCTTTGTGACTCTGACACAGGGCTCGGTGCATCGGCAGTTGCCTCTGCGGGTGCTGGTGCTTCTGGAGCCGGTGCAGTCTTTGCATGAGCTAGCAGAACTGGGCATAGAACAAGTGCTAGAAATAGCAAGCATGGATGGATTTGGATGGAGGCCATTGTGTATTTAGCTATTTCTGTTGTGAGAGAAGGAAAGAATGAGAAGGATGTTAGTGATGGAATGGCTTTTGTAGTGAAGTGAGAGAACTGTAGACTGTAGTGGGGAAATAGTGAGCTGGCTGAAGGAAGTTGGAGAGAGATGCCTTTCAGAGGTGGTATGATTATCTATGGATGCACTACACCATGTGATATGATATTGAGAGGCGGTACCCATAATATAGAAAAAAAGTTTCATTAGGAGTTGGAGTCCTTGGATGTTCATGATTCGCTACACAGTACTGAAACTTTTGACTCGTTACAGAGGATCCGAAACGAATGTAGAGACTATATAGCATCCAGTTTAAATTGGTTGGTTGTCTATCTGTTCGCGTAGTAGAGAAAATTGTGTATGACGACGAAGGAAAAAGCTTATTATTTCATGCAGACGTTGATAGGATAACAAAATGTATGATTTGATTTGGTTTTCCCCTCCTCCCATTTGAACGCATTTTTTTTTTTTTAAGGTTGGTATTTTAAAACCAACTTTTAATTAATCTTGTTATAAGAAATTTAAAAATAGATGCTCTTAGTTTTTTGAAGTAAGGACAACTTTGGTTGATGGAATAAAGCTAAATCCCTAAGCCAAATAACACAGCTTCATTTGAATGCATTATTATACATGTAAAACATATTATTCTCAAAATATTTTATTAGCAAATAATTAATTAATTCGACTTATTACAGTATAACATTTAACTAGTAGCCTAATTAAATGGATTTGAAGATAGGATAACGATTTGTATGATTTAATTTAGTTATGTTATTAAAATATATTATTCTCAAGAATGAAAATATTAATTAAGACAGTTCGTTCGAGTTATCATAGCAGAACAAACTTCACAATTTACGATTAGTATTTATATGTAACTTGAATTTTAAATTAACAGAGCAAATCCAATTCTTATATAAAAATAATATTTGTGTTTATAAAGGAGCGTAGCGTATCCGAGTTCAGTGGTAACAGTGAAATTTGGTTATAAATTTAGGCCTTAGGGGAATGTTTCTTTTCTCCCAACAAGATTTACTCCAGATCTCGCTTGGTGTATAAATTCACGGAACGTGCAAACTATATTCATAATGTGGAAATATGTTATTATTTGTGCGCATAACAAAATTGAACAATAGTTAGCAGGATCCATAAATTTAATGACAGCTCGGAAAATTCCATGCTAAATTAATTCAATTTGTGCATTTTATTGCAGAAGCTAAATTTCGTTTTTCCAATTAAGCGAAGCTAGCCCCAACTTCCACAAATATTCCGAATAGGTACCACACATGAATTGAATCATTTTCTTTGTGGCTCCGTTTGGATGCGTTGAGAATAAGGTAGGAAGAAGAAAAAATGGAAGAAATTTATTGGGAAGGGGTAAATTTATTGGGAAGTGTGTAACTTTTGTGAAGAGTTTGGATGGTTAGAAATAAATTTATTGGTAAAAAGTGGTTATTCCTTATTCCTTATTCCGGAAAGAAGCCATCCAAACGGAGCCTATAAAAAAAACATGGGAAAATTGTTTAATATTTTTTCCCTATTGGCATCTATTTTTTTTAGACAAATATAAATATTAGCCATTAATCTTCTTTAGGGTGCAAACGCAACTCCGTTTAACTATTGATCGTTTTTATTTCATCCCTTAGAAACGATTAATAACGAAACTACTTTTGTTTCATTTGTTAAACAAAACCAGCATCTTTCGTTTCGTTTATTTTAGTTTAATCATTTTATGTTATTTTTTATGTATTTTAATATATTTTTAGAGTATTTATAAATAAATTTTGATGGACTGGAAATATTGCAATATCAAATCGGTCAGTTATGCATGCAAAATAAAAAAATATGTTTAAAAATTAATTGTCAAAGCACCAAATCGAACACAATTACACACTTTGATCATTTCAAAATAAAAAATATGTATAAAAATTAATTGTTAGTAAATTGATCGTTTTGATAGCTTTGGTTGTCTTTTAAAATAACGCAAATAAAATTTTATTTCGTGCCCATAAACGAAACAGTTGTTTACCGTTGTCACGTTATGCAGCCCTGGCCCTTCTTTATCCTGTTGTTGTACTGGTTCGGTTGGGCCCAGACTGAAAATCCAATTCAACCTAATATCAGATTCCCTTTCTATTTGGGCTCTGCGTCACTAGAAGAGAGAACACGAAAATCGGAATTGCTCAGGATCATCTAGCGTTTCTATCATCCCCATCATTCTTTACGGATGCATTTATCTTTTTCATTTTTAGAAACCGCGTTTGAAATGCCTATTCTATTTTCAGAAGTCCAGAGGATGAGCGCCAGAGCAACTGCTCCCCCTATCCCTCCCGCGTATGCTCTCACCTCCCCCCACCTCTCCTGTGTACGCTCCCCCCTCTTTCTCCCCGACGCCCTACCCCCTCCCCCTCTCACACACTTCGTAACCGTTGAAATTAATATTTATAAATATTGAAGCTAATGTCGTAATTGTTGAAATTGGCATATTTAAATGTTGAAGGTAGTAGTTGAAGTTGGCATATTTAAATAGTTGAAGTTGGCATATTTAAATTGTTGAAGTTGACATATATAACTGTAACAGTTATATATATTAACTTCAACAGTTGCAGTTCGGATACTAACTATTGAAGTTAATATGATTAATTGATATAGTTCGAATACTAAATGTTGAAGTTAATATGAGTAACTGTTGTAGTCCGAATACTAACTGTTGTAGTTAGTATTAGTAATTGTTGTAGCTCAGATATTAACTGTTGAAATTAATATGAGTAAATGTTGTAGTTCGGATACTAACTGTTGTAGTTAGCATTAGTAATTGTTGTTGTTGTAGTTAATGTGAGAGGGAGGTAGGAAAACAGAGAGACAGAGGGAATAAAAAGGAAAGAGGGGAGGGATATCGCTGGATGGGGATGAAATTTTTTTTATTGTTAGAAAACACGTACAGAGGGACAGAGAGAATAAAAAGGAAAGAGGGATGGGATATCACAGGATGGGATGAGAATTTTTTTTCATTTTTAGAAAACGTGTCTATTATTAATGAAGTATCGCTGGGGATGATGGGATGATGAAATACAGGGATGATTCTTATCACCCCGCACAGAAATAGATACAATAAGAACAGATTCCCTTTCTAACCGCTTTGAATTTTGAAAGAACATTTTTTTTTTTTACCAACACTGCTATGGTTACTTTTTTTGGTTAGAGAAATTAGAAATAAGAACTTTTGATATGGGAAGGAGAGAGAGGAGGAGAAAATGGAGAAAAGGGATCGATTGCCAACAATAGAAGGGGCGTGATCAGGTGTAAGTCTTATCTTTGAGATTCTGTATCTTTTCTAAAGAACATATTTTTAAAAAGTATTATTTTACATCTGTACCGAATCGAACTTCCTAAATGTATATCATAAATTGAAGCTATTAGATAATATAATTAATGTAAGAAAATTCTAGTATGAGAATTAATTTCTAAATCGGACTTTGATTTTAACCGTTTATGAGTGCTAATAAATTAATCTTTCTTAAAAATGAGTTGTTGAAATTAAAACTTGATTCATAAATTGTACTCATGGTAGAATTTCCCTATAATGTATTATATACTGTAGAATTGTCTAGTGTTGATACTGAAATGAAGTCATGGAGCTGATTTGGAATATGTAAACTTGAGTTGGTCGAAGTTTTCGATTGGGACATAATTTCATAATATTTTTGGAAATTAAGAATATTATTTGCAATTACTTCTGATTATAGAAATAATTCTGCATATTCAAATCTACAATTTCTTTTGGACCGATGTCCACCATGCGTTCCATGCCACAAGCTACGTACAGTTCCTGCCGAGATTAATTAGGATTATTTTGAAATGAAGCAACTTCATCAAGTTAGTTGATTAGTATTTCAAAATTCAAAAGAGTTCATTGATTAATAGTTACCATTTAGTTATCATCCAATAAAGTATCTGCTTACTAAGATAATGTAGTTAATTTGCTTGATTGAAAAAAGGTAAGGTATTGGCCCTTGCTTTTCTGACTCCGTTTGGATGAGGTGTGGGAAGAAGGGAAGAAGTGAAAAAAGTATTGAAAAGTGTGTAACTTTGTGAAGAGTTTGGATTGTTTATAATAAATTTTTTCCCTCCTTTCCTTCTTCCCACACGGTATCCGAACGGAGATCAATAAACAACATGTTTGAAAATATTGGTGCTAAAAGGTAGTTCCATTCTCTTGTCCAATTTCTGACCTCACCGGCTATATATATTAATTTATCTATTATACATTGATTGATGATGAGAAACGAAATTGAATAACTTTTCTGATCTATAATTTTATTGATTGATCAGTTGAAATTTACAGAGAGAATTTACACGCCTTAATTGTATAGGCCATAGAAAGAACGGTAAAGTCTATTTCCTGTTATGTTATCTAACGGTCAGTTTGTAAAAAAAAATAAATAAATAGAAAGGGCAATCCTTTTGTAATAATAAAAAAAGGTTAGAGGGCTTCGATAAAAAATGGCCGATGATGATCATTCTAAACCATTGATTCCTTTGAGGTGTGGAGGCAGCGGAAGTTACCGACAATTAATTAATAGAGGAACAATTAATCACCGTTACCATACACTCAAATTGAAGTGGCGAGCTGAACCGCGAGATGCACTTGGAAACTGGCGGCTTCTGGTTGCTTACATAAAATCTTATTATCTGTAGACGTGAATTAAATTCGGTTTGGTAACTTATGTAGCTGTTCTTTACTTGAAATACCGCTGTCGTTATTATCAAAAGAACCCATTAATCTAATCTAAAAAAAAGAAGCCTGATATTGTTCTACAACTTGTTCTTGGCTCATGTGGTACGGAAGTACAGGCTTCACAAGTTACCATAACACGCATATTATAATGAATTATTACAGAAAAATTGTATCATGGTTTTTTCCAATATCTTAATTATATAAGTATCCATTATATGCTTTCAGGTAAACTATTCGTATTTGCATATCCGTGGTGCATATTCATTTCCGCTACTTAAATAACCTTTATCACTTGTTGACATTGTTGTTGCTATGGTGATAATATTGTGAAATGTGAATCGTTATGCATAAATTTTGCTCCTAACTTCCTAACCAATAGATGATTCATGCAAAACTATATATTTTTTTCCGTTGTAATTTATTGCCAATAAGATTCGTATGATTGGTTTATGTTGATATGCCCAACTCATTGGCAGATAAATAAACTTCAAAGGTAAATTATTCTTTGAATTTCTAAAAAGAACATTTTTTCCAAAGCAGCTCCTCAGACCGCCTTGTAAATAAAAAGTTGCCAACCCAATTAATTTGTTATCGTCGTGTATCAATCAAAGCATGTAATAATGCTCAACATTTGTTTTTTTAAAAAAATATGATTATATTAGTAATATATTACCTAACGTTGCCCCGACTTCTGACAATTAATACTTACATTTTTTTCTTAACATAATAGGACTTGCACGCTGCTTAGGACGTTTAATTTCTGACCTAATCTAATGACGAAAGCCGTTAGGTGTAAGGTGTATCATTATTTGCGCGGTTATTTTTGAGAATTGAGGGAGAATTGGAAAAAAAAAATTATTTTGGTATACGAAGCAGAAGCAGAAAGAGTAGCTAAAACGAGAGAAGGAATCGATTACCAAATAGCGCAACTAATTGATTAATTAATTATTTCCCTTTTTACATTTGATAATCTTTCTAGCTAATTGATGATCCGCAGATTTTTTTTTTCAAAATTTAAATGGAATTTATATGCGCATATATATTTTTTATTGCCTTTTTTATTATAGTGTGGGTCAGTGTGACTAATAATTCCAACTACATACAATAACAAAATGGAATAAATTGTGCTGGCATACACAGATTAAACGGTTATCAAACTTATATATACAAATAAAATTGTATAAAATTGATATAACTTGTATTAAATTTAGTCTAATTTAAGAATCAATTAGTCATCTATCAATGGTGGATGTCTTATTTATCAGTTATTAATATATCCCAAACCCAGCAAAACTCTTAGTATAATTAGAAAATATAAAATTTTGAAAAAAAAATGTATTAAAACCTTGAGATATGTCGTTAAGAACCTGTACTAATAGAATTTCTTAGCGACGAATAAATCATTTGTAATATTTCCTCTCCATACCTGAAATTAAATTCCCCCTCATTCATGTCATGAGGAAATGATGCCGTATAAATAATGGATTTGCTTAGATGATATATGTACAAGATTTTGATGGCTCTGTAATAAAGATATATATGCCTTGATCTTTCTTAATTAGAGGGACAAAGTATTAACTTCTCTTGGGGTGCGTTTGGATGAGAGAAGAAGAAGAGGAAGAAGGAAGATGGGAATAAAAAAAATTATAAACAATCCAAACTCTTCACAAAGTTACACACTTCCCAATACTTCTTCCCTTCTTCCCACACCTATCCAAACGCACCCTTGGATAAGATATACTAAATATGCTACTCATCTGGAGATTTTTTTAAGCTTCTGAAAACACTAATTCTGATTTTAGATTTATTTTAATGGAAGGAAATCCTTTCTTGCCTCTTATTCGTAGGTTCACTATATATATCAAAAAGAAATTGGGAATCTCGCATTTGCCACAATTATTACAAGATATAGTGCACAAATTGAACAGCAAAACACTGTTATCAATAAATTTCTCTCCTAGACCCACAATTAAGTTCAAAATGTCTACAACAACTACCAACGAAGACATCACAGAGTTTGTGTTGGTCAACTTGGTTCGTGCAGCTGGCGTTTTGATTATATTCTTTGCCAATCTCTTAGAGTTTTGCTTCACATCAATTTTCAGCCTGTTAAAGGCACCTGACAGAATTTCAATATTAGATCATGCACTGGCAGAAAGGAGCACACCGGGACTGAATTGGGTGCCGGAAGAAGCACCTTCGTCGTCTGAAAACCAATTCGATGGGCTCGACCCGGAACTAGTGGATACATTTCGGACAATAAAGCCGACCGAGGTACCTGATGGGTCAAAAAATTGCAGCATCTGTCTCCAAAGCTTCCTTTATAGTGGAAGAGTTAAATTGCTTCCATGCCGTCGTCATGCATTCCATCACAAATGCATTAGCAAATGGCTTGCCAGTAACAGTACGTGCCCTGTTTGCCGGCGGTCGGTGATTTGACAACTCGACATATCGTCTTACCAGGGTCAATGAAAGGTAAAATTCAAATGATGATGGATTAGAGCAGGATTTTAGTTAGAAATTTTACTATGGAATATATTTTCTATTTCTAGTATGGGATGTAATATTTTGTTGAGTTTTGGTCAAATTTGAGAGCAACGAGTCACTGGGTTTTCTTGTGGAGATTCTAAATGTTTAATGCTGAGAACTTTTATTTTTCTTTTTTGAATGGAGCGAATTTTATTTTAATTGTACCACTTTTTAAGGATATGAAATTTAATGGTTGTGAAATCGACAATTTTAAGGATATGAAATTTTCTGATCTTCAGGTTTATTAAAAAAGTGATTCTTCTTAATTTGATCTCCTCTATTTTTGGGGAAAAACAGAAATTTAGAAAAATATTATTTTGCATCCATACCGAATCAAAGTTCGTAAAAGGAGTCATCATTAATTGAAGTTATATTATTATTATTATTATTATTATTATATAATAGTAATTAATATGAATCATTTTACAGTAAAATTATATAGAGTCCATATTTGACCGAGGTCCAGCAGCGGTGCATGAGATTGAGGTTGGATCGGATTAACTTCAGAATTTAAGTTCGTAATAATTTTCAAAATAAAGTTTATTTTTGTTATAGATAGATAATTATTGAAAAAAAAAAACTATGGCTGCGGAGATGCGTTATGGAAAAGAGGGGGAAAAAAACTAATTACTGCTGCGGTCTTTCTTTAAGAATTATAAAATTACCTGGTACATCCGTACATGACTACAAGTCTATGGGCCAAAGAGAACAAGTACAAAAAATTACTTCAAAATCGATACAAATAAAATTGCTACACGAAATATAAGTAAAGCGGACGGATCACGTTTAAAGTACCTCGAAATCAGTACCAATATTATAAATATTATAAATAAAGATGCATGGGAGTCGGATGTTAATTTGTTAAATGTAGCCCGACATGGCAAACTGTTTTTCCTGGAGTGCGTTAAATTTTTCAGAGATTTTTTGCAGCCGAAACTCTATAGCTATTTTCGTGCCAAATCTTATTGTCCTAAAATTTACCCATCTCACCACCAGTTGACGTTTAATTGACATAGCATTTTTTTTTCAGAATCGCGTCTCCTATCTAATTTCATCGCCTCTTCTTTGGCAATTTTACGAGTCCCCTATTCTACTTGTCCTTCTCTGCTCCACCTTCTCCGATAGAATTGGTTCAGCCTCATGCCGCTCATTTATCATCAACCTGGTCCCACCTTCTCTCTCCATTCCTCCTTCTCTTCTCCGACAGAGCCTCTCTCCATTACTTCCTCTTCTCCGACAGACCGGCGGAACCACAAAACCCTAGAAATCGGTAAGCAATGATTTTGAGGTGAGATACAATTCTCGAGATGAAAAAGGAAGGCGGGGATCGTTGCCATCAAACCCTAAAGCAGCCACCATGGAGGTTGACTCATATCCTCGGCTGTCCTTGAAAGTCTTTCTAATCGAAGCAAAGGAGAGACGTCAAGTAACAACGACTAGGGGCTTAGAGAAGCAGAGCAAGGCAGGATGGTTTTGATAACTCTCGGAACTCTTTGCGTCCCTCCTTTGCTTCTACTAGAAAGGCCTTGGCTGCTCCATAGAAATCGGCAGGATCTTGCCATAATCTGAGTTGTACCAATTCCAATTTCGTTTCATCTATTCTTCATTTTTCTATTTTCTTTTTGAAATTATTGTTCTCTACATACTTTGCTTCTTTTTTTTTCTCACCTAAATGTCTCTTATTTATAGGCAAATTTTTCGAATATAGCAAAAAATAAACTAAATAGTTGGGTATATTGTTTACTTTGTGATCTAATTGCTTAAAGACGAAATCAGTATAATAGGGAATGCTCCCTGTTACACTCTTCGTCCTTTTATTTTGCTTTTGTCTTTGTTTCATGTATATAAAAGTTTTGTACAATTATGCCAATATGAATATAGGAACAATGTAAAAGGTTTTTTTCCGACTTTTTTAATTCTGACCTTTTCATGCCTTTTTTAATTCTTAAAAAAATATTAAAAATATGGATTTACCAAAGCCCAAATAAATAAAAATATAGTAAAAAAATTCCAACACAAAACCATATGATCACACTGTATAATAATAAAATTTTCATTACAAATAATAACCAGTTATTGTGATTTAAATTTTCAATTGTTGCAAATAATAAATTTTTTACATTTGTTTTTTTCATAATTTATCTATTTTGCACTATGGTTAAAAAATGAAATAAACTGAACTACAATAAAATATACTGTAATAATAGTAAAAATCAACAAAAAGATGAGCAGAAACATAGGTCGCGCAACGCGCGACAGCCCCACTAGTATAAGTATAAATGTATGATATCAGATGATCAGACAAGGTTGAGACGGTACTTTCTCGGCATTATTCCACTGGTTCAGTTTGTAATATCACATTAAATTTTTTTATTAAAACTGCATTATAATATCTAAACAATCTGTACTTTGTCAAGCAATCCAACCAGCTTTAAACTAGTATGAGAGCATATGACTACTGAACAGGAAATGTGCAACATGTACTTTCTTTATTTACTCTACAGGGATACATCGAGTTTCGCTGGATAAGAAAAATCTTACTGACATTTAGTTATCAAATTTGCTATAACAAATCGAGTTTCATTATATGAAAATTTTCTTTTTCTCGAAGGCATTTAAAAAAAAATTTAATATTTATTATTTTTTGCAATGATGATATTGCAAGTTAGATTATATGATATTTTTATTTTATAAATTATTTTGCAATGATTATATTACAAGTTGGATTATATGATATTATTTTAATTTTATAAAATTCGTTGCATAGTAGAAAACACTTGAAGAGGCCAAATATGCATAAACTATCTTAGATTTCTAAATATATTTAATTATTAAATTAAATAATGATTGGAATGATTATTTTTAATATATTTAACCATAAAAGAGAAAACGTCTAATTATAAAAAATACAAAAAAAAAACAAACTATTTAATTATAGAAAATGTGGAAAAATATGGCCTTAACCTTTATTTATTTCTTTTTATTTAAAAAATGATTAGGAAATTAGGAGAACATGTAAAAGGGTGCAAACGTATATTTGCCCCTTTCATTTACATAAACTTGACGGAAATTTCGTCATTACTTTTATCAATTTATACTTGTCATACAATCAAAATATGAAATCATTTGTCTATCAAATTGAACGTCTCTGGGAACAACCAAAGAATGAATACATTGTGAACTAAATTTATGGTTTTTAATGAATATCAGCCATGTTTACATGGCGACATTCCTGCCTTTTGGTCCATTAGAATTCCATTCTGCGTTCGTTGGTTGAGACTTGACTGGTTAACTGGTTGCATAAGAAAGTCTTGCCGGGACAACACCGTCAAATGAAATACAGACCGTTTTAATTATCTCCTTGTTATAGTATCCGTCCTTCCGAAATAATTTTATGTATTTAGAGAATCAATCTGCAACTAATGTTGCCTTTTTATCTATATTTTCTTTGTCATAAAATAAAAATACCAGACATTAAAATATTTAGATTCCTCCAAAGAAACTAATTTAAATTTATAAAATTCATTATTTGCAAAAATACCAAAATATACCAGACATTAGTTGCAAAATATTAGATTATACATGATAATTACGCATATAGTGTGCAAATAAGGCAATGTTGAGTAACATTTGAGCATTTCAATCATTTCTGGATTCATTCTAATTCATTTCAGCACCATAATCAACAATTAAACTCTTTATACTGCCTAGACTACGATTTATATCTTATTTATTCAAAAAGATTGGATTATAAATGGTAATTACGTATATACAGTGCAAATAATATAATTCTAAGTATAATTTGAGCATTTCAATCGTTTCTGGATACATTCTAATAATGACTTAGAAAGAATCTAGAAACGATTAAAATGCTCAAATAACACTCAGAATAGCATTATTTGCACACTATATGCGTAATTACCATGTATAATCCAATCTTTTTGAATAAACAAGATATAAATCACATTCTGAACAGTATAAAGAGTGTAAAAGTAGACTATTGTGATGAAATGACTTAGAATGAATCCAAAATTGATTGAAATGCTCAAATGAAACTTAGAATTGTATTATTTGCAATTTATAAACAAAATTACCATGTACAACCCAATCTTTATGAAATAAACAAGATATGAACCTCGGACTGGATAATATAAAGAGTTTAAATGTAGATTATTGTGATGACATGACTTTGAATTGCATTATTTACACCTTATATGACTATGTAGATACTATAAACAATATATGACTATGTAGATACTATAAATTGCATTATTTACAATTTATATGCGTAATTACTACGTATAATCCAATCTTTTTGAAAAAAATAACATATTAATCATATTCTAGACTGTATAAAGAGTTTAAATATAGATTATTGTTATGAAATGACATAGAATGAAGCCAGAAACGATTGAAATGCTCAAATGATAATCAAAATAGCACTATTTGCACTTTATATGCGTAATTACCATGTATGATCCAATCGATATGAATAAATAACATATGAATCATATCCTAGACAGTATAAAGAGTATAAATGTAGATTATTGTGATGAAATGACTTAGAATGAATCCAGAAACGATAGAAATGCTCAAATGATATTCAGAATTGCATTATTTGCACTTTATATGCGTAAACAACATGTATAATCCAATCTTTTTGAATAAATAAGATATGAATCTTATCCAACACAGTATAAAGAGTATAAAGGTAGATTATTGTGATGAAATGACTTAGAATGAATCTAGAAATGATTGAAATGCTCAAATGATCCTCATAATTCCATTATTTGCAATTTATAGGCGTAATTAACATGTATAATCCAATATTTTTAAATAAATAATATATGAATCACAATCTAGACAGTATAAAGAGTTTAAATGTAGATTATTGTAATCAAATGACTTAGAATGAATCCTAAAACGATTGAAATGCTCAAATGATGCTCAGAATTGCATTATTTGCACTTTATATGTGTGATTACCGTGTATAATCCAATCTTTTTGAATAAATTACATATGATTAATATTATAGACAATAAAAAGAGTTTAAATGTAGATTATTGTGATCAGATGACTTCGAATGAATTCAGAAACGATTGAAATGCTCAAATGATGCTAAGAATTGCATTATCTATACTTTATATGTGTAATTAGCATTTATAATCCAATCTTTCCGAATAAATAACATATGAATGATATTCTAGATAATAAAAGGAGTTGAAATATAGATTACCGTTATCAAATGACTTAGAATGAATCCATAAACGATTGAAATGCTCAAATGATGCTAAGAATTGCATTATCTACACTTTATATGCGTAATTAGCATTTATTATCCAATCTATCCGAATAAATAACATATGAATGATATTCTAGACAGTAAAAGTATTTTAAATGTAGATAATTGTTATCAAATGACTTAGAATGTATCCATAAATGATTAAAATGCTCACATAATACCCAGAATTGCATTATTTACATTTTATATGCATAATTACCATATATAATCCAATTTTTTTGAATAAATTATATATGAATAATATTGTAGACATTAAAAAGAATTTAAATGTAGATTTTTATGATCAAATGTCTTAGAATGAATCCAGAAACGATTGAAATGCTCAAATGATGCTCAGAAATGCATTATCTACACTTTAAATACATAATTACCATGTATAATCCAATGTTTTTAGTTAAATAACATATGAATCATATTCTAGGAAATAAAAAAATTTAAATGTAGATTATTGTGATCAAATGACTTACAATGAATCCAGAAACGATTGAAAATGCCCAAAATGATGCTCAGAATTGCATTATTTGCACTTTATATTCATAATTACAATGTATAATCCAATATTTTGGAATAAATAACGTATGAATAATATGCTAGATAATAAAAAGTGCTTAAATGCAACAATCAAATGTCTTAGAATGAATCCAGAAATGATTGAAATGCTCTAATGATGCTCAGAATTGCATTATCTGCACTTCATATATGTAATTACTATGCATAATCATATATTTTTGAATAAAAAACATATGTATCATATTCTAGACAATAAAAGGAGTTTAAATGGAGATTATTGTTATCAAATTACTTAGAATGAATCCAACAACGATTGAAATGCTCAAATGATTCTCAGAATAGCATTATCTGCACTTTATATGCGCAATTACCATGTGTAATCCAATTTTTTTAAATCAATATCGTATGAATCATATTCTAGACAATAAAAAGATTTTAAATGTAGATTATTTTTATCACATGTCTTAGAATGAATTCATAAACGATTGAAATGCACAAATGATGCTTAGAATTGCATTATCTATAATTTATATGCGTAATTAACATTTATTATCCAATCTTTTTGAATAAATAACTTATGAATCATATTCTAGACAAAAAAAGAGCTTAAATGTAGATTATTGTGATCAAATTACTTAGAATGAATCCAGGAACGATTGAAATGCTCAAATGATGCTCATAATTGCATTATCTGTACTTTATATGCACAATAACCATTTATAATAGAATCTTTTCTGAATAAATTACTTATGAATCATATTCTAGATAATAAAAATATATTAAATGTAGATTATTGACATCAAATGACTTAGAATGAATCCAGAAACGATTGAAAATTCTCAATGATACTCAGCATTGCATTATTTGCAATTTATATTCGTAATTACCCTGTATAATACAATCTTTTTGAATAAATAACATATGAATCATATTCTAGACAACAAGAAGAGTTTTAATGTTGATTATTTATATCAATTGACTTAGAATGAATCCATAAACGATTGAAATGCTCAAATGATGCTCCTAATTGTATTATCTGCAGTTTATATTCGTAATTACCATTTATAATCCAATCTTTTTGAATAATGAACATATCAACCATATTGTAGGCAATAAAAATAGTTTAAATGTAGATTATTGTGATCAAATGACTTATAATGAATCTAGAAATGATTGAAAAGCTCAAATGATGCTCAGAATCACATTATTTAACCTTTATATGAGTAATTACCATGTATAATCCAATCTTTTAGAATAAATAACATATGAATCATATTCTAGACAATAAAAAGAGATCAAATGTATATTATTGTGATCAAATGACTTTGAATGAATCCAGAAACGATTGAAATGCTCAAATGATGCTCAGAATTGGGTTATTAGCACATTATATGTGTAATTACCATGTATAATCTAATGTTTTTGAATAAATAACATAAGAATCATATTCTAGCCAATAAAATAGTTTAAATTAAGATTATTTTGTGATAAAATATCTTAGAATGAATTCAGAAATGATTGAAATGCCCAAATGATGCTCAGAATTGCATTATCTGCACGTCATGTACGTTATTACCATGTATAATCCAATCGTTTTGAATGTAGGACATGTGAAACGTATTCTAGGCAATAAAAAATAGTCTAAATGTAGATTATTGTGATCAAATAACTTATAATGAATCCAGAAACAATTGAAAAAGCTCAAATGTTGCTCAGAATCGCATTATTAAAACTTTATATATGTAATTAGCTTGTATAATTCAATCTTTTTGAAAAAATAGCATATGAAACATATTCTAGACAATAAAAAGAGTTTAAATGTAGATTATTGTGATCAAATGACTTAGAATGAATCCTAAAACGATTGAAATGCTCAAATGATGCTCAGAATTGCATTGTTTGCAATTTATATGTGTGATTACCGTGTATAAACTAATATTTTTGAATAAATTACATACGAATAATATTATAGATAATAAAAAGAGTTGAAATGTAGATTATTGTGATTAAATTAGTTAGAATGAATCCAGAAATGATTGAAATGCTCAAAAGATGCTCAGAATTGCATTATCTGCACTTTATATGCGTAATGACCATATATAATCTAATATATTTGAATAAATAACAAATGAATAATATTCTAGACAATAAAAAGAGTTTAAATGTACATTATTGTTATCAAATAACTTAGAATGAATCCAGAAACGATTGAAATACTCAAATAATGGTCAGAGCGGCATTATCTGCACTTTATATGCGTAATTACAATGTATAATCCAATCTTTCGGAATAAAGAACATATGAAACATATTCTAGGCAATAAAAAGAGTTAAATGTAGATTATTGTGATCAAATGACTTATAATGAATGCAGAAACGATTGAAAAGACAAAATGAAGCTCAGAATCTCATTATTTAAACTTTATATGCGTAATTACCATGTATAATCTAATCATTTCGAATATCTAACATATGAATCATATTCTAGACAATAAAAAGAGTACATATGAAGATTATTGTGATCTAATGACTTTGAATGAATCCTGAAACGATTTAAATTCTCAAATGATGCGCAGAATTAGGTTATTTGAACTTTATATGTGTAATTACAATGTATAATCCAATCTTTTTGAATAAATAACATATGAATCATACTGTAGACAATAAAAGAAGTTTAATGTAGATTATTGTGATCAAATGTCAAAGAATGAATCCTGAAACTATTGAAATGCTCAAATGATGCACAAAATTGCATTATTTGTAATTTATAATCCAATCTTTCCAAATAAATTACATATAAATAATATTATAGACAATAAAAAGAGTTTAAATGCAGATAAATTTGTGGTCAAATGTCTTGAAATGATTCTAGAAACGATTGAAATGCTCAAATGATGCTCAGAATTGCATTATCTGCACGTTATATACGTAATTGCCATGTATTATCTAATCTTTTTGAATGAAGGACGCATGAAAGATATTCTAGGAAACAAAAAGAGTTTTGTAGATTATTGTGATCAATAGAAAAGCTCAAATGATGCTCAGAATCGCATTATTTAAACTTTATAAGTGTAATTACCTTGTAAGATCCAATCTTTTTGAATAAATAGCATATGAAACATATTCTAGTGAATAAAAAGGGTTTAAAACAGATTATTGTGATCAAATGACTTAGAATGAATCCTACAATGATTGAAATGCTCAAAGGATCCTCAGAATTGCATTATTTGCACTTTATATTTGTGATTACCGTGTATAATCCAATCTTTTTGAATAAATAACATATGAATCATATTCTAGACAACAAAAAGAGTTTAAATGAAGATTATTTTGATCAAATGACTTAGAATGAATCCAGATACGATTGAAATGCTCAAATGATGTTAAGAATTGCATTATCTACACTTTATATGCGTAATTAGCATTTATTATCCAATCTATCCGAATAAATAACATATGAATCATATTCTAGACAGTAAAAGTAGTTTAAATGTAGATTATTGTTATCAAATGACTTAGAATGAATCCATAGATGATTGAAATGCTCACATAATACCCAGAATTGCATTATTTACATTTTATATGCATAATTACCATATATTATCCAATTTTTTTTTAATAAATTACATATGAATAATATTGTAGACATTAAAAAGAGTTTAAATGTAGATTTTTATGATCAAATGTCTTAGAATGAATCCAGAAACGATTGAAATGCTCAAATGATGCTCAGAATTGCATTATCTACACTTTAAATACATAATTACCATTTATAATCCAATGCTTTTAAATAAATTACATATGAATAATATTATAGACAATAATAAGAGTTTAAATATAGATTATTGTGATCAAATGTCTTAGAATGAATCCAGATACGATTGAAATGTTCAAATGATGCTCAGAATTGTATTATCTACACTTCATATGTGTAATTACAATGTATAGTCCAATCTTTTTGAAAAAATTACATATAAATCATATTCTAAACAATAAAATAGGTTAAATTTAGATTTTTGTGATCAAATGACTTAGAATGAATCCAGAAACGACTAAAATGCTCAAATGATTCTAAGAATTGTATTATCTATACTCTATGTGCGTAATTATCATGTATAATCAAATATTTTTGAAGAAATTTCATATAAATCATATTATAAACAATAAAGGTCATTTAAATGTATATTATTGTGATCAAATGACTTAGAATGAAATTAGAAACGACTGAAACGCTCAAATGATGCTCAGAATTGCATTATCTGCACTTTATATACGTAATTACCATTTATAATCCAATGCTTTTGAATAAATTACATATGAATAATATTATCGACAATAAAAAGAGCTTCAATGTAGATTATTGTGATCAAATATCCAAGAATGAAACCAGAAATGGTTGAAATGCTCAAATGATACTCAGAACTGAATTATTTGCACTTTATATACGTAATTACCATGTCTAATCGAATGTTTTTGAATAAGTAACATATGAATCATATTCTAGCCAATAAAAATAGTTTAAATGTAGATTATTGTGATCAAATGACTTAGAATAAATCCAGAAATGATTCAAATGCTCAGAATTGCATAATTTGCAATTTATATTCAAAATTAACTTATATAATCCAATATTTTTGAATAAATAACATATGAATAACATTATAGACAGTAAAAAGAGTTTAAATGTAGATTATCGTGATCAAATGAATTAGAATGAATCTGAAAATGACTGAAATGCTCAAATGATGCTCAGAATTTCATTATTTGCACTTTATATACGTAATTACCATTTATAATCCAATGCTTTTAAATAAATTACATATGAATAATATTATAGACAATAAAAAGAGTTGAAATGTAGATTATTGTGATCAAATGTCTTAGAATGAATACAGATACGATTGAAAATCTCAGAATTGTATTATCTGCACTTTATATGCGTAATTACCATGTATAGTCCAATCATTTTGAACAAATTACATATAAATCATATTCTAAACAATAAAAAGAGATTAAATGTAGATTATTGTGATCAAATGACTTACAATGAATCCAGAAACGACTAAAATGCTCAAATTATGCTAAGAATTGCATTATCTATACTTTATGTGCGTAATTATCATGTGTAATCAAATCTTTTGAAAAAAATTTCATATAAATCATATTATAAACAATAAAGGTCGTTTAAATGTATATTATTGTGATCAAATGACTTAAAATGAAATTAGAAACGACTGAAACGCTCAAATGATGCCCAGAATTGCATTATCTGCACTTTATATGCGTAATTACCATTTATAATCCAATTTTTTTGAATCAAATACTTATGAAACATATTTTAGACAATGTAAAGAGTTTAAATGTAGATTATTGTCATCAAATGACTTAGAATGAATCCAGAAACTACGAAAATGCTCAAATGTTACTCAGAATTGCATTATATGTACTTTATTTGCGTAATTACAGTGTATAATCCTGTCCTTTTGAATTAATTACATATAAATAATATTCTAAACAATAAAAAAAGTTTAAATGTAGATTATTGTGATCAAATGACTTAGAATGAATCCAGAAACTACTCAAATGCTTAAATGATGCTCAGAATTGCATTATCTACACTTTATATCTGTAATTACCATGTATAATCCAATCTTTTTGAATAAATAACATGTGATTCATATTCTAGACATCAAAAGGATTTTAAATGAAGATTATTGTGATCAAATGACTTAGAACGAATCCAAAAACTATTGAAATGATCAAATGATACTTAAAATTGCATTATCTGCAATTTATATGCGTAATTACCATGTATAATCCAATATTTTTAAAGAAATTACATATAAATAATATTCTATATAATAAAAAGAGTTTAAATATAGATTATTGTGATCAAATTACTTAGAATGAATCCTGAAATGACTGAAATTCTCAAATGATGTTCAGAATTGCATTATCTGTACTTTATATGCGTAATTAACATGTATAATCAAATCTTTTTTAATAAATTATATGTGAATAATATTGTAGACAGCAAAAAGAGTATATATGTAAATTATTGTGATCAAATGACCGAGAATGAATCCAGAAACGATTGAAATGCACAAATGATGCTCTGAATTGCATTATATGCACTTTATATACGTAATTACCATGTATAATCCAATGTTCTTGAATAAATAACATATTAATCAAAGTCTAGACAATGAAAAGAGTCTAAATGTAGATTATTGTGATCAAATTACTTAGAATGAATCCAGAAAAAAATTGAAATTTTCAAATGATGCTCAGAATTGCATTATCTGCACTTTATATGCATAATTACCATGTATAATCCAATCTTTTTTTAATACATGACATATGAATTATATTCTAGACAAAGAAAAAGTTCAAATGTAGATTATTGTGATCAAATGAAATAGAATGATTCCAGAATAGACTAAAATGCTCAAATGATGCACAAAATTGAATTATTTGCACTTTATGTGCGCAATTACCATGTATAATCCAATATTTTGGAATAAATATCATATGAATCATAGTCTAGACAATAAAAGGAGCTTAAATATTGATTATTGTGATCAAATTAGTTAGAATGAATCACGGAACCATTGAATTGCTCAAATAATGCTCAGAATTGAATTATCTGCACTTTATATGCGTAGTTACCATGTATAATCCAATATTTTTGAATAAATTACATATGAATCATATTCTAGACATTAAAAAAGTTTATATGTAGATTATTGTGATCAAATGTAATAGAATGATTCCAGAAAAGACTGAAATGCTCAAATGATGCTCAGAATTGCATTATCTGCACTTTATATGCGTAATGACCATATATAATCCAATCTTTTTGAATAAATAACATATGAATCATATTATGGACAAAAAAAAAGAGTTTAAATATTGATTATTGTTATCAAATGACTTATAATGGTCAGGACTGCATTATATGTAATTTATATGTGTAATTACCATTAATAATACAATCTTTTTGAATAAAGAACATATGAAACAAATTCTAGGCAATAAAAAGAGTTTAAATGTAAATTATTGTTATCAAATGACTTATAATGGATGCAGAAACGATTCAAAAGCTCAAATGATACTCAAAATCTCATTATTTAACATTCTGTGCGTAATTACCATTTATAATCCAATATTTTGGAATAACTAAAATATTAATCATATTCTAGACAATAAAAAGAGTTCATATGTAGATTATTGTGATCAAATGACTTTGAATGAATCCAGAAACGATTGAAATGCTCAACTGATGCTCAGAATTGGGTTATTTGCAATTTAAATGTGTGATTACCGTGTATAATCCAATCTTTTCAAATAAATTAGATATAAATAATATTATAGACAATAAAAAGAGTTTAAATGCAGATTATTTTGTGATCAAATTTCATAGAATGAATCTAGAAACTATTGAAATGCTCAAGTGATGCTCAGGATTACATTATATACACGTTATATACATAATTACCATGTATAATCCAATCTTTTTGAATGAAGGACACGTGAAAGATATTCTAGGCAACAAAAAGAGTTTTGTATATTATTGTGATCAAATAACTTAGAATGAATCCTAAAAAATGATTGAAATGCTCAAAGGATTCTTAGAATTGTATTTTTGCACTTTATATGTGTGATTACCGTGTATAATCCAATCTTTTTTAATACATTACATATGAATAATATTATAGACCATAAAAAGAGTTTAAATGTTGATTATTGTGATCAAATGTCTTAGAATGAAATTAGAAACGACTGAAATGCTCAAATGATGCTCCGAATTGCTTTATCCGCACTTTATATACGTAATTACTATGTATAATCGAATGTGTTTGAATAAATAACATGTGAATCATATTCTAGACAATAAAAATAGTGTAAATGTAGATTATTGATCAAATGACTCAGAATTGCACAATTTGCACTTTATATTCGTAATTACCATGCATAATCCAATCTTTTTGAATAAATAACATATGAATATTATTCTAGACAGCAAAGAGAGTTAAAATGTAGATTATTGTGATCAAATGACTTACAGAGAATCTAAAAATGACTGAAATGCTCAAATGATGCACAGAATTGCATTATTTGCACTTTATATGCATAATTACCATGTATAATCCAATCTTTTTGAATAAATAAGATATGCATCATATTTTCAAAAGTATAAAGAGTATAAATGTTGATTACTGTGATCAAATAACTTAAAATGAATCAAGAAACGATTGCAATGCTCAAATGATGCTCAGAATTTTATTATTTGGATTTAATATGCGTAATTACCATTTATAATCACATATTTTTTTTAATAAATTACATATAAATAATATTCTAGACAATAAAAATTGGTTAAATGTAGATTAATTTTATCAAATGACATAGAATGAATCCAGATATTATTGAAATGCTCAAATGATGCTCAGAATTGCATTATCTGCACTTTATATGAGTAAACCATTTATAATCCAATCTTTTTGAATAAATTACATATGAAATCATATTCTAGACAATAAAAAGTGTTTAAATGTAGATTATTTTGATCAAATGACTTAGAATGAATTCAGAAATGATTGAAATGCTCAAATGATGTTTAGAGTTGTATTATTTGCACTTTATATGCGTATTTAAGATGTATAATCCAATCTTTTTGAATAAATTACATATCAATCATATTCTAAACAATAAAAAGAGTTTTAATATATATTATTGTGATCAAATAACTTAGAATGAATCCAGAAACTACTCAAATGCTTAAATGATGCTCAGAATTGCATTATCTGCACTTTAAATGCGTAATTACCAGGTATAATCCAATCTTTTTGAATAAATAACATATGATTCACATTCTAGACAATAAAAATAGTTTAAATATTGATTGTTGTTATCAAATGATTTAGATTGATTCCAGAACAAAATAATGAAATGATACTCAGAATTGCATTATCTGCACTTTAGGCGTAATTACCATGTATAATCCAATCTTTTTGAAAAAATTACATATAAATAATATTCTAAACAATAAAAAGAGTTTAAATATAGATTATTGTAATCAAATTACTTAGAATGAATCCAGAAACGACTAAAATTCTCAAATGATGCTCAGAATTGCATTATCTGAACTTTATATGCGTAATTACCATGTATAATCCGATCTTTTTGAATCAATTACTTATGAAACATATTTTAGACAATAAAAAGAGTTTAAATGTAGATTATTATGATCAAATAACTTAAAATGAATCCAGAAACTACGGAAATGCTCAAATGTTGCTCAGAATTGTATTATTTGCACTTTATGTGTAATTACCGTGTATAATCCTGTCTGTCTTTTTGGAAAAATTACATGTGAATAATATTCTATACAGCAAAAAAATTTTAAATGTAGATTATTGTGATCAAATGACCTAGAATGAATCCAAAAATGATTGAAATGCTCAAATGATGCTCTGAATTGCATTATCTGCACTTTATATTCGTAATTATCATGCATAATTCAATGTTCTTGAATAAATAACATATGAATCATCGTCTACGTAATGAAAATACTTGAAATGTAGATTATTGTGATCAAATTACTTAGAATGAATCCAGAAACAGTTGAAATGCTCAAATGATGCTCAGAGAATGCATTATCTGCACTTTATATGCGTAATTACCATATATAATCCAATCTTTTTGAATAAATTACATACGAATCATATTCTAGACAATAAAAAAAGTTTAAATGCAGATTGTTGTGATCAAATGAAATAGAATGATTCCAGAAAAGACTGAAATGCTCAAATGATGCACAGAACTGAATTATCTGCATTTTATATGAGTAATTGCCATGTATAATCCAATATTTTGAATAAATATCATATGAATAAAATTAAAGAAAATAAAAAGGAGTTTAAATGTAGATTATTGTGATCAAATGACTTAGAATGAATCTAGAAACGACAGAAATGCTACTGAAGTTCATATAATTGCATTATATGCACTTTATATGTGTAATTAACATGTATAATCCAATCTTTTTGAATAAATAACATATGAATCATATTCTAGACAATAAAAAGAGTTTAAATGTAGAATGTTGTGATCAAATGACTTAGAATGAATCCAGAAATGATTGAAAAGCTCAAATGATGCTCAGAATTGATTTTCACTTTATATGCGTAATTACCATGTATAATCCAATCATTTTGAATAAATAACATACGAATCATATTCTGCACAATAAAAAGAGTTTAAATGTAGATTATTGTGATGAAATGACTTAAAATTACTCCAGAAACCATTGAAATTCTCAAATGATGCTCAGAATTGCATTATTTGCATTTTATGTGCGTAATTACAATGAATAATCCAATCTTTTTAAATAAATAAAATATGAATCATATTCTAGACAATATAAATAGTTTAAATTTAGATTATTGTATTGACATGACTTAGAATGATTCTATAAACGATTGAAATGCTCGAATGATACTCGGAATTGCATTATATAAGTGTAATTACCATGTATAATCCAATATTTTTGAATAAATAATATATGAATCATATTCTAGACATGATGAAGAGTTTAAATGTAGATTATTGTGAATAAATGACTTAGAATGAATACAGAAACTATTGAAATGCAAAATGATACTCATGATTGTAAACTTGTCAGTCGCTCTCAAGATATCTAAAAAAGATACTCAGAATTCCATTTTTTTGCAGTTTATATGCGTAACTACCATGTTTAATATAATTTTTTAATATATAAGATATGAATCAAATTCTGGACCGTATAAAGAATACGAATGTAGATTATTGTAATGAAATGACTTAGAATGAAGGCAGAAATGATTGAAATACTCAAATGATACTCAGAATTGCATTATTTGCACTTTATATGTGTAATTATCATGTATGATCAAATCTTCTTGAATAAATAAGATATGAATCATATTCTGGACAGTATAAAGAGTTTAAATGTAGGTTATTGTGATGAAATGACTTAGAATGAATACAGAAACAATTTAAATTTACCAATGCTATTTAAAATTGTATGCTTTGCACTTTATATGCGTAATTACCATGCATAATCCAATCTTTTAGAATAAATAAGATATGAATCATATACAAGACAGTATAGAGAGTTTAAATGTAGATTATTGTGATGAATTGACTTAGAATGAATCTAAAAACGATTGAAATGCTCAAATGATACTCAGAATTGCATTATTTGCACTTTATGCATAATTTGTGTTAGCTTGGTTAATTGAGACTACTACAGTAAAGACTGAAATGCTCAAAATATTGTACTAGTACATATCAGTTATTTATTCAAAAAGATTGAAATGCTCAAATGACACTCAATTTTTACTGTTTTAGTCTCAATTAACCAAGCTAACACAAATTAAGCATATATAGTACAAATAATGCAATTCTGAGTATCATTTGAGTATTTCAATCGTTTATGCATTAATTCTAAATTATTTCATCACAATAATCTACATTTATACTCTTTATACTGTCCAGAAAATGATCCATATCTTATTTATTCAAAAAGATTTGATTATACATGGTAATTACGCATATAAAGTGCAAATAATGCAATTCTGAGTATCATATAAGCATTTCAATAGTTTCCGAATTCGTTCTAAGTAATTTCATCACAATAATCTACATTTAAACTCTTTATCCTGTCTAGAATATGATTCATATGTTATTTATTCAGAAAGATTGGATTATACATGGTAATTGCGCTTACAAAATGCAAATAATGCAATTCTGAGTATCATTTGAGCATTTCAATCGTTTATGGATTCATTCGAAATCATTTCATTACTATAATCTAAATTCAAACACTTTATACTGTCTAGAATATGATACATGATTTATTTATTCAAAAAGATTGGATTATAAATGGTAATTACGCATATAAAGTGCAAATAATGCAATTTTGAGTCTCATTTGAGCATTTCAGTTGTTTCTATATTCATTCTAAGTCATTTGATCACAATAATCTACATTTAAACTACTTTTATTGTCTAGAATATGATTAATGTGTTATTTATTCAAAAAGATTGGATTATACATGGTAATTACGCATATTAAATTCAAATAATGCAATTCTGAGCATCAATTGAGCATTTCAATCATTTCTGGATTTATTCCAATTCATTTGATCACAATATTCTACATTTAAACTCTTTTTATTGTCTAGAATATGATTCATGTGTTATTTATTAAAAAAGATTGGATTATACATGGTAATTACGCATATAAAATGCAGATAAAGCAATTCTGAGCATCATTTGAGCATTTCAGTCGTTTCTAGATTCATTCTAAGTCATTTGATCACAAAAATCTACATTTATACTATTTTTATTGGCTAGAATATTATTCATGTGTTATTTATTCTAAAAGATTAGATTACTATAGATAATACGCATATTAAATGCAAATAATGCAATTCTGAGCATCATTTGAGCATTTGAATTGTTTCTGGATTCATTCTAAGTCATTTCATCACAATATTCTACATTTGAACTGTTTTGATTGCCTAGAATATGATTCATTTGTTTTTTATTCAAAAAGATTGGAGTATACAAGGTAATTACGTATATAATGTGCAAATAATGTAATTATGAGCATCATTTGAGCATTTTCATTGTTTCTGGATTCATTCTAAGTCATTTCATCACAATAATCTTCATTTGTACTCTTTATACTGTTTAGAATATGATTCACAACTTATATATTCAAAAATATTGGATTATATATCGTAAGTAGGCACATAAAGTGTAAATAATGCCATTATGAGTATCATCTGAGCACTTCAATCGTTCCTAGATTAATTCTAAGTCATTTCATCACAATAATCTACATATAAAATCCTTATAATGACTATAATATGATTCATATGTTATTTATTCAAAAAGATTGGATTATATATGGTAATGACGCATATAAAGTGCAAATAATGCAATCATGAATATCATTTCAGCATTTCAACCGTTTATGGATTTATTCTAAATCATTTCATCACAATAATCTACATTAAACTTTTTGTAATTCCATTTAGAGCAATCTTCTAATTCCATTTTTTTTTTCTATGCATACCTTTTGTATTATTAACCAATTTTTTGAGAAAAGTGAAATGCCACATATGTCTTCTGCAATAGTCCATTGGGCATCACGAAATAACAATATATGTCTGCTGTAAACCAGTAAACAGTTTGAACAATGATTGTGGATATTAAAAAATTAAGTGTGTACTCACTACACAGACCATTGAACGTGAGCCTTATATAATTATCTAGTATATAGAATTTGCAATAGTCAGTTTTAATTGTATTTTTCGTATGTTCAACAAATGAGTTTGAAAGCCAAAATGCAAATGAAAATGCATTTCTACTTGGTCAAATGCATGATGTTGTTACTAGTTATCTCTAAATTGAAATAAATATGTGTGAATTACATAACATGCACCTTTATTTTTAACTTTTTTATGACCTATTACAACTAGAACAAAATCATTAATTTGAGTTTTTTTAATTTAAAATTGGGGTTAAAGATTTATAGTTGAGAACTTGACGTTATAGATGTTTTTAAGAACATTACTTCATTTTGGTCAAATTAAAAATGGTCAATATAAAAATTAAATATAAATAAATCAAGCCGTAAGCTACGTGCATATATGTTGATAGCAACAAATAACCTGCACTACATTCATGTCTTGGCGTCTTGCAACAGTAACAACAGACTCTTCAATTTCTCACATCAAAGACAGTTACACGGAGGAAAAAAGAAAATCCGCGTGAGCGCAAGCGTGCACTTGCACACAATCTAGTCCGCAGAACAGAAATATAGCTTAACTTGAAATGGCGAAGTTACGAGGGCCTGACTGAAAAAGGAAAAATATTTAGGTCCGGGCTCTGTGCTGTGATTCCGTACAGACTACAGAGGAAGCAATGTAGCGTTCCATGTCACATGTTGACTATTTATTTATCGTTTCATCGGTTGGTACACTATAGGCCGCTCAGCACAAGCACAGAAAACATCTTCAAAATCTATTAAAAATTAAAAAAATTGCTTACCATCTTGCCGAACAAATGAAATTTGAGAATTAATAGTAAAAATATTTAGGAATCCTTCTAATACGATCGTTTTCACGTTTTTAAATTTTAAATGACCGATCCGAACCGTTCAATATGTTCTCCATATTGAAAACTTACAAGAAACTAATTTTTACATTTTTTCGAATTTTTTTGCTATTTTTTTAGTATTTTTGAAAATTCATGATAAAAACATTATGGATCGTCCAATAACAACGATTTTCTAAAATACCAAAAAAATAGTAAAAAATTTCGAAAAAATGCAAAAATTGGTTTCTTATAAATTTTCAATAAGGAGAACATATTGAACGGTTCGGATCGGTTATTTGAAATTTAAAAGTATGAAAACGATCGTATTGAACGGAATCCATCCGTCCAATATATTGGACTCTAACATTTCTCATGAAATTTCTAATCTACCGCCACGAGTCCTTGACCACTGGTGTTAAATTATTGACTGCCACTGGATCACTCTTGGGACAAGTTTTCGGCTAATAAGAAAATGAGATTCACAGTTCAACGAACAGTCCTACATGGCAGCCGCTGCCCGGCTGTCTAAAAAAAAACGAAAGTCTATATTTTAGCTTCATATAAAAAAAAAAATTGATCCATAACGGTAATTAATTTGTCTGAGAGAATGATTTCTACCAGTCTAATCTGATTTGTTGGATCTAAAGTACCTCGTAAAATATAAAGTTTAATATCAGACAAGGTTGAGACAGTGCTTTCTCAGCATTATACCAGTGGTCCAGTTGTATCACAGAAAAATTTGCCCTTTAAAATTGCATGATATTATCTAAACAATCAGTACTATCACAAGCAATCCAACCAGCTGAATCAAGAAATATATCAAGCAACAAACCAATGCCAGCTGAAAACTGAAATCAATTAAAATTAATATCAGAACATGTACCATCTCAGGGGCAAACATTTGCCCCTTCAGTTAACATCACCTCAATAGAAAATTCCATTAATATTACAATTTAAACATGTCATATGTCCAAAATAAAAAATCGGTCAAAACATTTCTCTATTCAATTGAATGTTTCTCAGAACAACCACATAATCCATACATTGTGAATTAAATTTATGCCTTTTGATGAAAATCAACCGGGTGCAAGCATTCCAACATTTTGGAGTATTGTAATTATGGTGTGCGTCTATGGACTGAATAGCTTCATGTTGTGCTCTGGTCAGTTGCACAAGAAAAGCTTCAAGTTATAGTTTTCACAATGCCCTAGAATGAAATGATTGTTCTATTTTCTTGTTGTGGCTTGCGCTCTCCTATAATAATTTTCTGTAGATGGAGGATCTAACTATATATTGCTGTTATTGTAACTAATATGGCATTTTCATCCATTTTGTTGTCATAAAATAAAAAATACAAAAAGTAACATGTTTAGATTCCTCCAATATTTCATTTAATACTATTACATAGTCCTAATTTCATGATTTGATATTACTTATAACAATTTATTTCACAGTTTGAAATTGCGATATTCTAACAACCTATTTTTGTTGAATATACAGGTTTTATATATCAGTGATTAGAACTACGTACACGCTTAAGATAAGACTAATTAATAATTATTTCCGTTACTTTTATATAAAAGAGAGCATGAAATGTTCATGTTTTGTCATTTTAAATTCATTAGCTGAACATATTATTGATGTTTAAAGAAAATGAAAGTGTTCCTTAATTGGTTAGACGTCAGAAAATAGTGATACAAAACGGTTAATATATTTATTGTTACTCCTTTTAATGTCCTTACAAAAGACAATTAATTTCATCTTTGTTAATTTGTTGTTGCCTTTACCTTGTGCTTTTATAATGATACATGTACATTTAGATATGGAATATTATACCAACTTTCTAATTCAATTTTTTTCTATCCATCCCTGATCCCTTTAATATTTGACCGATTATTCAAGAAAAGTGAAAAGCCAAGTGTCTCTTCTACGGTTGTCCATTGAGCGTCACGAAATAACTATGTGTGTATTTGTAAATAGTTTGAATAATGATTGAGGATATTAATTAAAATAGTAAGCGTGTACTCCACAATTTCTAAGTGCGCCTTATAATATAATAATCTATCTAGTATAAAAATTTTGCAATTGTCAGTTGTGTATTTTTTTTATGCTTCAAAAATGGGTTTGAAAATCAAATGTATTTTAACTTTGGTCAAATACATGATGTTTACTAGTTATGTCGAAAGTGAAATAAATATATGTGATTTACAGTTTTACATAATAACATAATATATAGGCAAGCTTTTTTTCCCCATTTTTATGGTATGCCCCTGTTTCGACTAGAACAAAACTAGTAATTTGGGCTTCTTTTGAAATTTAAAATTCGGGTCACTATTATAAAGGTTTTTATGAACTTCAATTCATTTTGGTCGAATTAAAGATGGTCAATAATCGGCATACAACATTTTGTATATTTTAACCAAGTATAAAAAATCAATGAAAATTTAAATATAAATCACGCCGTAAGCTACATGCATATGTTCATGACAGCAAACAACCACCACTACTGCATGCAACAATAACAACAGTCTTCTTTCACAGCAAATAACTCAAGCTCCAAATTCCACTCCAAAGACAAAACTCCATCCAGCATTTCTGATTCTAGGACTGGCATCTGAGGATTCAGCATCAGCAAACGAACTTCTTTGTTGTGGCTTGCGCTCTCCTAAAATAATTTTCTGTAGATGGAGTATCTAACAACTTTTTCCTGTCATTGCAACTAATATGACATTTTTATCTATTTTGCTATCATAAATAAAAGAATACGAAAGGTAAAATATTTAGATTCCTCCAATATTTCATTTAATACTATTATATAGTCCTAATTTTGTGATTTAATATTACTTATAACAATTTATTTCACAGTTTGAAATTGCGGTATTCTAACCTATTTTTGTTGAATTTGCAGGTTTCATATATGAGTGATTAGAACTACGTACACGCTTAATAAAAGACTAATAATGATCAATTCCATTATTTTTATATAAAAGGGAGCATGAAATGTTCATGTTTTGTCATTTTAATTTCATTAGCTGAAAATATTATTGGTGTTTAAAGAAAATGAAAGTGTTCCTTAATTCGTTAAACGCCAGAAAATATTGATACAAAACGGTTAATATATTTTGTTGTTAGTTTTTTTAATGTAATAACAAAAGATAATTAATTTTATCTTTGTTAATTTGTTGTTGCCTTTACGTTGTGCTTTTATATTGATAAATGTGCATTTAGATATGAAATATTATAACTATTATAAAGGTTTTTATGAACTTTAACTCCTTTTGGTCGAGTCGGCATACAACATTTTGTATATTTTGACCGACTAAGTATGAAAAATCAATAGAAAGTTTAAATATAAATCACGCCATAATCTACATGAAAATGTTCATGACAGCAAACAACCACCACTACTGCATCCAACAATAACAACAGTCTTCTCTCACATCAAATAACTCAAAGCTCCAATTCCCAATCCAAAAACAAAACTCCATCCAGCATTTCTCATTCTAGGACTGGCATCTGAGGATTCAGCATCAGCAGACGAACTCGGCACCGCGGCAGTAGCAGAATTCGGGCCCTTCTTTGACTTCTTTTTTGCTGGTAAAGGCGCCGGTGCCGCAGCTGGTGGTTTCACTCCAAATAGCTCCTCTGGCTTGAGGACATCGTCGACTGAGTAGACTGCGAGCGGGAAGTCGGAGTAAAGCACACTGCTTACTGGTGCATCATTGATTCCCGTTGACACATTCAGCTGTTTCACAGTAAGCATAAGGAGTTAAAAACAAAGAACTGTTAATGACTAGCAATTGTATTTAATTAGTTCTTTTCTATGGATGTTATTTAGTTACTTTTAAGAGATTCTGTCATATCTACCAACAAATTCTTAGTACTTTGTATTATGACTTTTTTTAACTTAAAATAATTTGTTTGACCGAGTCAACAGCCTTATAAAACCATGTGAAACGGAGTTAAAATCACTAAATGCAGTGAACAAATAAATAAATTTTGAAAATACACAAAACCTTGAAAGAAAAGAAGTAAAAACTCTTTGATTTTATTCCAACAAAGGGGGGCAAAATTGGGAAATTCTGACGAGTTTTATGCATTTGGCCTGACGATCTCCCATAATTAATGAAACGTTGGAATAAGAAAAAAATTATGCATCGTTCTTTTCAATTGGGAGCTAACTTATCACTAAAAAGTATTGTTGTAAGTTTCATTTCAAGAACAACCCATCCCATTACGGTCCAAGGTTAATTAGAAAAATATTTACTTTATTTTTGGTAATCGAGAAGCGAAATATTAACTAAAAATTAACATATCACTTTAATTAATTTTTTTAATATCTTAATCTTATACGAAAACGAATTTAAAGAAAAAAATATTAGAAATTAAAATATTTTTCAAATGTCACATATATAGCAATTTGTTTCAGTATGTCCAATAATCTATAAAATAGAAACATATACCAGTGTTAGACGAAACTTGCAAGCCTCGATTGGGATATAGACATATAGTCCTGATCAAGATGGTTTTTTCACGGGAATTCAATTCAATCCAATTCAATTCAATTGATTTCATAGGATTTCGTAGGATTTCGTTGGATCTAATTACACAGGAATTCCAATCAAATGATACCAAATCTATTCATTTTGATCAAGAATTTTCCAACGAAATAAAATAAAATAAAATATCAGGTTAAAAAAATGAGATTTTGATCATGCCATAGTGTATCATATATGACGTAAAATAATTGACTGGTAGCTAGTGTGTTTGTATCCCTAGATTTCAGGGGACAAATTATTGAGCTTGCCAGATTTGAATAGCCCACAAGGCCACACCTTTATAAACCCATGCATTGTCATGTAGCCCACGTGATATCCTGCTAGTCTAATCCGGATCTAGTAGTAGTCAATCACCGCCTCACGAATAAGTTCAGATTCAAGTTCAGGTAAACATTCCCTGCTAGTATATATAATCCGATCTAACGGGTTTATGGGCGGATCAAAACCGTTGGATCAAATCTAAATGGTTTTAAATATTTTTGCTATGGTTTCCATTCAAGGAATAATGAAGCAGTGAAAAAATTAAGTCGTCCATGGTGTACATTAGTGCATGTCTACCTGGTTACTGGAGGTGGTGACGTTCATTTTATACACGCCATCACTTCCCGACGCTTGCGTGTTAATCGGGTTGCTCGCGGTCTGGAATGTGTTAAGACTGTAGAACCGTGGTAGCACATGGTACAGCACCAGCTCAACCTGCTCCTGTGAGGTGAGAGTGTTCAATGTACCGGCTTTAAGTTGGTTAAATGCATTGTCGGTCGGTGCGAAGATCGTTAGACCATCGAAAGAGCTGTTCAACTGGCTTGCGATTTGCGTACTGACTTGGGTCTCCTTAAGCAAGCGCAAGAATGTTGAGTACTGGCTTCCTTTTACTAGAATGGCAGTAAGGTTTAGCGGCTCTGGCGTCGGGCCAGGTGCGACCGGTGCAGTTTTTGCATGGGTAGTGAGAAAGAGGAATGTGGTCAAGATAAGGAATGAAATGGATTGTGATGATGAAGTCATTTTGTGACTTAATGTGTAGTAAGTGTCTAGTGTTTATGTGTGGTAAGTGTATGAGGGAATGAGACTGAGACTCTAAGAGAGCTTTGAGTGAGGTTTTGTAGTAGTATGACTGTATGAGGGGAAGGTGGAGAGAGGTCGGTGGTATGAGGCTATGAGCTGGTTCAATGGGAGACTTGGGAAGGCTGGGACCTTTTTAGGTCCACCTATCGCTTTATTATAAAATCAATGAAAACAAGATATAGATACCCAAATTATCCCAGCCTGTAGGCTGTAGAATGTAGATACGTACTACAGCCTTGGCTTGGATCCACTACCACTATCTATAGGGACATTTTATTTTCTTGTGTTTCTTTTTTTTTTCTTTTTTTCTTTTTGGTGCTCACCTACCATTTATTGCTTAGAACCAATAAAATAATTGATTCAAAATTTTCATTTTTTTGTAAAGAGTGGCTGCTTTCAATTTTAGCCAACTCATAAAGCATTTAAAAGGGCATATAATAATTACAAAATTAGAACGATTAATAACAGGAAATTAATTTTTAATGTTGAATTGGCACAAATTATGCAATTACACACAATCATGGTATACGTGTATTAGTTGTATGTGAGATTATTGATGATATCATCATAAGATTTCACAACATATTCAAACAGAAGAATTAAATCATTGCCTCCAAATATTTTCATTCTAAATTTATGTCAAGGTCATAATCAAGGTGAAAACTAGGACACTTGATTGGATTTTAATTAACCTCATATATTCATATAAGCATTCATCAAGAGGCCAAAATATCAAATAGTACCAAATTAAGTTTTGGGTGCGTAATTTGATAAAGATCCCTCAAGTAATTCATATAAGAGCATTAGTATTTATCAAAACTAAAATTGAGAGGACCAATCTGATACACATAAAAAAGCAATTGCTGGTGATCAAGTTGCGGTGTCACAACTCTCCCAACAGGCCATGTAAGGTGTTTGGATAACTTATTGTCTACTCATTTGTTTTGAAGTCCAATCATTGATTATTAAATGGCATATCCTCTTAGATCAAAGGGATAGCGACGCACAGAAGACTCCGGTTCTGGATCTGAAATATAACTCGTACCAGTTACTATTTGTTTTCCAGTATGTCGACAATACGGACAAGGGGTATGTGCTGTTATTCCTTGACCATAATTGCACTGAGAACTATTTTACAATATATTTGGGAACATGAAAGAATTTTGATATAGTTGGCACTTGACGGTATCTAGCTAGCTAGAGGCTTTTAGAAAAGAGGTTGGGATGCATTTGTTAATGGCTCAATGGTCGGAACTTTATGAGATTTGTTGAGGGGTCATTATACACATTTAATAAAATTTTGTATGGACCGACAATATTATGCAATATTTGATAACTCAAAGGTCCAATAGTAAAAGCTTAGCAACATATATAGCTATTACGTATTAGAATTAATTAGAGTCTGTTAGGAATTATAGATCATCATCAAACAATTTTGAGATTAGTAGTATCGCTCTCCTGCAAAAGGTTGGTGTCGTCAATGTCATATATAAATAATAGATGTAATTAATCAATGAAAATCTAAACACATTGCAACAAATTATGGTCCCAATTACTGACGTCGGGTCCCACCTGCACTGACAGGTGGCCTCATATGACAACAGTATGTTGGACACGTTAGTCAGTAACTTGTGGATCCTTAGAAATGAACGTATGTGATTAGTAGATGGAAGTAGATCAGGGAGGAGCATGCAGCAGTGTTATTATATATTTATTTTCCAATATGTCCAAAAAACTGACAAAGAGGTATGATCTATTGTATCCCTTTAAACTCTTTGAACTGGCGTATAGAAAATAATAATGGAACTGGGTATTATTGTACTTTTTAGAAACATGAAGGGAATAAGATTGAACGGTGTCATTGATAAAATTTCATTAATTTTGTTGAGGGGTCATTGTAAAAATGTTAATAAAATTTTTTTGGACCGACAATATTATGCAATACTTGAGAACTTGAAGGGGCTCTGTAAGCTTTGCAATCATTTAGACTCTTTTAGGAATAATACACCATCGCAATGTTGAACCATTGCACTCCCTCACAAAAGATTTGTCTTGTCAACATCTTTGATGCTATCACTGAAAACCAGAACATATTATTTGTCAGGACTTGTGGATGCTAGAAATCAATGTATGATGTGATTAACAGATTTAGTATAGCCATCGATACACTGTTGAACTGAGAGGAGCATGAAAAAGACAATGCTACTCAACCCATCAATTACTCAATAAAAAGGACCTCTGTTAATTATTTTCCATTTAGCTACTAATTAATATCTTTTTAGCATTAAATGCAACAGTATTGTCTTTGCTTTATTACTAGACTAACACCTCTGCTTTGCAAATTAAAGCAACTAGAATGAGAAGGTCCGCAACTTTCTTTTTTTATTATTCTTTTGTTGAATTTTTAATGATTGCAGAAATTTAACTATTTTAGTGTATCGAGATATTTTATTTTGAAAGAATATTTTCCTCAATTGAATACGGAAACCTGCCCAAGTGAATAGAATAGATCAATAGACAAAGATACCTTTTGATGACCATGATTAAAGCTCCTGTGCATTGTTTAAAATTTGAGATTTATTACTTAAAATGTTTGACTGATGGGCTTATATAGAGGGTTAATGTAGAAGGCAATATCATAATATTTAATATTCATAATTATATATAATATCTTATTGAGAAAGTTTAATATGCACCATAGTGCATAGAGGTTTCTAAGCACCGCAGAATTTTTCGGGGGTAATTTTGTAAATTGACAAATCTCATTTAACCAAAAATAGCATGTTTTGAAAAAATCGAAAAAAAATAGTAATAAAATCTAAAAAATTGTAAAATTTGGTTTCCTATGAGATTTCAATTTGTACATTAGATTGGTTAATTAGATTTGTCAATTTACAAAAATACCTCCGAAAAAGTCCGCAGTGCATAGAAAGTCCTATGCACATAGGGACCGTTTGGATCGCTTAGGAATAAAAGGAATAGATTATTCCTAGGCAGAAAATATTGGAAGGTGTGTAATTTTGTGAAGAGTTTGGATGGTTAGGAATAAATTTTCGTTCGGAATTTGCTATTCTTGCTTATTCCTTACCCATCCAAACAGCCCGGTGTGTTTGGATGAGCATGGAATAAGGAATAAGAATAAGGAATTTCGGTATGCGTGCTTATTCTTATTCTTGTGCAACCTAAACAACACAAAAATAAGGAATTTGGGCCCTTATTCCTATACTAACAAAACCATAGTATAAGAATAAGAAATTTGGATAAGCACGCATACCGAAATTCCTTATTCCATGCTCATCCAAACACACCCCATGGTGCATATTAAACTTTCTCTATCTTATTTAAACAATTAGATTAAGGGTGTGTTTGGCAACGGAATGAATAAGCTTATTCTGAATAAGGCTTATTCGGGATGTTGCCAAACGTCTTTTGAATAAGTCTTATTCCGAATAAGGCTTATTCAAACTCCTTATTCTAATACCACCTCTATGGTGGTATTAGCTCTTATTCGGAATAAGAGGAAAGAGGAGAAAGGAGAGAAAAAAGTTTATTTCAAAAGTTGAATAAGCTTATTCCGGCGGTTGCCAAACACACCCTAAGATATACATATTATCTAGCTATCTACTCTACGTTATTTTCCGGTGAGTTATTGTGTCAGCATTGATTGCAACTAAACTAAAACCAGTGAGTTATTGTTAAATGATCGTGATAATAATAAAACCAGAGTTAATATGACTTAGGATTTCTCAGCAATTAATTGTAGAATTATAAGGCTTATATTCACTAAAATTTCGGCTTAATTATTGCGGCAGCATTGAACTAAATTACTCCACCTTGCTAAATGTTCATGCAAAAACAAGACTTTTCTTTCCTTAGCAATTAATGAAACAATTTGGTGCATGGCTGTTAGAAGAGAACAATCACATGGGTCATCGTGATAAAAGCTATGCTTTTCGTTGTAGAAATACTAATATTATGTCCTTTTCAAACACATGTATCATCTAATGGTGAAAAAAAATGAAATAGAAAAAGTACAAAAAGAGCTACATGAGACAAGAGACTAAGAGTATCTTAAAACCAAGTTGTTTGGTGAAGCAATGTTTGTTATCAAACTGTAAAGTGATATATTTTTCTATACAAGAAGAAGGAAGAAGAAGAAAAAAAAAATTATAAATAATTCAAACTCTTCACAAAGTTACACACTTCCCAATACTTCTTCCCACTTCTTCCTTTCTTTCCTTTTTCCCACACCTATCCAAACGGAGCCTATGATGTGCTTCAGCTAGCTATATATCTTCCATCCAGTAATTTTTTTACAGTTTAAGAACATTGTTATTCAGCCCTCAAATGTCTAAGAAAAAGCAAAACTATCACACTAATTTGTCTTTTCTCATTTTTTTTTTCAACCAAGACGAATTATGTTTATCTTTTTACTTTTGTCAACAATCTGACAGCATCTGAAAATAATTTCCCACTTGCTCGGAGGCTCATCGCTTAGAATATATTTATCGAATACAGAATTTTGGTACTACCATTTCATTTGGAACTTACTCATTAATCCAGGGAACTGACACCAAAGATGAGGTATTATATCATTTCACTTTTTTTCAAGAAAAAAGCTAAATAGTGGCTATCTAGGACGGTATTATATCACTTCTCACAACTTACAAGGAAAATTCATAAAATTTTGGAATCCGAGGAGTTTCAATCATAAAATATGCTAGTCGTTTGTGCCAAAATAGTAAATGTTGGTGCCGCTCCAAACTGTACTTGTATGATCTGACTAAACCCAAAATATATAATTTTAGTGGTACCTGGAAAACTTAAAAGGCTAACAAAGCTTTAAAACAAATGCTGATTTAGTAAAGTAGTGAAGAAGAATTTGAGTGAAATAGAGTACATACAACACCAGAATCTTTATTAACTAGCACAAGAGTGTATAGGACAATTTCAGTTTTGCTGGAAATGGCAAAATAATACAAGGTACCCAACATTTTAAAAAAAAATTCCTTGCAAATTGGGAACAAATGGTAGTTGTCACATGTGCATCCGACCTGGCAAAGGGTCACCATTATCCCATCTGGCGCCGATATTCTTCGTTTATTGACAAGCATATTTCAGCCTTCTTCATATGCTTTGTTTGCTTTCTCCAATTACATCATATGATATGATCTCTCATATTATCTTTTGCTTAGCTGTAAGATGGGGGCCCATGACAAGCAATTGGGTCCCATTATGGCCCATTGGGTCCACTACATAATTGGATTCTCTCTTCTTCTTTTTTCCTTTTTTTTTTAACAGTAGTATCAATTACCAAGAGGTTTTATTAATTATTACAAAGGTAGAGGCTTAGACCCTTGTTTTTCTTCAAAAAAACTATCAAGAGGTTTTCTATTTTTATGGTTGAGCTAGTGTAGGCGCGTTTGCTACCGTTGGATTTGTAGGAGAGAGTTTTGATGGTGAAAATTATTCATTAATATATTCTGTGTATCAAATTAATTAAAGCTCACTCATGCGGCATGCTGCATTCATTTTGTTGGTTTAACAATCATGAGATGAAGAAACTGTGGTAAGGATTATTGTGTGACAGTGATACTGATCAATCGATTTCATTAAAGAAAAATTTGGGACATTTCGCCAAACTTCCAAAACAAAAATAAATAAATAAATAAATGAAAAGAAATATGTTACCTATGTTACAATATATTTGGTACAAATATGTGATTCCGAGTAATTTTTTTGGTCCATTCTTGGGAGGTCCACGTCAAAGTCATAAATGTGATTTTTTTTCCCTTTTTTTTTTATCCCCCCATTGGAATACTTGCAGGACTGTCATACGTGCTTATATATATGAGGAGGGTTCCAATGTCAACATTTTAGTTGCCCCAAATGCCAACATTTCACTATTTGGTTACTTTTTTAAAATTTAAAATAGAAACGTCAAATCCAAACCGGTCATCTTATTTAGTTCAATGACCGATGCATTTTGATATAAGTTTTGTAAATTTTAGAGTTTATTTGCTACTCTCACTACCACAAAAACATGCTTTTGCAACGGGTCATCTGTAACGCTTTTTTTAAAACCCGTTATAGATCTGCGAAAAATAAGCGGGTGAAAAAAAGTGGATCTAATCTGTAACGTTTTTTATAAATTAAGCGTTACAAGTTTTCCATAAAAAAAAAGAAAAAAAATGTCAAAGCTTCTGTAACATTTTTTATACAAAAAACGTTACAGATCTGTAACGTTTTTTATATATAAAACGTTACAGATTATCATTTTCCTTCTGTAACGTTTTTTATATAAAAAGCGTTACAGATTTTCCTGATATTTTTGTTAGGGATTCTAGGTCCGACTCCTATATACCTATCGACTCCTCCTTTTTCCGAAAAATTTCTAAGTCCCCTCTCTCTCGACTCTCCTTCTCGTTTAAACCCTAGCCGACTGCACTCAGCTCTCCTCTCCCTCTCGTTTTTTGGCCGGCCAACTCAAAGCTCCTCTCGACTGCACAAGCCGACCTCCTCTTCTCTCGAAGGCACTCAAATCTCCTCTTTTCTCCATTTTTTTTGCTTTGGATTTTTGCTGATTGATGTTTCGGTTCATTGCAGATTCTTTGAAGGCTCAAACCAGCGACAAGGCAATCGAGCTCTTCAGAAACTTGCTCCATCCCCGTTTGACTCAAACTTGAAAGGTTGCTCAGCCTGACAGGTACATCTCTTCTTTCCCTTTCATTTCAGCACCGTTTGTTTTTGTTTTGCGCCTTATCCAGTGATTATGAAATTGTCTATGTTTTTCGTTTTGTTTTTTTCCTCTCTCTTAAAATAGTGGATTTGCAGTAATCAGGTTTGGATCTGTGAAATTTTCTATTTTTTTCTACATATGTTCCTCTCATTTCTTCGCTTTGGTACTGAAAAAGGTTTGGGATTTTTATGCTTTGGTCATTCTTCAAGAACAACCAGATCAGTTGTTTCTGAAAAAAGTTTGGTGCATGGTACAAAAAGAAAGCTTCGAAGAGATCTTTCTAAAGTACAGTGATGATAAAAGTTTGCTTATTTAAAGTTCAGGCTTACTTAAAAATCACGAAAATTTATTTTGTGCTGCAAATTTGTCTATTTATGATTTTTTTTTCAACTCTAATGTGATTTCTAGCTTTCTATGAAATCAGGCTTATTTAAAAATTTTAATTGTCAGTCGCAGTCTTTGTGGATTTGCATAAAAGGGAGTCCTCAGCGAGGCCAAAAAGCAATGACGATATACTAGAGAATGTGCAACTTTGCTCCAATTGCATATTGCCATATTCTTGAAGCGGTACTGCTGAGTCAGAAGTGAAGTTTTTCAAATAAAATTTATGTCTACAAGGGGCAAATTAAACTGTTCCTAAAAATAAAGAAGCAATTAAGCACATATATCATGCAGTTTAAGTGTTCTTGATTGAAAGATGTTTCAGAGGAATTTAAGGATGATTAATTTGAAATGTATCATGACTCTTGTAAATAAATTGATGTATATTTGTTGAAAATAATTTTTTATTCTCATTTGCATGGCTTGTTTGTTATTTGTATATGAATGTGTTTGATATATATGTGATATTGTGTCTGTGATATGCATATTAATTATATATTTGTACCAGTTTGTACGGCTAGCAACATGGGCTAGCCACAGAATACCTGCTATATAAAAATAATAAAATAATTTTGCAACGTTTTTTTTCAAAAAAACGTTACAGAATCCCATATTCTATAACGTTTTTTTCAAATAGAGCGTTACAGATTTATTCAAAAAGCTGTGTGTAAAATATTAATTTAATAATCTGTAACGTTTTTTTTGAAAAGAATGTTGCAGATCTGTAACGTTTAATTCTTTTTGCAACGGAGCCTACTGTAACGTGTCCATAAACGTTACAGATCCTTTTTATAGAACGTTACAAAATCCCATATTTCGCGTAGTGTCTATCAAGAGGTAGAAAAATAAACGAACCTTATTAATTGTGATATATTTATTCTAATACGTCCATGTTTTGGATTTGATGTTTCTAATTTAAATTTTAAAAAAGTAACCAAATAGTGAAATGTTGGCATTTGGGGACAACCAAAATGTTAGCATTGGAACCCTCCTCTATATATATACATGACAAAATTAACATAGATTGAACAGCATATCAACAAGAGCATTGTAACAGTATATCAACAAGAGCAAATCCTGTGATATTACACAAAGGATACAAGCTCTAAATATAGTAGTAGTGTTTTCTCGAACTTCGCTCCCAAAAAATATTTATTAAATACATACATATATACAATTTTAATATAAACATTTTCTGAAAATAATCTAATGCATAGAAAAGATATCGGCATGTATACATGGCTCAATGCTACATCAATGTAACAAAAAAAATATAAACAAAAATGATAAGAAATCGATCAGGAATTATAAGTGTCATCGGCAAATATACCATCCCAGCCATCGCTAAATACAAAGTGAACATATACAGTAAATAAGGTGAATATATAGACGATCTAAGTGAACACTTACAAACAAATAAGTGTTTTCACTTGTTCAGAAGTTTACATGCATATTCAACTTATTTTCATTGAACTTATTTTGTTTGTATATGTTCACTTAGATCGTCTATATGTTCATTTTGTTTGCTGTATATGTTCACTTTATATTTAGCGATGGCAGGGATGACAAAACTGCAGATGACAGTAATCAATTTCCGAAATCGATTAGCTATAATTTTTCTCTTGAGCATTAAAACAACAAAGCTGTGGGCCTGTGGCCCCATAAAAAAAAAGAAAAAAGTCCGAAGTACAGAACCCAACAAGCCCATTATAGCTCGGCCCAAAATGGCCCGTTTCATCTTGAAATTCCTATCAAGTATCAACATAACTGACGCTGTTCGTTCTCCGCAAAGTTCTCCAATGGCGTTTACAAGACTTCACTCTAGCACGGTACTCTTCTCTCACTTGCGCACCTTCTCTCCTCTCTCACAACCTCATCTAGTTCCATTCTCTTCCCTCTCTCTATCTCGTCTCGCCAATCGACGAACTCCAGTGTCAGCATCTGTCGTCGCCATGGATCAGAATCCAACGGAGGAGATTGAGGCTCCGACGACGACGAGGAGGAAATGGAAACCTTTGTGCCTTTACTACACGCAAGGGAAATGCACAATGGTACGACATTGGTTTTCCTCTCTTAGTTTTGATCTTCATAGTTGGTTGAAACTCTGATGTTGCCTAGGCTGATGAGACTTGTTTTATAATTTAGATGGAGGATGGTTCACACCTTGAGAAATTTAATCACAATTTAGAGCTAGACCTTGGTGTGGATGGTTTTGTTCTGAACAAATTGAGACCCCAGGAGTTGGATTATCTGCTGGTTCTTGACCTTGAAGGAAAAGTAGAAATTCTTGAGTTTCCTGTTGTGATGATCGACACGAGGAATATGAAATTTGTTGATTCATTCCACAGGTCATTATACCTTCTCTTCATTTTTTTGATGGAGTTCCTGTTGTGATTCCTTTCTTTCTGCTATAAGTAGCATGTTATGATATACTATGCAGCTAGTGCCGCGAAATAACTTTTAACCGTTTATTTCCTTTCATCTATTTTGCTCTTGCATGTATTGTGGCTTTTCTTCATATATTGTTTATGGTGACATCTCTAACTGTTTGTTCATTTCAGGTTTGTCAGGCCAACCATGATGAGTGAGCAGAAAATTACACAGTATATAGAAGGAAAGTATGGGAAATTTGGAGTCGACGGGTAATTGTTAACTTATAGTTTCTTGTTGTTCATGAATTGTGATGTTTGAGCCTTTTTTCTCAGGTAGTAACTGTCTTCTTTTATCCCAAATTTTTAGAGTATGGCATGATACAGCCATCCCTTTCAAAGACATGCTTCAGGAGTTTGAGCAGTGGCTTGCACATCATAATTTATGGGAGAAGGTAAACGGAGGGCCTCTTAATAGAGCAGCTTTTGTCACTTGGTTAGTATTGCTTACTGAATTATAGTAAAATTTGGTATATTATTATTGTTCAAAATTTCTGAATCATACGTGCTAGCTAATACAAGGCATGATATATCAGATGTGCTTGATAAACCATAGGTGCTAAAATATCCCGTCCCTTGAACTGAAACATATCAAAATTAGTTTACATTTGTTAATAACTTTGATACCAGCATGAAAAAAGAAATTAATTTTATCTGCGGGGAAAATACAGGAAAATGTATGTTTTACAGCATCAATTATCTATTTTAAGAGCACTTACTCCTCTTTCTGGGGTTAAACTATAGCAGGCTTGCACAGGGCGAGGATCTACATTTTCTTAATTATGGTGTTAAAGACAGTTGTAATAAAATACTTCAGATTGAATAGTGCTAGATGGGTGAAATGTGATATTTTGATTGTTTTGCAGGATATTTATTTTCATGCATTGCAGTGGTACGCATTATGATTTTAGGTTTAGCAAATGAGTGCAGAGGAAAAAGTATTGCTTAGATATATCTCTTATTCTTCTTTTAGTTTAATTTAGTATTGCTTTTATCTGGAGATTGCTTCTTAGAGATTGCTCCTTTTACTATTCAGTGATATTTATTTTACACTGAAGAAAAAGAAAATATTTTTATGGTGAATTTTATTTTATCTTAAAATCCAGTGGAAATTGGGATCTGAAGACAAAAGTTCCAGACCAGTGTCGAGTTTCAAAAGTAAAGTTGCCACCTTATTTCATGGAGTGGATAAATCTCAAAGATATCTTCCTTAACTTTTACAATAGAAGGGTAAGCATATTTCTGTAAATCTCTGTTTTTTTTTCCTTCATGGGCTATGAAGATGAAACTGTAACTGAGTTGATCGACAATTTTTGTATGAAATGTTGAACCTATAAGCGATAACATTGAACGTACTTTTGGAAACTGAGCTGTAAAATGAAACACCGTAATCTTCAAACCGAGCTGAGCCAAATGAAGGGAAGAACAGAAATTTCAAACCAAAATATATTTAATTTAGCTGAAAACCAGATTAATTGAACTATCTAAGTGCCCCTCAATAGTGATCTATGCTTCTTAGATGTAATTATTGAGAATGTCATAAATGGTCAATATGACTGAGAGCACATTTTCCATATGCTTCAAGATTTCTTCTACTAAATTTGCGTGTGCCCTGGCTTGTAAATTCTTTTTTTTTTTTAATTTACATGGGGATCATCTTCAAACCACATTCTTTTTTTTCCCAAATCAACATATGGACTTTTGGGGTGTTTATGAATACATCTAGGCTTTTGAAGGGTTAGATATGAATATGTTCCCAATTTTTTGAATGCTTGATTTTATACTTTCAGGGTATGCTCATTTGTTGAGATTTTGCAGCATTTGAAATGAAATTGCCCCTTCTGCTCAAATGCAATATACATTTGATTATTTATCCCATTTTAGGCAACTGGAATGGCAACCATGATGAGAGAACTACAGATGCCATTATTTGGCAGTCATCACCTTGGAATTGATGATGCAAAGAATATAGTGAGAGTTCTTCAGCATATGCTTTCAGATGGCGCTCTCATGCAAATAACTGCTAGGAGGGGCTCTTCAGAGAGTGGTGATGTGAAGTTTACATTCAAAAATCGAATTTGAACATTTTTTTGCACTATTTGGCTATACAAGCTTAGAGAAAGGGGAAAAACACAAGATTAGTCTGATCCGGAATAATTGGTGAGATTTTATGGCAGATGCAGTATCATCAGACAGATGTTTACTTTCACGATGCATTAGGTATCATTTTGGTAGTTCATGATTCTATGAACGAACTTATGTTGCCTTTTTGCTTTTTGTATATATAACCTTTTTTTAATTGACAGAGATCCTAGAGAAGAGTTATGAGTGGAGTTCCATTTGCTTGTTGTCACTTGTCAGTGTAGTAAGAAAAGCTAGGTTAATTGAGTAAATGCTTTATTGTTGTTCATAATCATAGATGACTATTCTTTTACAAAGCACTCTCTCATTTTTCTTGACATCCTTGTAAGACTGACTCGCTGGCACACGTTGCAAGTGTAATGTTCTGTACATATTCAATGTGCTTTAAACAGAAGGAAAGCTTTTCAAGCAACCAGACAAAGGAGAAAAGGCTCCTTCTCTAGTAATGCTCTCTTTTTACAATGGCCATTTACAGAGAAAAGAGTACTCTAACCAGTGTCTTCTGACATTATTGTAAGTCTTTAGTATCAGTAATTAATGTGGCACTCTGAAACTACACTGTATTGTATAATGGTATAGCAGAATCCAGCCCAATAGGTAAACTCCAGTGATATGCATCAAACCCTTCAACTATTGGCTCCGTACAACCCTTGAACAACTAACTAGTGATGTACAGTTCTAGAAAATTTCGCATCATTGCAGCTAGGGCTGAAAATAGAAGCCGTTTCGATCGTTATTTCGTTTCGTCTAAAATGAAATGAAATGGTTAAGGAATATGGTTGCGTTTCAAAAAACGAAACGGTAAAAGAAACAATGAAACGGTTTCGTCGATGTGTAAATCACGAAAATTTTATCGATTTCGATCGTTTCGTTTAAAACGAAATGGTTAACGAAATTAATAGTTAGTTTCGTCAATGAAATGAAACTGTTAACGAAACATTTGCAGCCAATCCCTTGGCATATCCTCTGACATCAATTAGAGTAGGTAACTAGGCCCGGAAGAAACCATCACAATCTAACCACAGTAAAGCCCAATACAGTGGGCCTAGTATTGTCCACTTCAAACCCTACAATCAATGGCCCATTAAAACCCCTATGCAGCTGCACACAGTAAAGTAAGTAAAACGATCGGTCAAGCTGCAACCTGATATAAACACATTAAATTACTCCCTGCGCTTGTGCACCAACACCTTACATCACTGACACCTGGGCCAGACATCCCCAGCGCACGTAATAAAAGGGGGAATTGACCAAGGTCAAAGACAGAGAAAAGGAAACGTTGCTTTCAAGGGCTCCTCAAAAACGTGCGCCTCACGTGACCTTTCTTTCTAGCGTCGAGCTAAGCGGTTCCGAAAGGGGACCACTGCTGTTTCGTTTCGGGCGCCTTTCCCGTGGCGGATCACGCCACTAGCGTTGCTCGAAGTTCTTATCCTTGTCAGATAGATATCTAAACCATCTCCCGATTCAATCCCAGCAGTTGGTCCATTCCGAGTCCTTGTGGAACCGCATCTTGACGCAGAACCAACGGTGGATCTGGTGAGATGGGGTTGAGTGAGGCGAGCCGTACGGTCAGCGGCTGGGAAGATCCTAAGAGCATCAAAGGACATAAAAGGGACTGTGCAAGTCCAATGAGAAATCACCACGTGTGACCCGTGACGAAGATTGTGGATTTCGGAAGATCTTGTGGGATGGGATGGGAGCAATGTAGTATTTGTATTGTAGTGTTGTCTCTCTCTCTCTCTCTCTAGAGTCTTGACTGTTTGCTGTTACGGCTTCACACGGAGTGTCTACTGTGGAAGTGCGAGTGTCAGTACTTATTTTAGGTCCATTTGGAACATTGAGAGAGAGAAATATAAGATTTTTTTTAAAAAAATAACCACAGTGATAAAATATTTTATGAGAGAATTTAGGGGGAAAAAAAGGATGGGTACGTCTTTTGTCGAAGGATTTTTGCACTTTTTAGATTACATGTTAGGAAACCTACTCACTTCTCAACTGGTTTCGTACCAAATTAGTAATGCATGGAAAAATAAGTGTACAAATACCAAATAAATTGTAATGTGTTTTTAAATGCAAGTATGCAACACGTCTGCAATTAGCAATCTTGACAATGAGTTTGTATATAATAAATAATAATGACTATCATTTTAGTATTGAAATGAAATTACTTAAAGCAATTACAGTCATTGATGTTAAATCGGTTTGCACATACCAATTAATATAACCACAAGTTATTTGATGAGGCATCAAAAGAATGAAAGTCACTCAAGCCCATCTAAAATTAGCTCAGGATCGTCAAATTAGGTGACAGATAAAAAAAATGAGAAATAATCGATGGTTTTGTACTTTTGTTTAGTTTTTTTAAGAAAATGTTCAACAAACCATAGTTTTTTTCAATCGTTGTAATGTCCTTGCAAACTTCAATACATTTTTTTTTTTTTGACGGGATTAAAAATGACTTATGACTTTATGAGCCATTATGACATATTTTATCAATTGAACTTTATTTTCGTATTTAATACGATAAGCGAATATTAGGTATCATTTTATCTTGAATCAGAGTTTATTATAAAAACAAGTTTATTCTCCTCTTAAATTGAAGATTTCTCTAAATATGTATTTATGAAACTCCTAAGTCCAATCATGCTCTAATTTTAAAACATATATTTGGATGTATATTGAACAAATATAGTAATTTTTTAATTGTTTATTATATAACGAGAACCACTCAATTAGAAAAAGAAAAAGAAAATCAGACAATGAAACATTACTATTTAGTATTTACCCATGTCCTTTTTTTTCTTTTATTTTTTGCTAACTGTCCATAGGCTTTTCCTTTTTTTTATTTTAATAATGTGGTTTTTTTTCCCCTTTAACTGTGGTGAACCAACCTCGGTGTAGATATGAATTAGTGGAGTCCAGCTGTACCTCTGACTCTTAAACTTGAAGACAATCTTCTTTTTAAACTCTGAAACCTTATACTACTCTTTCATCACTCTCAAGAACACAGCAGCAATTGTTTGGACACAAAAAGTCCTCTTTTGTATTATCCAGGGGCGGAGGGAATAGGGGTGCGGGCACTGGCATTGACCCCCCCCCCTCCCGTGATTTGTAATTTATGTGAGATATCTATTGAAATATTATGATTAGCTCTACTAATTTGATATTCAGCACCCCTACCAATTTGATATTCATCCCTTCGTTCAAAGGGTCTACAAACTCAAAATGTAAAGTCCAACTATTTATTTAGAGTTCTGATGCTTGTACATATTTGTAAAGTGCATAGGATATTGGACATATTTTAAAAAGAATAAAATAGTAATTTACACATAGGAGGCTAAGCTGCTGAGCATGCATGGAAGAGCTTTCTTATTTTCACATTTTGCATGTAGCAAGTTACAAGACTCATAAAATAATTATATTTAATGACCCGCTACAAGTTGGGATAAAAAGATAAAATGTAACAATCTTTTATCCAAAGTCACATGCATGAATAAGTACATAAAAATAATAAGTTTGGTTGACCGTAAAGAAAATCGGTAATGTACTTTATATAATAATAATAAATAGTTCTTTATTTTTATCTCTTCATTTTCTCTTGCGCCTGCATCTACCATGACGATTTAATTTACTTTCATCTCAACCGCTAAAATTTTTTCTCCTCTCTTCAATGCAATCTATTGACGAGCTAATTTGAGCTATGAGAACCAAAATTAAACTTAGTGTTTAAGCTTGAAAACTGTCGGTCGAAACCAGTTTTGTGCTTCTGCGCCTTAATCTCAACTCTCGAGCTTTCCTTACCACTTAAATTGTCCCCCCGTCCTCCAATCCTGGCTCCGCCGCTGGTATTATCTGATCCACACGGGACCAGCGCTGCCATGCAGTCTGTCAAGCGACGAATGACGAGTACTTCTTTTTCAATTTCTTTCCTTTTTTTTATTATTCTCATTATTCAGATCGACCTTATCGGACTCGGATTGGCGGTAACCTAACCGGAAGTGAGGTAGCCAGTAACAACTAGACATTGGCCTTTTAAGAAAACTTTATTCTTTAATAATCATCCCCAATCCTATGAAGATGTGCATTTTGTGTTTCTTTTTGGGCTTTCTCTGTCGTTATTCGGAAAATCAAAAAGTCCAGTCAAAGTCCTGAAAAAGGCATAGCTTAAAGGTTACACAGTGTACTCAAATTCTTAATTCCAAAATTATGCAATTCAGTCCTTATACTTTCACTTTTTTATTTTCTGTTGGTCCATTCACTAATAAGCTGTCTATACTACTAACACTGTTTATAATGTGTTAGTAGTACATGTATGTATTATTTTGATATAGTTAATTAATTATATTTATAATATAAGAGCAGTCATTGAAGCCTCATGTGCAAGGCCACAAGCATACAGCCTTTTTGGAACTTTCTACCGGTTCCTTTTGCATTGTACCATGCCCCCCATGTGAAGAGCGCCTCCAGCTCATTCATTCATTCTCTGTACTTCATTAAACCCTTCTAAGTTCTAATTATACTCATAATCTCGTGCCTAAATTGCTATTTGTGTGACTCATCCCACTTGGATGACGCCCACCATTCTCTAATCAGAAAGTGTAGTTCAATTTTTTTTTTTTTTTTTTTTTTTTTTTGTGGAGAGAGAGACACAAAAGGCTCCAACAACCAACCAGTGCCATAACCTACGGAGTACATAGTACATTGTGGGTTTGATTAATACTGAGCTTCAATTTATCGTGGCAAATATATATTGCAAAATGGTGTGGTGAGTCGTTAACATAATGGCATAAATGTATCAGACACTTGCTACACGTACAAGCGTATAACTATCCTTGCATCTATTAGATTGACCAAAATGACCAAGTATATATTTTATTGTAAATCTGTAATGTGTAAGTACTTAATATTATTATCATTATTTTGCTGTTATGTTCGGAAGGACTGTCAGAGTGTCAGACTAGCTAATAAACAATCTTTGAGGAATATTGAATAATGTATGCTTTAATAATAAGTTTGTAAACGAGACGGACATATTTGTTTCGTCAGTATTTGTATCTGCATAGTAACCATAAATGTTTAATATTATCTGTATTTGTATATGCTCCGTATCAGAAAATAAAGCAGATAAAATATTAATTTGGTCTTTAAATTGTCAGAATTATATATATGGATATCCCAACTATTTCAATTTGAAAAAAAAACAAACTGTATAAATATCTTTTGGCATGTAAGTGGTGACTATAAAATCATCGAAATTACATCTGAATCTTAACTACTAATGTAACGTGAATATCAATTTATATAAAAATATTATCAATAAAATTTGTTATTCCATTATTGTAAAATATTTATTCCATTATGTATATATGCATATTATGTACGTAGGACGTATCCGTGGCTGTCTAATTTGATACGAATACAAATATACGATATAGTGCTAGGCTATTAGCAGTTTTTTAGATAAGAAAGTGCGTTGTTATCGGTTAAAGGAATACAAAAACACACATTAAAGGGTATACGACCAAAATCAGTCTTCAAACACCTCATAAAACCGTGCTTTGAATTTGTTTTTTTGCTTGGACCGCAAGTGTTGCTGGAATTTATGGGAGAGTGTCACTATGTAGTAACTTGTGTCAAACAAGCGGCCTTCCCAATAGCAAGCTGCTTCTGTGTTAAAAGGGTGCATAACTTAAAGGGTGCATAACTTAAGTTATGTATCCTTAAGTCATCAAACACCTCTTACATAAGATGCCTTAAGGGTACATAAGTTATGCAACCTAAATAGGTTGCAAAAGTTATGCATTGGTCCCCTTTAATTTTTTTTCCAACAATACCCCTTAGAAATAATTAATAATTATATTTAATAATCTATAATAATTAATAAATAATAATATTTAATAAGTAATAATAACTATTAAAAAATCATAATTAGTAATAAATATTAATTATTATAATTAATAAATAATAATATATAACAAGTAATAATAATAATTAATAAACAATATTGATTTATTATTAAATAATTAATAATATTTATAATATTTAATTAAAATAATTAATAATATTTCATAATAATAAAATTATTTCTTATTATCATTAATAATTAATTTTTATAATAATTAAAAATTAATTAATATTAATTAATAAATAATAATACTTAATAAGTAACAATAATTATTAAAAAAATCATAATTAATAACAAAGATTAATTATTATAATTAATAATATTTAACAATTAATATTAATTAATAATAATAATTAATTGAAGATATTAATCAATAATAATTTTTATTATAAAATAAATAATAATATTTAATTAAAAGTAATTATTAATATTTCATAATAGTAAAAATGATTTATTATCATCATTAATAATTAATTTTTATAATAATTAATAATTAACAATAATTAGGTCACAACATATAATACATAATACTAATTCAAATTTAAGGGCATTTTAGTCTTTTGACATGAATATATGCATGCATTAAGTTAGTCATCCTTACTACACAACCAAACATCTATTACATAACACTACATAAACATTTAGGCATCCTTAAGTTATGCAACTCCTTACTACACAAACAAACGCCCTTAGAACTTAAAAAAGCTCTCAGTCTCTCTCTCTCACGCACACACATGCTACCTATTTATGTCATGGCGAGAAGATGCTTAAGAAGTACTTGTAGTTTATGCGCAAATTATAATAATGTACGCAATTCAGTTAGGTCTAGACTAAATAGCTAATTTGGATTAAGAGACAATCTAAACAGTCTAGGATTAAGGGCTTATTCCGAATTAAAGTAAGATTAGTTAATCTGACTAGATGTTAGAATAAGGAGTGAGATTAAGATTTTGATTTGTTAAACGGTCAAAGATAAAACTCATTGTTATTCCTACATCATCCAAACAAAAATCTTTATTCTAAGATTAAGTTTATTCTTAAGAATTTGAGACTAACAATTTTAATCCTGAATAACTAATCCTACTCTTATTCTCATAAGATCCAAACAGAGCCTTAATTAGTTAATTTACTGAAATATAATAACACTATCAGAAGAAAATTAGTTGGTTCTAGACAGGGGCGGATCCAGTGGTGGGGCGGGTGGGGCTAGAGCCCCACCTACCGCCGTCGAGCCCCTGGAGCTCCTCTTTAGCCTCAACGAATTTTTTCTGCCATTGGAGCACTCAAAGGTGGGGCTGAAGAACAGAAAAAGAGAAACAGTTCGATCAAATGATTCATTAGAGCACTCAGCCCCACCTAAATATTTTTCCTAAATCCGCCACTGGTTCTAGATTCTATTTCGGTTAGTAATGTATGTAATGTAATATATGCGATGAATAGTGAAGTGCTTTTGTCTTCCCACCTGCCAATCGTGCTGTTTTGACCACCAAACCAACTATCCATTTTCTGATTCTGATTTTGATTCGCTTGGTTTGGAATTTAAGTCATGGTCTGGTACAAGCTGGCAATTCTTACCTAGACCATACACAGTTACACACAGTCATACACTGGTTGCGTTGTCCAAGTGGTTAGTGGAGCCAGCGTTTAATTAAGATTCAAGATATGCAAGTTATTATTATATTTCATTTTCCCAATGGAGCAGCAGTAGAATCTAATCTTTCCTATCTAGCTATTTGCATGAAAAGAAGTAATATCTAACATTTCATTATTAATTGTTTTTTTCTTTTTCTTTTTTTGTTTATGAGAGTGATTATTTATCGTATAGGTGCAAAAACTAACAGAGCTAGGCCAGTAGGGTATAGGGTCTCAAAGGCTTTAGCAGACAAAATAGGCATACAGCAGATCATTGTTCATTGATTGCATAGGGGTACTGCTACAAGGAGTCAAGGACTGCTGTGCTGTTTTTCAAAAAAAAAAAAAAAAAAAAAGGACTGCTGTGCTAAAATTAGTTAGGACTATTAAAATATTTGAAGGAAAGAAACAGCAAAAAAAAAAATAATAATAAAAAGATAATAAATAAAAATTAATTAATTGGCACAATTTTTGGTCGTTCTGTTTGTGTTTTACGATCAATTGATGATATCTACAAAATGGTAGTGTGCTGACATATATTACAAAAGGTTTTTTTTTGTTATTTTTAAATTCTAGGACAAAAACGAAAAAAAAAAAACTTAATCTATGTCTCCTTTATTTCGAAGCCCCGTCTCCATTATCCCTAGAGTTTTCCTATGCAACATCTTACGTAAAATTTAATCTACTGGAAAACTTCCTTTCAAGTATGGCAACCAAGTTATATATGGACTTGTCATGGACACAAAAAATTTTATTTGGGCTTGTAGAAGGGAAAGGAAAATATTGTAAGCAACTGCTCTTAATTGTTGCTTTTATTTGTTGCTTTCGATCTCAAATTTGAGACAAATGAGTTTGCCAAAAATAAAAATAAAATAAAATATTTGACACAAAGGCATTTAGATTTTATGAATTATGAACTAGGCAACTACTCCTTAATTAATATACGCATTGATGTCGCAGCGACGCTAAAAAAATGTTATCTTCCAAATCAATGTATGCATTGATCATATTATGAACTTATAACCAAGGAAATACTCCAAACTTTTCTATAAAAAAAAAAAATGAGTCAGTAAAAACCAGAACGATAAAAAAATGCGTTAAAATTAAAGAACCAAAACAGCACAAGTTTTTCTTTGAAAAATCAGAAAACAGTAGAATGCATTAATTAAAGATTCGAATTTGACATCCAGAATCCAAAATTTCCAGTCCCATCTTCAGTGAAAATTTGGCTAACAACCAAAATATTGAATTGATGGGACACCCCGGACCCTGGAGTTTGGATGTATACCTCTCATTAAATATAGGAATATAACTCATGTTACCGACGGCTGTCCATGTGTGGTAGTGTGCGTTAAAAATTGGCAAAAAAGTGAGCCAAAAGTTTTACTTTGACTTCACCTCCAAATTTGATTCGGACTTTCATGTTACTGCTCAAGTCTTTGTTTCAAATCCAAGCATGGTAAATTGTTGGTAAAGTTTCAATATGAATTATATTCGTATTAATTTTCCTAGTAGCACTCTTGATAGATATATGCAAAAATTAAACTATTGTTTGATGATTTAATTGCATGAAAGTTTATAATGAATGTACCATTTATGTCCGTGATGTTTTAATTTTTCTTCTTTCTAACGTAGCTTGATAAAATTTTTTTTGAGAGTTAGTATCTTGGTATACAATTTATATTGTCGAAACAAACTATTTAAAATTATTTTCATATTGTATTCTGATTATGAATTATGATATGTCGAATTTTGATTTAATTTTAAATTTTCTATCATGCAATTATGTGCGTACTTAATTTGAACCGGTAGAAAATAAAATGTACACATTTATCACTAGCTAGACTATTGTATATCCTATATCGTGTCAGATTTGTTATCAGCTAGGTAATTTTCTCTTCTCAGTTTTTAAGGTTGCTTCAAATAAAAATATGTTATGAAGCTTCAATTTCATTAGAATATATTTTCTAAAAAAAAAATGATGTTCAACATTTGAAGACTTGATATTTTATTGCACACGCGTTCTCTTTCTTCCATGTCTATAGATATATATATATATATATATTTTTGCCATAGAGAATTATATATCCGTCATATTTCATGTCGCCAAATAGATAATAATTAAACACATAGCTATCAACAAGTGATGATCAAACAATATCACCACTTACTACAAGAAGTGAACCCAAAAACAATCAATCAATCAATTGGCATCATGACAGAATTCCTAATCATGTCAAAATTTCCAATCAATGGACCCAAAACAGGAAGACGACACGGAGCGCTTGACCAGAAGCGGACCGGACCGCACAGGAGCCCGAACCCTTTGGATTCGCTTTGAGACAAAAATGTGGGATCGAGCCACTTAATTCTGTCCCCTTTTCTTTCTACCTCTCCCATAAGGCCATAGGGACCCCACACTTTATGCCATCCCTTGCATCCTGACCTATTTCACTTTTTACACTCTACCCCCTCGAAATTTATATTAAAATGTAGCCTTTTCACCTATGTTTTCTCTGTATTTGTGTTCATGATTAAGCATTTAAGCCCTAAGTTTTTTTTTTCTTAGTTGTTTACTATTCTATATATTTAACTATTTTTGTCTGTCCCCTAAGCGATGCTCTGATGCTCACAATCTAATGATTAAGTTTCTTCTTTGATTTTTTATTTCTCTGCAAAGGATTTTGAGACATATTTTTTACTAATGGATCATATGGCAAAATTTTTTTTAGGAGAATAATATGTAGTGTATACTTTTCAATATGTGAAAATTTATGACGATTAATTTTAGTATTTTAAAATTAATAATCTTGAATTATTCTTCTGATAATGATATATAATGTTTTTGCTTTAATTAAGTATCGCTAAGTATATATCACAATTGGTAAACTTTAATTTTATTTTAATTAATTATTATTTTAGTTTTGTTGCATTCTCCGTTATCCAATTAAATAAACCTCTAAAACATAACAGATTGATATTTTGTTTCCGACTAAAATCAGAGAGAAAAAGTATTTCCTTTTTTTAACAATACAATAAGTAATAACTAAGAAGAAAGAATACAAACGGAACAATAACTTCAGCAAATTATTGAATGTATTTTTTAATATAATTAAATTAAAAAATAATTTTATGCATCAACTCCTAATATTTATTATTTTACATTGTCACTTTCATATAAACTTATTAAATGCGGGAGCTAGCTATCCAGCTCAATTTAGCACCTGATGTTGAGTTTGTCGACTTTCATCAAAAAAAAAAAAAAAAATGTTGAGTTTGTCGACGCTCACTTCTGAGTGTTAATTAAGCAGGTGTACCTTGTACGACTATTTTGTAACAAATTTTGGGTACGTAAGAAAAATTGTACAACTTAAGACCCTAAAATAAATTTAGAACTTCACGCTGGTACAATCGACAAAAAATCACAAAAGAAAATATTAAACACTTTTCTTCACTATCCTCTTTCCATTTCCAAAGGCCTCTTCTTGCTGGGAGCTCACAAATCACAAAGGAGCAAGCTCTACTCCACTCCTCTATACCTCTTTCCACCTCTTCCATTTATCATAAATAAAAGAGCTCCGAAAATTCTCAAAATGAGACGAAAAAAGAGCTCTTCTTCCACCTCGTCTTCTTCAATGGAGACTGGAGAGCGCCAGTCGCACTCGCACCGCTCCGCCAGTGGAGGCGGAGGCAGCGAGCTCTTCATTTGCTTCACGTCTCGTCCCTCCGCTTCGTCCACGTCCGCCGGCGCGGCGGCGCCGTCTCTCTCCGCCTCTCTCAGTCGCCGCCTCAAAACCAGTGGCAGTGTCAAAGGTGCGCAATCTCCTATGTTCACGGCTGTAGTAGGTGGTCGGCGCAACAAAGGCAACAGCTTCGAAACGGCTGAGCCTTCTTCCCCCAAAGTCACTTGCATTGGTCAAGTTCGTGTCAAGGGTCACAAGAGGCGAAACAAGTCGAAAGTTGCCATCTTGCGATCGAGATCTACGCGAGTTGTGGGTGCCGAGGCGAGTTTTAGGAGAGGAGATGAAATGGGGAGGGAGAAGGAGTGCTTGCCTGGAGGTAGGAATCAAGGTTGGGTTTATCAGATCCCAGTGAGTATATGTGAAGCATTGAAGGCTGTCGGATCCGAGTTCAATTGTCTTCTGCCGTGTAGTGGCCGGTCGTTCTGTTCTTCCTCCAGTGCTAAAGTGAATGGAGAAGGGACGAAAGCGAAGAGGCGGGGATCTTGCGGGGCTGTGTTCGCGCGGTGGTTGATGCTTCAAGAGAGCGAGGAAGCGAAGAGAGGTCAGGAACTGGAGGTGGAAGAGGAGGTTGAGATGGCGATTGATATGGAGATGGAGAGGAGGAAAGGAGAGCTTGAAATGGTGGTGAAAGAATGGGAAGAGAAGAGGATTGAGGAGTTCGAGGTCGAGGTGGCGAAGAAAGAAGAGATCTTAGTTGTTGGAGAAGAAGAAGAAGGCAGGATTAGTGTGTGCATTCCTCCAAAGAATGCTCTTTTGTTGATGAGATGTAGATCGGACCCGGTTCGAATGGCAGCGCTAGCAAACCGACTGTGGGGCTCGCCTGTCAGGAAGGTTCATGTGCAAGAGGAAGAAGAGAGGGATGAACAAGAAGAAGAAGAGGAAGAGGAGGAAGAAGATGGGGAGTTAGGCAGTAGTGTACAGAATAAAACTGCCGTCGTTGAAGGAGAGGAGAGGGAAAGAGAATGTGAGGTTCTTGTGAGTGAAGAAGCCTTGTGTGAAGCAGTTTCAACGGATCTGGAAATGCAAGCAGAGGTAAATGATCAAAATTTGGTTTTCAGTTCTGATTTGGGGGAAGGGGAAGATCCAGTTGAATCAAATCTATCTTCAGAGAAAATTGGAGATGATCAATGTATAGATGAATCGGAGAAAGGTAAAGAGTGCAGCCATGGTGAAGTGCAAAAGGAGGAAAATGAGGCTATCTCAGAGGAGCCATCACATTCCAATATAGAACCACTGGATGTAGGGAAGAAAGCAATTGAAACCGAAATTCAGCAAAAGGAAGCAGAGGAACAAACAGAGCAGCTCAAGGGAAAGAGGTCTACTAGCTGCTCTCCGATGAGGATGAAAGAAGAGAAGAAAGGAAGGCATTACAAAATGCGAAGGCAGTGTAGTGCCAAAGGTGGGTCTTCTTCGAGGGAGAAGGAGGGGAGGCGGCATAGCTTCTCTAGCGAGGGAGAGCCGAGGCGGTCTAGCTTTTCGAGCATGAAGGACTCACGAAGATCAAGCTTCTCCATGGAAGGTCGCCGGTGGAGTTTCTCCATTGAACGAGAAGATATCATAGTAGCAGCGCAAGGTAAGTTGTCAAAGGGTTCAGATAAGAGAAAGGGCTGCTCTCCTGATACTGAGCTAGAAAAGGAGAATGTAGAGGCTGATAACAAACAAGAGAAGATTGGTTCAACTAAGGAAACAGAAGGCAAAGAGATAGTGCATCTGAAAAGAGAGGAAACTGGGAAGATATGCGAAAAGGAAATGGAGGTGAAGGTAAGTGAGAGGAAGAAGAAAAGCGGTGAGCTGCCTGATTGCCTCCTGCTCATGATGTATGAGCCAAAGCTGTCTATGGAGGTGTCAAGGGAGACATGGGTGCGCCCAACCGATTTCATCAATTGGAAATCACACCGGCGCCAGAATCAGCCAAAATTGAACGCTGCCAGTGAAATGAAAGAGAAGCCTGATACTGAGAATACTGCAAGTGGAGAAGGTCAGAAAGACGCACAGAAGGATACACAGGCAGTGGAAGCAGATAATCAGGACTCTCTACCGCCAGCCGTGCCTGCCCTTCTGCCTTCTTTACCTCCTGTGGTGTCAGCAACTGTGGTAAAAGGTACTGAACAAAATGTGAAGGTTGAGTTGCCGGTGCCGGCTGAGGTACTGTATGCACCATTTGTGCTTAAAAGATGTAAGTCAGAGCCCATGAGGTCTTCAGCTCGGCTGGTGGCTGATGCGTGCTTCTGGAAGGAACGACACCGGCCAATCGGTGCTACTGGTGTTGGGTTTTGAACAGAAGGGTAGTTTTGTCTTTTTGATTGATGTAGGAATAGAGAGGTTTGATTGTGTGAATGGCATGCTTGCAGGGTGTAATGTGCAATACTACTTTACTGCTTGAGCTTGTTTTCTTTTCTCTGGGCTTGTCACTGTTCTGTAATTTGGAAGATAATAATCGTACTTTGGTTTGTCAAAATTGTAGTGAAGTACAGAGAGTAATAGGGATAGATGTAATATGCTTAGTTCTATTTTGTTTTCATGTTCATCTCATTTTTGGTTTTCTTTCACCGTTTGTTTGAAGTTCCTCACATACATTCTACTTTCTTTTGTGCAAATGCTTGGACATTGGTAGATTTATTTTGTTGCGACTATAACAATTAGGATCAGAATCTCCCGGTTTCTTGTTTTGTTTATCTAATTCTGCACACAATAATTGTACTTGGGCTGTAATTTAGCCTAATTAGGGAAATTTGTAAATACATGTTTTCCCAGCCTGTTTCTTTGGGTCAGCGGTTGGTCATCGGTTTAGACAAAAAAGGATTACTTCGCAATTTACAATGTGAAATTAGTACATCTAGATAGCCGTTATAGTATCACTCTAAATTGCTACTTTTTGTTTGGATGTGACTGGCTTATCCATAGCCAAGGACTAATTAGCGGAAAAAAGAAAAAGGTTCACTTTTTTAAGCATGTTTTCTCCTTTTGAATCTGGTACGAACCACAAGCTTGGAGCAAGGTTTGCACGCTTGTAAGTGCCTCTCCACCATCATTTGTCTCAACTCTCAACTTTTTATAAAGTTCTATAGGTATACGTACTCCCGGTTCAATTTGTTCAATAATCATACTCGAATTTGACAATGAGTGGCTCATAAAACATGTGATTCTATGCCGGAAGATTTTTTCATGCATGGTTAGAAATGAATGAAGGGGGCGTTTGGATGGGTTGGGAATTGGGGGAATAGTCAGTTCTAGGCATAAATTTATTGGGAAGTGTGTAACTTTGTGAAGAGTTTGGATTGTTTATAATAAATTAAATTCCGGAATTTGCTATTCTTGCAAATTCCGAGTTCATCCAAACGGCCCCGAAGATATTAGTGAACTTGTTCTCTAAAAGTCAAGATGATGAATCATGACATTGGATTTCAATACTTGATAATCTAAAGGGAATCTTACCTCCATGCTGTCTGGTCTAATTCTAGTTCCTATAAAAGTAAGATTTTTGATTGGGAATAATTTTTCTATATTAAAACAAAGGAAAAATTTTCTTTTCTTCAAAGAAATAATGCTTGTGCTGCATCTTATTTTTCTATAGTTCTTCCATTTCATCATGGAACGCACCTTGAAGTGTATGTTTCATTGTTCCTTACATGACTCGAAGTTTCATTGGTCCGAAATCAATGGTCCTTGATGCATAAACTATGTATGAATCCAATTGTTAGGCTATACATCTGTTCCTAGTATGCATATAAATTTAATTTTGAGTTTTTGAACTAGTTTAAAAATTATTGTTAAGATTGTTGAAATAAGGATTATCAAATAATTTCGTTGCCATATAAAAAAAAAATCTAAGAAAACTAAACTAAATACATAACACTATGCTGACTTGCTGGCTAAGCAGAGCAAAGACTCCTGAAAAGGTCGAGCATAATTGCAACTGGTGGGTCTAACAATTTGATCAGTCACCTAATCCATTAATGGTTTTAGTACAAGATGATTATGACTATCCGGATTATTGGTACAGCCTTAGATTGCGCCATTTGTACCTTCTTGTTACTTTACTCAAGGAAAGAATGCTTTCTTGTTCGGTTGCTACGGAGCTCATGGGGTTACCTTTGCTTGATTACACTATTATGCCAGAAAGGCAGTCTTAAGGGTCCTTTACATTATTGGATTGTCATTTGCAAACATTTTAACCAAATACATTTAGGTTCTGTTCTAGAAAACTAGAGAGATGTGTAGGGAAAGGATGAAGATATGTGACCAGTTCGTTCAATATCCATTTACTTGCTCCACAAATAAGTTTAGATTAAAAAAAAAGAAAAAAAAAACGAGAAAAAAAAAGAGACTCATTTTCACCAGCCTACTCTCAATTATTTACCCAATTTGGAGGTAGCTCCTTTCCTATTCATCTCTTTCCTCTTCCTTTTTATGTTAAAAGTTTTTTTTTTAGAGGAGGCTTGATAGCGGCTATCAAGCAACTTTTTATGTTAAAAGTTGGGGAACATATCCTTTGATATGCAGTTTGCCAGTGGGCTCACATATAAGGGATTAAAATATGGGCTAGTGTTAAACGAAAAGCCTGATTCTAGAATGCATAGCCTTTAATTCTTTCGCTAGTTTGCTACTTTAGAAGGGCTTAAGTTAGGCCTTTTGGTCATTATCTATACAACTATATTTATTTGCATTGATCTTTAATTCTTTCACTATATATTTGCAAATTGGGCTCCAACATCAGGAATTAAAATCTCGGCTGGTGCCCAATGAAAGCTGAGTTTACGAAACATAGTCTCTTATTGCCAATATTTCCAGTTTTAAATTCACTAATAACCGCTTTTGCTAATTTATTACAAGGGCTTAGGTTAGGCCTTCTGAGTTTGCAAGAATAAAATAAATTACATAGCGTTAACTTTAACGTTAAAATGTTGAAATTGCCAGCTCATGAACTAGCTTTTATTGTAACTGAGAAACCAACAAAATTACAATATTACTCTCTACTGAGCTCTGATCTGCTTTACATTTATTTCTTAAACACAACTAGGAAAAATATAAAACCAGGAGCTTCTCTACACAAGACACTGCAAAATTTCTAACCAAAGGTGAATTGACAAATTCTGTCGTTCACATGCATCTATCTATACAAAAGACAATACTTGCAATGAGATTCAACTATTGCGAAGAGTCTGTACCATTATCTGAAGTCTGCTTCGAATCACTGTTTGTAGAGACCATATTATTTGCTGAGCTTTCTGAGGGAGGCACAATGTTCAACTGTTCATCATCTTTCTTCAAGGTGGATTTAGTGGAATCAGTATCATTGTCGGAATTAGAGCCAAAGGCAAGCTGAAGAGCGTAGAGCATTAAGCCAGCTGAATTAATTCCAAAAACAAATGTGGCCAAATAACACAAGCCATTTACAATTGTCCTGCAAAAGGAACAAGAAAAACTTAATCTCAAGTCAATCCACACTTTTGATTCCATACCAGTAAGAGTCTTTAGAATCATCAAAGGAAGTGAGAGACCATTTAGAAAGTACAATGGTGTTTGTTTGTGGTCCAATTTCCATACTCAGGAACAATATTTAAATCTAGACTTACTTCCAGACGTACCAAATAGGCCTAATTATTGCTTGAATTTACTTCAGGCACACACCATAAGCTCGGTTACATTAACATTGCTACACTTGTATCAGTACTGCTTAGTATCACAGGCATTGGAGCTTGTGGTTCTAATGATAGAACAAGCTACATGTCTAAATGAGTAGACGACCAATGGAAAATTGAAGTCATAAATTTACCTTATTGTAATTGTTATTTGTCGTACCTGCAAAAAGAGTGAAACAAACTCTATTCGATTATCACACTTCAATTATTATTATTATTATTATTATTATTATTATTATTATTATTATTATTATTATTATTATTTTGATTGAAATTAGTGCTGAGACCAGGTCAAGCTAAGGTAAAAAAATGCAAAAAGAAAAAAACAACAACAACAACAACAATGCAATAAATGAATCTTAACATTGAGGAAAACAATCAATGAAGGAACAGGTACACAAGCCTATACCTCTCCCGAATAATTGATTGGTTACTGTTTTGGTCACTGCAATAGACAGTACAGTAATACTTATTTACAATTCTAAAAATTGCTAGTTTGCTAATTCTTTGCTGAAATGGTCAAGGAAGAATCCTGCCAGCTATTAAGCTATATATATATATTATTAAAAACTCCAGAAAATAATGACTTCAAGATACCCTAAAAAACATTAAAATATGATTTGTACCCTTTCAAAAGAGAAATATCTTGCATGGCCCTTTTATAACATCAAATTATAACCCTAAAATGTATTGTAAAGTACCAAAGTTTCCAGGGAATGCCATCCTTTTGTACAGGTAAGGGGTGGCAGCTCAGGCATTTTTTTTTATAAACAAAATGGGAAATATAGGTTTAAAAAGGACAATATAGGGCCCTGACTTTCCTTCTATTCCAGGAATATTCATTTATCATTGTTTTGCAAGTGTACATATGAAGTTTCCCCAAATATTTAGTCAAATGATCCAAAAGCTTATATCTTGCAAAAAAAAAGGACCAAAAAGAAATAAAACTAACTAAGAAATTGTCTGAATATCTTGGCAATAAGCTCCAACCAATTGTTACTGAATTATTAGAATTGCATTGCTCTTACTCTCTAAATTAGAAAGAACAAACTAGCTATCGAGTAAAAGTTCTACATGTTACAACTTGACTAGCAAAATTTAGTCACTCTAACAAGATTAAACAATAAACTATATTAAAACAACCAGAAATGAAACTTTTCAAAATACATGAGCAAAACTAACCGAGAAGTTATCTGAGATAGCTTGGCGACTGAAAGAGGCCTCTACAGTGGTCGCAAATTTGTAGAGAATGAGGCAAATAACCCCAGCAGCAATGCTTCCCAGAAAAGCCTGGACAGGGGATGGTGGCTTCCCTGGGTCAATAGTGGTTGCCCCCATTGCCTTCAAATTATCCAAAGCCACTTGTTTTGGATCCTTCGAGTTGCTTAACCCACTAGACCTTAGTTTCTGCACAGTTACCGGAAGACATGTCATGAAAAAGTGAAAAAAAGAAAGAAAAAACAGGAATTCCTCAACATATGCTACTATGAGTACATCTTTAAGTCTAATTGTGTGTTTTCTTTTTTTAATTTTTCATGGAAGAATGTGATACCGCATTCTGGTACCTTTTCCTCATCATTTCGAGTTACTCTCATGTCATCTCATCAAATATTTGTAATAAATGGTGCAATTTATACTTTTTCTGATGCTTTTTTTACAATTGCAAATGGTTTTTATTAGGAAAAAGTAGGCAAATAAACTATTTGCTAGCAGTACATATCTTCAAGGATCTCGTTCATTACACAATTCACCCATGGGAAAAGAAAGACCACCAAGTATATATGAGTATATGACCAAATGTTTTCTCCGGCTCATCAGCTTTAAGATTCGTGCTAAACAGTTCACAAAAAAAATGATGATTTAAGAATAAAAAGAGAGAAAAAAAAAAGAGAATACTGAGAGTGGTGTACCAACTCTTTGGCTCGTTTGGCGCGGCGCCGGAGCGCTCGAAACAGAAACACCGAAATGGAGCCAGTGAGAAGCAAGCTGGTGGCAACCTGAAGAGGCGAGGGGTTATCATCTTGCGCGAAGATAGAAGAGCGAGAAGAGGAGGGAAGTTCGACGGGACCTTCCTCCTCCGGTTGAGGCGGAGGTGGGACTTCTGAGGGGACCTCAGTGGGAAGCTCAGCGAGGCGAGAATGAGGCGAGGTTGAGGTGGCGCGGAAGGAACTGGAGGGTTGCAGTCGAGGGAGGAAATGGAGAGATGTGGAGCGGAAAGGGGGAAGAGGAAGTGAGAAGTGCGAGAGGAGATGGTGAGAGTGGAGCATTGTGAAGTGAATCTGTACGCGCTTTGGATGCCTCTAGGTGGGAAAGAGGATAATGAACTTGTGAAACTTTTGTCGTTTAGACCCTCAACATTTCTGAAAATGAAATGTGGCCCGATCTGGTGTATTACTTGTGCGTATCTGATCCGTGGATATGCTTAGAGATTCGCGTAAAATCTCTAGATATTTATCATAGAATTATATATGTGTACACCGGATATTTTTAAGAAGAAAAATTCTGAATAATTTAATTAAAAAATTGTCAGCTATTTGTTTTATTTTTTAAGTAATTTTTTTAATAAATATAAAATGAGTTAACCCAATAGTGTGAATATGTTCAGTTTGACATACGAACATAACTTACAAGTGATTTTAATTGGGTCCTTTCAAGTTTTGCAAATGAACATAAACTTGAATGTGATTTATAAAAAAAAAGAAAAAAGACGGAACGTTTCAAACTTTTCACCCCACTAAAACACATGTGCCCCATAAAAAGTTTTTTCGCTTTAAGTATAATTTTGTCAAACTCCAACAATGTGGAACAAAAGTTTGTTAACTTGTTAACAATTCGTGATGGAAACACGGGATCTCCAAAAGAGGAGGTTCTCAAATTTCATAAAAAAAGAGAAACAATATTTTTTTTTGCAAAGAATAAACAAAACTATATACCTAAAGTAGTGCTGCAGGATGTACAAAGATAGTACTGGACATATTTTTACATCAATGTGAGATTTTATAAAGAAATACAGATAAAAGAAATATTTTTGTTTTTTTATAAAAAGGTAAACCTTCTTCTAAAATCTGGATGCAGAAATCTAAGGTGTGAATATCTGGAATTTTCTTTTTTAGATCTATCATCTAAATGTCCGAATCCATTATTCTAAAAACATGCATTTAGATTTTTGAAAATAGTAAATAAAAAAATTGGTCATTTTTTTTTAAAAAAAATTCAATATGTAAACACACACAAAAAAGATACTCTCTGTGCGTGTTTTTTGTGTGTGTGTGTTTCTTGGGGTGTGGGGGGGGGGGGGGGGGGGTCATTGCATTATTGTTGTTGTTGTTGTTGTTGTTAAATCAAGATGTTCGCCCACAAAAAAAAAAAAAAAGGAGCTGTGGCTAAAACTCTAGTTAGACAAACCTAGGCAGGCCCTTCTGTACATTTTGGGATCTGAAAAGTAGCATTACAGAAACTAGCAGGATCTTCTGTGAACAATAATCACAATTAACAAGCTTTAAAAAAATACAAGCTGTCGCATTTGTATTTAAAATTGTGAACCCAAAAATCAAAATACATTTCTAAAATATCATCAATATCAAACTTACATATATATAAATATATAATGCAACATGTTTGTGAGTACTTCCTTAAAAAATAATCCATCTCCAGCACCATAGATCAAATCCATTTGGCGTTCAATGCTGGACCTATTTGAAAAATAAAATAAAAATGGTAAGAAATCCAATTAAGAAGTTATTACAAAAAGGCCAATGTGCCGCGCAATCATGTATAACAAGTAATATACAGCTTAGGCGACAGCAACAGCGCAATTTTTCTTTCCCAGCTGCTTAAACGAAACTCACCTTCCAGCTGGCCCACCCTCTGACTAGTGGACCCCAAACAGAAAACAAAATTCCACACTCCTCCGGCGGGCCATGGATGTCAGAAGAACAAAACGGAACAATTCCCGTACGCCAGATCCAGACAAAAAGTATCAATTGCTAATTGGCGCGACTCCTTCCCAAAACGACTACACCTCCTCGCCATTAAAGTCTCACTCTCTCTTTCCTTTCTCCTTTTTCCCTTTCCCACTTTACCTTTCTCCTTCTCTCTCTCTCTCTCATCCAACCAAAGAATTGGAATCGAAGCACCTTACCTTGCTCGAATCGACGAGCATCTCGCATCTTGCAACGATGCAGATGCTTAGGTTTAGAAGCGGCTCGGCCTCGAAAGAGAAAGGTTCCTCTCCAGTAGCAGCAGGTCAGTCAAGCCCTAGCGCAAGCTCCACCTTGCTTTTCTCTTCTTCGTCTTCTCCTTCTTCGTTAGGTCGTACTTCCAACGGAGCTTCGGCTGCGCTTGGGAGGCCGCTAAGGCTGGTGTACTGTGATGGGAGAGGGAAATTTCACCTCGACCCGGAGGCCGTGGCGGCGCTTCAGTTGGTTAAAGGCCCGGTCGGAGTGGTCTCGGTGTGCGGTCGGGCTAGGCAAGGGAAGAGCTTCATTCTAAACCAGGTATTGCTTCTAATTCTCTTTTACTGTATTTGTTCTGTTCTGACTGCGCATGCAACTTCAAGTTTTGGGTTGGTAAAAGAAATTGAATTGATAATGATTTAATTATTAACATTACAATTATTGACATATGATCGCTTTTGGTCAGGAGTAATTTTTTTTTTCAATTCATATTTATGTTTCAGTAGCATAGGGTATTTTTGTGTTCTTTTGCATCCTTTTCCTTTCAAAGTTGCGACTTTGTTTGTTATTCATATCTGAATAGAAAATACCAATATGGTTTGTACATTACCGAAACGGCAGACTGTACGAGTGTCACCCTTTTCAATTTTGCTCTGATTTTATAGAAATATAATAGACAAACTTAATTAGGGGGTGGATTTCGGGGTTTGGGTATTTGGAGGGTTAATTTTAGAAATAATCCCCCCCCCCCCCCCCCCCAACACACACACAAAAGGAAAACAATAAGGATAAACGTTGGAGAAAGCAGACAAGTTTTGACAGGTGAAAGGTGCATCATGGTACTGGACTGTCCGATTATATATATAATGGATGACTGAAAAACATTAGGGGACTAATAGGTCCTTTTTTATGTAAATCAGGTAGAAAACGGTAGGTACAGTGCTCTGAGTATTGTGTATGACATGAAGGGTGTAAATTATTCTGTTTCAGTTGTGACACCAATAAAGTCACTTATAAAAGTTAAAATCAGAAATAAATAATGGATTGTAGAGAACTTAGCTTGTATCAGGTTAAAAATTTGATAGGTCCAACTGTACTAATTACCCCCCCCCCCCCCCCCCTCCAATCGATGTTGTCACCTATTTTATTCTCTAAATTAAGCATTTTATTTCATTAACTTCCCTGTCTTTAATAACGTTACTTTTCTTGATAGTGATACTATTATATTTATTTACACTTCTCAGCTTCTTGGAAGAAGTAGTGGGTTCCAAGTAGCATCTACCCACAAACCATGCACAAAAGGGCTTTGGATGTGGAGTGCTCCTATTAAGCGAATGTCTCTTGATGGAACAGAATATAGCCTTCTATTATTAGACACTGAAGGAATTGATGCATATGATCAGACTGTAAGCTGACTTGCCGCTTCTGTATTTGGAAGAATACTATTTTGGGCCCTCAAACTATTGACACTCGACTCAATTGAGGCCTTAGTGTATTTTTGTTTCAGTCAATGCCGTGAACTAATATAGCTTGGTTCAATCAACTCTCTTGTAATGAAGTGGCAGCATTTCAACAATTCTGAATGGCACATCAGCATGTGCCCCCTAAATCCAAGTCTGTACCACATCAGCAGTACTAATTCTTACTGGAAGTAGGCCAGTAGGGCAAATATGGGAATAGCCTTCAGGCCCAAAAAAAAAGAATTTTCAGGCCTTAATTGAACCACATTCCAATAGTTTAAGGCCCCAAAGCATATTTTACTCCGATTATTTCTCATTTTGGTACTGTCCTATCTTTTTAATTGTTTTTACATTAATTTTGATAGGGAACATATAGCATCCAGTTATTTTCATTGGCAGTCCTGCTATCAAGCTTGTTTATCTACAACCAGGTACTGACAGACACCTCTGTTCCCTTAAAATTTTAAGCTGTATCCTAAAATTTCACTATATTTTGTGTGTTGTTTTTTTTTAAAAAAAATCCTTTCCAGATGGGTGGTATAGATGAAGCTGCCTTGGATCGACTATCACTTGTTACTGAAATGACAAAACATATTCGTGTTAGAGCAACTGGTGGGAAAACTTCTGCATCTGAGATTGGACAATTTGCTCCTCTTTTTATTTGGCTACTAAGGGTACGCCTCAGGATTTTAAGAAAACTCCAGTCCATGCTTCCAAGATGACTTCATTATTCTAATATATCTCAATTGGTTATTAGGACTTCTATCTTGATTTAGCTGAGGAAAACCGAAAAATAACCCCACGTGATTATTTAGAGTTGGCCTTGAGGCCAATTCAAGGTGGAGGAAGAGATGTAACTTCAGAGAATGAGGTAATTAGTTTTTTATTCTTATCAACAGTCTTATTGAAAAGGGACATAATATGATCCCTGATATTTATCTTTTTGAATAACTAATCAGATACGTGAGTCAATCCGTGCTTTATTTCCTGATAGAGAGTGCTTTACGCTAGTTCGGCCACTACACAATGAAAATGATCTTCAGCGCCTTGATCAGATTCCTGTATGTTAGTTTCTGGATAATAATTTTATAGATTGTAAAGTTGTGACTACACATTTAATTTTATATTAATCTCATGGACAGCTTGAAAGATTGAGGCCGGAGTTTCGGGTAGGGTTGGATGAATTAACAAAGTTTGTATTTGAGCGTACAAGGCCCAAGCAGGTGGGATCTACGGTCATGACTGGGCCCATGCTTGCTGGTCTTACACAATCATTCTTGGATGCCATCAACAATGGAGCTGTACCTGTAATATCTTCATCCTGGCAGGTTTGTTTTCTTCTAATTGACTCCTGTATTAAGTTAATAATTTCTTTTTTATTTTTTGGAAGTAACTATGTTTCCTTTATTTTATCAACATTGAAACCGTTTCTAATTGCTAGCTAATCTAGCATCTGCAATTTTTTTCATTATAATTTTTATTCTATGTTGTTTCAGAGTGTTGAAGAATCAGAATGCAGGAGAGCTTATGATACAGCTTCTGAGGTCTATGTGTCATCTTTTGACCACAATAAACCAGCCGAAGAGGTTAACACTATGTTTTGCCTACTATTTCTGATGATTATTCTCAAGTCTCAACACTTGATTTTTGTTGATATCAAGCATGTAAGTTCTCTCAGGATGCTCTAAGAGAAGCACATGAAGACGCTTTTCAGAAATCTCTCGCGTCATTTAATGCCACTGCTGTTGGTGCTGGTTCTGCACGTATTAATTATGAAAAGCAACTACACAAGTTCTGTAGAAAAAAATTTGAGGTATGTTTTATTTTATTTGCCACTGTTTTTGTTCCCTCAAAAGTAGTTTGATTATGTATCATGGTGTTCGGCCTTTTGGCACCCTATCTTTGTCAATGCCGATTCTTATTATGAATTTTTCCCCCTCCTGCAGGACTATAAAAAAAGTGTTTTCCTGGAAGCTGACAAACAGTGCTCAGACATGATTCAGAGAATGGACAAGAAACTCAGAGCAGCTTGTCTTGCTGCAGGTGTCAGAGTTGCTAGCGTCATTGAGGTAAGTTGTTATCAGTTATCATTATGAACTTGTCTAACTGGAATGAAGGAATATTAATTAATCATTTTGGGGCTTATACTACATGACATTAATTTTTGGGCAAATGAATCGATGCAGGTGCTTGAAACTTTGCTTTTTGAGTACGAGTCATCTTGTCATGGTCCAGGAAAATGGCAAATGTTGGCGATATTCTTACGACAGTGGTATGCTGTTACCCCTGTATTTTTAGTTTGATAAGTGGAAAGCCTTTGGCGTCATAATCTACATTCATTAACTTTTGGTAACAATTCATCTTTCCTGTTTCAGTCTGGAAGGGCCTATCTTGGACCTTTGTACAAAGCAAATAAACCTGGCTGAATCCGAGAGAACTGCTCTTGCATTGAAGTGTCGTTCAGATGAAGATAAACTAAAGCTTCTGAGCAAGCAACTAGAGGCCCAGGAGAAGCATAAAACAGAATATCTGAAACGTTATGAAGATGCAATAAATGACAAACTAAAGATTTCTGAAGACCTCGCCATCCGCTTATCAAATCTTAGAAGCAAGTATGCAACACTTGAAGAACGATGCACAGCTATTTCGAAAGACCTTGACCTGGCACGCCAGGAGTCATCTAACTGGAGAACCAAGTATGAGAAATCAGTTCAGGAGCACCGTGCTGAGGGGGACAAGCTTATTAGTCAAATTGCTTCTCTTGAGGCAAGATATAGTGGTGCTGAAGGAAAATATGAGGCAGCCCGTGAACAAGCCACCTCAGCACAAGAGGAGGCATTGGAATGGAGACACAAGTATGAAGTGGCAGCTGCTCAGGCCAAAAGTGCACTAGAGAGAGTAGCTTTGGTTCAAGACAAGATTAATAGTATGGCTCAAGAAAGGGTGGATAGTGTCAGAGCTGAGTTTGCTGATTTTTTGGCAGAGAAGGTTGGTCTTGTTTGAATTTTCATGCTTAGTATCTGAGCTGAGTTATGTTTTATAGCTGACATGATTGGGGTGTACATCTCTGATGGAATTGTGCTTGTTTAATAGGAAGAAGAAATAAAAAACTTGAATATTAAGTTGGAGCGAGCTGAGAGCCATGCCAATGCTGTGAGTTCCCAGATGCAGGTAAATTTCATTAAATTAGTAGAAGTAATTACTTATTCTCAACTATGATCTTTTGATAATGATCTTCTTACTGGGTAACATTATTTGTTGAAGGATGCTGAGTCTCAATTGCGTATTCATGATGCTGAAACCAATGCATTGAAGAAAGAAATCAATGACTTGTTGCAAAAACTAGATAATGTGAAGTCTAGTTCTCTGTCTTATGAAAAGGAGGCTAGAATACTCGAGCAAGAAAAAAGATACCTTGAAGAGAAATACCTACATGAATGCAAGAAAGCTGAAGAGGCAGAGGAGAAGTACAAGTCTGCTGAGAGAGATGCCAAAAGAGCTATTGAATTGGCAAATTTGGCACGTGATGATGTAATCACTGCCCAAAAGGAGAAGAGTGAGGCACAACATTTGTCACTTGAGAGGTTAACAATGCTTGAACGAGTGCAGAGACAAGTTGCTAGCTTGGAGCAAGAGAAATTAAAGCTATATGAGGGGCTGCAAGTTTTGAGGCATTCTGAAGAGGAGGCGTTATCTAGGGTAGAGTTACTCGAGAGAAAGTTCGATGATAGAGAAAAAGAGATTGAGGAATTGATGAATGGAAGCAATGAGCAGAGATCGAGTAGTGTCCATGTCTTTAATGATCTGTTGGCGTCAGAACGGGCTGCTCGAGCTGAAGCTAACAGACGAGCAGAGGCACTATCATTACAATTACAAATAACTCAGGGAAAACTTGATGCGCTTCACCAGGAAATGACTACAATTCGTGTAACTGAGACTGCTCTAGATGGCAAATTTCGTAGTACCTCACATGGCAAGAGATCAAGAGGAGATGATGTTGGCACTGAATCCGTGCAAAATATTGAGGCAGTGAAGGGCAGGGGAAAATCCAAGTTGGCTGGTACTAGTATGTTTTCACTTCCTGAGGATGGTGGTTCAGTTTATGGAGGAGAAGGTGCAAACATTGAAATCGAGGAGGCTGACTCGAATGATTATACAAAGTTTACTGTACTGAGGCTGAGACAGGAGCTCACAAGTCATGGATTTGGTGCTCAGTTGTTAGAGTTGAAGAATCCCAGTAAAAAGGATTTACTTGATCTTTACGAGAAAAATGTGCTTCAGAAGTAGCTGAGTTTTTTTAATCTTTGTTATTTTTCCTTCCATGTGTAAATTGTTGCTTATAGGTTTTTAAGAGTTTACATTTTCAACAACTTTTTGTTTTTGTTTTTTGTATTGGGTTTTCCTTTTTTTTGGGTGCTTCAAGGTTCTGCTATTGTTGTTTTTGTTGCCAGTAGCGGCCCTATCAGGTCAGTCCTAACATACCTAATTGCTTGATCTATGTTTTTTTTTTCCTTTATTTTTTGTTTCCTTATTTTTTGCTGTAGTATGTTGAAACCCTTAGAAATATGACGTTGTATGCTTTCCTTTTCTGCTGTAAACCGGATCAGCTTTTGCAATTACAAAATACTGAAGCCTTGTTCAGAGAGTTTTTTTCATTATAGGGACATAGCATCTTCTAAGGTGATAATTCTATTGTACATTTAACACCATCCAGTAAATAAAGCTGTATGTTTTTATCTAGTGTTGAAAGGTGAAGGGGTGAGATATTTATCATGCTCGCAGCAAGGGGAGCATTTCATGTTAAAAGTTCTTTTCCCGTTGAATATCCTACAAAGACATTTCAGAAATGCGTCAAAAAACACTTTTCAGTGAATGCAAGTCGCCTCTTACACCTGTGCAAAAAGAACACTGAGCAAGACTCGTAGGCACATTCGATACAAGCTTGTGTTTATCATTTTTTTTTTTTGGTTTACTTTTAATCTAAAATAAGAAATGGTCCCAACTTCCTAATTCGGGTCTAAGCTCTTTTTCAATGAAGTGGGCCGCAGTTGTAATTCCAAGTAACAATTAATGTGAATTTAATGAATTTAAAGAATTTAACCAAAGCTCAACAAAAGTATCACAAAAACTTTCTTTTTATCAACTTACTATAAAAAAAAAAAAATCAAAATTTAACCACAAGTATATAACTACATATACTACGCTCCACAACTCGATTATCATCTAGCAACCTCTGAAGATTGAATATCTTAATTTGACACCATGCAAATTAAACAAGAATTGAAGCTAAGGAGCACCACCAGCAGCAGACAAGGAGATGCCAACTTGCCAAGCCATTGCTTTTTGCTAAGATGTAAGACTTCAATCTCGTCTCTGTTCAATTGCTCTAAGAATGGCCGAGTGGCTCCAGTGTATGCCAGAAGCTCCATCTTTAAAATACTGCAGATGAGCGTTCCAGACAAGTATTTTACAATATGAATTCCATTTGAAATACAGTGTGCATAATTCCAACATAGATCTTTTGGGGGGAACGTCGCCTGCAATATACAAATGTTGAGTATGCACTTAACAATAAAATTGTCATCTTTTCACAAATTAACTAAGAATTGACCTCTAAAATTAAGTCATATTGACGTTATTCTTCAATTGAATTATGAACATATTAAAGGAAATAATTACTCACCAAATTTGTTAGTTTTGTATAAAAAAAACACTGGAGATCTTACTGGAACATAAGTGGTATGAATAAAGCTCGTGTGCAGCAACACCATCAGTATCTGGCTAGATATATACACCTATCACTCACACAAATTCAAAACAGAAAAGCGAAATCAGAAGATAGTAAATTGAGCAACCAGACACAAATAGATAAGCAAAATCAGAGATAGGTTTAATGAATTCCAAATCAATCCAAGGAATTGAGGGAGAGTTTTATAATATGAAGGAATTTAAGTATTCTGAGTGGAAGGATACCTGAAATAGTAAACTGAACTGAAATTAATTAAAAAATAAATAAATAAAGGCATATGATAGAAAGGCTCTTACTGTTGGCATAAAGTTTTTTGTGAATTTTAAAATTGACACAATTTGGGTTAGATTAGTCTGGCTAACCCAAAGAGAATTCTAAAGCCAGAGATCAACCATTATACAAGTCTATATATAGATATGGCATTAGAATTTAAATTCAGCTCCATTCCAGTTCTGCAGAAAAGGAACATGCTCTACTGCCAATCTGCTCATGTCCTACCATATCAGCCACCACACATGCCTATGAGGACCATGTTGGCATGTTCCATCCATGCCACAGGTACCATACTTCCTACTTGCAAACAGGAAAATTTACAAAATTGAGATCATGTAAATGCTTCTTTCTGAATAATTACTGTGATAGTACCTGTAGATTTAGGGTATATTTGTGAATCTTAAAATTGACACAATTTGGGTTAGATTAGTCTGGCTAAGGCCAGAGACTATTATACCAGTCTATTTATGTAGACACAGAATTAAAATTTCAGTTTCATCTGCATTCCAGTTCTGCAGAAAAGGAACATGCTTTACAAATTGTAAATATATTTGATCTTAAAACATATCTTCCTCTCTCCAGTTGTCGCAAATATCACATGCGGGCTTTGACCTTTTTTTTTTTTTGCAAACAATATAACCGAAATATTGGGGGTACTACCAAAGCAAATTGTTCAGAACAGAAAATTTGTATGACCTCAATTATGTGAATTTCCTTGTTTGCAGGTAGGAATGTGTTCCTCCGATGGCTTTTGGGGTAGCTGGTTTGGTAGGACATGAGCAGATTGGCCAGGTTCCTCTAGTTTGACTGATGAATTCTCCACACAATGTGGCAGACCTTGTGTTTGTTCCAGTGTCGGCTCAAGCTGATAGCGTGAAGCCGAAGGTATCCGGTAAACTGGTACTTGGTGTTCGACTTGATGGTTTGTTGAATTACTTGGTGACCATGCTTCTTCTGGGAGATGGACCAACCTCCAGTTTTCGTCAAAATCTGACAAATATGCATTTTTTCGTCAAAGAAATAGTTTCCGTATGGTTCAGGCCTTTGTACTTGAAGATTCAAGAGGCCAGTGATTCACCATCAACTACTCAACAATTATTGAATTACTATGGAACAGTGACTCCAAAAATAAAGATATCTAAGCTAAGAAATTGAGATTAAAAATCCCTGTTAGCTAATATCCAACCAATGTATTTGGAATTTTGGATGCAATTACTAGGCTATAACTTGCCAAAAAATATCATGCAAAGAGAAACTTTGTTGAGACTCAATGCAGCCAACAATGATATTTAGCTGTAATATTTCTTACGAGTCAAAAAGACTATGATAGAACCGAAGAAGCAATAAGTTGATCTAAAGGTTGCTTACAAAATTTCATTCCCTGGAGCTCATCTCTTTGTAATCTTTCCATCAGTTGTTGCATCATATCATCTTTGGCTTGTGTACTCTCAAGAGGATCCTTTCCTCGTGTGTGATCTCTGTCAGCCATTTTAATTGAATTGATGATGAGGGGGGCGATGTATAAATATTAAATAGTGGCTAAGAGCAATTAAAAATAATAGACCTTATATGGGGGATGGGGGCATATATATATATTTGGAAATCTCGGAGATTATCACTTCCCCTTTACCAACCATAGTTTTACTTGAAAAGATAAGTATGTCATAATTTCAAACATTCCTTCTTTTCCTTTACCACTAACCTAACACAAAACAACAAAATACAAAATACATGGATTACTCCTTTTGCTCTACCAACCTTGCTCTTATTTGTAAAATAAAGTAATATAACATGAAAATTATGTAATAATCTTATCCATCCCCCACACTCAATCCATCCATCCATCCATCCATCCATCTATATGATTGAGATAAGGAGAAGGCGATTATTGTTTTAGGGTTATTGAAGAATACTTAACCCCCCCAACCAACCTGAAGCTTATCTGATAAAATTAACTTGATAAGGATGTAAATGTTATGCAACCTCCATCCTTTAACTGAAAGTTCACACAAAACAACAAAATACAAAAGCAAATTCAATGATGTCTTGCAATCAGAAACTACCTAAAGACAATAAAAAGCCCAACAATGTAACTACTTGAAATCTGTACTTCCTTGCTGAACTACACAACAAGGCTGTCTTTGCACAACCACTGCAATTGGAGCCTATCGACAGACCCAATAAATAGTACCAACGGTGTTTAACAGTTTCAGATTTATAGTCTTATGCACCAAATTGGTTTGAAATTAGGCTTTGAATTGCCTAACAATTTCATGCCATTTGATATACAGATTCAAATGCAATTCAGGCCATGAATCTTTCAATTAGAAAAGTAATATATGTTTATAATTGTTTAATAAGGTTTCCAACAGGCACTAGAAAAGTAATAAGTGTTAGACTATGATAATTTGATCCTAACTAAGGTGTAATCTCATTCCTTGTCTTTCTTCGCATCCCATAGTCATCCAAGTAGAACAGATTTACGAAAAATCTCTTGACTGTTTTAATGACACTGGCATACAAGTTGGGTGAAGGGGATGCTACGAAGCATGTACTTCTTTTGGACCTTTAAAGTAGAAGAAACTAAAAACTGTAAAATGTTGAATTTAGGCTCTAAATATCTCTCAACCATCACCTTCATATTTTATTATCATATACATTTGAGATCAATGGCATTTATTATCCCTATAGGTGGACTTGACCTGAAAAACTCGCCTGATTAGAATCAACTGACCCAAAACAAACTTGATGTATCCCAATACGATGGAGAACATGCATAGATCCGAAGCAGGACAAGTTGAAACCTGACCTGATTTGAACCCGAATGACTCGAAACTTGACCATAATCTGAAGCTGGATGACTCGAAATTGTACTAAATCCATCCCAACCCACTTGATTGCCAGTCTAATATTCTAGAAATAGCAAACCGTGTCTCTACCAGAAGAACCTGCTCGCCTGACCAGGCATTAACATGACTCGATCTGAAAAATTTTGAAAAGTCAACAGGCCCAGATCCAACCAAGATGACCTGAAACCATGTCGATTGAAACCAGATGATCAACAATGTACACCAACCCCAACTCGAAATTTGAACATCATTGGAAATCTGATGAGTTGAACCCCATTACCCCAACTCAATCAGGCATGTCCAATCTAATTGAGTTGAACTCCAGCTCGACCAGGCTCAACCAATCTGATTTCTGCCTCTATCTATCCCAAAGAATTTAAACTTGTAAACTTTCATGAAGAAGTACGAATATCAACATATCCCGAATAAGTATACATTTAAGCAGTAGGTTATGGTTAACTTTCACTTTTTATATAGGCAGATCAGAGGCAAAATTTGGACTGATTAGTTAGTAAAATCACCCATAATTGTATATAATAAAGAATTATTAGTGTAAGTGTTCACCTGTTCATGGAATTATAAAAGAGACACATGCCATTGTTGTCCGAGAAATCATTTTCTATTTTTCAATTTCCAATTCGCTTCATGCATTTTCTTAACAGGTAACAGGAGGTTGGCTTGGGGATTTTATCAAACAGTTTGTAGGCAAAGAGGGAAGGAAGGGACTTCAAATCTAAACATGACGTGGAGGCTGTACGAGTGAGTGAAGAAACTAAACAACAGGTTTGAGTAGCGGATTATTGTGAAGGGGTTTGTGCTGGCGGGATTGTCCGGGTGACGAGGACAATGGGACGCCAAAAAAAAATAAAACAGAAGCAAAACGGTATTAATCATTTTACACATGTTTTTGTTTTTTTTGTTTTTTTAAAAAAGGAGGGAGCTCGCGGTACAGTTCCTTCTTTTGATGGAACATGGAACTTTTACTTAACTTCATATAAATATAAATATGTTATAAATCATTTTGATTAAAAGAATATTAAAAAACACAATTGGATTCTGACTTTATTTTGATAAATTATATCATCGAAATTTAAACTTATGATTTGTGAGCTCTTGATGTATTAGTAAAATTAAGTCTAAATAATGTAAGTCGTATTTTTTGAAACTCTACAAGATAGCTATTTGTGGCTTAATTTTATTGACATTATTTCAGCATTACAAAAACAATAGCATTGGATTCCCTCCTTTTTAATGACAACTTAAAATATTGTTAGTATTTTTATTTTTATTTTTTTTTAAAAAAAGATGTTCAGTTTTACTCTTGCCAAATCTCAAAAGGGGCCAATTTACTGCAGAAGGCAAATCATTTAAAAACAAATCCAATGAAACACAAGTCCTTAACTCGGCCTTTCAAACAACTACCTGAAGAATGGGCTAAAAATGTGGCCTGGTTCAATATTAGAGAACTCCGGAACTAATTTCCACGTTTTGAAGAGCGCTTTCTTTAGTCCCACATTGCTTTATGAAATTGTTCTAGTTCGCATCCGGATTTGATAAACAAGAACCCTCCCAAACTTGTGAAAAGCGCGGAGCTGCGTGGTGAGCACAGAGCGAACTATTCTTTCGCCTTTTACTAAAGAATACCGTGTGCTCGCCACATTCAAGCAGCATACCTCTATTTTTAGAGGGTGCCTCTCTCTTGAGCTGGCCCCAACATATCTTTAAATAAAAAATTTTCAAAAGAAAAAATTGTGTTTTTCAACAATCGTTGTGAGAAAATTGTGTTAATTTGATCAATTCTTGTGGGTGTGTTTGGATGCAACGGAATAAGTCGTGAATAGAGAATAAAGAATTTTGTTAGTATAGGAATAAGAGTTCAAATTTTTTATTTTTGTGTTGTTTGAATTGCACAAGAATAAAAATAAACACGCAAACCGAAATTTTTTTATTTTTATTTTCTATTCCCGACCTATCCAAACACACCCACAAGGTGGCATCATAAATGAGAGAGTAGGAGACTAAGCAATTTGGCAAGCAGTTGAGGCATGGACTTTTCTTATTTTTGTAGTTCATATTTTTAGTATAAGGGTTACAACTCTTAATAATTTCTGGTCAGAATATTGTGTAAAGATATTATTTTATTTTATTTTAGCTTGATGCATTTGATTGACTTCACAGTTTTTTTTAGAAATGTTTGTTCTTATATTTCGTCTTTACGGCTTCTATTTCGTCTAAGATTAAAAAAAAAATCTTTCAATGGCCGATTTGATTTTTGAGCCGCTCAATTTCGTACAAGTTCATATGAAATTCGAGTGATTCATTCTGATTTCTGTTCAATTTTGTTCAATTTGCCCATAAAATCGCATACCCGTCATTCGACATTGAGAATGTGAACAAGTATATTTGAGGTTGCTTTTTCATTCAAGTTGTATTTAATATTTTACTCGTCTCTTGTATAAAATATAAAGATGCATCTAATCATAAAACATTCATAGTTGAGTGGCTCAATCTACAGTACCGCTCTGTCTAATGGGGGCCGTCCGATTCTCTCTCTCCATAGATGGATTGAATCTACTCCATTCGTCTCCGCTAGGGGTTCCGTACCCAGATATACTGGATTTTCTATTCTGGCTCTCTTCGTGCGCTGCATGATGCTCCTTCGTCCCTTTCCTTTTTCCCGTTCTAGGCTCCGGTTTCTTCGCTGCGCCACATACCAAGTTGACACAGTTGATCCTAAGCTCCGCTGACACTGCCTTTTCCCTTCTCTCTCACGCGAAGGTTCGCCCATACTCCAAGCCGACCTGTTCGCTTTCGCTAGGTCTTGGGTTTTCTCCTCCCCGCAGGTTTCGCCAGAGAAGCCATGGCTATTAAATCCTAGGGTTTCCGCTTCGATTTTTCCTTACCCTTTCGATTTCCCTTCTGGTTTGGTTTCAATTTCTCCGAATTGATCTGTTGTATTGTAATTAGTTTCCTTCCATTTTTTAAATTGTTCTTAGCTTCTGGACTGTTGATATTCGCTGACTTTCTCTCTTTTGCTTTGGTCAGGATGTTCTTCTTGGTCAGTTTTGCGAACGAATGCCTAAGGTTTTTACAAATCTGTTCATCGTTTTCTTCCTTCCTTGTATTTTTTTTTCTGTTTGGGTTTTAGTGATGGAGATTTTTTGGGATTTTGATGTTGATAATTAATTTGTTGCCTCTATTATAGGAATGGCTTTTTAGTTTGCTTTTATCTATGTCTCTGTTGACCCTAAAAATTAAGCCCTGAAAACCAAAGTACAAAATACAACTTCAAGTCAAAACCAAATTGCGAAAGCCAGAAGTCAAACAGCCAAAACTCAAAACCAAGTTACCAGAAATACCAAACAAACTCCAAAAATCCTCAAAATTTACCCAAAAATCCCTGAAGAATTATGATGATTTATCATAATTTTTAAATCCCAGAAATGCCCACACAAATGCCAAATTTTGCAAACAAACCCAAAAACTTCATAAAATTACCAAAATAAATCTATGAGGAATTTACCAAAACCAGTTGAACCATTAAATTCCTTATATTTTTCTAAGCCTACCCATAAAATTTCATGGAAAACTACTCAAGGGAAGACCCCAAATTAATTTATTTTGGTTTGGCCTTATAGAAATAAAAAGGAAATTGGGAAAATCAAATGGAAATCCCAGAAAAATCAGAACTCCATGTCGCGTGCATCCATTGGAGCGGATCCAAGGGGAAAGGAGCAGGGCGCTGGCCATTTGAAATTCACCATTCCATTTTTCATGTTGAATGCACCTGTTTCATGTACACCGTGAACAAAATTCAGACGAATGTATGTGGCTCACCGTAGACTCAACGCACCCATCTTTTCTCTCTTATTAAACCTGACAAGCAGGGCCCACTGGTAAGAGCCTCCTTCTCCCCCCAGTAAAAGGAAAAGAGGTGAAAGTCACGATTTTCACCGTGAACGCCGGGTAAACTCGAGAGAATCGTCGACGTGGCTATCCTTTCGGCCACAGGCGCAAAACCACCAACCCTTGCCCACTGTTTTGCAAAACCCATGCCCTAGCGCAGCCCATTTGGAGCCACTGGATCAAAATCCGAAGGTGACGATGCTCATGGCTCCAAAGCGAAACCCTAGGCCCCTTGCCTATTTAAACCCCCAAATCAGAAGGCAGAAAAAAAGAGAAGAGCAGCCACCACCTTGGGTTGGAGTTTAGGCAGTGAATTAGAGAATTAGAAGGGAAATTGAGGCTAGGCATTTCATCAAGCATTCGGGGAAGAAAGAAAAAGAGGGTAAATTGAGTGAAGTAAGCTTGTAATCTCCATTTTGAAAAGGAAATAAACTTGTTTTAAGTCTCCATCTGCTGTTTTGTTGTCTCTCTTCTTTAGCTCAGCCACCAATCAATGGTGTGCTTGAGCCGTATGAATATAATCACCATGAGCTATGGTCTAGAGCACAGCTCCAGTCATGGCTATGGGGTAAGTCAAAGAAAGGTGCTTCATGAAGGTTTAGAGCCCAGCTCTTCGCTTCATGGAGTATTCTCAAGTCCAACGTAAAAGGCACCATGGCTGTCATGTAGAGGTCTTTAGCCCAGCTTTAGTCTCTCATGGCAGTATAAACTTGACTTGGCATAGGTCCAGAGCACTGGCTCTGGCTTAGCCATGTTCAAGCCATTGACAATCCAAAAATGTCATTAAAAATAATAGAGGTCATGCCAAATTCTAACCAGTCCTTACCTACGGATTAATTCAAAATTAAGGGTTTATATGCATGATATGTTAGTATGCTTGTTAATTCTTAGAATCTTTGAACAAACATAAAAGGTGATTCTCATTTGTTGCAAAAGAACTGAAATGGTGCATATAGACAAATGGTAGCAACAGAAAGTAATAAAATGATAAAATTGCTTTTAACAGCTTTTACATTCCTATTGTGACTTTTGTAAATGAATTCCCTGCAAATGGAGTAACTCAAACGAAATTCCTCAGAACAGCAATAAGATTGCTTAAAGATAAAAAGTAGTAAATTGTGGGAGATGCTAAATTGTTTGCTCCTACTCTCTGTGCTGGTTTGAACACCTAAAACAAAATTGAAATGACCTAAATTGAGCATCAAACTAATACATTCAGCTGTAAGTCGACTTACATGCAAAAACACAAAATTGAATAAAAATGCACAATTCTGCCCTGAGGTCTCTTCATCAAATCATGATGCTTCAAATTGAAATGTGGACACATACAACCTTAATTTGGATTCCTGAAGCTACTCAAACAGTTACTGGCACAAAAGAATGATCAAATGGACCCCACCATCCAAGTCAAATCAGACTAATCTGCCTCGTGGCCATCTCACTGCCGTACCAAGTCAATGGCTCACCCACTAAATTGGGTTGACGCAGTCCAAACCAAGAACACTCTCATACTCTACTATCTACCACGATTCTAATGGAGGTAGCCTCACTACTCGAGACTACGGCAGTCGCCGGAAAAGGGGAATAAAAAATATACAGGGACTAAATCGACTAATTTCCTAAAATTAACTTGATAAACTCTCGAGTTCCCCGCTGAAGAAGAGCGACGCAGGGTAAACGGAGGCCACCGTTAAGTTCTCCTCGACCTCACGAATCCAACGAGCTCAAATTTATCGTCAATGGTGGCGTCGATCGTCTAGGAAGGCTTTCAGAAGGGCTTGGCCAGAAATAAAATAAAATAAGGGGTTTCTCTGCAAAATCGCCTTCTTCTCCTTCAAAAATCAGAGCCGAAACTAATCTGATTCGCTGCGGTCAAATCCCTTGTAACGAGTCACTGACGCAAAGGTGACCCATTACACCAAGCAACCAACGTTTAAAATTAAAAACAAAGTTAAAAGCCACGTCAGCGCCACGCCAAGCGCCAGTCAGCAGCCACGTCAAACTTTTGTGCACACGTGGACCAATTAGAAAACGCCAAATGTGCAGAAACTTCAAAAATTCACTAAAAATAGTAGGAAACTCAGAAAAATACAAATAAAATATCTATAAAATTCTAAAAATCCAAATAAACCAAATTCACTGATAATTTTGATATAAAAATCTGTCAAATTATTGGTCTTTTCTATTTTTGAAGAATTTTTAATATTAAATAAATTTCATAAAACTTTAAAAAGATATTACCTCAATCTTATAAAATTCCAAATGATTTCAAAACTTAATTAAACTCTTTTAACAAAGTTTCAAAAGTAAATATTGATATAATTTTAAAAAATAGAAATGATTTTAAAAGAAATACATTAAATATCAAGTGTTTTCAAAAATAAACATAACTAAAAATATAAAAAGATATTGTAAAAGTCTAAAATTAAAAACAAAAATAAGAATAAAATTGAGAAAATGGTAAAACCCAAAGAGAAACTCAAGAAATTAAAAGTCCAAACACGAAACCCGAAATCAAGACAGAAACCTCTTCACTTAAAGAATGAAATCTCTTCAGCAAATCGAAGTCGACTCAAGCGATAAAAAAAATCAGAAAGTCTCACAAATGGTTCAAAATAGCCCCGAGAAAACCAAATCCAAAGGCCCAAAATAGCCTAGAAAACCAAATCCAAATCCAAGACCCAAAATAGTCTTGAAACCCAAATCAAATCCCGAGACCCAAAATAGCCTCGATAAACTCAAACCCAAATCCAAAGGCCCAAGATAGCCTAGAAATCCAAACCAAATTCCAAGGCCCAAAATAGTCTTGAACCCAAACCAAATCCAAAGGCCCGAAATAGCCTGAAAAACCCAAATCCAAATTCAAATCCTCCAAAGGCCCAAAATAGCCTAAGGACCGAAAAACCACGCCTCCACATCAAAACCAAAAACAAGTCTGTCCCAAATAACAAAATCATTCAAATGTCCTCAATTGGGTCCCGTCAACTAAGTCTGGTACACCAATCGAGTCCGGTTCAAACCAAGAGAAATAAACCCAAAATAAACATAAAACAAACGATTCCCTAGCCTTTATATATAATTCTTCAGATCCCTTAATCAGAGGTTCTCGTGAGCGATCACGATGTAATTAACAGTAGGGGCTTGCGTCTGCTGGAAAGAAAGGACCCACGAAATCAACAAACCTCTTTAAGAAGCGACTCGTGTTTTGGTTCTCTTGTCGCTAAGAGATACTCGAACGGAGATCGAACCTTAAGGGGGGTGAATCCAAGGCTATGTTCCCATTTCTCGAGGAAGTCCAAATTCCATTCTTCGAGGGAATGACGAAAAAGCCGCGACAGATTCTCTGGCACGCCCGGTGGGACATCTTTTTCCTCTCATCTTTGGGATCTGGAGGGTAATATAAAAGGCTAGGGAAAGTAAAAAATAATAAAATAAATAAATAAATAAATAAATAAATAAAATTAAAAAAAAATAATAATAATAATAAAAATAATAAATAAAAATTGTTAAGTATGTTTGTATCAAAAGCCCACCGTGTGCCATACAGATTCTCTGGCACGCCCGGTGGGACATCTTTCTCCTCTCATCTTTGGGATTTAAAGGATATAATGAAAAAGTTAGGGAAAATCATCAAATTTTTTTAAGTACTAATAATTTTCTGTGGAGTTTTATTCTTTGCAGGAAAGATGATCAAAATCGAGTTGTCGCTGCACACTGGGGCAATTCTTTGGGAGCAACCACCACATGGCCTAAAGCGTGGTGAAAACAAAAAATGATGAGTGATGACATCCTCTCAAATAATTGGTCGCCGCATTCACTGGGGCAGTTATTGGGGCAAAGGCCATATCTTCAAAAGACGGATAAAAAATGATGAATAAAAGGAAAGAAATAAAGTGGAGAGGAAATAAAATGAAGAAGAAAGAAGAAGGAAGGAAAAGTAAAAAAGGGAGAAATAAAGCGAAATAAAAATGGAGAAGGATAGAATAAAGGAGTAAAAGTCTCGAAACCGAAATCGGAAAACTAAGTCAAAAAAAAAAATGGAAGGAGAAAACAAAGGAGGAAGAAAGTGAAATAAAAAAAAAGGATGAAGAAAGGAAGAAAGTCCCGAAACCGAAATCGGGAAATTAAGAAGTAAAAAAAAAAGAAGAAAGAAGAAAGAAGAAGGAAGGAAAAGAAAAAGAAGGAAGAAAGTGAAATAAAGAAGGAAGATGACGAAAGAAAGAAAGTTTTAAAATCGAAATCGGAAAACTAAGAAAAAAAAAGAAGAAGAAGAAAGAAAAGAAGATAGAAGGAAAGAAATAAAGTGGGGAGGAAAATAAAATGAAGAAGAAAGAAGAAGGAAGGAAAAGAAAAGGAGAAAGAAAGTGAAATAAAAAAGGAGCAAAGATAGAATAAAGGAATAAAGTCCCGAAACCGAAATCGGGAAACTAAGCAAGAAAAAAAAAACGAGAAAAGAAGAAGAAGAAGATAGAAGGAAAGCAGAAGAAAATAAGAAGAAAGAAGGAGGAATAAAGGGGTAAGAAAGTAAATAAAAATGGAGGAAAAAAAATAGAATAAAGGGATAAAATTCCGAAACCGAAATCGGAAAATCAAAAGAGAAAAGGGAGAAAGATGAAGAAAAAAAAAGAAGAAGAAAGAACAAGAAAAAAAAAAGAAGAAGAAAAAAGAAAAACGAGGAAGAAAATGGAATAAAAATGGAGAAAGAAAAAGAAAGAAATTAAGTCTCGAAATCGAAATCGAGAGGCCAAATTGAAAAAAAAGGGAAAAGAAAAGGAGAAAGAAAATCAGAAATAAAAATGGAAAAAGAAGAAGAAAAGGAAAATGAAGAAGGAATAAAATCCCGGAACCGAAGTCGGGAAACTAAATTGGAAATTTGCAAAGAAATAAAAAGACGGGGAAAGGAAAAGAAGAAAAAAAAAGGGGAAAAACGAAATGAAGAAGAAAGTGAAAATGAAATGAAGAAGAAAGTGAAAGACAAAAATATGAAATTACTAAAACCGTGCATTTTTGAAAGTATGCATCAAAACTCCAGCTTGAAAGTGAAGGAAACATCCAGCTTGAAAGTGAAGGAAACATCCAGCTTGAAAGTGAAGGAAACTCCAGCTTGAAAGTGAAGGACAAAATCCAAAGTTCTCAAAACCGCGCGCTTTATAAAGTGTGCATTAAAACCCCAACTTGAAAATGAAAAACAAAGACAAGCCGTGCTCCATCACGCAACTCCGCGATCAACGCGACAAAGCCGTGCTCCATCACGCAACTCCGCGATCAACGCGACAAGCCGTGCTCCATCACGCAACTCCGCGATCAACGCGACAAAGCCGTGCTCCATCACGCAACTCCGCGATCAACGCGACAAGCCGTGCTCCATCACGCAACTCCGCGATCAACGCGACAAAGCCGTGCTCCATCACGCAACTCCGCGATTCAAACGCGACAAGCCGTGCTCCATCACGCAACTCCGCGATCAACGCGACAAGCCGTGCTCCATCACGCACCTTTGTGAATTCAACATGACAAACCCATGCCTAAAACTCCAAATTCCCAAAATCCAAAATCCCTATATCTAAAACTCCAAATTCCAAAATTTTAATGAAACCCTTATCTAAAGCTCCAAAATAACCAATAAAATCTACAACTCCAATAAAAAGCCATGACAACCAAAACCCAAAGAACAAGTCTTATGTCTCAAGTCTCATCGGGCTAATGCTTGAAAGGGTGTTCCGTTCTTTTGAACATTATGGGACATTCCTTCGCAAATGCCCTAAATAAATATGGCAAAAAATAAATAAATGAAAATCCAATAAAAGTCCCTAACCTTAAAAGTCCAAATGAAAAATAAATTAAACCCTACTTAATTAGAGCCCAAAAGAAACCAAGCACAATAAAACCCAAATAAATAAAACCAAACTTGTCCCGCCGGGCCTAAAAACAAAGGAATGTCTTTGTCCTTTTGGACATTCATAGACATTTCCTTTATAAAGGCCTACATTTAAAAAAATGTCAATACCGCCAATGCCGATATTGAGTGCTATTACATTGAGTGCCCATACCTAAAAAGAGAGGGTGAGAAATGAGAGGGTGAGCAAAATAAAGGGTGACTTGCCTTTATGGTCCCATAAGTCATTCCTTACACCTAAATATTCCCAAATCCACAAAATCCACCAACCAAAAAAAAAAGGATAGCCGTGTTGAGGAAGCCTGTGTGGTTTCTGAATACATGGAAAAGTGAAATTACCCAAAAAGTTTTGTGCCTTGCACTTTAAACAAGGTACTAGGTGCCTGTTCATCTCACCGAATGAAAGGATGAACAAAAGTTTTGTCTTGAACTTTAAATAAGACAGTGGAGAACGTCACCGCTGAAATAAGTGCTTATACTGGGGCAGTCAAACAAGACAAGGATCAACAATAACCAAACTGGGATAAGAGACAAAAGGTCAACCAAAATCAGATACAAATCAAAGGGATAAGAGATAACCTAAGGAACTACAAAGTGAAGTCAAACCATGACAAAGAGCAAGGGGTCAAGAAGGGGCCACCAAAACACGTCGTTCTGCCAAGATCCTCACAACGTACTTTGGTGGGGGGCATTTGTTGACCCTAAAAATTAAGCCCTGAAAACCAAAGTACAAAATACAACTTCAAGTCAAAACCAAATTGCGAAAGCCAGAAGTCAAACAGCCAAAACTCAAAACCAAGTTACCAGAAATACCAAACAAACTCCAAAAATCCTCAAAATTTACCCAAAAATCCCTGAAGAATTATGATGATTTATCATAATTTTTAAATCCCAGAAATGCCCACACAAATGCCAAATTTTGCAAACAAACCCAAAAACTTCATAAAATTACCAAAATAAATCTATGAGGAATTTACCAAAACCAGTTGAACCATTAAATTCCTTATATTTTTCTAAGCCTACCCATAAAATTTCATGGAAAACTACTCAAGGGAAGACCCCAAATTAATTTATTTTGGTTTGGCCTTATAGAAATAAAAAGGAAATTGGGAAAATCAAATGGAAATCCCAGAAAAATCAGAACTCCATGTCGCGTGCATCCATTGGAGCGGATCCAAGGGGAAAGGAGCAGGGCGCTGGCCATTTGAAATTCACCATTCCATTTTTCATGTTGAATGCACCTGTTTCATGTACACCGTGAACAAAATTCAGACGAATGTATGTGGCTCACCGTAGACTCAACGCACCCATCTTTTCTCTCTTATTAAACCTGACAAGCAGGGCCCACTGGTAAGAGCCTCCTTCTCCCCCCAGTAAAAGGAAAAGAGGTGAAAGTCACGATTTTCACCGTGAACGCCGGGTAAACTCGAGAGAATCGTCGACGTGGCTATCCTTTCGGCCACAGGCGCAAAACCACCAACCCTTGCCCACTGTTTTGCAAAACCCATGCCCTAGCGCAGCCCATTTGGAGCCACTGGATCAAAATCCGAAGGTGACGATGCTCATGGCTCCAAAGCGAAACCCTAGGCCCCTTGCCTATTTAAACCCCCAAATCAGAAGGCAGAAAAAAAGAGAAGAGCAGCCACCACCTTGGGTTGGAGTTTAGGCAGTGAATTAGAGAATTAGAAGGGAAATTGAGGCTAGGCATTTCATCAAGCATTCGGGGAAGAAAGAAAAAGAGGGTAAATTGAGTGAAGTAAGCTTGTAATCTCCATTTTGAAAAGGAAATAAACTTGTTTTAAGTCTCCATCTGCTGTTTTGTTGTCTCTCTTCTTTAGCTCAGCCACCAATCAATGGTGTGCTTGAGCCGTATGAATATAATCACCATGAGCTATGGTCTAGAGCACAGCTCCAGTCATGGCTATGGGGTAAGTCAAAGAAAGGTGCTTCATGAAGGTTTAGAGCCCAGCTCTTCGCTTCATGGAGTATTCTCAAGTCCAACGTAAAAGGCACCATGGTTGTCATGTAGAGGTCTTTAGCCCAGCTTTAGTCTCTCATGGCAGTATAAACTTGACTTGGCATAGGTCCAGAGCACTGGCTCTGGCTTAGCCATGTTCAAGCCATTGACAATCCAAAAATGTCATTAAAAATAATAGAGGTCATGCCAAATTCTAACCAGTCCTTACCTACGGATTAATTCAAAATTAAGGGTTTATATGCATGATATGTTAGTATGCTTGTTAATTCTTAGAATCTTTGAACAAACATAAAAGGTGATTCTCATTTGTTGCAAAAGAACTGAAATGGTGCATATAGACAAATGGTAGCAACAGAAAGTAATAAAATGATAAAATTGCTTTTAACAGCTTTTACATTCCTATTGTGACTTTTGTAAATGAATTCCCTGCAAATGGAGTAACTCAAACGAAATTCCTCAGAACAGCAATAAGATTGCTTAAAGATAAAAAGTAGTAAATTGTGGGAGATGCTAAATTGTTTGCTCCTACTCTCTGTGCTGGTTTGAACACCTAAAACAAAATTGAAATGACCTAAATTGAGCATCAAACTAATACATTCAGCTGTAAGTCGACTTACATGCAAAAACACAAAATTGAATAAAAATGCACAATTCTGCCCTGAGGTCTCTTCATCAAATCATGATGCTTCAAATTGAAATGTGGACACATACAACCTTAATTTGGATTCCTGAAGCTACTCAAACAGTTACTGGCACAAAAGAATGATCAAATGGACCCCACCATCCAAGTCAAATCAGACTAATCTGCCTCGTGGCCATCTCACTGCCGTACCAAGTCAATGGCTCACCCACTAAATTGGGTTGACGCAGTCCAAACCAAGAACACTCTCATACTCTACTATCTACCACGATTCTAATGGAGGTAGCCTCACTACTCGAGACTACGGCAGTCGCCGGAAAAGGGGAATAAAAAATATACAGGGACTAAATCGACTAATTTCCTAAAATTAACTTGATAAACTCTCGAGTTCCCCGCTGAAGAAGAGCGACGCAGGGTAAACGGAGGCCACCGTTAAGTTCTCCTCGACCTCACGAATCCAACGAGCTCAAATTTATCGTCAATGGTGGCGTCGATCGTCTAGGAAGGCTTTCAGAAGGGCTTGGCCAGAAATAAAATAAAATAAGGGGTTTCTCTGCAAAATCGCCTTCTTCTCCTTCAAAAATCAGAGCCGAAACTAATCTGATTCGCTGCGGTCAAATCCCTTGTAACGAGTCACTGACGCAAAGGTGACCCATTACACCAAGCAACCAACGTTTAAAATTAAAAACAAAGTTAAAAGCCACGTCAGCGCCACGCCAAGCGCCAGTCAGCAGCCACGTCAAACTTTTGTGCACACATGGACCAATTAGAAAACGCCAAATGTGCAGAAACTTCAAAAATTCACTAAAAATAGTAGGAAACTCAGAAAAATACAAATAAAATATCTATAAAATTCTAAAAATCCAAATAAACCAAATTCACTGATAATTTTGATATAAAAATCTGTCAAATTATTGGTCTTTTCTATTTTTGAAGAATTTTTAATATTAAATAAATTTCATAAAACTTTAAAAAGATATTACCTCAATCTTATAAAATTCCAAATGATTTCAAAACTTAATTAAACTCTTTTAACAAAGTTTCAAAAGTAAATATTGATATAATTTTAAAAAATAGAAATGATTTTAAAAGAAATACATTAAATATCAAGTGTTTTCAAAAATAAACATAACTAAAAATATAAAAAGATATTGTAAAAGTCTAAAATTAAAAACAAAAATAAGAATAAAATTGAGAAAATGGTAAAACCCAAAGAGAAACTCAAGAAATTAAAAGTCCAAACACGAAACCCGAAATCAAGACAGAAACCTCTTCACTTAAAGAACGAAATCTCTTCAGCAAATCGAAGTCGACTCAAGCGATAAAAAAAATCAGAAAGTCTCACAAATGGTTCAAAATAGCCCCGAGAAAACCAAATCCAAAGGCCCAAAATAGCCTAGAAAACCAAATCCAAATCCAAGACCCAAAATAGTCTTGAAACCCAAATCAAATCCCGAGACCCAAAATAGCCTCGATAAACTCAAACCCAAATCCAAAGGCCCAAGATAGCCTAGAAATCCAAACCAAATTCCAAGGCCCAAAATAGTCTTGAACCCAAACCAAATCCAAAGGCCCGAAATAGCCTGAAAAACCCAAATCCAAATTCAAATCCTCCAAAGGCCCAAAATAGCCTAAGGACCGAAAAACCACGCCTCCACATCAAAACCAAAAACAAGTCTGTCCCAAATAACAAAATCATTCAAATGTCCTCAATTGGGTCCCGTCAACTAAGTCTGGTACACCAATCGAGTCCGGTTCAAACCAAGAGAAATAAACCCAAAATAAACATAAAACAAACGATTCCCTAGCCTTTATATATAATTCTTCAGATCCCTTAATCAGAGGTTCTCGTGAGCGATCACGATGTAATTAACAGTAGGGGCTTGCGTCTGCTGGAAAGAAAGGACCCACGAAATCAACAAACCTCTTTAAGAAGCGACTCGTGTTTTGGTTCTCTTGTCGCTAAGAGATACTCGAACGGAGATCGAACCTTAAGGGGGGTGAATCCAAGGCTATGTTCCCATTTCTCGAGGAAGTCCAAATTCCATTCTTCGAGGGAATGACGAAAAAGCCGCGACAGTCTCATGTTCGACAAGGCTGCTGAGAAGGTTAGGAACAAGATGAGGCACTACAAAAGGAGATAAAATCGTACAACACACTCTGGATTTAGCGAATATGGTATGGTAATTAATTTTACGGTGAAGCTTATAAATAGAAAAATTCAATTGCTATATTATTTCTCATGTATGATGGTTATTTAAGAGTTATTTTGAGGAGTATCCTAAACATTAACTAAATTGCGTTCGTATAGATTAAATTTCATTTAGTATTTACTGTTTAGTCATATCATATAAACCAAGTTAAGGTTTATGTTGGTACATTATTTTTTTAATGTTATGTTGTGTGCACATGTTTTATTGCCTCTTATTCTTTCATGTTGTCTACACTTTACTGTTGTTACTGGGTTCGATATCCAGGTTCTTCCTGAGGCCTAGAGTCACAAATTTTTTAGTCTTTGTATCTGTTAATAACATAGGCAAGAGAGCAGAAATATAACAAAGTTATATTCTAAATTTTTTCCTTTTTTTGTTGATGTTAGTGTGATGTGTTCCAATGGCAGCTGCGCACTCACGTCGCATGGAATCAGAGATCTCCATGCTACTGGTCCTGTACATCTTGGCCATCTATGTTAATGTGTACTAAGCATGTATGTCCCTCTTCTTTTTTTTTTTTTGCATTGTATCTAAATTTAACTATGATATTGTTTGCGTTTCAAAGAACACTTTAGAAAATTTAACCTTTTCTTCTTTGAGCAATTTCTTGATTTTCCAAAAACACTATGATATTGTTGCTTATTCTTGCTTGATCTTTAAATGATAAGGCCTGCATATCAAATTAAAATAATATCAGCGGGCAACATTTGTACTTTTATAGATATTGAATTTCTTTCATATTCTCTTTGACAAAGTTAGACTATTGCATTTGGCATGATATGTTCATGTGGTGCCAGATAACCGATCTAATCTTTGGGTGATCAAAAGGAAGATGTCAGTACATTTTTTTTCTTTTTCCAATTCATGATAGATAGATGTTGTGTGATGGTTTTTGTTAATGAAATATTTTTTTCCTTTTTAACTTAGCTCTGTTACTCTTTTCTCAAATTTGGGAAAAAAAAACTCCACTGCTTTCCTCAGCAGATCTAAATACGAATTGATTTTCCCATGCTACCCTAACTTATGGATTGACCTAGGAAGTTTTTCTTTTCTCACCATGAAATCATACTATATGCGCATTGTGCTGGTACAAATCTGTGTTCTTTTTTTGTTCTTCATTCATTTGCTAATCATTGTGGTTCTGTTCTCTCTATGAAACTACTCAGTTTTTTTTTTTTGTGTTTCTAATTTAGTCTTATCAGCTTTCGAGCTCATGGATGGAGATGTTTCGAAAGAGATGATGCATTTAGGCTTGAGAAAAGTGATGAGGTTTGCTGGGTCGTTGTATCATAAAAATAGTTTGAAGGTATTTATCTTTTTTAACAAAAATAAGTACTGCATTATAAAAAAATAATTACTTTATGAACATTCAATAATATCTGTTGTTTTACTCAACATAAATCTTTTCCTATTGACAAAAGAGGCTGCCTAATCAGTTTCGGTTGTGTTTGGCTTAAAGCATGAAAATATTTTTTGCGGAAATTATGGGTTTGAATTTGCGGACTGATAATAAGTTTTTGTTAGTTTGTCATTCAATATTTTGAGATATAAATAGTCGGATGGCTTTTTTAGTTATCGAGTCTAGACGGTCTACATTAAAGTTAACTGGTAGAAAAGAACAATTGGTTGTTAAAAGGACCTTGAAAAGGTAATAGCACATGATCGATTTGGCTTGCAGCTTAGAATAAAATAAAATAAAATAAGCACAGAGACTTATTAAAAGAGTGATATTATAAGGGTGAATTAATATGCTGCCATAATTCGGGTGTATGCTCCGTGTTTACCAAATGTCTATTCTTTTTATTTACGCCGAATGAAAATCATAGAAGCTTGGACTCAATAGGTTGGCTATATACCAAGGATTAGGTGCACTTTACTAAAGGGCAATTTGTCTTTAATCTTAATTTGCTAATGAAATTTTAATTTGTTCAGAGAATCTGATAGGAAATTATTTTTAAAGTTCTTTTTCAGGAAATGCTTTTCGCATAGAATGCTCATACATTATTTGATGGGGATGAACTTTAGACCTGTATAGATATCTGGGGTACAATTACTTCTATAGTTTTTTTATTGATTATATCGATGTTTACAGGTTTGGTAATGTATTGCACTAAAAAAAATCTAAATCTTCTATTTTGTCAAAAGACAGTTACTTTTTTTTTGGCACAATTTCTGCTTTGTAATAATGGATATAAGGAATTGATATAGTAAATATGTTTTAATGTCCAATATTAAATTCGCTTAACTTGGATTAGTTGATTGTCCTCCAGATTTAGCTTAAGACGTAACCAAATTATGCTACAAAATAATCTATGACTATCATACCAGCATGTCGTTGATGATCAAGGCTTGCCATTGCCCTATTAAATAAAGAGGTTAGCATTTTTATTACCTTCTTTTAAAACAAAAAATTTAAGATACAATGCCGTATTTAGTTCCATTCGGCATTGTTACCCTTTATTGAGTTCCTCTTTTGTACGGATCAATGATAAAACAACTATTTAGTAGCACTAAAAAATCAATTAATAGAATTCATCTTAGAAAATTTAAATCCAACAATTCCAAATCTATTTGTTTACTGAAGTTATTTGATAGAAAGCAGCTCCTTCAAAATCGAAGGGAGCAACCAAGTGGTGATGCCACTTAAAAGAATTTACTTAAGCAATTCATACTATATTGCTTGGGTATTTCTTATTTATTTTTGTTACTTTTCTATAGCCAATGACATGGCAATGGAAAGGAGCAGTCAAAAAGTCAGAGACACGGAGGCCTTGCATCCTTGGAGGTTTGTTATTTTCAGTATAATTTTCGGAAAAAAAATATGCTGGATTTACCTTCAGTTCAACAATTTTATTCGGCTAGGATGAAATTAAGAATTGCTCGACTGTAGTACTTTATTGTGTATTTGTATTTTTGAGGATTAGTTCTTTTTTCGTACTTGACAAAGAAACAATTTTATTATTTCAAGCTCCTATGTAGTTCTAATTTCTGGTATGTTGACAAAAAAAGAAAAAAACTTTCTTTGGATGGAGCAAAAAAAAACTTGCAACGACAGACTTATGTGTTCTCTTACATGTCCAAGTATATCTAAAATTTCTCATTACTGTTATAAGTTTTGATGTAAATCTCGATCAATATAAAAATATCATGCCAATATCAGCATACAATTCATGTTCATTTTTGTATAATTTAGCTTTAATTATCGCATCGGTAAGTACATTTTACTCATTTTTGAGTAATCTGTAATTTTAGTCGCATAAACTGCAGGCCTAAACTTCATCGCGCGAAGCGCGATGAGATACCTAGTTCTTTTGAATTTTTAAGATTATAAACTTATTCTTCACTGTATAAAGAGCTTAAATATAGATTATTGTGATCAAATGGCTTGAAATGAATGCACAATAGCGTAAATTGATCCAATTCTTTCCAGAATTCTCATTATTTGAAATTTATGTGCGTAATTGCCATGTATAATCAAATCCTTTTGAATTTTCAAGATTATAATCTTATTCTCCACTGTATAAAGAGCTCAAATATAGATTATAAAGATCAAATGACTTGAAATGAATGCACAATCGCTTGAAAGGATCCAATTCTTTCCAGAACGCTAATTATTTGCACTTGATGTGCTTAATTACCATTTATAATCCAATCCTTTTGAATTTTTAAGATTATAAACTTATTCTTCACTGTATAAAGAGCTTAAATATAGATTATTGTGATCAAATGGCTTGAAATGAATGCACAATAGCGTGAATTGATCCAATTCTTTCCAGAATTCTCATTATTTGAAATTTATGTGCGTAATTGCCATGTATAATCAAATTCTTTTGAATTTTCAAGATTATAATCTTATTCTCCAATGCATAAAGAGCAAAAATATAGATTATAGAGATCAAATGACTTGAAATGAATGCACAATCGCTTGAAAAACTCCAATTCTTTCCAGTACTCACATTATTTGCACCTTATGTGCGTAATTGTCATTTATAATCCAATCCTTTAGAATTTTTATGATTATAAACTTATTATTCACTGTATAAAGAGCTAAAATATAGATTATTGTGATCAAATGGCTCGAAATGAATGCACAATAGAGCGAAAAGCTCCAATTCTGTACAGAATGCTCATTATTTGCAATTTATGTGCGTAACTGCCATGTATAATCCAATCCTTTTGAATTTTTGAGATTATAAATTTATTCTCCACTATATAAAGAGCTCAAATATAGATTATAGAGATCAAATAACTTGAAATAAATGCACAATCACTTGAAAAGCTCCAATTCTGTCCAGAGAGCCCATTATTTGCACTTTATGTGCGTAATTATCATTTATAATTCAATCCTTTTGAATTTTTAAGATTATAAACTTATATTCTACTGTATAAAGAGCTTAAATATATATTATTGCGATCAAATAGCTTGTAATGAATGCAAAATCGCTTGAAATTCTCCAATTCTGTCCAGAACGCACACTACTTGCTCTTGATGTGCGTAATTGCCATTTGTAATCCAATTCTTTTGAATTTTTAAGATTATAAATTGATTCTCCACTGTAAGAAGAGCTTAAATATAGATTATTGTGATCAAATGGCTTTAGATGAATGCACAATCGCGTGAAATACTCCAATTCTTTCAAGACCGGTTATTATTAGCACTTGATATGCGTAATTGTCATTTGTAATGAAGGCACAATAGCGCGAAATGCTCCAATTCTGTCCATAATGCTCATTATTTGAAATTAATGCTCGTAATTTCCATGTATAATAAAATCGTTTTGAATTTTTAAGATTATAATCTTATTCTCCTCTCTATAAAGAGCTCAAATATAGACTATAGTTGTCAAATGACTTGAAATGAATGCACAATCGTTTGAAAAGCTCCAATATTTTCCAGAACGCTCATTATTTTCATTTGATGTGCGTAATTGTCATTTATAATGCAATTCTTTTGAATTTTTAAGATTATAAACTTATTCTTCACTGTATAAAGAGCTTAAATATAGATTATTGTGATCAAATGGTTTGAAATGAATGCACAATAGCATCAAATGCTCCAATTCTGTCCAGACCGCTCATTATTTGCACTTGAAGTGCGTAATTGCCATTTATAATCCAATCCTTTTGAATTTTTAAGATTATAATCTTATTCTCCAATGCATAAAGAGCAAAAATATAGATTATAGAGATCAAATGACTTGAAATGAATGCACAATCGCTTGAAAAGCTCCAATTCTGTCCATTACTCACACTATTTGCACCTTATGTGCGTAATTGTCATTTATAATCCAATCCTTAGAATTTTTATGATTATAAACTTATTATTCACTGTATAAAGAGCTTAAATATAGATTATTGTGATCAAATGGCTCGAAATGAATGCACAATAGCGCGAAAAGCTCCAATTCTGTACAGAATGCTCATTATTTGCAATTTATGTGCGTAACTGCCATGTATAATCAAATCCTTTTGAATTTTTAAGATTATAAATTTATTCTCCACTATATAAAGGGCTCAAATATAGATTATAGAGATCAAATGACTTGAAATAAATGCACAATCACTTGAAAAACTCCAATTCTGTCCAGACAGCCCATTATTTGCACTTTATGTGCGTAATTATCATTTATAATTCAATCCTTTTGAATTTTTAAGATTATAAACTTATATTCTACTGTATAAAGAGCTTAAATATAGATTATTGCGATCAAATAGCTTGTAATGAATGCAAAATCGCTTGAAATTCTCCAATTCTGTCCAGAACGCACACTTTTTGCTCTTGATGTGCATAATTGTCATTTATAATCCAATTCTTTTGAATTTTTAAGATTATAAATTGATTCTCCACTGTATGAAGAGCTTAAATATAGATTATTGTGATCAAATGGTTTTAAATGAATGCACAATCGCGTGAAATACTCCAATTCTTTCCAGACCGGTTATTATTAGCACTTGATGTGCGTAATTGTCATTTGTAATGAAGGCACAATAGCGCGAAATGCTCCAATTCTGTCCATAATGCTCATTATTTGAAATTAATGCTCGTAATTGCCATGTATAATAAAATCGTTTTGAATTTTTAAGATTATAATCTTATTCTCCTCTCTATAAAGAGCTCAAATATAGACTATAGTTGTCAAATGACTTGAAATGAATGCACAATCGTTTGAAAAGCTCCAATATTTTCCAGAACGCTCATTATTTGCATTTGATGTGCGTAATTGCCATTTATAATCCAATTCTTTTGAATTTTTAAGATTATAAACTTATTCTTCACTGTATAAAGAGCTTAAATATAGATTATTGTGATCAAATGGTTTGAAATGAATGCACAATAGCGTGAATTGCTCCAATTCTTTCCAGAATTCTCATTATTTGAAATTTATGTGCGTAATTGCCTTGTTTTTTTCATTTATGCATTTCATCTTTCATTCTATACATCTTCTAAGATAAAAATGATTTTCTTTTAACATATTTTTTGTTCAATCTTTTCTAACAGTCACGAATTGGTAGAAATAAATTTTTGACCTTTAACATTAAAATGAATTTTCGACCTTTAACATCATAGCAAAAACAAGGGAGAGCATCGCAAAAGCCTGCAAGATTTTAAAAGTAAATCAAGAGAATCTTCTCCATGCTTCATGGAATGCTCTAGAAATAAGGTATAAAAATTGTCCCATATTGATCAGCCACCATGTAACATTGCCTACTATAGCAACTGCAATCAATCTTTTATGCACAATGGCGGATCTAGCAAAAATATTTAGGTGAGGCTGAGTGCTATAATAAATCATTTGATCGAACGGTTTCTCTTTTTCTGTTCTTCAGCCCCACCTTTGAATGCTCTAATGGTTGAAAAAATTCATTGAGGCTAAAGAGGGACTTCAGGGCTCGACGACGGTAGGTGAGGCTTTAGCCCCACCCGCCCCACCACTGGATCTGCCCCTGTTTATGCAGCCTAATCACAAATATCCAATTGAGTAAAAAATACAAACCAAGTACATCACCAAAAATGACTGTCATAATCCAAACCCTGCTTTGGGTTGTTGAAAATAAAGAATTAAAAAAAGGATGAAAAATATAAACCCTCATCAAATTGGTAGAAATCACCGGGTCTATATCTTTCACCATTCTCTTCAACTCACTATACATGCATGTATAATCTACATATGCTGCTTACATTATATTTACAATCAATATATGTACTATTCATATCTACATATGTTGTCAACATAAGTTGAAAATAATTTAGTGAGGGTTTATATTTTTGTCCCTTCTTCATTCTTTATTGCCAACAACCCAAAGCAGAGTTTGGATTATGACAGTCATTTTTGGTACTGCACTTGGTTTGTATGCTTTACTCAAATGAATCTTTGTGATTAGGTTACATAAAAGGTTCATTGCAGCTGCTATAATAGGCAATGTTACATGGTGGCTCATCAATTTGGGACAATTTTTGTACCTTATTTCTAGAGCATTCTCTAAAGCATGGAAAAGATCCTCTTGATTTGATTTTAGAATCTTGCAGGCTTTGTGAGGCTTTTCCTTGCTTCTGCTATAATGTTAAAGGACAGAAATTCATTTTAATGTTAAAGACCAGAAATTCATTTCTACTCTTTTGATGACCGTTAGAAAAGATTGAACGGAAAAGTATGTTCAAAGAAAATTATTTTTATCTTATACGATGTATAGAATGAAGATGAAATGCTGAATGGAAAAAATTGGGTGCATCTTTATAATTTTTAAAAAAAAGAGCAAAATATTAAATACGGCTTGAATGAAAAGCAATCTCAAAATATACTTGTTTGCGTTCTCAATGTCGAATGACAGGTATGCGATTTTATGGGCGAATTGAGCGAAATTGAAAAAAAATACAAATGAATCAGTCGAATTTCGGATGAACTCGGACGAAGTTGAGCAGCTCAAATATCAAATCGGCCATTGAAAGACCTTTTTTGGTTTTTTTTTTTTTTTTTTTTTTTAATCTTAGACGAAATAGAAGCAGTAGAGATAAGAAGTAGAAGAAAAGAATTTTCGGATCTCAAGAGAGGAACATTGAATATAGTTTAATGGGATGATGAGTCCGAATCAAAAGTCTAAAAATTTGGTAAAGTCAGGAAATTGCTTGAGTTACGCTCTCTTTTAAAGATTCACTTCCATTTTTCTTATAAATGACTTTAATATTTGTTTATCACAAAAAAAATTAAATATTCTTAGTTGAGATCTAACATAAGAGGAAAAAATAGAGCGAGAATGACATTTTAGTCAAACTAGAAGTGGATCTCTAATTAAAGGCGTGAGTGAAGCAATGCCCGTATAGTCAACTCTTATTTACAAGAACTAAGTTTTGTTTCCAACAGTTTGTATGCTATAAATGAAAAACAATGACAATATTACTCCTGATTTACGTGACTACAGAGTTTTTTTTGCGGTAACCTGTTTTAGTTACCCTTATTTATGATATTGTTCAATACAAAGGGGCCGTTTGGATCGCTTAGAAATTTAGGGAATTTGGAGAAGTTGCAATTTCTAGGAATAAATTTATTGAGAAGTGTGTAACTTTGTGAAGAGTTTGGATTGTTTATAATAAATTTATGGTATGAAGATGAAATTCTCCAAATTCCTTCTCCAATCCAAACAGCCCCAAAATGATTATTAGTCATTCACATGTTTTAAAGATAGTTGGCACCTGCATGTGTTGTATGGCACATGTTGATCTCGATGGTTTAGTTGCTGAGAGGCTCAACAAATTTGTACAATAAAGGATGGGAAATGCAGCTTTGTAAATGGAGCGGCAGCTGTAAGTGCAAATTTTATTTATTTATTTATTTTTTTTTTGTGGGGGGGGGGGGGGGGTTTGTAAGCATATTATTAATTGCCTACAGTAAAGCTTATGTTTTGATATACTAGAAAAATACACTTGTATAACATACACCTGAAGTTCACTACTGACAAGAATTGACTAGCTATTTTTTTTTTTGTCATCGTCGGATTTTCAAGTGGAAGTCTTAAATTTTTCTTATTTAAAAAAAATAAAAACTTTGCTGAGGCTGCTAAAGTTGTCTTAAAAATCTTTTGACATGCTTAATTGCAATTTGCAACATTGCACGAATATCAAGATAAGAAAGAAAAAGGAGCAGGAAATCAAAGAATGTAAAGATAAGGTCTATTTGTCATCCGCTAATTGGGAGATAATAATTTTTGAAGAATATGAATAGAGTGTTTTATTTTATTTTCTTCCATTCATCTATTAGTTTGAGATTAAAATCCAATAACAATTAACAGAAATCCTAAAGGAGATTCTACTGAGAGAACACTGATCAATTGCTGATATTTAGTGAGGGATCTTGTAAGTGATATGATATGTACGATTAATAAATGGAGAAATTGGAATAAGAATGACAAAACTGATGCAAGTTCTTTTTATTAATCATCTCCAATCACTCTTTCCGTTGAGTGTCTTAACAGACTCCTCCGTTATGTCTTGTAGGCCCAGCTTGTCATTCACTCCGTCATTCTCTTGGACCCCACTTTTCAGCGACAGAATTGGTTCACTTAACGGATGCCCTCTGCTTTTTCCAGCGTTTTTTCCTTCTTTTCGTTGACTGATTCAAATAAACCTCTCTCAGTCTCTTGACAGAATCCTTATGAGTTATGAGATATATTATCTCTCTCTCTTGAGTCTTGACTCTTGCGTGCTTTTAAATTATAAATACATTTTAAAGAAAGCAAAGAAAGTAAAGAAAGCTCTCTGCTCTTCTCCTCTCTCTCGAAATGGCAGGTGCACCATCACTCCCTCAACTGGCCCTGCATTGGATATCCAAGAAGGTGAAATGCATCACCGACTTCATCCGGTTTCCTGCCGTTTGGTCTCCCTGGAGCTTGGCCTCCTTTCCGAAGTCTTGCCACCTCCCATGGCTGATGATTCCCTACAATCCGAAAACACACGCAAAGGATGACGGGACCCGCTTCTTCTGCGACCTTAGGAATGGTCAATGCAGGATACACAAGCTACACCTCCCAGCTGTAATCATCGGCAAGACTTGCTGCGCCTCCCACCGCGGCTGGCTTTTGGTCATAGCGACAAAAGGTAGAGAGGTTTTCCTACTGAACCCAATAACCCAGGAACGCATCGAGCTCCCTCCCTTTACTCAGAAGGTCAGGTATCTCGGAGAAGACCAGGATGCTCCTCGCCATGATCCTCCGAAAGGGCTTAGTCCTTATCCTACCTATCCAGGAAGCAAGATGACTTTCTCTTGCGATCTGACTGATCCTGACTCTGACCACCTCATAATGGTGTTCTTGCATAGACAGGTGATTATCTGCTGCAGGGTCGGGGACCCGTGCTGGACAATCATCAAAAGCCCTCTGGAATCTGATCCAGATGATGCCACTTACTACAATGGTCAGTTCTATTTGCTTTATCATGAAATCAATTTCATGGTGATCATTGATCCAGACGAGCCAGAGGAGTGGGATTTCCACGAATGGCCGGAATTAGGTGCCGTCAGAATGGGTTTTCTGGAAGGCAAATCAGGGGTTTACTTGGTTGGCATGAAAGTTCATAGTCAAGAAGGAGAGAGAGACAGATATGAGCTGTACCAGTTCCAAGAGCAGCCGTTCAATCTCAAACATATCACCGACACAAGCAACATAACCATTTTCACTGGTGATGAGTTCTGGTTCCTGGCTGTCTGCTCTGATGAAGTGGGCTCGCTTAGTTGGGGTTATATGTACAAGGTCGGGGCTTGCTTAGTTGGGGGCAGATATTATCGTGTCATCAGTTCTGCCAAGCTAGATGATGGAGAGATGGAACCACAGTGGGCCCTTCGCAATGCACCACTAGTTGGGCTAACTGACCCGTTTATGTGGTTTCAGCCGAGCTTTGTTTAGTTGTTTGGAAAGCATGCTCCAATATGCTTTTTAGGTTTAAACTTCTAATATCTTTTGGTTCCCGTGTTCATCGCTGATTTCTGTTAATCAAGGCATGTGCACTACAATACTATGTTTTGTGTGCCTTGAGGTGCTTGTGATCAGAATTTAAGCTTTCTCTTGGATGCTGCTGTAATTATGTTTTAATATGTGCTAAATTAGATGGTCATAGTTATTAATTGGAACTATAGTTATAAATGTATATTACTTTGCAGTTTCTGGTCATTATGGTTCTGTGCTCTGATGGATCTGATATGTTTAATTTATAATCATTAATTACGATGGTTAAGCATGTTTCTATTTGTGTTGTGTTATTTTTTTTATTTTATTTTTTTTGCTTTTGAGTAAATTTGTGATGTGTTATCTGATCATTAGAATTTAACTGTTAGCTATAGCTACCTGGAGAAAGCAGTTTGGTCATTGTAAATATTCTGACCTGGAGACGATCTAATGGTATACTTTAATTTTCATTTATATGATCTAATTGAATGAACTTAGCCACCTATGAACTTTCTTGATTTTCTTAACTGTTAGCTATAGCTACCAGAAGGTATCATATGAAATGCTTACTTTAAATTTGTATTCTATTATTATAAATCTTTCATTGTGGCCAAAGTGGAAGGAAATTTCTGGGCTTTCAGTATTATGTTGTTCAGCAACTTGTATTTGAGATGAAATTATGTATCAGTCATTAATGTGCATCCAGATACCAGAGCAATGAGCATTGTGTTGTTATCATGAGGTTGAATATTGCGCTGTTTTGTTGATTAGCTAGTATTTGAGTGGAAATTATCTAACTGTCATGTACATCCAGATGCCCAAATGTTCTGGCTATGAAGATTGGTCCTGTTTGTGTTTTTCTTGCTGGCAATATTAAAAGAGTAAATCAATTAATTTGTGTTTTGTTTCTATTATTTATTTCTTTTATAGGTGATCGTAATCTGATTTCAGAAACTACCATATTTTTCTTAGAATTCGATAACTGTGGCAATGCTCACAATAATGTCTCCATAACGTGGGGAATCTAATATGTGAATGTTCTGGATTATTTGCTTCCAGTTCTTTTTTCTTTTTTTTTTCATCTAATTATGAGGGTTAGTTTTTAGAAGATAAGATGGGGTCAGCCCTCCTTAACTGGTGCCGTTTGGTGATCTTACTCAGTATTTTACCAGCCAATACATTATAAATTATAAAGTCATCAACAATTTTCAGGGCCGGTTTATTTGAAGAACTTGACATTTCGGCCTCAACTCAGCATTAACTGATACAGGTTTTTATTTCATTTTTTTTTATCTAACAACACAATATTATTAGAACAAAGGAGCGATGGGAAGCAAAAACAACTCATAAACTTAACTTCAGCACAACTGAAATAGACCTTGTCCAGTACACTAAACCTAGTTATTACTATTGAATTCTGGTATTCTGGTAGTGCAACACTCAAAATGTACATTGTAATTTTGAAACAAAACTACGTACCTGAAAAATTTTCAACTTACTATCTAATGCCCATATATGTCAGTTTTCAAAAATTTCTCTAACAACTTCAAATAATTGTACAGGGATAACAATTTACTTGAGTGCAAAAGAGAATTGCTTCATGAAAATTTTATTATCAGAAACAATATTTAAAAAAATTATATACTTTAGCTTTGACACAATTAGCCACCTGATTAATTCAACTATAACTAAAATATATACAATTTCTTAGTGAGCACTAAATGCATGGAAAAGGAAAAAGAATGTCAGCATCATATTCATATGATACATTTCCATTTCGAGTCAAACAAATAAAAACTCATTGACTTCAGTTGAGCGGTTAGAATTAGTACGAGTCAATGTGATGCATCCAAGATCAGAACTCTCTTGATAGTGTGGCAATAACGTCCCATTTTTCTTCTCTAACCTAGATATGATATCAGTACCAGGCACTTCTTTTAGCATTTTCACTACCCATCTCATGGATGGACGATTGATGGGAATATAACTCGTGCACAACAACCCGATCTTGAGCACCTTTTCCATATCTTCTCTGAACTCCTTTCCGAGCTTTGGGTCAAAGACATGGTCTGTGCCTTTCTCTGCTACTGTTGCAGAGACCCATTTCACCAAGTTTATGTCGTCCTCAGAGCCAACGGGTTGCTTTCCTGTCAGTAACTCAAGAATCACCACCCCAAAACTGTATACATCACTCTTCTCATTTACTCGGAGTGTATAAGCATACTCTGCAATACCACAGGACAGAAAGATTCTTAAAGTCATTTATCAATTATTCAATATAAACATCTAGGAGGTTAATTAAGTTCTACCTAAGAAGATCAATTGAGAAAGTATGTTGCATTACACCTAAACTGATTATCATTGGGCAATTTGGCTGGCATCGAAGAAGTTTCAATGGAAGAGGAAGACACAGTTGTAGGAAAAACTAAAATAATTTCTGTTTTAAACTTTTAAATTTCTCCTTGAGACAATAAAAAGACAGAACCATCTGATAGAAAAAGAAAGAGAATGAAATCACAAACCTGGTGCAATGTAACCGCATGAACCTGCAATTGCCGACATGGGCTCCGTGCGCAATCCAATAGCCGGAACAGATTTTGCAACTCCAAAATCAGCTACACATGCACTGAATTCGGCATTCAATAATATATTGTTTGATTTCACATCCCGGTGAACAATGGGTGGCACACAGTCGTGATGTAAGTATGATAACCCTTCGGCAGCATCCAATGCAATGTTATACCTCGTGTGCCAGTCCAGCAGCTTTCCATTGCATCCATGTAAAACATCCCACAAACTGCCATTCTGCATGTACTCGTAAACCAGTAGTTTACAGTCCTTTTGCACATAGCAACACCAGAGCTTGAGAATGTTTTTGTGACGGATCTTGCCTAGAGTTGTTACCTCAGCCTCAAAATTGCCATCTGCATCTGAGTGGGCCCCAAGTAGTCTCTTCACCGCAACGGTCTGTCCATTCCTCAGCACCGCCTTGTAGACCTTTCCGGAACCACCAACACCTATGAGATTATCCTCATGTAGACAATCTATAATCTCATACTCACTGAAACTGAGCTTATGAAACGGTATGAGTCTCCAGCTGAAGTTCTCAATCTTAAGCTTCTCATTCTTGAATCTTTTGTATCTCCGACAAAAAAGCCCAACCCCAGAAATTAGCACAAATGCTGAAAGAATGAAGACAGAGCAGAGAAGCCAAATCATCCGTTTATGATTCTGAGAACCAACTTGGGAGCCAGGACAGAGACCGGGCAGATCATTACATAAGCCAGGATTACCCAAGAAACTGTCACGGTATGCTGCAGTCGCAAACAAAGGAGGAAGCGGGCCACTGAGTTGGTTGTCAGACAAATTGAATTGGTCAAGATGTAGATTCTGCAGTTGCCTTGGAATTTCACCAGTTAGAAAATTGCTGGAGAGATCAAGGTAGTTGAGCACAGGAAGGCTGCCTAGCTCAGGTGGGATTCCTCCAGTAAAACCGTTGTGTGCCAAATTAAGTTCAGTAAGTTTGAACCATGAGTTGATCCCTCTAAGGAGCTGACCCGAGAGCGAGTTATTATAGAGATCAAGCTGCGCTAGCTGGGACAGATCACACAATGATGCCGGTAATGGACCCATTAACCGATTGTTGGCAGCTGAGAATTGGTAGAGCCTCGACAATGTACCCATTTCTGATGGGATAGGCCCGGTGAATTGGTTGTCAGAGATAAGAAGATTGGAGAGATTGGCTGCACTAGAGATGGCAGGTGAGATAGAACCAGAAAAGAAATTCCCCGACAGCTCGAGCAATGATACATGAGGTAAGCCCCAGAGGCCGTCGGGCACTTCACCTGTTAAACGATTGTTTGCTAGCCTGACACGTGTCAGACTCCTGCATCTTGCCAGGCCCTTTGGTATTGGACCAGAGAATAAATTATTGATCAAAAGTAGTTCTCGCAATACTCCATGATCACAAATACCTGGTGGGATGCTGCCCGAGAGAGAATTACTTGAGAGATCAAGGATCACGAGTGCAGAATTCTTACCTAGATCAACTGGCACAGACCCATTAAGCCGGTTCGAGAACAGAAAGATGTCTACTAGAGTAGTCGACCGAGCAATGCCGGCTGGTATGGGCCCGGTTAAATGGTTGTAGTATAGATGGAGACTTTCCAATTTAGGCGCATCAAAGAGGTCGTCTGGTAGCGGCCCCTCGAGGTGATTGCTGGACATGTCAATGCGCTGAAGGCGAGAGAGCTTAGAGAATCCTTTGGGGATTGAGTCTGAAAGCGAGTTTGTGTAAAGCTCTAGTTGGACTAAGTTTGAGAGAGATGTCAAAGAATCTGGGATGGGACCACTCAAGGCGTTTGTCGAAATGTCAAGGTTAGTGAGGTTGGAGAGCTGGCCGAGAGAAGGAGGTATAGGTCCCACCAGGTGGCAACCAGCAAGAAACAAAACTTGTAATGATGTTAAATTGGAGAGGGATGGAGGAATGGGTCCAGGTATGAAGGGATTGAATGCAAGATTGAGTTCGCGAAGAGTCGAGATGTTGCCAAGGAATGCAGGGATGGTGCCATACAAGAGATTGCTTTCTAACCATAGCTCTTCCAACTGTTGAAACCTCCCAAACGAATCAGGAATCCTGCCAGAGAAGTTGTTGAACGAGAGGTCGAGATGTCGAAGAGACGGCATGTTGGCTAGCTCATCAGGTAAGGGACCCACCAGTACGTTCTGAGACAGGTCAAGATGTTTCAATGCCAAACAAGGCATGAGAGAAGAGGAAGAGAGTGAACCATTGATGAAATTCCAAGACAAGGAGAGAAATTCAAGGCTTGGAAGCCGACATAGGGAGGCCGGGAAGGAACCCGCGAGGTTGAGGCCGGTGAAATTGAGAGAAGTCACGGTTGGAAGTGGAGAGGAGGGAGAACAGGAGACGCCAGTCCAGTTGCACGGTGTTGGGTCGCTCGAGTTCCAGTTGGAGAGAGAGCCTTGTGGGTCGTCAAGGCTGCGCTTGGTTTCAAGCAAGTAAAGGCCTTCTTGGTTTAGAGTGAGCGTTGAGTGGGTTAGGTAGAGAATGGAGAAGAGGAGGAGGAAGAGAGAAGCTGCGCTTGCTCCCATGGTGAATGAGTATAGTGGAGAACTGAAGGTTTTGGTTGGTTTTTATTTAAGTAGAAGAAATGTGAAGAAAACGTGAAAGAGAAAGGAGAGAAGAGTTGAGGGAAGCAGAGCTGGAGGAAGGAGGGAAAAGGTAACTGAGAAAGAAATTGTGATCCTCTCCAGCTTTTGTTGTATACGCTTATGATTTAAACGGTTGTGATTGCTATTGTGTTCGAATCGAACGGTGTTTATTGATTGAGTTGAGTGTAGTGGAACCATGGTGATGGTAATGAGGATGGAGGGGAAAGTGGGACAGTGGGGTGCTTTGTGCGGGTGGTTATTGTAAAACGGCTCTCTTTTTCAGTTTTTTTTTTACTTTTTATTTATGAGTAGAAAGGCAAAAAAACTGCCCACTCTTTTGAAAGGGCTGGGAATTTCATTTTTTACCTTTTCTCTGATTTCTGATTTGACAACACCACTGCGGGGTTCTTTGCCTCTATCTCTTTGGTGCACTGACTTGTAGTTCTATTTTATTTGTTATTTTTTTTGAAACTTAGTTCTATTTTATTTATTTGCTTCTCAAAAAATATATTTATTTATTTTTGTGTGTGGATCTGATTTTGCTTATTTTATTCACTCTACAAAAAATTTATTATAGATTATTAACTGTACGAATTTATTTATTTATTTATTTTGATTAGACGGACTGATCGAAAATAGGACTGCTATCTAATATGTAGAACCTGCTAAGTAACTTTAATTTTGTTTGTGAGGTCATATTGTTTTATATTATAGAGCCGGTCTATAATTAGATAAATACAAAAAGTTCCATCGAGAATTCATTTGAATTTTAATGTTCTTTTTTTTTCTGTCATATACTCTCCCAATAATTGGAACATCTGCTTAATCAATTTTCTACGGTAAGATTGAGAGTGGAATAAAGTTTGAGACATAAGGGAATAACTTTTACGACTATATTTGATAAAAGAATAACAACCAAAATTAGACATGTGTTTTATAGTGGTGATAGATTTGTCAACTTATTCCTTTATTTTATTCCTAACATAACTTAAGATGTTTGGGTACATAAACAATTTTTCTTATCCAATCATTAAGAAAAAAAAATTGAAATTTGAAAATTGAGTTAAGTTTATCATAGTTTGATGCTTAGGTAGGACGCTACAAATTGCCAGCGTTCAAAAAAGAGATTGAAGAAGACAATGACCAAAGGATAAAAGACAATTAGATTCAGATTGTACAAAATACTAGTGTTCATTAAAGTTTGTACATGCTGTGAATGTTTTTTTTTTTTTTTTTTGAAATAAGAGGCTGCTTATTTACAAGGCTTTAATCCACTCTGTAAATTAGAGTTTTATCCCACTTCCGCGTCCAGTGGGAATTGAACCCGTTACCTCTAGAATAACGACGAAGCCACTGACCATCTGTGCTGGACTTTACGTTCTACATGCTACTTTTGATGTTAAAATATGACGAAATATTTATCAGTTTAAAATATTTTAATTATGGTTTTCATATTCATAAATATTAAAGCAGAAACTTATGCCTACCTAATTTTTTGTTTTTTAAAAAATAGTTGCCAAAAATGGAATTTTCTTGGGTAATTATATATTACGAATATGAGCTTACCCGCAGAACATGCATTAGTTCCACTTTTAGTCTAGAAGGTATACAAGATTCCGTATAATAAGTAGGGCTGTATACGAGCCGAGTTCGAGCGAGTTAGCCTCAACTCGAACTCGAACTCGTCACAACTCGAGTCAACTCGTGACTCGACAGCAAAGCAGTTCCGAGCTATTCGAGCTAACTCGAACTCGTCTCATTTTAACTCGAGCCAACTCGTGACTCGGCATCGAACTCGTGAGAAGGTGTTGAGGTACTAGTCACCTTAGAATTTTGCTCGAAAATAGAAAAAGAGGAGCAATCATGAGGATGTAAGGGAAGGAAAAAAGCCTGGAGACTTGGGGACTAGGGTTAGTGAACGAGTTATTGGACTACAAATCAATAAAATTGTTGGGCTGCATATTAATATGATAACATTTTATATTTTGCAGCCTGTATATTCTGACTCGAGTTGTACCGAGTCGAGTTGGACCCAACTCGAACTCGGCTCGTAAAATTAACGAGTTGGGATAACTCGAGTTGTTATAACTCGAATTCTTCTAACTCGAGTTTTCATCGAGCTTTTTTCGAGTCGAGTTCGAGTAACTCACGAGTTACGAGTTTTTTGCTCACCCCTAATAATAAGTCTAAAAAGTATTGTCATAATGGAATTCTCTGCTCTGTTTCATTTAATTTTTGTTTGTAACAAACCAACAACCATACGTTCTCTCCGTCTTCTATTCTAGTTGGGTTGTCGTGGATGATGTAGACAGAGCCACAGAGGCAACTAACATTATCAAGTTTAAATATAATATCCTCGAAATTAGTAATTGTTATATATAATTAATGTGGAGTATAAGAATCTCTTTTGTAATGTTTTCATAAGCAGAATTTGTGACTTGGAGTTGGAGGAGGAAGGCTGGTCGGTTTGGTAGGGAGCTGTATTTATGGAGTTGTTGAAAGGATTACAAATTAATTATTCCCGCTTTAATCCCTCGTGCCTTGTTTTCAGAACAAATTGATTGATTTTTTTGTACCTTCATGTTTGGAATTTATTTTTTGTTGCAGATTGCCAAATTAGAAAGCTTGAACTATTTTAATTTTTTTTTTACTTTATATTCGGAAATGATGGCTACATAATGAAGCGTCTTTGCTGATTAAATTCTTCATTACATTTTTTTTTTTAAAAAAACCAATAAGAGATAACAAGCGTAGTCTCTGAAACTGACTGCCATTGTACGGAAGCTATACAGATTCTTTTAACTAAATACGATTCAGATATGGTTGTACAATGGCAGAATATTTAAAATATATAATTTCATGAACATATAATGTTTTGGACGTTAATTTGTTTATTACAATATAAATAATTGATAATAGAATGTTATGCATAAATTACGAAGATTGTTCGTATATTTTTTCGTCAAAAGCTAATGAATAAAAATTCTGGAGTTGAAGAAGTAAAATAAAGATGTGGTATCCAAGGAGAAAAGAGAAAAGACCCTATTTTTTTAAAAAAAAAAGGAAAAGAAAGATATGAAACTATTTTAAACGTGTTTATTATCAACAAAATGTGCTATTTCTGTGGGACACATGCACCGTTGATGTTGATTGCACTACCTTATTAGAACATTCAGCAGCGATGACTTTATTATCTCATTTAATGTGGATTTTTTGATTCAGACCAAATCCTTCTCCAGTTCTCCCAGTATCAAAGAAAAAAAAGTCAAAAACTGCACTTTAGGGCATGGTCCAAATCAGATATTGCTGGATCTTCGTGGGCCCCATCGACAGCCTGATAGACAGTGCATTCCTCGCTGCACTGTACACTCTGACAATCATAAACAAAGGGAGCTGAGAAAGTTCCTTTCCGTATGCGGGCCTTTCTTTTATAACAACAACAAAAGCATTATATTTATATAAACACTGTCACTGGGCCCTACCAGGACCCGACAATCGAAATGGGCCTTCAAAGGCAATTGATTTGATCCGTACAGGCGCAACCACCGACCAGTCGTACTTGAGCCTAAATAAAATAGTAGAAATGTTTAGTAGGAAAGTGTTCAAGCAAAGAAAAAATTGAGGTGTGACCAATTAGATATCTTGTACAGGAGAGCTCATCAAAACATATATAAATAGCCGTTCCACTAACTTACTGTAGTTAGCACTATTCAAAAACAGTGTGGCTGACAGGTGGGCCCCACTTGATTTTTTTTTTTCTGTGATCAGCCACTCTATGGACCGGATATGAGGCATCTCCCATGTGAGTTGGATACGGCTCTTCTTAGATGGTCTCCTCTACGCATCTTGGCCGTTCGATCTTCTTCTTCTAGAGAGTTCCAAACCTCTCTGTATCCGTATCTCTCCCTCTTTCTTCCTTCTTCGTACTCATTTTTTCTTCTCTTTGCTCGAGGCAACACACTTCTCCTCGCGATAAAAAAAAACGTCTTCGCTCTTCCTCGCTTGATTCCGGCAATCTCCAAGCTTGCCTCGCGAAGCGATCTGCAAAGATGGAACCATTAGAAGCTCCTCTGTCAGATGAGTACAGCTTCCACTTTTCAGTTTCGAGTGCTTTGTTCATATGCTTTGTAACTTTTTCTTTTTGTCTGCCATTTTCTGGTCTGGGTTGGTATTGTTTCGTCTTTTCCTTTTTTTCCATGTTTTCTTCTCTTTGGTTTTTTTTCTTTAATCGATTTTCTTTCCCCTTCTTATTTTTCGATTGTTTCCAATTTGCCTTCAATATGAGTCTGATCAGCTTCATTCTCCTTCAATTTCAGGTTTCATAGTTGGTAGCTGAAGGATTGCTATTTCTTTCCTGGTTTGTCAGATTATAATAACAACCAAGAGGTAATGTTTTTATGGTTGTTATATGTTTCTTACAGTTCTAGCAGATGTAGAGTAATTTCTCTAAACTTCTTACACTGCAATTTCAGCTTCTATGCTTTCAATTGGTAGATTTCTCAAAGGAGGTGGATTCAGTTTGTGTGCAACAAATGTCATCGGGTGTTGTTATTGATTCCCTTTCGTTTTGTATGGCCGAATCAAAAATCCTGGTGCTCAATGCCATATGTCTCATTGATTTTTTCTAAGGTCAATGTTCTTATTCTAAAAGTTAGATTTATACAAGCTTTCTTCTAAACACAGATGATGGATTTAGTTTTGGTCTGGGGCTGTCAGAGTCAAGCTCTTCATGATCACGCAGTATGGATTTTGCTTTCATTTAGATGTTGTGTAAAAGTATGTATGTGGCCTTTTTTTTTTTTGTAAATACAAGTCATGAATTAGGATTTTATTTAGCAACTATTTAGCTATATAAAATTATTTGTGGCCTCATACACTGTTGTTTTTATGCTTTACGCATTCATGGTGAGTTTTACTCTTTCTTATTTATTTTAATGCTTTGCTTCTCTTTATTTGGTTCCCCTGTCGGTTGTCAGGGCCTTTAACCTGATGTTGATAGAATTATTCCAAATATGCCCTTAACATGTTGATAGAATACAGGAACAAGAGCTCTTTTTACCGATTTATATTGACAAATGAGCTTTTGAAACTTTTGACAGCATGTGGATCTATTCAATATTCATAAGGCAACCTAAATAGGTACAATGTCTTTGTTTATGTTAGGTTTTTTGATTAATCAAGTTGGTCTTTTTTTTCTTTTTTTAAAAATTCAATCAAAGACATACAGTGAGGTCACATGCTTGCTTTTGGATTAGTGGACTGCCATAGGAATTATCGACAACAAAGAAACATGTCCTAATAACAAACTAAATAAGGAAGAAACTGATTTTCAATTAATGGAGCTCAAACCGTCATGCAATAGGACATAACATCTATGGTGTTAGATTATTTTCTCCCTTTTTTCTCCTCCTTTCTTATCTGTTAATTTTTTTATTTTTGTTTTGTAGGCCATGTTCTTAATTTTTGTTTGAAATTTTAGTCAAATGAAAGTTGGCTGCTCTACACGACTCTCATCAACCTGCTACTTCTTTACTGATCAATCAATAGTTATGGTAAAATTACTTCAGGAGTTTCTGTAATTTTAATTTTTATGTTTGATTTTTACTGTTGACAGTCTTTCTTTGCTATTTTTATGAGGTAATCATTTGTTCAAGGAAAATATTACCAATATGTCCACCAAAGGGTTAAAACTCTTTTCTTTATTGGGTACTCACTTAAATTACTGCATCTCATCCTTAGGCACCTTATAAGAATCCTAAGTGCACCTATGCTATGATATTAACTATTTTGCCAGTATTGTGGTCAATTTTGGACTGGTTGGTCTCAGCAGCAATTGGAATTTTTTTCTTTCTGATCTAAACTTACTGTTTAATTTTCACAAACTTCATTTACACGTGCTTTTGTTGCACTCAATATACCTAGAGGTACAGAAACCTAGACGAATCTAAATCCTGTTCATTTATAATCTAAAATTACCCAATCAATACAGCATGAAGTATATAATCATTATCTTTAATTTCAGTTGCATGTTTTGATCTTCAAATGATTATGTTTTCCAATGTCTTCTGACCCATATATTTGTTCTTCATCCAACTCAGGTAATCTTTTGTCCAACAAAACCTTTACCAGTATGTCCTCCAAGGCTCCAAAAGCTTAAAATTCTTTCCCTTTTGCATTATTGTGTATTTCTTGAATTTACGACGTCTCATTCTTAGGCACATTATAGAAACTTTCAGTGCACCTATGCAACGACATTTATCGATTTACCATCTTGAGTTTGATGCCGGTTAATTAAGGAATGGTAACGGATTAGTCTCAACAAGGATGGAAATTTTGGTTCCTTTCTAATTTAACCTTACCGTTGATGTTTCATGACCTGTGAAAGGTGTTTTACAAAAGTTCAAATCATAATGTAAACTAATACCTTTGAAAATTTGAATTTAACTACCAGAGAATAAAAATTCAGGAAATAAGGCAACACACATTGCTCATGCAAAACCTTCCACATGAGCTATCTGAAGAAGAACAAGCAGTGTACTACGGAACAGGCAAAACTGGACAAATGCATTATCTACAAACTGAAGAGGAGATCATGCACATTGTAAATGAAGCCTGAAACCCACTTCCATATTCTACACAAGTAGAAGAGGAAGAGGAAGAGGAAGAGGAAGAAGAAAAAGACATGGATTGGTTGCCGGAGATGTGCGAGATGCCCCGTGTGAGGTGAATCAAGTACTATTCATGAATGCATGTTATTATTACACAATTGTTGAAAAAATATTGGTGTTATGTTCTTGGTTTTCCAAGGTAAAAGAACATAAACGAGTGTTGAAAGCATCTTTGTTAATATCATAAAAGGAGATAGGTACTTCTTAAATTGTCAAAATCAAATAAGTAGGTATTTTCATAGACAATTTATGACTTTCATTAGTTGCTTCAGCTGCTTATTTCAGTTACAAATTATATCATTATCTTGGTACAATGAAAAGGGAAAAAAAAAATCAAACAATGGCTCCAATAAATACTTTGGTTTAGATAGTTCTAATATTTTCTTAAATATTTTTGGATTTAATTGTATCATTAGGTACTTTGTTTATGACTTCTCTCTGTGCATGCATTCAGATAACAGTACAAACATTATTATTGCTGTTATTATTATTATTATTGTTGTTGTTGTTGTTGTTGTTGTTATTATTATTATTATTATTATTATTATTATTATTATTATTATTATTATTATTATTATTATTATTATTATTTTCTGATTTTGCTCTACCGCCTGTTTATGTCGAGTTGGTTCTGTAAAGAATTTGTGATGCTAAATAGTTGTTGCAATTTTACAGAAAGATACATCCATCAGTGGTTAGGATAAAACTATCTATACAATATGTCCTTGCAGCTTTTAATTTATTGTTTTGGACTTGCCGTGTTCATGGCCTGTACCAGTCTAATATGTGGATGAACTACATAAGCAGATTTCGCTTTAAATGCATATGCGAGTGGAGTTTGCTCTGCTTACTTTTCATGTACTTTTCAATAAAAAACTTGAGAAAGTGTTATCTTTTTTTTTTGGTATTATTACATCTTTTACTCTAATTCATTTATTAATAAATTACCATATAATACTAAATAAAAATTATAAAAAAATAGATCGCGCAACGCGCGAGATGCCCACTAGTGCTTTGTATATCCATACTTGAGGTTGAGGTGTGATGGAGGATGAGTAGGTGCTTTCTATCTAACATGGGTATTGTGGAATATGTGAAGAATCCATTCTCTTTATGAGTCATGAATATTTTCTGCTTTTTTTTAGTATTCTTCAAGGTTTGGTGGTCATATACGTTTATTATATCAGTAATTTCATGTTGGTTTGAGGAGGATCATCGTTAGATATTTATGTATTTTGAAAATCATTTGATCATCTTTAGTTATTTTTAAAATCATTCTTAATTAATTGAATTTCAAATTACACATAATTTATCACTGTTGTAAGAAAACTTGTTAGTACAAGCTAGTGTTATTGTAAAACTTCTTATGGTGTCATCAAAATATCGATAACTGTAACAGTCTGTAAAACATTTATCCAATTTAAAAGAACATATTTTTTTTTTGAAGGCTTAGAAGAATAGATTAATCAATATATATAATTACATAATTTAAATTGACTGTGCATTGAGTTTAATGTATTGTAAAAATTATTTGGTCACGGAAGCAAACTAGAACAGTTGCCTAGTACAAATATAATTTGGGACAAAGAACTATTTGATCGGTAATCATTTTGCCATTGCAAGCGTTGTCTTATACAGTTATACCGTTATATGAAAATTAACAGGCCTATAAATAGACATAAGAAATAGGTTGTATGGACCTAACTGGGCCTCAATACGTAATGGAGGAAGAGTTTCTTTTCTTAGGCTCCGTTTGAATGAGCCCTAGGAATAAGAGAGTAAATTTATTATAAACAATTCAAACTCTTCACAAAAAGTTACACAATTCCTAATACTTCTTTCCTTATTTCTCTTATTCCCACACCATCCAAACGGAACCTTAGTGGTTAGTGCCTTTTTTTTATATATTTATAGTAAAACAAGGAAGATGTTAAATTAAATGTAATCATTGGAGTTGACCAGTTGAGGATATAGACTGATTGATAAGATTACGTAATTAAGCCATAGTTTAAATCCAAACAATTATACTGGAAGTGTGGAAAAATTTAATGTTCAAGAATGATGGTCAACTCTGATGGTTTCTTGCAACAAGGTTTATCAACTTGTATCAAAGCATATGCCATTTGGGAAAATCACAATGTCTAAGAAGGGAAAATGGAGCATTATTAGAAGCCTAAGAATTGATAGCGACACTTCAAATAGTTAGTTATTCCAATAATCCAATCCGTGCTTACAACTAGGATCAAATGGACGGTTAATAATTTAACTTTTTAATTAACTACTGTTTTGCGCCACATAATAAAATAAAAAAATCTATTTTGTTTAAGTTGCTAGGTAAACTGCAATCATAATGGTTGGAAGTGTAAGATGGGACTCTGATCTAGTTAGTAAATAGTAATGGAAACAATTATTATTATTAATTATTATTCATTTTGCAATCGCAGTAACTAGAAATATATTTGTTTATCGAATATAATACAAAAATATAGTTGTGTTAATCAAATACAATAAATCTTAAAATAAAAAATTGTTTGATCAACTATTGATTTTAACCGTTTGACGAAGATTAAATTAGTTTTGAATTTACATCAGATCTGATTCATATATAAAGTAAAGTATGTATAGTTAAAAAATAATACAATAGATAAATTTATAATAGTTATTGAAAAAAATAAAAGTAGATTTCATTATTTTATTTTCGATTTTATGAGTAATAAAGCGCTGAAATTCTTCCGTTTGGATCGCTTAGGAATAAGAGGAATAGCCTCTTCCTAAGCGCAAATTTATTCCTAACCATCCAAACTCTTTACAAAATTACACACTTTCTAATATTTTCAGCCTAAAAATAGACTATTTCTCTTATTCTTAAGCGATCCAAACGCCACATAGTAATTTTTTAAGCCCAGCTTTCAGTTGCAGACTAAAGTGGCAACCTTTTCCGTTACACAAATGCACAACAACAGCAAGCAAGTTGTTATAACGCGTTGCATAACTTTCGGAGACATCTTTAACTGGTTTTACTGTAAAACAGTTGACAGTGTTGTGACTTGTGAACAAAGCTCTTTTGTTTGTGTGAACATCGCGCCACAACCTAGGTTTGAATAATACCAAAAGTAAATGAACCTTTGCAGAAAATTTGTGTTCTAATAAGGCTGTGTTTGGATGAGGTGTGGGAATAAGGAAATAAAGAAATAAGAGAATAAATTTATTATAAACAATTCAAACTCTTTACAAAGGTTTTGTTTGAATAGGTGTGGGAAGAAGGGAAGAAGGGAAGAAGTGAAAAAAAGTATTGGAAATTGTGTAACTATGAAGAGTTTGGATTATTTATAATTTATTTCTTCTCTTCTTTCTTCTTCCTACCTTCTTCTCAACGCATCCCAACGATACCAAAGTTACACATTTCCTAATACTTCTACCCACTTCTTTCTTTATTCCTCTTATTCCCACACCATCCAAACGGAGCCATAAATATGTCTACAAGTAATTTAACTTAAATCAGTGAGATGTTTATATGCAAAATTACTACCATTGCAACTATGTCACATGCCATTTCGTACATAATTCTTTTTGTGGGCTTGTATTTGCAAAAGTTGAAAAGAACCCCTCAAATTATCAGTAAATTACATTATGAGATTATGAATGAACATTGGTTATTACATTCTCAAAAGATTCGTGTAGATGCAAATAGGTAGGTATCCGATAACCATAAGGAGTATATTAATTTTAAATTAGAAGGTCATATATGAATTTTGTAGAGCTTGTCGCCTCTTATTTAGTCAATTAAAAAAATGTTACGAGTATAATATACCAACGATGATAATGCATTAGAGGAGGACAATAACAGAGATATATTTTTAAATGAAAAAGTATTTCAATATTTTTTACACCGTCAAGTTATTATTATTTATTTTGCGCAATTAAAATTTACACAGGATTGAACTAACGAATGCGTTATAAAAATATCATGAGGCATCCAATAAATTAATACGGCTAATTGGAAAATATCGAATGCGTTATAAACATATCGTTCTAATCATTTTTTTTTAAAAGACACCCCGACTCGGTGCATTAATTCTAATAATTGAAATAAAATATTAAAATGATACAAAAGATGTCTAACATTTCGAGCTGTCAGATTTCAGAAGATAAGTAGCTTATTATTTCAACATCTAAAAAAAAATCACTATAATATCCAAATATCAATGAATTTTCATCCTTGATTTATACATCTAGGCTGTGTTTGGATTGAATGGGAAGAAGAGAATAAGGAAAGTTTGAAAGAAATTTATTATTAAACAATTCAAATTCTTCACAAAGTTACACACTTTTCAATACTTCTTCCCACTTTTTTCCTTCTTCCCTTCTTCCCGCACCTCATCCAAACGGAGCCTTAATGACAGTCTCCAATTCAAGTTATCTTAATGGTCTACAGGCTTACCCAAAATTTTAAAAAATAAAAGATTTTTATATAAGTGTAGAACAACCAACTATTCTACAAGGCAAAGGAAACGGCTCCGCAATACGCCAATACCAGTGACCCTCCCTTGCAAGCCAGGCCAAGTACTTATTCCCTTCATCATATAAAATCCCCAAAAAGTTTCCACAATTGGTAGTTTATTTCCACTTTAATCAGCCAAAATAGATAACCAAGAAAGAACAGGATCAATTCTCCATAGAATGTCGTCTAATTCAAAAGATTTGGAGTCAAATCAGACTCATGATGATGAGACGAAGCCCCTTTTGCAGGCCACAACAAGCCCCACCTCGCCAACTAGCGATGCGGCTGCTCAGGTGTCGGCTGCTCAGGCGACAATGGCAAAGGCTTTCAAAAGCACTGCTGATTTGGCAAAACATCTTCCGACTGGTACCGTTCTTATTTTTCAGATTCTCAGCCCAGTTTTCACCAATCAAGGGAGTTGCGATCAAGTCAACCGCATCATGGCCGGTTGGCTCGTTGCACTTTGCGGCCTTGCCATTGTTTTTCTCAACTTCACTGACAGCTTCAAAGATAGCTCTGGCCATGTACTGCATAATGCACCTTCAATTTTAATTTTTTTTCCCTTTATAATTCTTTTTTGCTGATACTTTTATATATCATTTGCACTCTTTTAGTTATGAAACTTACCTTCATCGTTACATGGACAATTTTAAGAAAATGAAATGTAGTTCTTAAATGATATCAATTAAAAATTCTGTTCAATTGATTTCAACAGGTGAGGTACGTCGTAGCGACATTTAAAGGATTATGGGTCATCGACGGAAGCCCGCCGCCTGAACCAGAAATAGCCAAGACATACCGATTGAAGTTCATAGATTTTCTTCATGCTTTCATGGCCTTGATGGTGTTCGCTGCGGTGGCGTTGTTCGATAACAACATTGAGTCATGTTTCTACCCGGTACTGTCATATGATACCAGGCAGATACTGACGGCGGTGCCTGTTGCCACAGGTCTGATCGGTAGTGCTCTCTTCGTCGTGTTCCCATCGTCACGCCATGGAATCGGCTTCCCTTCTACCTCTTGATGCATATGTTGCAACAATGAATTCTTTTTACTATTTTTTTTTTTTCCTTTTTTTGTCATGCCGTTTTGTTCATTTTTAGTCAAAGTAAAGAAGAATGTGCATAATGTTTAATTTTATGTATAATTAATATTGTTGGAAGTGCTGATCACATCTTTAGTTTTAGATTTTTGAATTTGTGATTATCTGGATCATGTCGCTTCAAGACAATAAACGAACAGCAAGAAGCAACTATATTGCTTTTTAATTACTTCTTGTCATTAATTATACTTGGTCTTCTTAAATTAAAGTCACCCAATCCCAATGAAATTTATATATGATTATACTTTATCCACTAATGGCAAAAGACGTGTTATGCTGTTGCTTGTTAGGAGTTGCAATGGTATCGTTTAATGCACCTTTTTTTTGCAATAAGAAAAATTAAAGGTTTACAATTGTCTTACGGTACGTGATTGCTAATTTGCTATCAATCCTTTCTTTCAAAGAAAGTAATGTTGCTTTAACAAAAGGAACCGAAACTCGACTGGTCTAATGATCCCGATTGACCTGATTAAAAAATTGTAATTTATGGTTATACAAGTTAAATTTAATTAATCTGATCAATAATTTATGAGTATAGATTGTGTTAATAAAGCAAAATTAAACCTTATCCGGCCCGATTATATAACATATAATACATTTTTTTTAAGATAACATATATAACATATAATACATGTTTTCTTCAAAAAAAAAAAACATATTATACATGTTATTATATTAGTTAATTATATCCTTATAATGCTGGTGTAATAAATACTAATTGTACTTTGTGGTTTTAGTTAACAAATAAGAAATTAAATAATATGATTGTTATTGAACTTTCGCAGTTTATATTTCTAGTTGTTAATCTTTTATTCTGTAAATTTTTGTATTGACGTATCGATGTAATCAGTGAAATTTCCAAAATCTGAGCACATAAAAGATGTATCGTTTGAGTGATTTTAAAATCCGCGAAAGCCTAAAAAAGAAGTTTGCAAAATCCGTGAAATCTTGGACTTAGAGCAGTACAATTGTATAAACTCTTTACGCTAGGGCTGTCAATGAAATTCGTTTACCAGTTTATCCTACCCGTACTGTATTCGAGAAGGCGGATATGAGTAAGATTTTATTTTCGTTAGACTAACGGGTATGGGTACGGATAAAGAAAAATTTTCGTTAACTTATCGGGTACGGGTACGGGTACGGGTACGGGTAAGGGTTATTTCGTACCCATTATCTAACGGGTAATATTTTACAAACATATATGTATATATATAATCATGTTTTTAACATATTTCGAAAGATATGTTATTAATTTCGATCTTCATCCAAACTTAGTTATGATGATAATTTTTCATTCTATATTATATTATAATTTATAATTAGTTATATAGATTTTTTTAATTCAATTGATATGAGAATAAATTTCATAATTTTTGTTATATACTTATATCTAAAATATTATCTAAATATTTTACTTTATCTATATATTTATTTGATACTATTTATTTATCACATTATATATTTTTATTAAATTAATAATATTATTATTATCCGTTATGTACCATTACCTTACCCTTACCGTTAATTCTTAACGGGTACGGGTATGATACGGGTAAAATTTTTTTTAATAGATACGGGTACGGGTATGGGTAAAGAAAATTTTAACGGATACGGGTATGAAAATACCTTTTACCGTACCGTACCGTACCTATTGACAGCCCTACTTTACACCTCTGTAACACCCACCAGCCAGGGGCGGAGGGAATACCGGTGCGGGCTTGGGCTTTGACCCCCCTGTCATTTGAAAAAATTTCTAATATGTATGTTATAATGTCTGTCTTGTTCCATAATATAGAAGAGTATGCCCCCCTTGTTATTTAAGAGGCCTCGAAATGTAAAAGCCCGCTACTACCAAAAGCCCAACTGCCCAAGTTTAAGTCTGTTGTTATTAAACTATAAGACTCAAACACCTAAGTGCCTGAATCGCTCCTTGTTATTAATTCTCCTTGTCCAATTGTTTACCAATTACCACTTTACTTTCCCTGAGCGTCTGAGTCGCTCTCGCTCACTCAAAAACCTAACTTTGTTGTGCCGTGTGCCGTGCCCCACTGCCCCTGGCGAGTGGCGCCAGCCTCACGCCCTCACTGACAGGCCCTCACTGCCCATGTGCCGTGCCCCTCCGCCCCTGGCCGATCGACGACGATGGCCGATGTTTCACGACTCACCCAGTCGATCCTACGCCTCCGTCTCTAAATTCTCTTCGCTCAATGCCCTACTGCCCCAATCATTCACAATTAGCTTATTAATTCTGAATTTCTGATTCTAATTGTAAGTTTAATTCTTATTCTAATTATAAGTTTACTTGATGACTTTTATCAATTTCAATTAATCAAGATGAAATATTCAATACATACAATACTAGTATATATGAAATCATCCAGACCTACACATCTCATCATCTCTTGCTGATTTGACTCGTCGGTTGGTTCAAACCAGCAAATTCACTAACTATCCAATGGTTGATAGATTGCTGCGATTAATTATGATCCTTCCCTTCTCGACTGCAACTACAGAACGTGCTTTTTCAGCAATGAAGTTGATTAAGACCGATCTTCGAAATAGAATGGGAGATGGCTTCCTTCGAGATTACATGATTGTCTATATTGAGAAAGAAATTGCTCTAAAGTTTACTTCAGATGAGATTATAGATTTGTATGATTTGTTGGGTAGTCGTAGGGCTAAATTAAAGTTAGGGAAGTAGCTATTAATATGTATGGGTAGTGTACTAGTGTGATAGAAATTTGATGTAATTTTTGAGTGTTAGTTAACTATACTTATGACAATGGAAACCTGATGTATATTTTGGTTAAACTATATGATAAAAATTTGATGTACTTTTTGTTGAACTAATGCTTGTAAATTATAAATGTACTCTGATCTTATTAGTAAGTTAATTTATTAGTAGCAAATTATTATTTAAATTCATCATATTATCTTTCATTATTAATTTGTGATTTTAGGAAGCAGTGCCAATTTCTGATGAAGGTAGACAAGCATTGAACAATCAATTGAGGTTTCAGGTTTGTACTGTTATACATCTTAAGCTTTTTACTGTTGCATCAAAATTATTTTTACTGTAGGAAAGCACTAACCTCTGGTTTTTGTATTTCAGTGATAAGAAAACAAGAGCTGAAGAGCATAGCGTCAGGTATATAGATTCTCCAATTAAATTCTATACTAGTAAATTCATAACTTTTTTTAGCTAGACAGCTAGTAGTATTGTAAATTGAGGATATCTTTGTTAGTTATTGTACCGGTCACAAATTAGATATGCTGTACCGGTCCAAATTAGGGTCTTGCGCACTAAATAAAAAATATATATATGCCCCCCCAATTCTGAGATCCTGGCTCCGCCCCTGCCACCAGCATCCAGCAAAACAGATGGTTTCACCTTTCGTGATTAGTAAATTCTCAAAATGCTGTATGTGGCCCACAAATCTTACAGATTGTTCCATGAAATGAGGCCTAGCACATTAGTAGTGGGGTTATTTGGGCCAAGCCCAGTCGAAATCTGATTCAATAGAGAAAAAAGTTTCAGGTTACAAACCCCTCCTGCATTTAAAAATTTTCTTACCAGAAAAAAAAAAACGCGCCATTAAACAACTTTTAATTCAAGGGTTTGAGGTCCTATATATATTTTTTTATTCCACCGTTGAACTCAATTCTTTAGTCCTATTTAAATATTGAACCTGCTATTTTATTTTAGTGACCACTGTAATTGCTGATTCGTTATCTACGGTAAGAATTAGTAAGCCGACAATTTCAACCCATTATATATATTTTTATTTAGTAAAAAAAAAAAATATAAAAAAGAAAAATAAACATTAAACAGTTGCATTTACAAATTTGATGATTTCCCCAAGAGAAAAAAATAAAAAAAAGGACAAACATGAAAGAGCCGTGGAGTAAGTTTAAGATATCAAGATGCACATTTCCAGTGACCCTTCCTTGCAAGCAATTAGACAGCCCACCTTTTTCCTAAATTCCTAATTCCTAATTCCTATAAAAACCTCACAATCACACAAGCAACATTTCTTCTCAGAAACACCCAGCCAATTTAACAGTTTCCATCAAATGGCGACCCCAACAAGAGATTTAGAGTCCCAGCTAAGCCATGATCACAAGAGACCTCTCTTGGATTCTACAGCTACACCTAACAAGGCCTCATCTACAAGCAACAGTAAAACCAACAACACAAACAAGGCTTCCTCATCTACAAACAGCAGCAGCAGCAATAACAATAACAATAATACAAACAATTTCTCATCTGGCAGCGGTGGCGGCAATGCTATTAGCAATGCGGAGGCGGCATTCGCTAAAGCTTTCAAGAGCACTGCTGATTTAGCGAAACACCTCCCAACAGGTTCGGTGCTCATATTTCAGATTCTTAGCCCTGTTTTCACCAACCAAGGGGAATGCGACGATGTCAATCGTGACATGGCCAAGTGGCTTATAATCATATGCTGTCTGACGGTCTTCTTCCTCAACTTCACTGACAGCTTCATCGACAGTGGCAACAATGTATGTTATACTCATCGTTAAATTATTGATTGAATATATAAGTGTTCACATCAATATCTTCTTTTCCTTCATTTTATTTTGGTTTTTGTCAGACGTGTAGTATCTGCTAAAAAAAATTTTCTCAAAAATCAAAATTTGTGTTCTCTGAAAAAATGTTAGTAATTGCTTTTTCAAAGCAAGAAGACAGATTGCCTTCTTTTTAACCCTATCAAATTTGCAACATAAATTCATTTGAGAAAAATACAACAAGTGGTTCTTAGAGATAACTAACAAAAGTGTTGTTTCTACCTTGTAAATTTTTAATATTTAAGAAATAAACTTATAAAATATTAACTAATGTCTGTGTCAGTTGTGACAATGGAAACAAGGTACAAACAACTTATCATAACTGACATATTGACATCTCACTGTGATCATAAACATTCTGCCTACTTTTAGTATAGCTCATGTACAAAATATACAACTCTTTTTAATTGTAAATAAAAATTAAGTAATAGTTAAAACCCTCTTTAATCAATGTAATTAATTCTGCAGGTGCGGTATGTCGTAGCAACATTTAACGGGTTATGGGTGATTGATGGCAGTCCACCCCCTGATCCTGAAGTAGCGAAGACGTACAGCATTAAGTTCATTGATTTCCTACATGCTGTCATGGCAGTGATGGTTTTCGCATCAGTTGCATTGTTTGACAATAACATCGAATCCTGCTTTTATCCGGTGATGTCATACGATACTAGACAAATTCTCACTGTTGTGCCTCTTGCCACAGGTCTCATCGGCAGTGCATTGTTCGTCGTATTCCCCTCAACCCGTCGTGGAATTGGCTTTCCCTCCTTGAGTAATTGATTTTACACAAGTGGACCACATTTCCTTAACGTGTTGGTCATTATAGGTCTGTCCGCATAGGTGACATCAAATTGATGGTTTCAAATGGTTTAATTCTTTTTTTTTATTGGTATTTTGGGGTTTCCATATATTTTGGTGTATTTTCTTAATTAAAATACCAAGATAAAGAAAATGTAGAGATATGCGATTCTTTATTACTTTGTTAATTTGTATTGAAGAAAGTGGGTGGCACAACGTTAACATTATTTCTTGAAGTGTACATATTGAAATCAATTATTTTAATTTGTATAATTATTTTTATACTATTTGCTTTGGGGGCCCAGAACAACTCGTATGCTAAGGATATTCCTCTTTTGAGCTAATGGTTCCATTTTCTTTGTATTTCTTCTTCTAATTGCATTTTAATACTTCCAGAGAATTAATAAAAAGATCGTTTGCTTCCTTCTTCCTTATCTCTAATATACTGAGACGTGTACCAAATTAAAAATTAAAATGAAAAAGTGCCGAAACGAAATGATAAAATGTTTTTGAAATTTGGATGGATAAGATTCTAAAGGAAAAGCATGACACATTATCACTAATTTTACAGATATTACGGACAAGAGAGGCAGACTGGAGTTGGGTAAATTAGGAGTAAAGCAGGGTTTCACGCAATATACTCTTTTTTAGTGAAGTCGGTTGCTTTCTTGACTGTCTGACGCAATGTGAATCTAAGTCACTTTCTTCAGTGCCAATTTGCGTACAGAAACAGAAGGAACAATTAGGCCAGGCCGATTCGGAACAAGTTTTACGCAAAAATGTGACTGTTTCAAAATAATAAAATACAAGAAGTTCACACTTGAGGCTTATTACCATATACGTTTGGATTGCTGTTTACGGTAATTCCAAGCCCACAAACAATTAAAATATGGACTTTGTAACGTCAATTTTTTAAGATATAAATAAAGTTAAATCTCTCAACTTTAAATATCCACAAAGGATTACTGCTAAATTTTAAACCCGCAATATCTATTTTAAATAATGTTTGGTCATATTCAAAATCACGGAATCATACATTGAGCACATTACTTGGGTCATATTCAAAATCAAGGAAACATACATGGAGCACATTACTCAACTCAATTTAGGAACTTAATTTCTTGTCTACTCTTAAACTTCCGTTAAGTAATTAAATATGCCAGCTCTTATTCTATTTTAAATTTAACAACTCGGGTTATGTTGTAGCTGGAGAGTATATTATATGTTTTATCGCGGTTATGGCCACCATGATAGGTAGCTTGGTCTTGTTAACCAAAAATTATTCTCTCTTGAACTCGTCTAACATTTTTCTTCCCATAAACAGAGTTTCAACCAAAGAACCAAACTACAAGTGTTTCTTCTTTGACTCTTTAACATTTTTCTTCCCATTAACAGAACTTGATCAGCCAATCTTCTTAAGCTTCTTTTTTTTTCACTAAATTTTTTTTCATGGAATCAAGAGATGAAGAATCAGTACAGGAGACAGAACAACCCCTGTTACATGATAACGGTGGAGATGAAGGTGACGGCCATGGAAGAGCTAGTCGACTGGAGAAAGCAGTGAGCGAGGGGGGAAGGGGTGCTGCAGTGCTTGCCAAGCATCTTCCGACTGGGAGTGCACTCATGTTTGAGGTAACCTAATTTTATTTAAGGAGACTATTTATAGTTTTGTCTAGTTAACTAATTATCACGTATATTTTCAATAATTTTTACCAGATACTTGATGAAGGATAATTATAATGAACTTTTCAATCGACATGAAATTTTAAATTATATTCAAATTTCATTGACATGTCGACACCAAAATTTGTAATGTTTGCTTGCTTAAATTGATAATGTCCTATTACCTTATTGGCCTTTCATTATTTTGGACTCTACAAATGAAATTGAACTATCAGGTCTCACACTTTCTGTATAATCAAGGATGTACAATTTTATTTATTAAATGGATAAGATGGAGTTGGAGGTCTTGAGAATTGTGGTAGAAGTGATTCTGATACCTAGTTTTAGTATTTTAACTCTTTTATAAGAACTGTGGTTTGGTTCTATGTGTATCGGTGAGTTGGTACCAGAAATCTTCTGTTGAAACAGGTTTTTGCGTTTACCCAGAATATTTTTTAAGAAAAAAAAAATAGAAGAATGTCTAAGATTCATTTGTTTTATAACTATATATAGTGCATTGGTGGCTTGAACCAAAGAAATCATTCTAATATATGGCAACTTAGGCTTCTAGGTCTGTACTTTGTAGAACGGACCTGATATGTGATATAGATGTCCACTTTTAATTGAATTTCCACTTGCTGATATTAATTTTCTGGATGTACATTGATCTTTGGCTGCCCTAGTCAACGGTCTAGAAAGGATACTAGCACTTTGTAAACACAATTCCTTTTATGTTGTATGTCATATGGATTGTTCCTAAACACAGTTCTGGATTTTTCCTAAACACAATTCCTAAGGATTGATTTTATTTTGAACCATATATGTTCGATGGATTGCTTCCCTCCATCAATAGCACTGCATTACCCTCCATTGAACTCTCATTTTCTTAAAGCTTCCCTTCACTATGGTTTTGACACTGGCCTATATTTTAATCATTATACATGCATGCTTCATCTATGACCAGGTGCTCGTCCCGATAACAACTGCTAGAGGCAAGTGTCAATACATCACTCGCATTGAAACCATATGTCTGATAGCAATTTGTGCCATCTTGTCCATCATCCTTGCCTTCACAGACAGTTTCAGAGACAGTCGAGGGAAGCTGCGTTACGGCATAGCCACTTTTAAGGGCATATTTGTTTTTGACAGAACCCAACCACCTCCAGACCAGAATAAGTACCGGATCACGGCTACTGACTTCCTCCATGCATTTACTGCTCTAATTATTTTCCTTGCTGTGGTACTGTACAATAAAGAGGTAAATGAATGCTTCTTTTCAGAGATAACTGATGAGTACACACTACAGATCTTTGCGGCTGCTCCCATATTAATAGGGGTTCTTGGTTGTATCCTTTTTGTTTGCTATCCAAGCACAAGGCATGGGTTTGGATTTCCTATCGGAGGCTTGGCATCCGAGGAATAGAGTTTTCTAAAATGTATTGGTCCATGTATATGTTTAGTTTTCAGTTACAGAAAAAAAAAATGAAGAAAGAAGGGAGAGAACAAAACAGATTGTGGTGTGATTTGTAATGTTTTTTATTATACTGGTATGGGTTTTCTTATTTGAGTTTTTTATTATTCTGATATACTTATAATCTTCAATTGATAGATAAGTTCGAAAAACTAAAAAAAATATGATTGCCGTTTCCTTTTTTTTGGTTTTCTGTATTGAGGATTGTGTTTCTGAGTAAACTGGATGGAGGATAGTTAATTTGAAAATGGTATACAAAATATTCTGTGCCAAATTATAAACATATTACGTGAAATCATATTGTCTATTTAAATTTTGCTGGATGGTAATCTTGAGGTAGCAGACACAGTAACAACTAGCAAGCAATTAAAGTTACACTAATTAGTTTTCTGTCAGATATTCGACTCCAGTAAACAAATTCTTAATTCTGGTAAATGCACAACTTATAGGCACTGTTAAGCAATTTGTAAGAGCTCTAGTAAATACATACCATTTTCTTTTTGATGGTGTACACTTTAATTTTTGTTGTTCTTTTAATTAAATGGAAAAGAATTTGTTTTTGTTTTCTGTGTATAGTGTTCATGATACTCGGAATAAATGACCTTCTCTGAATAACTCTGATTGACATACGGATTCAATCAATTTTCAAATATATTTTTGAACTTCATATTACAAATCTGAAATCTCTGTCGGATTATGGGTATCAATATCATAGACAGTCCTAAATGCGACACCTAGATATATTTAATCCAAAGATTCCAAACCCATGGTCGTAATCGTCTGGAAAAACAATCAATTGCTGCACCAGAATAATTGAAAAAAAAAACCCATGGGCCCAAAAAATTGAAAAAAAATGGCCCAATCTAAACTCTAAAATCCAAACCGAAACAACATAAAACTCGACAATCCAGACCCGAATTCGGATTCCGACCCGACCCACAATTATTTAACATCACAATTTACCGTCCGATTTAAAGTAAATCAGCGGCCTCGATGCTCTTGAACTCTTAGTAATATCCCTCTCCAGTCACGCGATTAACAGAGGCTATCTTTTAGGATGCGATGACAGGAGACGATAATATCACCGTCGACGAGTTCCAGATACGAGACAGCGTCTAAGACGCGAATTACAGACCAAACGATTTCCAACTAAACGAGGTAAAGAGTAAAGACCAACCTTTTGGGACGCACAGATAATTCTCCATAATCAATCAAACTATTTTTTTTTTTTGTTGGGGAGGGGGTTGTTTATTGGATATTTGTGGATGGTTGTGTTAGTATATGTACTCTTAGTTATCACTCTAATTTCATTTATGTGGATATTTGGAGTTTGATTTTGAATTTGTTTGTACATTGTGATACCATGGTGTACTTGAGTAAACCATTACAAAAGGATAATTGCGGCTTAGAAATTGGTACCTTTTCTCAGAGTGTTACAGAATTTTCTAAATGAGAATGATATATTTTGTAGCTGTGACAATGGCATGAAAAAATTTCTAAAATTGAAAATTATAATTGTGGATGTGTTCTTTATTATTTATAAATACTGTGTATCACGTTTGGTGTAATTTGGAAATCATTTAGCTATGATCAAATGTCGATAAAATTAGACCGTTAATTTTTTCAAGTTACTCAATGAGTGTATAATCAGTTTTTGCACAGCTTGATGTTTGATAAAAATGGATTGCTGAATTCTTGTAGAACACATCTAGAATTTGATATACTTTTTGATGATTTTCACAGTTGAGGCACATCCTTCTTTAAAATCTGACTTCTATTACTAATTGTCTCAACCTTTTTGCATGGTTCTCTACAGTTTTGTGAGCACCAATGAATTTAATTATGTAGTTATTCTCCTGCTAAGCCTCAACTAGGGTGCTTTCTGTATTTCTCGCTGCTGCTGCATTACCTGGAGTGCTTACCTTCTGGAACTATCTCCTTTTTTCTATTCTAAAGGCTGTCTCGTGCTAGTAGCTAGTGGTAAGTTGTCAGGTTAGGCACTGGTAGGTGGACTTAATGATTGGTTGAATTAGTTTGTGAGAGTCCGTGGGTACAATTATGGGGTTCGTTTACAAATGTTAATAGCATACAAGTTTTTATTCCATATCATGTCTCTTAGAAATTGACATTTACTGTAAACTGCAACTGACATAGATAGTTCTAGGTATCAAATTGAACCAAACATAAACTCATCTGCTGATTAAAACATGTCTAATAGTTCTGGTGCCTAATTGAACCCTGGAAAGAACAATTAAGGGCATAACTTTCTGTTCAACAGTTTAAAACTACCAGAATATACTTTTTACAGTAGAAAATAACGGAAAATTTATTTGGTAAAGCAAATATGCAAGAGAATTCCCTTCGTCACTTCTATATTTGGCAAATCGTGAACATTCATGTGTGCCATGTCATGTGAAAGGTCCTTGTGAAAGCAAATGTACATTTTCCATAAATCTAATTAGAGACTCAAATATAAATTTATGCAACACAAAGAATCCACTAGCTAGAAGGGGAAAAAAAATATTCAGCATAATACTGGTACATCACTTGTTTCAGATGTTCCAAGTGATTTGATTCTAGATTCTTATTTACTACAAGGATAGTACATAACTTCTGATAAAGTTTTGAAAGCTGTATTAAAGCATTACATTGTTTTATTATGAATTATAACCGTTGTACATAGCATATTTGGAGGGTGGAGGTGGGGGTACAAAATCATCCAATGTACCACTTACCAAATGTTCTGACTGGTTCTTGTCACGAACTTTCTTGATGTATGCCAAAGCACGAGTGTTAATCGGCTCATTTAGTCCATCTGATTCCACCACATAAGAACAGCTATCAACATTGGTATGCTGTGCAGTATTCTGTGGCCTCCTCCGTGCAGCCAGTGATGGTTTTCCAAGTGTCATGCCAGAGATGGCAAAGGATGATACTCTGATCAGGTTTGCTACAACCTTGACAGATCTCTCACAAAAGGATGAATTGACCTTATGTTTGGCATCTTTTGAAGAAGCCATTTGAGTTACAAATGAATGTTTAATGGAGTAAATAATGTCCCTTATATAACCATTGTATCAATAATTTTATTAGGCTTCCATGTGACCAGCACTTGGTTTGGGTAATTAACCAAGCTAGGGACTGCTAGGAGTACTATTCAATACAGCACCTAACTGAACATAAGGGTTTAACTTTTGCATTGCCTTAGATATTGAGTACCAAATTAGAAAGCATATTTCGGTGTCAACGTTAAAGTACTTTAACCCTGCAGTCTTGAAGATTTTTTCTCCTGGGCCCCTCTTGTACTGGAAGATTTTTTTTTTCTCTTGGGGACCCTCTTGTACTGGATTGTTGGGGCATTATCACCCAACAAAGATTCTTTTGTAAGTTCAATATCAATCATTTATCTCTTTTTGTTCTTTCTGTACTTTGTGTAAAAATGGGAGGTAGGTTTGATATAAGAATGTGCCTGTATTGCAAAACTTCAAATTTGGGCTAATTTGTTAATAATATATGTTTGAAGAATTTTTTGTATTGGTACCAAGTGCTTCTTGAATTCTAGTTTGGTTATCATGTTATGTCTAGGCGATTCCAACTCTGCATATTAAGAAAATGGTGGTTGTAGAGAAGAACATTTTAGTATATTAAGGTATTTCATTAAGATATCTCGGAAGATTCATATTCGTTGTTCCATTATGCATGTAATTCTAGCTCTAATACTAGTGTCATCTCTAGGTATTATGAACACACAAGGTAAAGGACATATTCTCATATACTTCTTTTGGGTTACAAACAGCACCAGGTAGGTTAGGCATCGACCTCACATGTTTATTGTTTTGTAAATAAAGGCTAATAATTAATTAGAAACGCACATTTTCTTAGATCACATAATGAGTATATATAAAAGACATCTTTAGCTAGCCTTAAGTAGAATATTGTTTGTTATTAAGCACCATAGCAGAATAAACATAAAGAATGAAAAAAGACTCAGATTCTGCTTGCGTGAAAACTGAAAACTGAAGAGTATGTAAAGGGAAATATTCCCCAGCGCGTGACTAGCTGATTAGAGACCAAAGCGTTGCTCATAATTTGTTGATTGAATGCATATTCGAGCTGTTTATCTTAAATTCTTAATTAAGTTTCTTCTCATTTGATATTTTTAGATAAGATGAAAATCAAGTCCTTCCAATTTTAAATATTAACAACTTGTTTTTTTCAGCTGGGTTCCGAAATATACATTCTCCACTTATTTTTTTTTTCCCTATCAATTTTTTTTTTCCCCTTGTTTTCTATTATGCTATTGTTGTTTCATTTTGAATAGGTTCACCTTCAACGGGCCCGTTGACATGTAACCAACAAAAAAGCACCTTGATCTTTACTTGTCAAGTGAGATTGCTTGCACCATATATATTATATAAAATGATCATCGATCTGTTGCAGAAAACTCGGCAATTTCTTTAATTTTATTGGCAAATTAACCCGGACAAATGGCATGCTTGTCAATTTAACTACAATTTCATTTTCAATATCCAGCATAAAGCATAAATGAAGTTGAGAGAAATAGATCCATGTATTTGACATGTCTCTCATGCCTAGCTGATTTATAGGATTAAGACCCAAAGAAATATCTAAGCCAATAACCACGCAAACATATTGAAATTATTTCATTAAGTATATCAATTATATATGTTAACCCCAATTAGCATCATCATATGAAGGAATTCCAAATAGGCAAATACAATAGGTAATCATGTAACTAAGTATAAAATTATAAATGCAAATCAAACATCTACTCTTCTCTTGCACTACTGGAAAAGGAGTTGTACATCCTCCTGATATAGTCCTCGGCTCTCCCGTCGACACCGCGCCCTTCTTCTACATTGATCACATAAACAGAAGTTGAATTTGGGCTCCTTGCATCAGCATACCGCATAGCAGTTTCAGTGGTCTGAAGTGCTGGTTTTTTGGCCGGTGCAATTTTGGTGGCTCTGTCAAATCTGGGATAGTTGTACCATGTCATCTTGGTGCTGGCCATGTTTGGTTGTCAAAGAATTGTTTTTGCGGATACTCAGTTGGGAGTAGAGAAGGTTTAGTTTCTGGCCTGATTGAGAATTGACAGCAAGGGTTTCTATTTATACCCTATGATTGATTAATTGCTTAATGGGATGGAGGAATTTTTATGGTGGGGTATAGAATGTGGTGGGGGTTGTTGTCTTGTTTATGTGCACTTTTGTTGTTTGTCTTTACTCTTTTAAATTTGTGTTTTTTGTTTGTGCTCTCGCTATCGCACCCAGCTTTGCCTCGAAATTTCGTCTTTGGTGTAAACGTTTTGTTTCTATTGTTTACTTTTCCTTATGTTTATGTTGCTCACAAAGAAAGTTTTAAGCAATATGTGCATACGGGGTTAGAATTCATGTTATAGCCAAATATCTGGGTATTTATTTCATTAAATGTTATTTCAATACATTATGTTTTAAATAAACCTTAGATCAGCTAACGACAATTTTAAAAATTAATATTCAATTTAACTTGTTTAATATTAATTTAGGTAATATGATGATTATGATATTTTTTTTTTATTAGAAACATGATGATTATGATAGTTAAGAACTGAAATTCAGTATAGCCCCAGTGCCCAACCTAGCTAAATTCACATCAGTAATTATATGGTTAAACCAAACATATGTTTGATAGATACTTTATTAAAGAAATAATTCTAATATCTATAAATTCAAACATTAAATTATAATCATTTTATTACAGTAATAAAGACCTTAAAAAAATAATTATATAACCCTAATCATTTTCATTTTCCCGCGAATTGGTCAAAATTGGGATGCAATGATTCTGTTTCCCTTTTTATTAAAGAATCCAATTCGGGATTTGGCGTGGTCAAAAGACTATTATATTATATTATTTCATGATAAAAAAAAATCAGAATGCACTAACAATTAATTAAATTTCCAAAAGCTGCTTACAGATATTTTGAGAAAATAATTTAGTAATTGCTGAGGTGTTGCACGTGTGAATGAAGTTAGTGGAGTGGATATGCCTAAGGTAAACCCGTTAATACCGTTAATAAACTTGTTTGGACAGCGTTCCCCCTTTTCAAATTGAATACCTCTAAAATATTAAACACCAATTTGCCCCTTGTGGGCTGTGGCCCGTGGGAATGTGTATCAACATATTTTTTATTATTTGCTTCCTTAAATTTATCTTAATATAAATTTCTTTATCTGTCTTCCTTAATGCAAATGTTCGAAGTTTTCTAAGTTATTTCATTATTTTATAGGGGAAATTAACATTGGAATTAATATAAGTTCCGTTAAATAAATATTTTTTGTTACTTTCATTGTGGAATTATAAGTTAATACTTCCATCCATTGTGTGTGTGTGTGTGTGTGTGTATATTTGTATCTAGCTACTATGTATTGGAACTAAGAAGCAAGTTAATAATCATCAGGTTATAATTTTCAAGCTAATTTCATATAGTTAACATAGTATATGGTTGTACATGTTTCTTTTTCAAAATTAAATAACTTAGTTAAATGAAATGTAATCAAGATCAGGATAATCTTGTCATTTATATTTTAAAGAGGGGTTTCTAAAGAAAATAACGCTGGCTAAGTAGCAACAATCTCCAGATATATATGGGTGAGTCTCTAGATACTATTTTAAATTAAAATATAGTCAATTTTTCTACTTTAATTAAATATCTAGAAGGAAAAAATTTAATTAGATGCAAAATTCATAATCTCCACCTAACCAAACAACTAAAATGATAATAAAAACCATATTATGGTCTACATCATATATATTGGTTAATCCTTGAAGAAATTTTGTTTTCTAATTAACCATTGTCGCTTTACTTTATCTTGGTAAGAACTTACTGCTTGAAACTTCTTAGTTAAGGAAAATTGGGCTCAAGTCCATTTCTTTGCTAGAGAAAGGAAAAAAAAAAAGTCTAATAATGCTGCTCAAATCAGAGAGTGTAAATGTGTAATGGATCCTAAAAAGGAGCTACTGACATGACCAAGTTTGAAAGTTCAAATACTTTAGTAGACTGTTCTAGACTGACTTGGCTGATAGATTAACCTTAAATTAAGCTTAAATAAGGTTTATAATAGTAATATAGGCAATCAAGATTGACATGTCAGCAACCCTACAACTGATTCTGTTTTTGAAAGATGAGAAAGAAAGAGAATCAATACTTCTATTTATGCAACTCATAGACAATCTAGTCAAGTCATTATGTACAAACAAGTCGTCAAGTGTCCATGAGGTGTGTAGGTGCTAGAGAAACGCGTTGTTTCCCCGCAATATTTGTTGCCAGAATCGTGGTACACTGGTACTAGATTTTACTTTACGACTTTCATGTCAGTTTTGGCAAAGTGATACTTCATGATAATAATAATGCTTTACTTCGGAGTCGTAGTCGTCTGTTGGGAATTAATAAAAAAAAAAGGGCTTACGACAACGAATAATTTATGACTAGAATTAATGACGTCAGCACCTGTTATTTGACTGGAAATAGTGTATGTATTTTTACTTTGTGATATTGAACAACGATAGTAATTTTTTTTATATAAAATTAACAATTAAACTATTAAAATAATTGAAATATTTATATATCATTTAAAAAAAGTATCATTTAAAAGTTATTGACAACTTGTTGGCAGCTTCAATCAAGATTTTGAAAAACAAAGTTATTGACAAATTTCTCTTTTCTTTTTGGGTCTAGCTTCTAGAAATTGCCCAGATGGTCTTCTAGTAATTGTCTTATTAAAAATTTAAACTTTTCAATATAATTTCTCTGGAGTTATAGATGGATTTAAAAGTTACTCCACAAAGATCATACATGCATGCCATATTTTAGCATCGTTAGTGTCATTTTCTCACTAGTACCGTTTTCTGTATTAATGCGAAAAGGACTAGTTGCATATATCAAATTGATGGATGAGCTCGTAATTAAGTCCGTTAACTCGAGAGCTACACTAATTCGATTCGGCAATTCGAGTATGATGTATGCTGTATTCGAGTTGAGCCAACTCAGTTGACGGACGAATCAAATTTGAGTTCAGCTTAACTCGGTACGTAACTCATGAGTTAACACGTGACATAATATTTTTTTTCAAATAGTATTAAAAATGTTTTGTAAGTATTAAAAAATAATAAATAAATTATATATTTTTTTCTTATATATATTTATTTTTTATAATTGTAAAATAAGTTAGATTGAGTTTGAACTTTGAAGACATTTTTTTCCAACTCAACAGAAAGAATAAAAAAATGTTTATAATGCTATATATAAAAATTTGTATTTATATTGAAATACTATATGAATTAAATAAAAAATTGTTGCATACAAATGGCTAGTCTGAGTTGGCTCGTGAGTCACGAGCCAACTCTAATTTATAGACAAGTCGAGTTTGAGAAGTTTCAAAAGTGTTTCAACTCGACTCAAGTCAGATCAAATTACAATAATCGAGCCGAGTTTGAATTGTTTCCAACTTGATCGAACGTACTCATATGCAATCCTGCCCGAAGCTACTGATAGATTCGAAAGAATCCAAATAATTTTATTGATTACAAAAATATCCATTGAAAAAAGAGCCTTATATATAACTAATAAATTTATGCTGGGACTGTATTTGTTCGAATTTGTACATAGTTTGTCACTAAATTAAATATTTATACAAGATTCATACCCACACAAATGTGTTAAGGATTTGGTTTAAGAAACTTACACATGGTTTATATTTATCCAAATTTAAGTTTCATGTATGGTTCATTGTCCAATATTCACGCTTGTACAAATTATTTTTCTTGCAGGGTTTATGCTTAAATACCTTGACATTTGTTTCGTCAAATACGAATATGTGCAAATTTAATTAGTAAAATGTGAACTCTGATCTTAAACATTCTCTCCATTTTAGCACTAGAAACCCCAAAAAAAAAAACTTGTAATATATAATTAACTATTAAGTTAGGTAGATTGAAATTATATTAGAACAAATGCAATTGTCAAATTGACATGGACCAATAAGAAAATGTCTTAACCTGTTAACCATAATTTTGGAATCACACCAATATTCTTTCTGCAGTGGCAACGAGCCAACGTCTTTATTATTTTTATATCTTCTTCAAACCAACATGTGAATGATTGTGCGAAATTTACAATACTTTTTTATTTCTCTGAACACTTGTTGCAATCCGCGTGGGACAAGATAACTGACTGATACCGTGGAAACTAGAAAGCTAAACACGGGAGGACTATGGAATTCAGATCTGGTGCCGCGCGGCACACCGTGCAGCGCGGCATTCTAGCCGTCTGATCAAGATCCAATGAACAAGGGAGTTTCGTGCATGTAACCTAGATTGATAGGCCCGTAAAAAATGAACCGTCCGATCCAGATCAGACGGCTCGTACGCGCGCTGCACGGTGTGCCGCGCGGCACCAGATTCGGGTCCGAGGACTATGGGCCATTTCAGCATTTCTTCAATGAAAAAAAAGGTAAGAGAGAATTTTTAAAAAGAAGAATATTTTTTTCCTATTACAGAGCACAAATTAAATGTGAATGCTTATTGAGCGAAATTAGCTATTGATAATTGCCGCACATGTATGTTTTGAAAATAACTGACGCACGTTAAAGTTTTGAGAGATAATCTTTTTTAAGTTTCCCTTTTCAATTTAATAACGCTAGAGATACTTATAACAAATTAAAGTTTCGAATGTATATTTATTTATGCTAGTGGTCAAATACAATTAAACCCTTTTAAATAGGAATAATTAGATTTATGCCACTGCAAAAAAGCAATTAATTTGAGAAATGTCATTGCTAAATTACTAATTTATGCCACTACAAATTTGCTTAAATTAGTTTTATGTCATTATTTTCTTTAAAAAACATAATAAATTCCATAAACACCATCACCAAATCTGTCATTATTTTAGAAAATTCCCAAATTACCCTAATTAAGTTATTCATCTTCCTCTTCTTCCCTCCTTAATTTTGGTCTCTAATGGTGAAAGGGAAAAAATAACATGGGATACCGAATATGGCAATTAATAACCTCCATCTTTGAACTATAAAAAGTAATAGATTCAAAATTCAAAATTATATGCTTCATGTTATGTCAATATAAAATATTAGAAGTTGCCTGTTGACTATATCTACGTTCGTTCTTAATTTAAAATTTAATAAATTTAACAGGTACAACATATAAACTCAAAAACTTTTCACGTCACTTGATGATAAAATAATTGCACACAGGGATGTCAACGGTACGTCATTTATCGTTATGCCGTTTCATTTAACCGAAATGGAACGGTAAATAGCACCAGAAATTGTACCGTAAATGGAACGGTGTGTGGCACATTTGTTTATACTACTGTTATCAATAAATGAAATACTGGAAATGACTATTTCAATAGAAAACGGTAAGTGGAACGGTTGATGGAACATAAATCTATTTCGTTTAATAAACGGAACGGTAAGTGACATGGCTAGTTTTTACCCTTTTTATGTGAAACGGTAACGGTATGGCTGATTTCCGTGGTTTTTTACCACGTTTGACGCCCTTAATTGTAAAATTGATATGCTATTCATCCTTTAAACTTTTCACGTCTTTTCATGCTTAATTTGTGCTATTTATCCCTTTTCTTCATTTAAATATGTAGCGAGGCGTGAAATTTCAAAGAAATCGAGAGGTCCAAACTTTGGACAGATGCGATGACAGGGAAAGGATATTTGTAGTTTAGAAGAGCATAATAATTGTATCAATCGATCAATGGTATAGAAATATTTTTTATTATTTTATAGTATAAAAATAATTTGTCATTTAGTGATTAAATTTTCTAATTTCAAATTTATTTAGTGGCATAAAACTAATTTGTAGTTAGTAATGACATATTTCAAATTTTAAGTTTTTGCATTGACATATTTAAAAGCGTACAATTGGCAAATTAATTTTTCAACGGTATAAAAATAAATTTTACTATTTTATAATGGTTTAAAACTAATTTGTCATTTAGTGATGACATTTTACTAATTTTAAATTTTTACATTGGGATAAATCTAATTAACCCTTTTAAATAATGTTAGCTTTTTAGAGATTACTAAATTTGATATGCTATTGACTTTAAACTAAAATTGAATTATCCGATTTATTCACAAAATTCCAATAATTATTCAAATTTAATCGCTCTATCAATTTTCCATCCATAATGATAGCGGAAGGGAACCATTTAAATTTTAAATTAGAAGTTTTATATTTTAGAAGAAAATTTTTGACTGAATGACTAAAATTTGATAATTACTAAAATTCAGTCACTAAAATTAAGTAATTCAGAATGTTGAAACGTTCTTATAAATTAACCTTCTTATCTTAAAATAATACAATGTTGAAACGTGCGGCTTGCCTCTTTCTCTATTCTATATATGGTGTGATAGTCTTCTTTTCTATCTTTTCATGCCTTAGGACCACGGATCTTTCGAAAATAAGCCTTTTGTTCAGTTCAGATGACCGTTTCTTTCTTTCTTTGGCAATACGGGGGAACACAAAGCAAAGGAAAAACATGAATTTAGAAAAACCAGATAGGCTGCAAGGAATTAATGGGAGGAAGATAAAATTGAAAAGTATCATAAATTTCTCTCATCAGACCTGATTATTAAAATAAAATAAAATATTTTCAGCTCTCAAATTTAAACCTGAAATACTTGAAATAGTATGCCCTCTCCCTATGGACAACTGTGAAAATTCTAAATATCGCTCTGTTTGGATAAGGTGTGGGAAGAAGGAAAGAAAGAAGAAGTATTGGAAAATGTGTAACTTTGTGAAGAGTTTGGATTGGGAATTGCTTTCCATCATCCCATAGATTCTATCATCCCCATCATCCCCAAATCTTCATTAATTATCTAACATATCTTCATTAATAAGAAAGTCCAAGGGATGATTTCATTCATCTTCATTGCAAATTCAGCGTCATCCCATCATCCCATATCTACTCCCAGCATATAATTAAATTTGAAATTCCGAACCGTAACTACTCCCAGCCATTTAATATTAAAATAAAAAAATTCTTCCGCGTCAAAAGCTGAGAGGGTGAGGATGCATATCATATTATACATGTAATACAAAATATACAAATTCAATATATGTAACTGTTGAAATTATATATGTAACTGTTGAAGTTATATATGTAACTGTTAAAGTTAATATATATAACTTTTGAAGTTATATGTGTACTGTTAAAGTTATATTTGTAACTGTTGAAGTTAAAATATGTAGCTGTTGAAATTATATATATAGCTGAAATAGTTAATATAAATAATTGTTGTAATTTGGATATTAACTGTTGTAGTTAATATGAGTAATTGTGATAGTTCAGTGATTAACACCTACACCTACCTACCAGATTAGGTCAGATTTTGCATTGGTACCCCAAACCTTCTCCTTGTTCTTCTCTTGACTAACCAAACCCTCTACACTCTGCTCCTTAGTACTTGAGATCTGCATAGTACTGGCATCGCCTACTCATACTGGGTTGATGTACCACTACCAAAGTTAGGCTCTCTTGCTCTATTTTGAAGAGAGAAATTACGAAGAAAGACTTTACGGAAAATGTCCACAAAAATAAAAAAAAAAATGGGAGGGAGAGATAGTGGGGACAAAAAATATTCTAAAAATGGAAAAAATTAAAAGGGAGTTGCTAGTGTCAAACATATAGGACACGTACACTTGTCCAACGCGATGAAATTTTAATTTTTAAAATTAGAATGGTCGATCCAAACCGCTCAAATTGTTATGTGCTATAAAATCTTCATGGAGACCAAATTTTATATGTTTTCAAATTTTTTTACTATTTTTTTGAAATTTTTCAATATGCTCAATCTAAAAAGTTCTGAACCCTTCAATTTTGAAAATTCGGAAAAAATGGTTAGAAAATATGAAAAAATATAAAATTTGATTATCAAAGATATTTTAATATAGAGATCATATTGAACGGTTTGGATCGACCGTTTGAAATTTTAATGTGCTACGTTTGGATCGTGTTTGACGTCCTATATGTTTGATTCTAGCATTACTCAAATTAAAATGTGTTCCCACTGGTAATGATGGGAATGATGGATCTTGGGGATGATCCTTATCACCCCCGATTTGGATTGTTTATAATAAATTTATTTCCTTATTCCCTTCTTCTCTTCTTCCTAAATGAAATCCAAACGGAGCCTAAAACTTTAAAATGAAAAAGGAAACTAATTTGTTTTATTCATTTAATTGTTTCTTTTCATGAGATGATACACATGCACATCAATGATCTATGGACTTCATTTATGCGCACGGCCGCACGTAATACCAAATGACATGCGGTAACTCCTCTAGTCAATTAATAATGCTATCAAGGAAGTACAGACCACCTTCAATCATATAATTATCGGTATTTGAAATTGTTTATGGAAATAGAAGAAAAACGGTATTCACGTGCCTTAATGAGATCCGGGGGAATGAGGATGAGAGAATAAATGGTTAATTCTAAAAAAGAAGAGGGTTCTAGTGTCTACAATTTAAATACTTTCAATGTTCTAAAACTCATTTTTTTATTTTTTTTAAAGTATAAAATTTTAATTTCGAATCTAAATTTTTAAACTTATTTGATATAACGAGCGATACATTTTTATATAAGTTTTATAAATTTTGAAGTTTTTTTAATAATTGATCAAGAGGCTAAAAATGAACATATTAGAATTAATTTAACCTAATTAGTTTATTATTCAATATCTTGATTGAGTATATCAAACAAACTTCAAAATGTACAAAATTTATATGAAAACACATCATCAAATTGAACGAGATCTATGATTTTGATTTCATATATGAATTTTATATTTGAAAAAAAATAATCAAAAAGTGAGTTTTTGAGTATTTGGGGCATTCAAATTGTGGGTATTGGAACCCTATTCTTCTTAAAATAGTAGTTCAAGATGATACCATTTTTCTTCTTTTTTTCTTCTGCTTTCTTCTTCTTATTTTGTTTTCTCGAATAATATGTATAGTTCATCAGAGGCGGAGCTACATAGGGGCTGACGAGGGCATATGATTCTCCAAAATGACATGACAAGAACGTGTTAGCACGACACGACACAAGTACGGAATTAGCACGACATGATCGTGGTATTGTCGTGTTGAGAATCTTGAAAAATTAACACGAATTGACACAACACGACTCAATACGCAACACGAAACGAATACGAACTAATACAAAAAAGACAATACGAATTTAAATTTTAACATTACCAAAAATAATATCATACTTAGTAACTCATAAATATTAATATTAGCTCTATTAAATTATTTTTTAAACGATTATTTAAATTACTTTTATTTTAAAACTCAATTTATAACCGTATTTTCTTTTTTCAACGTCTATTTTATTTTTTTAAACAATTTGTTTTTTTTTATCAATTCAAGCAACAAACAAATACGTTAGAAAAAAAAGTAAAATCATCGATTAATATTTTAACAAATATATTTCGAAAATTTTGTATATATATATATATACATATATATATATATATATAGAATGGCTAATGTGCCATAGATGGCATAGAGGGTCCCGTGCCATAGAGTCGTTTTTCGAGATCCAAAATTCAAATGCTCAATCCAAACCGTTCAAGTTGTTCACCATATTAAAATACCCTTGGAGACCAAATTTTATATTTTTTCGAATTTTTCTGCTATTTATTATGATATTTAAAAAAAACATTATAATTGGAGTATTTCAGACCCTCCAATTTGAACATATCAAAATAAATTGCAAAAAAATTTTAAAAAAAATGTAAAATTTGGTCTTCAATGGTATTTCAATATGGTGATCAATTTGAATGGTTTAGATTAACTGATCGAATTTCAAATTTTCAAAAAATGACTAAAAAAAGACGTCTATGACATTGCCATCTATATATATATTGAATTTGTACAATAATCAAATAAATTGCAATAATATTTTTCCCTCTATTTTAATAATTTAACAATTTTTAATAAATTATTATTATAAAATAAAAAAATTCTGACATGATTTGACAGGACTAACACGACATGATCATGTCAGAATGTGTGTCGTGTTGTCTTTTCTCACCACTCGTCACAACACGATTAAAAAAAGTAATTCGTGTTACACCACACATCCGATTGGATGGTTTGTCCCCGCTGTGCTACGCAAATTATTTAATTTTTATGTGTATTTTGTTTTATTTTTAGAAAATTTTTGTAATTTGCCCTAATTAAATATGAATAGCCAATTTGTCCCCTACGGACAATTTCTGACTCCGCTACTGTCAAGTTCATATATAATTGGAACAGTGGAAAGAACACTCCATAGAGTATAGCTAACAAAACTATGGTATAAGAATAAGAAATTTGGGCCCTTATTCCTATACTAACAAAACCATGGTATAAGAATAAGGAATTTGGATAAACACGCATACCGAAATTTCTTATTCTTATTCCTTATTCCATGAACATCCAAACACACCCATAGAGTATAGCTATGGTGAGTTGCAACTCACAGGAGCTCTGGTGAGTCGCAATCCAAAACGTTCATTTTCCATCAAGATTCGTGCAGATTTGCGTCGCTGAGATTAAAATTTTTCTGTTCCGTCTGTTATCTTCTCTCCGTCTCCGCTCCTTCTATCTCAACACTTGGCCTCTCTCTCTCTCTCTCTTCAAACTTGAAACAAGAAGTGAGGCGCAGCGCCTCCTCCTCTCAAACCCTAGAAAAGAAAAGAGCAGATCTGAGCGCCTCCTCAGCTATATATCGGAGAACACGACTTCGATTTTGTGTTCTCTCTCCTCTCGACTGTTGCATGCGCCTCTCTCTCCTCTCGACTGTTGCGTGCGCCTCTCCCTCCTCTCGACCGTCGCCTCCTCATCGATTCTCAACCTTCAATTCTCAGCCTCTTTGATTTTGACCTTCTTTTATCCAGGCAGTTAGGTACTCTCTGTCTCTCTTAAAAAACTAGAGTATATCGGTTTAAACGAAGAGAAATTGGGAAAAGACATTTTGGATGATATTTTGGGTTTGAATTTCTGGATTTATCTGAAAATTTGTGTAGAATGTTTATAGAATGTGAGATGGCAATGTTTGATATATAGAATTTTGAATCTGGGTTTATAGAATGGGTTTGAGTGACATGAGGAAAACTAGAATTAAACCTATAAATTATATCTGAATTCTATTATAATTAAATTTTTTTCTCCTCTGATTGCTCAAGCATCTAAACAAAGGCTATAAAACAAAACACTTCGCATGTGATGTTGTAATGGTATATTTCTCTTCTCGATTGCTCTGCTATCGAAATATCCTCAAGAAAATAACAGTTCTTTAGGCAGTTGGTGACCAGAAGGGTTATTGATGAGAGAGAACATCCATTATTGCAAAAGTGAAAGTGTTTTCAGTTTTATAGCCTTGTTTAATTTTTGTTGGAAAGTTAGAGGGTGGGTTAATGTAAGAGTTTGGATTTGTCTTTCTTTGCTCTTAAATTTCTTTTGAACATGGTGGTTTTGCTTAATTCGTTCCCATCATTAGTTAGGTAAACCAAATCATTTGAAACAGTTGTTTGTTTATTCAGACAGTCGGAGTACGAGATACTGGTACGGCCTGAGGTGATGGTCTGATACTGGTCGGCTTAAGTAATGTTTCTTACTTATATCAGTCTTTTTCGTACTATCATGTTATGTGCTTCACTATATCATTTATTTACTTTATGAATTTGACAGTGGTGAATCCTAAAAAAGAGCACACTGAAGCTACATTAGAAGTTCATACAGATTGTAATTGCAGTAGAAACATTTCCCAAGAGATTCTCTCAAAGTCACGGCAGTAGAGTACACTGGGTGTGAAATGTAAACCTAGAACTAGCTTCAATTGATAGTGCAGAGAAACCTAAAACTAAATTCTAGCTTCGATCTCGATCTCGATGGTGCTTCGAAATTTCGTGTTCTTGATCTAGATAGGTAATTTGTATAAGTTTGAGTTCTGATTTTTAAATCTCGTTCAATTTGATAGTTTTTTTTTTATTGAATTTGTACATTTTCCTCTTTCTCTAATTTGAGTTAAATTCCTAACTCTATCAATGGAATTTAGGACAAATTGCTGCATTTGAGATTGATTAGATAAAATGATATTTTAATTTATTATTATTTTTTTGACTTTAGAAACAGATGGCATAACTCAATTTCAAGGAAGCTGAAGAATATCAAATGAAATAAAAAGACTGAAATGTGATCTCAAATGTATTGAAGCTGCACCTATGGTCCAGAGCATGATCACTAGTTTTAGTTTTGCCCTTTCAGACTTGTTCATTTTGTTTTAAAAATATTTGTGTTGTCATACATTTGAGATGTACGTGTGCTTGTAATTTGGTTAGTTAATTTGTAATTTGTAGCAAGAGTCATGAGGTGTCGTTCTCTAAGCTGCATGCTTGTAATATATGTGTGTTTCTTTTTGTACCTATTGTACAAAAGCTGTACAAAAGCATATTGAAGTGATTAACAGAATAATAACCATGCTATACGGAAGCATATTGAAGCATATATGTGTGTTCCTATTGTTCCTATTGAAAAATAACCATCAGCCAGTACCTATTGAAGTAATTACTAGAATCTATACTATATAAAAGCAGAACAGAATGGAATTCAGTTGTACACAATTCAGCTTCCACATAAAATGCTGAATTTTTGCCAGGACATAAACAAATACAAAATGCTGAATTTTAGAGACAGTATTTGAGCAACCATGCTATGCTCTAAATTATGACCATTCCATATCAAAATATAACAGTTATAACCATTCAGATTTTTAACATTCAGGAATCATATTTGACTAAATAACAAAATACCTTTTCAAAATGTAACCATTGTATACCAATTATGTACCCATTCTATACCAAAATGTAACCATTCTATAACCATCTATACGCTAAATTATAACAAAATGAAGAATGTATCCGATTCCACATCTCAACTAGACGAGTCTTCATATTCATATGCACAGTCTGATTCCACGTCTTCAACATCATCATCTTGTTCACTCTCAACATCTTCAACCATGCTATCCCTTTTGTCACTTTTTCCTTGCTCCTTCAGCTAAAAATAACCACAGAACATGGAAATGATAGTAAAAAATAGAAAATGTAAATACTAAGATGGAACCAGCAATTGTAAACATAAAATTGTAAGCACTAAGTAAACAGCACTAAGTATCGGGCAATGAAATTACACATGTTATGTGTAAAAAAAAATATGAAAGCACAACCAAATTAACTAGAGCATTTTATACCAGAAAGTATAAACATGTAAAATTATACATGGTAAGTTGGTAACAGTACAATGAGCCCAACTGGTAGTGAGAGAAAATCAAATGAAAAAACAATTATGTCAATCTCTGTAGACGAGCTTGGGCTCATTGTACAATAGGCTAAATTACACATGCCATAAAAAAACAATTTGCTACCCAAAAGTTAACTCAAAACTACCACAGAGAAAATGTAATGAAAAATAATTATAGTAATTATGATCCTTAATAACGACAGATCTATATATTGGTTTCATACATATGTCAATCTCTGTAGAAAGAACAACATTCAACAAAGTCGGATCATCATAGTACTACTAGAGGGACTAATTAAAAGCACAACCTTGGGCTGAGCGATGGAGGTGGAGCGGCAAACGACAGAGAGAGAGAGAGACGAAGAGGTCTCTTCGTTTTTTGATCGGAAAAGAGGAGGTGGTCGGGTGGATGGAGGTCTCTTCGTTTTTTTAGATCTGATCTTTTCTTTTCTAGGGTTTGAGAGGAGGAGGCGCTGCGCCTCACTTCTTGTTTCGAGTTTGGAGAGAGAGAGAGAGGCCAAGTGTTGAGATAGGAGCGGAGACGGAGAGAAGATAACAGACGGAGCGGAGAAATTTTAATCTCAGCGACGCAAATCTGCACGAATCTTGATGGAAAATGGACGGCTTGGATTGTGACTCACCAGAGCTCCTGTGAGTTGCAACTCACCATAGCTATACTCTCTCTCTCTCTCTCTCTATATATATATATATATATATATATATATATATATATATATATATATAGAAATGCTATGTGCATCGCGATGTATTAAGGCTTTTGTACATCGTGACCATATTTGTCGATAGTTTTACAAATTGAAAATCTAACTAAACAAATTCAATCTATATATTGAAATCTCATTACAAACCAAATTTTATATTTTTTGGAATTTTTTTACTATTTTTTTCGATTTTTTTAAAACCTGCAATTTTTAGAATTTCTTTATTATTAATTGGTTTCCAAAAAAGGAAAGTTTTAGAAAATTCGAAAAAAACGGTTGACGGATAATGATCGCAATGTACAAAAGTCTCAATACATCGCGATGCACCATAGCATACCTCTATATATATATACCTTTTTTAATATTTTGTTTTTGTCTTTAGCAACCGTGATATGCAGTATACATACGTGATTAGTTTGAGATAGAAAACCTACATTTGATAATCTGATAAGGGCTTAAAAGACTTAGATAGCCCTTTTCCCTTTCTTTTTTTCCCAAATTTATAATGCATAAAATAATTAAGACTCCAAACTCTTTAGTCTTGTCGCATCAATTACTATGTTCTACGGTTTCGATTTACGACGATTTATTTTTTTATGCTTTTTAATTGGACAAATTGTTATGTTTCTATCTCTTTCATAAGAGATTTTTTTTATTTGTCATATAATTTGATTTAACAGCTCAGATCTTTTATAAGAGATGCTGTTGATGCGTATTAATTTTGTCTATTTGTTATTAATTTCTGTAGATTTAATCCTATTATTTACAATCACGTACCTACTCCGTGTTTTGAAAAAGATATTTATGTTTAAAAATCTTGAGTAAAATTTATTTAAAAAATTGTCGCATATTTGAAAACATTTTTTCCCAATAGATTTTTTTTTCCGGAACAAAATCTGAAGAACATCATCAACAACCATTATTCTAATCAGGTATATATTCCAAGGTACATTTATACATGGCAAGGAACAAATTGTTCCAGTTGACACAGAATAATATCACACAGCGTACATTTGCACATACTGCACAAATTAACTTGTTATTTGATGATGATCAAATTTACTCTTAAATATCTAAAAGCTAATTAACGAGAGTATGCATAATAAGAAACCGGCTTTCCAACAGGCGGCGGAGGGATACAGTTCGCCATGTAATCCTTGACTGCTCCATCAGAACAGTGTTTCTTGCGAACCTTCTCTATGTACTTCTTGGCCCGTGCATCGACACCTTCTACTTTTTCAGGCTCCTTCACATAGGAAGTCGCATGAGACCCTGCCGCCTCCGTATACTGCATATTTCGAGGCCCCGAAACCGACTGAATGACCGGGCTATGGGCACGAACTCCTTGGTTCATGCCAGAGTTGACTTGTGTTGACCCAAGAGTCATCTTAGCAAGGATAAAAGATGATGCTCTTACAAGATTTGCTGCTATGATTGTTGATGTTTGACATATGGATCTGTTTCTACGCTTGGAGCTAGACATGACTAATGAAATGTATGAAATTTTTTTTAATTTGGAAGAAAGGGTCTCAATTTTGTAACAGTAGGGTTGAATGGGTAACATGGTATATGAATTTATATTGAAACCAGCTGGCAACGTGGCTTGATGTTGTTCTTGGATTGATGTGTGCTGGTTACTCTAGCAATGAGTAGGAGTATATATTCCATTAACCACTTTTTATCTGATTAATCTGAGAACTCAATAAGTTTGGTCAGATGTGATGGACGGATGTTCCTTAATCAGCAAAGAACTTTTGTATTCTTATTATATAAAAATTGTTTGATAATATACATTTTCTCAAAGGATGCATTTTGTTTCCAAAATTTTGTGGAGATTTCTTTTTTTTTTTTTTCCTATTTTCAAAGCATATAAAATAAAACTAATAGAAGGTGTGTTTATCGTAATAACTAGCAGTTCGTATACATTTGTACATGAGCAGCTATCAGACAAACTCAATCGTATGTTCTTGTAAATTTAAGGGTGCATCTAGGCAATTATGTTGGAATTTGCTTTTATTTAATTAGCTGTAGGTGACCATTTCTTCTGAGAAGTGCCTATATCTTTCGCCTGATTCCCTTTCTAGCTACCATAGCTAACAGTTGTATTTTCTGTGTGCGCTTAGCGAAACTATGCGCCAGATGTCATAAGGGTTCACTTGCATTGTTCTTTAAACGAAAAACAAAACAAAAGGAGACTTATATAATTTTTTAGACAAATTTCAATTTTGTTGAAGAAATATTCTTATTAATATTAAATTTATTTGGTGAGTATCTTCATATTCTTTGGTTTTTTTACCCTTTCACAGACCCGACTTATGTAGAAAAAGTTTCCGGCAATTTTTTTTTTTTTGTGCATTTAGTATTGTATACTGTGCTTGTTCTAAATTTTAAAATGAATTGGCTTGTCAATATATATTGTTTTGTTCTGAATAGAGGAGTAATGCGCGTATATACTTTTTTGTCCGGTTTATTCTTTTCATTATCCAAATACTCACAAACTTTTGTTTGTTTTGCATTGCTTTCCTAAGTCTACTTTTTTCGTAATTACATTTATCTACCTATAGTATGACAACCCTAAAAGCCTGTTTGATAATAGATCGAAATTTAAAACTACAATTCAGTGGCGGAGAGAGGAGCCGGAGGAGTGATAAACTCCTCAAAAGAAGGCTGTCCAGATCAAGAAAGTTGATTCTTATTCTAGATTTAAGAATCCAGTTGATGCATAATTAGTCTAGATTTTTCTTGGTTGTTGCAACACATCATAATGAGGCCTCAGCGGTACTGATTATGTTTAGATCTCAGAATTTGTTACATAAGCTAACTAAGAAATATCATATTGATAGCTATCTAGTGGTTCAAAAACACATAGATAGCTTGTGTCTCACAAAAGTATAACTAATACTGTATGCACAAAGCATCTACCGTATCTATCAGACCCAATTTAGCATCATTATTATTTCCGTTTAGAACGTGCTAATGCACCTAAATAATTTATTAATCAACCCCTTTCTAAAGTTTCCAGCAAACATAACACATCTTATTTGATCTACAGAATCCACTCCTTTAAATTTTGTAAGAAAACTTTTGGAGGGAGCCCAATTGGATGCTTATCCTCTTCCTCACAACAGAAGCTTCAATACACAGCGCCGAAGGCTTGATATAAATTCTAGCACTAACGTTTATAAAATATAAATCTAGGTTTGTCTAGGCGTTGAAACTTCCCTATAACACAGGTGCACAGATCTCATTGCAAAGCTATCAAATCTCATCAAATTTGGAATCCCAAATGAATTGTAAAATTCCGCTGTTTCAAACCCACGGGGTAAAACTTTTTGTTATTCATGTAAAATCACCGTACCATACGTCTTCTACATTACAAATTGGCAATGCAAGAGAATTATATGAATCCTATTAAAGGAGGCCAAACCAAAAAGCTACCACACAAGTCACTAATACTTGGCACTTCTGGGTAGGGGTTTTAGACTCCCTCAAGCCCTTGATGCCTCATAAAAATATCTCAGGAAAAGAGCAAAGAAAGTGGACCTAAGCAATGCATATGTAATCACACAATGCATTCTATTGACCAAACAAACAATGCTCAAAAAGGCTCAAGAGATACACAAAAGCCTCTATTGAACTCGATTCTATTATCCCAAAAATAAAGATTAAATCTCAATTTAACTTAAAACAGGCACATCCAGCCTAAAAACTCTACCACTGAGCATTAAACCTAACTATAAATATACACAACAACAACAGAAAGACTATTCTTTCTATTACTTAACCTGCCTTTTTCAACTGAACCCCATCTAAGAACACAACAGCCTTTTCAAGCCTGTCTTCTGCTCAGCTGTCAGGTGAGAGGGAAACTTAATATTAAACTTAATTCTCAAATTACCCTTTTTAGAAGGCTCTCTTGGTATCGGCATGCCCTCTCTAGGAACAACCTCCTCATAAACAAGGTGAATTATGGAGTTGACAGGTATGGACAGGTGTCGGCCATCAAGTGTGGTCACATGCACAGTGTAGCCAGTCAGGGCCTCAGCCAGAGAGATCTTCTGTGTCATGATAAGGTCATTGCCTTCACGGGTGAAGACATCATGCGGCTTCTCGTCAACAATGAAATCGATATCTGCAGCAATGACGCCTGGAGCCTCATTGCCTTTCTCAGGGAAAGTGATTTTGGTGCCCTTCTTCCAGCCTGGCTTTATATTTATTGTGAGGATCTCCTCCACTGATACGGTTCTCCTGGTATAGATTTAAGAGCAAATGAGAAAGCCAAGTAAAAGGTCCAACTAATCTTAGCTTAAACACCGATAATGAATTGATCCACTGGCATAAAGACAACAGGCAATCGGATTTTCTTCCTAATAAATAGATAACAGTTTAGGCAATAGCTCAAATAGGGTATAGTTAAAATTATCAAAATGTTGCCTGAAAACAGACTCTCTAATAACTCGATATTATACACCAACCATGCATGTAATCAGGCTTCATAGGGCCATCAACAATTAAAAAAAAAAAAGTGTTAATTTACTAAAAGGTACTACCAAAACACAGTTTTCCATATCACGAATATCCAACATACAGCAGTCATGTAACCATGCCTCGAATGTCTATCAATAGACTGATATGCTCAAAAGTAGGATAAATAGCTTTTCCAATCTATTGCAATTCTCAAATTTTAAAAAATTTGCATTACAAACATACCATAATCTCCATGTAAATTTTGGTTATTTTCCAACAAAAATCTACTGTCTTGCTTCCTAAACTATACCCCAAATAAAACCATATTTTTAATATGCACTGATGCAAACCATGTGTAACATACAAAAACGTGCAGGTGGGCCTTACGCGGATGCGCTAAAGAATTAATTTAACGGTTCAATGGAATAGGTTGTTCTCTTAAAGGCCACTATGTTAAAAAAAAAATGTGCATGGTGGCAATAGTTTGTGGGTTGATCAGTCAGGTATAGACAGGTAAGTTGGCCTGCTGGCAGGTTGCCTCTATATGAACAAACCAGACCCAGACCCCAGTTGATGTCTCGTTCAATTAGGTAAATTTCTAGCAAGCAACCCAAACCGATCAATTGACCCATTTTTGTAATCCTAAGCCCGTCGATCACCCCAACCAAGCCAAACCTGCTACTGTTTCAAATAGGGATCAATTTTTCTGGACCCATTTGGCAGTAGACCCTGACCCTGCCTGTGTGGCTCTGAAATTAAAGGAACCTAGACACAGATACCACCCATATACATATCCTCTCAAACCCCCACCCCTCCAAAAAATAAATAAATAAATGAACAGTAAAGTTAATATAAAGGAAAGAGCACCCTCACCACCCCATTAATTATATATATATATATCGCGCTCAAAAACTCCTAGATCTGGTTCAAAATGATCAATCCAAACCGTCCAATACGATCTCCCTATTGAAATCTCCATGCATAACAAATTTTATATTTTTTTTTAAATTTGTAAGTATTTTTTTTCAGATTTTTGAAAACTGCTGTTTTTGAATGGTTCAAAACTAATCAGATTAACGATTTTCTAAAATTTAAAAAAAAATACTTCTAAATTTTTGAAAAAATGTAAAATGCATTAAATGCCCATTAATACGAATACAATCATGCATTATGACAACGCTTCCAAACTTAAACAAGACCATGAATGACGTAATACACTATGCACAGAAGGTTACAACAGCTTATAATTTTCTACGTAGTAACAAAGCATGTAATTATTCCAACAGGTAGTACATCATCATGCTCCCTGCCTAGCAAATTCACAAAACTTATGACACGTGTAGACCTACACCTAGGGATGAAAACAGATCGGATACGGTTCGGATAGTGGTCATACCATATCCGTATCCATATTTTTTTTTCGGATTCGAATACGAATACGGATATGTTCGGATACGGATACGGGTCGGATGTTAAACGAATACGAATACGAATCGGATATTATGGGATACGGATACGAATACGAATATATTTTAGATATTAAAATAGATATATATAAATTAACAAAAAATAAATAATTAATTCCATATTATCATCATATTGGGGCCGTTTGGATGAAACTTGGAATTTGAGGAATTCGGGGAATTTCATATTCTTAGACATAAATTTATTATAAACAATTCAAACTCTTCACAAAGTTACACACTTCCCAATAAATTTATGCCTAGGAATATAAAATTCTCCAAATTCCTCAAATTCCTAAGCGTTCCAAACGACCCCATTATGTTATTATATTGCCAAAATGTTATTTTAAGTCAATCAAACTAGTAAAAATTTAGTTTATTAAATCAAAAGTCTTTTCTATAGGTGCTAGAGGAGTAATTAAGTTTATTATCTTGTGTCTTTGATTTAATTAAGGGTGAAAACGGTTCGGATAAAGACCAAATACGGATAGGATAACGAATTTTTTTGTCGGATACGGATACGGATCGGATAGTATTCAAACCATATCCGCATCCATATTTTTTTGTCGGATACGAATACGAATACGGATATGTTCGGATTCGGATACGGTTCGAATATTAAGCATATTTTTCGGATTCGAATGCGGTTCGGTGCGGAGTTTATCCGCACCGTTTTCACCCTTACCTACGCCCCTTCATCATGTATTTTATCCCATATATTAAAGTACAATCATACATGATGACAACACTTCCAAACATGAACAAGGCATCAACGATGTCCTACAGCATGCATGAAAGGTTACAACAACTTATTACTAAAACCAGTAGCATAGCATGCAATCTTTTCCAAAGCTAGTGCGTCATCCTGCTCCCTGCCCAGGAAGCTCACAAAAATTATGCCACTTGTGGAAACCTGGACAGCTTACCATCATAACTAGATTTTATTCAGGAATTCAAAATCAGAATTTCAGGCGAGGGTAATTCAAAATAAAGAAATTTGGAAAGTCGCAAATAGAGTATGCAATCCAGAAGAGAAATAGGTCCGCACAATTAGTGCACAAACCTCTCTTAAGATCACTGAAAAGAAAATCATTAGGAGTTGGGAATAATATGGAAGAGGTTCGCACTCATTGTCTGCGATCCTACAAGAACAATGAGAGCAAACCAGAGATTGAATCAGATAAACTGGAGTCAAAAGGAGTAGGACAGGGCACTAGGGAAACCGATACTCTTTTTTAAGTAAAGCACAAAATTATGATTTATTTAATGTTACTACAAACAGTGTACTAGAACTACCAAGTACCAGTCAACATTACAATGTGACAAATGTGCATATGATTTAGACTGAATGGTCAATAATTCTCACATCAGATTCAGTAAGAAAATATTCCATACATGGAATGGAGAGGATACCACACAAGCATTGCTGGTTCGCAAAAAAATGCACATCTAATTTCTTATTCATTTTTTAGCTGAGAATTTTAATAGAGTTCCCTACATGCTCTGCAAACCTGGTTGATTTCATTGCCGCAGACTTTGTATGCGATCTGCCTATTGTTCACATTTTATTCGCTAATAGTAATGTTTCCGAAAGTTTCTACTTTGAATTATTAAGTACTAAGAGTACCAACATTAGTGATGATAAAAGCACAATAGGTATAATTTCAATGCCTGCATAGAAATTAGGTCGTTATAAATATTACGCCTTCCTGCCTGACATGGTACATCTTGATTGAAAATTTTGTGTAGTGTTACTTGCTAACTGCAACTTATTTAAGGAAAGAATGCCATTATTAACACAATAAGTGAATGAACAAGTAAAACTATGCTGCATGCCAAAGATATTTCCTATAGCAACCACGATGTAGTCATCAATGGGGTAATATAGAAACGCATGTGCTTACCCACTGGTATCCAGAATCTCCCTGGAGATCTTCATCTTCTTGGTGCCGCCTTTATACAAGTCCTCTAAGCTGCACAGCAACCTATTCTCAATCGGTGCTGCCTTCTGGGGACGTGGCGGATTAGCTGATCCCTCACCACCACCGAAAGAGGTGTGGCCAAAAATGTCATCAGGAAACATCCCAGGGCGGAACGACCCACCCCGCCCCATGCCAGGAAACGGGCTAGAAAAGCCGAAGAATTCGGCGAATACGTCATCAGCATTTCTAGGGTTGAACCGGAATGGGCCAGGACCATCCCCACTAAAGAATGGGGACCCACCAGATGATCCCGCCGAACCAGATGTCGGCACCCCTTTGAGCCCCTCCTCGCCATACTGATCATAAACAGCACGCTTCTTCGGATCACTTAAAACCTACAACATAAAACAAATCATGCTTAGCTCCTGGATGGCTAATAATTTGTAAAAAGTAAAAGTATCTAAAAAACCCAATAGAATTCAAGTACTACATTGTACCGATCCATTACAAAAAACACTTGTTACTTTCAAAACCCATCACAAAAGTAAAAAATTAGCATCCAAGTTTCTAACCAAGCACCGATCCAGGACAGCTGCGCATGTCCATCTTGATCATCACAAAAATCGAACAAAACAAAGAAAGCATAACATGGTTATATACATACATCGTAAGCCTCGGCGATCTGCTTGAACTTAGCCTCGGCTTCTTTCTTATTTGATGGGTTTTTGTCGGGATGCCATTTCATGGCGAGCTTGCGATAGGCCTTCTTGAGGTCGTCGTCGGAGGCGCTCCGGTCGACCTGGAGCACCTTGTAGTAATCGACCCCCATCTCCGCCGCCTTCCTCGGCTGCTCCGGCCGCCCGCCGCCTGTCGCGCGCTTGCGCTTTCTCTCGCCTTCTCTAATCTTGGCGGTGGCGTTGGCTCCGTCTCGTTTCGTAATTTGCTTTTTTTTAATATTTTTTTTTGGGTTTTGTACGGAGCTAAGGAGGTATCTGTGGCTGGGAGTCTGATTGGTGGGGTGGTGTGTTGTCAGGATGGCAGGTGATGGAGAGAGAGGAGAGGTGTAAATGCGAACGAACGGTCGAGATCAGGTGGAGTTGGAGGGAGCGGATCACACGGCTGTGATGAAAGGTTACCGAAGGTTCTGGAATTTTTGCTGCCGTGGAGAGCAGACCTCTGTTTAGGTCTGCAGAGGGGCAGATCCTGATCTGAACCGTTCGATTTAATTTTGACGAGCAGCACAAATCTCGACAGATTTGATATTAATTACGAAGCATCTATCATTAATAAGAGGTTTCAAATTAGAGATCTGCTCTCAGAGGATATGAATTTGGAGTCTTCTCTTTCCGAATCGATATCCTCTGCAACACTACACTCTGCAGTTCAACATCACAACCCTCTGATCAATAATAAATATTTCGTGATTAATATTGAATCTGTATGGCCTGTAAATCTAAATTGTTGAAATTAGATCAGAGGATCGTGATGAATAACTGCATAGTGCTCTTTACTGCAAAGGATACTGATCCTTCTCTTTCTTTGGGGCTAATCATTCATTGTATTTTTTTTCTAATGATTTTGTGGAAAAATTAATTATTAAATTTGCTTATTTCTGTCTAAAAAAGAAAAGAAAAAAATTGCTGCAGCGCATTATTCATTTTTTTATCTTTTTTACTTTTTTCCTTCTCTTTTTTTGCGTAAGCATATGGCCCAGATCAAAATTCTATTTTTTTTTAACGTGAGATTTTATTTCATCGGAAAATTTCTGATCAAAAAGTGAATACATTTAATGTCATTTGGTTGAAATTTTTATGTTATTAGTTTCAACAAAATTCTAAAAAAATCAATTAAAATGAAACGAAAAAAATGAAATTTCGCTAAAAAAATATTTTGATCAAGGCCTATTTTTTCGTCATAAATAGCATATGAGTGCATAAATAAGTTTATGTTTTGGGGCTATTCTTTAGGGTGTGTTTGGATGGTTCATGAACAAGGGATAAACAAAGGCCCACGAATAGGCCCACGAACAAAATCAGTTCGTGAAAATGGGAGAACTAAGAACTAGGGAGTAGTTCCTAGTTCGCGACAGTTCGTGGGATGTTTGGCTTTCGCGAACTAGTCTTGTTCACGAACTGCTAGTTCGTGGATGGTGCCAAACATTAGTGTTTCCCAATAACTTCGTGGGAAATCAATTGTAACATTTGGTGCTGTGCTGTCTTGAGTGTTTATTCTTATCATATTTTAATTTTAATTTTTGCGCACAACCATATCTCTTCGTAAATGTAATAAGTTTATTTATTTTTTTTTCGCACAAGCATATCTTTTCGTAATTATTATAATATAATAATTTCATTTTTATTTAGGTTATTAAATTGTATTTTCGGATAACTTTGTGGGGAAATTAATTATCAGAATTGCTGCTTCCCGTCCTTTCGTCTTTCTTTATTTTTAGGCACAAGCATATCTTTTCGTTACAAAGTATACTATAGAGGAATACATCGAGTTTCGATACGGAAATATTTACTGTCATTTAATTATTGAATGAATTGGTTGCAACAAATCCGAGTTTCATTATATGAACATTTTCTTAAAATTTTAATATTGGTTATCATTTGCATTAGCGGTCAATTGTAAAAAAATAAACTATATTTTAATATATTTTAAAAAAAGAAAATATTTTTAATTATAAAAATGCATAAATAGAAAATTATTTTTAATTATAGAAATAACGGTAACGAGTTTTAATCAATAGTTCAATACTATAGATATATCTAGTCTATCATTATGATAAGTTTATTTTTTGGCACTATTCATTGTATTATGTGATCACTTAGTGGGGAATTAAATTAATCATCGGATTTGCTGCCGCATGTGTTTTCTGTATTTCTTTAAAATTTTTAATTAATTAATTAATTTTTCTTTTGCGCACAAGCATATCTTTTGGTGACATAGTCAGTGTATCATTAGAATAAGTTTCTTTCATTATTAAACAATTTTGTAACGTGTGGACGTTGACAATGATTTAAATGTGTTCGATATTATACGCTTGACTCTTTGCTATCAATATTATATAAATGAAAATAAATAAATGTACGAGAATCTTCAATAAAAAAAAGTTTGCGCTACTAATGACAGTAGAAAGTAAATTAGAACTAAAATTTAAAATTTGCGCTAATAATAACAGTAGAAAGTGACTTAGAACTAAATTTTTGATGAAAAATATCGGAAATTACTTCTTACTATCTAATATTTTGTCATCCAGAGCCAACTAGGAGCGCTCCTTCTCATCCTTGTAACCTTCTGCCGTGGTACTCTTCTGTGTTACTTCTGCAGGTTTAATGAAACCTACAGGGGTTTCTTCAATGGATTCGGTAGCTGCGAGAGCACTTCGATATGGTTCAGTTTGTGAAGTAATACGCCAGTCGTTCATAAAGAAAATTAAATATTAGTGGTGTTTTTAACAATATTATATGTCCAATCTTAATTTCTAAATGGCTTTTATTCAAATATTTTAGGCCGGCATTTCGGATTCGATTATACCTTCTATGAAAATTTCTGTTTAAAATTTTATCCTTATGTTGTTTCTTTTGGGTACATTATTGGGAATCTTGAATCAATTTAAATGTAGGATGTCAAAAGATGTCATTTTCTTAGGATGTCACTTATACATTCCCAACTAGGAGCGCTCCTTCTCATCCTTGTAACCTTGTTCACGGTTCACCTAACGAGTCAGCCCTTCTCACCCCTTCTCACCTAGCACTCTTTTTTTCTTTTTTGTTTTTTATTGCTCTCCATACGCTCTCATTTCTTTTCTCATTCAACAATTATTTTCCCCCCTATTTCCACATCTCTTCTTCATCATTCTTTTCTTTATTTTGATCACTCGATCTCTACTTCTTTTCATTCTATCTATCTTTCTTCATCATATTACCTTCTTTCTCCTTTATTTTTTGCGTCTCTCTCTCTAATAATTCATATTTTCTGACATTTAGTAATATTTAGAAATTATTTAATATGTATAATTATTTAGTTTGTTCTGATAAAGGAGTATATAAAATCTACTCAGTTAGTAATATTAAGAGAGTATCTAATAAGAGTAATTGTTCAGTTAGTTATAAAAAAAGAGTATCTAATATCTACTCACTAATGGAGTATCCAATAAGCGTATCTATTCATTTTGTTTATTATATCTATCCACTTTGCTTATCTACTCACTAATGGAGTATCCAATAAATGTATCTATTCATCTTGTTTATTATATCTATCTACTTTGCTTATTATATATGTTCACCTTATATCTTTTGTTTAGCTTATCTTTATATGTGGTAATTTATTTATTGTATATGTTCACTTTATTTGTTATATATATATGTTTACTTATAGAAGTTAAAGAAGAGTAGTAGAGGCGATAGAGAGAGATAGACATCAGGTAAATTGAGGTGGAGCAAAGTAAGAAAAAAAAAAAGATAAAGTCTAGAGGAGATGAAACAGTAGATGCGAGAGGATGAAGACAGAGGAAAAAGAAGAGAAGAAGACAATATACAGGAAACGAAAGGAAAAAAGTGAATTGTTCAGAAAGAGTCAGAGGAAGGAGAGGACATCAAAGGCTCCGTTTGGATAGGTGTGGGAAGAAGGGAAGAAGTGGGAAGAAGTATTGGGAAGTGTGTAACTTTGTGAAGAGTTTGGGTTGTTTATAATTTTTTTTCTTTCCTTCTTCTTTCTTTCTACTTCTCAACGCATCCAAACGGAGGCAAAGGAAGATAAGGGATGGAGTGAAAATATACGGAGAGGGAGAGGGAGGCGCTCAACGAGCTTCTATTTTTAGAATTAAATGGTCTGCATAGTAAATCCTTGATGACACGTATCATCTCGAAAAAAAATATCCGACGATTTTTTCTTTTAAATAAATATGTTTAATATTATTATTTAAAAAATAAATACGATATTAATAAACTTTTAAAAATAACTATGCAACTTCGGGATAACCCCGAAATAAAATATGAACAAGTGGCAAACAATTTGAAACCCCGAAATCAATATCTCCGCACAAAAAGACAAAAAAATAAAAGAATCATTTCGGGGTTTCTCTACGCACAAAGACAAAAAAAATAAAAAAAATGATTATGGGGTTCAAAACCCCGAAATAAGATGTTGACCATATTTTATATTTTTTGCACTCTGAATCCTTGATTTCTTATATTTGCAATATTTTATAAATTATGAAGTCTTACATTGATATACAACATTTTATATTACTTTTACAAATTACTAAAATAGTCATAACATAATTTATTATTTCATATATTATATAATTTAATAACGTAAGTTATTATATTTAATATATATTTATTTATAATTTATATATAAAGAAAGTTTAATACGCACTATAGTGTACAGGGCTTTCTATGTACCGCGGACATTTTTGAAAGTATTTTTGTAAATTGACAAATCTAATTTAACCAATTTAATCTACATATTGAAAACTCATAGCAAACCAAATTTTACAATTTTTTAGATTTTATTACTATTTTTTTCAAATTTTTTAAAACCTATCATTTTCGGAAATATAATTTTGTAATAATAAAACTTAGGGTTATCAGCGAATAAATTCAAGATATATATTATAATATCTTAAATTTATTCGCCGGTAACCCTAACTTTTTTTATTATTACAATGTTATTCTTAAAATAAATAATATAATATAATACTATAAAATATATAAAATATAAATATAAATATCAAGGTTTAAAATGCGATTTGTGCATTCGTGATAAAATCGTGATAACACAATTTTGCAGTGATAAAATGTTGATAAACAGTTAAGCGGTATTGCTAAAAAAAATAGATAATTTAGTTTAATCGATGAACAAAGCATTTTAAAAGCTTGATAAATATATATTATTAAATATCGTAATTTATAATATTTTAATTATATAATATATCAAGTAATAAATTATGTTATCACTAATTTTCATAAATTTGTAAAAGTAATATGAAATATTTTATGTCAAAAGAAGACTTAATGATATATTGCAAATATAAGAAATCAAGGATTAGAAGTGAAAAAAATATAAAAATATGGTCAACATTTTTATTTCGGGGTTTTTGAACCCCGTAGTGAATTTTTTTTTTTTTTTTTTTTGTGCGGGAAGATTGAATTTGGGTTTGAAATCCGAAACTGTCTGACACGTCAGGAACTTCGGGGTTTGAAACCCGGAAATGATCCATATGTTGTTTTGGAGTTTTGAACCCCAAAGTTGCATAGTTAGTTTTAAATTTTTATCAATAACATATTTATCTTTAAAATAATAATATTAATTATATTTATTAAAAAAACCTAGATAGAATTGTGAAAACTGGGCTCACATATCAATTGTTTCCAACTCTCAATTATGTTTCAAAGTGGGCTGTTTCCATAATTTTAGGTTGAACATGCTGTGGACCTGCCGACTCAGTCAATTTCTCTGGCATCATGTCATTGTCAGCTGCATGGTCTAAATCAATTTTCTAATCATGTTTTAAGACCCACAGGAAAATGTCACTTAAATTGAGATAAAAATCAAGTTACTATTTTTCTCAATTGCCGTGTTTATCTTGACATCTCGTACAAGGTTGTAATTTATTTTACACTGTTTAATTGTGAAGTATGATTTGTTTTATGTTGTAAATTCAAGTTAGTCCCTGACCTGATCCAATGCATTTTCAGATACTTGTTCATTAAAATACTATTCCGTATCGATGTTGACATCTCAAACAACATTTCTGATTTAACTTACAATATTGAAAATTACTTCCTGACCTGGGTCCTGAGTCCTGACTAGTTAATTCTGCAGGTGTACCTTTCAAGGAAGCTACAAGGTACAAGCATAACAACACAATGAACGCTCTGTTACACCCTGTCAATTCAGGGAACTGCATCCTCTGGATGGCCATCCATGGATGATTTTCGATCTCAGCCGTCTGATTTAATCTCAATGGCTATAGATGCCCCGTGCATCATATCAAGATTGATAGGTCCGCAAAAATCTAACCGTTAAGATTAAATTGGACGGCTCGGATCAAAAGACGTCCACTGGATGGTTGTATTCAACCATCCAGAGGATACTCGCCCGTCAATTCAGAGGATACTTTCACTATTTCTAGTATTGGATTTTATTTTTCTTTCTATTAACTTAATTCGCCTTAATTCATTTATTTCAATGATGAAAACATTTATTTCTTGACAGCACCCAAAATTAATTGACCAATGGACATATATATATATTTTTACCGTGACATCTCGATCAATATATTTTTGGTTATTAAAATATGAAATTGAATTCAGGTCACAACTCACAACATAGCTCTATATTAGAATATGAAATTGGATTCCATGTCATATAAATAAACCACCTGCAAACATCTAACGTACTCATAAAATCCTAAAAATGTGCATGCTTCCCTATTATGAATTGTCATTCGTATTTTCTTATTTTTTTAGAAACATTTTTGAAAATTATTGCTTAAGTTTTGTAGTTTGAATCCTTGACTTCTTTGTGGTAATCCCCCCCCCCTCCTTTTCTCCTACTTGGTATCTCTTAAAAAACGATGCCATTTAGACACACCATACTCAATGCAGATTCAAAATGTCACGTAATCAACAAAGAGATTCATAAGTCATAACCTCCTAAGAAGATGAACTTCAAAACAATAAACATCAGAATGTGTTCGAACGTCATCTATTAGAGTATGAACTGGAGTATCCAGTGTGATGAGTTACTGGAGAGCTAGAATAGAAAATCAAGAATGTATGTATTGTGTTCTGGGTATATATACAATACCAAATGTACAGAACAAGATACGGAGAAATACAATTCACTTCCAATTCATTAAATCTATTATGGTATCAGAGCAAAAAATTGAGAAAATATTATATTATAATTTGTTTGAAACTTTTTTGGCTCCGTTTGGATGCAAGAAGAAGAAGGAGGAAGAAGGAAGAATGAAAGAAAAAAAATTATAAATAAAATTCAAACTCTTCACAAAGTTACACACTTCCCAATACTTCTTCTCACTTCTTCCCTTCTTCCCACACCTATCCAAACGGAGCCTAAGCTTTTCCAGAGTAGAACTTGAGATTCTTAGTAGTTAGTAAATATTATTAACTCTGTAACAATTTTCAAAACAAAAACCTTTTACAATTCAATATAAAGAAGATATATTTCATTTTAATTCATAAAATTTTTCATATAAATAATTTCGAATTTTTTTGCAATAAAAAAAGATTTTATTTTTTACTGAAGCTAATAGGACGTGATACAAGCAAACATGGCTTGCAATTTGACGAATTTCAGAGAAATTCAAACTTCAACGCTTATGGGCCTTGTTTTGCTTTTAGGTCCTATTTCCCCACAGGAATCCCAAATATTATAATTTTTTCCCTCTTACAGGCGTTATTTAAATGGGAGGTTATTCTCAAATAATAATAATAATAATAATAATAATAATAATAATAATAATAATAATAATAATAATAATAATAATAATATAAATATAAAATGGGAGTGAGGTACCCACAGTACCATATCCATCTCCAGATCTAATAATGAACATGAGACAAAATAGATATCAATAATTCAAATAGGCTAAGAGGTTTTTTATCTATCTAAAATGGTCGTTCTCTCTCTTCTCTCTGTAGCATTTGTTCAGACTTTTTTGTGGTTCATTCTATCTCGGTGAAAACAGCCACGTCCCACGTTGGACCGACCCTTGATGTGAAAATTGAGAAAGACCTGTTTGTACACTGGCGTGAATAGGACATTCAAGCACTTGTGGATCTTATTAAATCTGAGAATATTTTAAAAATATCGAGCATGACCACACAGATAAAACGGACCCACATAATTCACTAGAACTGAATAATCAAGTTTTACTTTTTACTACTATTAACCTCTATTTCTGCAGTAACTACCATCATGAGTGATATAATATTACAGCGCTGGCTTTATCGAAATGTCTAAATTTTAAACAGTACATTTACATTATCACATCAGACGAAAATTTTGCAGCATATTAATTATTTATTTATTCGACTAACATAATTAAATTAAATCAACGTACATTTTCTGTTAGACAAAATTTTAATACGAACACATAAAAATTTAATAATGATTAAACAACTAATTTATTATCAATTATTTTAAAGTTCAGATTTATTTATTACACAAAATAGTAATTAAAATAGTGATTTTCTGCTCGCTATTTCAACTCCTTGATCCACACAGGCCCACAACACCTTTTTTTTTTTAAAAAAAAATTTGTCACATTTAGGTTTGGACTTATATTCATATACTATATATTAAAAGCGGATGGTCCAAATTAGAAGCGGAGTCAAAATGTGTGACATGATTGGTGCAAAAATATAAAAAAGTTATTTTATTGAATCATATGTCTATTTTGATATTTTTTTTAAAAAAAGAATAGACTCAATGATGCATAATTTAATTAAATTTATTTTTTAAAACAGGATATATGACAATTGCCTTCCTTAACCTTATGTTTGCTTCGCCATTAATCAATAGATGAGCAGACCAATAGTTTCGTAGAAGCCATGATTAATAACAAATTATAATGGCTTTCATTTCTCATTGAAGTTAAGAATTGTCCGCACATCACTACGAGACTATACCCTCTCTGTTCCCCACTTCTCCGGGTTCTTGTGTGGATTTTATTTAATATTTATTATGCAATTTAGCAATTAGGAAGTTCAGAAATGGCAAGTCGTTCGGTAATATAATTTGCATTTCTAACAATAAAAAAATAAAGGTTACCTCAGTTATTATAATAGTTTGATACTGACATCTTTCGCAATCCTGTGTGACAAAAAGATTTCTGCCAGTATTTTGTGATATTGTTTGTCGAGCGTATGAAATTATTTTATAAAAAATGATTAATAACATAACTAGAGTAATCGTAATTGGAATTTTATATCATGGCATTTGTATAATTTGGTTCTCCTATTAATATCATTAATTTTGCAGTCTCACTGTAATAACATCATCGCCCTTCTAAGAAAAAAAAAGTTCTAATCTTATAGTTGTCAGAAGAAGATTAAGGCAAAAAAGATTCGAATTTCATAGTTGTCGGGAGTGAAAATTTGTATAGGACAATAGCACTTAGAAACACTTTTAATTTGTTCAATTGACTAATTTATTAAATTTCTTAATTAAAAGACTTGCTGCATTAGATATTATAAGATGAAAAGTCTATAAAAAATAAATTGCTAAATTTTTAAGAACATATTAATAGAAAATTGAGTTTTTTTAAAAAGTTTTTAAATTTAGTGCATCAAGTAAATCTAACAATAGAACATGATCCAACATAAATAAAAAAGTCTAACTGCAAAAATCTATGTAGAGATCATCTTTTTAGTGTGACGACAATTTTAAATTTTGTTTAATGTTTTTTTTATTTATTTTACTACTATCAATTGCTAATACTTAATAATTAATGATCATTATTCGATCCATATATATATGACACCACTCGACCCCCACAGAGAATACTGTAGAAAACCAAAGCTTCCTCCCTCCTCCAATCTCGCCTGTCAGAGACCAGACAGGCTGCAGCTGATATACATAGCTGCTGTACTGATATCTGACCCCTTCGTTTGTATCTTCCATGGCTCCATGCCACATGCTTGCTCTTTCTCCTGTACCCTCTTTCTCTCTCAGTCTCTGCCCCCACAGTGTGTATTATATGAATTATGAAAGAACCAAAAAATTACTCATCCACAAGACCACCAAATTATTTTATCCTAGAGAGGGAAAGCACAACGTCAGTTGAAGACAAAAACAAATTTCAAAATAAATCTTTCTCAAGTTGTGGTGTACATGCATGCCTCCTTTCATTTTCAGTCTATAGTAGTCCGTCCCAAGTACTCCAAATTTCAACCAAACTAATCCATTCATTGTAGTTGTACACTGCTCCCCACTGCCCTTTTTTTCTTCTCATCAAATATAAACAGAAACCAAATTAAGATAAGAACCTAGATACTCAGTACAAATTTAATGAACAGATCTATGACTATCTGAGTATCAAAAGAGAGGGTGAGAAAAAGAATTTAAATAAACGAAAGGAAAATTAACACTCTGCATGCAATGCTTGCTGTATCTCCAATGCCATGCACAACCGATGAAGCAATACAAGTCGAGGCGCCATCTACAGGCTTCATTGAAGATTTTGATTTCACCATAGAACACGATTTACTTGACGACATAGATTTTAGTGATATTTTTCAGAACTTTGATCAAGAATATCTTCCTGACCTCGAGGTCGATCCAGCTGAGATCTTGGCTGGGTTCCCTATCAATCTAGAAGAGATAACAGCAGTAGATGGTTCTGAGGAGAGGAATTTGGGAACAAATGAGGAGAGTTGTAAGAAGGCAGAGGAGAATGTAGATATAAGAAGTATTGTGAAGGATGATGATATGGTATGTCAAGCTGGAGATGCTAAGTCATCATCGTCTTCATCGCCTGAGGCCGAAAGCAAGCATAAGTCTGCAGCAGCAGCCAAGAGCTCTCAAGGAAAGAAGAAAGCTAAGGTAATGGCTGTGGTGCAGTTTAACTAATTTGTTAATATTTCTGTTTGTTTCTGGTTTCTTTGCATTGTTTCTTTACTTCTTTTAACATTTATGCAGAAACATATGATTTAATTACACCATCTATTAAGATAAACAAGAAGGCAAAAGTGTTCTTTCTAATTAAACAAAAGAGACAATAGATGTGCTTTTATCTTTCAGACAAGCATTCTTGGGAAAGAAATTAAATAAAAATAATGCTTCGGTTTATTAGTGCACAAGGATATATGTCTTAACTATATGTCATTTAATAATATTCCGTACTTAATTATAAATTAAACAAGCTTTGTCTTCTCTGAGTGGCATATTACACATGGACTCATGCATCAGGAATAACAAACGTACTTACATATATACATCTAATAAATCACTGCACAATTGTGCACATCTGCTTTTGTTTTTGTTTTTTGTTTCTTATTTTTTCTTTTCTTTTCTAATTGTTTTGTTTTTGATGAAACATTGCACATCTGCTATGAGAGTATTGATACAGTGAAAGCATTTTCTGACAAGTTAATTATCACGTATTCACGTGACATCGATCTCCACCTAGCTGCCTAGCCCAAAAGGCCGAACACTAATAATTTGCATGAAGGCTTTGTATTGTTCCAATTGTGCATCAGCTTTAATATTGAGTCATCCAAATAATATGATATTTGCTTGAAGGAATGAAAACTCAGTTTTCTGGTCTGTATTAATTACAAAATTATAGAAATATTTATAATTAAGTGCTACTCTCGGTTGTGCATGCAATGGCGCTGTTTTAGGTGGATTGGACTCCAGAGCTGCACCGGAGATTTGTTCAGGCTGTAGAGCAGCTTGGCGTCGACAAGGCAGTCCCTTCGAGAATTTTAGAGCTCATGGGAATCGACTCGCTAACTCGACACAATATCGCTAGTCACTTGCAGGTATATATCTAAGCACAGAACAAAGAATACAAATCTTTACAGATTTACAACATCAATAAAATTTTTTATACAAAAGAATAGGTATAGACACAGTGTGTAAAGATTTAATTAAGTTTCAAGACATTTGGTAGTTTGTAGGCATCCGACACCTCTTTTTAACTTTTTATATATACTTCTAATTTACTTGTTTGTCTTTTTATATTACTTATCTCCAGTAAAGGTGAATTAATCCACCTCTTAAATAAATAAATGTGCATTTCCGTCGTCATTTGAATTGCCAAGATTTCATTTCATTTGTTGTCTGTTTATTTAGTAATTTCTATGTTAAACTTTCAATAACTTAATCGTGTTTAATTTGTTATCTGAGTACTAGAATTTCTCATACACAGTGCCACAAGATATATTATTGGATTCGACTTCTGCGGTACCTGACCATTGTTTCTATCCTTTGCTCAACTCATGATCTTTGCAAGCAGGAATTAATCACGTAAGGTACAAAAGAAAGGCTGGGATCGATGCGTCAGGTACTGGTCAGATACCGCAGAGGATATACGGACTCATCGATAGGTGCACATGATTGACAAAACGTTTTTTTTGTTACGAACAAATCTAACTTCCTTTCATTGATGCATGAAGCAAAATCATGACAATATATGTTCACCTACTTATTTTTTTCTTTTTTCTTTAAGCCCTTTTAGTATTGCAACAATTACTATATATTATGCAAAACACAGAAATATCGATCGCACCGGAAGCATCTACTTGCAAGAGAAGCAGAAGCAGCAAGTTGGAGCCAGAGGAGGCAAATATATGCAGCAGCCGGATGCGGTACTAAACGGGGCATGAATACATGGTTCCCGCCTACCGTGGGTTTCCCACCTCCCCCTATGCCGCCTTTTCGGCCTTTGCATGTTTGGGGCCACCCTAGTGTGGATCCTCAAGTGGTGCCAATCTGGCCGACTCCGCAACCGCCTGCTCCTGCTTGGCCTTCTCGTCCTCAACCTGCAAATCTTCCCTTTTGGCCCCACTACCCGAGGGTCTCTCTCTCTCTTTCTTCTCTCCAAAACACACACACACATACACACAAGATTACCTTCACTGTATTTAGTCTTCAATAATTTTATTGGAAATAATTTAGACTCTTTATATATTTTTTAATCCCTATTATTTAGGATTTTAGGTCTTGCCAATATTTCACTTTTATACATTTTTTTTGTTAGACATAAAAGTTAAAATTGTATACTATATATGAAGATGCGGTTATATGGAACTGACTCTCTACTTTCTCTTTGTAATACCATCAATTTATTTCTTTTTTTTCTTCAGGGCCAGCCACATCCACTTACGCAAGGATCTGCCTGTGTTGCTGTGCCGACGGCAACAACAGTATGTGCCAGTAACAATTGATTGTTCCATTTTGCTTAGGTGAAACTTCACAGTTCGAAATTTTCTAACTGGTATCTATAATACAGAGATTTCCTGCTCCAATGGTTCCTACTCCTAGTGTTCTTGCCCATCCAATGTACAGACCAATTCCTCCTTCAGCATCAGTAAGCAAAAATGCAAGTTCACAAACACCCGAGAATGCAAGCTCGCAATCATCCGAAAATGAACATCCCGTAAGCTCACTTATTCTTGTTTGAATTAATCATTCTACTGAGGTTAATTACAGACGTGAATCTTTTATATTAACTTATTAAGTAATCATTTTGTTTCTGAAGTCATAAAAGGCCAAAATTTTACCAGAAGATATCATTAATTGAGGTATTATTAGCAAACCAAATAGTCAAGACATAATTTGAAGAATATATGAAAATTCATGGGTTGCCAATAGTAAACTATTTTCACATAATTCATTACTTACAAGTTAATTAGATTGAACATCTTGTGGCACTCACTATACTTTTCCTTAGAACTTGTAAAATTGTAATTTGATGTTGTCAAAATTAAAATAAACAGAATCTGAAGTTATTTATTGATTGTACAGTCAAAAGATAATATAGATGCAGTGATTGGGGATGTTTTAGACAAACCATGGTTGCCACTCCCTCTTGGCTTGAAACCGCCTTCTACCGAAAGCGTTATGGACGAGCTACACCGGCAAGGTGTATCAGAAGTGCCGCCAACAAAGGGTTGATTGTGCAACTGTCGCGATGGATAGCTTGCGTTGTATATTATTCGGAAGAAAATTCGTCGATTTGTCAATTTGAGTTGTATTTTGTTATTACAATTTTCCCTACTAAAATTAATGAAGAGAGAAAACCTTCGGTTAATCCATTTATGCTCAGTTTTTTTTTTTCATTTTAATGGAACATGCATGTTACATGGCATTTCTTTAACTTAAAACGTTGACCATTGTGGGACTAAGAATTATGCTGTTTAAGCTATGAAAACTTAATAATAAAATATATATTGGGCCCGATCAAAATACTCTTTTTTAACATGGAATTTCATTTCATTAATTAGATATTTTCTTGTCTAAATGAATGGATTTGATGTCATTTGGTTAGAATTTTTATGCTATTAGGTCCAACAAAATTCTGAAAAATCAATTGAAATGAAATGTAACGTAATGAAATAAAAAACATTTTGATCTAAGGCCTATATAGCAACCAGGTGTGTCTCTTTAAGTAGAAATGCAATCTGAAATCTCAAAAAAAAAAAAAAAGTAGAAATGCAATCTTGTTATATATCAGGAAGAACTTTTGATGTTTTTGTCCCAGAAAAAAAGGAGGAAAATTGCAATTATGTATCCGTTATTTCAGGCATCTAATTACAAGACAACTTACTATTTTATAAAATTTTGCAATAGCTTAACTGGTAATACTCTTAATGAAGCAAAGACTAATGAATTTACAAAAGAAGTGCTACAACAGTTTCAACCTAAAAAAAGTGCTAGGTACAAGATGGCCCAGCTATACAAATTATATCGATCGTACACTTGTGCTGTTTATATGATTAGATCCCGAAAAAAAAAAAAATAATATTAAATTTCAGAGATATTACTAAAATATTAATATTATTTTTTATTTTTTCGGGTTTATATCAGATTGATTTTTTAAAACTTCTATTCTGGATCAAGCCCACATATAAAGCCCATTCAAATTGGACTTTTATCACTCAACAATGTCTGGACCATTTTGTACCGTAACGGACTAACGGGCAATCTGTTGTTGTTTCTATTCTAATCATTTCGTCCGATCTTGAATCAGAGAATCTATCGTTTTGATCAAAATATTTTTACGCCGAATTTCATTTCATATCGATTAATTTTAGGATTTTATTTGATCTAATAACATGAAAATTCCAACGAAATGTCACCTAATCAATTTATTTAGATTAAAAAAAAACTTTCTAATGAAATGAAATAAATTAATAAAATGATATTCCTTGATCAGGGCCGTACATGAGTTTCCTACGAATTAGAGTGAAACCCATTATCCAAATTATCTATATAATATAATAATAATAATAATACACAATTAACGCTTAAGCAATCTAATTACCCACAAAAAGCCAATCCAACGAGTAATTATAGGTTAATAAACCCAATTAAACTAATCAAATTCAACGGAACTTCAAGGGTTAAACCTTAAAACAGTACCTATAAAAACAAAAAAGCAACCTTTCGCCTTCTACTCTCACTCGGCCATGGCGACAATAGGCGGAGTACCTCTTCTCCTCCTCTCCGTACTTCTCCCTCTCCGCTTTCTCCAGCTCTCTCTCCGCTTCTTCTTCCCCAACCGCTCAGGGACGCCGCTCCGGTCCCTACTCGTACTCGCCTGCGCTGCCGCGTTAGTGGTCTCGATCTATGCCTTCTCCGACCCGATCTCCTCCACTGGTAACGGCGCGGAGGAGGCGTCGAAGATGGAGGCGATGAGGAGCGAGATGGAGATGGAGATACAAGCACTGAAAGAGCAAATACTCCAGTTAGGTACTTTGTTCACTTTTCGTATTGTTTGATTGTTGATAATTAGGGGAAAGTTTTACTGGTGTGGTAATTGGGTTGGTGTAAAACTGTAAATAGAATCTAGGCTGGTGGAAAGCACGAAGAAGCTGGAGGTCAAGACTGAACTAGTGGAGGAAAATAGCAAGCTTATAGAGGCAATGGAGCGTGATATCCAGTATTTGATCAACGAGCAAGAGAACATTAAGGTGTGAATTTTGAATAATCATTTCTAGTTTGTTACAGTTTTACTCTTTTTTGCATGTGCTTGTTGTCGTAGGTCTTGATATTTTTTTGTTTACTGGCTATTAGTTGTTCTCCGGCATTCGATAAGATTTTAAACATTGGTATATAAAATGAACAACTGAAGTTGAGAAGATAACTAGAAGTGCAGTGGCTTTGGCTAGATTTGATTGTGTTGTTGATTTTCATAATTATAACTTCAATGAGCAGTATAAATTAAATACAATAGAGGTAAAGATACTGCAGTTTTGAATATATGCTCACCCAGTAATTGGATAAGGTAGTTCTTTGTTTCTGGAATGACATTTATTCAAACTAACACATGCAGAACTACTTCACTCTTGAGAGAAGTTGTTGATGTTATGACGCATATATCTATCTGAAGTCTGGAGGCAAATGTTTTGTTTTGATTTTTTTCTTATACGGAATGGTTGTCTTGTATATATTTTCGAAGACACTATGTTTAAGGTTGTAATTAAACTGTATGTAATATATATAAATTAAGGCTTTTGCTTAATTATTAACATCTATATCAGAAAAGATATTTTGTTTCTTGAAATAGCAATTTTAAGACAGGTATTGTGATTGCGACATGCTTGTCGCATTCTGTTTGAACCATGAATGATAATTGACGTTTAACTTTTTCTTTGAGTAACTTATACTTTTCTTCTTGTCAGTCTTCCTTCAGTGGCAGGTATAACCAGGATGACTCCAAAGATACAGAACAAGAGGTTCTTCTCTACATGAATATTATTTCATTATATATTTTTTACAGATCTCGCTCTCTCTCTTTTTTTTTTTCCGTTGTAATATAGTATGCCAACTTGAAATTTTTATAATTGGAACAAACCAGGTGGAGCTCCTCAATGATCAGTCCAGAAAAGTCAATTCCAATATTTACCATTTGGAATTGGCAGCCAAAGATACAGAGGAAAAACTGGAAACCCTAAATTCAGAAATCATAAAGGTATCTTTCCTTAGCTTCTGTTATCCTAGGCTTCTCAAGAACTGTTATTACTTCACAGATGAAAAGTTTTTAAGTGTAGTGTCTTTATTCACAATTCTCCTTTTGACATAATATTTATTTCGATCCAAATCTATTGTATCTTAAACTTGTTGATTTATTTTGTTCGATTTTCGTGGTATGCTTTGTCCATATGTAGTAATTTCTCATTTAAATAAGGTTTAACTATCGATTATCAGTCATACAATTAAACAAAAAGATTCTAATTGTGGTGGTAACATCTGTACTGTTCCTGTTTTCTTGTGATGTATAAACCGACCAATACTGGTACAAGTTGGGTAAACATTTGCAGAAACAAGGTGAGTACTAGTAGGGACCAACCATTTACAATCCTAATTTAGTTCAAGTAATGTTCTTTTGTACATTTAGCCATGGCATGCTGATTAACTTGATACCAATGACTTCCCCTTATATGTATGTCTTTGCACTTGCGCAGATTCAGAGTATAATTTCAGAGCAGTGGATTCAGATTAGACAATTAGAGCAGGGGTTTCAGTTGACAAAGGTATACCACGATTTCATCTAATATTATACTTTACAATGAACAAATTGCTAATTACAGACTTAATCTCTTGTAGATCATGGCATCACGTGTTCGAAGAAGAACTTTGGAGGGCATCTCTCTTGGCAAGCTTATTTATATCAAGGTGACTACATTTACTTTTCAATTTTATGGGTGTGTTGCTAAAGGAATTCATTGGTACAAAATTTTGAAGTTCACTAACTTTATTTGGGTTACGGTTCTTCCTCCTTTTAATACTTCATATATGAACTAGGTTGTACAGTTTGTTGAAGTCATTCGTCTTCAGTTGATTCACGATATTACTCTGCTTGAATCTTTATTTGTGGAGCCCTTGGGATCTTATCTATCTGAAGCTTCTGACTACTTACTGAGGTTCAGTCAAGCGGCCCAAAAACGTTTTGATGGGGTGAGATATCTTATCGTGTTAAAGTAGTTTCATTGTGTGGCCTTCTTTTTGCATAGATTTACTTACCTTACTGGATTTATATGTCAGGTTTGGCGGTTACTTAAACGAATTCGTCTTAGCTATGTCTCAGATGTGACAGTGCCGGATTCATTTTTCATGGGTTGTTCTGTATCAAGGCCTTGTTTGCCCCATGTGTATAACCATTTTCGGGCAATCAAATCAGTAGCTCTGAAATGTTATCACAAGGTACCTGAAATTTACATTAATTTTAATATTTCACACAAATATTGACTGATATCATGCTCACATTTAATTGTCTAATTTATAGGTGAATGAGTTGATTGATGGCTTAATGGATTCATTCTAGTACCGTGCTTTCTGTATATACCTTTCTTCAGCATGTCATACTTGTTTATGACAGCAACAGTTTTGTGGTATATCTAAGCTATGTAGCTCTGTCTTTCCAGATTAGAGTGAGTTGTGTTTATTGTTGATTCATTGTGGATTAAAATGCTTGGGTATATTTGTTGCAGCAATCGTCATCCCCAGTTAGCTTTACATGACTAGATCTTAGTATATAGAGGTTAACGTTCAGATTTATTTTGTTTCAAAATTTGGCTGTGCATATCTATTAGCAATTTTATTTTTTTTGTTGCAGCTGAAAAGGAAAGAGAACAAATTTTATGTTCAGTATTTACTTCAATGTTGACCTCTATGATGCATTATTATCCACTGGACACAAATGATTTTATCATCTTAGGAAACAAAAATTGATTACATGCCACTACAGTATTGCAAAATAGTTGTTATTAATCTCTTAATAATGTTATAATGTACAGTTATCTGGGCCCAATGTGGTGCCTTTCATTTTAGTTGTTTTTATACTCGTACCTGCTAAGCAACCCAGCTAAACTAAACAGCGTATTTATCTTCTATTATGAGTCGTCATTTTCTGAGAAGGGGCCTTGTTTGCTCTCTTGCCCTTGACTGTCCAGCATTGAACCATATTCTGACTTAATTTAGTTTGTCTATAAAATAGGACTTGCTCGTCGTCATTGCGAATGACATTTGCACGGGCCTTTATAGGCCGATTACAATTATCAAGTTAGTTTAGCATTGTATTTGTCATTCCGCGTTTAATCATACAAAAGTTTAGGCCTGGTCGTCTGTTGTTTCTCTCACTTGATCTCAGCCCGGCTTAGCGGCCCACAAAATTTCTCTTCTTTTTGTCGGCTTTGGACCTTTGGTTTCGATCATTGCTTAGCTTCTCTACGAATTTTCTTTTGAGTGAACTTTGGAGGTTATCCGCAACTCTTGTTATTATTATTATTTTTTAATATATATCCGGAACTCTTAACTGTGTTCATAGTGAAGCGGTTAAAACAACTTGAATTTCCTTGTAGCTAAAGTGCTTTGGAAAATCTCTCTCAGACGGAGTGGAATTGAGGGGGGAAAATAAATAAGGTGTATGCGACAAAGGCAAGAAAGAAAAATAAGGTGCATCTAATTTATAAAATTTTTTGTTCTTTTTAATCATAGAATGTAAGAAAAAAAAATTAAAGTTATAAGTTTAAAATTTGATAAATCATAATAGAAATTATTACTGACTATTCGTTTTTTTTTAATCAAACAATTTATAAAAGTAGTGAACAAATAGGTTTATCTGACCTTTTGATATGATTGAGCCATCAGACTCGAAAATAGAAGTTAACAATTTTATTCCTCTATACTCTGAAACTCATGTTTAATAGTTCCTTCTATAAAAGAACAAGAAACCAATTTAATAAATTTTCAAAGCAGGAGTTCATGACCCCATCCTCTTCACTCTTATAGTAAGGTGATATTGGAAGTACATGATACTTTATTTATCTAATATTTATTGCAACAAAAGTTATAGCATACTTTAATTCTTCAATATAAGATTATAATTACAAAGGCTCCGTTTAGATAGGTGTGGGAAGAAGGGAAGAAGTATTGGAAAGTGTGTAATTTTATAAAGAGTTTGGATTGTTTATTATTTTTTTTTCTTCTTCTTCTTCTTCTTTCTTCTTCTTCTTCTTTCTTCCAACGATCCAAACACACCCAAAAACAACTATAAAAACAAGGCAAAAAAACATGGGACTTCATTAATTACAGTATACAACAAATGAGCTGGACAGTGTACCCACAAATTCTTGCTTGGACAAAACAAAATGGTATCACAGATTGATACCGTCTGTCGTTCTCTTTTTCCCTTTGTTTACTAATCAAGGAAACAATTAATTTTTCCATGACCAATGTTAGGCTGTCAGATGAATTTATGGGGTCCCATTAAGAAGACTTGAAGATGGTTTTTTCCTAAAAGATCTACTTATTCTAATGTAAGCAACCGGGGAAAAGGATGTCGTTTCCATAAAATGAGCTTCATTCGCTTTACTTAAGAGAGGAGATTATAAAAATTCCTCTTGTGAGACAGTGAGAGGGTTTTTGATTTCAAAAGAAAAAAGAACAAACATACTTAGTTGAGTATTGCTTTCCTTGATGAAACATAAAGGTCATGGAATAAATCCTAAAAAAAAATGTGAAACCATGTTCGCAGTTCGCTTACTGCTTGGCCAGCCGAAAAATGGAAAAATCTTGTATATCACGAGATAGCAATTATAATTCAAAAGGGCGATCAATTTTGCACATATTATACTAGGGTGAGTTACGCACTCCGTGAGTGTATCCATCCGTGTAGCGAGTAAAATTTGTAAGGTTTTCATTTTCAAAAAAAAAAAAGTAAAATTCATAAAATCTGACCCGTGGACCCTCCACATCTTGGCCTCATTTCATAGAAGATCCGACAATTGGAATTTTAATTATCAGAAGAGAATTCTATGGCCTAAACTTTGTACTATATGTTCCGTTTGGATGCGTTGAGAATAAGGTAGGAAGAAGGAAGAAGGAAAGAAATTTATTGGGAAGGGGTAAATTTATTAGGAAGTGTGTAACTTTTGTGAAGAGTTTGGATGGTTAGAAATAAATTTATCGGTAAAAAGTGGTTATTCCTTATTCCTTATTCCGGGAAGAAGCCATCCAAACGGAGCTATACAGTGTAATGGGCTTTAATGTTTGTAATATCTAACGCAGTTTGACCCACTATATTCGCTGCACTTATAGCCTTTTTCGCTAGATATATAATATATAGATCATATAGGGTTTATATTATTATGCAACGTACTACCTTTTCCGAAATGCTTTCCGGAAGTTTTCTGTTAGACTATTAACGCCAAATGCAGTACTGGTTTGAATCAAACTTCGATAAACATAATGCGCTTCTTCGAATAAAAATAAACAACGTCTCACTCTTGCCAATTTTTTAATCCAATATATTTTGTTGCTTTGGACATTTTGGTTATTAATGAAAGCTGTTTTGAACTTCCATTCTCATAATTAAAACTTCCAAAATGACACATTCTTAAAGGCTCCGTTTGGATAGGTGTAGGAAGAAGGGAAGAAGGGAAGAAGTGGGAAGAAGTATTGGGAAGTGTGTAACTTTGTGAAGAATTTGGATTGTTTATAATTTTTTTTCTTCCTTATTCTTTCTTCTTCTTCCTTCTTCCTATATCCAAACACAGCCAAAGTGAAGTAGGAAGTTCACTTAACACCAATAAATAATAATTAAGCAGACACTTTACTTTCATTAAATTTTAATGTTAGATTAATAAATTAATAGACACTTTCATTTTAATTAATTTTGAAATATAAGATCAAAATGCATATGGATGATATTTAAGAAGTGAGAACGGTTGGAGACAAAAAGGAACCTAGCCGTTTAATAACTAATACTATTGTAAATTCGTTCCGTTTCCATGAATATGTATAAGCACAATTATTGTGGCCACAACATTAGTCACTTGTGCCTTTCCTTTTTCCCCCCTTTATTTTTCATTGTTTTTCTTCTCTCTTTTCTATATTCTACAGAGGAAAAGGTAGCTATCAGTTTCTTTGTATTGGTGCACTTATTGATCTCATATGTACACAAGACGACACAGTGAAAAAAGTTTTATATATCTGAAATATATATCGATTGGATATTAATTTGTAGCTTATGATGAAGCTACTTAGAGTTATATTTATTTTGTTTTAATATCCGTTTTTGTTTGATTGTCAGTGCATTGCCAGTTTAATTCCAAGCGGTCCCATCTGTATGGTATGTATTTTCTCTTGGAGAAATGCATAGATTCTACTCCGTTTGGATGCGTTGAAAATAAGGTAAGAAGAAGGAAGAAGGGAAAAAATTTATTGAGAAGGGGTAAATTTATTGGGAAGTGTGTAACTTTTGTGAAGAGTTTGGATGGTTAGAAATAAATTTATTGGTAAAAAATGGTTATTCCTTATTCCTTATTCCGGAAAGAAGCCATTTAAACGGAGCCAATTTCGGGCATTAACAAATTGAGAAGAGATTTGTTTTCCTGCTCTATATTCCAACAAGTTGCAAACAAAAATATACACTTATATTGAATGGTATGTTTAATTAGGCGTTTTAACTCCGCCAAAATTTCCTTTCTATCTCCTTTTCTAGAGAGGCATTTTATTTTTGTAGTTTCAAGCTGATCTGGATTAAACATATACATTCAATTTCTAAACAACATTTAATAAAAGCTGCTATATATAATACTCCATATCAAGCTTCTAAATTTCTCCGAAATAACAGCAAAATAACAGAAATAGCGGTATTCTGTGTCAAACCACATGAACGCTATAGTCTTAATTGAGAAAATGACGTAACGCGTTATTTCAATTATTTCGGCGATATAACGCGTTATTTCAGTTATTTCGGTGAAATAACAAGCTGTTATTGCTACTATTGTTAAATTGTGTATTCAATATTGAACTATTGTTAAATTGGTACAAGCTGCTACTGCTACTCAATATTGGTACACTGCAGTATATTGAATTTGGTATGGCCGTATGCTATTTGTCTGGAGTATTGGAGATGTATAAACATATTAAGTTGATAGTTATAGAATTGATGTGTGTCAAATTTTGAAAAAACACTACACCGTTATATCGCCGTTATAACATCGAAATAACACCGAAATAACATGGGGACCTGGACCGTCATACCGAAAAAACCGAAATTTAAAAGCTTGCTCCATATACACAGTTAATTTCTTGATATTCTTAAAATTACTTGATCACTTAGTTTTTGTCCAGCCAATAATCAATACAATATTCATTGTATCACGTCCAGATTAGTGACTAATTAATTTGAATTTATGTAAATTCATTTAGTAACATTATAGATAATAAATTAAGTTGTGGACCTCATATTCGCTTTCTAAATTAACTAATTAAGACAAAAATTTAGATGAGAAAGATAACTAAATACAAGCTCAATTTATTATCAATAATTAAACAGTCTGTGGATTACATTAACAAATCTTGAAAAACACACAACAGCTCATTCATCAGTCCAAAGACATGCAAGACTTACCCACAGACAACAATTTAAACTCCTATACAATCGGACTGTTATAAAGCAAATTATTGTCTTCACCAGAAGATAAAACACCCAAGCACACTAAAAGAACATATGTAGTATTTTTCTATTTTTTGAAAAAAACAAACACTCTTGACGAACTTCACTCTCATACAACGGTAGAGGTCCTGAAAGTTCCCAATGCTTTTACATCTTCCCTCTAAGCACATACTTGTGGTAAAGCGCCGCCGCCAGTGCCCCAATTAGTGGGCCCACCCAGAAAATCCACTATTACATGAAATTGCAACAGTAATTATAAGGTTAGGGTGTGAGTGTATCGTTTAAGAATAAAACTAATTAGGATTAGTTATTCGGAGTAAAAAATATTATTCACAATTAAGAATAAGCATTTTGGAGATCTAGAATGTTATATTTAAGTGTTCTAATATTTGAAATAAAATTTTTATTTCTAATGTATTTGGATTATCTTCTTAACGTGGATTAAGAATAGTGTGGATCACTATTTATTTCAAATGTTAGACAACTTAGAAATAGATCTATATATCTCCAAAAAAACTTATTTTGATTGTTTGGAAATAATATTTTTTTTACTCTAAATAATTAATCCTAATTTTATCTTAGATAATCAAAACGCCCCCTTAGAAGTTAATACAAGTGTGTATATTTAATTTATTTGACCTTAATATTAAAATTAGAAAATATTGGAAGAAAAGGCAATTCTTCGAGATTATTTATCGTTTCTTCTTGCGAGTAAAAATTGTTACACTGAAAACCAAAGATGAAAATGGATCGATAACTACATATTAAATTGTCTTATACTTCCTAGTTCCTGCATATTTTGTTAAGGTCACGAGAAACTCGATTACGTATATATGCTATACGGAACTAGCTTTAATGGAAATTTGTATGAAATTTTATGAGGAGAAAATTGTATAGTTAATTTTGTGAAATTCATTGATATAAATGATTATTATTTCAGATAATTAATGAGCATATATATTAATTTATCAAGCACTTACATGTTCGTCCCAGATTGCCTTCTTATTGTACACAATTGCCGCTCCAAGACTCCTGGCTGGGTTTATTCCTGTACCTGTTATTGGGATGGTCGCAAGGTGCGCTATGAACACTGCAAAGCCAATTGGTAAAGGAAGCAAAGCCTAATCACAGAACAAATAAGATGTCAACTTTGTTCAGAATCTGCAAGAAGTCTCTCTTATGATAACTTTATTTTGTAACATGAATCGCTTTATAAGTATCATAATTACACACAAATTAATTGCGAAAAATATAGACTTACTGGGACAGAAGGTTCACTAGCGGCAAGTTCTGGGTCGGTGGCAGAGAAAACAGTATAGACGAGAACAAACGTGCCCATTATTTCTGCACCAACTGCTGCACCCTTGGAGTAGCCTTCACTGACAGAGTTGGCCCCACCTCCCAGCGAGTCGTAAGGATGCTTCATGATCCCTTTCACTATACCAGCCCCGCAGATTGCTCCAAGACACTGCGCTATGATATAGAGCACAGCGCGTGGAAGTGAAATCTTTCTTCCAACAAGAAGACCGAACGTTACTGCTGGGTTAATATTTCCTCCTACATAGATTTATAACTAAAATATTATTGAATTACACAGACATGTTTGTTATTATTTGTGTGTGTGTGTGTGTGTGTGAGAGAGAGAGAGAGAGAGAGAGAGAGAGAGAGAGAGAGAGAACCTGAGATGCCCTTAATGCAATAGACAAGAACAAAGATGGTTCCACCGAAACCCCAAGCGACACCCAAAAAGCCGACACCAGTGCAGGCCTCGGCCTTGCTCTGGTTCTTGTAGCCAATAACAGTGGCAATTGAGATGTAAAGGAAGATGAGGGTCGCAACGAACTCAGCTATGATGGCACGGTAAAAATCCCACGTACGAAACTCTTGCATGTCGAGAAAGGGTACAGGTGCAGGTGGGGGTTCTTTGTATGACTTGCCTCCGCTCTCCAGTTCTGTGGTTCTTTTTTCGATTGGCATGGTTAATTATACTAGCTAGACGTTGGCACTTTTATCTCTACTCTTATCTGAAACCTAATTTTGGTTAGTCTGCAGGAAGATGGTGGAGACTGAGGGTTTGCTGGGGCTTTAAACAGGGGAAGTGGAAGTACGGACAGATTCTTTTTTCTTTTCTTTTTCATTTTTGGGTGGAGTGATAACATTCTCCTAGTATCACCTTGTTTTGGACCAAATCGTCCATAATTGCTAATACTATTGAGGAAAATAAACAGTTAAAAAGAACCAACAAATAATAAATAACTACTTGTAAACAGACAGAAGTCATTGTTATTTATTTCTCCAACTATGCACACTTATGAAGAATATGATTTATGAAGAATGGTTCAAATGAGCATTCAAGTTTCAACAGGCAACTACCTCATTTATAAACATCGTAAAAGTATTTACTGCGCCTTTTGTATTTGAGTGCCGTCCGTAATGGAAGTACAACTCATTTAAGAGGTAAGAAACAATAAATTACAATAACAGAAAAAAAATGAACATTAAATATAACTCAAAATATATATAGTCGGTTTTGTGAGGTAAGCTTGACAACATTCGACCATGATCTTAAGTGACATAAGCTTTAATACTTCTACCATGACCTTAAGTAGGGCTGCAAAAGGTTAATCGTTTCACGTTTTTCATTTTGTTTTGCCCTGGCGAAACAATTAACTAAACAAAATTTTATTTCGTCTGGTTTAGCGAAACGATCAACGAAACAGTCTTCACAGTTTAAATGGCGAAAATTACGTAAATTTTGACAGTTTCATCCCTGCGAAAGGATTAACGAAACAGAAATCAGTTTCGTCACCAAAATGAAACGGTTAACGAAACATCCTTATTTCGCCTCCGTTTCTAACGTTATGCTGCCCTGTCCTTAAGTGAAGAATAGATATGCATGAATGATCCTGTGGAAATATCATAAATGGTACCTTGTACCGTTTGATCCCATTTTGGTAGACATCTGATGTGACGCTATGAAATTTTTGCTATTTATGATTTTTTTTTTTTTTTTTTCCTTCTATTGTATAATTATGTTAGTGCAAACAATAATGAATTTGATGTACTAGGTGGAATATTAGTCTTTATATATACAGTATGTTTAGAACTTTTCATTTTGTTTTGGCCGACGTTTGGTAAGAAAGGGAAAAAGTTCATTTCATCTCAATGGTTGGAAACTCTTGGTTCATGGTTATTTCCACTTGTGACATGTGGACCTCACTTGTCAAGACAAGTATGTAGTCTATGAATTATTAATGCACCTTGTCTAATTGGGGCGGTAAAGTTGGAACATGGAGAAACTTATCTTTTTGACTTTTGGACCTGGTTAGCTAGCGCATTCCATACTTCTCTTTTCCATTTTCTGTTCATCTCCTACTTTACCAAAAATCACAAACACAGCTCACTCGTTGCCTTCCAACTTGGACACAAAAAAAAAATAATAGTAAATAAGAAGAAGAAATTCCTTGGAAAGTTATTAAGAGAATTCGATTAGGTATTGAGAACAAGCTCTCTCTCCGAGCTTTTAGTGAAACTGGAATTGTTTGAAATCGAGTTTTGTTCGGATCCTCTCCAAGTACCATCTTGACTGAGTAAGTAAATTTGTTGATTGTATTAGATTTCTACCCTTTGTTACTCAAATTAATTTCAAAGGGCCAAATTGAATAAAGTCATTTGCAGTTTTTCTGTTACCGCTGTGACCTTGCATCAGTCTTTAAGTAACTGTTGTTATTCTGTTTCAAAGTTGGACATGAAAATTATTTTGTTTAAAACTAGACTTCCATACAAAAATTTTGGTATCTAATATGAATTTTTTTGAGTTGATTTGGTATTTTTACAAGATTTCTGAAACCAGGGCAGCTTTTGGAAATCAGTTTCTGGAACAGACAGACCCCAATGCGGTTTTTGATTTTTCATTTATTCTCTGTTTGCAGTTAGGACTTGAAACTTTTAGGTCTGAAACTAGACATCTAGAGGTAGCTGCTGTAAATTTTACAAAATTTTTAGAGATTTATTTGATGGGTTTCAAGGCAGGAACTTTCAGACGTATTTGCTGGCACGATTTGCTGGAACAGATTTTCTGAAACCTGATTCTGTCTGATTTCGAAAATTCACTATAATTAATCTGTATGTCCAAACATCATGAAATTTTTACAGTAGATGAGTCCTATCATGTTTCATTCACAGTTAAATTTTCATTTGATTCCATTCAGCCGTTCTTGAAATAAAAAAAAGATTTTGTAAACTGTCGAAAATACCCTTCACGGGTGGTGCCAGAAAATTGTCTAGCACTATTGTTTTACTGTTGTGTATTGATTTCTATAGTTGTTAATCACTGTTTAGTGTTTCAAATCATCTACTAGTACAACTAATAAGGTGTATTATAATTGTATGAGGTAATCAAAGGAACAAATCAAATCCGTCACTTTATCTACGAATTTGTTGAATGTGAATTGTTATTGTTTGCTTTCTTAAATAAGGACTTAGCCTAGTATTGTTAATGTAGAGTCTGGGCAGATTTTCGAGCCGGATATGGCTGGTACAACTGAGGGTCTGTATGATTATTGTTGGCTAGCTGATGTTATTGTGTTATCAGGTACGGATTTCACTTGAGTTTTAATTATATGTGACATATGTTTTGATTGTTGTTATTGTTATTATTATTATTATCATTGTCATTATGCATTCTGAATTCATAATTGGAATGTTGTTCATGAGATCATTTTGTGAAATTGTATATTGATGCATGATTGGAAAGTGACATATTGAATGGTATCCGATTGAAATGTTGGAAAGTGACATATTGAATGGAATCCGATTGAAATGTGAATTGATTGAGGTAAGTACAGCTTGTGTGGTTGAGATAGACACTCGTAATGTTTGGAGGTGGAGTCATGACCCATCCTACCAAGCACCGTGTAATAAGCGCTTATGTACCGGGACTCAGTAGGTCTAGTCTGGAATGGACCGGAGTGTGAGTGTTCCCAGCTTGCTTGTACATTTTGATGATTTAAATTGATTGAATTATGTAGGAATTGAATTGGCCGTTGGCATCCATCTATAGGGTGGTTCGCGGTATCTGAAGAAAATGACTGAAATGATTGACTTGTGATAAACCAGACTTGCATATTAGGTAATTGCCCAACCAATTGAGTCGGCTTTTGCTATACATTGACATTTGAATTGTTATGGAATTGATGCCGAGCTCACATTGCATATTGCATTGATTTAATTAATTTTGACATTGCTATTCTGCTTTGAACAAGAGATGAATGTTTTTACACGGTAATTGATATATAACGATTAATTATTTTTTTTTCTAAGGAATTGAAATGACAATTGGTATATTCTGAATTTTAAAGGATTTTGAATAGTATTGAATTTCTTTGTCTAATTGCATTGCTTGATCGAAAGTCTAGTTTTAATGTTATTTGAAATAAAAAGAAATGAAATTTGATTTGGATTTGGTTTGACTCAGTCTTGTATTTAGTTCCAACACATGATAATCAAAACTCAAGTGGCTGGAACTGAATACCGTACTGAGATAAATTTTATTTATCTCATTCCGTGCTTTTGCATTGTTTTCCACGATTGGTTGTGGGTTCCAGGTTTCAGGTCAAGTGCTGGACAGCAGGACGAGTAGCGAGCCATTGGATACTGTGGTTAGCAACCTATATTTACCAGACCTTGTAGGATTTAATTCATATTGAAGTTATTAGTTATAAATTTATAATTGACACGTATATTAATTGTGTATAATTAACAGTAATTCGTAAAATGAGTGGTTCTAAGCCTTGCGGGTGCGGTAGGCATCCGCGGCGGGCACTCCGTCGCATGTTGTTCAGGTACAGTATTCGACGGGGTGTCACAGGTGGTATCAGAGAATGGTTTAGCAACCGAACCAGGCCAATAGAACACGTGAGTGGGGTAAGTCTAATGGGTTGTTCTTATAAGTAGATTTTATTTCATAGTTTTTGTGACGGTAGATTTAAAATTTGTTTGACTTATTTATAACTATGATATGATGTACTAATGATCCTTTGTATTTGTATATATACTAGTATATATATATTGATTGATTGTTTTATATTTGATTACCATGTTGCTCTAGTGCTTACTTTAGCAATAAAATTGGATTCTTGAAAACTTTCCTCAAAGATTGTTCTTTTTGCGTGTCGAATAGTTGAATTAAGTTGGATGCTTATATTGCATAGTTTTAAACTATAATATATATTTGAATTCATAGTTTAATATTTTATATGAGGTGGTTCGAAACTATTTGATAGTTTGACTGTATATGTTGGTTCTAAAAATTTGGTGTGATATGTTATAATTTCAAGTTAAAGTCACAACTCAAGATGATATTTTCTATTATATTTAAATATACTCTTTGGCGAACATTGTTTGTCGAGTACGACTCATTTTAGTTAAAGGGAGCATAAATTTGATTTTCATAAATCATTTTATCGTGCATAGTTTAAATTAAGATAACATAAGGATCTTGTATGGAAAATTTGTAATCTATTAAATTCTAGTTTTCTTGGTGCAGTTGCATAAACACTCCATTGATATTTTGAAAATGTAGTTTTGCTATTCCTAAAGATGTAAAGATATATATTTTGCATGAGGTTTTTACATAAGTTGTAAGCAATTCATGTTGATAAGAACATCAAAAAAAAATAGATTTGAGTTATTTTAAAGCTTCAGTGGCTTAGTTGAGTAAAGACATTATCTTTTGTTGGCACAAGGATCAAACAAGCTGACTGATCATCTGACTTGTTAATTGAATCTCAATAATACCAGAATTATTCTTACTTCCTTGACTGATCACCAAGGCAGCCAAGAATAATTTTGATATTACCGTGCTTCCTAAAAGATAAGAAAAGAACTGGACATTTCAAAATGTTACTAGTTACAAGAATTGAAGGATTTTATTTTTTTTTAAAATGATAACATAAGAAGTGGTAGTATTATCTGCTTGTAGTACTTTGTTATTTGAATTGTTATGATGATGTGATAAGGAATTGTCTGAATTGTAAATGGAATAGATTGACCGTTGGCAATCCTCTTTAGAGGTGATTCACGGTATCTGAATATCTGTAATAGCTGTTGCTCTCTCAGAAAGAGACTCGCGATTCTGACTTTGAATTGATTGATCTGTGATTGTGACTAGTGATTACCAAACTTGTATTAAAATATATATATATATATATATATATATATTTTTACCAAAATTGAGCCGACATTCTAGTATTATCATTAGTACTTGAATTTTAGATTGGATAAAATGTCGGGCTCACTTGCATTGCATAAATTTGTAATTGCTCGATAATTGCTGCATAATATGTACATGCTATCTACTTGTATTATTGGTTGCATAATTGCAATGTGTTTAGATGATTTCGAGGACGAAATTTTTTTTTTTAGGAGGGAGGAATGTGACGCTATGAAATTTTTGCTATTTATGATTTTTTTTTTTTTTTTTTCCTTCTATTGTATAATTATGTTAGTGCAAACAATAATGAATTTGATGTACTAGGTGGAATATTAGTCTTTATATATACAGTATGTTTAGAACTTTTCATTTTGTTTTGGCCGACGTTTGGTAAGAAAGGGAAAAAGTTCATTTCATCTCAATGGTTGGAAACTCTTGGTTCATGGTTATTTCCACTTGTGACATGTGGACCTCACTTGTCAAGACAAGTATGTAGTCTATGAATTATTAATGCACCTTGTCTAATTGGGGCGGTAAAGTTGGAACATGGAGAAACTTATCTTTTTGACTTTTGGACCTGGTTAGCTAGCGCATTCCATACTTCTCTTTTCCATTTTCTGTTCATCTCCTACTTTACCAAAAATCACAAACACAGCTCACTCGTTGCCTTCCAACTTGGACACAAAAAAAAAATAATAGTAAATAAGAAGAAGAAATTCCTTGGAAAGTTATTAAGAGAATTCGATTAGGTATTGAGAACAAGCTCTCTCTCCGAGCTTTTAGTGAAACTGGAATTGTTTGAAATCGAGTTTTGTTCGGATCCTCTCCAAGTACCATCTTGACTGAGTAAGTAAATTTGTTGATTGTATTAGATTTCTACCCTTTGTTACTCAAATTAATTTCAAAGGGCCAAATTGAATAAAGTCATTTGCAGTTTTTCTGTTACCGCTGTGACCTTGCATCAGTCTTTAAGTAACTGTTGTTATTCTGTTTCAAAGTTGGACATGAAAATTATTTTGTTTAAAACTAGACTTCCATACAAAAATTTTGGTATCTAATATGAATTTTTTTGAGTTGATTTGGTATTTTTACAAGATTTCTGAAACCAGGGCAGCTTTTGGAAATCAGTTTCTGGAACAGACAGACCCCAATGCGGTTTTTGATTTTTCATTTATTCTCTGTTTGCAGTTAGGACTTGAAACTTTTAGGTCTGAAACTAGACATCTAGAGGTAGCTGCTGTAAATTTTACAAAATTTTTAGAGATTTATTTGATGGGTTTCAAGGCAGGAACTTTCAGACGTATTTGCTGGCACGATTTGCTGGAACAGATTTTCTGAAACCTGATTCTGTCTGATTTCGAAAATTCACTATAATTAATCTGTATGTCCAAACATCATGAAATTTTTACAGTAGATGAGTCCTATCATGTTTCATTCACAGTTAAATTTTCATTTGATTCCATTCAGCCGTTCTTGAAATAAAAAAAAGATTTTGTAAACTGTCGAAAATACCCTTCACGGGTGGTGCCAGAAAATTGTCTAGCACTATTGTTTTACTGTTGTGTATTGATTTCTATAGTTGTTAATCACTGTTTAGTGTTTCAAATCATCTACTAGTACAACTAATAAGGTGTATTATAATTGTATGAGGTAATCAAAGGAACAAATCAAATCCGTCACTTTATCTACGAATTTGTTGAATGTGAATTGTTATTGTTTGCTTTCTTAAATAAGGACTTAGCCTAGTATTGTTAATGTAGAGTCTGGGCAGATTTTCGAGCCGGATATGGCTGGTACAACTGAGGGTCTGTATGATTATTGTTGGCTAGCTGATGTTATTGTGTTATCAGGTACGGATTTCACTTGAGTTTTAATTATATGTGACATATGTTTTGATTGTTGTTATTGTTATTATTATTATTATCATTGTCATTATGCATTCTGAATTCATAATTGGAATGTTGTTCATGAGATCATTTTGTGAAATTGTATATTGATGCATGATTGGAAAGTGACATATTGAATGGTATCCGATTGAAATGTTGGAAAGTGACATATTGAATGGAATCCGATTGAAATGTGAATTGATTGAGGTAAGTACAGCTTGTGTGGTTGAGATAGACACTCGTAATGTTTGGAGGTGGAGTCATGACCCATCCTACCAAGCACCGTGTAATAAGCGCTTATGTACCGGGACTCAGTAGGTCTAGTCTGGAATGGACCGGAGTGTGAGTGTTCCCAGCTTGCTTGTACATTTTGATGATTTAAATTGATTGAATTATGTAGGAATTGAATTGGCCGTTGGCATCCATCTATAGGGTGGTTCGCGGTATCTGAAGAAAATGACTGAAATGATTGACTTGTGATAAACCAGACTTGCATATTAGGTAATTGCCCAACCAATTGAGTCGGCTTTTGCTATACATTGACATTTGAATTGTTATGGAATTGATGCCGAGCTCACATTGCATATTGCATTGATTTAATTAATTTTGACATTGCTATTCTGCTTTGAACAAGAGATGAATGTTTTTACACGGTAATTGATATATAACGATTAATTATTTTTTTTTCTAAGGAATTGAAATGACAATTGGTATATTCTGAATTTTAAAGGATTTTGAATAGTATTGAATTTCTTTGTCTAATTGCATTGCTTGATCGAAAGTCTAGTTTTAATGTTATTTGAAATAAAAAGAAATGAAATTTGATTTGGATTTGGTTTGACTCAGTCTTGTATTTAGTTCCAACACATGATAATCAAAACTCAAGTGGCTGGAACTGAATACCGTACTGAGATAAATTTTATTTATCTCATTCCGTGCTTTTGCATTGTTTTCCACGATTGGTTGTGGGTTCCAGGTTTCAGGTCAAGTGCTGGACAGCAGGACGAGTAGCGAGCCATTGGATACTGTGGTTAGCAACCTATATTTACCAGACCTTGTAGGATTTAATTCATATTGAAGTTATTAGTTATAAATTTATAATTGACACGTATATTAATTGTGTATAATTAACAGTAATTCGTAAAATGAGTGGTTCTAAGCCTTGCGGGTGCGGTAGGCATCCGCGGCGGGCACTCCGTCGCATGTTGTTCAGGTACAGTATTCGACGGGGTGTCACATCTGAGAGGTACGGTCCAGAGTGCTGGCATTTGTAACAAATGAACCGCTAATCAAGTACGGTAATCCCAACCAGTGATATGCAGCACTGCCTCAAAAGAAATGACTGGTGCCCAGTGACAGTCAGAGACGACTGGAAACGGCCAAGAATTTGAAAGAAACCCAAACAGTTCTGTGCTGGTTGAGATCGGTTGGCATAGGAAATTCAAAACCGATTCAAACCGATCAGCATCGCACTTTTCTATCACACAGATTCATTATATCCAGTCATACCAGTAGTAAAAAGAGTCAACTAAACTTAGCTAGACTTGACTACGACCAACTGATAGATATATGGAATAAATAGTACTTGTTGTAGGCCTGCTGATAACGACTTGTAGTATTTTAGTAAACATACAAATTAAATTTTATTAATATTTTACCAATAATTTTGTTGTTCTAATGAAATCTACGACGGTGCAGATTAAAAATGCCCATAAAATTAAATGTACGTACATGTAGATCTAATTCAAATCTTAAATATATACTAAAATTATTTTTAGAAAAAGAGGAACCATGGTGATTTGATCTGGACTAGTACTAGCAAAACTTATGCAATCCAAAGAAGTAACTATTGTTCTAATAAGGATGCAACCTTTTTGTAATTTCATAATTATATATAAATCATCTGGTCTATTGACTAAATGCAGGCCTCTCTCAAGCAAAGTGCACTTAAATAAAATCGACATTCATTATAACAGATTGGTTTTTATTAATAAACATCAATAGTTGCCAATATATTCCAAACAAAGTGTTTACAAATTGCTCAATTCCTTAGAATTAAGCGAAGGTTTTAACAAAATTAATATTTTTGATCAAAGTCTTCAGTAAACCGAATTTCACAAGATATATATAGAAATAATAGAATAAATGAAAACAATTCTTTGAATCAGAATAATGGGTTATCCTAGACAAAGGGCGAAAAAATTGGTTGGTGATCTGAGCGTGGATAATAAACAATTGGGGTGCCGAAATTTTGTAAAATAATATTAAAATAATATAATCCAATAAAATTAATATCAATTTAATCAGTTTAATATAAATAGTATCGTAAGATCGGAATCCTGGATTCCGAACAGTGCAGTAACAGAAAATTTTGTCGTTTTTCATGGTTTTATTGTACTTCTATTATAAAAATTAATTATATATATAAAATTTTAATATTAAATTAATATATTATGAAATTTTAGTAATATATTTTGAAGATAAAATATTAAATTAATATATTTTATTTTACTTCTATTTATAAACATTAATTAAATATATAAAATTTTAATATTAAATTAATATATTATAAAATTAATATATTATAAAATTTTAATATTAAATGAATATAATATAATTCTATATTATGAAAAATATTTTAATATTTAAAGTTTTGATATTAATTTTATATGGATGGTTTTATTTTTAATATTAAAAATTTTCAATTATGTTAAATGTTGTACATAATAAGTACATAATACTTTATTTAATAATTTATTTATGGCAATAATTATAATATAAACTTATAATTAAATATTAGATTTATTTCATTTAATTCATAATATAAAAATACAGGAATTACAAGTGTCATCATCGGCAAATATACCATCCCAGCCATCGGTAAATACAAAGTGAACATATAGCGTAAATAAGCTGAACATGTAGACGATCTAAGTGAACACTTACTAACTTAGTTTTATAGAACTTATTTGTTTGTATGTGTTCACTTAGATCGTTTATATGTTCACTTTGTTTTATGTATATGTTCACCATTAGAAGAAGAATTGAATTTTGTAACCATAATATAGATTAGCACACTAAAATAAAAGAAAGGGAAAAATACATGAAAATCATAATATAAATGAACACACTGAATTTAGTTTGGTACTTAAAAACAAAGTAATAAATATACTTAGAGATCTTGATCATCTATATGTTGCAGAATTTCCTCCCACCAGGGTTGATCTTCTTCCGCATTCATTTCTTGTTGATTACTGCCACCATGGTTGTCGGCGAATTGAGCGGCCTCGTTCCAGAAAGCGGCATCAGGTTGTTGTTCATTACTGGCACCGTGGTTTTCAGCGAGTTGAGCTGCTTCGTTCCAAAAAGCCTCATCATTTTCTTGTTGATTATTCGCAGCCGGGTTGTCTGCGAATTGAGCGGCTTCGTTCCAGAAAGCTGCCTCGGCTTCTTGTTGCTCAATCTCAGCCATTCTAGCTACTGCAATTTTGCGTTGTTCATCTCTCTTCTTGATCTTTATTAGGCTCTCCTTAATTTTTTTTTCAATTTTTTCTTGTTGCAACCTCCGGCTCTCTTCGGCGGCCTTTTCTTCCATTCTTCTCCTTTCGAACCATTGTTCTTTCACTCTGAATCTCTTTACAATTTCATCCCTCTCTTCTTGTTTTTTGTGTTCATCGTAGTGGTCACGCAAAATGGTATCTTTGAAATTGAAAACCTGACCACACTTTGTACAACTCACTGTGTGGTCTCCACGAAAATCGTATATGCTTTCGTAAACAATCATGGGTGTAGGATCTGGTTTCCACGGTTTGAGTTCCGACATGGGTTCAGGTTCTGTGTAGTACTTTTTATAGAGTTCAGAGTTGCTCGACTCAGGTTTAGTAAGGTAATGTCGCAATCTCTCCGTGCGGTCTCTTTCTGGGCCACCATGAATGTGCCACTGATAGTGGGCGTATAATGGCCACTCGCCACCATATTGCGAATGGATATTGTAGTCGAATTTGCGGTAACATTTATTACATATCGCATGATAATCTCCTTTTTCGATCTCATTTGGATTGGCAGGGGAATGTGTGTAATTTGGCAAGTACTCATGTCGAGTAGATGGTCATTCCCGCACTTCACTGTTGGAGGTATTTCCTTTCTCCATGGTAGTGAATGTTGAAGAAAGAAGGATTGAGTGGGTGTGACATATTTTTGCTGAGGAAGAATAATTTTATAGATCAGTTTAGACTTGCAATTATTTAAAATTAATAAATATAATGTGATATCTTTTCAGACTTTATCAGAATACGTTTGTCATTTTGCATAGCTTAGGTAGGCATCAGTATACTTTTCAGACTTTATCAGAATACGTTTGTCCTTTTTGCATAGCTTAGGTAGGCATCAGTATACTTTTCAGACTTTATCAGAATACGTTTGTCCTTTTTGCAGTGCTTAGGTAGGCATCAGTATACTTTTGAGCTTTTATCAGAGCACGCCTGTCCTTTTGCAGTCCTTAGGTAGGCATCAGTATACTTTTGACCTTTTATCAGAGCACGCCTGTCCTTTTGCAGTTCTTTTCCAGACTTTATCAGTTGCATGGATTTAATGACATTAAAAATTAATTAAATAAAATTATTTAATAATTTGACTTAATTTAATGTAATAAAATATTATTTAGTTGTTTGAAGTAATTAATTTAATTTAATTTCATTTAGTTAATTTAATTTGATTGAGCTATTATTTTTTTAACTACTTTAATTTAATTTACAAAACAATATAAATTATTAATTTAATTTTACAATTTTAATTAAAATATAATTATTAATTTACTTAAATTGAAAACAGTAAAAAAAAAGAAAAAGTATTGATTTGATTGTGTGACTATCTTGGTCCTTTGTCATTTTTGTTTTGAACAAATGGTACGCCTAAAAATATTGAAATTTAAGTTTAGGAAAATTCGTCCGCCAATTAACAGCTCAGTATTTTTGTTAGAATTTTTCAGAGCGTATTTCATATTTTTGTAGCGCCAAACTTTTCGAATCTAAAGCTGTTTTTTCAGTTGAAAGTGTGACTATCTTGGTCATTTGTCATTTTTGTTTTGAACAAATGGTACGCCTAAAAATGTTGCAATTTAAGTTTAGGAAAATTCGTCCGCCAATTAACAGCTCAGTATTTTTGTTAGAATTTTTCAGAGCGTATTTCATATTTTTGTAGCGCCAAATTTTTCGAATCTAGAGCTGTTTTTTCAGTTCAAAGTGTGACTATCTTGGTCCTTTGTCATTTTTGTTTTGAACAAATAGTACGCCTAAAAATGTTGAAATTTAAGTTTAGGAAAATTCGTCCGCCAATTAACAGCTCAGTATTTTTGTTAGAATTTTTCAGAGCGTATTTCGAATCTAGAGCTGTTGAAAGTGTGACTATCTCGTACTTAGGTGTGATAGCGCCAAACTTCATATTTTTCAAAGCGTTTGTCGTACTTAGGTGTTTCGTACTCGTTGTGATTGGTCATAATTAGTTTTTAGTTAATATAAAATACAAATAAATATAGAAGTCATAAATATAGAACTCATAAATATATAAGTCATACATAAGTAAATAAAATATAAAATACAAATAAATCCTAAATATGTCCAGTACGGTGGATCCACCTCCCCTCACTAGGGGACCAAATATATGGAGGACCTGGCGGCTGACAGGGGTCTCGTCCGTGAGCAAGTCCGACAGGTGGTGGACGAGGAGCCATCTGAGGAGTGGAATGACGAGGCGGTGCACTAGAAGAAGAGGCTCCGCCATATGTCTGACCAAATGGACCATAGCTCTGACCGAAAGGAGATGGATGAACTGGAGGTGTGTACGGCTCGTCCAAATGTACTCCAATGGATGACAAAAAAGCGTCACCCGGGCTCAAGATAGGCTCGCCCTGAGAATATGGTGGTGGTCCAGGTGGATATTGTGTCGGATACTGTGTCTGGTATGGTGGGTACTGGGTCTGGTACTCATAATTGGTAGGTGGGTCTGGATATGGACCAGGAGGTGGGCCTGGTGGTGTCGGTAACTCGCCAGTGGATATGGATGGCTGTGTAAATGGGTGGATGGGCGGCTGTGTGGATGGCTGACTCTCTGTCCGTCTGCTCCGCACAATAGGCTGGCTGGGTCTCGGCTGATCAAAATATGTGTCTCAGTCGTGTAAAGTATACCCAGATGGCTGTTACATACAATGATATTACAAATAATATTAATATTATAAATAACAGAATAATAAAAAATAATAATATTACAAATTTTAGGTTACCGTCATAAACTGCTGCTCCTCAAATCCAGGCTCTGGCGCGTGATCCTCCTCAGGCGAATCAGGTATGGAGTCTATGTCTGTAGCTAGACCATTCGACTCTAAAAGGTGAGATAACCGATGCGGCTCCCCAACGAGCTCCAACTGCGTCCTGCAGCCCTTCAGCATCTCCTTCCCAGCCCGTCTGAATCCTTTCTTCACCGCCCATGCACATGCTCGCAGAGCTTGCGTCAATATGTGCTTGACCTGTTTATTTGTTGTTAGTGACCAAAATACAAATCAATTCATTTTAATTGAGTAAAAAACTTGCCATAGACACCCGCTCGGGCGCATCCTCTAGATAGGTCATCCGGCTAGCTGGAATCTGCTGTGCTACTCCCGGAATGGGGACAAGATGAGCACCTCCATGTATCCGCATCCATCTATCGTACGCGGGCAAAATATCGTCACTCCATGGCCGCGCCTCTGCCACCTCGACCTGCGTCGTGTCGGCCCACATCGCAACCTCTACTGAGAAAAGGTCCTGCAAATCCCTCTGCCGAAATGTGTTGTGCCGGTACTGTAACAAAGCCTCCATCCTCCTCCAAGCCTGTTTTTTTAGGTCATATGTAATGTACGTATTATAAATATTTCAATTTAAATCACGAAGGTGAAAAGAATAACGTACCGTAGGAAGAGGAGGCGAAACTGTCTGGAACAGCATGAACTGATGCATCACCCGATCGGCATAGTGCCACGCCACGACCCAGAAATGGATGCATGGAACGCGGAGCCGGTAGTACCTCTGCTCGTAGCGGGCATAAGGAGGGATGACCACCTGTCTGAGCTCATCCTCGTATGGCCGCCACACCACGTGTGCATGCTCCATCTTCATTAGTACGTCTCGAGCGTACTCAATACCGCTGCGAACGGGACCTTTCACCTTTTTCGACCTCAGCCGTGTCGTCCATTGCCTGCCAAATCATTACAATTATCATGATTTCAATTGTTAAACTAAGTAATTAATTTTAAATTACGTAATTTAATTTGTTTACAATTATGAGTAATTTAATTTTAATTTGTTTATAATTATGACTAATTTTAATTGTTTAACTAACTAATTTCAAATAACGAATTTGGATTAATTTTAACTAATTAATTATTACCTATCAAATTTGTTTACCAAAATTTTGATTATAATTTTTAAACAAACAAATTGATGTTATATTACAATATTTCATTTATTTTATTTAAAAAAAATATTATACCTCCCATACGGCGGACATCTCTTAACTGACGGCTTACCCCAACCTTGGAAACTTTTCGTAACGGACGGGCGACAAAGCAATAACCGGGTGTACGACCACAACTGAAGCAGTAGCCACGGAGCAGGAACCTTCTGAGCGCCATTTGCCAGGACTGCCAAGTCCAGGCCGCGGTATAACATAGCAAGTGTGGCCGCACCCCAGTTATATCTAACTGAATCCGATGCATGAACATCCTGCAAATAAGAAAAAATATTTTTCGTTAGTTGCAAACTAAGTTATCCAAGTTAGTACTAATGTAAGAGATGTTCTTAATATTTAAAATTACTAACCCGAAGTAACTCCAGATAAAAACAAGGAACAGAATCTCCTGTGGTATCTGGAAACATCTCGCAACCCATCAACTCCAACACCAGGGCCCGAGTGTATCTATCGATCCTATCTGCGTCCTCTGACCCAGGTCCCTGTGCCCACATATCACGCAGTTTTCCAAACTGTACTGCGTGAAGTTTCCTGCATTACATAAACATTACACATATATATATATATTTTACAGCATATCTCAAAATTTAAATTAAATTTTAAAACGTTTGTTACCTCCCAGCACGTCGATCAGTCGCCCTCTCTCTGAAGCAATCTAGAACATCCTCCATAGGAGTGTCCCGTGGCAATGCAAAGTCGGCTAGCTTCTGCACATCGTCGTAATCAGTACGACCGGTCACCGGTCGTCCAGTCGTAGGCAAGCCAAAAATGAAGGCGACATCCTGCAAATTTTATTTACATTTTTATTAAACAACAAAAAAAAACAATAAATAAATAAATAGCTACCAACAGAACTTGGAAAAAATAATACCTCAAGAGTAACAGTCATCTCGCCTACGCGGGGAAAGTGGAACATGTGGGTCTCGGGCCTCCAGAACATGGCTAGACCCTGTATCATGGAACGATCCAATGACATGTGACCTAACTCAACGAAATGAATAAGGTCCAATGTCACAAGACGCTGGTCCACCTCCTCGGTTCGTATCATTTTTGCCTTATGCATTTCGGGCGTCCACGCCTAAATAAGTTAAAAAAACATATTATTTACTATATATACTATTGACTATATACAAAAATTAACTACATAAATTAAAAAATTTTATTATTTCCTTAAACCCTAAACCCTATACCCTAAATAATTTAAAAAATAAATTATTTTCTATATATACTATTAAAATATATATATATAAAAAAAATTAACTATATAAATAAAAAAAAAACTTACTCGTACGCCTCGAAGCTCAGACTGACTGAGATGCAGAAGCTGATCAGCAGGAAGAGGAACGGAGGGGGCAGCAGGGGAGGCAGATGAAGAAGCGCCAGGATCTCCTCCTGATGTAGATGCGCCAGGATCTCCTCGACGCCTCGTGGATCGACGTGGATCCTCTGGTATTCTTCTTCGCGGTGGCATTTCGACTGTTACTGCAATTAAAATTTAATAAAGTATAAAATCTATAAAAATTTCGGCAGCATCTCCCCTGTACCGGGAGAGTTTTCCAAAAAATCAGAACCCAATTAGAACCCAATTTCAACCCAATTTGAACCCAACCCAACCCAATTTCATTCCAATTTGAACCCAACCCAACCCAATTTGAATAAATCATTCAAATTTTACAATCATTGCATTTCACAAACCATTTCACAAGTATCAATGAATCAATAATTCAAACATTGCATTTCAAACATTGCATTTCACAATTTTACAATCATTGTATTTCACAATTTTACAATCCATCAATCAATGTACAAGCAATTCACAAACATTTCTATTCAAACAATAATAAAATAAACATATAAAAAAGCTAACCTGGAGTAGAAAAGAATTGACTCTCTACTAAACAATTTTTTACCTACATTTTTAATTAATACCATCAATTATTATCATTTTTCTAATTTTTCCCATATTTAATTATCAAAATCTTAATTATTAAAAGCAAAAAAAATAAATTAATTACACATAAATTTTCATATGAATTTTTCTTATTTTTCGGTATTTTTAAAATAATTTTACAATTTATTATCTATTTTTCTAATTAATTAAGTAGTGAATAAACAAATAAAAAGACAAAAAAAATCTAATATAATTAATAAATTACATATAAATTTACATTTTATTTTTCCTCATTTTTTCAGATTTTTTAAATATTTTTTCAATATTTTCTCTATTTTTTTATTTAATTAACTAAATTAAAAACTAATAAACTGAATAAATAAATAATTAAAAAAAAACTTACTGTGCTCGCGCGGAAAGGAGGTCCAGAGCGAGAGTGCGAAGCACTCGTTAGATCGGAACCAAGCGCTATATATAGTAAAGTTTAGATCGAAATCCTGGATTCCGATCTAACGTTTGATCGGAATCCCAGAATCCGATCTAACGTTAGATCGGAATCCCAGAATCCGATCTAATGTTCGGAATCCAGGATTCCGATCTTACGATACTATTTATATTAAACTGATTAAATTGATATTAATTTTATTGGATTATATTATTTTAATATTATTTTTTAAAATTTCGGTCATACACCACCCCATTTCACATTTGGTCTCTATTTCATTTTTCTATCCAAGCTGAAAAAGCCTTTTACATTGTTAGTTTTGCCAAGCTGATTTTGTTAAAGCGTACATTCAACGAATCATTACTATTAATTAAAAGCTCATTATGCTCCTCTTTAAATTATATGACAGTTTATGCTACACATACAGGGTCACTGATTTTTCTTGAAACAGAACCAAAGTCATCTGTATTCTTTTAACGCACATTACTCGGAAGTTTTTACCTCTTCGAAGCCAACCTAAAGCTAATTATACTCCTTTTCATAGTTATTTCATCCAAATAATAGTTAAATATTCATTGTAACATGTCGATATAATGGCTGACAAATTAATTAAATGTGACATGCATACAGCCAATTATAAATAATATATATGACTCCAATTCTAGGAACTAAAATATGTGATGTCTAAAATTAAGATAAGGAAGCTAAATACAAGTACAATTTATTGTCAATTAAACCAATGCTTATATTCAATAAATGCAGGCCCACATACATTCCTCATCAGGAGAAAGAGCAAATTACCCCTAGACAAGTAGACTCTGCTATATATATCAAATTACTGCCTTAACCAGAGAATGTATAGGAAACATGATGATAAAAACAACACAAAATATGTAATACGAACACACAAACACGACGACCAAGTATATTGCATTTATCAAATGCTCTTGCATAACAGATTCACTCTCATACAGTGGTACTGTTCCTGAAGGAACTCAATGCTTTCACAGCTCCGCCTCTAAGCACAAACTTGTGGTACACTGCCGCCACCAGTGCCCCAATAAGTGGGCCCACCCAGAATATCCACTGTTACATCAAATTGTAACAAGGAATGAGATTAATCAGCAAAAGGCTAGGAAGAATCGAAAAAAGAAATTCTCAGAAATAAATCTTTTTATTCTTCCTGTCCATATAGTCAGTAGAAAATAGTATTATGTATTATTCTTGGTAGTTGGTAGCATGTATTAAATTATATCACAACAAAACTTATTTTATATCCTATATACAATTAGCTTTAAAGAGCTTTGTAGGTGTGTTATCAATGACAAACATGTTTATTAGGAAACAAAAATGTGCAGATAAATTTTGTGATCTACATTGATATAAATAATAATAATTATTATATATCACAAAGTCGAGTGTTTCATCTAGCACTTACATGTTCATCCCATATTTCCTTTTGATTGTAAACCACAGCAGCTCCGAGACTCCGGGCTGGATTTATACCTGTGCCTGTTATCGGGATGGTTGCAAGGTGCGCTATGAACACCGCAAAACCAATGGGCAAAGGAACCAGAACCTAATCCAAATCACAATAATATTTAAAAAAAAAAAAATTTGTCAAATGCGAGTCCGCAAGAAGTATATATTTTTTTGTGTCATATATAAATCTCATACAATTAATCATGAAATAACTGTGACTATAGCTTAAAAGTTTTGGGTACGCTGCAATATAATATGGATCAATATCAGTACCAGAACACCATAATTGTTGTCACAAAACTCATCTTAATTGCATTAGAAGAATCAATATATATATAATTGCACAAAACAAATGTTAATATACACATACTGGGATAAATGAGTCACGAGCAGTGCGTTTTGGGTCGGTTGCAGAAAAAACAGTATATACAAGCACAAATGTGCCCATGATTTCAGCACCAAGTGCTGCCCCCTTGGAGTAGCCGTCAGCGACAGAGTTGGCCCCACCTCCAAGTGAGTTGTAAGGGTGCTTCATGACCCCTTTCACGATTCCAGCCCCGCATATTGCACCAAGACACTGCGCTATGATATAGAGTATGGCGCGTGCAAGAGAAATCTTTCTCCCGACAAGAAGCCCGAAGGTTACGGCTGGGTTAATATGTCCTCCTGCACAGATTAATTAAGTATAACTCAATTGTGCAAGCATGTGTATGCTAATGTGTGTGTGCCAGTGTGTGCGTTTATGTGTGTTTGTGTGTGTGTGTGAGACAGAGAGAGAGAGAGAGAGAGAGACCTGAGATGCCACCAATGCAATAGACAAGAACAAAGATTGATCCACCGAAGGCCCACGCAACACCCAAGAAGCCAACACCGGTGCAGGCATCAGCCATGCTCTGGTTCTTGTAGCCAATAACAGTGGCAATGGTAATGTAAAGGAAGAGCAGAGTCGCAATGAACTCTGCTATGAGGGCACGGTAAAGAGACCATTTAGTGAACTCACTCGTGTCGAGCAGTGGTGTTGGCTCGGGTTCGTCATATGGCTTCTTTCCGGTCTCTAGTTCATTAACGGCAGTTTCCTCCTTTGACATGGTTGGTTGTGCAAGACGATGGTACTTTTATCTGAACTCTTATCTTAAACCTAAATTTTGGTTAGAGTGCAGGGATGTTGTGGAGACTTGAGGTTCATTGAGGCGTTTATATATAAATTGAAATTCTGGTACGTACGGACAAATAATACTTTTGTGAATCTTTCATATGTTATTATATTTTTCTGCAAATCTTTTTTCTATACCGGTTGCTATATACGTTATTTTTTTTTTCCTGTAGATCTTTTTTCTATACCGCTTTCTTAGATGCTGACATCAGTACTCTCAGTTTTGAATTTTTGACAGAATTATAGCTATTTTCTGAACAAATGCACTTAGTAATTTTTAATGAATATAGATATCCAGAAAGCTTCAAAACACATCGATTTTTTTAGTGCATTTTAGACAAGGGGACGTTAGAGATAATTAAAATGGGAGATAATTGGGTGTATAATGATAGGAGGTTGATAATAATAAATCATTAAATTCGAAAATTACTTTTCAAAACTAAAAAACATTAAAATTTTAAAAAAGAAAATATTCATAATAGATAATAATTTAAAAGGTAAACTTTCAAAATTAATGATTGCAGGAATAATTTCTAATAAGATAACAATTGAGGTTTATGACTGATTTTTTTCCCCCCCTGTTTTCAACTAGCTGCAATCAGCCTTAATTTTGTTTTGGACGTTGTGTACATAGGGAAAAAATATATATTTTTTTGCGACGTTTTTCAATTTCGTGAATATGGGTGACTAGGTGCTCATTATGCATTTATAGAAAATAGACAATGTATTGTTATTACAAAATTAAACTGAAAAGAATGATGTAAAGAATTTTGAATAAAAAAAAGACAGAATAGGAAAAAGAAATGGTTCTTTTTTCTTATGGAAATAATCATTCAAGATCAGATCAGTCCATGCAAACTCATCAGTCAATACTTCTACCATATATCATTTTCATAAATGCTTACTGTCCTTTGAAGTGCAAACTATTTATAATTCGCCATGGTGCACCACAATACATAAGGAATGCACTTAAATTTATTTATATATTATAATTTACTTGATGCACTCATTCAACTTCGCGATCTTTTAACTATACAAAATTATTTCAACAATTTAAACTATGATTCTGTAATATGTATACATTGCGTGGCCTGAAGATCAAATAAACAGTCTGCATAAATTATTTTGACTTGGTATTTTGAGATTATTAATTCAAATAAAAATGGTATCTTGTAGCTTTCTAATCATATATTCATGATCACCTTAATTGTGCGAAATTCATTGGATATATCTTGCTATAGTATAGAATCATCCATTTTACATTTGGCGGCTTACATTGAGGACGATAGAAAAATAGAAATTAGTCCGTGGCTTTGCGCTTGATTATTATTAAAAACAGAGATAGAAATTGTGATTATTAAAAAAATAGATACTAAACTGAAAAAAATAATTCTATTATTATCAAAACTAAAGGGACCCAGATGAAAGTAGAAGAGGACGGAGTTAAATTTCCGGATTAACTCCGTCTAACCTTTTGTGTGAAGCAAGTCGTTATGCTAAATTAATTTGAAGCTCTTCACGGTTGCACAACGTCGCTGCTACAAATATTCCAAAATTAGAACATTTTTGTAACTCCAATATGTTTCTGTGATACTTTTGTGTAACATTTTGTTTAGCGAGTTGACATTTTGATAAGATGTGAGCTGCTTCACGCTGGCTACAGTACACATATTTTACAGAAATATAGAAAATTTTCTGTTGAACCCCACCTCAATAATTGCAGTATGAGAAATGCTAGTGTACAATATATTGGATAGATGGATCCGTTCAATATGTTCGTTTTCACGTTTTTAAATTGCTTAACCGTTTAATATGTTCTCCCTATTAAAAACTTACAATAAACCAATGTTTATATTTTTTTTTCAAAATTTTTTATTATTTTTTGGTATTTTTGAAAATTCATGATACATTATGGATCGTCCAATAACAACGATTTTCTAAAATACCAGAAAAAATGGTAAAAAATTTCAAAAAAAATGTAAAAATTGATTTCTTATAAGTTTTCAATATGGAGAACATATTGAACGGTTCGGATCGGTTATTTGAAATTTAAAAATATAAAAACGATCGTATTGGACCGACCTCATCCGTCAAATATATTGGACTCCAGAATTTCTCTTCGAGTTTTGTATTTTTTTTTTCACTTCTCTTCGAGTTTTGTATTTTTTTTTTCACTAAAAAAAAGTATATATATATTGGTTCCACCTCTTTAAGAACTACTCTACATTTAAAAACAGTTACAAAAATATATATATATCTGTTAATGACATTTTTTCTGTTTGTTAATAATCTTTTCCACCTTGATTTCTTTGGGCGATGGTGCGTGCTAATTTTTCGTCCTTCTTGCCTCTGTATTGTAAAGTTGTTTAATGAATTAGCAGTGTCCATATAAACTTATGCACATACGGATTCAGATAAGTTATAATATCTAAGAAAATATGTATTCAAATTATCCAAATTCAGAAAAAACAACGAAAATGAAAGAAGTTTAGTATAGATTATAACTTTTAATTAATAAGACTTTATAACTATTTCATTACTGAAGCTTCTCTCTCGTAAAAAAGTTCATACTATATATAATTTTATCCGTCATAAATGTTAAGTAATACAAATAAGAGCAAGATTCTGATGCCACCCTTTTGTGGTGTCACAAATGCCACACTTTACTTTTTTAGTTTTTTTTATTTTAAATTTTAAAATTTAATCGTTCAATCTAAACTATTGATCTGGTTCATATTTACGATGGATGCATTATTCTAAAATTTTATATTTTTAAGAGTTCATTTGATACTCGATCAAGAGGTTGAAAACGAATGGATCTAGTTAACTGTGATAGATTAATTCTAATATGTTCATATTTTGATCTCTTGATCATGCATCAAATGAACTCCAAAAAATATAAAATTTTAAAATAATGCATCCATCGTAAAAATGAACAATATCAACAGTTCGAATCGGATGATTAAATTTTTAAATTTAAAATAAAAATAAAAATAAAAAAGTAAAGTGTGGTATTTGTGGCACTACAAAAGTGTGGCACCGGAACCTTGCTCTACAAATAATATATAGGAAAATTATTATGTTTTATTTCAATTTTTCTATCGTATAAAATACAAATTTTAATATACTTGTACATTTGTCGGTAATATTTGCCAAATATTAGCTTCAAATAATGATTTTATTGATATGAGAACCCTTTGATAATTATCTTTTTCTACATATTTGAAAAAATACAGTTATTTTTTTAAATATTACAAATTTGGTTAGTTATTAAAATTCATTATGAAAATCACATTGAGCAAATTGGATCAGTTTTTAAAGCACACACTCAGTTATGGGTTCAAAAAAATTCATAATACTAATATTATCATACCAAATTAAATAATAAGTAACAAATGGGTTCAACAATAAATATCATGTGATTATTTATGGGGTTCAATTTAGTGTATCCATATAAAATTTCTTGTGGTAAGTATATATTTTTAACATATAAGTAGTATTTTTGTAAAAAGAAGTGGGGTCAGGAGACCCCTCATATGATGAATAGCTCCGCCACTTAGCACACTGTATTGTAGCCATCTTGATACATGTAAAAATATATAAATGCGGATATTATAATTTATTAATTCTAGAAGTACACGGGTATGAACACCTCCTATATGCGCTGATCTTACAATGATAATGATGGCAACATCGGAAGGATAAGAGAGATAGGCACAGGAGAGGTAGTGTAGAACAGAGCCAATTTATAAGACGAAAAGGATAAGATTATATATTACACATTCTTTGTTGAAGTGAAGAATTCAATTGAAGGTCGAAAATTGATTATGGACGTTTTAATTAGTCATCCAATTTATAAATTAAACTTAATAAAATAACGAATTTATTGTACGCTGCTCTAGCATTAGATAGACTAGAGAAGTGTTGTGCATGCGGCTTGCTTCTTTATATCTGTCTATACATGCAGGTTGGTTTTTTTTTTCTCATTATTATTGTTTTGTTCTATACTCCTATCTGAGTATGTGTTGGACATGTTGTGTGAAAAAAAATGTATTGGTTTTTTTTTTTAAATTGTTTTGTTACTCGAAATTAATGGCAATATATAGGATCTTCTACTTGATTGTTCGTGTTCATATTCGCAACTAATCGTCCATACAATCAACGAAGAAAATGACTCATGATTTTTTTTCCATGCAATAATATTAATTTGTCGTCTACCTGAAAGAAACAGCCAATGCACATATATCATGCGATGAACCGATGGTCCAATTTTTACAAGAGAGAATAAACTTTCAGGTCTTGTAATACGTAAATCCAAAAGTTGATTTTTCATACAGCTAGCGCAGCTAGGGACATTCTTGTATATTATTATGCAAAACTTTAGTTCCATTCCTAGTAATTAATGTTGGCATGCTTTACCTATATGAATCCAATAAAATAATAGGGTAAAGATGGGGGTTCTATATATTTATAAAATTCTATATGTTAGTTAATATATTATCTTATGAATAATTCAAAATGATATATAAAATAGAAATCAGAATATTGTTAATTTTGATTTTGACACGTGGCTTATATGCGTAGTAGACGACAAGGCTTCACGTTCCTTGTGCCGTCCTAATGATCTCCATTTCAGAATTTCCGTCAATTACTAATTCACAATTTTATGGTATATTATATATTTATGTACAAGGAAATCTTTCCGATGTTGAAAGGAATAGGAAATATCTATTAGAGAGAGTTGCAAATGAACCCTGCATTATTTACCAGTCGAAATCATTTTTTTTTACGTGAAGAATTCCAAGACCACTAATGTTTTGTACCACCAAATGCTATCTTATTTCGTATTTATATTTAAAATTTTCCAATTCAAACGTCAAAATTAATATCGTCGATCCTTTTCAGTTGCACAAGAGATTGTGTTCACAAAAATTCAATAATTTTTAGAATTTATTTGACACTTGATAAAAAAAATAAAAAAAATTAGTATTAATAGATCGTAAGTAACTAAATTAATTTTTATTCTTTTTACTGTATCACATGAACTCAAATGCTTACAAAATATTATCAAAATACATCTCTAGTGAAATTGAACAATTAATGATCAACATTTTAATTTGATGTTTAAATTTAATTTTTGACAATGTACTAATTGAACTATTGACATCCTGTTCTGTATATGGAATTTCGATTTATATTCCACCCTTTAGTTTATTTGATCGTGGTGATATCCATGAAAGAAAAATTGTTGTGGGGGGAAAAAAGAGCTACATAACATGGAGTGGAAAGGCCAGGGAAGACAAAAATATGAGGTAAAGGAATGGGATGGGATAGATGAAAATTTATTTAGCATTTTGCATGTTTCAATAATTAATGAAGATGAAGGGGCAAAAAAGAGAGGTAAAATAAGACAAAACTTACAAAGTTTTTTTTTACCCTCCTTTCTCACCCAATTTGGGAGTTAAAAAAATTGAATAAAAGAAAAAAAAACTTCTCGTTAGAATTTTCCATCGCAATTTTCTTCCATTCAAAAAAGTAGAAATATTTAATTTTACAGACATTCTCTTTCAAACCCTTTCATTCCCCTACCTTCAAACATGTTAAAAACCCTTGTTTTAATTTTTTTTTCAATATATTGGGTGCTAGGAACTGTTGATGTTTTATAACTACTATTTTTCCTTTTATATTTATCCAAAATTTTTTTGTAGTATTATGTTGTTACACTTTTTTTTTTTTTTGCTTTCCACGAATATCACAATAGATGGGCTAAAATCAGCCACGACTGACGGATGCAACCGTCAACTACAATCAAATTTTAATTTTCGAGATTCTAAGAGTCGATCCGAACCGTTCAATGTGTTCTCCATATTGAAATCTCGTTGGAGACAAAATTTTATATTTTTCTGAAATTTTTTAGTATTTGTTTGATATTTTACAAAATTCTTAATCTAAACAATTCTGGACCCTTCGATAACTATGATTTTTAAAAATCTAAAAAAATAGTAAATAAAATCAGAAAATTGTAAAATTTGATCGCCAATGGGATTTCAATATGGAGAACACATTAAACGGTTTGGATCAACTATTAGAATCTCGAAAATTGAAATTTGATCGTAGCTGACGGTTGCATCACACATTCTGGCTGATTTTAGCCCATCTCATATCACAAATTCTTAACCATTGCACGATGATAGGCATTTATGATTACAATGTACTTAGTACATTGAAAAAGGCAACTTAATAGTGTGACACCCCGTCGAATACTGTAACTGGACAATACACGATGGAGTGCCCGCCGCGGATGCCTGCTGCACCCGCAAGGCTTACTAATACTTAATTTACCAATTAATATTGATTCTACTCAAATAATATACCAATCAATTAGAAATTTATAATTAATTACTTAAATATAAAGTAAATCCTATAAAGGCCTGGTATATTTAGGTTGCTAACCACAGTATCCAATGGCTCGTTGCTTGTCCTGCTGTCCAGCACTTGACCTGAAACCTGGAACCCACAACCAACCGTGGAAAACAATGCAAAAGCACGGAATGAGATAAATAAAATTTATCTCAGTACGGTATTCAGTTCCAGCCACTTGAGTTTTGATTATCATGTGTTGGAACTAAATACAAGACTGAGTTAAATCAATTCCAAATCAAATTTCATTTCTTTTTATTTCAAATAACATTAAAACTAGACTTTCGATCAAGCAATGCCATTAGACAAATAAATTCAGTACTATTCAAAATCAATTTTCCTTTCTTGAAATTCAAAATATGACAATTATCATTTCAATTACTTGAACAAATAATTAATAACATGTAATAACTAACGTGCAAATTAAAAGCAACCCTTACAACTTGTTTCCAATAGGAATAGCAAGGTCAAATCAATTCAATCAATGCAATATGAAATGTGAGCTCGGCATCAATTCCATAACAATTCAAATATCAATGTATAGCAAAAGCCGACTCATTTGGTTGGGAAATTACCTAATATGCAAGTCTGGTTTATCACAAGTCAATCATTTCAGTCATTTCCTTCAGATACCGCGAACCACCCTATAGATGGATGCCAACGGCCAATTCAATTCATACATAATTCAATCAATTAAATCATCAAAATGTACAAGCAAGCTGGGAACACTCACACTCCGGTCCATTCCAGACTAGACCTACTGAGTCCCGGTACATAAGCGCTTATTACACGGTGCTTGGTAGGATGGGTCATGACTCCACCTCCAAACATTACGAGTGTCTATCTCAACCACACAAGCTGTACTTACCTCAATCAATTCACATTTCAATCGGATTCCATTCAATATGTCACTTTCCAACATTTCAATCGGATACCATTCAATATGTCACTTTCCAATCATGCATCAATATACAATTTCACAAAATGATCTCATGAACAACATTCCAATTATGAATTCAGAATGCATAATGACAATGATAATAATAATAATAACAATAACAACAATCAAAACATATGTCACATATAATTAAAACTCAAGTGAAATCCGTACCTGATATCACAATAACATCAGCTAGCCAACAATAATCATACAGACCCTCAGTTGTACCAGCCATATCCGGCTCGAAACCTGCCCAGACTCTACATTAACAATACTAGGCTAAGTCCTTATTTAAGCAAGCAAACAATAACAATTCACATTCAACGAATTCGTAGATAAAGTGACGGATTTGATTTGTTCCTTTGATTACCTCATACAATTATAGTACACCTTATTAGTTGTACTAGTAGATGATTTGAAACACTAAACAGTGGTTAACAACTCTAGAAATCAATACACAACGGTAAAACAATAGTGCTGGACAATTTTCTGGCACAACCCGTGAAGGGCATTTTCGACAGTTTACAAAATCCTTTTTATTTCTAGAACGGATGAACGGAATCAAATGAAAATTTAACTGTGAATGAAACATGATAGGACTCATCTACTGTAAAAATTTCATGATGTTTGGACATACAGATTAATTATAGTGAATTTTCGAAATCAGACAGAATCAGGTTTCAGAAAATCTGTTCCAGCAAATTGTGCCAGTAAGTACGTCTGAAAGTTCCTGCCTTGAAACCCTTCAAATAAATCTCTAAAAATTTTGTAAAATTTACAGAAGCTGCCTCTAGATGTCTAGTTTCATACCTAAAAGTTTCAAGTCCTAAATGCAAACAGAGAATAAATGAAAAATGAAAAACCACACTGGGGTCTGTCTGTTCCAGAAACTGATTTTCAAAAGAGGCCCTAGTTTCAAAAATCTTGTAAAAATACCAACCAATCTCAGAAAAATTCACTTTAGATACCAAAATTTTCATCTTGAAGTCTAGTTTCAAACAAAACTATTCTCACATCCAAATTCGAAACAGAATAACAACAGTTACTTAAACACTGATGCAATGTCACAGCGGTAACAGAAAAACTGCAAATGACTTTATTCGATTTGGCCCTTTGAAATTAATTTGAGTAACAAAAGGGTAGAAATCTAATACAATCAACAAATTTACTTACTCAGTAAGTGTAACGAGTTAGAAGTTTGCAAGAAAAATCGGAAGAGACCTTCCCGGATTTGATTTCCGAAAAACTTCCATCGAAAAATACGACGAGGAGAGGCCTCCAATTGACGATCCAAAGGTAGATAATAAGAGAGGGTGGTGAGACGAACGCGAAGGTACTTTGATCCGGTGAAACGATGGAGAAGAGGTGGAGATTGGATTTGTGGGGAGGGGTTTCGGTTTGGAGAAAGAGAGGCGTATGCCTCTCTGTTGGAGCCGAAGGGGAAAGACAGAGAGAAACAAACAAACAAAAATAAAGGGGTCGGCTCCCCAATTTAACTTCCGATTATTTTTTTTTTATTTTTTTTTTACAAAATTCAGAAATTCCTAATAAATCCCAAAAATCAATATTCTAGGCATAAAAACAATTATGCAACAAAAGAAAAAAAATAGCTAATCTCTTTATAATGCCAATTAAAAATTTAGAATTTTTCATATTCTTATTTTAAGAATACCAGTAAGTATAAAGATTTAATTTCCAGCTTAGAAATTATTCAAATAAAGCCAACCAAGTGCACTCAAGTTTTATATTAAAAATAATTTCAGAAACAGTAAAAATTTCGGGTGTCACATTCTTCCCTCCTTAAAAAAAAATTTCGACCTCGAAATTTATCTAAATACATAGCAATCATTCAGTCAATAATACAATTAGATGGAATGAACATATTATGCAACAATTATCAAGCAATTTCAAATTAATGCGATGCGAGAGAGCCTGACATTTTATTCAATTCAAAATTAAAATACTAATGATAATACTAGAATGTCGGTCCAATATCGGTAACTTAAATGCAAGCATGGCAATCATAAGTCACAATTACAGGTCAATCAGTTCAGAGTCAGATATCGCGAGTCTCTTTCTCAGAGAGCAACCAGCGATTACAGATATTCGGATACCGTGAATCACCTCAAAAGAGGGTTGCCAACGGTCAATCTATTCCATTTACAATTCAGACAATTCCTTATCATAACATCATAACAATTCAAATAACCAAGCACTACAAGCAGAGAATACTATCACTCCTTACGTTATCATTTAAAAACAAATCTTTCAATTCTTGTAACTAGTAACATTTTGAAATGTCCAGTTCTTTTCTTATCTTTTAGGAAGCACGGTAATATCAAAATTATTTTTGGCTGCCTTGGTGATCAGTCAAGGAAGTAAGAATAATTCTGGTATTATTGAGATTCAATTAACAAGTCAGATGATCAGTCAGCTTGTTTGATCCTTGTGCCAACAAAAGATAAGATTTTTACTCAACTAAGTCACTGAAGCTTTAAAATAACTCAAATCTATTTTTTGAAGTTCTTATCAACATGAATTGCTTACAACTTATGTAAAAACCTCATGCAAAATATATATCTTTACATCTTTAGTAATAGCAAAACTACATTTTCAAAATATCAATGGAGTGTTTATGCAACTGCACCAAGAAAACTAGAATTTAATAAATTCCAAATTTTCCATACAAGATCCTTATGTTATCTTAATTCGAACTATGCACGATAAAATGATTTATGAAAATCAAATTTATGCTCCCTTTAACTAAAATGAGTCGTACTCGACAAACAATGTTCACCAAAGAGTATATTTAAATATAATATAAAATATCATCTTGAGTTGTGACTTCAACTTGAAATTATAACATATCACACCAAATTTTTAGAACCAACATATACAGTCAAACTATCAAATAGTTTCGAACCACCTCATATAAAATATTAAACTATGAATTCAAATATATATTATAGTTTAAAACTATGCAATATAAGCATCCAACTTAATTCAACTATTCGACACGCAAAAAGAACAATCTTTGAGGAAAGTTTTCAAGAATCCAATTTTGTTGCTAAAGTAAGCACTAGAGCAACATGGTAATCAAATATAAAACAATCAATCAATATATATATACTAGTATATATACAAATACAAAGGATCATTAGTACATCATATCATAGTTATAAATAAGTCAAACAAATTTTAAATCTACCATCACAAAAACTATAAAATAAAATCTACTTATAAGAACAACCCATTAGACTTACCCCACTCACGTGTTCTATTGGCCTGGTTCGGTTGCTAAACCATTCTCTGATACCACCTGTGACACCCCGTCGAATACTGTAACTGGACAATACACGATGGAGTGCCCGCCGCGGATGCCTGCTGCACCCGCAAGGCTTACTAATACTTAATTTACCAATTAATATTGATTCTACTCAAATAATATACCAATCAATTAGAAATTTATAATTAATTACTTAAATATAAAGTAAATCCTATAAAGGCCTGGTATATTTAGGTTGCTAACCACAGTATCCAATGGCTCGTTGCTTGTCCTGCTGTCCAGCACTTGACCTGAAACCTGGAACCCACAACCAACCGTGGAAAACAATGCAAAAGCACGGAATGAGATAAATAAAATTTATCTCAGTACGGTATTCAGTTCCAGCCACTTGAGTTTTGATTATCATGTGTTGGAACTAAATACAAGACTGAGTTAAATCAATTCCAAATCAAATTTCATTTCTTTTTATTTCAAATAACATTAAAACTAGACTTTCGATCAAGCAATGCCATTAGACAAATAAATTCAGTACTATTCAAAATCAATTTTCCTTTCTTGAAATTCAAAATATGACAATTATCATTTCAATTACTTGAACAAATAATTAATAACATGTAATAACTAACGTGCAAATTAAAAGCAACCCTTACAACTTGTTTCCAATAGGAATAGCAAGGTCAAATCAATTCAATCAATGCAATATGAAATGTGAGCTCGGCATCAATTCCATAACAATTCAAATATCAATGTATAGCAAAAGCCGACTCATTTGGTTGGGAAATTACCTAATATGCAAGTCTGGTTTATCACAAGTCAATCATTTCAGTCATTTCCTTCAGATACCGCGAACCACCCTATAGATGGATGCCAACGGCCAATTCAATTCATACATAATTCAATCAATTAAATCATCAAAATGTACAAGCAAGCTGGGAACACTCACACTCCGGTCCATTCCAGACTAGACCTACTGAGTCCCGGTACATAAGCGCTTATTACACGGTGCTTGGTAGGATGGGTCATGACTCCACCTCCAAACATTACGAGTGTCTATCTCAACCACACAAGCTGTACTTACCTCAATCAATTCACATTTCAATCGGATTCCATTCAATATGTCACTTTCCAACATTTCAATCGGATACCATTCAATATGTCACTTTCCAATCATGCATCAATATACAATTTCACAAAATGATCTCATGAACAACATTCCAATTATGAATTCAGAATGCATAATGACAATGATAATAATAATAATAACAATAACAACAATCAAAACATATGTCACATATAATTAAAACTCAAGTGAAATCCGTACCTGATATCACAATAACATCAGCTAGCCAACAATAATCATACAGACCCTCAGTTGTACCAGCCATATCCGGCTCGAAACCTGCCCAGACTCTACATTAACAATACTAGGCTAAGTCCTTATTTAAGCAAGCAAACAATAACAATTCACATTCAACGAATTCGTAGATAAAGTGACGGATTTGATTTGTTCCTTTGATTACCTCATACAATTATAGTACACCTTATTAGTTGTACTAGTAGATGATTTGAAACACTAAACAGTGGTTAACAACTCTAGAAATCAATACACAACGGTAAAACAATAGTGCTGGACAATTTTCTGGCACAACCCGTGAAGGGCATTTTCGACAGTTTACAAAATCCTTTTTATTTCTAGAACGGATGAACGGAATCAAATGAAAATTTAACTGTGAATGAAACATGATAGGACTCATCTACTGTAAAAATTTCATGATGTTTGGACATACAGATTAATTATAGTGAATTTTCGAAATCAGACAGAATCAGGTTTCAGAAAATCTGTTCCAGCAAATTGTGCCAGTAAGTACGTCTGAAAGTTCCTGCCTTGAAACCCTTCAAATAAATCTCTAAAAATTTTGTAAAATTTACAGAAGCTGCCTCTAGATGTCTAGTTTCATACCTAAAAGTTTCAAGTCCTAAATGCAAACAGAGAATAAATGAAAAATGAAAAACCACACTGGGGTCTGTCTGTTCCAGAAACTGATTTTCAAAAGAGGCCCTAGTTTCAAAAATCTTGTAAAAATACCAACCAATCTCAGAAAAATTCACTTTAGATACCAAAATTTTCATCTTGAAGTCTAGTTTCAAACAAAACTATTCTCACATCCAAATTCGAAACAGAATAACAACAGTTACTTAAACACTGATGCAATGTCACAGCGGTAACAGAAAAACTGCAAATGACTTTATTCGATTTGGCCCTTTGAAATTAATTTGAGTAACAAAAGGGTAGAAATCTAATACAATCAACAAATTTACTTACTCAGTAAGTGTAACGAGTTAGAAGTTTGCAAGAAAAATCGGAAGAGACCTTCCCGGATTTGATTTCCGAAAAACTTCCATCGAAAAATACGACGAGGAGAGGCCTCCAATTGACGATCCAAAGGTAGATAATAAGAGAGGGTGGTGAGACGAACGCGAAGGTACTTTGATCCGGTGAAACGATGGAGAAGAGGTGGAGATTGGATTTGTGGGGAGGGGTTTCGGTTTGGAGAAAGAGAGGCGTATGCCTCTCTGTTGGAGCCGAAGGGGAAAGACAGAGAGAAACAAACAAACAAAAATAAAGGGGTCGGCTCCCCAATTTAACTTCCGATTATTTTTTTTTTATTTTTTTTTTACAAAATTCAGAAATTCCTAATAAATCCCAAAAATCAATATTCTAGGCATAAAAACAATTATGCAACAAAAGAAAAAAAATAGCTAATCTCTTTATAATGCCAATTAAAAATTTAGAATTTTTCATATTCTTATTTTAAGAATACCAGTAAGTATAAAGATTTAATTTCCAGCTTAGAAATTATTCAAATAAAGCCAACCAAGTGCACTCAAGTTTTATATTAAAAATAATTTCAGAAACAGTAAAAATTTCGGGTGTCACAAATAGTGCTTCTATTAAATAAATCACATTCGTCAACCAATTTCGTCCAATGGCTAGGCATTTGTGGAAGCCAAAAAAAAAAATAAAAAAATGTGGCGGTAGGACCTTTTTCTTATACTAGTACTCGTGCCTTACCAATATAAGGGCAAATTTTTATTTGAAACAATTGTGCTCACCTAATACGGTGGCAGCCTGCATTGATTCCTATCGATTTCGACCTGAGAATAGTGGAACCAAGGATCGGCACAGCTTGAGCCTTGAGAGTAGGATACAACGGCCCAGAAATCTGAATGCAGTTTTGTGAGTTTCAATGAGTTCCATATGCTACTTTGGAGATTTTTTTCCCTGCGGAGATGAAGAATTATGCATTGAGCAACACTTGAGAGAGTCCTATCTGGATCCTCTTGGTTGTTGCGGCCTCTGCATAAGTGATATACGTGAGATGTGTAGAACAAGTAAGCAAGTTAGAAATTAATAATAAATAAACATGTCTGATGCAAGTAAACACAATTCCCGCGATGGCTTCTATTTTCTAGCATACAAGTCCAATACACACAAAAGGGCTAGTTTAAACTATCGAATGGTAAGTGTTCGATTTTCCAAAAAAAAAAAAATATTGTAATAATTTTCTAGAATTTACAAATCCAACAAATTAATTAACTGCGTAATTCCTTTCTCAAGGCCTGTTGTTGTACATTTATGTAATTTAATTGGTGTAAGGGATGCATGGTCAATTCGAGGTTGCAAGATTGTTTTATTATTTGGATGAAAGTGAAACGCAGACCTCTAGATGCGAATCTCCGATGACCAACATGCATAAATTTAATTTTATTAGCTACATGCCTGCATTAATCATCACAAAACATTGAAAAAAAGATGAAAAGTGATGCCCGGCCCACTCATGGGTCGTGACTCTAAGCCCAAACCTGCCTGCTTATTCCTGTTTTTTGTACCGAAAGGTATACTCGACATAGTTATGTGCCCGAAATTTTAAAAAATAATATTAAAATAATATAATCCAATAAAATTAATATCAATTTAATCAGTTTAATATAAATAGTATCGTAAGATCGGAATCCTGGATTCCGAACGTTAGATCGGAGTCCTGGATTCCGATCTAACGTTAGATCGGATTCTCGGATTCCGATCTAACGTTAGATCGGAATCTGGGATTCCGAACAGTGCTGTAACTGCTCAAATTTGCCTTTTTCATGGTTTTATTGTAATTCTATTATAAAAATTAATTTAATATATGAAATTTTAATATTAAATTAATATATTATGAAATTTTAGTAATATATTTTGAAGATAAGATATTAAATTAATATATTTTATTTTACTTCTATTATAAACATTAATTAAATATATAAAATTTTAATATTAAATTAATATATTATAAAAATTTAATATTAAATTAATATATTATAAACATTAATTAAATATATATTTTGAAGAATGTTAGTATAATATAATTCTATTTTATGAATAATATTTTAATATGAATAATATTTTAATATTTAAAGTTTTGATATTAATTTGATATGGATGGTTTTATTTTTAATATTAAAAATTTTCAATTATGTTAAATATTGTACATAATAAGTACATAATATATTAGATTTATTTCATTTAATAATTTATTTCAATTATGTAATAATTTATTTATGGCAATAATTATAATATAAACTTATAATTAAATATTAGATTTATTTCATTTAATTCATAATATTTATGTAATAATTTATTTTTATAGAACTTATTTATTTGTATGTGTTCACTTAGATCGTTTATATGTTCACTTTGTTTTATGTATATGTTCACCATTAGAAGAAGAATTGAATTTTGTAACCATAATATAGATTAGAACACTAAAATAAAAGAAAGGGAAAAATACATGAAAATCATAATATAATTTAGCACACTAAAATAAATGAACACACCAGGGTACTTAAAAACAAAGTAATAAATAAACTTAGAGATCTTGATCATCTACATGTTGCAGAATTTCCTCCCACCAGGGTTGATCTTCTTCCACATTCATTTCTTGTTGATTACTGGCACCATGGTTGTCGGCGAGTTGAGCTGCTTCGTTCCAAAAAGCCTCATCATTTTCTTGTTGATTATTCGCAGCCGGGTTGTCTGCGAATTGAGCGGCTTCGTTCCAAAAAGCTGCCTCGGCTTCTTGTGTACGACCACAACTGAAGCAGTAGCCACGGAGCAGGAACCTTCTGAGCGCCATTTGCCAGGACTGCCAAGTCCAGGCCGCGGTATAACATAGCAAGTGTGGCCGCACCCCAGTTATATCTAACTGAATCCGATGCATGAACATCCTGCAAATAAGAAAAAATATTTTTCGTTAGTTGCAAACTAAGTTATCCAAGTTAGTACTAATGTAAGAGATGTTCTTAATATTTAAAATTACTAACCCGAAGTAACTCCAGATAAAAACAAGGAACAGAATCTCCTGTGGTATCTGGAAACATCTCGCAACCCATCAACTCCAACACCAGGGCCCGAGTGTATCTATCGATCCTATCTGCGTCCTCTGACCCAGGTCCCTGTGCCCACATATCACGCAGTTTTCCAAACTGTACTGCGTGAAGTTTCCTGCATTACATAAACATTACACATATATATATATATTTTACAGCATATCTCAAAATTTAAATTAAATTTTAAAACGTTTGTTACCTCCCAGCACGTCGATCAGTCGCCCTCTCTCTGAAGCAATCTAGAACATCCTCCATAGGAGTGTCCCGTGGCAATGCAAAGTCGGCTAGCTTCTGCACATCGTCGTAATCAGTACGACCGGTCACCGGTCGTCCAGTCGTAGGCAAGCCAAAAATGAAGGCGACATCCTGCAAATTTTATTTACATTTTTATTAAACAACAAAAAAAAACAATAAATAAATAAATAGCTACCAACAGAACTTGGAAAAAATAATACCTCAAGAGTAACAGTCATCTCGCCTACGCGGGGAAAGTGGAACATGTGGGTCTCGGGCCTCCAGAACATGGCTAGACCCTGTATCATGGAACGATCCAATGACATGTGACCTAACTCAACGAAATGAATAAGGCCCAATGTCACAAGACGCTGGTCCACCTCCTCGGTTCGTATCATTTTTGCCTTATGCATTTCGGGCGTCCACGCCTAAATAATTTAAAAAATAAATTATTTCGTATATATACTATTAAAATATATATATATAAAAAAGAATTAACTATATAAATAAAAAAAAACTTACTCGTACGCCTCGAAGCTCAGACTGACTGAGATGCAGAAGCTGATCAGCAGGAAGAGGAACGGGGGGGGGGGGCAGCAGGGGGGGCAGACGAAGAAGCGCCAGGATCTCCTCGACGCCTCGTGGATCGACGTGGATCCTCTGGTATTCTTCTTCGCGGTGGCATTTCGACTGCTACTGCAATTAAAATTTAATAAAGTATAAAATCTATAAAAATTTCGGCAGCATCTCCCCTGTACCGGGAGAGTTTTCCAAAAAATCAGAACCCAATTAGAATCCAACCCAATTTCATTCCAATTTGAACCCAACCCAACCCAATTTGAATAAATCATTCAAACATTGCATTTCAAACATTGCATTTCACAATTTTACAATCCATCAATCAATCTACAAGCAATTCACAAACATTTCTATTCAAACAATAATAAAATAAACATATAAAAAAGCTAACCTGGAGTAGAAAGGAATTGACTCTCTTCTAAACAATTTTTTACCTACATTTTTAATTAATACCATCAATTATTATCATTTTTCTAATTTTTCCCATATTTAATTATCAAAATCTTAATTATTAAAAGCAAAAAAAAAACAAAATAATAAATTAATTACACATAAATTTTCATATGAATTTTTCTTATTTTTCGGTATTTTTAAAATAATTTTACAATTTATTATCTATTTTTCTAATTAATTAAGTACTGAATAAACAAATAAAAAGACAAAAAATATATCCAATATAATTAATAAATTACATACAAATTTTTTCTGATTTTTTTCTGATTTTTTCAGATTTTTTGAATATTTTTTCAATATTTTCCAATTTTTTTATTTAATTAACTAAATTAAAAACTAATAAACTAAATAAATAAATAATTAAAAAAAAAACTTACTGTTCTCGAAGAAGCGCGTCCGAGAGCGAGAGCGAAGGCAGCGAAAATTAGATCGGAAACCCCTTATATATATAAATGTTAGATCGGAATCCCAGATTCCGATCTAACGTTAGATCGGAATCCAGGACTCCGATCTAACGTTCGGAATCCAGGATTCCGATCTTACGATACTATTTATATTAAACTGATTAAATTGATATTAATTTTATTGGATTATATTATTATAATATTATTTTTTAAAATTTCGGGTTATGTGCATAGGCCCATTTCAATCAGTCCAGCGTAAATTAAAACGCATACAATATCATTACATTGCCATCAAAATTTTGTACAATTAGCATAAATAAATACATCAAAGCTCAAATAATTTTTTGAATAATTCACAAGATGTACCCATAAAAGGACAAACATAGTTAAAAACAATCTTAGAACCATACAAGTTGCAAAAACAAAATTAAACATAAAATCGAAGTTTACATCAAACAGTCTTGTATGATTGAAAAAATAAATAAATAAAAATAAACATAAAATCGAAGTTAGTTGTAAGGCTGTACGGTAGTTCTGTTTGATTGAAAAAATAAATAAATAAAATTAAACCGCTTGGATGATTGACTTTATGATCGCGACAGTTGACAAACTCTGGTGCAGTCATATGTAAAATACGTCAATTTTAAGTATGTACAAACGATTAATTTGATAGAATAAATTTGAGATATTCTAACGCAAAACTGCACAAATTTTTTATATGCCACTATTTATAATAAAAACATATTAATTTAACATTTGCCACTGGGCCTACTTCATTTTCCACCATTTTTTTTAAAAAAATGACGAAAATACTCTCACATGAGAAAATTAAATTTTATTTTACTACAAAATAATAAAAAATTTTGTCACTACTAAAGACAAAAAATTCTAAATTGTTCATTTTAAAGATGAAATATCTTGAAATCATGGTGGGAAATTCAAGAGAATAATGTAGTCATTTCGATCATCTAATGATATAAAATTAATTTTTATTATTTTGAAACAACATAGGAATAATTAGTCATTTTGTAATTACAAATCTCGAATTTCAAACTTCTCTATTGACATATATAACCCAAAATGTCCCATTCTTTAAATATATGTTTTGCTGAAAAGATCCCATACATTGCATTTATAAAAAAAAAATCATTTTTATACATTAAAAATTAAATTAGATTTTTTTTTTATAAAATTAACCATTCATGTAGTTCAACATTATAAGGAAAACACGTATTAATTCTATTAAAAGAATTATTACATTTTAGATTTCATCCATCAACTTTTTCTCCTATCCTCAACAGCTACAGTCAAATTCTAAGAAAAGCGTCTCTTAAACAATTATCAAATAAATATCAAGGTTTACAATATTTGGTTAAAGAAAAAGACTTAAACTAGTGATATTGAAAAAGTCAATGGCTTAATTTTTTTAGGGATGTGAAACATAAATAATGTAATACCAAACGGTAACATGATTAATTTATTGCAAGAAAGAGATTATTCTTTATTTATTACAAAAGAAAAGATTACACATATATAAGAGATTATTTGGTACAAATCATAACACAATAATATGCCAAAGTCAATATAAAAAATGTCGAATAATCCATATAAGATAGACTTCATATATACAGACACTCGAGACGATCGATCGACTGATGTGTCTATATATATGATATTAACAGAATAAAATCATAAATAACTATCGCAGCAGCAATGCTTGATATACTTATAACATCTTTGGCACCCGTTGAGTGATTTGGTTGCGCTCGTGGGCGAGCAGACTTGGTCGCACTTACGGTCGCAATATTCATAATTGCAGTTTGGATTGTTTAAATTACGAGGCTTGCTGCATGCGATTCCAGTCGGCCAGTCCGGATATAAGATCGCTGAACCTGAATAATTGCACACATAGAAAGTAATACCAATTATTAATTCATTATTATTACTATAGAATTTATTAAAACAGAAAAATAATTATTAAAAGGAAAAAAATGTCAGAAAATTGTACAGGGGGAAATTATCAGAAGAGAAAGTATAAGAGACGCCATGAAAACAACTTTCATCTTGTCTTTTTTGAAATTTTTTTCCTTGGTAGATCGATGAAGGTTGACTTTATGTTATTCGGTCAGGATGGCACTGTAATTTATAGGTTTATATAATGACTTTCTTTTTCTAAATAAAGATTTGTAGCCTTAGTTTGAGTGGTCGAATTTTGATTAATTAATAGGTAGTTGCCAAGTCATCATGAAACAAGAACGTTACATTATATTTATTAGTCCATTTAATCCACCAAGAATAGAAATATAAAATAGAAAACACACCCAAGCTAAAATGAACTGAACTAGTGTGTTGATGTAACTGAAACCATTATTTGGTAAACTTTTGTCAAAGTTGTCGAATATTTTGTCAAAACTTTAAAATTTGTGTTGTGGTTTTGTCTTCTACCAATTTGGAATGATTGCCTGTTATATGGTATATACTTTTTTCTGATGTTTTTAATTTTAAAAATTTTGAAAAAAAATAACTAAATCAACAAGCAGTGCCTGTGTCTTATGACATGAAAACCAACAATTGAGAAGTATCCGCGCTTCTGACAGTTTTAAAAATCCATCGGCACAGAGAGAGCAGAGCATTTTTTTTTTTATCATATAATGTATTTTTGTTACTGTGACTCTGCATTTGGTTGTTTACTTTGGCTTTTATGCTCTTTTTTTTATTGCCAAGGTTCTTGTTTGATAAGAATTGCTCAGACAACTAGTCCTACGGGTAGAGGATCCATGAGGAAGAAAAGGCTCTTGGAAAATTGAAGGACTCTCATGCTGCATCCTCGTTGTAGAAAGTTAGTTTGTTGGGTTTGAGCAATTTTTTTTTTTTTTTTTGAGGGTAGGGTAGCCCCTACAACATTTTCATTAAATTAAAGTAAAATTGTGAAAAAGGCAATTAAAACAAAATTTTCAAGCATAAAAAATACCAACAAATAACAGAAACTAGTAGTTCAAATAATTTTTCATGAAAACACACATAGAGATGGAAAAAATTCTCTCTTCTCAAATAATATCAAAAAGGCCGAACCAAGACTTAGGAGGTGGCGAAGTGCTCTTCTTCTTCCTCTTACAAACACTTATGGTCTACAAAAATTAATCAACTTCTACCTTGAATTATGCTATTAATTCAAAAAAAAAGTCTAATCCTTGATTTTCTCCTTTAATTAATTTACTTAATTATGCTATTAATTCAAAAAAAAGTCTAATCCTTGATTTTTCTCCTTTAATTAATTTACTAATTAAGTAGAAAGAGTCAAATTTTCAGATATGAAAATTTTCTTTGGCTCCTAAAATTTCGGCCAAAAAGAGAAGAAGAGAAAAATAGAGGCTGGAAAAATTGATGCCCTAATTCGTAATTAGAGAAGGATATATAGACATTTTTCTACCAATCCTAAATAGGACCCCACCTCTCTGAAGCCCGGCCACAACAAGAACCTAAGAGACAAAATTGTTTTATCACTTTGCCTCTTTAATTGCATTTAAAATTAGGCCCAATTTGATATACTATTACTATATAGCATATTAATTAATATAATTCCTATAATGATATTAATTGTGTTGGAACATAAATAACTATCAACTCTGATGCAAGAAAGGAAACCAACATAATTAACCTATTTCTATTTATTTTTATATTATTTATTTTCAAGTTTTAATTAACATATTTTTATTTATTTTCAAATTTTAATATGTTGACTTAGAAAATGTATTAGGGTTTTGATTATTATGCAACTATATATAGATGATTCAGCTGTAAAGGAAGTAGATATTTTCGGAGAATTAAACTTTATCAATAAAATTGAGAATCCGTGTGATCTCAGAATCAAAATCTCTCTTATTCAAAATTTCTCCATTATCTTTCTCTATTGTTCGTGCATCAACTCCTTAGTAATTGCTAACAGATTAGACGAACATTAATTTAGTTTCATATGATCTCTTAAAATAATTTATCATAACGACGTTTATAATTAATTATTCAACTTATTCTATTTTATGACTCTCCCATACAAATAAACTAAACTTAATGCCATATTGTTTAAGAGTTTCGTACCGTGTGACCCTCGGAGGATTTATGTCATATTGACCATGGAAATAAATTACCGTTAATTTTTCAATAAACATAAGCGGTATCTAGCAACACGTTTTGATTTCTAAAGATAATATAAACATATAATCAAAATTTATATATACAATAACAAAAATGAATATACATAATAAATAAATTAAATAGATATAATAAATAACCGAACAAATATAACAAATAAATTGAACATATATAACAAACAATATGGACTCATACAAAAAATAAAAGTGAACAAATAAATTGAACATGTGTTACAAATAATTGAATTGAAGTAACAAATAAATTGAACATATGTAATAAACATGTTGACTCATACAAAAAACAAAGTGAATATAAATTGAATAAATATAACAAATAAATTGAACATATATATTATATAACAAACAAATTGAACATATATAACAAACAATTAGGACTCGTACAGAAAAATAAAAAATAAAAATAAATTGAACAGATATTACAAATAAAATGAATAGATATAACAAATAAATTAAACAGATGTAACAAACATCTTGGCTCGTAAAAAAAATTAAAATTGAACATAAGTTGAATATATATAAGAAATAAATTGAACAGATATAACAAATAAAATGAACAAACATATAGCAGAAAAAAAAATAAAGAGGTAGAGGATAAATGGGAGGGATGAAAGGGGAGATAGAAGGAGAATAGATGTGGAAGAGGAAGGTAAGACATTGAAGAGAGAAAACAGAGGGATAGGCGTAGAAAAGAAGGAAGGGAGAAACGTGCGGAAACTATCCAAACGTGCTGATGGATGACGCGCGCCTAGATGGTAAGAACTAATTTTCTTTGGGAATTACTTAGAGTAATCAGAGTCTAGCGCAATCACGCAATCAGATAGAGTCGCTCCCCTCGTCTCACATTGCCCTTCTTTTACCATCTCTTCGCTCTGTCTCCTCTCTTCCTCTATTCGATCTCCTCCCAATAACAAAAATAAATCCGATTCAGATCTCAACCACCTCATTCGCTCCTCATGTCCGCCTCTCCTCTCCTCCACCTCGCCTGCGCCTCCGCCTCATCTCAGCCTCTCCTTTCTTCCGCCTCAGCCTCTCCTCTGCTTCGCCTCACCTTTCCTCCGCCTCACCTCAGCATCTACTCTCCTCCGCCTCACCTCCGCCTTCCCTCAATGTTCACCGATCAGATCTGGTTGAAAGAAGAAAGAAGTAGAAATCGAGAAGGATAAGAAGAGAAAAGAGGTTTAGATCTAGTTCTGTTACAACTTGGGAGTAACTAAATTACTATAAAGGATGATATTAATCAGTATAAAGGAGTATCTAATATGTATAAGGGAGTAAATAACATTCATATATGATTCTGCTGTTTTTCGGGAGTAACTAAATTACTATAAGGGAGGAAATTGATTAATATAAGGGAGTAAATAATATATACAACATAGTAAATAATATTCATATATGATTTTGCTGTTATTTGGGAGTAACTAAATAGCCATAAGGGAGTAAATAACTACTATAAAAGGAGTATCTAATATGTATGAGGTAGTAAATGACACTGATTCTACTGTTGTTTGGGAGTAACTAAATAACTATAAGGGAGTAAATAAGTAGTAGTAAGAGAGTATTTAATACAAGTAAGGGAGTAAATAATATTCATATATGATTCTGTCGTTGTTTGGGAGTATCTAAATAGCTATAAGGGAGTAAATAACTAGTATAAAAGGAGTATCTAATATATATAAGGGAGTAAATAACATTCAGAATTGATTCTACTGTTGTTTGGGAATAACTAAATAACTATAAAAGAGTAAACAAGTAGTAATAAGTGAGTTTTTAATATAAGTAAGGTAGTAAATAATATTTAATTTATGATTTTGATAATGGTAGGGCTGGGTGACGGCGACGGCAGGGCTGGGCTGGACTGGGCTGCGCGCCGGCGACGGCAGGGCGCGACGGCTGAGGGCGACAAAGTACGAGAGAGAAGGTCTCTGGAGTGAGAGCGACGGAGAGATGCACGTGAGGTGAGCGTAGGGAAGGCGCTTGAGGTGAGCGGAAAGAAGGCGCGTGAGAACAGATGTGAGTGAGTCGGAGAAGAGCGCCAGACTTTCTATTTTTAGCAGCGCATCCTTTCTATTTTTAGATCTGATTGCGTGATTTGCCTGACGCGTTGATTGCACTTATCAGCTCCGATTTTCTTTCTCTAACTTCTAACAAGCTCTATGTGATTGATATCTAGGGGGCTGTTTGAATTCATTGGAGAATTTGGGAAATTTCATCTTCCTAACATAAATTTATTATAAACAATTCAAACTCTTCACAAATTTACACACTTTCCAATAAATTTATGTCTAGGAATAAGAAATTCTCCAAATTCTCCAACTTCCTGACCGATCCAAACGGCCCCTAGCATCGTCAGTTCATCGCTGGCCATAGAAAATCCGATAAGTCTCTCGCGCAGTCGAAGAAGATTGATTTTTACTAGGTGGCGGAAGGCGGCTTCGCCGCCTTTTAATTTCTAAAAATCTATTATCAAGCCAGAAATAAAAAAGATAAAATTGGTCAATTAAATTACACCTTGCATGTTTTTTTTGCAGACGCTATATAAGTATATCTGATCGTGGCTTTTCATTTTCCTATTCTCATTTGAAATTGTCTACTTTGTTTGCATTTATTATTCTTCAACAATTTTTATTTATAAACCTGTGCCTCTTTCTTATCTATATCCATTGAAACTGAAATAAGATGAAATTTTAAATTAATGTTGTCTACTCGATTTCGTGTAATCAGATGTGAATTTTAAATTAACTTCGTAGAGGCTTCGTGATATCCCTTTAATAGTCAACCACATTTTGTCCTACATCAGGGACATAATAGAACTTTTTTTTATTCTCTCTAACTAAGTTGTTTTTAACAAAGAGAATTGAACATCAAATATTACATTCTTTTTTCATATTGTTCTTACAATGTTATAGTTCAAAACATCCAAATTCTAAATGTCAAGATCTAAAATTTTTAAAAGATTCGAAATTGGAGACAAAAGAATTAGAGAAAAATAGGTGTAAACTTTGAGTGCATATAAACATTTACCAGTTTCAGTGCCCTTGATATAAACAGCAATTGCCGTCACCTTTATGTACCATACAAAATAACAGACAACAGTATTTGACCACATTTACCAGTTAGATAACCCCAGGGAGAGTAAGCACATTGAAGATTGATGTAATAAGCAAGATAGAAACCTTTTCTATGACTAAGCTCGTAGTAATGATCAACTCATTCAATTTGTCAATTAGAATAATTTCCTCCAAAGTTGTCTCAAATATTTTATTTCCTGGACAATAGAAAACGGTAAGGAAAAAGGTTGTCAGATCCAACTATCGCTCAATAATCTGAGGATAAATATAAGAAAAAACCATTTTTCTTTCAAATAAACATTGAAAAGAAATCAAATGACATCTAGTTGTCTTACTACCAATTCAATTTCTATGCTGTTGATGAGCATGTGTGTGATTCTATCAAGTAAACTATTTTTAGCTTAAATTTCACTCATAAGACTCGGTAGACAATAATAGAGAACTTTGATATATTATAAATTATAAGAGAGAAAACATATTTTGACTGCAAATACATTTCGGATTATAATTTAGGCCATAAATCATATCAATAGGAACTCAAGTTCTGTACCTTGGAGAAGAGTATGGAGATGATGGCCAACTGTTCAAGAACCTAAGCGGGTCCGAAGGATCTTCGTAAATCAAAAGTAGAAGGAAGAAAAATCACAAAATTGTAGTAAATTAATCTCTTCTTTATCAAAGTCATACTATATCATTATGATGAGCCACCTGGTTGTAAATTAAGTATGCAATTTTAGGCCATTACTATATCATTATCTAATATTGGTTAGTAAACATTTCCACAATTTCTAACATTTATTTGCAAAATATTCTTACTATTTTGTCAACTATCAATTTGCATTTAAAACAGACACACGGTCCACATGATATTTTACTAGCACCACTCTTTTTTAAATTCTAATCTTTTTTTATAATATATTTTTGTTAAAGCTTGTTTTGAACACATGTTGGTACCCTATTATTTGTACATGTTGGCACACTATTATTTGTACAATTTGCCAATTTACACATTCTCCTAATTATGAAAACAACTAAACCATCTTTAATTCCCTTTGCACATATTTTTTTAATTATTAGTAAATAGTCAGCGCTTATAAGCCGTTTTGTTTGACCAGATCTTAAAGAGTTCGGTTTATGTGCAATTGGCCAATTGCACTTAGTGCTGCTGTAAAATTGAAAGCTGCAACAAATGGAAACATAAGTTATTATTATAAAAAAATGACCGAACCTGGTGCAAGATGTTTTGATGAGTGAGCATAACCCCTCTTGGCATTCCACTTGTACCACTGGTATACATCAGAGTTGATCGAACCTGGTGCAAGATGTTTTGATGAGTGAGCATAACCCCTCTTGGCATTCCACTTGTACCACTGGTATACATCAGAGTTGCCACACATCAGGTTTTATGGGCTCAAATTCTATCTTTTCACCTATTTAAGAGAAAAAACTTATTGTTAATTTAAAAAATGGTTGCAATAGTAATATGGATTTATTAAAAGCATTAAAAAAAAGAAAGAAATCAAGTAATGCAAAAGACAAAAATAGTACCTTCTCCCAAAAACTTTACCAGAAAATAGCATCTCCCTTGCCAAAGTTCTATATTTCATTGTATATATAAAAAGATATATTCGTCATAGCAACACTTTCACTTCCATTTAGTTTGTCACCACAAAGCAAAATTACATATCTAACCTTAACTCTTCGAATAAGTGAATCAGCTAGCCTTTTAATAAATTTTGGATTGTCTACTATAAGACCTACACTGTAATTATAGGAGAAACCATAATAAGTAGACTGATCATGAGTTGGGAATATAACATGTGTGAGAGAGATCAAGGGTAGACTGATCCTGAAATTGTAAATTAAGTTTATAAAATGAGATTTTATTTTTTTTAAAAAGAGCTTCAAAATGATAATTGTTATTGCAATTTGTTTACAATTATGACATGTGAGGGAGGGATTCGAAGCTAGACATTGCTCAAAAGTGCCACCCAGTAAAGAAAATTAAAAAATTAGTCCCCATAAGATAGACAGTAAAACACCATTATTATGTTTTTTGTATGTTCAGCAATTTGGTGTAAATTCAGTAAACCACCATTACTGAATTTAAGGCTTCCAATTGGAGAAGAGGAGGTACCTTGCATGAGGGACTATTGGAGTAGAGAGGAAGGGTTAGGGTTTAGCACATCTCAGAGGCCAATGTGAGACTCAAGATCTTCCGTCGATCTACATGCCATGACAGGCGGGTAGAGGAGGGGCCTGCGGTGTGACGAGGTTGGCGAATCAACTAATAGGAAGCAATAGAAGAAGAGCCATGGCAGAGGAGGAGGGGTAGAGAAGGGGCTTCGGGAGAAGGTGGAGGTGCAAAGGAGGCTGCAGGTGAAGGTGGAGGAGCCGTGGCAGAAGAAGAGGCGATGGATCCAACGATGGTTTGGCAGAAGAAGAGGCGATGAAGAGGAGAAGAGGGCTGCGTGGAGGAGTAGTTGGGATGGGACATCAGATTGAACTTCGAAAAAATTAGACGGCTCAGATTAATCGATCTACGTAATGAAATTGGACGACTCAGATTAATCTCGAGACTAATGCGGCGCCGTGTCCAAACCGAAAAAAAAAACGGGATCCGACACTCACGGGATTTAATTAATACTATAGATATAGATATCTATAGATTTCCTTCATTAGCCGGTTCGTTTTGTTCTCGGGGCTCTTTTTGTCTATCGGGTTTGGATCCGCTAGTATTTCCGGCCATTGCAACTTTCGAGGAGGGGCTCTCCTGCATCGTGATTGAGAGGAGAGAACGGTTCAAGGGTCAGTTTATGTCGCGTCTACTTAGATTGGTGGAGGAACCACCAGCTGGTACAGTGAGGTGGTGAAGATTTGTTACGAGGCTTACAAGCAGACTTTCGCTCAATTAGTACTTTAGTAGGTGGCAAGAGAAAATAAACAATGTCATATAACCATAAGCAAACTCTGTTGAACGTCATTTGAATAAAATTCTCAAAATATATTACTTAGCCAACATTTGTGTCAGTCAAAATTTGTGTGTGTTTTCTTTAAGTCACATTATCTTTACATACCATGCTAATGCCTTTAGTTTGCTTACGGGGCAGTGGTTATCATGATCCTATGTAATTTATTACCACTTTAATTTTATACATTGGTGTCAAACTATACTCATTATCATTATTAATTAAAACAAGAACTGTAAAGGGATGGTTCACAATTAGCATCCAATAACCATCAAGCACTAGAGATTTCAGACTCTAACAAACTCTATTGGACAGTTTACCAGTTACACCTTCCCTTCTTTAGAAATTACATGAGGCTACAGTTTTAGGTCCGTATCCTTACTAATTTTAAAAAAAAAAAATCATATATCTTTCTAAAGAGGACACATGTCTAACAGAGCTGGTTTAGTATATTTACAGAGAGACCACTTTACTTTTATTGTTAACTTTTTGGTTGAATTCTATAATAAAGACAGCAACTATAGTTAAATTTACAAGGAGCAGAAGCAGTAGAATTCATTGTCAGTCAGTAATGAACAGAAAACTTCACTTAAGTCCCTAAGTCTTTCGCAATTATATATCATTTATTATTTTTTAATTTAAATGTAAACTGTACACATGGGGGGATGCCATGGCTTATCATATGGGAATCATCTTTTTACAATGGGTATCTAACTATGCATATTCACAATCCATGCCCAAAGATACTTAATCATATCTGTCCCTACTCAAGTAGGTTACCCAAAGCAACGCTAAGGAGGTTACCACATATTTCAAGCGAGAATGCATGCAATCAGACTTTTAGTTACACTCCTTATGTGCCATGCACAATCAAAGCTTTAACCGATCTTTTAATGTTACTTTCCAGTGTAACTTAATCGAGCTTTTCAATCGTTTTCAGAGGGATTTTAACACATGCGTTCCTATATGAACAGCCATGACCTTACTTCACTATTTTAAGGGACAACATATAAAATGCTAATCCTAATCAACAACAGTATTACAGCCCATAAACTTCAAAGTCAAAGCAAAGAGATTAAATAAAAGATGTAATAAGTCTCAGCAAGTTGAAATAGAGAAAGGGGAATAAAAGCCACATTTCCAGTAATGCTGCATATTCACTAGGCGGTCCCTTTATTTTAAATTAATTTATTTGGATTATGTGCTTGACTAAGTAGGTCATGGCATGTATACTTTGGAGTATACTCAGCCAAAGCACACACTTCTTGATAAGCTCTCTAAAGCTAGGCTAAAGAGGTGTCTTAATCAAGTGCAAATCAGTTTCATTGAAATGTAGCACACACTTCTTGACTAATCAGTTTCATGGCATGTACTATTGAAATGTAGCTGAAGAATGAATTCAGTAAAATCTCTGACTGAACTTTCATGTCCTAGGTGCAATTGAAGTTTAATCCAAATATGGAAGAGAAAAGGGAAAGGATCACACTTCCATAGACAAAGCCATCACTTATTCCATTACATACATGCTCTTTAATTACAACCTTTAAATAAACTTTGTAAACATAAAGAGAAGAATATACTTTTCGAAGAAATCATTGAGTAACAACGATTATTTGAATACACAAAAGATACTTCAATTGGTATTAAGCACTTTTCACATATGATGTTTCATCTTGACCAGAGAAGGAAGAAATGTAACTGAGAAACCTCTCTAGTTGATTTCAAGATTTTTGACTGCCTCCTTCATACGCCGAGAGCTATCAGAGTACAGCCAAGGAAGAAGAATTAGGTGCTTTAAATGAATCTGCACGTGATTCTTTCAAGCGTTATGTTATGCACAATCTTGATTCAGGTATAACTTCATTTATAGCCTTATATCAAATGTTTGATGGAGATCGCCAGGCGCCATGCACCATAAGATATGATCCCATGGTCAACAAAGTCGAAGGAGAGAAAGGAACTAATAACAATCGAAGTATCACATTTTGTATCTCTAGCATGAATCAAGAAAGAAAGCAAACACCAAACGAAGAGCAAATTCATGACATCAACAGATGCTATCAGTACACAAATAAGAAAGAACGAACTTGATCCAATTTAACAAAGAACACACAATTCTCAATCAAAACACCAGATTCAAGTTACAAATATACACCTTGCACCTACCTTCCACTTACTTTTCAATTAAAAGTGCTCAGAGAGCTTGAATTTCCCCTAATTGCTTGCTCTTAGCTTTTGCCTACAACCGCTTGTCAAAATGCTACCTCTCTACCCTTGCTACCTAAGCTAAAAAAATGGGGAATGGATGGATCTGTCTTGGTGCCAAGAGGTTGTGTGCGTGTGTTTAGGAGAGAGCCAATGTGTGTGTCCAGAAAGACCTCCTTCTTCATGTTTTGAGGTATATATAAGCAGTAAAGGCTTAGAGACTTCGGTTAAAAGAGCCTCAAATTGATCTTGGCCATCCATGCTACCTACCCACGGATCGCCACTTGATCCAACTGCGTTCCATGCGTTACGCTGCCAAGATTTCTAGAAGGTCGTCAGGCGGATCCAAGGGAGGCAGTTAGGCCGTTGTAGCGGTTACACAAGTTACAACCCTTTTCTCCTCTCTTCGTTTCTCTTCTTTATTTCTCTTGGCAGGTGTGATCGCTTCACATGCATGGGCCCCATTTGTCAGGTTCATAAGGCACAGAACCTCAGCGACATCTCGATCTCTTCGTTGTGTTCACGGCTCACGGTGCATCATGCAGAGTTTCCACTGTTCAGGTCAAGGTATATCTTATGGAATCGTATCCTCTACCAACCTGCAAAAAGTTGGTAGAGTGCTCACGTCTTGTCTGAATCGTTGGATGAAGATCTAACGGAACTCACAGAGACAGAAAAAAATCGCTCAAATCCACCCTGCCCGTCTGCCCGAGTTCGCATTCCCTCTTAAAAGAAAATTTATAACTCTCTCGAAACTTCGTCTGCTCCGCCCCGCTTCGATTGCCATCGTGAGAGAGAGAGAAAACGAAAGAACCCGAGAGAGAAAATTCTGACTGTTGAGAGAGACTAAACCTGACGGCTTCGCCTGATTTAGTCACAATCCGACGGCTCCGACTGAAATTCGAGAGAGACTAAACCCTAGAAACAAAGAGAATGCGCGACTCTCCGACGGCTGCGCCTAGCCACCTTCGATTTCGTAAAATCGAGTTCTTCTAGGTTCGTTTGTTCACCTTGTGTTATTTTCTTGATAATTTTGTTGAATTTAAATAGTATTTTTCAGTTTTTTGAATTTAGAAATTTCGATTTTGTTTGTTATCTTTTCTTGCTTTTTGTCTGAACTAAAGAAAATTGATTAGTTAATACTAAGGCCTGACTTGTAAAATTTCGTAATTTGACATTTCACCTTGATCATCACAGTGTTCATATCTATCGAGTATTATTGTTTCTTCTTTCTTTTTCTAACTTATGTGAATCAAGTTGCAAGAATTCTGATTTTGAGTAGTTAATTTTATAATTTCAAACCTCTTATAAAGGTATTCTCTCTTCACTACTTTTTGATGTTTCTATCTGAGTACCCCTATAGTATACTTCATTTCTTTAATTAATTTGGATAGATATGCTTGGGTCCATAAAGCTTCCTTAATCCCTACCCGTCTAGGGCCTTTGACATGGCTCACTGCTCTAGGTGCCTGATTCCTTGAGGTGGAAATGGTAGTTGGCTTTCTTTGCTATTTACATTATTTTAATAATGTTATTTTTGTCAAAAAGATATTATTAAGATTAAAAGATGGCACAGCTCAGGTTAACTGATGTATTTCAAATTATGCATATATTCTGTGACCACATGGACATGGACTTGTGTCAAATTTCTTACTAAATATAAATGAATTAAATAAACATGAGGTAATAATATTTGTAATTACCTGCCAATTTTGATATTTGAATTGCAAAGGTAGCATGTACTTCAGGGAAATCGACAGAGTTCTCAGACTGGGAGGCTATTGGGTGCTGTCAGGTCCACCTATAAACCGGAGAATATTCTACAATGCATAACCGGAGAATATTGAGCTATTGCCATTCCCCAAGAAGCTCAACTCTATTCCTCCAAGGATAGCTAGTGGCTTAACACAGGGAGATATGGCAACATAATGGATATGAATGCTGGTATGGGTGGGTTTGCAGCTGCAATCGAGTCCCCTAAGTTGTGGGTCATGGATGTTGTAGAAACAATTTCTGATATATCTACGTTGGGTCTTGGGTGTAATCTTTGAGAGAGGATTGATAGGGATTTATCATGACTGGTATTCTTTTTTTTATTTTTAACTTTGTTTTATACAGTATTTTTTAGCTTGTGATTAGTTTCTGTCTTGTAGACAATTTTTAGTAGAATTTGGAGTTGTAATGGATATTTAGTAGTATGTATTTGCTATGGATAATTAGCTATTTCTTCAATTCACGTGAAGTTTGCTATTTGTTTATACTAGTTTGAATTTGAAGTTTGCTATTTGTAGATAATTTGGAGTTGTGATGAATTTGAAATTTTCTATTTGTAATGGAAATTTAGGCGATGCCTTGCTGCACTTCTGTGTCTTGCCATATTTTTGCCTATAGAAACATTGTGTATATACCAACAAACATACATAGTGCCTACATGCATTGTCTATACCGGCCTTTGAAAAGCATAATCTATTTCCCACTCTCTCAATATGAATTGCTCAGGGGAGCACATTATTATTAAATAAATGTACTTATCACAACATACATTTTAATCCGTTGGTCTGGTGGATCCCATACAACTCAAATCGATGTAATTCAACGACTCACTGGAGTACGTTATTCTTGATCACAACATGTACCGGCCTTAATTTGACAGAATCATTACCATGCTCCATTCTCCAATGTTATCTTCTGACACGCAACTAAGCGGTACACAGTCTCACTACAAATTAAGCACCGTCAGAACTCATAGTTCCTCTTCTCCCTCATGACACAAGATGCGTGAGCACAATCATAGCTCCTCTTCAATGGGCATAGCTTTTTAAAATTTTTAAATATTTTAAAAAACCATCTTGGCTGGACGGTACAGCCAAGCTCCTCGGCTGTAGAGGATATGGATCCCTTCCTAGTTAACCTTGGTTTTTCCTGAAATTTATAGTTCTGGAGCAAGTTAACTCTATTGGATAGGAATTGGTCAGTTCACCCTCTCTCCATTCTCCTTCATTATCCTTTTCTGGAACAGACCCTTAATTGGAACGACATCCTCAACAGCCGATTTGTACCAAACAGGCATGATAAAACTTTTAAAATTTAAAAAATTCAAATATTAAATCCAAACCGTTGAACTTGTTCAATTTTACGGGTGACACATTTTCGTATAATTTTTATAAAAATTAGAGTCAATTTGATACTTGATTAAGTGACTAAAATACGAACGAATTAGAATTAATCAGTGATAATTAACCAGATTCGTTCATTCATTGATCAATTGATCTAGTATCAAATTAACTCAAAAATTTATAAAATTTATATGAAAACGCATCGTCCGTAAAATTGAACAAGATCAACGGTATGGATTCAGCATTTAAATCTTTTAATTTTTAATTTTTAAAAAATGGTATGATTGTTTGGTACAACCGATTATTAGACTGATGAGGATGCTGATCTGCTTTTAATTAATACTATATATTACAATGCTTCTTAACTGTCTAAATAATCGACACTTACACATTTTATTTAATTCTTTTAGGGTGAGTTTGGATTGTTTAAGAATGAAATCAAGATTAGTTATTCGAAATATAAAATATTTTTCCTAAGTGATGAGGAATAAGTTTTTTGGATCTAAAATGTAATATTTAAGTGGAGCAACATCTGAATTAAATTTTTATTTCTATACGGAACGCTTGGATCATGTAAGAATAAAATTAAGATTAGTTATTCGGAGTAAAAAAAATATTATTCCAAAATGATCAAGAATGATCTTTTTGGAATCTAGAGTGTTATTTTTAAGTGGTCCAACATTCGGATTGAATTTTTATTTATAGAGTGTTTGGATCATTTTCTTAATCTAAATTAACAAGTGGTCTCAACCACTTCTTAATCCACATTAAGAAGATGATCCAAACATCTTAGGAATAAACATTTAATCTAGTTGTTGAACCACTTAAAAATAACACTCTAGATTTCAACACAATTATTCCTGATCGTTTAAGAATAATATTTTTTACTCCGAATAAATAATCTTAATTTTATTTTTAGATGATCCAAATGCACACAGTATTAATTTGGATCATCTTCTTAATATGGATTATGAAGTTAATGGGACCACTTTTTAATCCGGATTAAAAAAATGATCCAAATATTCTAAGAATAAAAATTTAATTCGGATGTTGGACCACTTGAAAATAACACTCTAGATCCTAAAAAACTTATTTTTTACCAGGAGTATATGTTTTAATCCGAATAACTAATCTAATTTTATTCTTAGACGATCCAAACCCCCTATATTAATTATGCTAACAAACTAGGGTGTAAATGCTTACAAAAATAAATTTTATTACGACAGGTCGTGCTCAAGGCCTTGGCGCGACAGTGGGGAGGGACGGTTCGCTTGAGTCGCTGATCAATTTGGTGTTCACTGAGGGGAAATACAACGGCAGCACTCTCGCAATATACGGGAGGGTTGTGCTGGGGGTCACCGTAGAGCGACCTGTTATAGGTGGCACAGGCATGCTTAGGATGGCAACTGGATACAGTGTTGCCAAACCTGTCACTGTTTCCGCTACCAAGGCCGTTTATGAATTTAATGTCTATGTCTGGCACAAGAGAATGAAGGATAATTAGGTACTGATCGTTTGTTCAACGTTTTGTAGCGATAGCAGAATATATAACGCAAAAATAATATGCAGCTTTTCTGTTGCAATATTTATTGTATGTAGTTCTAAACTTCTAATATCTTGATGGGTTCCTTTTCTAGTCTATCCAACTTGTTTGGAATAAAAAACTTAGTAGTAGTAGTAGTTGTTGTTGTTGAGTAGTAGTTCTAAACTTCTAATAATGATACTGGACTTGTGCTTATTCTTGTTAATAATTCTTTCTTTTTTCGTCTAGATAGATATGCTTGAGTAATCCCATTATGCTGTCGTGTTTAGAACCGACAAATAGTGATATTTGGTTGCGTAAGTTTCTCAACCAAATTAACTACCAATCTTTCTTTATTCTGGCATTTTGGCCACCGCTTTTGCGGACATCATTTACTAGGTCAAACAGAACAAATATCAAGGTCTTTGAAACATTTCTTTCTTATCTCAAATAATTTATTAAAAAAATATATAAATTTCTTCAATTTTTTTTTTGTTTTTCTTCAAGTAATAATGTTGGAGTTTTTTCTTTTCATTAAAAAAAGAGTAAGCAGGACCATCCTCCATGAAGTGAAATCGGAAAAGAAAGTGAATACAGCTACGAATGTTGATAGAAAAAAAAAAAAAAAAGTGACCTTGACACGTAATATCGTCGGAATCAGCCAAGGTTTAGGATGCTGTGTTAAAAAATTAACGTTAATGAAGACCAAAAAACTTAAAGCAAATTATATTAGAATATTGATGTTCTATTGTGTAGAAAACTAGAAACAAAACAACTTTGAGTCAGTAAAAGTACATCTATTAATTAGTGGCAAAATGTTAGAACTCGCTACATCTTTGATGATCTATCTAAGAAATTATGTATTAAATTCTTTCACGTCCTTGACTCTCAATTGTTAGCAATTAATTACCTAACCCTTATAGTCGACAACAATAATTAATTATATCAATATAAGTAATAGATCTGCTGGCAGCTTTGCACTTGCTCCTTTTTTCAGCTCTCACTCTCTTTGGATCTCACTCTGGAAATAAGTAAAAGATGACACATGGTATTGATTTCAGGTGCACACATATAGGTTGTACAGACACAATGATATTACTATTAACTTTTTACTCTTTCTTTGATCTAATAATACCACGTAGGATGGAATATGTCAACTGTACAATAATTCAAATCAGATACTCTATCAATGCAAAACAATAAATCCCTTATCTGTCATTGTTGCTCTAAAATGTGAAACCTTACTATGCTAATTTAGGCTAGGTCAGAGTTGTGCCATTAAGCTGTAACAAAGATTAGCTTGTTCTGTCATACGTTTATTAGCATTTATTTATTTACCAATGCTCAACCCATTAATCTGTAACAAAGATTCTGATAAGAAAAGCTAAAAACTCACCTCATCCTTGCTTCCCAAAGCAGTGATGAAGTCCTCGCTGTCCTCCCTGCCAAACTTGCTTATGTAATAATCAAAATTTAAAAGTCAAATTTGATTGTATAGACTCAGTTAGTACGCTTGCTAAACGAGAGAGAGAGAGAGTTGCCGAGAGGTGGAGACAGATCGCAGAGAGAAGGTCGGTGAAGGAGTGTGAGAGGGAGGCGTAGTGGCCTCGTGGGCGATAGCCAAGAGAGGAGGAGCGCAGAGAAATATAAAATAGTTTTTTTTTCAGAGTAATTGAAGAAGAGGGCAGTCGGCCAGTCGGGTAGGGTCGTATTATTTTTTTTTTCTCGCGCGTGCCGTTGGATTCTAATCCAATGCTCCAAAATAGGGGTCGGCACTCTCCCAACCTTTTAGAGGTGGGTAGAGGATACGATTCCATATCTTATTAGATTATCGATTATATATGTGATTATTTGTGTTCTGAGTATTGTTGTTTTCTCAAATGCTTTTTTGTCATGCAGAGAAAAGTGCACTGGTAAGGAAGACAAAAATCAATTATTCTCACAAATAACTCAGTAATGCCTTTTATTTTCTTTTTAAAAAAAACATAAGTGGTTTGTGCGGTGGTTAAAGTTGTTGAGATTAACTTTGTTTTATATTTGCCAAATTAGTTGGATGTTGCCTTCTATTTTTTAAATATACTACCAGTGCCAGGCTTGCAAGTTGAAGTTAGGGGGTTTCAAGAGTGCTTTGTTACCGATTTTGCAATTGGTGAATGAGAAAGTCATTTTAAGGGTTATTTACTGCAAGGCCGGTTTTTGAATATAATGCACTATAATGCTAAAATCATCTGAAACATATGAAAATAAAAATAAATCGCGCTCGCGCGATACATAAGCAAGTTTATTAAAAAAAAAAAAAAGATGTACATAAGATGATTTGGTACAATCATAACACATAATATTCCAATTAAAGTTAATATAAAAATGTCAAATGACCAACAGAAGATTGACTTCGTATATACAGACATACTCGAGATATTGATCGATCCACTGATGTGTCTATTTATATATATGATATTAACGAAAGAACATCATAAATATTTTTGGCAGCAGCATTGTGGGATAGAATTAAGACATCTTTGGCACGCGCTGTTTGATTTGGGTAAGTCGCTCTTATAGGGCATACAGAATCGGTCGCACTTACTATCGCAATATTCATATTTGCAGTTTGGCCTCTTGTAATCACGAACTAGGCATACGATACCCGGCCGTAACTGCGCCTTTGTCATCGCTGGACCTGAATAGTTGAATATAAATAATAGCAAAACTAATTAAGTAATTATTATTATAGAACTCGTTGAAAAAAAAGAGATACTATGTAATTGGTTGAGGGGAAAAAAATGTCAGAAAATTGTACATGAGGAAAGCATCAGAAGAGAAAGGATAAGAGACGCAGTGAAAACAACTTTCATCTTGTCTTTTTTTTTTTTTTTTTTTGAAAATTCCCCCTTGGTATCGATGTAAGGTTGACTTAATGTTATTCGGTCAAGATGGCACCGTAATTTATAGGTTTACCTGATATCTTTCTTTTTCTAAATAAAGATTTGTAGCCTTAGTTTGAGTGGTCAAAATTTTGGTTAGGTAATAGGTAGTTGCCAAGTCATCATGAAACAAGAATGTTGCATTATATTTATTGGTCCATTTTATCTACCAAGGATAGAATAGAACAACTTCCACACCTAACCATTGGTTGATAAACTAGCTTATATCCAAGTTAATTGGAAACAGTTGCAGTCAATTTTGGTTTCCTTTTGATTATTCTGGTTTTTTATTGAGTTTCAGATTTAGTTAATACAAGCAATGTTTTGAATTTGGAGGGTACATATTGGTTGGGTCGTTGGTACCGAATGTTTTGCTGATTGAGTTTTTGGCAATGTTTTGAAAACCGGTCTGGACCGGTCTAATAGGAACCGAACCTGATCCGGCCCATTAGACCTCCAAAACTGCTGGTTATTCCCATTGGAATACTACCAAAAAGTATCCGAAAAAATAATGGGATCACCGAGATTCAAACTGTGTATTTGAAGGGAGTATGTTTACTGCATTTTCACTAGACCACAATGTACTATTTCTTTATTTTAGCCCTAGAATATATAATTAGTAGTTATGTAACCTGGTTTTATATATCACGGGTCAAACCGGTAGCTTATCCGGTTCGATGCCGATCCAATTTTAGAAACATTGGTTTTTGGTTGGCACATTTGTTTGGGCTGTCAAACGTGCTAAATATACACGGAAATAACTACTTACATTTATGTTCCGTAGCAAAAGACGTTACACAATCCATTTCCGTTTAACCGTTTAACGTTCCGTATGTATAACGAAAATGAAATTTGTTATGTTTCCGTTCCGTATTTTATTGAACGGAAAAACGTGCATAACGTTAAAACTTTTTTGCCTTCTTTTTAGAGAAGCTACTCAACACAAAGTAGCCAGCATGCTTTATTGATGCTCAAAGTTCATACAAAAGAGATCATTATTTCTAATCTAAGAACATGAAAAAAAAAACGCTAACCAAAACAAAAAGTTTCAAAAACTTAACAAACAATCACTAGTATTTTAAGACAACTAAACTAGAGGGTTGCCAGACAAGCAAAAAAAAAAAAAGGCACGAAAATACTGCTTCTGATCTGACTGACTTCGTTAAAACCTCATATACCAGTGTTACCTCCAGTGATGTTACTGGTACGCCCTCTTGTACCAGTGTTACCTCAAGAATTTTGTTGCCGTTGACCACATAGTTTACAACTCACAAGTTAAATATATAAAAAACAAAATTAAATTAAAGAAAATAATTGCATTTAAAATCTGTTCCATAGCGATCAATACAAATACAACTGACAACAAGTTAAATCCAAGCTCTCAAGTTCAACACATTAACAAATCTAAGCTAGCATAGCAAAACAGATCTCACGGAGGAATAAAAATCAGCCACAAGCTTGTCAATGAGTGGCAAAAATAAAAAATTGAGAAAAACCAACAAAAATCAAAAGAGGAGCAACAACAACAAACTCAGGTCACAACCGGTTGCTGTCAGGACGCGGCTGAGACTTGGTGAAAGAAAGAGTTGTCGGCCACAACTAGCTGCCAGTTGGCACTCTCCATTAAAGCAAGCCAAGCTAGAGAGAAAAAGGGGAGTGCGGTGAAAGGGGGGTTAAGGTAGTGAATTCGAGAGAGGAAGAGGGAAGTGAGGTGGTGAGCGAGAGGAGATAGAGGAGGTGACGTGGTGGGGTCAGTAGTGAACTCGAGAGAGGGAGATGGAGGTGAGGTCTCCTCTTTGCGATCGTGGGACTGGTGCTGGGAGGATAGTGGTCTGCAAGAGAGGATTCTGCAGGAGGACAGTCAGTTGGCTTGGTTGAAATTGTTGGGGTTGGGGAAGGAGGAGCGACAGACAGACCGAAGGTCTAAGTCAAGGGAATTGAAGGAGGCCATTGGAGAGGAGAGGGAGCTCGACAGAGGGAGGCCATCAGAGAGAGTGGTGGGTTCCTTCGGATGGGGTTAGATCGAGATGGAACCGAGGGAGAAGAAAGAAAAAAGAGGAGGCAGCTCTTCTGCACGGCGCGGCGCTAAGGTTCGCAAGGGGCCTCGAGTATATCACCTCGATGAAAGTCTGCAATTCATCTATTCTACACGCGCGAGTCTCCTCTGCAATTGTGGGCTGAAATTGGGCCGACGGAATTAACGTTAGAGAACGAAACAGAAGCGGCTCATTTATAACGTTAGAGAACGAAACAGAAGCGGCTCATTTCGTTTACATTTCGTTCTTACCGACGTAAACTGTTTCGGTTCCGTTTCTGTTCCACAAAGAGAAACGTAAGACAAAATCCCTTCCATTTCCGCTCCATTTCGGACGGAACGGAACGAAAACGTCCGAAACTGAGCGAAATTGACAGCCCTATTTATTTGGGTCTGCTTTCTTGCCAAAACCCATTATCAGATATAGGGTGCTATTTACATTCCTAAAATGTATGAGGTTATCAATCTGTAAACGCTTTTGCATTTTTACACTAAATTTTTCACCCTGTTAATTATGCCAAAGATCCATATCTATACTTCTATACTATACATATTAAAGCACGCATACCAAGAGGTGTAACATGCTAGATCTAGGACGTAAACAGATGTTTCTGCCGTTCGATTGGTTTGATCTGCGGTTAGATATCAATTTCCAACTGAAGCAACACCATTGCTTGGTTTTCCATCTAATATAGAAATAAATTGAATGACATATCTATTTGTATCACTGATAAATTAAGAAACATATTTTATTGTCTAACATTGTTTTGTTTCTTTATTTGTCCACATATGAAGACATCTTATGCCAGTAATAATATCAGACCATATTTGACATATTAGTTGGGCCGTCAGAGGGCCCTATCTTCCGGAAAGTGCGATGAAGAGAAATCTGATTTTGCAAATTGGTTGCACCATTCATCTTCTGATCCCTGCTCTACAATCTCGATTTAATGGTCATTAAAATTTCAATTATGCTCAAATTACGTAAACCATATTTAGTGCCTATTATATGTCCATAAGCTCTTTTCTATTTCCAAATTTTATTTTATTAATTTGTAAAATAACATTGTCAAATATTGTCAACTTAACCATTATAATCGGTTCCTACTATTACAAAGATGAATACAATTTATGCTACTAGCATAAGATGGTCCGGCGTGTTAGAAGGGCGAACCATGTAAAAATAAATTAGTTCAACTATTGTATTACAACAACAATGATGAAGGCTTAAAACCTAGGAATCAAATAAATTTATAGACCTAGAGCTAACCTCACTAGTCTTTTGGAGTACAGCTTTAGGGTCGAACCCAAGGGACGGTACAATTGATTACTGGACTTATCCTTTTTCAAAAGCTAGACAAGAATATTTTTGAAGAGTTTTGATGAATTAAATGTAAAGGTGCAAGTAAAGTATATATTTTTGGTTGTTTTGTCAATTAAAATAAAGTAAACAACTAAAGTAAGGTTTTGGGGTTTTCAAACAGTATAAAAAGCGTCTTAGGGTTCAGGTTTCACCTTGGTTTGGACTCTAGAACACAGAACTTATCACTTTCGTGCATCGAACGGTGTTTTTCAAGCGTTTACTTCTCTGTTCGGTTCGAACAAGGATCTGTTCAATCCGAACAGGAGTCTGTTCAATCCGAACAGGACTCTGTTCAATCCGAACAGGAGTCTGTTCGATCCGAACAGATGGTATAAGTGTGCGATTTTGAACTTTTATGATAGTTTATGCTTTGTGCTAGGGTTTGTTGGTCAAACCTAGATATTCTAAACCTCAGCTGTCGCTTGTTGGACTAGAAACTGGTTTAATCACAACCTAACCTAATTAACTCGATTGGTTCACAACTTTTGGTATAGAATTCAATCAACTTAAACTTGTTTGTTGGAGTTCATAAGGATATCTAGAGGTCTTTTGGACTTGTCTAAAAGTTACACTTTTGATGTCAACTAATCTCCCCTTTCGGATCTACGATTTATCCCAAATACTTTATCTAAATTATCTTGATTAACCTAACTTTAGAACTTAACTAAATGTGGCCATTCATCTAGAAGTTAATTAGACTTAACCAAGCAATTTAAACAAGCAATTAACATAATTCTCAACAAAACAAATCAACAAAACATATCATATCATATCAAGTCAAATCACAACATCCAAACCTAAGTTACTACCTTACCCCTAAGACTACATAAATTTAGCCTAACATAGTACTAAAACACACAACAAATAACATAGAAATAACAAGATACAAGCCCATTGAAAATAGAGAAGAAAACATAGAAGAATAAACCGAATACTCCTTTATGCTTTCGAACTATGATCTCTAGGCAGTGGTGTGTTGCAAGATGGTCACCAAACTCGTCTCCTTGCTGCCGTCGCTCCAAAGAACCAAGCTTTGATGATCTCCAATGGTGGAAGAGAGAAAAACGCCTATGGAAAGTGGAATTTTGTGGTATGGAAGGTTGTCTGCCCTTTCCTTAGGCTTAGGGGAGCTTATATAGCAATTTTCAGGTGCTTGGGAGGTTGCCTGGTCGTCAAGGCAAGAAAATATGCCAAAATACGAGTTTCCATGTTGAAAATACTTCCAAATATGATTTTTCGGCAGTCTGGTCGGATTGAACAGGGTTCTGTTCGGTCCGAACAGGGGTCTGTTCGGGTCGGACAAGCCTCTGTTCGGGTCGACCAGGGGTCTGTTCGGGTCGGACAAGCCTCTGTTCGGGTCGACCAGGGGTCTGTTCGGGTCTGACAGGGTTCTGTTCGGATCGGACAAGCCTCTGTTCGGGTCGACCAGGGGTCTGTTCGGGTCGGACAAGCCTCTGTTCGGGTCGACCAGGGGTCTGTTCGACCTGACCAGAGATCTAGTATTTCGGCCATAATTCCTCCATCCGGACTCCGATTGAGGCGATTCAAAAACCGTTGGAAAGCTTAGGATGAGCTCTACAATGCTAATGATTCTATTTGACCAATTGCTTCTCTTAATTTCTCATTAGCCCCAAGCATGAGTCATTTGGTCCAAACGGTGGTTTGAAAAGTGCCTTCAAGTGCTAGGAATGAGTCGTCTAGCGTATGCCAAGTGCCGGAAATCTTCAAATAGCTCAAATATCACCAGAAAATCATCAAAGTCCTGTAAAATGAGAGAAGAAACGACGGTAGAGCCAATTCCTTGGAAATCATAGCAATGTATTGAATAATTCAATGGTTTGAGTGTTATTTGAGTGCCAAGTACGGTCCAAATGTCTACAAATAGTAACGATATCAAATCCCCCCAAACTTAAACTTTGCTTGTCCTCAAGCAACGCCCTAAGTTCAGAATTTTGGACTGTACTTAAACCTTAAACATCAAGTTGTATCTCAAACCAAGAAATGTAGTGAAATCAATTGCTATGCCTAAAATTTCTCACACCTTCATCAAATGAGTCAAACAAAAATCAAAATCAAAAACCAAGTTAAGTGTTCACAACTTAATTAATGCAACTCTTGGCCCTAAATGAAGTCCTTTCCAAAAAAATTAGAACTCTAGCTTCCCTTTGATATTTCAAAAGCGATCTCAATTTCAATTACCCGTTCCTTTTCACATTCCACAAAAATTTGTAAAGGCCTTTATCAACTTCAAAAATTTTATAATGAACTTTTCTCAAAAGCAATTTTAATTTTTCACCAATGTTTTTTATTTCATTTTCGTGCAAGTCGAGCCGTGGGGCTTTACACCCTAGAGGATAATGCGGTATCATTGGCCTTAAGTTTGCTACTAGCACATGTCGCGCTAGGGAGGTTAGACGGGTGTTGCTCGACTATGGCCACGGTACACTTGGGCCATAATACTCAACAACTCCTTTACCAATGCTTTCGCACCGGGTCCGGTAGAATTAAGCATGAGTTGTCCAATTATTTCTCGGTTTCTTTGAGTTGTAATTCCTAACAGTTCATACCTAACCCAATACCCTCCAATTTGTGGCTAAGTTGGTGGAAAAAGGCCTCAGTGCGTCCTCGTTTTCACAGCTATTTTGATTTATTGTCCCATTATTTTTGCTTGTTGGTGATTCAAGCGATTAAAAAGCAATTTCAACAAGGCAAAGTTCATCTTTCAATTTTCAAAGTCGATAAATTTCTTTTCAAAAGTTTGTCAAATACGAATCAGTTCACTCGGCAAAAATTTGTGAGAATCGACTAAGATTGTCATAACAATTCTAAGCATCCAACACTCAAGTTCAAATCTTAAAGAAAATACTTCAATTGTGGTCCATTGGTGCAAGATCAAGTGTGATATCAAAACATTCTAGGGTCATTTGAGAAAATTTTTGTTTGACTCAAAAACAAGTTTAAGCAGTGTGAAATTTAACGTTTAAAATTCAAATCGAGAGAGAATAGGCAAACCAACTTATTTCCAAGCCAAAATCATACCAATCTATGCAATTTCCATGTTCTGGTCGGATTGACCAGGTGTCTGTTCGATCCGACCAAGGAGAAAGTTAAAAACAGAAGTTTCCAAGGCTTTGGTCGGATTGACCAGAAGTCCGTTCGAGCTGACCAGAGAAGCAAAAAGTTCGAAAAAATGCAAAAATTTACCAAAATTCACCAAAAGTTCGATTTTTCTCCTATTCCCTCCCCCCAAACTTAGATCAAGCATTGTCCTCAATGCATGCAATCGAATAAAAAAAGTAAATAGGAGGGAAAAGAGAACTTAGACAATTTTTGCTTTCCATATGTTGATTTGCTTCTAGTTTGTTCTCTCGTTGTCCAAGACGGCTCTATCATTTTTTCTAGATCTTTTGATGCAATCCGTATGAGGTCGATCGGGGTTAGTTGGTTCACGTAACCCATGGTGCTCTAGCACGAATCGCATCTTCTTTCGTTTGTTCCTCAAAATTTCCCTACAAACAAACAAACACAAACATCAAATTCTATTTTTGTTATTTTCTGTTTTTATATTTTTTGTGATTTTCTATTCTTTTTGATTAAAATAAAAGAGAGAAGAGTTGAGAAATCCTTGGGTTGCCTCCCAAGAAGCGCTAGTTTTAGGTCACAAGCTTGACCACCTCTCATGTTCATCTTATCTTCGCTTTACGCCCATTTAACGCATCATAATTCACCCAAAAGTACTTGAGAAAGACTCTTGAAATATGCTTGAAATTTTCTAGTTTTGATGTCATCTTCCTTCGCTCGATTTTGATGTGATACTTGATTTGTGGTTTGTCGTCTTTCATCACATCATGATTATTCAAGCATTTTTCAAGTTGAGAGCTCAAGTCGATTTTGGTGATCTTTTCATTTGTCATGTCGGATGCCTCGACTTGGAGAGATATACTACCATCTTCTTTCTTCTCAGTTTCATCGATAATAGAAGCTATTGGAGGATCCTTCAATTCCAACTCATTAGATTTGTCAATATATGTTAATCTAAGTGCAATGAAAATTGGAAAGATATTGGGTGGAGGTGCTACAATCTTTGGTTCTTCAATTTTCTCTTGTTGTTTATTTATTTCAAATTGTGTGTCATCATCACGGTCGGTCTCAAAACAAATCGCAATTTCTTTCAAAGAACTAAAACTTTCTAATTTCTCATTACTTTGCAACGTCATTGTATCATTTTGTTCAACTTGTGATCTATATGAGGAACAAGTTTCTTGAAAAATTGTAGTCTCAAATATCTTTTCTTGTTGTGTGTCAATAACTTTGAACTTAGATGATAGAGAATTCAATTTTTCAAGAAGTTCCTCATTTTGTTTCCTTTGGTTATCAATGAAATCTTTATACATTAGTTTATCATTTGACGTTTGTGAAAGTAATTGAGGATTAGAAGTTTTGGCCATGAAATTCGATCTAGATTCATCTTGAGACATTGAACATGAATTATAACAAGAAAAACAAGAGTTATTTGTCAAACCAGAATTGTATGCATTATGTACGGGTTTTGCATCATGATGTCCTTCCCCACATGCTTTCCTTATAGTGTTGTTCACCACATTGAGTTGATACTTGATTCGATCCATAGAAGAGATAGACTTCTCCATGTTGCGTGGTGTATGGTCCATGTAGTGGGCATATGGGTCTTGGTGCTTGCTCCATGCTGCTCCGCTTGCTTTTCTTATGGTGTTGTTGACAACATCGAGTTGGTGGTACATTTGTTGCACGCATGCATCCTTTCGATTTTCACTCCATCCTCCATCGCATGCTTTCCTTATGTGGTTGTTCACAACATCGAGTTGGTAATACAAGCGACGCCTCCAATTGTCCTCTTTTTCACGGTCCTGAAAAGAATAAAACATGGTGATACAAGTGAAACTTTTTGTTCTTTTTTTTAAATAATAATAATAAATAAATAAAAGATACAATATCTAGTCTCTCGCTACTAAAATAAATTCTAATATCAACACCGTCCCCGGCAACGGCGCCAATTTGATGAATGGCTTAAAACCTAGGAATCAAATAAATTTATAGACCTAGAGCTAACATCACTAGTCTTTTGGAGTACAGCTTTAGGGTCGAACCCAAGGGACGGTACAATTGATTACTGGACTTATCCTTTTTCAAAAGCTAGACAAGAATATTTTTGAAGAGTTTTGATGAATTAAATGTAAAGGTGCAAGTAAAGTATATATTTTTGGTTGTTTTGTCAATTAAAATAAAGTAAACAACTAAAGTAAGGTTTTGGGGTTTTCAAACAGTATAAAAAGCGTCTTAGGGTTCAGGTTTCACCTTGGTTTGGACTCTAGAACACAGAACTTATCACTTTCGTGCATCGAACGGTGTTTTTCAAGCGTTTACTTCTCTGTTCGGTTCGAACAAGGATCTGTTCAATCCGAACAGGAGTCTGTTCAATCCGAACAGGACTCTGTTCAATCCGAACAGGAGTCTGTTCGATCCGAACAGATGGTATAAGTGTGCGATTTTGAACTTTTATGATAGTTTATGCTTTGTGCTAGGGTTTGTTGGTCAAACCTAGATATTCTAAACCTCAGCTGTCGCTTGTTGGACTAGAAACTGGTTTAATCACAACCTAACCTAATTAACTCGATTGGTTCACAACTTTTGGTATAGAATTCAATCAACTTAAACTTGTTTGTTGGAGTTCATAAGGATATCTAGAGGTCTTTTGGACTTGTCTAAAAGTTACACTTTTGATGTCAACTAATCTCCCCTTTCGGATCTACGATTTATCCCAAATACTTTATCTAAATTATCTTGATTAACCTAACTTTAGAACTTAACTAAATGTGGTCATTCATCTAGAAGTTAATTAGACTTAACCAAGCAATTTAAACAAGCAATTAACATAATTCTCAACAAAACAAATCAACAAAACATATCATATCATATCAAGTCAAATCACAACATCCAAACCTAAGTTACTACCTTACCCCTAAGACTACATAAATTTAGCCTAACATAGTACTAAAACACACAACAAATAACATAGAAATAACAAGATACAAGCCCATTGAAAATAGAGAAGAAAACATAGAAGAATAAACCGAATACTCCTTTATGCTTTCGAACTATGATCTCTAGGCAGTGGTGTGTTGCAAGATGGTCACCAAACTCGTCTCCTTGCTGCCGTCGCTCCAAAGAACCAAGCTTTGATGATCTCCAATGGTGGAAGAGAGAAAAACGCCTATGGAAAGTGGAATTTTGTGGTATGGAAGGTTGTCTGCCCTTTCCTTAGGCTTAGGGGAGCTTATATAGCAATTTTTAGGTGCTTGGGAGGTTGCCTGGTCGTCAAGGCAAGAAAATATGCCAAAATACGAGTTTCCATGTTGAAAATACTTCCAAATATGATTTTTCGGCAGTCTGGTCGGATTGAACAGGGTTCTGTTCGGTCCGAACAGGGGTCTGTTCGGGTCGGACAAGCCTCTGTTCGGGTCGACCAGGGGTCTGTTCGGGTCGGACAAGCCTCTGTTCGGGTCGACCAGGGGTCTGTTCGGGTCTGACAGGGTTCTGTTCGGATCGGACAAGCCTCTGTTCTGGTCGACCAGGGGTCTGTTCGGGTCGGACAAGCCTCTGTTCGGGTCGACCAGGGGTCTGTTCGACCTGACCAGAGAGCTAGTATTTCGGCCATAATTCCTCCATCCGGACTCCGATTGAGGCGATTCAAAAACCGTTGGAAAGCTTAGGATGAGCTCTACAATGCTAATGATTCTATTTGACCAATTGCTTCTCTTAATTTCTCATTAGCCCCAAGCATGAGTCATTTGGTCCAAACGGTGGTTTGAAAAGTGCCTTCAAGTGCTAGGAATGAGTCGTCTAGCGTATGCCAAGTGCCGGAAATCTTCAAATAGCTCAAATATCACCAGAAAATCATCAAAGTCCTGTAAAATGAGAGAAGAAACGACGGTAGAGCCAATTCCTTGGAAATCATAGCAATGTATTGAATAATTCAATGGTTTGAGTGTTATTTGAGTGCCAAGTACGGTCCAAATGTCTACAAATAGTGACGATATCAAACAACAACAACTACTACTACTACTAAGCCTTTTGTCCCAAATTAGTTCAACTATTGTATTATTGATAAATTTTTACTGCCGAATAAATATTAATTAATTACGAAATTAATAATTGATTGCATAGTTTAATGTATGTACAAATTGAATTTTATGTTTTAAGGTGCATTAAAATGTGTGTCGGCGGCTGAAGCTAAATAGATGATTTGCCGCGGAGCGCTCTTTTATGTCCTTCTCATTCACATCGTATATATATAGACCATATCAAAAAGTATTTCATTGGTCTTTGAGATATCTATATGATACATACAGTAGATAATGAGAAAGAGAAATGTACAAGGGCGGCAGTCGTATAGCACAGGAAAATTTGATATATTTATTTTGGACAATACAACTTATGCAAGTTCCATCAAGCGTTTTTAATTTCTATGTAAACAATGTCGCTATTAGAATATTTGTCCACAAAATAAAATTTTCATTATGGCCTTTTTTTCCCGCTTCCTTTTTGGGCCGTTGCTTTTTTCACGGCCGAGATTAGCAAGCCACGCTAAAAATTAGTAAATGACTCGCTGATATATACCATCCGGTACAAAGCATCCAAGCATCCAACGGGCCAGGGAGTCATAAATGAACTTAGAAATCCAGATTTCCGCATGCTGATGCTAGCAAAAAAAATTTTTTGACAAATTTCCGAAAATATTTTGTGCTGACATCATCAAATACACTGATTTTAGGGTTCAGTTAAATGTTCTAAGGGATGAATTAAAATGTGTAAGTGTTCAGTTAGATGGAACAATAATTTAGATTTTTAGTTTTTGGGTTTAGCTAAACACCTTAAGGGATTATTTAAAATAGTGTATGTGTTCAGTTAGATGCACCAATAATTTAGAATTTTAGTTTTTTTGTTCAGTTAAATACTTTTAGGGATGAAGTTAAAGTGTCTATGTGTTAAGTTAGTTGTAGCAGAAATTTGATTTTGTAGTTTTTTTGTGTTCAGTTTAATACGTTAAGTGATGATTTAAATTGAGCTACGTGCTCAGTTAGATACATCGATAATTTGACGGTTTAGTTCTGATATGACGTAAATATGCACACTTACAACAACAAAACAAACACTTACAGCAATAAAACGAAGAGACACAAATATTAATTTAAAAAAGAAACAACATAAATAGATTGAACAAACAAATCAAACATTTACAACAACAAAGCGAACATTTACAACAATAAACTGACCACATATATATAACTTTCAAAAAAAATAATGATCATATTCAACATACAAATTGAACACTTATAACAACATATTTAACATATGCAATAAACAAAGTGAACAGATTCACTCTTTAACTCCTTAATCAGTGATCAACAATTGCAAATACAAAATCTCCAACAACACCGCATGACTTCTCAATTCTTCTTAATCTGAACAATCTAAATCAGTACTAAACAAGTCGAGATGTTCTTATTGCCTCTCAACAAAAAAGTTGGAAATTAATCTAAATTTCAACAAAAAGGACATAATATACTCATTAATAGTTGGAAATTAGTGAAATTAAATCAATAACTAAATTGTGACATGAATAAGATGTTCCTAAACATCTTGCATGTAAAATAAGTTTGGTACCTGCCACCAAATTAAAACAAATCGTGCCATAAACAAGCATGCACAAGCTTATATGAAAAATTCAGAATATACAATGGAAGCTAAAACACAACGAGCATTGACGTAAGCAAAAGAGCAAACACCTGGTGGATATTGGTGTATCCAAACTGTCGATGAGAAGAGGAACGACTTTCTCGAGATAATGTTTCTTGAGGCGGTGAATCTGCTCCTTCTCCACCGGGTCGATCAAGACTATTCTTGTCAGCGACTTAATCAGAGTCGGAGGAGGAGACTACCGTTGTCAACTGAGGTCTGGTGGTTATGCGGAGAAGGAGTACCTAACGTCGCAAAGAAGAGTTTGGAAGGAGGAAATGCACCGAGTGTATGGAGTTGGTTGGTGGAGCAGAGGTAGCCATGGTTGTACCTCTAGAGTGAGGTGAACTGGTGAAGCGGCCGAGACGACAAGCAGTGGAAAGATTCGAAACCCTAGATCGACGAGACGCAATGGGTGTTGGGATCAGAAATTGAAAATACGGCTACGGCCACTTGCTGGGCCTATAAAAATCTGTTTGGAGCCCTGTGGATGCTTGAATGTTTATTCACTATATCCCGTAGGCTAAGGAGCAAAAGGAGGAATCCGCCCGAAGAGGGGCTCGCGTCTGATTAGCTAGTTGGTGAGGCAATAGCTTACCAAGGCGATGATCAGTAGCTGGTCCGAGAGGATGATCAGCCACACTGGGACTGAGACACGGCCCAGACTCCTACGGGAGGCAGCAGTGAGGAATTTTCCGCAATGGGCGAAAGCCTGACGGCTGGAATCCGACCTACTATTAATGTGGGTATTTCTGTTTCCAGAGTAGAATCTGCAGCTCAAATTAAAGCTATGAAACAGGTAGCTGGAAAATTAAAATTGGACCTAGTCCAATTCATATATAGTAATTACCGAAATTCTCTCGTCTCTTACCCGTGTATCCCCTCTCCTACTCTCACTCTCTTCTGGCCTTCCACTCAAAATTAAAAGCACCACAAAGACACTTCACTATGATGCCACCATACCACTCAAAATTATAATTGTAGGACAATTCTGTGCCAATGGGAATGTCTTTTTTTGCAAATATGCCAACTCGAATCTCCCCAAGAACATTCCACTTTTTTGTCTCGCAATTCGGTTGGCTACACTTTGTCACAAGAATTGAAAGTTTTACAAAGGAATATGAAGATCTCTTTTAGATGAGTGAATATATATCACACATCTAGAAAATGTGTCAGCCTCTCTCTCCCTCTCTTAACTCTTGATTAAGTCACTTCTGGACTTCAATACTTCACTCTATATCAACCTCTCTCTTGCAAGTTTTCGCAGTCTTGTTAAGTTAAATTGGCATGTTTGAATATGGTGTGTACTGTGTGGACACTGGACAGTCTTTAAGAATTAATTTAATCTCAATATTGACCTCTCTATTCAGAAGACTCAAAGCTTGTGGCTCAGTAAATAAGATTGAAAAGTGCCCTCGCTACAGAGAATCGAGAATAGCTGTAGAGAATTAAGAACAACAGAAAGATAGACAAGTTCTAATTGCATTGAGAGAGGAAATGCATGTGATTGATTTAACCTTCTCTTCTTTGTACTAGTTTTTCCTTACCAATTTCAATTGAAAGTGTTCTGTTTAAACTCTATTTTTGGATATTTTTATTTCACTTAATTTGATTTTTTTTTATTGATTTATTGTTGCATATTCTCTTGCTACAGGGATTTGCAAAAACTTTATTGAAAGATGACGATTCATATTGGTGTATGAGCGTTAGACTTCCATAGATGCGCACCTAAAAGAAATAAGCCAATCTCACTGGTGTTTTCATTGCTTTGTTGTCTAGTTTTGCTACATTAATCCAATTATATATCATAGTTATCATGAGACGGGAAAATTCAAAATCAAAATTTCTAGTATTTGATGTCCTAATGGCAAGTCTGTCTTACTTTTTCCAACACCCCCCTCCATACCACTCTAGACCAATAAATTAAGTCTAAAAACAACTAATTAACTAGTTTTATAGATAATTCATAGGAAAAAAAACATAATATTATGTGAGTTTTCTAAAGAAAGTTGTGAATCCATACTTTGTGGATAGTGTCTAATTTGAGATTATACTCACTTAAGTGAAATGTTATGCTTAGTGATTTTTGTCCTATTATAGAAAAAAAAATTATGAGAAAGTCATGCTAAACTTTCAATATAAAATTTTTCTTTGTTTTAAGAGAGATTTTTGAGTGGGCTAAATGGTATCCTTTAACCTTAACTTGATTTCCTTCATAATATAATAATTGAACTTGACAGTGTAAATCTAGAGTTGTCCTCTTTAACAAATTATTTAATCAATTATGTCTTTTGAGTATTTATTATTGTAAGTTATAATTATTTTTTATTGTTAATTTTTTTGTTGTAGCTATGTTTGTTATTTTTGTATCGTCATTTATTGCATATCTGATAAGCAAAGTACAAATGACCAATCAAACGTAGGGCATAAAAAAAATAAATGTTGAATTGGAATATACAAATCATGGTTAGCAGTTTAGCACGGTCCCAGTTGCTCTGCTACTCGAGGAGAAAAGATTGTCAGGGATAGAATTAAGCATGGGCATATTTGATGAGGAGCTTCAACTGTTGAAGTAGATGATGGAAGACATAGAAAATTGTGAAATCTTAGCTATTTGCACCCCGACTACCGAATTGGCAATCATGACGTCCGCTTGGGCGGACCGCGCCATGAGTGACAATCGGCGTGAAGGGGATAGAGAGAAGGAGGGCGATTTAACTTATTCGATTTAGTTTGGGACAAACAATTCATATGACACTTTGTTTGGTGGTCGTGTAAGCATACACCCATACCTAACCTAACAAAATAATCATATAAGCATCTCATAGTTGTGGGTTTGTATGGCTCCCGCTTGCATTAGTTTCGCCACATCGTCCATGGAGCAAAACTAATCTATTTCTTGCCCTCCCACTAAATTCTATAAGGATCTAAATCCTATATAAAATAAAGGTGCAAAATACATGTGAAAACATCCTATTCCCATCCTAACCTTAGGGGCATGCAAGCCTCACAAGTTACATCAAAAATTAATCAACAAATTAATTAATTAATGGCACCAAAGGCCGCATTACAAACATTCACACATGCATTCATTACAACCACAAGGCATTGAGTCTTGAGCCATACTAAACCCACTATCCACCTACAAAACAAAGTTAGCACATACAAGAACTTTGTTTCCAATTAACGATTTTCAAGCATCTTTGCGTATCGTTTGCCATAAGTAAATTCCGTGTACAAATCCTCAATTTTAAACAACAAAACTTGTTTAAATTCATTTAGAAAGTTCTTTCAACATCCCATAACAGAAAGGAGATCAAACAAGGAGTTTTCTAATTAATTTCAACTAGTTTGAATATTTAGAAAAACAGTAATTTATTAAAAACGTAACTAATGGAATCCAATAAAAGCAAAGGTTTTAGGTCTCCAAAAATTCTCAAATAAATTACTTAAGCTCCTTATCATAGTTGTGATTACCAGTAAAAATTTCAAGAAGAGATCTTACACCATCTGGGAGAATCAAAAATGACAAATCTCTTACAAGTGCACGAAACACCGTTATGAGATTTTCAGATTATCCTCTCAACCATTTGGTCTGTAAGACCACCTTCTAAACAGTTTTTATATATACAATATACATAGAAAAACTTGCTTAATCTATAGCCTAACTATTCATGAAAAGAAAACCACCAAGTTTAGTTCAAAAAGTTCGAGTTACTAACTAAACAACCAACAAATTCTGTACTGGAACAGACTGTCGATCGAAAAGTTCTAGCCTAGTTGAAGGTCCAAATCTCCACGAAAAATTATGAAATTAATTTTTCTGGAATCCTAACTCAAAATAGAACAACTCCATTTAAACAGAATTTTTAAAGGAGTTCTCAGTTGGTACAGTTTATTAGAACAATCGATTTGCTCAACAAACTGGATCTGACAAGTTCTTCCTTTTCATACTTGAAAACCCACAAATTAATCTGAGCCATGCAACAAAATTTACATGCTCAGAAAGAGCTTCAAGTCCTCTTTAAATCTAGCCATAGAACACTGGTACTTATATTCAAAATATAAATCTTTCAAGCCATTCAAACAGGACAGTGCAAGCAGAAACTGGTTCTGCGCACTGTCGCCATTTTATTCACAGTAAATCCATACTAATTCAGAAAAATGTGAATCTAACGCCAAAAGAATCACAATCCACAGATCTACAACTTTCATGTAGATGGAAAAAACTTCCAGAGAACTTATCAAGGCGAAAAACGCGAAACAACACAGAAAATACCATTTCCAGACAGCAAACAAACGCATCATCTCTACTAATCCGTTAATTAGCCAATTTCTCTTAATTAAGTGTCAAAATAGCTTAAGTACGACCATGTGCTCTGATACCACTGTTAGTTGAGTGCATAATTTTCATTTTATGATTAAATACTACTAATTATCCATAAACAATCATGCACAAACACGGATCTTGCACTAAGCCATTCACACAAGAGAGAAAGGTTCAAGGTATACCTCTCTTGATGTAGTAATCAAGAGGCTCGAACCGGCTAGGTTGTAGGTGGTTGTGCTCTCGTCTAGCTCCCGCCTCCTTGTCGAATCACCTCGAGTCCACTTGGTATTAACCAAATCCTCTACAAGTTATGCTAGTAACTTGGAGGAAATGCCTAATCCCTAGCTTTCCCAATCTTCTAGCAAATGAACTAATTGATTTGAGGAAGAGAGGGGGCTCAACACATGAGCTAATGGAGAGGGAGAGAAGGGAGGCGCCGGCCACAAAGAGGGGGGGGGCGGCTAGGGTTTGTGGGAGAGAGAGAGAGGGGGATTTGCTACCATATACCCCTTTATATAGAGCTCAAACCCTACCTACCTCTCAACACCTATTTACAACTTTGTCATCCCACCTACCACCATGCTATGGCCGGCCACATTATGGGCCCTTCATGGGCTATGTGCATTGCCTCTTGGGTCCACTTAATCAACTATTAAATGGCCCTTCTTGTTGCTCCCAATTTGACTCCCTATTGGGCCTTTAATTAACTATTTAATTAAAGCCCTATTAAATGCATATGTGTTGAAATAAATAATTATTAACTTAATAATAATTATTTAGGGATTAGATAATGCATTAATTTATTTCTATATGATCCTTTTGATTTAATTAATTATACCGGTCTACAACGCTATTTAATTAATTAATCAACTCATCATATTTTGCAATACCAATTATTGCAAATAAATAAATAATGCAAGCATGGTTAAAACACCAATTCTGTGTGACCCTTTGAGGATTTATGCTACGTTGGACATGGAGTTAAATCGCTATTTAAATCCAATAATCATAAGCGGTATCTAGCAACACGTTATGATTCCCAATTCGCATAAATAGTGTACAGCTACAATATTTCAATCCTGCATAAGAGAATAAAAGTATATCTCTATTTTGATTCCTATGCCTCACGATATCATCGTATAATCCAAGATAGGAATGTGTCATTCTTGCAGATTATACGTTTCTTGATCTAGAGATAATTGTATCAGTTGCCAGCAAACAATCTATCTCCATCAAGGGGCCCAAACAGATATCGTCACTCACTAAGTGAATTAATGAGGGACATACGGTTTTCTTGACTATTTAACTTTTCCCCGCACAATTCAAGAGAACATAAATAACGTCCGTATAGCAGCCCTTATCGGGAATCAGCGGTAGACGATATTTATTGAACCTATCCTCATGTGGAAAAGATAAATATCTCAAACTTAGAATCAAAATCATAACGAAATAAATAATGACACCAAAACACAATCCATATATTTATTTCGTTGGGTCATGTCCTGTACTATGTTCAATTAACATAAACATATGCAATTAAGTTGGTTACTCTTAACCTTTGATTTATAGAACTTAATCAACACTTAACTTGCATACTAATCTTATTGATAATTAATGTTCCTTGTTAATTATCAAGATTATGGACGCTTTAGATTTATTGTTGTCATTTACTACTAAATGAATCACAGTGATCTATAATTCAGATCCTCAACCTGAATGAACTGTCAACACATAAATCAAGGAACAAATGATATAAAATCATCCATAACATAAAACCATAGAAGTAGCCAAAAAGATTGGCTTCTAGGACATATCTCTAACAATCTCCCACTTGGCCTAGAGTCAATCAACAGTGACTTCTAGCCAGTGTATAGTACTCAATGTAATATCCAAATATACATATCTCATACTAACGCCTGAATAAAAGATACAACTCAAAGCCAATCAGGCATACGCCTAATCCCCATGGATGCAACATGCAACTCATGCGCGGCTCGAGACAAAGGCTTTGTCAGAGGGTCCGCTGTGTTCGCGGCACCGTCCACCTTCTTGACCTTGACCCATCCGTCATTGACCAACTGACGGATGAGATGGAATCGTCGTAGAATGTGCCTAGTCTTCTGGTGAGACCTAGGCTCCTTGGACTGAGCTATGGCTCCCGTATTGTCGCAGTAGATATCCACTGGACCCGAGATGCTTGGAACCACCTCTAGCTCGGTCAAGAACTCCTTGATCCATACGGCCTCTTTTGCTGCTTCACCAGCCGCTAAGTATTCCGCTTCGGTGACGGAATCGGCCGTAGTATCTTGCTTGGAACTCTTCCAACTTACGGCACCACCATTAAGCAGAAATACAAAGCCGGACTGTGATTTGGAGTCATCTCGATCGGTTTGGAAACTAGCATCGGTGTAACCAGTTACAACGAGCTCTTGGTCTCCACCGTAAACGAGAATGCTCTCCTTGGTTCTCTTGAGATACTTGAGGATATTCTTGACTGCGGTCCAATGTGCCATGCCCGGGTTGGCTTGGTATCGACTAGTCACGCTAATCGGATGTGCCACATCGGGGCGAGTGCATAGCATGGCATACATAATCGATCCGACTACAGATGGATACTTGAATCGCTTCATGTACTCCCGATCTGTCTCCGTTGTCGGACCTTGAGTCTTGCTCAAGTAAATGCCATGTGACATAGGCAAGAATCCCTTCTTGGAATTCGCCATGTTGTGTTTTTGCAACACCTTGTCAATGTATGCATCTTGGCTCAAACCTAACATCCTCTTTGATCTATCTCTATAGATCTTGATTCCTAGGATGTAGGCGGCCTCGCCCAAGTCTTTCATTGAGAACACTTTCTTCAATGAATCCTTGACTGCATTCAATTCGGGAATATCATTCCCGATCAAGAGTATATCGTCAACATATAGAACAAGAAACACAACCACGCTCCCACTAAACCTCTTGTAGACACAAGGTTCCTTTTCACTTTGAGAGAAGTTCAATTTCTTGACTTCCTCATCAAAGCGCTTGTTCCAACTCCGTGATGCTTGCTTCAATCCATAAATGGATCGTTGAAGCTTGCATACTTTGTTAGCATTCTTTGGATCCACAAAACACTCGGGTTGTGTCATATACACATCCTCTTCCAAATTTCCATTTAGGAAGGCGGTTTTGACATCCATTTGTCAAATCTCATAATCATAGAATGCGGCAATTGCTAACATGATCCGAATTGACTTGAACATGACGACGGGCGAGAAGGTTTCTTCATAGTCAATACCATGAATTTGCTTGTAACCTTTCGCTACAAGTCGTGCTTTGTAAATGGTCAAGTTGCCATCCATGTCGACCTTTCTCTTAAAGATCCACTTGTTCTCAACGGGTTTTACTCCGTTGGGAAGGTCAACCAAGGTCCATACCTTGTTGTCATACATGGATTGCATTTCGGATTCCATGGCTTTTAGCCATTCCTTGGAGTCGGGTTTCTTTCTCATGTCATCAATGGTCAAAGGCTCATCGTTCTCCATAACGAGAATGTCGTGCAAACCTAAATATCTTATAGGTGGACGACTTGGCCTTGCCGATCTTCGTAGGGTAGAAGTTTGAGGTTCTTGAACTTGTTCCACAACGGTTTGTGGACTTTGTTCTTGAACTTCAAGTGAAGGTGCTTCCTCAACATCATCGACTCGCGATATGTTTGAGTTTTCATTTGAGGGAGCTTGTTCGTGAACCTCTTCTTCCACAACAACTTGTGGAATGGGTTCGGCTACAATCTCATTCGGTGCATCCACATTTTGTGCAACCTCATTTGGCACCACATTGGGAACAACCACATTGCCTACTTGAGGCATGCTTTGTTGTTGCGGTTCTTGAATTTCTTCAATCACCACGTTGCTCCCACTACTTCTTCTTGAGAGAAACTCCTTCTCCAAGAACACACCATAACGAGCAACAACTATCTTGTTCTCGTTGCGGTTATAGAAGTAGTAACCCTTTGTTTCCTTAGGGTATCCTACGAAATGACATTTGTCCGATTTGGGTCCAAGCTTATCGCTCACTAGCCTTTTCACATAAGCTTCACAACCCCAAATCTTGAGAAACGACATGCTTGGTTTCTTCTTAAACCAAAGCTAATAGGGCGTCTTCTCAACGGACTTTGATGGAACACGGTTTAATGTAAAAGTTGCGGTTTCAAGGGCGTATCCCCAAAAGGACATAGGCAAATCGGCTTGGCTCATCATTGATCGAACCATGTCAAGCAAAGTTCGATTCCTCCTTTCGGATACACCATTCCATTGTGGTGTTCCGGGTGGAGTGAGTTGTGGAACGATTCCACACTCCTTTAGATAGTTGCCAAACTCATGGCTCAAGTACTCACCACCTCGATCGGATCGTAAGACCTTGATCTTTCGACCAAGTTGGTTCTCAACTTCATTCTTAAATTCTTTGAACTTGTCAAAGGATTCGGATTTGTGACGCATCAAGTAGATATACCCGTATCTACTATGGTCATCGGTGAATGTGATGAAGTATGAATAACCACCACGCGCACAAATGCTCATAGGCCCACATACATCAGTATGTACAAGGTCTAACAAGTCTTTTGCCCTTGTCCCTTTGTTAGGAAAAGGCGCTTTGGTCATCTTTCCCATCAAACAAGATTCGCATGTGTCAATTGGCTCGAAAGCGAATTGATCCAAGAGACCAACGGTTTGTAATCTCTTGATGCGTTTCTCATTGATATGACCTAAGCGGCAATGCCACATCAAAGTTGCATTCTCATGTGAAATCTTACGTTTCCTATTGTCATTCTCAACACTCAAGATAAGTCCGCTAGAATCAAGCAAATAAAGACCATTCAATAAATGCGCATCACAAAAACGAACTTCATTTCGAAACAAGGTCAACAACTTGTTCTTTATTACAACATCAAAACCATCCATGTCCAAACAAGAGATAGAGATAATGTTTCGAGTGATAGAGGGAACTAAAAATACATCCTTTAGTTCCAACACAAAACCGGAAGGTAAAGTTAAATCCACGCTCCCAATGGCCATAGCGGAGATGCACGTGCCATTCCCGACGCGGAGTTGAACTTCACCTTTCTCGAGCCGCCTCCTATTCTTTAGGACCTGCACATTTCGACAAATGTGAGCACACGAACCGGTATCGAATACCCAATCGGTGTTAGAGGTAGCGAGAAGGGTTTCGATGACAAATATACCTGAAGAAGAAGGTTGGACGGTTCCCGCCTTCTTGTCGGCAAGGTACTTGGGGCAGTTTCTCCTCCAATGACCCTTGTTGCTACAGTAGTAGCAAACGGTCTCGGGAGTGGCCGGGTTCTTCTTCTTCTTGGAACCCACGGGAGCACCCTTGGCCGAACCTTGGGGCGTCACCGGGCCTTTGCCCTTCTTGGCTTTACGGCCTCGCTTCTTGATCTTCTTGCTTTTGTCACTCACGGCAAGAACATCCTTTGGGCCCTTCTCCTTCTTGAGACTATCCTCCGTCTCAACGAGCATGTTTTGGAGATCATCCATGCTCTTGTCCATGCCATTCATCCGGTAGTTCACAACAAAACCGGTGAAGCTTGGAGGGAGGGAGTTGAGAATGAAATCTTGAATCGCACCTGTAGGAAAGGGCGTATCAAGCTTTTCGAGCTGCCGAAACAACCCCGCCATCTTCATGACGTGTGGCCCGACTTCATGACCCTCCGCCAAGCGAGTGTTGGCGACGGCCTTGATGAGACGGGCCCTTTCGGTGCGGGCCTTGGTTTGGAACATGTTCTTGAGACGAGTGATCATTTCAAACACTCCATATCCACTATCGATGAACTCCTTTTGGAGTTCCGATTCCATGACCGCAACCATCAAGACCGACATCTCCATGTCGTCATTGACGTGCTTCTCATATTCCTCTTGCTTATCCTTTGGATCGGTGTCCTTAGGAGCAGAGGGAATCGGAGTGGAGAGGAGGTACTCCCTTTTTTCAAACCTAAAGGCAAGCCTTAGGTTGCGGTGCCAATCCAAGAAATTAGCACCGTTAAAGGCGAGTTTCTCTTTCTCAAGAAGAGAACGAAGCGTTAAAGAGGAGGAAGACATCTACAACAATTATCGAATTAAAGGTCAATTAGTTTTATGTTTTTAGTTTTAACAAAAGTAAAACTTTCACTACACTTTTAAAGTCCCTAAGTATAGTGATTTCCAAGACCCCTATTTTCATCAAAATGGACCTGCTATGGCACGTCATCCAAAATGATTAGATAAGGTAGGTTCTCCAACCAATCATCTTACCATGACTCTTGGTTCGCATGAGCGAACTTCGCTCCGATGTCCAAACTCTAGTTGGGTCCATCGAAAAGTCACTTCTCACTATTTGCTCCTTGCAAATCTTAGCTATTTGCACCCCGACTACCGAATTGGCAATCATGACGTCCGCTTGGGCGGACCGCGCCATGAGTGACAATCGGCGTGAAGGGGATAGAGAGAAGGAGGGCGATTTAACTTATTCGATTTAGTTTGGGACAAACAATTCATATGACACTTTGTTTGGTGGTCGTGTAAGCATACACCCATACCTAACCTAACAAAATAATCATATAAGCATCTCATAGTTGTGGGTTTGTATGGCTCCCGCTTGCATTAGTTTCGCCACATCGTCCATGGAGCAAAACTAATCTATTTCTTGCCCTCCCACTAAATTCTATAAGGATCTAAATCCTATATAAAATAAAGGTGCAAAATACATGTGAAAACATCCTATTCCCATCCTAACCTTAGGGGCATGCAAGCCTCACAAGTTACATCAAAAATTAATCAACAAATTAATTAATTAATGGCACCAAAGGCCGCATTACAAACATTCACACATGCATTCATTACAACCACAAGGCATTGAGTCTTGAGCCATACTAAACCCACTATCCACCTACAAAACAAAGTTAGCACATACAAGAACTTTGTTTCCAATTAACGATTTTCAAGCATCTTTGCGTATCGTTTGCCATAAGTAAATTCCGTGTACAAATCCTCAATTTTAAACAACAAAACTTGTTTAAATTCATTTAGAAAGTTCTTTCAACATCCCATAACAGAAAGGAGATCAAACAAGGAGTTTTCTAATTAATTTCAACTAGTTTGAATATTTAGAAAAACAGTAATTTATTAAAAACGTAACTAATGGAATCCAATAAAAGCAAAGGTTTTAGGTCTCCAAAAATTCTCAAATAAATTACTTAATCTCCTTATCATAGTTGTGATTACCAGTAAAAATTTCAAGAAGAGATCTTACACCATCTGGGAGAATCAAAAATGACAAATCTCTTACAAGTGCACGAAACACCGTTATGAGATTTTCAGATTATCCTCTCAACCATTTGGTCTGTAAGACCACCTTCTAAACAGTTTTTATATATACAATATACATAGAAAAACTTGCTTAATCTATAGCCTAACTATTCATGAAAAGAAAACCACCAAGTTTAGTTCAAAAAGTTCGAGTTACTAACTAAACAACCAACAAATTCTGTACTGGAACAGACTGTCGATCGAAAAGTTCTAGCCTAGTTGAAGGTCCAAATCTCCACGAAAAATTATGAAATTAATTTTTCTGGAATCCTAACTCAAAATAGAACAACTCCATTTAAACAGAATTTTTAAAGGAGTTCTCAGTTGGTACAGTTTATTAGAACAATCGATTTGCTCAACAAACTGGATCTGACAAGTTCTTCCTTTTCATACTTGAAAACCCACAAATTAATCTGAGCCATGCAACAAAATTTACATGCTCAGAAAGAGCTTCAAGTCCTCTTTAAATCTAGCCATAGAACACTGGTACTTATATTCAAAATATAAATCTTTCAAGCCATTCAAACAGGACAGTGCAAGCAGAAACTGGTTCTGCGCACTGTCGCCATTTTATTCACAGTAAATCCATACTAATTCAGAAAAATGTGAATCTAACGCCAAAAGAATCACAATCCACAGATCTACAACTTTCATGTAGATGGAAAAAACTTCCAGAGAACTTATCAAGGCGAAAAACGCGAAACAACACAGAAAATACCATTTCCAGACAGCAAACAAACGCATCATCTCTACTAATCCGTTAATTAGCCAATTTCTCTTAATTAAGTGTCAAAATAGCTTAAGTACGACCATGTGCTCTGATACCACTGTTAGTTGAGTGCATAATTTTCATTTTATGATTAAATACTACTAATTATCCATAAACAATCATGCACAAACACGGATCTTGCACTAAGCCATTCACACAAGAGAGAAAGGTTCAAGGTATACCTCTCTTGATGTAGTAATCAAGAGGCTCGAACCGGCTAGGTTGTAGGTGGTTGTGCTCTCGTCTAGCTCCCGCCTCCTTGTCGAATCACCTCGAGTCCACTTGGTATTAACCAAATCCTCTACAAGTTATGCTAGTAACTTGGAGGAAATGCCTAATCCCTAGCTTTCCCAATCTTCTAGCAAATGAACTAATTGATTTGAGGAAGAGAGGGGGCTCAACACATGAGCTAATGGAGAGGGAGAGAAGGGAGGCGCCGGCCACAAAGAGGGGGGGGCGGCTAGGGTTTGTGGGAGAGAGAGAGAGGGGGATTTGCTACCATATACCCCTTTATATAGAGCTCAAACCCTACCTACCTCTCAACACCTATTTACAACTTTGCCATCCCACCTACCACCATGCTATGGCCGGCCACATTATGGGCCCTTCATGGGCTATGTGCATTGCCTCTTGGGTCCACTTAATCAACTATTAAATGGCCCTTCTTGTTGCTCCCAATTTGACTCCCTATTGGGCCTTTAATTAACTATTTAATTAAAGCCCTATTAAATGCATATGTGTTGAAATAAATAATTATTAACTTAATAATAATTATTTAGGGATTAGATAATGCATTAATTTATTTCTATATGATCCCTTTGATTTAATTAATTATACCGGTCTACAACGCTATTTAATTAATTAATCAACTCATCATATTTTGCAATACCAATTATTGCAAATAAATAAATAATGCAAGCATGGTTAAAACACCAATTCTGTGTGACCCTTTGAGGATTTATGCTACGTTGGACATGGAGTTAAATCGCTATTTAAATCCAATAATCATAAGCGGTATCTAGCAACACGTTATGATTCCCAATTCGCATAAATAGTGTACAGCTACAATATTTCAATCCTGCATAAGAGAATAAAAGTATATCTCTATTTTGATTCCTATGCCTCACGATATCATCGTATAATCCAAGATAGGAATGTGTCATTCTTGCAGATTATACGTTTCTTGATCTAGAGATAATTGTATCAGTTGCCAGCAAACAATCTATCTCCATCAAGGGGCCCAAACAGATATCGTCACTCACTAAGTGAATTAATGAGGGACATACGGTTTTCTTGACTATTTAACTTTTCCCCGCACAATTCAAGAGAACATAAATAACGTCCGTATAGCAGCCCTTATCGGGAATCAGCGGTAGACGATATTTATTGAACCTATCCTCATGTGGAAAAGATAAATATCTCAAACTTAGAATCAAAATCATAACGAAATAAATAATGACACCAAAACACAATCCATATATTTATTTCGTTGGGTCATGTCCTGTACTATGTTCAATTAACATAAACATATGCAATTAAGTTGGTTACTCTTAACCTTTGATTTATAGAACTTAATCAACACTTAACTTGCATACTAATCTTATTGATAATTAATGTTCCTTGTTAATTATCAAGATTATGGACGCTTTAGATTTATTGTTGTCATTTACTACTAAATGAATCACAGTGATCTATAATTCAGATCCTCAACCTGAATGAACTGTCAACACATAAATCAAGGAACAAATGATATAAAATCATCCATAACATAAAACCATAGAAGTAGCAAAAAAGATTGGCTTCTAGGACATATCTCTAACATAACCATCTAATATGCTTAGAGAAACACATATTTTGCTGCATTATAATATTGCCAAGTCCCAAACCGCAAAAAACTTTTAGCACTGTCCTGGTTTGTGCGCGAGAGAAGGAAGAGAAGAAAGGTTGAAGGGACTGGGTTTAATCGACATGTTGTGAGATTGATTTGAGATCAGCGAAAATGAGTTAGATTTGCAGGGTATATTTGTCACATATATTTTTTTATATTATTCAATAAATATTTATAACATAAAATAAGATAAAGGGGCAAATAGAGAAGGAGTTTCATATTTAAGGAGCAAAATTAAAAGTTTGTAGTTTTGGAGGGCATAGAAAAATTTTTCCTAGAAAATATATTGTGGGCCAAACTTAACATTGAGAAGAGGAGAGCCATACATAAGTTTTTTTTTTTTTTACTTTTACCCTTATGTACCTTATTTAAGTAATAACTAAAAATTTAACACGGTTGTATATGATGAAATCAGTGCATTCATATTGATAGTGTCGTATATGGAGGGTAATAGTGGTGGCATCAGTGGCGAGTCTAGACATTTTTTAAGCTTGGGCACAATAAATACATCACAAAATCTAATTAAAATAATAATACTAATAATAAATAATTTTTAATAGAAAAATATTGTTTGTAACCTAATCACTAATATTAATTTGTCATGTAAAACAAAAATATAACTTCTATCTTTTTATCTTCCAAGTTCCAAGTACTTTGGGTTAAATCAGATACAAGTCGATAACACAAATGGTTAATGTGGCCAATGCGTAGGTACTTTAAATCTCGAATGAAGACCCTCGACTAAGACTCTTCAGACCTTGCCTTTTGCCCTCAATAGGCCGGCTGAAATTATTCAAAATGTATGACTCCCCTATCGACATAATGTGACAAAAAAAAAACGGAAGGTACTAGGCCCAAAAAAAATAGTTGGAAAGAGAAAAAATGATGGACATGCAGCACACACATGACTAACCGGATGCGAAAAAAAAATAATAAAATGACTAAATTATGAGGAAAACAAAAACAAAAAAAGCACAAGCCTGGGCACCTAACCAACTCAAGCCTAGGCACCCACTCTTTCAACTAATAGCTGGAAATTGATTTTTGTAAAACAAGCCTGGACACGTGCCCAGGCTTGCCCCTACTTAGCCTCGCCACTGGGTGGCATATCTCTCTATGGCATCATCCTTAATAAAAACTACATTTATGGTCTTTTCATGCTACATGTTTCAGTAGTATAATGGGTGCTCGGCTTGACAAGGGGCTTTTGGTGATAGTTTACTCTTGACAAGGGTATGTTGGTGAGTTTTAGTGATATAATGGAAGTGAAAGTCAATTTTTTTAGCTGTTTTTTCTTTTAACTTGAAATTTGTTACCCTTTTAATAGAAAGATAATGGTATAGAATGAGCAGTAGTTAACAACTAGTGCGGTGAATTGTATTTTTTTCTATAATTTTTGTTTTGGTCAATTTGTGCTTGAAGTAATCTAATTTGTTGGTCAGTTGGTGCTTGTAGTGAGTAATATGTGCTAGCGCTGCCTGTAATTCAATATGTCATGGGACCAATGAACACAGAAAATAATATGAAGCTGTGGACTTTTTCTACCATTATTCGAGAAACCAGAAATGTCCAGTCAAAGTCATGAATAAACAAGCTTGCACGGTGAGTACGATCATAATAATGCTCATAATACAGCATTGCAAATGCTTTTGCATTTTTACACTAAAATTTTCACCCTGTTATGCCAAAGATCCATATAGGGTGTGTTTGGATAGGCCGGGAATAGGGAATATGAATAAGAAATTTCGGTTTGCGTGCTTATTCTTATTCTTGTGCAAAACAAATGGTATAAGAATAAAAAATTTGAGCCCTTATTCCTATACTAACAAAACCATAGTATAAAAATAAGGAATTTGGACAAGCACGCAAGCCAAAAATTCTTATTCTTATTCCTTATTCATGGCTTATCCAAACATGATCATAATATATATGGTCTGAATGGTGTAGCATCTGCATTTCGGAGTTTTGCCGGGAGCCCAACCAACTCAATTAATAATCTAGTACAACCATGTTTGCATCATTTGGGAGTAAAATTACGGAGGTGATAACCGTCATCCAGCTATTTTTCATACGCGTCATCCAACAGATCAGACGCATCAACATGGGCCTGTCGTGCAAACTTGGTGGGCCTATTGCGCTGAAATTTATGAGCTGGTGATTTTGGCGTAAATTTTGGCGCCCTCGCTCACGCTAGATTTTGTCACATCATCGGACTGACGGAATGATGTGTTCAATTACGTGGCACAAAGTGTTCAATTAATATGTTATGAATTTTAAGGCCTTAATAACAACAAGGGATGATGAGGTATGTGTCCAATTTGTTATCACTTTACAAACTTTTTCAACTAATGGCAGAACAAATATGTTAATCATACAAAACGTGTTCACAAACCAAATCAGGAATTAAAAAGTTTTAACAACTAAAATGAACATAAGAAGCTAACAATTTGAACACTTATATATGGTTACATAACAGAACTCAATACAGTTAAATTATATGAGGTGTACAAAAAGAACATTACGTTACATTAATTGAACACTTAACACGATCAAATTAAACACTTCTGGCAGTTAAAATAACTCTTATATTTACGTAACTGAATTCATATCGTTAAATTATATGAACACATATGGTGATTAATATAACACTTAACAAATCAACTTGAACACTTGAATAAAACAATCCGAACACTTAAGTTATATGGTGATTAATAGAACACTTAACAATATGATCACTTGTATAAACACAATCAGAACACTTATTGTGATTAATTGAACAATTAACAAGATCAAATTGAATTCTTCTGGCAACTAAAATAACACTTATAGTTACATAACTGAATTCATACAACTAAATTATATGAACACTTATGGTGATTAATAGAACACTTAACAAAATCAACTTGAACATTTAAATAAAACAATCTGAACACTTAAGTTATATGGTGATTAATATAACACTTAACAATCTGATCACTTATATAACACAATCTGAACACTTTTGGTGATTAATTGAACACTTAACAAAGATCAAATTGAACACATCTGGTAACTAAATTAACACTTAACAAGATTAAATGAACACCTATATAAAACAATCTGAACACTTATGAAAATTAATTACTAATTATTTATATAGAAAAGAACATAATAACATATCTAAAAAAAAGATGAACACTGAGAAAAATAAACTGAACATTCATATGAAATAAATTGAACACAACTCTACCAAAGATAAAAGTGAGCATTCTTTTTCATGCTATTTGTATGGACATCACTTGAAGGATAATTGATTCCTTTTAAAATCAGCAATACAACACCAGCAAATGAGCACCAATTGTCTGTCACTAAATCAAATTTGTAAAGCTTAATAATCAAACATAGGAAAATCTGATAAATCTAGAATCTGATGTCGATTGAGATGTGGTTTTTGAGAAATTAGAGAACGACAAGAAAATTCAGAAAAGTAGAAAGTAGAAAAGATAATAGACAATTTATTTGAGAAAAATTTAGAGAGAACTTAGGCCTTGCGAGGTATTCTATATTATTTCTGCCATTGTTAAATCAGATCGCCATTGGAAGAGTAGATCGGGAGAAAGAGGATGGAACTGCCATTGTTGAATCAGATCACCATGAAAATCGCCACTGGAATAATAAATCAGGGGAAAGAAGATGGAACCGTAATTGTTGAATCAGATCGCCATGAAAATCACCATTGAAAGAGCAGATCAAAAGAAAGAGGATGGAACTGCCATGGAAATTGCCACTGGAATAGTAGATCGGGAGAAAGAAGATGGAAGCGATTTGAAAAAATGGAAATAACTGCCTCTCACGTGACATCACGTGACGCAGATGAAGACAAAAGCGTGTTGGGCTATCGTTGGGCCTATAAAACATTGGATAGGAGGAGCCTTCTGGATGGCATAGATGACAGTTAGTTGGATGGTAAGTAGTAATTACCGTAAAATTAAAATTAATTATTTAGATCTAAAATATTATATTCTTAAATAGTTAAGGGTAAGTTAGTAAAATTTGTTTGCATAAAAAATATTAATTTTAACTGGTTATTTTCAAATTAAAAATTAATATGAATAAAAAATTATTCTGAATTCTTAGAAATAACACACTTTATCTAAGTAAATTATTTTTAACCATCCAAAATTAATAGAGAAAGTTTAATATGCACCATAGTGCATGGGACTTTCTATGCACCGCGGGTATTTTCGGAAGTATTTTTGTAAATTAACAAATCTAATTTAACCAATCTAATCTACATATTGAAATCTCGTAGCAAACCAAATTTTACAATTTTTGAGATTTTATTACTATTTTTTAATTTTTTTAAAACATGCTATTATCAGAAACAAACTGCTATTTACAACATTCCAAAATAAATCTGAAATAAATTTATTCTGAATTTTTAGAAATAACGCACTTTATCTAAGCAAATTATTTCTAACCATCCAAAATTAATATCTTAATTTAATTCAAGTAACTAATTCTGATTTTATTTACAACAATATAAACTCACCCAAAGAGACCAAAGATATATTTTTTAAGGCTAAAGAGACTAAGAGACCAAAGATATAAATGATGGTTACCGGCGTTTATACTATGTTAATTAACCTGTGACTTTTATTAATGTGATATGAATTACTGTAAATTACCACACAGCAAACCTCAATAGCACTCCATAATCTGAACATATGTTGTTAAGCAATCTCAATTTATGAAGAATTTTTTGTCCTCTTTATACCACAACCAAACATTTTAGCGCATCAACCGGCTGTGGCGTTGTGGGTGTGGCCTAACATGTATTTCCTTGAATTAAAAAATGTCACGTGATATGCTATTGCTAATGCTCCATGCAAGACCATTGACTGGTTTGGCTCCGAATCTCCGATATGGTTGGATACAGAACTCGCGAGTCGCGACATAAAATATCATTTCCTTAAAGAAGTCGAACATTGACACCTTGCTCTTTGCAGTACACTTGTCGCCATCCTTGAAATAGCCAAGCTCTCACCACACCACGACACCACTCCACTGAAATCTCCTCCGACAAAGAAGCAAGTAACGACCAATGGAGAACGGCGCGACGAAGAAGCCCTCGTCGGAGGCAACCAAGAGGTGGCATTTTGGTCCGAACGATCTCCTCTCGGCAGCTGGTGGTCGGAGCATTCGTGGGATCATCTACAAGATCATCGACAACGTGGACGAGCAAGGCCCACGGCCGATGGTCCCGCTCGGCCATGGCGATCCTTCGGTGTTTCCTAGCTTTCGCATTACCACCTCAGCCGAGGATGCCATTGTTGAGTCGCTCAGATCAGCTGAGCACAATCACTATCCACCTTCTGTTGGATTGCTCTCCGCAAGGCGGTAAAAATGTTGAAAATATTATACAAAATAGTGTTGGGATGTGGCTAATTTGGATGTTTATGTTCAATTTTGGTTTCCACATATCAGGGCTATTGCAGAGCACTTGTCTGAGAAGCTTCCTTATGAGCTTTCTCCTGATGATGTTTTCATCACTGCTGGTTGCAATCAGTCGATTGAACTGGTTGCGACGTCTCTTGCACGACCTGGGGCTAACATTCTGCTCCCGAGGCCCGGGTATCCAATGTATGAGACGCATTGTGTGTTTAGCAACTTGGAATTCAGGCATTTTGATTTGATTCCTGAAAGGGGATGGGAAATTGATCTTGATCAAGTGGAGCAATCGTGTGATGAGAATACTGTTGCTATGGTGATTATTAACCCTGGTAATCCTTGTGGAAGTGTGCTTTCTTATAAGCACATGGAGAAGGTTGGCTTTTTGTGGGTTTATTTTTGTCTGTTCTGTGTACATTTATTTTTTGCTCTGCCTTTTTGTTTGTTTCATTGCTTATTTGTTTGGCTGCACACCATACACTGTACTTTTACCAGTCTTGCAAATAGGAATCTTTTTTTTTAATGAACTTGCAAATAGGAATCACAGAACTGTTACAAAGACTATTAAATGACAAACAAATCACTTTATAACAGTTCCTGGTTGAAAATTGTATTCTTCTTTCTACAATCTAAATCATTTTGTATTTCATTTGCTCTTTTTATTTCAAGTTATACTTCTTTACACATTAATGTTAAGGGGAAAATGCGCACATATATAGACCTAATTGGTAGTGCTAATATGCCTTTAGATTCTGTATATTTGAACAACGTTTTGGAGACTTTGAAACTAATCTTATTGCAAATATCCATTTTGCATCATTTACTATGTCCTCTCTATATCGTGCTTTAAATCAATCTTCGAAATGGTATGCAGATTGCTGAGACTGCAAGTAAACTAGGGATAATGGTAATTGCTGATGAAGTGTACAACCATTCGAACTTTGGAAGCAAACCTTTTGTTCCAATGGGTGTTTTTGGCCACATTGTTCCAATCCTCACTCTGGGCTCTCTCTCAAAAGGTTGGATTGTTCCAGGGTGGCGGCTCGGTTGGGTTGTCATAACTGACCGTAAAGGCATATTAAAGGAAACCAAGGTGAAATTTGCATTTTTTCCTTTCGCACCTTTAGTTGGGAAGATTTGGAAATCAAACAGCACTGGTATATTCAATAGTTGAGTTGTGTAGTGCCATGTATAACTCTTTTCTTCAATTACAGGTAATTGACTCAATTACAAACTTCCTTGAAATTTCAGCAGATCCCGCAACATTTATCCAGGTATATGTATACAGCAATCTTTACCTACAATATGTCAAACTACGTCTAGATCACTTTTAGAACTGAATGGCTTATTTGACAGGCAGCAGTTCCGCAAATTATTGAACGGACAAAAGGCGCTTTCTTTGAAAGAATAGTTAACTTGTTAAGAGCAACAGCTGAGATATGCTATGACAAGATAAAGGAGATTAGCGGCATTACCTGCCCCAACAAACCAGAGGCATCAATGTTTGTTATGGTAAGATGAAAATAATATAAGAAAATCCAAGCTTACAATCTGATCTGTTCATCTGAGTTTTGGAATAAGAACTCGATAGTAATGCATAAAGTTTAGGTGAAACTGGAATTGTCACTTTTGGACGGCATAATTGATGATGTGGATTTCTGCATGAAGTTGTCCAAAGAAGAGTCAGTGATACTATGCCCAGGTAAATAGATGATCATTTGTTTTCCCTGCATCATCTCATTAGTATCATTTGAAGTTGACTTAGTGTTCAAATTTTCTCTTACAGGAAGTGCCCTGGAGATGAAAAATTGGTTACGCATCACTTTTGCGGTTGAGCCATCTGCTCTTGAACTTGGTCTGGAAAGGCTCAAAGTATTCTGCAAGAGGCATGAGAAGAAGCAGAGCAAATAAGCCAAGCCAAGTAGGAAAAAAAGATAGGGTGGTGATTAGCAAAATTGTTGATTGCTAACTGGCTTCAGTTCTAACAATTGCATGTTGAATGCAAGTCCCTGTTGTTAGTATTTCTGGGTAGAGGCAGTAGTCTTGCTCTTTCCTTCCTTCCTTCCTTCCTTCCTTCCTTCTTATTTGAGCATGAAATAATGGTTATGTCCTCGAATTAATCCTAATGGTATGTAATAGAGGTTGAATTTTGCACCTTTCAGGTGACAATAAATTTCTGCTCATTAATAACTTAAAACATTATTCGTGGTCGTGGCAGAAAAGAGCGCACACTGACATTCCAGAGTAATAAAATATTTGACCTATTTTAGCTTTTTTTTTTTTTTGGGTACAAATTCGCAAGTATCTTCAATTGTCCAATTCACCTTACATTTGCCACACCAAATCTGAAGCGAGAAATCTGCAGCAAGTTGCCAGTTGCGCCTGTACAACATTTAAACTTCTAAAAATTATTTGAACATATTAACTTTACAGCAGAATTTTCACTCAAGGCTTTCGTAATTGGACAATCATGTCTCAGTTTAGCATCTCATAAGTTCATGCGCTGTGCATGTCAGCATCAGCATCAACTGCAACGAATTGGTACATAAAAAGAATAATAAAAAAACTAAGAATAAATGCAATTTACATTGACTAAACTAAGCTCAAAAGAGGATTGCAATGTCATTTCTTTATTGATTATAATTAGTAATGAAAATAAGAGTTCGGATTCATTTTATAGGGATGTAGCTGAAAGAGAACTTCTAAGTTTAATTCCTTGCTTTTTGGGTTTTGCTCTTTTCCCCCCTTTTTGATCATATGTTCCCTAGATCCAGTGATACACTAATTGAGGGGGATAATTTATTTTTGGATTTGGATGGAAATCTTCCTGAACACAGTAGGGATCCTAGTGCCATAATTGCAATGTTACAACAACGATCAGCTATGACCCCTGATTTGAACCATCTGATTCCAATCAAAAGCACAAAATCTAATGCACCTTTACAGGAGGATTCAGTATTTAAGATTTTTCTAATTTAAATCGGATGATACAGATCACCTGCTCTATTGTACAATTTATAGTGGATATAAACTCCAAGCCAACAGCCATCTGTTATTTGTGTTTATACTCTGAGCTTAGTTCTCTGCTTCTCTAGTTATTTTTGGTTTTCACAGGACATCAAATTTCACAATAACTTTATTTATGAACTCCAAACTTTTAAGATACTGACAGTACACATCGTCTTTATTTATTTCGAAGAGCCATAGGGTTTTGAGAAATATACAAAAGCATTTGATAATGCCTTTTCCTGGTAAACAACGTTGTCATTCATACAATGAGCACATGAAACTACAAATAGGAAACACATAATTGTTGGTCAAATTAAAAAATAAAAGGTGCCACTAGGAGGGAAGTTTTCTCTGGGTTGCATAGGTTGCAACCTATCTTACTCGGTCACCATTTCATGGTTTTCATCTTCTTTAATTTGAATTTCTTCATCCTGCCTAACTTCTCCTTTGTTTTGTTGATGGTTGTAACGAAGTATCACTACTGACACAAATGCTGCACAAGAGCAATAATTCTATTAGGAAAAATAAGTTAAGCATTATCACATATAAGAAAGAAATACTAGTCGTGTCCCGATCCAGAAATGAAGTGGTTCTTTCACATTATTGGTGGAGATTTATGATATTTCCTGATCTAACGACATAACTTGCAAAGAATGTACCTGCTATGATGCAAGTCTTGACACTAAATAAGTTCCAAAACATAGTGGCTCCTGAAGCTGCCACAAATTTCTTGCGAGGGCAATTTCTCCAAGCTTCTACTGCCCGATCTCTTACATTTTTAACTGAAGAATTAAAAGCCATTAATAAAAATTGTACAACAAATTCTTTGTCATTAATTAGTGCAAGATTACTATTTACCTCCTCTATTTATCTTTTCTGAGTAGCTAGAGTAGAGCTTCGGTATGGTAAAGCTGAAGAAAAATCCTGTGAAGTTCAGTGTTCAAATAATTTAATAAAAATAACAAAAGAAATTTAAATCAGAATAACAAAATTTTCAATTAGAATATACCAGCAGCAAAAAGCCTCCAAAATGTTATCAAGTGACCATATTTTGCACCAAAGAGGAGAATAGGCAGCACCTGATTAACAAGAAAAAATAACAATACAAATAATTAAATAACTGTCATTACATATGGGCAAAAGGAAAACAGACGCATTTTAATTTACCTTAATAGTTGTTGTTGGGTCACCAGAGAAAAGCAACTGAACTTTCGAAATGACCTCATTAGCTATAGGTAGCAACACTCTTGATACACTAAGGACATCTTCTTCAGTGAATTGAAATCTTTGAGTGGGCTTCAATTCTGACCTGTTCAATAAAATTATTAGATAAATAAATTTGACAATAAATTAAATGTAAAATTGTAAATTAAGCATGCTGTAGACTTAAATAGTCTACCTTTGGGGGAAAGAATCTCTTAAGAAGGCCATGCCCAATATGAACACACCCAAATGGCAAAAAGATGAGATCAAACTGCATAAATTGCTAAGTTAGAAAACAGCTGAATTGAATGGAAGGGGACAACTTTCCAGATGAAATTATGAATACCTGAAGTTAAAATCTCTTGAAAATGAGGTAGATAAAAAGAAGATAGAACCAAGACCAAACCAAAGTGTGGATTTTGCAACATCTTTCCACATTATGAGCTCATAAAGACAGTCGCATAGACCCAAGTTAGAGTTGTCTCCTTCATTAGTAGCTTCAGTGTCTTGAGCTACTAAAATGACAAAATACCACAAAGTATTAGCAAGCAAGGTCAATATTAAGAAAGCTAGAAAAAAATAGTTAACTTTTAGTAACTGGAATATTTGTACAGAGTAACTGTGCATGTGTACAGATCATATGAGAAAATACGAAAGATGACAAACAATTTACAATGTAAAAGGCAAAATAAATGCCAACAAGTATTAAAATGAATTTCATCTTTAAATAGAGCATGCAGTAATTTTGTCAATCACTTGATAAAATTTACTAAGATCAACCATCATAATCAGTTTATATTCAACTGGGGCATTTATATTATTCAGTAATACTTGCAGTTTGATGATAATAGAACGTTATTCAAATATTAGCTTGAAGGATGATCAATTGGTGACCAAAATCAGTCCAAGAATTTTTTTTTGTCCAAAAGAATTTCTTGGTAAGAACAAATTTTATCAATACCAACAGTCACTACAACTGACAACCTTATGGACACCAAGGAAAAGAAAATCTATTCCCAGATTAAGTCACAAAGTCATGAAATCCGTTTAGTAATTTCCTCAAACACGTCATATGCACACCAATATACAGAAACAAATTACTTGATTCTGAATTTATAAACTCACCATTTTGGGTATCCTTAGCAGGAGGAACGAAGGGAACCAAGCTCAGATCCTCTCTGGACCCTCCAACCAGAGACACTTTCTTAGTCTTACACTGCCTCTTCTTTCTCACTTTAACCCCACCTTCTTCCTCTCCATTTCCAATCTCCTTCTCCCTCTCCCTCTCCCTCTCCTCTCTTACCACAACAACATCCTTATCAAGACGCCTTCGTGCTCTTCTACCAGCCCTAGGAGACGCCACACAACCTCCAGGGAACCCACTCGCCGCCGCCACCACCAATGCGGCAGCCCGGCCTCTCCTTTTCTTCCTTGGGGTAAGATTAACCACCGGCTCATGGGGTTCCTCATGGATCAGGCTACGTGAAGACTTCGGCCTTCTCTTTGGGGAAGGGGAGAGGAGATCGTGTAGAGGAACTGAAGCGGCGATATAGTGCGAGAGGTGGAGAGGAGACGGTGAGATCGCGGGTTTCTTGTGGGAAGGAGGCGTGGAGGTGGGGATCGGGCTGGATGGAGGCGGAGATTGTGGCGGTGCCACCTGATAAGGCGGTGGTAGAAACTTGGGTTTCGGAGACTCCATTAATTAGAGGAACCAAAAGGTGTAAGGGATCTTTGATTGAGTTTGAAACTTTGAATTAAAGTTAGGAATTTGGGACTTGAGAGTTGAGAGAGAGGAGGAAATTATATAGCCGTTGGGAATTGGGAATAGGGGTTAGAGAAATAATTATGTGAGTGGGTAGGTCCGTAATTAACGAGGAGTTTTGAATTTGAGCGTGGGCCAGGGAAGGATGCTTCGGTGGGACCAGAATGGAACGTGTCAAGTAGCATGTTTGGTACCGTTATAAATAGGCCCTTCTTTGGGCCGTTTGCTGGATTTGAATTCTTATGTTTTGGGCCTTGTAATGAACTTGACCTGCTTTATCTAGATATCATATCAACAAATCAACAATTCACCAGTGTCTTGTCCAAAAGATGGAAAAATAAGAATTTTAAAAAGGGTTCAAATGGCATAGTTTACTATCTTACGGACAAGATAAAGCTACAAATAGGCCTGTCAATATTCCAACATTTCTACATTTTCATTTCCGTTTCATTCAAACGGAACGTTAAATAAAAGAAAAATTAGTTTCGTTTCTAAAAATGGAACGTTAAACAAAATCGAAATTCATAAACGTTATTAAAACAGAACACGGAAATGGAACGAAATCAATGGAAAATGAAGAACAAAATGTTAAATGGAACGAAAATGTTTCGTTTACCGAAACAAAACAGAAACGGAAGAACAATTTCGTTTCGTTACTGAAACGAAACGTTAAACGAAACATGCTTGTTCCGTTCCGTTTGGAACCGTTTGACAGGTCTAGCTACAAAGAAATCTATCATAGAAAAATAATAAATAAATACAAAGAATCGGGCTTTCCGCAAGCTTTAACTAAATTTGATCGTTACAATTTCACAATTTTGAATTTACTCCAGAACTAGATGCTAAGATGCACCTGCTGCGAATTTCAGTACAAATCCCTCAGTTTGTACAATTAACATCCATAGAATTTCGACAAAGTACGAATTATTCATACACGAAGTAGGACTTACTTTGCTTCAATAGAAATTACAACACAAATAGCCTAATACACCTAAACACAACAGTGAATTGGTTGTGGAATTTGCAAAGACGTGACATAAATCAACTGGGTAGCTGATCACTGTTTTGATTGACTCGTAACATATTAGACTGCAACAATCATACTCAATGGTGCAATGGATGACAACTATAAGAAATGATGAACTATTTGTTCATCACTACCAAGTCAATCCAATCATAATTGGGCTTGTTTGCTCAATTCTTTCCATGCCTCTCACAGAACGATTTGAGCCTTTCTAGTCCAACCTCGAGAGAAGCCGGCTCAATCGCAAATGTGATGCGCAACCAGTTTTTCATCTCTAGCACACTGCCTGCAAGATAAAATTCCATAATTCAATTACTTACTGTAAAAATGCTGCACGACACTTTTTACACATCAAAAAGAATCTAACAACAGGTCTTTGATATAAATTCAATTTTGTGCAGAATGCTTAGTTCAATTCAAATTTAAACAAATCATAAATTTATTTCAAAATGCACTCAAACCAAATTGATGTGATGCGAGTTACCTGGGCATATTATAACAGAGTCTTCTTTTGCCAATTTGATACAGAAATCCACATCATCGCTGATATCCACCAGATATGACAAATTCAGCTTTACCTACAAAAATGAATGATGAACTTTTTCAGCATAATTCAATAAAGTCATCATTTCCAATTTTCATTATTCCCGGTTCCTCTTACCATGACAAACATAGAACCCTCTGGCTTGTGAGGGCAAGTGATACACTTGATATCCTTTATCTTGTTGTAGCATAACTCTGCCGCGCCTCTCAACACATGAATAATATTGTTAAAAAAATCATCCTTTGTTTTCTCAATAATTTGTGGTATTGCTCCCTATAAATGAAACGAGCATGTAATTCAAGAGAATTAAATTAAATCTAAAAATATCCATGATCTTCAGTTGCAAATACTTGTAACATGTAGAAGTTTTAAGAAGACCTGAATAAAAGTCACAGGATTTATTGTGATGTCAAGAATGCTTCTGATGGAATCAATAACCTTAAAGAAAGAAGAAAGTCAAGTAGTTTAATATTGATTCAGAGATTGGGATGCAGGCAATTAACGATCCAAAATGCAAAAGCATTCACTAAATAGGAAAGATAAAAAAGAATCAAAATGACCACGAAAGAAAATGACACGCCTTTGTTTCGCTCAAGATTCCTTTGGGGTCAGTCATGGCGATCCATCCAAGCCGCCAACCAGGCACAACCCACCTTTTTGATATGGATCCCAAAGTGAGAATGGGAACAACATCACCAAAGACCCCCATGGGTATAAAAGGATTGCTCCCAAAGGTCAAGTGGCCATATGCTTCATCAGAAATCACCATTATACCCAGTTTCCTTGCAGTTTTGGCTATCTGTGATCACAATCAAATTCAAGGATAGCAAATCAGTACAAGAAAATGCAGATATATTATGAGCTATTCACATTTAAAACAAACTGTTAAGTACAGTGGCGGAGCCGGGAATAATTATTTGGGGGTTTAATTTGCAATTTTTAAATTTTAGGGGGGGGGGGGGGCAAAGTGATTAATACCTACACATTTTTATCAAAATATGTATATAAATTACACTTAACCCTCAAATCACAGGGGGTGCAATGGCCCCCTTTGGCACCCATGTGGCTCCGCCACTGGTTAAGTATCTGATATATGCTACAATACTCCACATATTATTAGATTCACTAATTAATTCAAATGTAAAATAAAAAATAAAATAAAATTTGAACCTCCTCCATATGCTGATACTTGAGAACACTACCAGAAGGATTATTAGGATTAATAAGAACAATGGCAACGGTATTCTCATCAGTAAGTTTCTCCACTTGATCAAGATCAAGCTCCCATCCCTGCTCAGGAATAAGATCAAAGTGCCTCATTTCAACGTTGTAGAAGGTACAGCGCGCATCATACAAGGGAAAACCTGGTCGGGGAAGCAAGATGTTCGCATCTGGTCGGGCCAGAGCTGCAATTACAATATCTATTGCTTGTGCACAACCTGCTGTGAGGAAGATATCATCTGAAGAGAGCTTGTAAGGTATATCCTTTGAAAGGTACTCTGCAACTGCCCTGCATTCAATAAATAAAGCCCCAATTAAATTTCACAAAAAATAAAAAAATTGCAGATATTTAGCATAAAAAAATTGCAGATATTCCTTTATAGTTTGGATAGAATTAATCTAATTTTGATGCAATTTGACAATATGACATATGAGTCATGAATCAAACGGCTTGAATAATTATGGGATTCAATTTTACTGGCGCTTGACTAATGCCCAACGATTTCTGAATTATATTAAATTTATACACATCTTGTATAATTCAACAAATAACTACATATCTAAACTTTCATAAATTGGAGGTCAATATATCAATATCAATGAATACTAATTCATGTAAAAACGACAAATTTAAACAATACTGACCGCCGAGCAGGGAGGAGACCGGAAGAAGGAGAGTAGTGGTTGTACTGGGCTGATTTGACGGCCTCTAGAATTGCATCCTCTGCAATTGGAGTGGTGCGGAAGCTTGGAAACGGCGATGGATCGCCATGGCCGAGCTGGATCAACGGCCTCGGTCCAGTTTCTTCCACACTGGCGATGACCTTGCTGAGGGTCCCACGGATGCTCCGACTACCAGCGGCCGCCGCCGCCTTGTTGTGACCAAAATGCCACTTCTCCTCCAATGGCTTTCCAGCATTCTCTTTCTCCTTCTCCATTGATGTAAATTAAAAAGTGCGTGACTGCGTGGCAGTGTGGCACTGCGTACTGGGTTTATGAAATTATTTGACAGGAAATGGAATCTTGTTTGATATTCTGTGACAAGTTCTGTGTTGCAAGTTGTAGAAACAACCAGGTATGTTATTTCTTTCCAGTGAGTCCAGTGAGGCAGTGACCCGGCATAAGGTTTATTGGAAGGTTTATTAAGATTTGATCCGGAAGGGATTCAGGAGTGCGCAAAGTAGTTTTAAAAAATTTGGCTATTGACGCCTGAAACGTCACTTTTGTACTGAGGCTATTGGTCATACTTAAGTTTCTTTTGTGCTTTACCCTTTGTCTAGTTCTGCATCAGAACTGAATCGTCCCATCAATCATGAGTGTCCGTGATTAATATCGAATCCTTGTGATCCATAATTCTTGACCATCAAAATTAAATCGGACGGTTGTGATGAAGCGCAGAGAGTAATTCACCGCAGAGCATATGGTCGGTTGGTCCTGACTCCTGAGGTCAGGATGGTATCGGAGTTTCTAAAATAAGTACCGTTGGTTACACGGACTAGTGAGTAGTAGCGTTCTCCAATTGTGTCTGTCGTGTCGTGTCGTGTCGTGTCGTATCAAATACGATCGTGTTAAAGTCTCGTGTCGTGTCGTGTTGATATGAACTACCATTTTAATCGTGTCGTGTCGTGTCGTGCTTAGTAGTGAGAAGAGGCAACACGACACGCATTGTCGTGTCGTGTTGACACGTCGTGTCAAATCGTGTCATATTATTTTATTATTTTATGAAATTAAAAAATTATTAAAAAAAATTAAGAGAAAAATTACTAAACATAATAATTTATTATTTGATTAAGTTTAATCTTTTTATTAATATTTTTATTAAAAATTGTAATTAGATGAGGATGGCTAAAGAGCCATCGATGGCACAGAAGGTCCCGTGCCATCAAGTCATTTTTCGAGATCCAAAATTCAAATGGTCAATCCAAACTGTTCAAATTGTTCTCCATATTAAAATATCCTTGGAGACAGAATTTTACATTTTTCGAATTTTTTTGCTATTTATTATGATACTTTTAAAAAAATTACGATTATAGTATTTCAGGCCCTCCAATTTGAAAATATCATAATAAATAGCAAAATAATTGGAAAAATTGTAAAATTTGGTCTCCAAAGATATTTCAATATTGTGATCAACTTGAACGGCTTGGATCGATCGTTTGAATTTTGGATCTTGAAAAAATTAGTCGATATAAAATTGATGGCACGTGCCATCGATGGCGCGTTAGCCATCCTCTAATTAGATTAGGTCACTATTATGATTTAAATAATGGTAAATAATATGATATAGTATTATAAATTGTAATTAAATTATTAATTTTGCTTAAATAATTAACATTAATAATTAAATTTGTGTTGAGGTGTTGTGTTAATTCGTATTCGTGTCGTGTTGCGTGTTGAATCGTGTCAAACTTTCTAATGTCCCAACACGACACTATTATGACATGACACGATAATACGATCGTGTCGTGTCATTTTGGAGAACACTAGTGAGTAATGATTGTGCAATCAGGAAGGAAAACTTAACTCGAAGTTGTTATTACCTAAAAAATAATTATAAATGGCAAAGTGTCAAGGCAATTTGGCGTCCGCGCTTGGCAGTAACTTTTCCATTTCCTGTCAAAAGATCGTGAAAAAGAGAGATAATAACAAAATATGTAGACTATGAAGTATTATATATTTATTTTTCTTGTACAAAAAGAAAATGTTTAGGCAATAAACGCTGTTGACTTTGAAATGTAGAATGAAATTGATACACATCCATCAAATTTTCCATTTAGTACGAATTATTCATACACGATGTAGGGATTCTTTGCTTCAGTACAAATTACAGCACAAGTAACCAAAATGGTCATACGCATACACCCAACAGTGTATTGGGTGTAGTAACATTACAAAGAGGTGACATGGATCAACCGAGCAGCTGATCACCACCTTCATTATTTTACCATAAATTTTGTATCACTATGTTTTCATTGATTTGTAACATATTGGACTGCAACGAGCTCACCCAACGGTACAATGGATGCAAACTATAAAGAAACGATGAACTATTTGTTCATCATTGCCTTAACATTTGGGCTCATTTACTCAGTTCTTTTCATGCCTCTCACAGAATGATTTGAGCCTTTCTAGTCCAACCACGAGAGAAGTTGGCTCAACTGCAAATGTGATGCGTAACCAATTTTTCATCTCCAGAGCACTTCCTGCAAAATGGAATCATACAATATGCAATTAATCACTGCGAAAACACTTCAGGAACTCGATATTTGGAGTGCTAGATGCATCACTTTTGACCCTACACCAACTAAATGGGAATAACAGCAACAGCTGTAGTGGGTTTAAAATTCAGATCCAAGCAGACGGTCAAATTTTCATACCCAAAATCTATATAAAGTGTTACGCATTGCTTCATCTAGACATCTGACGTAAACAACACAAGTTGGCCATTTTTATAAGAGGGCTCTACACAAAGATTTGCAGCTAATGTGGTAGTCATCAAATGTACAATTACAACTTAAATTAAATAATGAAAACAAAAAGATTTGACAGCAGGTACTTGATATGAACTTAAATAATTTAAGCAAATCATGTTTAATATATTTTATATGGTTCAAACTTCAAACTAAAATGACACAGGTTACCTGGCAATACTATGACAGACTCTTCTTTGGCCAATTTGGAACAGAAATCCACATCATCACTGATATCCACCAGATATGATAAATTGAGCTTTACCTACAAAAATGGACAATTTTTTTATTGTGTTGCCATTAAAGTTAAAAACCTTGAATAGGAGCAAGTTTTGATTTTTCTTGTGCCCTCTTACCATAACAAACATAGAGCCCTCTGGCTTGTGAGGGCAAGTAATACACTTTATATCCTTTATTATGTTGTAGCATAACTCTGCCGCATCTCTCAAAACATGAATTATATTGTTGAAGAAATCATCTTTTGTTTTCTCAATAATTTGTGGTACTGCTCCCTATAAATGATACAAGCATGCAATTCAAGAGAATTTTAGAAATAAAAAATTATACACAATCTACATTTGCTACATATTAGTAACACATAGAAGTTTCAAGAACCTGAATAAAGGTCGCAGGATCCGTTGTTATGTCAAGGATACTTCTGATGGAATCAACAACCTAAAAAAAAGGGAGAAATTCATTTCTACTAAATAATTGATCCCAACCTAAAAAAAAAAGAAATTTAATCTACTAAATAATTCTGGATTTAACATGCGGACAAGTAAATACAAAATCTAAAATAACAACAACAACAACAACAACTAAGCCTTTTGTCCCAAACAAGTTGGGTAGGATTCTGGTCCAAAAAAAAAATGTCATACCTTTGTTTTCCTCAAGATACCTTTCGGGTCAGTAGTGGCGATCCAACCAAGCCGCCAACCAGGCACAACCCACCTTTTTGATATGGCCCCCAAAGTAAGAACTGGGACAACATTTCCAAAAACACCCATAGGTATAAAAGGGTTGCTCCCAAAGGTCAAATGGTCATATACCTCATCAGAAATTACCATTACACCCAATTTCCTTGCAGTTTTGGCAATCTGCAATTACAGTCAAAGCCAAGATCACCAAACAGTACATGAAAATGTGAGACATTATGAGTGATTCACATTTAATCCTTACAGAACTCCTTCACATACAATAAGTACTGATTAATTCAAAAGTCAAAAATTGAGATTTGGACCTCCTCCATGTGCTGGTACTTGAGCACACTGCCGCAAGGATTATTAGGATTAATGATAACAATGGCAACGGTATTCTCATCAGCAAGTTTCTCCACTTGGTTAAGATCCACCTCCCATCCCTGTTCTGGAATGAGATCAAAATGCCTCATTTCAAGATTGGTGTAGGTACAGCGGGCCTCATACATGGGAAAACCAGGCCGAGGAAGCAAAATGTTTGCATTTGGTCGGGCCAGAGCTGATACAAGAATATCTATTGCTTGTGCACAACCTGCTGTGAGGAACACATCATCCGGGGAGAGCTTGTATGGTAGATCCTTTGAGAGGTACTCAGCAACTGCGCTGCAAATTTTTAACAGGCACTGAATTTTATCAATAGTGCATGAATGTTTTTTTAAGGCCTGTAATTTTATTAACAGTAAGTAAATGCTTTAGAACTTTTAAAATCAAATAATGTATTATTCGTCTTCAGATTTTGCTTATATTCAACAGGGGTATCAAAAACAAAAAGTGTTTCTCTCCGTGGTGTGCATCCAAAGAAAGCCATATCAATATCACACGTTGTTTGCTGATACAGTGAAATGTGTTGGTATTGTTTTGCAAAGACCAGAGCCACCAACCAAAATGCAATAGGTTTGCATTTGCAGCAAAGAAACAATTTTAAACAAAGTTCAAACACAAAAATCATAATAGTTTAACTATCTAAAGGATAGGTTATACTGACACCAAAATTATTTCGAAACCATGATATCAATTTCCTTTATAGTTTAGATAATTTCATTTCAATTTCGGTGTGATTGCATAATCAATTAACCATCCCTCAAGCGGTTTGTAAAATTAACACTTAATTCAGTTTTGAAATTGGCTACCAATCAACCCCCAAACGATTTCCAAATTTCATAAAAAAGTACACAGTTTTTTAAGTTTGACAATTGATAACCATTCCCTCGAACTCAGAAATCTCGCTTTAAAAAGATTAACTTAAAAAAACACAATAATACAGCACTGACCGCCGGGCAGGCAACACCCCATTAGTAGGCGCGTAGTTGTTGAACTGAGCTGACCTGACCGCCTCTACAATGGCTTCCTCTGCAATCGGAGTGGTGCGAAAGCTTGGAAACACCGAAGGATCGCCATGGCCAAGAGGGATAACAGGTCTCGGTCCGTTCTCGTCCACACTAGAGACTACCTTGTTGAGGGTCGCACGGATGCTCCGACCACCAGCCGCCGCGACAGCCTTGTTTTCACCGAAGCGCCACCTCTCCATCATCTCCTCCTCCGACGATGGCTTCGCACCGTTCTCCTTCTCCATTAAAAATGGCGGAGAAGAGAGAAGGATCAGTGGGAACTTTTTTTTTTTTTTTGAGAATCCACAGCCCGTAGGCTTTCGAGCATAGGATCAGTGGGAACTTGAGGTGCACTGGTGCGTGTGCTTTCGAGCATAGAATATGTTTTTATGGATGGTTATGGAAGGAAATCTTATCGGATATTCTGTGGCAGAGTGTTACATACTTATATTGCGAATTGTGGAAACAAAATAGATAGATACATTGTTTCTAGTCAGTTCAGTAATGCAGCGCACGGTTTATGGTATAAGGTATATGAACATTTGATCCTTGAAGCTTCATGTGTGCAGTAAGTAAGGATTCACAGAAAATTAATTTAAAATGAGTCGATGACTGACAACCGACAACTGAACTGAAGAGGAAAGAGAAAATTTTTCTCCGAACACCTGTGCAACCAAAATCCAAATGCTGTGGCGCGTCATACAGCGTGCAGCGTACCTAGGGGTGAGCAAAAAGCTCGTAACTCGTGAGTTACTCGAACTCGACTCGTGAAAAGCTCGATTATAACTCGAGCTAAAAGAACTCGAGTTGGCATAACTCGAGTTGAACCAACTCGGTTAATAAATGAGTCGAGTTTGAGTTAGGCTCAACTCGGCTCGTTGACTCATGAGCTGACTCGTGACGTAATAAATTTTAATTTTTTGGAGATCATCACCATGATCTATGAGTATTAATCTTGAGTTTCAAGACATATTTTGCTTCAAATCAATGGAAAAGAATAAAATTGATAATAAAATTTATTTTTTTATATTATTGTAATACTCATAAATAATTATTGCATCTATTCACTATATTTACGAGTTGAATACCGAGTCACGAGTTGACTCGAGTTACAAAATGGCGAGTTCGAGTTGGCTCGGTTAGCTCGGAACTGCCTCCCGAACGAGTCACGAGTTGACTCGAGTTGTAACGAGTTCGAGTTCGAGTTATGCTCAACTCGCTCGAACTCGGCTCGTATACAGCCCTAAGCGTACCACAGGCCGTCCGATTAAATCTTAATGGATGAAAAAGCTCTGTGCATGTAATAGATTGTAAGGTCCGAAAAAATATAACCCGTTCAGATTTAATCGGACGGTCCGTATGGCGCACTGCATGCTGTATCGCGCGCCACAGGATTCGGATTGGTGCAACCATACTAGCATAGTACAAATGTGTTAAAAGTTTTAAAAAATTGATATGATTTGACACGACACGATTAAACACGCAACACGATACGAATACAAACTGACACGATATATCAACACAAATTTAATTATTAATGTTGATTATTTAAACAAAATTAATATTTACATCAAATTAATATTGAAATCTCGTTGGAGACCAAATTTTACATTTTTCTAAATTTTTTTAGTATTTTTTTGGTATTTTACTAAATTCTTAAACTAAACAATTTTGACCCTTCAATAATAATGATTTTTTAAAATTTAAAAAAATAGTAAGAAATTCAGAAAAATGTAAAATTTTGTTTCCAATGAGATTTCAATATGGAAAACACATTGAATGGTTTGAATTAGCCATTAGATCCTTAAAAGTTGAGATATAATTGTGGCTGATTTTAGTCTGCCACATATTTTTTTATAAAAAAAATTAGGGAAAATTTTTTTTGTACCCCTCAAAACTAAGGAAATACATGATTTGCCCCCCGAAAGTCAAAACTCCTGATTTTGCCCCCCAAAATTTTGAAATGTTTCTTCATTTGCCCTTTAGGCCTTTTTTACACTATAAATAATATTTAAATTATAAAAATTACTTTTGCTAACCAATATACCCTTCGACCAACCAATTCGATTTGAACCCAAATCAAACCAGGATGAACGAACCCTCTCAATTAAATCGATTCTCACTGATCAAACCCAAACCATATCTCTCACCTGGTCGATGTCGCAGCGTCCTTCTCCACTGTCGCCTTGTCTCTCTTTACTCCAGTGAACAAACCCGGCTTTCCGATCCACTATAAACCTCGCTCCTCCGTCGCTGCTCGTCTTGCCACCTATCCTCGTTCGATCAAACCGGAAACCCTCTCTCGTTTGATTAGAAGGCTCTCCAGTCACAGTGGAACCGAACGGGTACAGCTGGTACAGGTACAAAGATCAAATTCTTCTCTGACTGTCTGCCACTGGTCACAGCCATCACAAAGAACGAACTGGAGATTGTTCCCTCATGGCGGGCTGATGAAGTACTGAGAAGGATCAGGCACACTCTACACATACTTGGAGAGAAGGTTGCAGTACACCACGTTGGTCAGGATGCAGTGCAACTTGGACATGTTCTGGCAAATTAGGCTAGAATAGAAAACTGCTCTTATGTTGGTCTGCCATTCCCACATCTCCCACATGAAATTGATGAGGAGAGATATTTCCAACAGGTGCTGGAGGAGCCACCTTGAACAGAATTTCGTTGTTTTTGCCCCCCTGGTTTTTAGTTTATTTAGATTTTTTACTGGTATTTTGGCTACTGTCTTTTCTTCCTTTCTTTTTATATCCGTAGTTTGTATTGGCTTAGGTTTCTAGTTAGTTTTTGTTAAGGGGTGCAGTTTATTATTTATGATTGTAAACGCAAATTTGTATTTTCAGTTTGTCTTAATGAAAGTCTATTGACGTTTGTTATAAAAAAAAACTATTCAATTTCATGGATGTGATTGTTATGCATTTTTTAGAACTGTGTTATACTTACAGTATCATATTTCTAGCATTTTTTTTTGCTAATAAATGGAGTAACTTGCGCCTTTTCCAAAAATCATTTTTAAGTCCCTAATTAAGTGAACTGTGTTATATTATTTGATAAAGCCTTTGCAGTGAGCATATTTTTAGCAACTAAAAAACCTGGTACCAAAGTAAACGGTACCAACAGTCAATTGCAACGCACAAGTATGTGTACTTGTTTGGATTCTAATGGCACCTGTCCCATGTTTCCTATGCACTATGCGCTATGAGGTACTTTAAATGAATCTATTCACATGATAAATACTAGAGATCTATTCAAATTAGTTAGTTAATTTTCTCTCATAATGAATCTATTCATAACAGATTTCAACCAAATTAACTCAATTTCAAGTGAATTAACTTAATCGCAATAAACATGAACAAATCTAGAAGAAAGCAAATTTTCAAACTACACAACAAGCATTCATCGATAACAAAATAGATTGAAAAACAAGTAAAACTATTTGTTTCTACTTCTACAAGACCTGAAAAGCAAGCAAAACTATTTGTTTAGATACTAGAAAAAATACAAAAACAAAATGCTCTGGCTACTTCTACATTGCTTGCCAAGACCTCACAGCCTGCAAACTCTGGCTACATTACAAGATGCTCCTCAGGTTTCCAATTCGATAGTTAAGGATGTTGCAACATGGTATTGGACATCTTCCAGTTTGTTCACTGTGGGTGTGTTTGGATGCTTCACGAACAAGAGATGAACAAGGGGAAGAACAAAAGCCCACGAATAGGCCCACGAACAAAATTAGTTCGTGAAAATCGGGAAACTAAGAACTAGGGAGAAGTTCACGAACTACGGTTGTTCGTGGGTTGTTTGGTTTGTGCGAACAGCGCTAGTTCACGAACTAGCTGTTCGTGACACATTCCAAACACACCCACGTATCTTTGGTGTATGAAGCTATGTCGTTGGCAGGGAAGACATGTTCATTTAATTCTTTCTTGTGTACTCTTAAACTTCCCCCTTCTCTCAACTTTTTTCTATACCTTCTCTCTTCTAACAAGTTGCTAACTCAGGAACAGCTCTTGCATCGGAACATTGTGACAGAACAGCAGTGTAACCTGTGTCACAGTTCACTTTTAGAGGATAGTTTCCATCTCTTTTTTAATTGTTCTTTTGTCAAAAGAATATGGAATAAGCCCCAATTACACTTGAGGTTACCTTGCTTGTTCCCTCTTACTCCCTTCAGTCTTCTTTTTATCTCACTTTCACGCAATTGTAAAAAAATTACAGAAATTACATAGATTAGAGCAATTGACAGAAATTACTTACCGCATTTATTTACAAGCTAATTGACAGAAATTACAAAAATTTACTCATAGATTACAGCAATTGACTCGCAGAAATTTACCCATGACTAATTATTCACAACAGAAATTGACAGAAATTGAAACGTGGTGAAATTGATAGCAATTTACTCAAAACAATTGACAGCCAATGCCTTTGCTTTGTTCCTTTCAAATTTATCAAAAACCAAAACAAATTGATCAGTAAAAAATACAGCGAAAAGAAAAGAAGAACCTGGTTTGTGCGAGGAAGATAGATGCCATGCGAGGGAAGAGCAACTAACCTTGCGGAACGAAATGGAGAGAAGGTTTAAGCTTCATCGATCGATTGACAGTGCAGTGAGAGAGGGGAATCCGTGCGAGGAAGGTGAATTGCATCGTGTCAGAGAGGAGAGCGAAGGATTTATGCGATTTGGTGAGATCTACGATATAAGAAGAAGAAGAAGAAGAAGAAGAAGAAGAAGAAGAAGAAGAAGAAGAAGAAGAGAGGAGAAGTTTCAGGGTTTATCTGGTTACTCTTTTTTGCGTGCGCGAGAGAGAGAGGACTGATTGGGTTCGTCTCCATCGATTTGGTGAGTTCATGTTTAATTTCGAACACAAGGGCAAAAGGGACACAAATAATATGTTTTATTATTTTAATATTATTTATATTATAAAAAAGGCTTGAGGGGCAAATAAGGAAACATTTCAAAATTTTGGGGGGCAAAGTAAGGAGTTTTAACTTTTGGGGGGCAAATTCTGCATTTCCTCATTTTTGAGGGGTACAGAAAAAATTTTCCCAAAAAATTAATAAAAATTTTAAATTGAACCAAATAATAAATTAATTTATTATTACGGCTCGTTAAATTTTTTCCTTTACTTTTAATTTTTTTATATTTTTTTTAAAAAATAATAAAATAATTTGACAAAACTAACATGACATGCCAATATGACACGACAGGACGTGTTAGTCGTGTCGTGCTAAAATACATATTGTTGTCCCTAAGGGGGGCGGCTTAACCAAGGTTTAGCGGAAGCGATTGAGGTTTTGGACCGGTTTGGTATGAACTATCCTAACACAATTCAATTGGTACCCAATACAAGCAAGCACACAAGCAATTCAAGTATAGCAAGATAATAAAGAGAGAAAGAGAGAGAGAAATTGAACACGCGATGTGATTACGGAGTTCCGACCCGCTAGAAGAAGCTAGCCTTAGTCGTACGTCTCCGGGAGTTCCGCTACCACGAAAGGGCGCGCTCCGTTCAATTCCAACAAGAACGGGACTACAACTTCGAACCGAATCACCTCGTCACAAGGACACTCGAGGCGGATCGGCCTAACTCGAATGGCACAACGGCCTCAAAGGAGAAGAGCTCTCAACCTATTCCAACCTACACCTAGCGACAACGTCGGGGCGGTGGTGTTTGAGGCTACTAAATCTCTCAAGATGGTCTAGCTATGAAAAGCTCAAGTGGGAGAGTATCCCTATGCTCAAAGGCTCAATTCTGGTCTAATTTTGCAAAGTGAAGCTCTCTAACTCGTTAGTTGGAGAGAGAACAAAGGGTGGATATATATAGAGCTCGAAATGAGCAGTTCCCCAGCAAAAATAGGCCACAGCGTTGTACAACGCTGATTAGCGTTATACAACGCTGGAATATGACCGTTGTAAATTCTAACGGCTCTTTAAAATAGCCGTTGGTCTGTCAGAGCGTTGTGCAACGCTATTTGCCGTCGCACAACGAAGGAGTGTATAACCAAAGGAAAGCTCTGACAATTCCGTTGGAAATTGTCAGAGCGTTGCTTGCCATTGAATGGCGTTACACAACGCTAAAGGGAGACAAAAGGAACAACTCTTACAGATTCAACAGAGCGTTGTACAACTCTATATACCGTCACACAACGCTAACGTTACCCAACACTGAAAGACGTTGGCTAACGTCTCCAGAAACTTTTCATGTAAAAACAACTGTTTACATGGGACAGCTAACTTGGGATTTTTGTGGCGTTGTGCAACGCTATATGGCGTTGCACGATGGTACTCAGAAAAATTTCCAAGTTTTTAACTGTAGCGTTGTACAACTCTACTGAGCGTTGTACAACGTTGTGACTCAGCGTTGCCTAACTCTATATAGCGTTGTGCAACGTTGATTCACAAAAGTACGAATTTAGTTGTTCTAGCGTTGTGTGCCACTATCTAGCGTTGTACGACGCTAGGTCACAGAAAACAGGATTTTGCTGGTTTATTGAGCTTTTCGCTATCTAGACCATTTCAATGATAATCAAGGACTAAAGTATACCTTCTATCCTAGTCTAAACTAGCCTACAAGCTCTCTAAAGACTTGATCTTAATCTTTCTTAAAGCTTTTATCCAAGTCCTCATAAATTGTATCTTCTTCCTATAAAACTCAAAGAAGATTGTTAAATGCCAAATGATATTGTTTTGTAATCGACAAACCTAGAGACGTTTAGTACAACACATATCGTGTTAGCTCTCACGATTTAGCACGACACGATTAAAAAAATAATCTGTGTCAACACGACACGACATAATACTCCAACACGATCGTGTTTGACATGACACGATACGACACACAAACTTGGAGTAACCTAAGTACAATTGCTTTCTAATTCTTCTGTTCTTTTTAGATAAAAACAAAGTAGTTTGCATAAATACATACCATAAATACTTTGCATCAGAAATAATTTACTTAAACTTATTCACCAACATTTCCGTTTTTTTGCAATAAATTTTATTAATAATCTAGAAGGCTAGGGGCACAATTAACGACGAACCATGTCTAAATTTGTTGCGAAAATAACAACCAACAAGGACTTTTGGTTCCTCCAGATCCCGGTTTGGTAGCTGTCTAGCTAGTTGATTTGAAAATATGTAAACAATACGGACAAATGACGAGTCAGCTGGTTAGCTAGCAAACATGTTAATGACAAACACAGTTTTGTATTTTAAGTTGACAATTTTGCAGGCAATTATTTTAGATATTCAGATAGTTAACATATATATAGAAGATACAATTGAGTTTTTGTATTATATACTTCGAAAAAATAATATTATTGTGTTGAATGGATATATAGGTAATTAGAGTTTTAAATTTTACACGCAATCATTAGATCTTTGATTAGTTAACTTTAGCATATTGTTGTACATGTGTTTGATCTTAATATTATTTGTTTGAATTATACGCACAGGTGCGCGCAAACAATTTTGTTTTATGCACCAACATGATAATCTTTTATTAATATATTCATGATATTTGTGATTTTTTGCCTTCTGTTAAGCACATAAATAGTTTTTAGCAAACCTACATTATGCTTTGTAAACGCACTTAACATATGATTTTGCTACCTCCAAGAGCAATGGAATTATTCTACTGTTACTGCACATAAATAGATTCAACATTATACGTTTGCTAAAAATCAAAATATTTTTTGAATTAACAAATATCAATTTATTATTATCAAACTGAATATTAGTAATTTTTTCAACGATCAAACTAATTAAAACATCAAAAGACACTTCCAAGTTATTTTCTTATACAAAATTCGATCTAGTATGAGAGATGGAGAGGAGATGGTGAGATCGAGGGTTTCTTGCGGGCAGGAGGTGTGGAGGTGGGGATGGGCTGGATGAAGGTGGAGATGGTGGCGGCGCCATGATAAGACGGAAATTATAGCCGTTGGGAAATGACACGAATGATTATGGCCCTGATCAATATGACTGGACACGCGTATCGGGAGTGGTCCAGCGTTGAAAGAATACCAGCTACCACGTGCACCATATGCATTTCGTGCATCTCATCAGCACCGCACGGTAACTCAAGGTTTATATACTGTCTATGTATAAGAGGAAAACTCCTTGTGGGACTAACTTGTCAACCTAAAACCGGACAGAATGTTCATGCCTTATTGGGTTGGGCCGTGGATGGTAAAACAATTCAAATGTCGCGTTTTTAAATCAACCTTGTGTTAATAACATATATATATTAACAGTTAATAATATAACGTTAATAACATCATATTAATAAAGTATACAATTAGTTTTTTAGTTAAAAATATACTATTTTTATTATTTTATATATACAGTCGTATTCGAGTTTTTTAAAAAATGTCTGTTTGACCTCAAATTTTGATGCCAAATGAGAATTTGAATTATTCCATAAATACCCAATAAATCAGATAAATCTTCGACCAACCACGAAAAATATCAAAACAACTCCAAAAATTCCACAAAATCACCCAAAAACTCCCCAAGAATTATAGAAAATTATGGAAGCATCAAAACCCCAAAACCATCAACTGAAACCCCCAATTTTGCATAAAACCTCCTTGGAGTCCACAAAATTAATAAAATAAATAAGAGGGTGATTTTGAAAAATTAAAGAGACCACTGGGTTCCCCATAATTTTGAGAGGAGCCACATAAAATTTGAGGTGAAAAAGGCATCAGGAAGGGGTCCAAACAATTTATTCTGGATCAGCCAAGCAAAAATTTCAGCTTATCACAAGAAATGGACAAGTCCAGTCCAAAAGAAATGGAGAGAAGAAGGAATACAGGGTTTGAACTCCCTCTCTGTGGAGCTTTTTACGTGAACTGGGTCTGTGCACCCACAAGCCATTTCGATAAAAATCTTTTCACCGGTCCATGATGCACCGAGAGCAGGGAGAGGAAATAGAAGTCTCCTTCCCCAACTGACTCTCGTTAAAAACCCAAGAAAAAGAAACAGAAAAGGGGGAAGTTTTGGAGAAGCGAGGGGGAGGTTTTCTTGGAGAGAGAAATCGAAGGAGAGGAAATTGAAGCGAAATCGGAGAAGAAGGAGAACCAAGACGCAAGACCAAAGGCAATCCGACGATTATCCATTGAAGATCGGAGCTTTAAGAGAGAGAGAGAGAAAGTTAGGTAGCCACCTTGTAATAGGTTAGAGAGAGAAAAGAGAAGAGCAGATTGAATTGTATATCTGAGGCGAAATCGAGCAAGGAGAAAGGAAATCGAGAACAAGTGTTGATTGTAAAGGTAATTGAAAGAAGAACTAATCTTGATTGTGCTGATTGATTGATAATTGAATTCGGTTCTTCTTGCATGAACTTGATCTGATGATCTGATTTTCTTGAATAAAATCACAATTTGATCGTTTCTTGTTCAGTCTAAATCCTGTGTGAAAGTTCCAATCTTGAATGACCCTAGTTAAGAATCTGATAGTACTTTAAATGTTAATGATCGAATAGCTAAATGGAACAATTGTGTCCTGAATTATATTGACTATGATGAAAAAGCGGTTAAGTTCCTCTCCTCATCTCTGTACAGGACCTGAATCTGACGAAATGTAGCGTTTCTCTTTGCAATTCTTCTTAGTTTCTCACTTGAGTCTATGTTTGAGTCGATCAGCTAAAAGGACATTGAAACTGTTTATGTTTGTGTATGAATCTGTCAGGATTTGGTTGAAGCTTTCTTAAAAATTAACACAATATATAGTTGGTTCAGTATTATAGCATTCTCTTTAAATTAAATACAATGAGGCACTGGATATGAGATGACATTCGTATGATAATGAAAGAATATGTATAACCATTCCATATTGGAGCATCAAATTGATACTGTTTGTTGAACTTCACTTCAATTCCCTTTCTTTCTCTTCCAATTGCAAGATAGAACGCCGTTCTATATCCCCTTGTTACCAACCTTCAAAGTCTGACTGAGACGCCGTCTCATATAGTCAGATTTTGGTGAGAGTGAAAAGGAAAATTAACACAAAAACAAGGGGAGATGCTGCCAAAATTTCCCTAGAAATTGTGCATAACTAAGGTGATAAATAAGTTAGTTCTTTATGGTCCATTGTATACAAAAAAGAAAAGTGTAGAATTTTATATCTTCATACCATATCCTTTCTTATTTTACAGCTTATTTTTCCCATCTTAGGGTACACCAAAGTACATCATGTAAGAATTAGAATTTTGTGCAGTAGTTTTGACAAACAAAAAAGGTAGACATGTTTTGTTTTGTTGTTATCCCTGAATCAACTCTGATGCTTAATTTGATCAAAAGAAGTCATAGGAACTAGGGCCATAAATTAAAGTCTAAGTTCTGTATACATTAAAGTGTGATGTTAAAGAGAATGTTAGGTCTTAAATGAAAGTTTAATAATATCCTTTTAGAATGTTAAACTCTTTACCTAATTGAACTTTAAAGGATACTTGACTAATGTGGTCTGACCTGTTGAAAGGTAGCATGGATTATGTAGATTGTGATAAACCTAGGAATAGTAAAGTTACGTCTAAATTATATGTGAAAAATAATAAAATTCTGGACTAAAGTGAAAAGTGTTCTTGGAATGCCATGGGTAGCTTGGTAATTGTACATATGATTTCACAAAGCCCCTTTCTTTGCTTCAAAGGCTTTGCCTTAACCTGAAACCCTAAATAAGTGATGAGGGTAAGGGTATTCTTGGAAATGCCTTGTTAAAATTCCCTGTAGGTTAGTAATTGCTTAATGGCAAGAGTGTTGCAGTAATGTCCCTCTGGACATGATAAAATGTATCTTACCTTGTATATTTTATGACTTTAGATGTAGGTTTGATGTGCTCCCTTCATTTTATTTTAAGACTAATATTTATGTACAGGTGTGTAAGTCATGTGTATGAAGCACAACTTTTATGATGATAGCATAAAAAAAATGAAGTCCAGTGAGCTTTGTTCAATATCAGATGTTGTTGTTGTCTTTAAGATAGAAATGATATGTCAAAAGTATATTAAAGTGAATGTGTATATAGGTAGCCTGAATAAGTAATAGGATAAAAAAATGTATGTGTTCCATTTTATACATCAAAAAGGTAAATGGATGTATATATGCTATTATATTCAATTCTACCTTACTGACCACCTTTCTCTTTATTACAACAGGTACTCACAAAGAATTCGAAGATTCTGACTTTGTTGTATGTAAATAGAAAAACTTTGTCAATTCATTAGGGAAAATTGTATATTGATTTGTGAATGACATGCTAAACTGGTCTGTACTTATTTATCTTAGAAAAGATAAACATATGACATGCTACATGGATTTCATGTTGAATAAATGTTTTATGTATATATATATGCGTTTTCTCATTCTTTAGAATGCTAACTGTATGTAACCAATTATGGAAATGATGAAGTGTTAAGTATTAAATTAGCAAGTGTATAAAGTTAATCTGGCAATTAAGCATGAGTACTGTTCAAAACCGATTTTGTATATTGGCTTTGCATATGTATAGAACAAGACTCACCCCTTTTATCAACCTCAAAAGATGCCTGCTGTTGCATCTGAAATTTTGTTCATTTGTATAGACCTCGTGTCAGAACCATGTGCCAAACCAAATCTCCTCACTGCTACCAATACCGAAATCGACATCTGACCCATCTCTTAACACCTAAGCCTATTTCTCATTTACCAATATTGGTACCGAACAGACACCCATTCCCTAATGCTCAAACCTTATCCCTTGTACCGGCCCTTTCATATGCCAATGTCAAAATTAGATGCAATTGACCGCTTTAAGACCCCACTTGTTGACACTGAAAATCACATCTATGTACCGCAACTTTCTGTTGGTACCAAAACCCACCCCATGTATTACTCAAATACCAAGTGGAGCCTCTTTCTCTGCTGTACCAAGCGACCCAAAAAGTCAATACAAGATGTGACTTTGTGTTGACATCTTTCTCTGCTTTGCTGTGCTGTGACTTTGTATTGACATCCTGTACTAGTTTATATATTACTGTATATCACCCTGAACCCAACCCAGAAAGCTTAAAGTTTGATATTTATTAATTGAAACCCGAAACCAGCAAACTCAAAACACAACTGTACCGACCTGTTGTTGTCCTATGAAATCAATGTGACACCTCAAACCGTCCATGCATTGTAAGGTTGATAAAGCATGATACCAAATGCCATTTTCAGGGCCTTCATTCATTGACCTTCATACTGAAAATCCACCTTCATCTCATCTTCATATATTAATTGCCTCACTGGTACCCAGTATACATCTCAACCGAATGTTGTATATACCCCTGTACCAATCCCCATATTCCCTTCACTGGTACCAAAGCCAAATCCAGTGCTCAATCTCTATACCTCCCTTCACTGGTACCAATGCTAAAACCAACACTTATCTCTCCCCTAGTACCAGCCCATCCTCTAAACCAGTCCTACACGTACATGTTAGAGGTAATAAACATAATTAAAAGATTTCAAAAGACTATAAAAAAAAAGAAGAAGTAAATAAATAATGATAAAGTAAAAGGGGATTTCAAAATATATATATATATGATGATAATATAAATAAATAGATAAAACATAAATGAAGATAAAACTATACGAATTTCAAAAGGCTATTTCCAAACAAGTATTTTCAAACAAATATTTTCAAAAGTAGGATAAAAAGGAAGAGAAACTATGTTAATAAAAAAAGGAATATTAGAAACTTAAAGGAAGCGAAGACTTGAACAAAAGCCAGAAGCCCTAAAAGCCAAAAGTCCTTAAATTCAAATCCAAAACTCAAAACTAGGAACTCCAAAACTTAAAGCCAAAATCCCTGAAATCCAAGTCCAAAAAGCCAAAAACCCTGAAACTTCAACCTAAAACCTAAAATGCTGAAACTCAAATCCAGAAACTAAAAACACCAAAATCAAAAGCCAAAGCCCATGAAATTCAAATCCAAAAAGATAGAAACCTTGAAATCCAAATACCAAAAGCTAGAAACACCGAAATCCAAATTCAAAAAGTCAAAAACCCTGAAATCCGAATCTGAAATGGTAGAAGCCCTGAAATACAAGTTAAAAGCCAAATGCCAGAAAGCATGAAACTCAAACCAAAGACAAACCTATGAAACTCAAACCGAAGACAAACCTATGAAACTCAAACCGAAGACAAACCTATGAAACTCAAACCAAAGACAAACCTATAAAACCGAAACCGAAACCGAAACTGAAACCGAAACTGAAACCTAAGCTTGTTCTCACAAGAAGACCGTCCAAGAGGTCCCGAGAACCGACTCTTATTAAGAAGACTGACTAAGATGGTCCCTAGGGTCGTTAAAGAACCAACTCTTATTAAGAAGACCGCCCAAGAGGTTCCTAGGGTTGTAAAATAACTAACTTTCACAAGAAGGTCGTCCAAGAGGCCCCGAAAGTTGTAAACCCCATCTGTTCTCACAAGAAGACCGACTAAGATGGTCCCGAGAACCAACTCTTATTAAGAAGACCGCCCAAGAGGTCCCTAGGGTTGTAAAAGAACCAACTTTCATAAGAAGACCGATTAAGATGGTCCCTAGGGTCGTTAAAGAACCAACTCTTATTAAGAAGACCGCCCAAGAGGTCCCTAGGGTTGTAAAAGAACCAACTTTCACAAGAAGATCGATCAAGATGATCCCGAAGGTTGTAAAATTCCTTGTTCTCACAAGAAGACCGCCCAAGAGGTCCCGAGAACCGACTCTTATTAAGATGACCGACTAAGATGGTCCCTAGGGTCGTTAAAGAACCAACTCTTATTAAGAAGACCGTCTAAGAGGTCCCTAGGGTTGTAAAAGAACCAACTTTCACAAGAAGACCGTCCAAGAGGTCCCGAAGGTTGCAAAATTCCATTCCACTCTCACAAAGAAGGCCAGCCGTTGCCCCGAGAGCTTACCAAAACTATCCCGAATAAAGAAATTCTCTCTAAGCAAAAACCATCATTCTAAACCAAGACCAAGCTTCTATACGCAAAAATCCTAAACCAAATCCGGTTCAAATAGAACAAACAAATCTAAACTAACCTTAGTCAATAGTCAATTGGGTCCCGTCCATAAAGTCTGGTACCATCAATTGAATGATCAAATAGTCCTCAATCGGGTCCCGTCCATTAAGTCTGGTACCATCGATTGAGTATGGTTTAAGCCAAAAGAATAGGTCCCCGCATAAATATAAAATCATTTTTGAGATGATCTTCCTAGCCCATTGTATACAATTCTTTAGATCCCTTAATCAGAGGTTCTCGTGAGCGATCACGAGGTAATTAACAATAGGGGCTTGCGCCTATTGGAAAGAAAGGACCCGCAAAATTAATAAACCCTTTTAAGAAGCGACTCTTGTTTTGGTTCTCTTGTTGTCAAGAGAGTCTCATACAGAGATCGAACCTTAAGGGGGGTGAATCTAAGGCGTTTTCCTTTTTCTCGAGGGAACCCATTCCATCCTTTGAGAGAATGACGAAAAAGCCCATACAATGTCGTATCCCCGCACCCGCACCCAAGTAACATAGATTTTGATCAAGAATTTTCTAACGAAATGAAATCCCATGTTTAAAAAAAAAGAGATTTTGATCAGGGCATATGTGACTTGGTAGGTCAAGATCGTCGGTAATTAACGTTAATAATGAGTTTTAAATTTGGGTGTGGGCTGAGGGAAGGATGTTTTGTATAACTCGTATGTTTGGAATATTTTCTATTTTGGTATCACCTTGTTTCTGTTAATATCGTGCTTATGAACTCGTGTAATATGAACGGAATATGAACTCGTGAGTACAGTTATCATGCTTCTGATTTATTCATGTTATCATGCTTCGAGTTGTCATCACTACGCCAGAAACAATTTTTAGCACAGACATATTAACACTTGTTTTTAAAAAAATCGGTTTAAAAAATAGTCAATGTCAATTTCGTAATTATCATAGTTTATTTTTAACACCGATTTTTCTAAAAAACCGGTGCTAAAGAGTTGAAAAAAAAATAAAAAAATTGAATTATCTTTAGCACCGATTTCGGTGCTGAAAATGCAATCTTAAATAAGTACTAAAAATAAAAGCACAATCATTAGCATCGGTTATGTTATCAAAACCGATGTTAAAGATCCAATAATTCTTTTTCTTAGAGAAAATTAGATTCACGCCACTCCAAACTTTTAAAATTAGAAGAATGCAACTCTGAAATTGAACTTTTGAAAAATGTCATCCCAAATACAATTAATTTAGAAATATGCCACTATCACAGTGTACATCAGTCCCATCTATACCTTATTTTTAGTATTGACAAAATTACTTTGCTTTTCTCTCTTTTGAGACAATCAATCTCTTCTGGGTTAATATTCCTTTCCTTCATCTCCATGGCGATCTCAGAGGAAAAAATAGCCACCTGACGAGCACAAACCTAGTCACCGACTCACGCGAGCTCTTGCTGACCCTCATCTCCGCCACCGTACCTGTAACCGCCTCACACCACCATCAGCAACCTGGTAGACATGTACGCTCTATTTATGCCTCTAACCTAACCCTCGATTATGGCACTCTCTCTCTCTCTCTCTCTCTCAATTGTTTGCCTGTTTTTCGCTAGAACTGTGATTGCGAGGACTCCCAATTTTCGTAACCTAGAGATTGTATCATTTTTTATAAAAATCTTGTACTTTAAACAGCAAATTTGGCTTGTGGCCTTTCTAATCAAACAATTATGTATTTGGTATCCCTCACTAATATGCAATTACAACGATCATCCAGTGATGGCAAATCAGGTTGAATTGAGTTGAGGAATCAGAGGGTCAATAAGCACATTAGTTTATGTAATTTGCCTAAACTTCGAAATAGTTTTAAAATATGCTAGAATTATTTGAACTGCAATCAGAGAGTCACAGGGTAGCAATGGTAAGGATCTCCCTTCTTATTTTTGAAAAATAAATTAATTTACGAAAGGAAAAATAAAGTATGACTCATGTATACGGTAAGAACAGATCGATCGTCTCAAAGAAGAGAAACTGAAAGGTAATTTTGTCAATGTCAAAAATAAAGTATAGATGGGACTCATGTATATGGTGATAGTGGCATATTAGTTAATTGTATTTGGGATGTCATTTTTCAAGAGTCTAACTTTAGAGTGGTATTTTTTTAATTTCAAAAGTTTGGAGTGACATGAATCTAATTGTCCCTTTTTTTTATTTGCAACTTCTCTGCCTCCTTCACTTCTCCCTTTACGCAAAAAATTTCTAAGTTCTCTCTCACTCGCATTTCTATCTTTCCCTCGAACCCGAAGCAACCCTCTCATCCCTCAACATTGGATGCGTTTGGATAGGTGTGGAAAGAAGGGAAGAAGGGAAAAAGTGGAAAGAAGTATTGGAAAGCGTGTTGCTCCCCTCACGAATCTCCTACCATTTGTTTATCTCTCTCTTATACTTTCTTTTCTCAAAACTTCCATTCCACAAAACCCTAACCCTAACCTAATCCAAGCTCTCTGGTGCGTCAATGGAGGGAAAAGAAAAGGCGATTGGCTCCGGCGCCGCAAAGAAGGCAACCTCGAGGAGTAACAAGGTGTGATTTCTTAACGTTGCAAAGTACGCCGACCATGTCGAAGCTTGTGCTTCGGTGTACCTCGTCGCCGTCCTCAAGTACCTCACTAGTGAGGTATGAATTTAGATCTGGAGATGTTAATTTTTTATTTGGTGGTGGATTTTTGACATTCTGAGTTTTCCTCTAAATTTTGGAGATTTTCTTCATTTCATTAATCAATTGGACCAATTCTTGAATAATTAATTAGTAATTGTGTTTGATTTGAATACAAATTTTGGGGATTTTCTTGAAATGGAGCTGCTTGAGAAAGAATATTAGAATTTATGAAATGAGCAGCAATAAGTCTCATTGCATCGTACCACCTGACACCAAATATATTGGACTTGGCAATTATTAGAATCTGCTATCCAATGCCATAGTATTATCTATTGTTGGTGGTGTTGAAGTAGTTTATCAGTACCAATGGCAAAGTTTTTTGCCACAAATCAAAATTTTTACATGAACTACCTTTGTAAGTCCAGTGACTAAGAGAGAAAAATTGTTGAAGATTTATTTAATTTCCTGAGTATGCGTTGAATCAGTATTCTTAGTTTTTTTGTGAAACTTGGACTTCAGTGACTGAGAGAGAAATTTTGTTGAAGATTTATTTAATGACTTGCTTATAGATTTTTCTTCTATATAATGATCCAATTTTTTTTTTTGTCCTCTTTGTACTTAAGGGCTCTATGGGACAAGACTCTGGACCTCAAGTTTTTGCTGCATAAAGCTTTCTCAAATTCAAATAAATTAACCAAGGTATGCTCTTGCTTTATCAAATGTTTCCTACTGCCAATTAAATTTACTATACTATTGTTCTAGAATGCTGCCTACTACCAATTAATTTGATGTCTACTAAATGGAAAACTTTATTGCTTAACACAATGAACAAAAATGTTTCTTTTCATTGTTATACTTCAGAGTAATGGATCAGCACGGGGTTGCTGCCTTCGATGTGATTATGCACGATGGCCGCAGAATTTCTCGTGTTTTTTTTTGTTTCTTCTATTTCTATTTTGGACCAGATATAAGAGTTATGCAGCTTAATTAAATCAAAAAATAGTGTAAGGGCTCAATTTACCAGAATGCAAGAAATCAGTGACTAGAACCATCCAAAATATTTTCTTTGGAGTGGAATGTACTGCTATGGTTGATAACAACAAATTACTTGTAACTTGTAAGTACTTCATTGTGCATTGTCAATCTAGTTCAACATTAGAGAGCTTATGTTATAAATTACATTTTTTTTATTGTTCTACAGCTGATGGGAACAAAATCACAGTTTTGGTATTAATAAGAGAAAATATATCTTCAGCTAAGGTATTTATTTACAACACCGACTTTCCTCGAGTTGTATTTCTTTTCAAGACTTGCAATTAATAAAAAAGTGCTTCTAATTATGCTTGTTTAATCTTAGGAGCTTGGAATGGATCCAATAGACTTGAAATCATTTCTCCTAGAGCTTAATTTTCATATGCTGGGAGAGGTAGTATTTCTCCTAAAATTTATTTAGTCATTTAGATCTTATATTTGTTGCAGTCACTATAAAATCTTTCATGACTGGCCATGCAATAAATTTAATTATGTAATGGGTATGTCCAATTTGATGATTTTTTTTTTGTAATTTTCTTTTGTGATTTCTTGTGATATTAAATGATGGATTAATAAATGTTAATGTGCATGCAATTTAATTTGGGTTGTATATATGTGATGCATTTGTGATATATATGGATATACGTGTAATAAATTACTGTTAGCAAAATGGGCTATCAGTAGAATTATTAATTTTAAAAAAAAATATTGATCTTTAACACCTGTTTTTAATAAATAATCGGTGCTAAAGATTTCGGCTATTTATTAAATATATTAAAGATCGAATAAATTATGTTAGCAAAATGCGTATTGGTTTTTAGCACCAGATTTTTAACACCGGTTTTAAATTATTTTTAATACCAGCCCTCATGAGCACCGGTGCTAACAAGCTCTAATTAACCGGTGCTAAAAACCTCTAATTAACCGATGCTAAAAAGAATATATGGCGTAGTGATATATCATGCTTGGAATATGAACTTATGACTATAGTTACATGAGGTACTCACATGACATGAGTAAGTACATGTTTGGATACATGTGAGTGCAAACACAACCACAATCAGTTTGGATACCTTCTAAACAAAACGTATACTAGGTTTCTAATTATTTCCAGAAACAATGCTCTTTCTTCTGACAAGCTGTATAAGCTGACTACATTGCCATATAAGCTAATTATTTCCAGAAGCGATGTTCTTTCTTCTAATTATATGCCTAAACTCAGAACTTGACATATAAGACGAAAAATATGTACAAATAGGCCCTTGTAGAATTACGATTTTATACCAGTAAGAGATCCACACTTGGTACCAACTGGTACTAATTTCTCGTACCATTTCCAGACTATGACAAATGTCTAAATAACCCTTTCCAAATTTGCTTCCAGTACATGTCAATTTGTCTTAATGTGTACATACAAAAAAAAAATGCCAATATATTCCAGCCAAATTTTACACAAATTTAGATCCGACCCACTGGAGCACAAATTTTGCACATAAACCCAAAAAAAAAGAAATTGCTAATAGTTGATATACTCAGATTTCTTTCAACTTAATTCTTTCATTTACAAAAATGCTGTCATATATTCCAGCTATAGTTCTGTACTATTTTTTTTATTTACAAAATTTTGCCAAAATGAAGAAATTTCTCAAAAAGTTTTCTAGTCTTTTGTAATTCCTCTAGTCTTCTTAAATTTCTACATGGCTGCAAAAAATAAAGAGAATTACTTGTCAGTATAAGTCCTCTAGCTGCCGGAAGATTACATACATTGGTTCACTGTAATTGAAGCAGAAAGCCACACCCATGTTGTTCCAGTGTGATAAAAATAAATTGCTTACCACAAAACTAAATTGTTTATTCCTGTACAGCCATAGACTAATTACTATGCAGGTTTCAACAAATCTAGTAATTGTTATTATTTTGATACTTTATATAGTTACTGCTATGGAGGGAAAAAAATATTTATTTACAGTACATGGAGAAAAGGATGTCATACTTTATATATAGTTCAAACAAAAGTTCAAAGCAAAAAAGCAATAAGCGTACCCTAGAGAGTAGATAAGACAGTACATATTTCATTAGTTTTGCTATGGTAAGTTGCAATTCACCAAAGGGTCGGTGAGTCGCGCTCAAAACTCCTAAATCTAGTTCAAAATGACCGATCCAAACCGTCCCATATGATCTCTCTATTGAAATCTCCATGCAGACCAAATTTTATATTTTTTTGAAAATTCTAAGTAATTTTTTTTGGATTTTTAAAAACTGCTGTTTTTGAATGGTTCAGAACTAATTAGATTAATGATTTTCTAAAATTTAAAAAAATTACTTAAAAATTTCGAAAAAATGTAAAATTTGATCTGCATTGAGATTTCAATAGGGAGATCGTATTGGACGGTTTTATCGGTCATTTTGAACTAGATTTAGAAGTTTTGAGCGCGACTCACCGATCCTTTGATGAATTGCAACTCACCATAGCAAAACTCCATATTTCATCTCAACTGAAATGGTCCATATTTTATGGCCTTTTATATTTAGAGATAAAATTTAATGCAAATTTAGAAACTTGCCTCAGCGCTTTTGGTGGAGACGGACTAGACATCGCCTGTTTAGGTTTTCTCAAAATCTAGTGCCGCGTTAGGGTAATTCACCGGAGAGCACCTGATGTGAGGATGGTATCGGAGTCTCTAAAAATAGGTCTGGTTGATTACACGGATAGTGATTGTGCATGGAATCAGTAAGGAAAAAAAATTATATGGAGTTATTATTACCTAAAAATTAATTGCAAATGGAAAAGTGTCAAGGCAATTTGGCGTCCGCGCTTGGCAGTATTTCATTCTTTACATTTCCATTTCCAGTTAAAAGATGGTAAAAAAGAGAAACAATAACAAAATATGTAGACAATGGAGTATATTTTATTTTTCTTGTATAAAAAGAAAATGTTTTGGCAAGGAACGCTGTTGGTTTTGAAATGTAGAATGAAATTGATATGCATATATACTCAGGAAAGCACTAAAAGCATTATTCAGGTGTGGACAAAAATGAATTTGAGTAGACATCAATTTGATAACAGACAACAACATTAATAATGAAAATCAATACGATACTTTTTAATGTTGTCAAACGATTCGAATTCGTTAGAAAGTATTTATTAAATTTTCAAGCGCTGAATTAACAAAATTTGGCCGTATCAGTTTCACAATTTTGAATTTACTCCAGAAGTAATGCAGGTGCTGCAAATGTGAGTGCAAAACCCTTTGTAGAATTAACATCCATCAAATTTTCCATTTAGTACGAATTATTCATACACGAAGTAGGGGTTCTTAATTTGCTTCAGTACAAATTACAGCACAAGTACAAAAACGGTCATACGCATAAACCCAACAGTGTGTTGGGTGCAGTAACATTACGAAGAGGTGACAAGGATCAACCGCGCAGCTGATCACCGATGAACTATTTGTTCATCACTGCCTTAACAGTCCAATAACATTTGGGCTTATTTGCTTAGTTCTTTTCATGCCTCTCGCAGAATGATTTTAGCCTTTCTAGTCCAACCACGAGAGAAGTTGGCTCAACTGCAAATGTGATGCGTAACCAGTTTTTCATCTCCAGAGCACTTCCTACAAAATGAAATCACACAATATGCAAAAATTCCAGGAAAATCTATTACAAATACTTGATAATTGGAGTGCTAGATCATGCATCACTTTCGACTCTACACCAACTAAATGGGAATAACAGCAACTGCTGTCGTGGGTTTAAAATTCAGACCCAAGCGTGCAGACAGTCAAATTTTCAACCCAAAATCCATATAAAGTGTTAGGCCTTGCTTCATCTAGACATCTGACTTAAACAACACAAAGCCGGTCATTGCTATAGGAGGGCTTCCAATACTGGCAGTCTTTATTATTTGAGAAAGATTTGCAGCTAATGTGGCAGTCATCAAATGTAAAGTACAACATAAATTAAGTATTGAAATTTGAAAACAAAAAGGATTTTGACAGCAGGTACTTGACATGAACTTAACATTCAAAAAAAAATCTTATTTAATATATTTTATATTTTCAAAAACTAAAATGACTCAAGTTACCAGGCATTATTATGACAGACTCTTCTTTTGCCAATTTGGAACAGAAATCAACATCATCACTGATATCAACCAGATATGACAAATTGAGCTTTACCTACAAAAATAGAGAATTTTTGGATTTTGTTGCCATTATAGTAAAAACCTTGAATAAGAGCAAGTTTTGATTATTCTTTTGTCCTCTTACCATAACAAACATAGAACCCTCTGGCTTGTGAGGGCAAGTAATACACTTGATATCTTTTATCTTGTAGCATAGCTCTGCCGCATCTCTCAAAACATGAATTATATTGTTGAAGAAATCATCCTTTGTTTTCTCAATAATTTGTGGTACTGCTCCCTATAAATGAAACAAGCATGCAATTCACAAGAATTTTAGAAATTAACCACGATCTTCATTTACTACATATTAGTAACCTATAGAATTTTCAAGAACCTGAATAAAGGTTGCAGGATCCGTTGTGATGTCAAGAATACTTCTGATGGAATCAACAACCTAAAAGAAAGGAGAAATTCAATTTAGTCAATAATTCAGGAACAAAGATGCACACGAGTAACAATACAAAATCTAAAAAGCATTCATATAATCAGATAAATCAATAAACTAAGGGACCTAACTAAAAATGATGTACCTTTGTTTTCCTCAAAATGCCTTTGGGGTCAGTTGTGGCAATCCAACCAAGCCGCCAACCAGGCACAACCCACCTTTTTGATATGGATCCCAAAGTAAGAACTGGGACAATATTTCCAAAAACACCCATGGGTATAAAAGGGTTGCTCCCGAAGGTCAAATGGTCATACACCTCATCAGAGATTACCATTACACCCAATTTCCTTGCAGTTTTGGCAATCTGCAATTACAGTCATAGCCAAGGATCACCAATCAGTACAGGAAATTGTGAGACATTATGAAGATGGCTGTGGCTTGGAGTTTATTTCCACTATAAATTCTACAATAACTTTATTTATGATTGGTGGAGTTTAAAAGCACTTTTAAGCACCTAATATATATTAAAGAACTCCTTCACACAGAATATTTAATGATTAATTCAAAAGTCAAAAATTAGATTTGAACCTCCTCCATGTGGCTTGGAGTTTATTTCCACTATAAATTCTACAATAACTTTATTTATGATTGGTGGAGTTTAAAAGCACTTTTAAGCACATAATGTATATTAAAGAACTCCTTCACACAGAATATTTAATGATTAATTCAAAAGTCAAAAAATTAGATTTGAACCTCCTCCATGTGCTGGTACTTAAGCACACTGCCACAAGGATTATTAGGATTAATGATAACAATGGCAACGGTATTCTCATCAGCAAGTTTCTCCACTTGGTCAAGATCCACCTCCCATCCCTGTTCAGGAATGAGATCAAAGTGCCTCATTTCAAGATTGGTGTAGGTACAGCGGGCCTCATACATAGGAAAACCAGGCCGAGGAAGTAAAATATTGGCATCTGGTCGGGCCAGAGCTGATACAACAATATCTATTGCTTGTGTACAACCCGCTGTGAGGAACACATCATCTGGAGAGAGCTTGTATGGTAGATCCTTTGAGAGGTACTCAGCAACTACACTGCAAATTTTTAACAGGCATTGAATTTTATCAACAGTGAAAGTATGTTTTTTTAAGGTCTGTAATTTTATAAACAGTAAAAAAATGCTTAAGAACTTTTAACATCAAATAACATATTGTCCGTCTTCAGATTTTGCTTATATTCAACAGGGGTATCAAAAACAAAAGTGTTTTTCTCTGTGGTGGGCATCCAAAGAAAGCCATATATCACTATCACATGTTGTTTGCAGATAAAGTGAAATGTGTTGGTATTGTTTTGCAAAGACCAGAGCCACGAACCAAAATGCAATAGGTTTGCATTTGCAGCAAAGAAACAATTTTAAACAAACTAAGAGAAACCAAATAGATCAAAAACATATCTTAAAATTTCAGGTGCCCCAAACAATTTGATTATCATCAAACAGCTCTTATAGATGCTGAAAGTCACAATGATGCAGGGGATAAGCACTAACCAATGGTTCAAACTTCAAAGTTCAAACACAAAAATCATAATAGTTTAACTATCGAAAGGATATGATAGACTGACACTACTAGAATGTGGCTTATCTGCAACGCGAAAAGGCGTCCGTATTCCGACACGAAAGGACCTTTACGTCCACTTAGCGACGCTACCTAAGGGACCCCGATAATCTAGCCCCTAATACTAAACAATTGATTAAATAGTTACTATTCGTCAAAATTTTATTTGTAATTTAATAAAGAGCAATCGATTAAAATTGTTCAAGTATTTAGGTGTACGCATTGTAAATTTGTCATTATAATTTCATTTTGAAAAGATATTATTAAAAAAAACTGACTCTTTCAACTTATAAGTTTGTCTTTATATACAAATCTAATCTTGGTTGTTGGCTTAAAAATAGCTATATCAGATATCACGACACAAAAATTTAAGTTATCTTTTCAAACTACTCAATTTAATATTTATATTGGAATCTCATTGAAGAGCTAATTTTATATATTTTTTTTCAAAACTTTTATTATTTTATGTAAACTTTTATATCCATGGAAAATTTATTATAATAATCAGACTAAATAGTTCAAATCGATCATTTGAATTTTCTAAATTGAAATTTTATATCCATGAAAAATTATTTAAAATATATGTTGAAAATCTAAAAAAAAAATCAATTTAATATCTCTTTTTTTATATTTTTTTTAAGAATGCATATAAATTTTTATGTTTAAAAAAATAGGGAAACTCTCAAATAATAAAAAAAATGCGTCCATCAAAATCTATGTGAGACGTGGTGAAAGATCACAATCTATGTGAGATCAAAATCTATGTGAGACGTGTGTCCATCATAATAGGTGGCATTTTAAGACAGAATAACCCTTTGAAAAATATTATCTAAATTGAAAGAATATAACAGCTTCTCTCGGTTTTTTCATACCCTTTACTTTGCAATGATGAGTGCGGTGGATTAGACCAACTAAATCTCAATTGGAAAACCAAAGACCACAACTAGCTACATGAAATACGCCACTGGAAATGAAACATTTGAAAATTTCATCCACTCTTCATCTCTAAAATGAAACCTCTGAAAGATAAAATTGCACCCGTTGGATCTTAAATGGAAAGATTGGATGTGTGATTGTATAATAATCAGAATATATCAATGTTTTTATAAAATTTCAGCCGCTTAAAGATAGGATGTGTGAAACCTCCAAAATTTCGCTAGCTATTTTTCCAAACCCTCAAAGATTGTTTTTCCAAAACTTTTCCGCCTAGAGAAATTTCACCTCCCCTCCTGGAGAAATTCGCCTCCCTCCAAAAAAATTTTAGCTGGCTCAACAAATTTCGCCTCCCTCCAAAAAATTTCGCCTCCTCGCCTAAAGAAATGCATCTAAATTTTCCTCAGTTCAACAAAAAATCAAATCAGTAATCCCTTTTCTTCTTCTCCCTTATCTATGTTCATTTCTTACTTTCTTCCTCTTCTCTCAAAATTAGATCGACTTTTGAGAGCGAAAACATACTTTCTGGAGGTATGGCTTCCTAATTACTTCGATGCTTTTGAGTGCGACAGTATACTTTCCATCTCAAATCAAGGTTAGTTAGGGATTCAATTAGGTTATCCAATGTCTAATTTCATGATTATTGCATAAATCAAGGTCATTTAGCATTCAAATTGAACTGTTATTTCATTAATTAAGGCTCAGGTGGTTCAATTGCATTGGTTTTGCATTGCATAAGTCCAAATTGTAAACATACACAAGGGTCTTAATTCAATTTTTCTTACTTTAGCCATGCTCGTGAATAATTTCTTCTTTCTTTGTTTGTATTCTTTTCTTTTATAATATGTGATATCTCCAAGTAATTAGGATTTCTCAGTAAATTCTTTTGCTAATTTTGCTTTACTTGCTCTCCTACCTCATCCTCTGACTTTGTTTACTAGTAGGAGTAAATTGCTTGCCTCTTTGTGTTTGATAAAAGGATAGGTTGTAGCATGTCGCTTGTCATGAAAATGTGAATATTAAATTCAATTATGTTGTTCTTAAGCACCAGTATAGTACTTGTAGAAATATGTCAAATAGATATATGTCAAATTGATTTAGTCGGAATAAATGAGGCTTTATGTAAAAAGGAAGTAGGAATAATTGAGGCTTTATGTCAAATAGATATATGTGAAATTGCACATCCCAAATTGGAGTGATATGAGAAATTAAGGGGTTTAATGAACTAGGTTGGCTTAATAAAGTTCTGTAATATTGAGCATTACCATCTCAAATTGCACTTGTCAATTTTCTTTTATATCTATAATTTGGCACCAAATTTCTCTAGCAGACTCAGTTTCTTATTTCCTATCTCTTCTTTTTAGGTTAATTAGAGGGAGCTGCTCCAACTTTGTGTAGGTATGCCTTCTCTAACTTCCTTTCTCAACTCAGTTTCCTCACTTCCTTTCTCGCTCTAACTATGCCTGTGGCATTGCTATACACTGAGCACGAGCGCCGGAGATAGTGAAGAGCAGCCTCAGGCAATGGCCTCTTGGAATTTGTCCATGGAGCTTGAGACACTGGAAGCCAATACTGATAATTTGTCAGAGGTTAACTTTTAACTTTTGTTAGTACTGATAATTTGTCATTTTTGAACTGATAATTTGTCACAAAAATCCACATGGTTTTAACTTTTAACTTAAATTAGTGTTGGTCAGTTTCTAGCTTGTAGTGTACTTTTAGTGAATATCAGAAAAGTAAAATGTTGCTGCTCTATCTTGTACTTTATACCATCCAGTACCTATTCTTTTATTTCTGGTAATGTGAATTTTGGTGAAGGACCTGCAACTATGTACCAGTCCTTGACATTTTTATTTTTGCTTCAATTTTCATTTTGCATGATTAGTGTCCTGTGATTACAAATTAACAATACAAAAATATTTAGGATTTAAGATTACTGTACCAAGAGGTATGATGGTAATATCATCGTCAGTGATGGAAAAAGTTTGTTGTTGTTTCTTCTCTAATTTCATGATGCTGGTATGACAATTGTACTTTATATGATTCTTTTATTTAAATGTACTTTTATATTGGTTTTATCTATTTGAGGCCATACAAAATTTGTGGTTTTGGAGCAAAATTGAAAGATTAATGGTGTGTTTCTTTTTTATAAAATTGAAATGTTAACCAATTTGTTATTGGTCCTATTCCAAGGAAGAAGCAATTCCATTAAGATAGTACCATGGATTTTTTTTATCCAACTTATTTTATTGTTTGACTTGCTGAATTGGTAAGAACTTTTGGTGTGCTGAGCATGGAAGACTGTCTCAACTTCTCGTCATTGTCTTCTTATTTCTTCGTTTAGTCTTTTACTTTTGTTTGTTCATTAGTTTAGACTTCTATGAAACTTTATTTTTTTTTTCCTAGAATTATGTTGTGGTGAGACTAGTTGTATAAAATACACATTCTGTGCTGGTTTTTGTTGAATGAAATTATAGATGTGTATTAGTTTTTATTAAATGCAATTATGGATATATGTTATATTTTTAACTTTTTATGAAATATTTAATGCAAGTTGAGAAATAACACTTGTGTGGTTGATTACTACAAATAGCAGTGAAGAATGAAATTACTCTTGATGTGTGTTGTTTTGAAATATTTACTTGATTCATGGATCTAATATTAACCGTTTACCATAAAAGTGTCCATGGTTAACCTTTTAATGTATTTGGGTATTGGGTTGATATATAATGATTGGTATTGAAACTGGTACACAGTAGAAAAAAATGGTACATATCAGAAAACAAAGCAATGTTTACCAAATATTGATCTATATATGCGTCGGTATAGTAACACATTAAATCACCAAGTAATTTTAATTTAAAAATTTAGTCATTTGTTTATTAGAGTCCGTGTTGATATGTGTCAACTAGCGACTCCAATTACGCGCACCTATAAGAAAAAAAATTGCGTCTCTATCCGAAAGAGTTATGCGACCTAACTAATACGCGTTCCTGTTGATATGTGTCGGTATGCCGACGCGAATTACATTCAGCATGTTCGCGTCCCTACAGAGAATTAAAGAGCGTCTCTAGTTAGAGGATTGTTGCGTCCTAACTAATATTCGTCGGCCTACCAACGCAGCTTAGAAGTCCTCAAGCCCGCTTTTTTCTTTCTGCGTCCCTATTTGATTGAGAGACGCTAACATGTTGGTGCTGCGACGCAGTAAAACGAAATTCTGGTAGTGTGACACCAAAATTATTTAATTGGAAACCATGATATCAATTTCTTTTATAGTTTAGATAAATAGGCTACTTATCGATCCCCAAACTTGTTTGATAACCATTCTCTCGAACTCATGAGAAAGCTCGCTTTAAAAAAGATTTAACTGAAACACATAAATACAACACTGACCGCCGGGCAGGCAACACCCCATTAGTAGGCGCGTAGTTGTTGAACTGAGCTGACCTGACCGCCTCTACAATCGCTTCCTCTGCAATCGGAGGGGTGCGAAAGCTTGGAAACATCGATGGATCGCCATGGCCAAGAGGGATCACAGGTCTCGGTCCGTTCTCATCCACACTAGAGAGTACCTTGTTGAGGGTCCCACGGATGCTCCGACCACCAGCCGCCTCGACGGCCTTGTTTTCACCGAAGCGCCACCTCTCCGTCGTCTCCTCCTCCTTCTCCACCACCTCAGGCGATGGCTTCGCACCGTTCTCCTTCTCCATTAAAAATGGCGGAGAAGAGAGAGAATATGGTTTGAGCCTTTGAGGTGCAGTGGTGCAGTGTGCGTAACTGCGTATATATGCATAATGCATTGGGCTTTCGTGAATAGAATATGGTTATGGAAGGAAATCTTATCGGATATTCTGTGGCAGAGTTTTATATTGCGAATTGTAGAAACAAAATAGATATAGGCCTGAGCCCCTGATCAAAATTCCATTTTCTCTAACATGAGATTTCATTTTATCTCGTAAGAAAATTTACCATCAAAATGAATGGATTTGATATCATTTAGTTAAAATTTCTATGTAATTATATTCCATAAAATCCATATAAAATCGATTAAATTGAATTGAAATGAAATGAAATTCCGTATAACAAGCATTTTGATCAGGGTCATATTGTGTCTAGTCAGTTCAGTAATGCAGCACACGGTTTATGGTATAACGTATATGAACATTTGATCCTAGAAGCTTCATGTGTGCAGTAAGTAAGGATTCTAAGAAAACTAATTTAAAATAAAGTCAATGACTGAGACGGGCAATAATGACGACCGACAACTGAGCCGATCGAAATTATTTTAAATAAAAATTTACACTCTTAAATTTTAATAGAAAGAATTAATTAAATTTTTTTAATAAAAAAAAGTTCTTACGCAGTTTATAAAAGGTACCCGTTTTAATATTAGTTAATTAAGTAATAATTAATAATTATGGTAATATTTATAATTATTAATAATTGATAATAGTTATAGTAACAATAACTACTAAATAATAATAATCGTAAAATTATAATAATAACGATATTCAATAATAGTTATTATAATAATGATAATAATAATTAATAATAGTTTAATTTTATAATTTATAGTTAATAATTAATAATAATTTTGATTAATATTAATAATTACACTATTAATAGTTGCTAATCTTAATACTAACCTCAATATACCGCGTCAAATAATATTTATTAACCTTAAATTAGCACTAACTCCATCAAATCACTACCCTTACCATTATATCCCTCTAGTATATTTTAGGAGCAACTTCTAGCTAGTACAATATTACTGGTTCCAATAGTCATCAACAGGGTGCGTTTGGAAAAATAGAAGTCAGTATGGTTAGTGGTGTAAGTTTGACAAAATTAATTAGTAATTAATTATAGTTAATATTATAAGAATTATATTAATTAATAATTAATAATTCAAAATAAATAATAATAATAATAATAATTAATAATTATAGCAATATTTATAATAATTAATAATAGTTATTGTAATATTAATTATTGGTAAGGGTAGTGATTTGATGTGATTAGTGCTAATTTAAAATTAGTAAATATTGTTTGGTGCGATATATTGAGGTTAGTATTAAGATTAGCAACTATTAATGGTGTAATTATTATTAACTTTTATTAATAATTATTAATTTTAATAAAATTTATTGTTAATTATTAACTATAAATTATAAAAATTAAACCATTATTAATTATTATTATTATCATTATTATAATAACTATTATTGAATATCGTTATTATTATAATTTTACGATTATTATTATTTATTAGTTATTGTTACTATAACTATTATCAATTATTAATAATTATAAATATTACCATAATTATTAATTATTACTTAATTAATTATTATTACTTAATTAACTATTATAAAGGGTAAGGAGGAGAGAGAAGCCTTCTTATCCGGTTATAAAACGGATAAAAATGAGAGAGAATGTTCCACTTTATAATAAATAAAGGAGGAGAGAGAAGCCTTCGTACCCGTTTTATAAAAGGGTAAGAAGTCTTCTTACCCAGTTATAAAACGGGTACGAAAGAGAGAAAGTGTATCCCTTTATAAACCGCGTAAAAACTTTCTTCTTATTAAAAAAATTTAATTAATTCTTTCTATTAAAATTTTAGGGGTGTGAATTTCTATTTAAAATAATTTCGGGCTGAGCCGAGGAGGAAATAGAAAAAGGAGAAAATTTATTCTGTGAGATTCAAAACTAGTGAAAATTGAGGAATTATCACTCAAAAGTCAAAACTAAAATCTTCTGTTTTTGTCACTTAAAATTCAAATTTTTTTCGTTAAATGCCACTGTCTTTTTTATAATAAAAATAGCATTTAAGCAATACCAATAAAATTTTATGACATTTATACCCTCATTCGGATCTTAACCAAGTTGATTAGGAAGCAATCCCTGACCCAACTATCTAAATTTGATAGGAATAAGAAATTTCGGTTTGCGTGCTTATCCATATTCCTTATTCTTATACTATGGTTTTGTTATTATAGGAATAAGGACCTAAATTTCTTATTCTTGTGTTGTTTGGGTTGCACAAGAATAAAAATAAGCATGCAAACCGAAAATTCTTATTCTTATTCCCTATTCCCGGCCTATCCAAACACACCTAATATTGTTATTGTTATTGTTATTGTTATTTGAAAATATTATTGTTATCTTAATAATTAATTGTGAATCGTTCCGACAATAAAAATTCAAAATGCTTTTGTGCTAGTAAGATGATGACGCTGATTTCTTGAGGACACTCTTTCTTTATTGGTCCATGTAGAAACGTCCTTAATAATTTTATTTGAAAAATAATGAGGGAGATCGACCTGTTTACAACAGTTGCGTCTATGTTTTTAAGACAATTGGAATTTGGAAACAATTTGTAAGTTAGACTATTAGTCTATTACGAATGAAATTGAGTTACCCAACTGAGTGTTTAGATACTAAAATGCAAGATTTGGTCACTATACATGCATGATGTTTTAGAATATAAACCATGCTTTAAGTGGGCCAGAATGAGCTTTTTAGTGTCGTTTAGTCCCGGCCCAACAAGATTATTAGAAGAACTGGCTTTGACTATGGACTAAAATATGATTGCTTGTTCATAAAAAATAAATAAATAAATGGCATGATTGTGTGAATATATATTAGGGCTGAAAACGGTAGCCGTTTCAATCGTTCTTTCGTTTCGTTTCGTCCGGAACTGAACGATAACGGATAAAGATTTCAGTTTCGTTTAAGGAACGAAACAACCAACGCAAATAGAAATATTGTTTCGTCTCAGAACGGAACGATTAGTGAAACTGGTACGTTTCGTGGTCGTTTATTTCGCGCATTTCGTCTAAAATTTTTTTTATGGTTTTATTATTAGATTGCAGAGGACCTCAGCAGAGAGGTCGAGGGAGAAATGAGTAAAATTAGATTTCTGCAGCGTCGTTCCGTCATTTCTCCGCCGAACACAATCACATCTATCTCTCTCGCCTCTGCACCATCGAGTACAATCGCCGTCGAGAGCGAGAGATGATTATAGTACCTTCTTCCCCTTTCCCGCATGACCTAACCTGTCATTTCTCTATCTCTGTTTCATACAAACTGCAGAATAGTTTATTTTCTTACATCTTAATAAAATGCAAAACAGTTAGGTAGTCAAAGACGGTTATAACCGTTTTGATCGTTCCCATCAACGGAACAATCAACGCAACATGTGTTAAATGAATGCAACAATCAACGCAATAAGTATAAAAATTTCGTGCATCAATGCAACGGTTAACGAAAATGACCACTTTCGTGGTCGTTTTCCACGTTATGCACCCCTAATATATATACAGGTAGGTTGCTTGTTTACATGATGGAAATACATTATCATGATTTAGGTTGCATTTTCTAAAATGCTAAAATTGCTAATCATATTCTCCACATGATGTGTTAATTGAAGAATTAAGAACCTATGGGTGCGTTTGGATATAGGTGAAGCAAGAAAAAAAATTATAAACAATTCAAACTCTTCACAAAGTTACACACTTCCCAATACTTCTTCCCACTTCTTCCCTTCTTTCATTCTTCCCACACCTATCCAAACGGAGCCTATAAAATAAAAATTTGCGGCCTCCTTATTAGTATCAACTCAATTTAAAAAAAATTATGTAGTGAAAGAGGCGAGTACCAATTTCGATTATTGTAAATTCCCACAAAATGTGTTGTAAAACAGTATTTTTGCTAGTTTACTGAGATATTGGAGGCAATTAAATTTTACACCTACCGTTCTCTATTATCTGGGTCTTGGATTATGCTAGCAAAAGGACATTTCAACATTTTTCGGAATAGGTAAAAGTAGAAGAATCATTGTTGCAAGGATTCAAACATTGCGGTTGTGATAAGAAATCCACGAATTTTCTAAAAGATATCAATTTATAATCTACAAATTTATCGAAGATGTCGATGCAGTACAAAATTTCTTGATTGGGATATTAGTCCAGTGTTCCATTTTGCTCGAAAAATGTGGAATATAATGCTTATGGCTCCGTTTGGATATGTGTGGAAAGAAGGGAAGAAGTGGGAAAAAGTATTGGAAAGTGTGTAACTTTGTGAAGAATTTGAATTGTTTATAATTTTTTTCTTCTTCTTCCTTCTTCTTCTTCTTTTTTCTTCCGACGATCCAAACGCATCCTATGTAAATAATAATCTAAGCTTGGTCCTGAAAATTAGATGAGGTCAAGGGCCACACTATTTTCAAATCCATTCCATCGAGACGGAAGAGTTGGAAAACCAAAAGTATAACTGCAATGGAGGGGAAAAAAGATTCGAATGCAATGAAAGAGAGAGGAAAATTTTTTAAACAGTGTTTGATTCAAAGGCATAGAGTGGGAAAGGAAAAAATATATAAACAGGAAAGGAATGTGATGAAATAGAAAGATAATGATTTTACTCTTCTTTGTTTGGACGAATAAGAAAAGAGAAGTAATACTAATTTTTATTTTCTTCTTATCTCTTGTTTGGATGAATTAATTTAACTAAGATGAAATAATTAAAATTGACTAATTTACTCTTGAAACTTTCAAGCAGAATTATCTCATCAATCAAACCAATAAACATACTCACTAGATAGTCGCTGTCTAATTTATCCAAAAAAAACTCAATAAACATTCCGGTGATTCCAATTTAAGTTTACTCTAATCGAATTTTTGCACATAATAATTGCCTAAATTTTTGTATGTCATTTATACTTAGTCACCCTTCTCTATTATTGTTTTTTGAAATAATGTATATACCAGAATATAGATGGCTTTCACCTAACAATTTCGAGGCGAATCCACTAACCATCTGTGCATAGTTGGAATCTATTTTAAAATAGATTCCAACTATGGGTGCGTTTGGATCGTTGGAAGAAAGAAGAAGAAGAAGAAGAAGGAAGAAGAAAAAAAAAATTATAAACAATCCAAACTCTTCATAAAATTACACACTTCCCAGTACTTCTTCCCATTTCTTCTCTTCTTTCCTTCTTCCCACACCTATCCAAACGCACCCTATGCACAGATGGTTAGTGGATTTCCACGGAACATAGAAGAGAAAAAAACTCTAATTTACAAGAGTATGCTAAAGCCTTATTTATAAGTAACCTCTTATTTAAAAAAAATTCAAATTACGCATCTCTAAGATGCTTGCATCAAATTTGCGCAAGCACTAAAATTAAGTTTGGTGATGTGGCACCTTTTCCAGTTGTCTGTAATTGGGATGCTTTGCCTGTGTACCAATCTTAAATACACTTGGAATTGTTACAAGACAATACGGATGTACAAAAGCAAAAAAAAAAAAAAAAAAAAAAAAAAAAAAATAGGAAGCGGTAGGGGCAGGAGATGTCGCGTCAAATATTTCCTTCCCGTCTATTTTACTTGGCTCCGTTTGGATTACTTAGGAATAAAAAAAATAAAATGAATAATATTAGAAAGCGTGTAACTTTGTAAAAAATTTAGATAGTTAGAAATAAATTTATATCTAAAAAAAAAACTATTTTCTTATTTCTAGCACCATCCAAACGGAGCCCTTCCTACTACTAGAAAGATCAGAGGAAAATACTAAAAATTTTATCTTTCCCATTTTCTTTTAACCAAACAAAAATAATTTTAGATTTCTCCCTCGTTTTCCTTTCCTTCCCACCTTCCATCCATCCAAACAGAGTGTAAAGCAACAATGCAAATCTAACTAATGCAATCCTACATCGAATATAACGGCGGCAAAATTATAGTTTTTGTATCTCCATTACTATTTTGAAGAAAATTAAGGCCACAAATTTAACAATATTTTTATGTCATTTGTGAAATGTATGTGATACGCATTATTTCAGTCTTGGAAATAATAATATGTGTACGCATTATTACTTGAGTTAAACATAAAATAATCAATAATGACAAAAATATAACATATAAAATGATTAAATTGCCTGCAAATTAAATTAACGGATATTTGTATGGTTTTACGAGATAGCGATGCATATGTTCAGATTTCAAAATTGTTGAAACAAGTTATCCAAACTGTGGTAGATTTTATATGCATATTAGCAGATTTTGAGCCAAAGCGTTTCATTTATATCAAATTGTAGCATATTTATGCTCCTCTCAAAGCGGTGATTTTTTAATGATAAATAATCATCATTTTTTTTTAATATTTGTGATATTTCTCCTATATATGTAGTCCTTCACTGGATTAAGATTGCTTCTGACATTCAATTACCTAATGGTAAATGGATAATTCGATTTAGTCGATTAATCCCCAAATGAAGATAAAAAAAAAAAAAAGAGTGACAGAATTTATCTTCAAAAAAAAAAAAAAACAGTACAAAGGCAATTACTAAAACCAAAAACATGGGATCAAAGCTTATAAATATCTAATCCAGCAAAAGTATTTATTAAAACCAATTAAGCTGCCCGTGAAAATATCCAAAAGTCCATTTGTTAAGCACTGTCTGGTCCGAAAGATGCAACAGAATCTGGCTTACGAAATGCTCACAAAAAAATTATGATCGTATGAATTTCCTAATCTTCAATTCACTCCAAAAATAGATGCAGTGGCGTCAATTTTGTTTAGTACCACTTTGTTCGGTGGAATTAACATTCGTTAAATTTTCCATAAAGGAGAACGACTACGATTCTTTTTTATCTTCTTTTTTGTCCTTTTCTTTTTAACTAAGAACTACAATTCTGGGTACCCATTTTTCTTTAACTTCACACTTCATCTGCGTCCAAAATCTACCCTTTTTTTTTTTCTGAAAAATAGGCATACAATGCTCCACCATTTTTCATTACAGAAAGCAAAATTATAAAGTCTCGACAATAGAACTATGATACAAAGCTGTAAAACAGAAAGGGAAATTAAGCCAGCGCTGACACCGGTACCCACCAGTACCAGTTTCCCCCTATACCAACAACTACTTGCCAAAATAACATACATCAACACTCTTATAGAGAAAAAGATTAAAAGTTTCTAAAAACTACATCAGATATTCAGATGCATCTTCTAAGAAAATCTAACACAATGTCAGAGAAATGCCAAACAAGCTTCCTAAGAGCATAGCAGACCCCAAGCACACTCAATCTCAGCCAAGATAGCTATGAAAACCTTTATTACCAGTCATAACAAATACCGCTTAGATAATAGAACAAGTCATAATGTATGGATGTAAGTGCAACAACGATTCTAGAATGCGGAATTAACCAGGAATCGTAAAATACCTCGTGCCATCGCTAATCGAAATCGAGTGTTGAGTGGATGAAGTTGAAAACCCGTAAGCCATGCACGACTCCTCTTCTATCACATCTGCTCCGTATCCAAATTGAAGAGCAGAAATCGTTAGTCATTAGGCGGAAGCGTTAGTATTGATCTTCTTTGTTTTCCTCAGCCATAATGATGGTCAACAATGATGTTTTTCTCTTTTCTTTACTGAAATTTTTTAATGGCAGAATTATAGGAAAGGGTGCCTTAAAATTTCAGATTATAGAGTATTTAATGCTGAGGCAACTAAAGGGATCAAGTACAATGAATCTGGTCCATCAGAATTTTCATCAAATTATGATGCACCCTTTAGTGAATTATCTTAGATGAACTTGGCTCACACATTAATTATCATAGGCCACATTAAATATTCCAACATTCTCCCACTTGGCCTATGCTGAAAACATCATAATTAAGCACAAATTCAAAATTGGCCAACATCTTAAACCTTGTTCAGTTAGAAATACCAAACTAAACTAATACAATCAAAATAACTATTAATGTTATTTGACTCCCACTAATTATAGCATTGGTATTCTTTCCAACAAATGGTTAATATAATTCATTCGATCCACTTAAGTAAATTTGCTTAAATTAAACATAATGCGCAACATAAAAAATAAGCAAATTTCATAATTCAAAGTCAAACTCATAATTTGAAGCTTCACATCATAACTTAATACATAATTCAATACAACAAAATCATAATTAGCAACCAGACCCGTGCCGACAAAAATGGGTGGTTATAATTTATTGAGAGAATTAGTTAACATAATTCTCAATTAATATGTTGTATTTGTATTGTCATATCTTTGACTTTGTTTTTAACAACAAGATATTTAATGTCAATCCATTAGACATGTTACTTAATTTGTTGTTATTAAAAGACAAAATAGCAGTCGCGTTATTACAAAAATAAGATAGGTGACCTTACAAAATGCCACAAAAATTCTGCTTGCATAGTGGAAGATGACATTATAAACTGCTCAGCACTTTTCCATAAAATTAATCATTATATATACAAGCACAAATAAATAACCGAAAGTGAATTTCTTATTGACTAATAAAATAACATCCACGAACAAAATGAGAATGATAAATTACTCCCACTAACCCTGAGATATATACATTGATTTATAATATTTTCTTTAAATCCAAACTTGATATCATCAAATTTGAGATATAATTTAGCAAAATTAGTATTTAATTATTACTACTTTTATTCGTAGTAGCAACAAAAGGCTAATCATAATGTCTGGTCCAGTTCTAAATTACCAAGACAAATCTCAGTTCATTCTTTTCAAGTTGGAAAATTTAGTTTTATTCAATGTTGTTAAATTCAGGAAAAATAAGGTGGTTAATAGTCTACTAATATTCACATAGCAAAATAAAATTAAACTGAAATGAATAATAAAAACGCCAAATAATATTTCAGTTTTAACATAAAGTTCTTCACATTTTCAATTTATATCATCGTTGGACAGAAATAAATTGAAGTTTATGAGACAATTCTATTTAATAAACTAAAATGTCAATTAAAGTTGTTCAAATTGACATCCTTAATATTTATTAAATATAAACATCATAGTGATATGTAAACTAAAATATCACAAATAACATAATATAAATAAACAACTATGAGGAATGATACTTAATTAAACTGAAATTAATATTTAAACATTTCAATTTTGACAAAATAGTTGTTCCATGAAATCAATTTGCATCACCGTTGGGCAGAAACAAATTGAATTAATAATAATAAAATTCCACTTAATAAACTACAATGACAATCAAAGTTGTTAAAATTGACAATCATAATTTATTAAATGTAAAGCTTTATTGTGATATATATAAATAAAATATCACACACTTTCTTTTAATAAAATGATAATTACAATTAAAGTTATTAAAATTGATAATGACCAAATTATTAAAAGTAACTTAGTATGAGTAACTTAGTATGGTTTAAATTATTCATATGCATAACTTTACTACTACAGTATATTCAAGCATATCACTATTGACTAACCAACCTTCAATAAAGATGTCAACCTTCTATATACAAATTCAGTATTCTGAACAAATTGTGACTATTCTATAGATTTACATAATAATTAAGTAATCTACAAGGTTCAATTGACAAGAGAGAACCATAATATGTCTGATAGTACCTTAATTTTGTCATAAAAATAATTTCTGGACCACACTTTGTTGGAACGGGTCGTTCCAAACCCAGGACGGGTCGTCCTACACGAAAAGGTGCGACCAGAATTCATCCAAAAACTTTCAGACAGCCTGAACACTCTCTGGTAATCTGACGATAACTTTCTCTATAATCATTCGTTTTCTGTGTTCTTGATCATCTTGGAAACTAGATTCAAAGATCTTTCCAGTGACATAAGTTTCATCAAAAACAAGTTTATAGATCAAAAGGTATAGCCCTCGAAAAACAGACTATCCCAGACGAAAAATCGACAAACTGTCAGACAAACTTAACTTGCAGACAGCATTTCTCACTGATACTTTATTGGAATTTTACAAATTTACATTCTATGGAAAGATATATGAAATATCTACATCCCAGTAAAATTTCATACAAATCCGAATTACCAATTAAGAGAAAAATGTCCCGTACTACTGAAAGGTCAGAAATTTCAGAACCCTGACATTCTGACCTCTTGTGATTGCGAATTGATTATCTCCCTGTGCACCCGCTTGATTTTCAAGATGTTGGTCTCTTTGGAAAGTAGACCCAGAGATCTTTCCAATTCCGAAAACCTCACTCAAATCGGATAAGCGGATCTTGAGATAATGATCCACGAATTCAGATAATTAAGAAAATCAGACAAAACTCAATCCACTCAACACTTACAACATAATTTCTGTTTAACCGTTATGAAATTCTATTTCAATAAAGGCAATCTAGCGGTATAACCCGCTCTGATACCAACTGTAAGAGCAACAACGATTCTAGAATGCGGAATTAACCAGGAATCGTAAAATACCTCGTGCCATCGCTAATCGAAATCGAGTGTTGAGTGGATGAAGTTGAAAACCCGTAAGCCATGCACGACTCCTCTTCTATCACATCTGCTCCGTATCCAAATTGAAGAGCAGAAATCGTTAGTCATTAGGCGGAAGCGTTAGTATTGATCTTCTTTGTTTTCCTCAGCCATAATGATGGTCAACAATGATGTTTTTCTCTTTTCTTTACTGAAATTTTTTAATGGCAGAATTATAGGAAAGGGTGCCTTAAAATTTCAGATTATAGAGTATTTAATGCTGAGGCAACTAAAGGGATCAAGTACAATGAATCTGGTCCATCAGAATTTTCATCAAATTATGATGCACCCTTTAGTGAATTATCTTAGATGAACTTGGCTCACACATTAATTATCATAGGCCACATTAAATATTCCAACAATGGATTCATACACAAAAAATAGGGTTCTTCAGTTGAACACAAATAACAGCATGAATAACCAAGACTGTCTACAGAAATCCAGCAGCAATTGACAGTGATATTTGTAAAAGGGCGACAAGGATCAAATAAGTAGCTAATCACCACCTCCAATATTAAATTCATTGTCAATCACTGTGTTTTGATCAGCTCATAACATATTATAATGCAACAATCACAGCCAACACATTGGATGCAACTATAATAAAATCATGCATAGTTGTTCACCACTGCCTTGTCAGTTCAATTATACTTTGCTTCATTTGCTCAATTCTTTTCATGTCTCTCGCAGAACAATTTGAGTCTTTCTAGCCCAACAACAAGAGAAATTTGCTCAACTGCAAATGTTATGCGCAACCAGTTTTTCATCTCCAAGGCACTTCCTGCAAGATGAAATCACGAAATATGTAATTACTTACTGTAAAAGAAATTTCAGGAACATCTATTACAAAATTATTTTATTTTTTTGGAGTGCTAGACGCGTCAATTATTAGTATACACCAACCAAATAGGCATAATAGTGCGCTGTCATGGGATATAGATCCACATGCAAGCAAACTGCAAACTAAAATCCCAAATTTATATGAATTCTCATGCCTTGCGTCATCTAATCATCTGACTTGAACAGAGTGAGCACACATCTTATTTCAGAGGGCTCCCCCAATACTTAAAGAGTGAAATCATGAATGTAGGGGTCACCATATGCATGAAAACAAGTACACATGTATAAATAAAAGGGAGCAAACAAGTATTTGATATGAACTAAAATTCATACACAATTTTTAGTTTATAATTCAAATAAATCCTGTGACATAGAGAACCAGCTCTTGGTCTAGTGACAAAGAGAAATACACCTTGACTCCTTGAGTAAAAGGTCGCAGGTTCGAAACCCGGTTGGGGGGTCTTTCATAGACATTTAATTTAAAAATAAGTTGGGTGGCTTAGACCTCCAATTTATCTTCAAAAAAAAAAAATATCCTGTGACATATTTTTAACTAAAAAAACACTTAAAACAAAGTTACCTGGGCATACTATGACGGACTCTTCTTTTGCCAATTTGGAACAGAAATCCACATCATCATTGATATCCACCAGACATGACAAATTGAGCTTTACCTGAAACAATGGAGAATTGTTCAATCATGCTGACATTAAAGTTAAAAACCTTGAATTGGAGCAAGTCTTAACCCCCCCCCCCCCCCCCCCGGTCCTCTTACCATAACAAACATAGAGCCTTCTGGTTTGTGAGGGCAAGTAATACACTTGATATCCTTTATTTTGTTGTAGCATAACTCTGCTGCATCTCTCAAAATATGAGTAATATTGTTGAAGAAATCATCTTTTGTTTTCTCAATAATTTGTGGTAGTGCTCCCTATAAATAAAACAAGTATTCAATTTAGAAGAATCAAATGAATAAAAAATTTCGACAATCTTCAGTTACTATTTACTAGTAACCTATGAATTTCAAGAAGACCTGAATAAAGGTGGCAGGATCCGTTGTGATGTCAAGAATACTTCTGATGGAATCAACAACCTAAAAGAAGTGAGAAATTCAGTTTTGTCAATATTAAGTGGTAATTATTACTCAAACGAGTATATAATAGAGCAAAAATAAAAAGAAAGAAGCAAGTGTCGTAAAGAAAAAAACTAATGACAATTGACATAATGACATACCTTTGTTTTCCTCAAGATGCCTTTGGGGTCAGTTGTGGCGATCCAACCAAGCCGCCAACCAGGCACAACCCACCTTTTTGATATGGATCCCAAAGTGACAACCGGAACAATATCTCCAAAAATACCCATGGGTATAAAAGGGTTGCTCCCAAAGGTTAAATGGTCATACACTTCATCAGAAATTATCATCACACCTAATTTCCTTGCAGTTTTGGCAATCTGCAATTACAGTAAAAGCCAAGGACCAATCAGTACAGGAAATTGTGAGAAATTTCTTGAGTTATTGCATTTTAAAGCACTGTTAGGTATCTGATATACATTGCAGAACTTCTTGACATACTATAATACTGATTAATTCAAAGTCAAAAAGAAAATTTGAACCTCCTCCATGTGATGGTACTTAAGCACACTGCCGCAAGGATTATTAGGATTACAAACAACAATGGCAACAGTATTCTCATCAGCAAGCTTCTTCACTTGCTCAAGATCAAGCTCCCATCCCTGCTCAGGAATGAGATCAAAGTGCCTCATTTCAACATTGTTGTAGATACAGCGAGCCTCATACATGGGAAAACCAGGCCGAGGAAGCAAAACGTTAGCTCCAGGTCGAGAAAGAGCTGAAATGACAATGTCTATTGCTTGTGAACAACCCGCTGTGAGGAACACATCGTCAGGAGAGAGCTTGTAGGGTAAATCCTTTGAGAGGTAATGTGCAACAGCTCTGCAATTTTTAACATGTACTTGTCATTTGTCAACAGTATAAGAATGTCATAGGGCCTATAACTACTTCACTAGTTCACTTAGATCCTTTTCCAGACCACAATTTAAGAACTTTACCATAAAATAAAATATACAGGGTTTATTAGATCATAAAATGTTTGCATTAGCAACAGAGAAACTATGTTGTAAAATCACGTAATTTAGATATATAGATTATATGAATCTGATCTAATTTTATAAATAGCGTTTTATTTCCACAGCAACAAATTGATGCCCAAAAAAATGGCATCAAATTTATCTTTAATAAAATAAAGAACACACTGCAGCTTAACATTCTTACTTTTTATTAATCATTTTTTCATTTGAACATTTTAAAGACAACACTCACTGCCGGGCAGAGAGAAGACCGTTAGTAGGTGAATAATTGTTGTACTCTGCTGATCTGACCGCCTCTACAATCGCTTCCTCTGCAATTGGAGTGGTTCGGAAGCTAGGAAACACCGAGGGATCGCCATTGGCGATCGGAATCACAGGCCTCAGTCCTGTTTCTTCCACACAAGCGATGACTTTGTAGATGGCCTCACGGAGACTCCGACTACCCGCCGCCACCACAGCCTTGTTGTGACCAAACTGCCACCTCTCAGTCTCCGACGATGGATTTGCACCATTCTCTTTCTCCATTAAAAAGGATGGAGATGAGGTTTGGAGGGAATGTATCAATGTAAGGTGCAGTGACTCGGTGGTTTATTATCAGATATTCTTTAACAGAGTTTTATATGGCCAGTGTGTAAAAGCAAAATGTTATATTCTTTTTAGTGGACCCAGTTGTGTAGTGACATAAGCTTTCTGGATGGATATTATGAAGATTTGACCCGGAAAGGATTCAGGAATTCTTATTTAAAAATAAATAAGTAGTGATGGTTAATTAATTATATATATCTTCATCTAAAAGAATTGCGAGGATTCAAAATTAATTTAAGTTGACGTTGACGACTAAAGTAAATACTTGGAACACCCGGTGCTTTTGAATTTTTTTCCCCCCCTGTTTTTTAGATAAAGATGGAAATATAAAATAATGTGTTCTATTTTCAATGTATTCGGTGACAGTTTTTTTTTTAATAAAATATATCAACAAAAAACATATAATAAAACCTTGCACAGAAAAAAAATTTAGATGACTTACTCTCCAACATTTCATTCGTTGCTGTGGCTTTAACAGTTAATTGAAAGGCACAATTCAATAATTTTTTTTTTCTATAATCGTGGTCCCGTACTCCCGTACGACCACAGTTGAATTTTTGGAAGATCCCAATTCCCATCCCACAAAACGGCAAGAAGCATGTCGGAAAGATGAAAGAAGCCATATCATCATTGTCGGATTTCCGACTTTTTTTTTTTATGAGCACTTGGCTCTCTTCTAAGAGATCCAGAATTCAAGCCCGCATGTTTGCGATAGACTTGACGAGCCAGCGTAAAAACTCAGCCATATATAAAAAATAACCGGAATCGGAATGTCATTTCTAGCCTACCCCAACTTGTTTGGGATAAAAAGCTTAGACTTAGCGAAAACTGGGGTCATGCACACGTCATGATTTCCAGCTATTGTACCGCGACATGCCAGTGATTATTCAAGTTCATTGTGGTGGGTCAGAAAATAATACTGGTAATTTGGTCTCGCAAGAAGATAACATGTGCACGGTTTCTGTTAAGACAAAATATATTGGTACAATGGTACCTTGGACCTGCACAAATAAAATAGCATAGGTAGCTTGTGCCAGTAAAAATAGTTGTTGCAGAACCACTTAGTTTTTATGTAAATGGTCCATTTGGCACCAGATCAGATAATTCAAACTCTAATCCTGATGCAGATGGCACCAGACGAGGTAATCTTAGTGCATTTTTGGCAAGTAATATTTTGAGAGCAATTCTTTTCCCTTTCTTTTTTCAAATACCAGATACATTTATTGCACTGGTGAAGCATTGCTTCAAACATCAGCGCAACAAAACCTCCAACACTAGTAATACAAGTCAGAAATTCAGAATGACACTTAATTAATAGCAAGAAAAGCTTTATTCTATAACATTTACTCAGGTAAGTTTACAGGAGAGTCTAAGCTGCTGACTAGAATCCCAAGGTCTATGTCTTTATCCTCAAACTTCTTTATGAATGGATGATCCTAATCATAGCACGCACGCACGCACAAAAAAAAAAAAAAAAAGCAATGGAATTAGCACGACATAAATTCCAACTAATAGGATTACAGAAGGAAAGAGAAAGAAAGAAGAACAGGTTATCACAAGTGGCAACACTAACCAGAAGTTGCACGGCTGACATTCTCTGTTGAGGATCCTTCTGTATGCTGTGCACATAAAGCCACAGAAATTAAGGATAAAAAAATAAAGTCCCCTTTGCATGAAATTATTGGAGTGCGGGCATTGTTGCAATGAAAATCTCATCTCAAAATTAAACCACATGAACAAAACATTATCTTTGACAGACAATCCCTATAAACAACACCAAACAAGGCACAATTCCCAGCCAATCAAGATAGGCACAATTGTGTGGTCCCATTTTAATTACCAGGTTTTGAAGTTCGCATGTACGCTATCAGGGCTTCAAACATCAATATAACCTCCAAAGCATTCACCAACCCCCATTCCACTAGAACACACCAAACTATTCAACAGACACCAAAAAGACAATGACAAACTGATAATGCTCAGAAATAGGAGACATACCAGGAGGAAATAAAAGAGCAAAATTCTGGAGAAAACTGGTCAGCTGGGGCTGAAGGGGGAGGCTGGTCAACAATCGCCTCTAAGAGCTCGTAGAAGCTGATCCAGCCCTCAGATTCGTCCGATGGGATGTAAGGAAACCGACCAATGGCACACTCTAGTATCACTAACCCTAAGCTCCAGATGTCACTCTTATAGTCGTACGAACTGCCACTTATTCTCTCTGGCTTAAGAAGGAAAGTGAATAAGAAACCAATATCAAGTCGAGGGGGTTACATTCTCTAAATAAAGTACCAGTATTGACTATTCAGTGTAATGAGAGATTTTGCTGTTCCTATGTTTGGTAAGGCATGCTCATGAAGGATTGGTACCAATATAAGTTATTGAACCATTGAAAGAGTTGATTAAGCTTGTAATAGATGTTTAACCATATGAGGTTCTATGGGTGAAATTTAGATGAAGCTGAAAATGTAAAGATATTTAAACAGTGAAGGACAAACACAATCAATTTTATATCAATTAAGATGGAAATAAATAAACCAAAGAAACATAGCACTAACCAATACAATGGCTAGCACTTTCCAATACCAACTTTTCCTAGAGAGTTAATCCATCAGCTCCATTGTCAGTTCAACAAACAATAACAATTACAGGTATTTGACCTACTTATTTTCCCTAGTTGTCACCAATTCCCTGCTGAGGAGATTAGGTTCACATACCGACATATAATTGTAGGTCCCAACAAATGTATCTCTCTGACCCATGGAGCTTGCTAATACAGCACTCACACCAAAGTCGGTTATCTTGACTTCTCCTTTGTGGTTAACCAACAGATTTGAAGGCTTTATGTCCCTATGTATCACATGCCTCTCATGATGCAGATACACTAGTCCCTTCAAGACCTGATTGTCGACACCCATGACCCATCCAGACAGAAAGAAATTAGCATAATTTTGCAATACAACCTCCATAGAATGTAGCACATATCGGGGTTACTATATTTTAGGAATTGACCAACCAACTTTATGCACTGTCCAAAACCTACCATTTTTCGGTCTATAAAGTTTAAGAACCAACAATGGCCATCAGCTCTCCCCAATCTGTAATTACAAATTTCATGATAAAAATGTTGGAAGTGAAATGTCGAATACAGGGGAATCAAATTGTAGTATTATGTTGTTTTGTTGACTTCTCTTTTTGTTTGCTGCATATTTATGCATATAATCAATTATTTATCAGCATCACACTCTTTTACCAGTATTGTTTGAAAGAGCTTCAAATTTTCATAACTCCAAACTACAAAAATAAGCATTTGAAAAATAGGTCAATGAAATAGTAACTCCTATAATTCATTTCCCTGGTCAACAGTCAATAAATATAGCATATTTTCCCATTTGGTTGCACCAAACTGCCAATAATAGAATATTGATGTCTAACCACAAAAACAAAAAAAATGATAAGTCTAAAAAAAAAATCCAAGCAACACTAACAATGAACTATGCGTCTCTACCTGTTTGCAAAGAACAGCTAGATAAGGCTCAAGAATGGTCTTGACTTGTTTAATTATATCAGCCAATGAGCCACGATCCATGTATTCCAATACAAGAGAAATCACACCATTGTGGTAGAACGAATGGTAGCACACTACAATTTCTGGGCACTGTGAGACCTGATTTATTTTGAGCTCTTGCACTATTTGCTTGCGAATAGTCTCTTGTATGTTCATTTGTATTCCCTGCATAGAAAGTAAAGAATGATAAGTCTAGAAAGTCCAGATTTTGATTTATCAAGATAACCATATTGCATGTTGCTGGTACACAATTACATACCAAAATAGCACAGTGCCTAGTCAAAGTGATTAGTAGAATATTTACATCTAGATAAAAAAAATAATAATAATAAATAGTACAATGTGTCACTGGTAGTGGATGCCAGCAACAACAGATCTCACATACGGATTCTGGTTGACAAGTAGCAAACAAATATTAAGCTGATGTCGTATCCAACGAAGATGAGGACAGAATAGGAAATATGCTTTTCATGTAATTTATAAACTGTTTCGTATACATAATGAGTAGACATTTGACGTTGATTATTATTGTAAGCTGAAAATATATATGTAAGCCTTCGTTCAATGTCTCATAACATCTAAGAACTATCTAAAGATAACCAGAGGTGGCTTCTAAACTGATATTAGATTATATCATCTTCACTTCATATAAGGAACCAATTGTGAACTTTGCTGACATCAATACCTTTAGGGCATAAAACTTGCCGTTCCATTTGTGGCAGACAAGTTGTACGACACCGCCACTTCCTTTCCCTATTACTTTTATTGTCTCAAGGTCTTCCAATGCAAATTGCACATCCTCTTCATTTGCATCTGATGACTGTCCACAGAGAGAGAGAGAGAGATGTGAGTAACAATTAATTAACACTATGTATACAAATTAAACAGTTGACCTGCACGAAAGAAATTCATGAGAAGAGAGAAAATTGGACAATAATCAGCTGAGTCTTAAAACCCTTGAATGATGTTGCATAAGAACATACAATCATACTTAACTCCCCCTGTACATGTTTATTAAAACAACATTATTGGGAGTTGAAGTTGATGTTTCCAGAGACATGAACAGATTACTCACAAAAAAATTTAACCTTTGCGAGATCTACACAAAATTCAATTCGAATATTACATTCTGTTCTTGAGTAAAAAGTAAAATTTACATGAAATGCAATTTTATTTTATTTCTTTTTTTTTTTTTTTGAGGGGTGAAGGAAACTAATTTAGTACCTGAGTCTCACTTTCTTCCCGGATCAACTTCAAACCCTTCTGATTCAACCGCAATTCACCATCTTGAAAGGTCCCACTAGCAGTCCTAAATCACCCAAGCAAAAAATCAACCCGAGAGAAAGAAGAGAACTTTGGGTAGTAATTTTCTGAAATGGAAAGAAAAGCGGATTATCTTACAGGAACTTGTCGACGGGAGTCTCCTGCGCGGGAACGGAGAGCTTCAGCTGAGCGAGAGCCTTCCCCTTCATGATCTATATCTATCTTTCTATCTAGGTTTTGCGCACTAGTGCTTAGAACAAAATATATTTGGTGAGGTAAGAAGCTGCTGCTAGTTTCTAGTGACTAGTCTGCTACACTCTTTGCTCGAAGCGAAGTGAGGCGATCAGGCGAAGGAAGGAGCCACGAAATTGGCGAGGAAAATTCGGCACGCTGTTTTCCAATTATTTGCCTCCTTATTTTTACAATCAAGTACTCATACTTTTGCGATATTCACAAGTGCGGAAACGGGAGATTGAGAAGGGGAGAGTATCCTCTGGCTGGTTTAATACAACCAACCATCCAGGAACCGCATCCTCAGCAGTCCTTTTCATTTTTTTTTATTTTTAAAAATTATAAAACTCAAATGGAGAATTCAAACCGTTGATCTTGTTAAGTTTTATCAACGATGCATTTTCATATAAGTTTTATAAAATTTAAAGTTTATTTGATACTTCATTAAGTGACCAAATTATGAACGGATTAGAATTAATTAAACCAGGTTCGTTCATTTGTTGACCACTTGATCTAGTATCAAATTAACTTCAAATTTTATAAAACTTATATAGAAACGCATCGCCGATAAAACTTAACAAGATCAACGGTTTGAATTTTCTATTTGAGTTTTACAATTTTTAAAAATTAAAGAAAATAAAAAGGACTGCTTGGAGCAGTCCTTTTTATGGCTGTAGAGGATTCGGTTCCAACCATCCAGTGGGTTTTTTTATCCGAGCCATTTGATTTGATCTTAACAGTTATATTTTTCGGGCCTATCAATCTTGATATTATGCACAGGACATCTATAACCGTTGAAATTAAATCAGACGGCTGAGATCGAAAACTATTCATGGATGGTCATCCAGAGGATGCAATTCCGATTGAGAAGTAGCTAGGGTCTAAAAAAATCTATCAACATGTTAAATCAGTTCAAACCGCCCGATCCGAACTATTTTTTTATCAATTTAATATGATGTTGAGTAGGGTAGGAATTTTAATTTTGAAAAATCTGTTGCTCTAGGTTGGATTACGAGTTTTGTACTAGTAACTCGTGTATACTTTAACTCACATGATTATCTCTATTTACTCATCTCCGTCTCACATTTACTCATATCCCTACTTAAAGATTTCTTCTCTCATGACGTTTCGATCTCCTTTATAGCTATGCATTTTCTCTATGCCTCTCATAAGGTCTCCGAAGTTGAAAGATGCTTCGAATGTGTCTCTAATTTGTCTCGAACTAAATAGTAATAGACACAAAATAATTTTTTGCACATTTTTATTTGATCAAAATTTTAATTCGTTTAACCCGTTTAATCCTCTTTTCACAAAATCTCTTATCTTGTGTTGTGTTTGTCAATATTAGCTGTTGGTCAATACATGCCAGTATTCTTATATTAATAGTTACCAGATTTGATTACAAAAATAGCAACCAGTAGGCTATTATATAAGATTCATGAGGTTTTCATGTGAAAAAAGACAACATGTAAAAAAAATTTCATTAAGCTCTAGCACAATTTAAACAAGGGCTTAATTACAAAGAGCAAGAGATCTTAACAGTTCATCATTTTATTTTTGTCATATAATTTTGCGATAATAGCTTAAAATGATTAGAAGAGATGTATATATTTCAGATTGCAAGATATTATTGCTCGAACTTTAGATTGTGAAGGTGATTCCCTTTATCTCACTTTTAATTTTAGCTAATATCAGTTTTTACTTTTTACATTAATTTAAGTTTTTTTTTAAGCTAAATTGGAAACTTAAGACTCTTTCAGGAAAACAAAATTATAACACTCCACCTAACTAAGATTAATTCTCAAAATTAAGATAAAAAGAGTGACAATACAAAGGCAATTACAAAAACCAACAAAAGCATTTACTTAAGATAACTAAGCAGCTAGTAAAAATATCTGAAAAATCCATTTGGTAAGTATAATCCCGTCCGAAAGATGCAAAAAACAAATTTTTTTTTTTTGAGAAAAAAAAGCAATTTAAGAATAAAAGGTAAAGAGTTCCACATATTTCATAATGTATGGATTCATACAAACAATAGGATTTTGCTTCAACACAAATAAAAAGCACGAATAACTAAAACTGTCCTACACATAAATTCAGCAGTGAATTGCAATGCTATTTGTAAAAGGGTGACAATGATACTGATCGGTAGATGATCGCCACCTTCCTTACTTTATCAATAGAATATATTGTTGATCACTGTTTTGATCGACTCATAACATATTAGAATGCAAACAATCATACCCAACACATTGGATGCAACTATAATTTAATCATAAAAAATAGTTGTTCGGCACCCCTTAACTGTTCAATTATACTAGGCTTTATTTGCTCAATTCTTTTCATGCCTCTCGCAGAATAATTTGAGCCTTTCTAGTCCAACAATCAGAGAAGTTTGCTCAGCCGCAAATGTGATGCGCAACCAGTTTTTCATCGACAGGGCACTTCCTAAAAGATGAAACCACACAATTTGTAATTACTTGCTGTAAGAAAACAAAAATTATGGAACGTCTATTAGAAAATACTTTTAATTTCTTGGATACTAGACGCATCAATTAATTATGAGTCTAAACCAACAAAATAGGAATAACAGCGACAACTGTCATTGGGTGAAGATCCACAATCGGCCATTTTGGCATTTTCATTCCAAAATCAATGTAAATTCTCACACCTTGTGTCATCTAACCAATTGATTTGAACAGCGTGCCCGACAATTGATATCAAAAGATTCCCCAAATACTAGCTGCCAGTATTAATTATTAATGGGTGCGTTTGGATCGTTGGAAAAAAGAAGAAGAAGAAGGAAGAAGAAAAAAAAAATTATAAACAATTTAAACTTTTCACAAAATTACACACTTTCCAATATTTATTCCCACTTCTTCCCTTCTTCCCACACCTATCCAAACGCACCCAATAGAAAGAAAAACAGGGAATGTGGGGATCGTGATATGCATGAGAACAAGTGCACAAAAAAAAAAAAAAACTCATATAACACAAGTACTTGATATGAATTAAAATTATTTAGTTTGTAGTTCAAATAAATAATGTAACATATTTTTAATTAAAAAGTCACTTACAACCTAGTTACCTGGACATATTATGACAGACTCTTCTTTTGCCAATTTGGAACAGAAATCGATGTCATCACTGATATCAGCCAAATATGACAAATTGAGCTTTACCTACAAAAATGGAGAATTTTTGGGTCACGTTGACATTATAGTAACAAAGGATCTTTATTTTTCATTTTTCTTTTTTTGTCCTCTCACCATAACAAACATAGAGCCCTCTGGCTTGTGAGGGCAAGTAAGGCACTTGATATCCTTTATTTTGTTGTAACATATCTCCGCCGCATCTCTCAAAACATTTACAATATTATTAAAGAAATCATCCTTTGTTTTCTCAATAATTTGCGGTAATGCTCCCTATAAATGAAGCAAGCAATTAATTAAATTATAATTAAAAAAATTGAAAAATACCCACAATCATCAGTTACATATAAATTTAAGAAGACCTGAATAAAGGTTGCCGGATCTGTTGTGATGTCAAGAATGCTTCTGATAGAATCAACAATCTAAAAGAAAGGAGAAATTCTATAAGTTAGTCAATATATAAGTTTCGGAATGATTACTGATCAGACAGAGTAACAAATGAAAAATAAAATAAGCCAATATCATGAAGAAGAAAAATGGCATGCCTTGGTTTTTCTCAAGATGCCTTTAGGGTCAGTTGCAGCGATCCAACCAAGACGCCAACCAGGCACAACCCACCTTTTTGATATGGCTCCCAAAGTGAGAACCGGAACTATATCTCCAAAGACACCCATCGGTATAAAAGGGTTGCTCCCAAAGGTCAAATGGTCATACACTTCATCAGAAATTACCATTACACCCAATTTCCTAGCAGTTTTGGCAATCTGCACTTACAGTCAAAGCCAAGGATAACATATCAGTACTAGAAATTGTAAAACATATTATGACATATTAGCATTTAAATGGATTGTTAAGTATGTGAAGTACACCATAGAACTCCTTCCCGTTTTATATTTACGAGAATTATGTGAGATGAAGTTTTGCATCTATTTTAATTATTGTCAAAACTGAATTGCTTATTATTTTTTGTTAATGATTGTGTTAAATTGTATCTGAATTTTGTTTTGAATAGTAATGATTTTTTTTATAATAATTTCATGATCCTGGACACAATAGATGGCTCTTTTTTCTCTAATGATGTTTTTTTTCTTCAATGTTAATTCTAAAATGAACTATACCATGTTGATATGATACGCTAGACTTTGCCATGTAAGGTATTTTTTTTCTTCTAATGTTATTTTTCTTGATATGACATGTTGAAATGACAATAAATGATAACTAGATTGGCTTAGGAAGGACTATTGTGTCCCTTAACCAAGTTCTCCCTGACTACATGTGAAAGTTGTCTAGCTGGCAAGGCAACTCGAAAGTCTTTTGGTAAGGCTGTTCGTGCCCCCAAACTCCTTTGCAATTGATACACTAGGACATTTGTGGTCCTTTGAGTGTTACGATTCGACATGATTTCTATTATTTCATCACATTTATTAATGACTATATACGTTCTGGTCATGTCTATTAGATATCTGACAAGTCTGAGGAACTAGGTTATTTCAAAAAGTATTTGGCGATGTATTAGAATCAGCAAAATAGACTTATGAAAGCTCTTAGAACAGATCGAGGTAGAGAGTACCTCTCGGATCAATTCAAAAGATTGTGTGATGAAAAAGAAATTGTTCATCAATTGGCAACTCCCTACACGCTTCAACAAAATGATGTTGCTAAAAGGCGCAATAGACTATGTTGAAAATGGTTAAATCTATGATGGCACAAGAAAGTCTACCAATCTCGCATAGGGAAGATGCGTTGTTGATCGTCGTATATGTTCTAAATTGTGCTCCCATGAAGTCTGTGGCAGTAATCCCTATGAGTTATGAACTGAAAAAAAGTGAATTCGAGTAATCTCCATCCATTGCGTTGTTTCGCTTATGTTCATGATCCGTCTCATAAACATGAAAAACTTGGTCTAAGCGGGAGAAATTGTATCCATTAGATACTTTGATGCTTTCAAGAGCTACATGTTTATTGGAGAGAATCTAAATGGGACAGTCACGGAAATCAATTCGAGAGATGCGACGTTCCTTGAAAGTGAATTTCCAAAGAGAAAAAATGTTTCTCAAGAAGAAAGGTCATATGAGTTAATTCCTTCTGCAAATCACAGTAATGAATAGGATGTCAAGGCAAAAGGGGGGAATAAAAGTCCTCCTCAACCTCCTAAAGTCAGAACCGTCGCGAAAGAGAAAGCTCAACAGACTTCAGCCTTTCTGGCATCAATACGAGCGGACCACTAGCCAGGCTAACAAATCGTCAGAACTGGAATGACTTCTAGAACAATAGTTCTGTCAATTTGCATCCAGGTGTAGCGGGCTGCTTGGAACTTGAGCGACCTACTAGCCTTGTGATGATATGCAGACTGAAGAAGTTCTTGAACCTCGCATGTCTGAACGTGAGAAAGTACCCGCGTGATGATTTGAGATTGAATGGGCGGAAATATTCTTAACTGCTCTAGATGGATTGGTTATGCCGAAAGAGCATGATAAGTCCAAACGCAACAAGGTTGTTTTGGCTATCAATTCGGATGAACCAAAGAATGTGAAAGAAGCACTTTCTAGTTCTAATGATAAGGAATGGTTGCTGGCCATATAAGAAGAGATTGATTCCATGAAAAAGAATCAGGTATGGGACTTTAGTTGATTTACCACGAGATTGCAAGCCTATTGGAGGTAAATGGGTTCTCAAAATCAAGTGTAAAATTAGAAGTAAATGGGTTCTCAAAGTCAAAACTTGACAAAGTTCGCTTGGTTACGAAGGGATTCACCCCAAGTAGAGGAAGCGAACTATGATGAAAATTAGATTTGCTTTTATCTGCTTGATCCTAGCAATTATCAATACAATAGATCTAGAAATATACTAAATGGATGTGAAAACTGCATTTTTCAATGGAGAATTACAAGAAAAAATATATATGGTACAATCTGATGAATTCGTGGTTGGAGAAAATGAGCACAAAGTGTGTAGATTTTGTCGTTCCATATATGATGTCAAACAAGTATCACGGCAATGGAACCTTCGATCCCACCAATATGTCTTGTCACATAGTTTTAAAGTGATGAAAGAGGATCATTGTTTATGTAAAGAGGTCCAAGGATAGTTCCTTGATCATGACATTGTATGTTGATGGTATTTAAGCACTTTTCGACTAACAAATTGTTTCTTGATCATTATTTTTGCTTAGATCGACTCCACACATTTCGACTAACAAATTCAAAAGTAAAAAAATAATAATAAATTTTAACCTCCTCCATGTGATGGTACTTAAACACACTGCCGCATGGATTATTAGGATTACAAACGACAATGGCAGCAGTATTCTCATCAGCAAGCTTCTCCACCTGGTCAAGATCAGGCTTCCATCCTTGCTCAGGAATGAGGTCAAAGTGCCTCATTTCAACATTGTTGTACATACAGCGTGCCTCAAACATTGGAAATCCAGGTCGAGGAAGCAAAATATTGGCATCAGGTCGGGCCAGAGCTGATACAATAATGTCTATTGCTTGTGAACAACCTGCTGTGAGGAAGACATCATCAGGACATAGCTTGTAGGGAAGATCCTTTGAGAGGTACTCTGCAACGACCCTACAATTTTTTAACGGGCACTTATCAACAACAGTGCAGGAATGTTGTATGCTTGGTACTAATGCCACTTAAATTATTTGCCAGATGATTGTTGGTTTCAAATCTTTAAAATAGATTAATGATGTATATATACAGAATACTGTTGGATTTATTGGATCATAAAATGTTTGCATTACCAACAAAGAAATAATTTGTACAAACTAGGATGAAAAAAATAGATAAAAAATATCCAAGATGAATACCAGGTTCTCCAATTGAAACCGTTTGATTATCATCGTACAGCTCTTGCAGATGCAACGGACCTCACAATGATGAAAGGAATACACACTGACCAATGTATAACAACAAATTACCGTAATAGTGTGTCTAAGGTCTAGGTTGTCTTAGCACCAACTTGATTTGACGCTTATGACATCGGATCAATCGATATTAAAAATAAAAAATATAAAACCACATAGTTTAGAAAGATTTATATCGATTTTGGTCTAATTTGATAATCAACCGTTTTGTTTCGATTGCACTTAAATGATTCCCAAAAATTTTCAAACTGTATTAAAATTTATCTATAACAGAAAATACACTAAAACTTACCATTTCTAATACTTATCTTTTTATATTCTTTAAATTTGAACACTTTTAAACAGCACTCACCACCGGGCAGAGAGCAGACCGTTAGTAGGCGCGTAATTGTTGTATTGGGCTGATCTGACCGCCTCTACAATTGCTTCCTCTGCAATTGGAGTGGTTCGAAAGCTTGGAAACACCGAGGGGTCGCCATTGGCGAGCGGGATCACAGGCCTTGGTCCTGTTTCTTCCAAACAAGTGATGACCTTGTTGATGGCCCCACGGAGACTCCGACTACCGGCCATCGCCATGGCCTTGTTGTGACCAAACTTCCATCTTTCAAGCGATGGCTTTGCATCATTCTCCTTCTCCATTAGCATTAGAATTCTTGTTTATGGATATTGTGTTAAGAAATAAAATCTTGTCAAATATATATACTTCCTGTAATATTGATTTAAAATAAATAAATAAATAAATAAATTGTGAGACCTATCCCACATTGTCTTTCTCAATGACACCTATTATATATCATGCAAGAAGACACTTGTTACCTCTATCTAGACACTTGGCACATCTATGTTCTAACAATTTGACACTTGTTTCTTTCCAAAAAAAAAATTTGACACTTGTAATAATATTTTTGACACATGTTTAATCTCAACCAACTTGTCTAACATGCACTAATCCCACTTATCTAACATGCATTAATCTAACTTTTGTATGAAAATTCATATTCCCCTCACTCTACCCACCACTCTCCCTCTCTCATGCAAAATTGAATGATTCCATAACCCAACTTTCTGTTGGTTCCATATTTTTCTCTAATTATATTTTAAATTGGAAATTATTTACGGTCATTCTTCAAAGTATCATCCCACTTCAGCGTTCTTTTCATTTTAGCTCACCTCTTCCTTTTTCGCGTGATCAAATCCAGTGCATAAACGTCAGTACTGTTCATATAAATGCTCAATTTATTACAATATTATAAATAAAAATGTTTAGTTTATATATTAAATGTTGTAAGTATAAATGTTTAGTTTATTACGTATAAATATTCATTTTATTAAGTATAAATTTTTATTTTATTAAGTATAAATGTTCAGTTTATTTAAATGTTATAAGCATAAATGTTTAGTTGTTCAGTTTATGAAATGTTGTAAGCATAAATGTTAAGTTTATTAAGTATAAATGTTCAATTTTTCTAAGTATAAATATTCAGTTTATTAAGTCAAAATTCAGTTCAATACATGAGAAAAAAAGGAAGGGTCATGAACCAAACAACAATGAATGGAAAAATTGGAAGAGGCCAATAATCGGTTCCGGTTCAACTAAAAAATTTTCAATTCTGCCCCTAGTATTGTTGGAGAGAAAGGACGCTGAGAACTCATTATTGTTTAGTTCATTAACTATATGTGTTCAGTTTATTAAGTATATATGTTCAGTTTATTAGATATAAATGAGACAGAGGAGAGGAAAGGTAGTATGGAATCGGTGGCGTCAAAAAATAAAGGCGCTCCTCAACTAAATTACTATGTTGAGTTAGAATGATAGAGATGATATGTTGGAGGATGGTACTTATTACTCCCGTTTTAAAAATCAATTAATATCTAATAAATTGACCGATTTCCGTTATATTGTGATCTTTATCGTGTTGTGGTTCACTTTTTTTAATCGTTTATTAACAGGTAAGCAGATATTTTTTATAATTTATTTCTATTTGATTAATACATGTAGTTAAAATAAAAAATATAATTACTATATTCATTTTACGCGATAACGGATCTGATTTGTGTTAGAAAGAAAATTGTGATGTGAAATTTATGTTCTGCGTCGTGCGTACGTACCGAAAACCTTTGCCAAGGGCCGAATTGCAAACAGTCTTAAGCTATAAAGGATTATATATAACTAGAACTTATAGTTTGAAACCTAGATCTTTTATTATCCTATCTTGCAATAAAATTGAACATTTGTAACGTACAGCAACGTTGACGCGGATTATTTTTTTAGCGATGATACCTATCATTCCTCCTTTCAATTTAATTTACAGGATATCGTTTAGTTTCAATTTAATTTACAGGACATCGTTTAGTTGGGTTTACCTTCAGAAGGAATATGAAAATGGGTCATGTGGCCCATGCCAACAAGAGAGGTAGAAACAAGCCGAAAAAAACGGAGCTGATAATTGCAATCAAGCAGTCGGGTAATCAAGCAATCATATGTCAAAAATAGAAAAAAGTCGCTGTCTAAAAAAGGAAAACAAGTTCCTCTCACCCTCACCATGCCTCACCCCCTCACGCGCATATCTCTGTCGCTCTCACACCACAGACCTTCTTTCTCGCCCGTCGTCGTCGCGCCATCCCGTCACCGTCGCCCTCAGCCGTCGCCCAGCCCTCCCGTCGCCGTCACCCAGCCCTGCCGCGCAACCCTGCCATTATCAGAATCGAAAATTAAATATTATTTACTCTCTCACTTATATTAAATACTTCCTTACTACTAATTATATACTCCCTTATAGTTTTTAGTTACTCCTAAGCAAAAGTAGAATCAGTTTTGAATGTTATTTACTCTCTTATAGATATTAGATACTTCTTTTATACCAGTTATTTACTCCCTTATAGCTATTTAGTTACTCCTAAACAACAACAGAATCATATATGAATATTATTTACTCCCTTACTTATATTAAATACTCCCTTAATACTACTTATTTACTCTCTGGGTGTGTTTGGATGAGAGAAGAAGAAGAGGAAGAAGGAAGATGGGAAGAAAAAAAATTATAAACAATCTAAACTCTTCACAAAGTTACACACTTCCCAATACTTCTTCCCACTTCTTCCCTTCTTCTCTTCTTCCCACACCTATCCAAACGCACCCTCTTATAGTTATTTAGTTACTCCTAAACTAGAGTAGAATCAGTTCTGAATATTATTTACTCCCTCATACATATTAGATATTCCTTGTATACTAGTTATTTACTCCCTTATAGCTATTTAGTTACTCCCAAACAACAGTAGAATTAGATATGTATATTATTTACTCCGTTGTATATATTAGTTACTCTCTTATATTGATCAATTTCCTCCCTTACAGTAATTTAGTTACTCCCAAAAAACAGCAGAATCAGATATGAATATATTTACTCCCTTATACATATTAAATACTCCCTTACACAAATTAATATCATCCCTTATAATAATTTAGTTACTTCCAAATTGTAACAGAACTAGATCTAAACCTCTTTTTTCTTCTTATCCTTCTTTCTTCCTCAACCAGATCTGATCGGTATATGAGAGGGATCAGTGAGGGGAGGTGGAGTTGAGACGGAGGAGACGTGAGACAGATGCGAGGCAGATGAGAGGAGAGGCGGAGGTGAGGCGGAGGCGGAAGCGGAGGCGAGACCGACGTGAGGAGAGGGGAGCGAAGGAGGTGGTGGAGATTTGATTCGGAAGTGGATCTGAGAAGGTGTGTGGGGAATAGAATATATTCGCACAGGATGAGGGTGAGGGTGAGGGTGAAGGTGAGAGTGAGGGTGAGAAGGATAACGCTCTGATTGCGTGATTGCAGAAGGTGTTGATTACTCTAAGTAATTCCCAAAAAAATAATATTAAAATAAAAATGATAACTGTCATCTATAGTTTTGTCATCTCATGTCATCGTTAAAGACAAAGTGAATATATTAAACAGACAAGATAAACATACAGATGATCAAAGCGATCACTTACAAATAAATAAGTATTGTCATCTTTTATTCAAATTTTTATATCCACATTCAACTTATTTTTATTGAACTTAATTTATTTGTATGTGTTCACTTTGATCACAATATATGTTCATAATGTCTATTTTATATGTTCACTTTCTGTTTAGCGATGACAAGGATGGCATCCCGATGACAATAATCAATTTCCATATTAAAAATATTAAGGACATTTAGAAATATTACTAAAATAATCCGAATTCTATTAATGGTATCACAATATAGTTCTTTGAAAAAACGATATCAGGTAGTATTGTTCTTTCAAAAAACGATATCAACAATTATGTATTTTCAATTATTTTAATGATTGTTTTTAATGTTTTTAAATAAATTATAATGTATTTTTATTAATAAAAAGGTAATATATATTTGTTTCTAATGTATTTTATTTGTATTTTGTTATTTTGTATTTCTTTTACATACTTTAATTATTTCATTAAAAATTATTTATTTATTAATATAATTAATTTTTAAAAATCAGATAATCATTTTGTATTTATTCCAATTCGGCATGTGATGTACAGTTTCCGTACTTGATTTTCAGCCAGAATAAGCCTCAAATTTCGTTCAAATACATGTGTTTCTACTCATTTTTTCTTTAAATTGTGCTAATGTTAGATGTAGGAAAGTTCAGCCGTAGCCCGGCAAGTTTTTTATACAGGTTCATTGCCTTTTGGCGCGAAGAACGGAGAAAATCGACCAAGTTGTGCAAATCAGGCAAATTGGAACGGACTGTCCCAACTCAGTGCAGACGTAGGCAGAGGCGATCCAGATGACGCAGTCAGACCATGCTGGGACGGGCCGTCCCAGATCCAGACCAGGCCAGACATAACTATTTCAAGATATCTAAGAATAGAGCGCTTGATTTGGTGAGGCGGTTTCTTCAGTTTCCACCGCCTTCCAGAGCCACTATGTCACGTTTGGAACTGCCTATGATGCCTATATAAGCTCTGTCCTGACCCCAGTTGAGAGGAGAGTTCGAAACCCTAATTTCAAGCCAGAAACCAACTCAAGAAAATCAGCCTGTTGAGACGGCCAGCCACCAGCCTGAGACGCACCGCCCCAGGATCAGGACGGGCCGCCCCAAATAGGACAGAGCGCAGAAGTTAGAGATTTTCGAGCACAATCTATTATAACTTGGTTTTTTCTTTTTCTTTGTGTTTTTGTATGATGAAATCTGCTTTTTCTTGCATGGAGTTAGTAGAGTAGTTTAGTTTAGAGGCTATGGTTCGATAACTTTTCTTTTAGTTGTTTGTTTTGTTTGAATACTTGTTTATTTGCTAAGTTAAGTTGCGTTTATGATTTCTGCAATTGTATTCTATCTTTTTGTTGCAATTTGTTACTGTTGAATCTGATTATTGCGTTAAACAAAGGCCTAGTTTAATTGTCAAAGTAAAGTCAATCTGCAATAACAAGCAAACACTTAGATCAATTAGGTAGGCAATATCCGAAAAGATTTAACCAAACTTTAAACAATTGGAGTTTTACTCAATAAATCGAGAGATCGAGAGTTTACCAAGACCCAGAAATCAATTAGAAATAACTAAACCAAGAAACAAGAGTTGAAATTTAGGAGTTTTTAGGATTTATCAAGCAAAGCCCCGCAACTTGACCTGAACGAGAGTTAGAGCGCAAGTCTGTAGGTTAGGTTTGATTAAATTCACGCAAAAACACTGATTGGAACGGCCCGTTCCAAGGTCAGGACGGACCGCCCAAGAGGGGCGTCCTGGCTTAGAACGGCCTATTCCAGCCAACTGACAGGGCCAGGACGGTCCGTTCCAGAGATGGAACGGTCCGCCCCAACCTTGACAGACAAGAAAAGCTAGACAACATGAACCCCCAATCGTTCGTTAACTGTTTTATCTCTTAAGCACTTTAGTTTTCTAGTTAATTAGGACTTTAATTCTGCAAATTTATCTTCTGTTTAGACCTGTTTGAAACCTGAATTATTTATTTAACCTTAGAATTTAATTTAATATGAATTGTTTGAACTTAGAAAAAGAATAGTCTGTCCCCGAGATTCGACCCTAAAACTGTACTGCAAAAGAATTAGTATCGGTTTTTAAGGAATTAATTTGACTAGTACCCTCAGCACCGATCAGCATGGTTTTTATTTTTTTATGTATTTATTTTTGAAAAATAAAATATATATTTATTTTTAAATAGATATCTCATATCGCATATATAACACATAAATTTTTAAAAAATAACAAAAAAATCACAAAAAATGTATTTCTTTGAACGTTATAATTTCAAAGAGGCATAACTTTTGATAGGAACAGTTGTTTGGGGCGATCAACTCCAATCCGAAAAGCTTGCTCGGAGATTTACTTGGCTTACTAGGAGTTTACCATGTAATAACTATTTTTTGGGGCCAAACAACACTATTTGAACGTGTAAAATCTATTTTGAATGTTTTAAAATCTAAAAATAACATAAATTTATAAACCTTTTTTATCAAAACAAAAGTAGTTACTAGATAAGAGAAGATAATAGAGATGTAGAGGTGATTGTAAAAAATGGAAAAAAAAATTAAGCATAGTAAAGGAGAGAGAAAGATAGACTAGTATAAAGACAAAGATAGACGAGAGAAAAAGAGCGAGACTAATCAAAAAGTAGAGATGAGATGAGAGGAGAGGATAGGAGAGGAGATATGCATAACATATTAACATATAAATATTTTAGTATGCATAAAAATTACATATATTATATTTATAATTATTATTAAAATTTTAATATGTTTAAATATTATTTATTTTTATTTTTATTTTTTAATATGATTTTATATGTATTTAGAAATATAGTATGGTGCCAAAATAATATGCAACATATTGGAAAAACAAAAATAATACAACTTAATAAGAAAATTACATATCAACAATACCAAAACCATGCAAATATTAAAATTACATAGAAAAAATATCCAAAATATTTAAAATATTTAAAATATATTAATAAAATATTTCAAGTACATGCTAAAAAGAAAATGGCCAGTACCGTTTTTTGAAAGAACGATATTAGATATCGTGATATTGCAAACTTATTTATATAATTCCAAATAAATTAGTAATATTTCTGAAATTTAATAATATTTTAGTATTATTTCAAATTTTTGCGGTAGAAAAATGATCAATTGAAATTTAAAGAAGGCACTGTTTATGTGAATAAATATGCATGTGTTATGTGACTGAACTACAATTTCATGATTTTTGACAATGGATGTTAATGTTCCATTTACTTTTCTCCTCTCCAACTCAAATTTGAGGTTGTATTTTTCCAAAATACTGCCGATCATCACCTACGCGTGACGTGCAAACTCATGATTTAACAAACTATAAAATGCCCATGGCTCCATAATATCAACTGAGCTAACTTAAAATGACAAATAGTAAAAGGAGGCGACTTTTATTTCTAGAATGCTATAATAAATGTCTAAAAAAAGTGTCTTACAAAAGAATTTGTTAAATTAAGCGAGATATTGGAGACAACTATATTCGACAATACCTACTGATTTGGAAGTAGGTAATAATTGACAATATTAATTTTAAAACTTAAATCTGACATTGTTACAAATAATTAAATGATTCTACGTGCAGTAGCAATGCTATAAATTTTCTTTGAGTTCAAGATTAACAAGCGCTACACTTACAATTCACTAATTTTAAGGTATTTTCAAATAATGAATATTGATTGGATAAGTTGGATATGACATTTCATGGCATGAACCTTATCGACCTCAATTTCAGATTTAATATGATGCCATCATTCCTTAAGCTTCTTTAAGTTACCATAGAAATATTTAAAAAGAAAATTATTTGTTTTTGAAAACATATGTATAATCTCACAACCAATTCTGGATTTGTATATGTCATATATTGAAATTCATATAATTTGAACTTTTAACCAATATAATTATTTAATTAAAGTAAAAACATAATCATTCTGATCGAGGTGTAAACCAATGTCAAACAAATTAATCTTGTACTCAACTAATCGTTTGTAGTAGAGTAAAGACCTCGATCACACAGAGATGGATATGATTACTATTCTTATTGGTTCTTTAAATCTAGACAATAAAAGTTTAAAAGATTTCTTAAGTCACAAATCGAATAAATATAAAGAGGAATAAAGAGATGCAAATTCTAGAATGGGAATAATGCAAAACAATTGAAATAAATATTTTTGGGATTTTCTAACATTTTAATAAATGCTGAGAACAATACCTTAGGGTTCGATTTCACCTTAATTTAGCCACAGGGTTGCTAAACCTAGCACTGTCGTGTTCAGTCTCGCTAATTCGGTCCGGATTCCGGACCTTAGTTTTCTCTCGCTAATTATTTTGAATCTGATAGTGCAAGAAGGCATGAAAATCATCCCATCTGCCTTGCAAAGCTTTCGAAAACTGATGCAACATATTGCTTCGAGTGGCTCAAGACTTACAAGTTCTCAATATCATTCTAAGTGAAATGAAGATGTCATGCACCTAAAAGAGGATTGACATTAGATTGCTCCACCGGATGGAACTCGACATATGCAATGCTTAAGGAAGCATTGGCATTGAAAGAGGCTTTGATAAGGTATCTCAATGCTTCTTCCATGAATGGTCCAAATGCAGAAGAGTGGCAAGAGGCAGAAGATATGGCTGGATTTTTGGAGCCATTTCTTGATGCTACAAAGACTTTCTCAAATGTTAGAAGGTCGTCTTCTTACACCTATATAAAAGAAATTTGGGCTATTCGTAGATTGTTGCTAGATGAGGATAATCAAAAGAGCCCAATTTTGAGGAAATTGGCACTAAAAATGCAATTGAAATTTAATAAATATTGGAAAGATCCGAATGTCATCCTAACAATTGCAACTTTCTTTGATCCACGATACAAGTTCATCTTTTTGGCGTTTTGCTTTAAGAAAGCATATGGAGATGGATCTGAATCAAAGCTGGAACATATTCGTGGTTTGATGAATGGGTTCTATGAGAAGTATGAGAAATCTAATCGTGCGGACCAGGTTTCAAGTGTAGGGTCCCCGCAGGTTGGGAAAAAAGTTTGTGGGAAACAGAAGCTTGATGAGGAATTTGCCAAATTCAAATATGAAAATGTTAATTTCAATTCAACAATGTCTGAGTTGGAAATGTATATGCAAGAGAAGATTGTGGACACAGAGGAAGAAAACTTTGACATTTTGCAATTTTGGAAAAAGAATTCTGGCTTATATCCCACACTTGCAAAGATGGCAAGAGATTTTTGGCAGTGCAAGCATCAAGTGTAGCTTCTGAGTCGGCATTTAGTGCAGCAGGACGGCTGACTGAACATCTTCGCAGCTCAATGAGTAGCGAAACACTTGAGTCTCTTGTTTGTGTGAAGGACTGGATTGGGCCGAATGACGAAGTATTTGATTTGAACAAATACCTACCTTTATGCTCCGCTTGGATGAGGTGTGGGAAGAAGGGAAGAAGTGAGAAAAAGTATTGGGAAGTGTGTAACTTTATGAAGAGTTTGAATTGTTATAATAAATTTTTTCTCTTTTTTCCTTCTTCCCTTCTTCCCACACGGTATCCAAACGGGACCTTATTATGGGCATTAATTAGGGTTGGAAATATTCTCTGTTGTTTTTGTTTAAAAGCAAGTGTCTGGACATGGGGGTTTGGGATTTAGTTTTGATTTGTTGAAGTTAAGAGCATGGTAAAAAAGGTGGCATGAAAACTTAAAATCTCAAGCTGCCCATTTTTTTGGAACCCAAACATAGCTAAGGTTTTTGATATTGAGGATTGATCATTGAGGAAAGAAATTTGTTATAAGCTGTAACTTGAAATATGAGAATTTGTAAGAAGCTTCTATTAATGCTTTTTCTTTTTTGGCTTAATTCTGATTCCCTCTTTAGTTATAAAAATATTCATTCTGTAACTATTGTTAAATCAGAATTAATGAAGTTCATTTTTTGTTTTGGCAGGTCTTAGTGTTCAGGAGATCTTAAGTTATGATTGGGAGATGAGTTGATTTGAGAGTGGAAGTCCTGCCTAATGCCTATTGACTTTTCTTGGGCATTAGATGTAATTGCCTTATGAACATTTTGTTTCCAAGTTTTATTTTGATAGAAAAGTTTTGTTGGATATCATTAGTTTGGAGATGATCATTAGTGAATTTTCTTTACGTTGATTTATCTTGAATTTTCAAATGCACGAGAAATTGGGATGTAGCCGTGTCTAGTTTATGGTCACGTTAGGTAAAATTATAATCAATGACATAATTGGTCTTGCTTTCGTTTGTTTTTATTCTGATACTGGTATAGTACTATTTTGCTCAAAATATATACACACAAAGAAAGTTAAGGTCCTAATTCTGTACCTATGACATGTCATTTTCATCCTCAAAGTCTGATCATGATCAAATGGCTGTTATATTTCATATTTTTCTTTATTTTAATAAATTTATTTTGAATATCTAAGATACAGTTAAACTATGAAAAAAATAAACCATAATATGATATTTTGCTTAAATTAGACGGTTGGATATTTTACAAACTATAACATACTTATCTATAACATGCCGAAAGTATCGATTACGATTATACAGAGGAATCCAAATGAATTAGTTCAAGTGCCAAACAATGAAAAAAAAAAAAAAAAACAATTTACGTCAGGGGCCTCAGGGCCGAGTTCAAACCAAGCTTCGTATGGATATAATTTAATAAGGGCTGAGTTCGAGCTTTGTCCCTCGAAAAAGGGCCGAGTTTGGATTTGAGCCATCCATTCACATTATTGATATCGGGCAGGGTTTTGAGCCCAGGCCCTCCCATAAGCAGGCCTGCGTGGGACTAATAATCCTCACCCAACCGGACAACATCTACGTTCTACCTCTCCTCCTCTGTTGTGTTGTCAATTTCGTCCAAAAGTAACACCTCCATTTTTCTACGTTGCAGAAAATTGTTATTACTTTTTAAATTATTTGAAGCCCTTAATAATATGTTTCTCCAAGAAATTGTATACACATTCTCAAAAAATTATGCAAAATTCAGTGGCATAAAAATTTTCGATGATATACTTATAATAGAATTTAAATTTTTTATATTTTAAAATTTTCAAAAAAAAATAATAATATTTTAGATATTTGATTCTTTGAAGACCTTCTTCCTAAATTCATTTATTCCATCGAATTTTATATGCATGCTAAGTTGCTAACAAAAACAATTAATGGCATTAACATCTATTTTTCAGCATTTAAAATATTTCATATGATTTTAATACTTTTATAAAATTCACGATAATTTTATTTTTTTTCCTTTCAAATTGTACAAGGGGTTTCTTAAATTTATTTTTTCGTTAAAGTTATTTATTTAGATGCTCGAAATACTTATACTAAACTTTTTATCTTTCTATGCTTTAAATATTTTACGAATATTTGAAACAATATCCTTTTTCCTTATGAAAATCATGAATTTTTGCAATTTTTTAAGAAAATACATAAGTGACAAAAAAATTTTCGTATAACGCGCGAAATTTCCGCTTTGGGGCCATTTGGATCGCTTAGGAATTTGAAGAATTTTTTATTCCTAGGCATAAATTTATTGAGAAGTGTGTAAATTTGTGAAGAGTTTGGATTGTTTATAATAAATTTATGCTAAGAAGATGAAATTCCTCAATGAATCCAAACAGCCCCAAAGGCGTTGCTGCCTGACTCGTAAGAGGCATTTTCATTTGGAGAAATGAAAGTGTTCTTTCTGTGGTACTTAAGATGCGTGAGACAAGTTAAACAAAAATGGCCTGTGTTAACTTGTGTTTCTGGACGTCCTGAAAACATTTCACATCTTAAAAATGCTAGGTCATCTCTTGTTGGTGGCGATAGATTGCGTATTTTTAAATGACACTAACATGATTGACATTGGTTGTTTTAAAGGTTAGGAGTCTATTGACTACGTGATTGACTTGATAATACAAAAAAAATAAAAGAGTAATACGTAAGCTTAAATATAATTTCTTCAACTTAATATATGGAAACTCTCGGAACAAGAATCATCCTAAAATATTAATGCATTGTTGCGGTTAAATAAAATTGATTTATTATTTAAAAAAAAAAGTGGCATGCTCGTGTGAATGAATACCAGTAGGTTGTAACTGTTTGTTTACGTGACGGAACTATATTCTCATGATTTTAGTTTCGCAATTGATATCTTGATATTTCATTGCATTTGTCATGTATATAGTCATGCTAGATTGCATTTTTTTTAAAACCCTGACATTGTTAATCATCATCTACGTATGATGTGTAAAATTAATCATGTTTTAATTAAGAAACTGTACATAAAATGCCGCGGGATCCTTACTTAATATCAACTGATCGAATTAAAAAAGGACAAAAATAATGAAGGAAACGAGTTGCAATTTGTAATGTTATCAATGCCCAAAAGAAGTTTAGCAAAAAAAAATTTTTTTATTTTTTTCAAGGGAGATATTGGAGATAACTAAATGCAAAATCTACTGTTCTCGGTAAAGCTAACAAAAACGCGTTTGAGCATCTTTCTATTTGTTTTTGATTGATTGAAAGTGGCTCGAGATGGACCTCCCTTGAAAATTAAGGGCTCATTACAAGAGAAAACAAGTGGTATGGTACCGGTTCTAACCCGGTAAACCAAACCAACAACCCTAGAATGCAGCTACACAAAGGGTGCGTTTGGATAGGTGTGGGAAGAAGAAAAGAAGGGAAGAAGTGGGAAGAAGTATTGGGAAGTGTGTAACTTTATGAAGAGTTTGAATTGATTATAATTTTTTTTCTTCTTCTTCCTTCTTCTTCTTCTTTCTTCCAACGATCCAAACGCACCCAAAACTAAGAAATTAACGCCATCCTACAAGCATCACTCCTTACAAACCACAAAACACAGACCATCACAAGTCACAAAAACTCCAAAAAGGAGCCAGAAGCTAAGACAGCAGTTTTAAAATAACTAACACTAAAAAATAAACTTCATAGGGTGCGATTGGATCGTTGGAGGAAAGAAGAAGAAAAAGGAAGAAGAAAAAAAAATTATAAATAATTCAAACTTTTTAAAAAGTTACACACTTCCCAATACTTCTTCCCACTTCTTTCATTCTTCTCTTCTTCTCACACCTATCCAAACGCACCCATAGTAAAGCTTCCAAAACTCTAAACACTTATTTTGGGAGGCCAAAACCGTTTGTTCTTACTCAAATATAATGGAAGATATGCTCAAAATATTTTGGACTGCCTTAATAAATCAAGAATCTTCAAGAACTGTCAACTGGTCTTAATTTTTATGTAAAATATATCTCCATTATGGGTGCGTTTGGATTGTTAGAAGAAAGAAGAAGAAGAAGGAAGAAGAAGAAAAAAAAAATTATAAACAATCACTACACCAAAAAAGAGCTTTAGTACCACCTCATTAATACATGTTTTTAAAAAAATCGGTATAAAAAATAGACAGTGGCAATTTCGTAATTGTTAAACTTTATTTTTAGTACCGGTTTTTAAAAAAACCGGTGCTAAATTGTTGACAGAAAAAAAATAAAATACCGATTTATTTTTAGTACCGGTTTTTTAAAAAACCGGTACTAAAGATACTGTTTTAACACCGGTTTTTTATTAAAACCGGTACTAAAGAGTTGTAAAAAAAATCGAAATCACGCTGAAACTCCTCTCCTTCCCTCTACGCTAAATATTTCTCTCAAGTCTAACACCAACACTACTCTCATTCTCATCTTGTTGTAGTCGACAACGGCACCTCAAAACCCCCTCCCTCATCAACCCCCCTTCGATCGAGATCTGCTCCTCACCGTCCTTGCCTCTCATCGCTCCCATCTTTGCCTCCTCCGTCCCTGTCCGTTGTCCCATCGCACCAACCTCCTCACTCCACCCCCTCCCCCTCCTCCCCCCCCCCCCACATGAACCCAGGTACGTCGCCTCTGAGGCTAGCCGCTAGGCCATGCAGCACCTTGACAAGGCCGTCCAGGAGCTCCTTCTCAAGCAACGTGGCTTCTCTGTGCTCACCAGGTTGCGTCGCCTCGACGAGCCCATCACTCTCTTAGGCAAGCGAGATGCAACGTGGTGACCGTCTCCGCTCTATCAAGGTGCGTCTCAAGGGCGATGGTAAGCTTGACGGCTCCTCCATTCATGATGCAGAAGGTATATTTCGTCAATTAAGGTTTTCTATTTTTGTTGGATTCCCAAATCAGTTCTGCTTCAATTAGCCTCAATCAATTCTCTACTAAGGTTGCAACAATCGGAATAATAGCTGGGGGTGTTGGTTTAGACTTCTCATCTGCTCGAAATGCAATTTTTTTTATTGGATTAAAGCTAGACTACGCTGTCAAGTCTCTTGGAGTAGTTTTTAGTCATGGTTCTAGACTGCTAATTATGATCTAGTATATGGTTCATTTTGTTTATGATTTAAAAGTTGATATTTGAATTAAGGTTGAGCCATTTATAATCGTATGCTCTTTTTGGAGAATTATCAGCCTACAAAATGAACTTACAAATTTGTGAATTGTGAATGTAAAGGCATCTTGGACGATGGAGAAGGGAAAAAGCATGATAGCATGCTCATCCTCATTTTGGACAAAGTGAGCTGTTTTTGTCTTTCCTTGAACCGATATTGTGATATATGGTTTTAGTTGAGCTTGAGTTAAGCCTGGAGCTTACTAATGTGATGTATGAACCGATTTGTGATATCCAGGCCCTTGGATTCAGATTTTAAGAGCCGAAATTAAAAGGCATAAGATGTTTAATTTTTGGAGCAGAGGTTATTCTTCGTTGTTCTTTTCTGGTTTAAACTTGTATCATTATGCACTTGACATTTTGCTTAATCTAATTACAATTGTAGAGATGCAGACACTATAATTTGCTACCTTTTATTTTTATTTTCTCAGGTCAGGATATTCCAGCTAAATTAAATAGAATGTTAAACTTGAAGGTAAAATATTCCAGTTACTGGTAAGTTCAACTATATTTTATTTTGATTTTTCTGGTATGTATGATAGACTAATAGTTCAATATTGTTGTGGCATTAAAAAAAACACTTAATTATGGATTTATCATTCATCTGTTTGTGTAGTGATGGGATTATGGAGAATGCACTGTGGACATGTTAAGGCATCAAGAATGAAAAAAATTCTTATTCATAAATCGGAGGGAGACAATGGCCAACAGGTTCGAGCCACGCTTAGTTAGGTTTTTTTCTCATGCATTTGCCACTTTGGAATGTTACAAATTTCTATATATAGTTAATCTTCATGCTTGAAAATGTTGATCAGCATGTCTGGCACATATGGATAAATATTGTAGTCTATTATGGTTCAATATTTAGAGAATTGTGAATTCTGTGATGATTATATTTGTATGTCTCACATATATATTTATTTGTATGTCTAAAATTATTTGATACATTTGTGATATTGTGAATTTCTATGACGTGACATATATGGATATATATGAGATAAATTATGGCTAGCAAAAAAAAAAAGCTAGCAACAAATTATTAATTTTTTTTAAAAAAACTGATTTTTAACACCGGTTTTAACTAATAGCCGGTGTTAGAAGTCTTACCTTTAGCACCGATTATTAGTTTAAAAACAGGTGCTAAAGGTCAAATAAAATAGTAATAAAAAGTAGTGATTTTTAGCACCGGTTTTTAACTAATAACCGGTGCTAAAGGTGAGATTTTTAACACCGGTTATTAGTTAAAAACCGGTACTAAAGATCTCTGTTTTTTTCCCCTCGAATTTCAGCGCGTTTTTAGCACCGGCTTTTTAGTACCGGTTTTTAAAGTATTTTTAGCACCCCCTATTATTAGTACCGCTTGACAACCGGTACTAATAACCTATATTTAACCGGTACTAAAAAGAAAAAATGGCGTAGTGAATCCAAACTCTTCACAAAGTTACACACTTCCCAATACTTCTTCCCACTTCTTCCCTTCTTCCCTTCTTCCCACACCTATCCAAACGCGAATCCCCATCCGCTCCCGCGCGGGACCGTCCAGCGCAGCCTACAAACCGTCCGATCTGATCTGGACGGTTCGGGCCTATCAATCTAGTTACATGCACGGGGCTCCCTTTGCCATTGAGATTAAATCAGACGGCTCTGATTCCTACGCTGCACGGTCCCGCGCGGAACTGGATTTCATTTCATCCAAACGCACCCTATGTTGGGACATAAATTCGCTTGAAAAGAATATGCTTATTGGTCTTGCTGACGAGCCGTAAATAGAGAAAGATAGAAATTTTAAGTGATTAAATCTTCTAATATTACTTTACAGTTGTTTTTTGCGTTGAAATTCACTCGTTATAAATTCTGGATGTAATACATATTTACATGTTTAATTAGTTTTGATTTTCTTAATTAGTTCTAGTTTGTAAGGCTGATGTTCTCATATCTAGGATGAAATATTTTACAACTTGAGTTTCTATAAATTAAATAGAAGCAAATTGGCATAGAACCTAGTATTTCAATTAGAAAAAACAACAACAACAAAAAAAAAAAGACAAAACAAAGAAAGTTAAAAACCTGCGTGCATCGCAATTTCAAAAAAGATGATTTCGAATAAGATTGTTGTGAATGTTGTCCTACAAAATATCTTCGATGGTGATATTACTCTAGGGTGCGTTTGGATCGTTGGAAGAAAGAAGAAGAAGGAAGAAAAAGAAAAAAAATTATAAACAATTCAAACTCTTCACAAAGTTACACACTTCCCAATACTTCTTTTCAACCCAAATTATTAAAATGAGAATTCAATTTAGATTTTCTGGAACCTCTTTACAGTGGTGCTAATTATAATGTGACAAGTCGCTAAAAAGAAGAACAGAACATCTCTGTGTTTCATTCGAGCCTCTTCAACTACTGTACGGTTGCACCTAGCGGCGCACATGTAATGTACAATTGTACACAGAGAGACAGTTAATTATTTCGTCATTTTTGGAGTTGTTGGGTTTTAGCTGGAAAATGCTGTACTTTTCCTCGGAATGGACTTAGAAAAGTACTATAATTGCACTGTGCCACACTCTCATTTTTCAAAAAAAAAAAAATTTTTGGATTTTTAAAATTTGTTTCGTAATCTCCATGAATGAAGAGATGAAATGTGAAAACATTTATTGCATTTTCTTTTTCAATGCTTTTAAATTTCTTTTTTATATATTATTAGTTCAAAAAACTTTAATATTTCATGCAAAATTAAATAAGGATTAAATATTATTGCATCATCTCGTTTATACAATACGAAAAGAGCTCCAAAAATCAAAAGATATACATATTCAGTTTCACTTTCATGAGCCGCCGTAAATTTATAAAATGCTTTGGATTTTTTGTACAACATTGACTTAGAAACCGGATAAAGTTGCAGTGATTTATGCTGAAAATATTCACCTACGAGGTGATGTGGCTATGTGCCGTTTATTAGATGATAAACTGAAGATAATCACATATGATCATATAGGTGCACTAAAATCAGTCGCGATTGATGGATGAGACCGTCAGCTACGATGAAATTTTAATTTTTGACATTCTAACAGTCGATCCGAACCGTTCAACGTGTTCTCCATTTTAAAATCTCGGTGGAGATCAAATTTTATATTTTTCTGAAATTTTTTAGTATTTTTTTAGCATTTTACAAAATTCATAATCTAAATAATTTTGGACCCTTCAATAACAATGATTTTTAAAAATCTAAAAAATAGTAAAAAAATTCAGAAAAACATAAAATTTGGTCTCCAATGAGTTTTCAATATGAAGAACACATTGAACGGTTCGGATTAGCCATTAGAACATCAAATGTTGAGATGTAATTGTGGCTGACGGGTCCATCCGTCAGTTGTGGCTGATTTTAATCTACCTCTATGATCACTATTTTTATATTTTTTAGAAACATATTTATTTTTTATGTGACATATGAGCAACATTTTGGTGTTTATATCACATGGCTGTAATCTTTTTTGGGTAACTATTTTATGCGTAAACAAAACAAACATTTCCTGAGTGGGATAGCTTACTAGCTAGAGAAGACTATATTCAATTGAAATAAGCACGACATCAATAGCTCTTAAATAAAACGATATGTCACATTTTTGACATAGGATCTTATCATATCAAAAATCCGAAAAGATATACCGTTACATAGTACCATTTTCTATATAATTATTTCTGTAATATGGAATTACCAGTTTCAGAGATAACGGATAAGTACTGTGGCACATTGTGAAATTATCACTTTTTGTTCATAGAGAGAGAGTACAGTAGTACACAAATTTGTAATGTGAAATAGACCTCTCACTGCATCTGATAGCTGTGATAATACTTATTTTTTTTTTCTTTTAGAGGTATTGACAGCGGCTCTGATAATACTTATTAGTAACTAGGATTTGTCATATAGTCAGAGAAATTAGTTTGGAATCTCACTCTTCCCAATAAATGGAGCATTTATTTTTTAGAAAAAGTTTATTTTTTAGAAAAAGTACTGGACTTTTTTAATTAAAGCGTATATGCTTCAGCGTCACAAAAAAAAATAAAAAATAATAAAAAGATTCGTTGACAAACACGCAGAGATTCGGTTGCTGAAGATTTTGTCCAATTTTTTCTAATAAAAAGTAGCTGTAGCATAATCAGGAAGGCTATACTAAGTTATTTTTATTTCAATATTTGGTAACTGAATAGCGATGGTTCTTACCTCCTAATAGCAAATATTTTTGCCAGACTGCAAGGGACAAGAAATTAAATGGGCATGAAGGTGGGGTTATCAGAGAATTCAGGCTGAAGTCGGCGGTTGATGATGCAACGCTGGTGTCACAATTGGAGTTCTCTATCAGATTTTGGAATCCGTGTTTTGCTTACAAGAATCAGGTTGTTTGGATCAGATAAGGCTCCGTTTGGATTCAGGAAGAAAGAAAAAAAAAATAAGGGAATAAATTTATTATAAATGTCTCTGTTTGGATGCGTTGAGAAGAAATAGGAAGAAGGAAGAAGGAAAGAAAAAAAATTATAAACAATTCAAATTATTCACAAAGTTACACACTTTCCAATAATTCTTCTCACTTCTTCCCTTCTTTCATTCTTCCCACTTCTTCCCTTCTTCCCTTCTTCCCACACCTATCCAAACGGAGCCATAATAATCCAAACTTTTCACAAAGTTACACATTTCCCAATACTCTTCCCACTTCTTTTTTTCTTCTCTTCTTCCCACACCTTATCCAAACGGAGACATAGGAATAAGAGAAGTAACTTATTTTTAGACAGAAAATATTGAAAAGTGTGTAACTTTGTGAAAAGTTTTGATGGTTAGGAATAAACTTATGCCTCGAAAGAGGCTATTCCTCTTATTCCTAAGTAATCCAAACGGTCCCTACAACTATTTCCCTGAAATAAAATTTTGTGCATCGCAACTTCCAACTGTTTGATCTATGATGCGTGTCCCGTGAATTGTAAATTATATCAGATTGTAAGGTCCGAAAAAATTCCCGATCAGATCGAACGAATGCTACGCTACAAGGTGTGTTGCGCTGCACCGGATAAGGATTCCTATTTCCCTTGAGGTGCACCATTCAAATTACACCATTTGCGGTCCTATGTAAAAATAGTTGTAGAGTTTTTATATGTTAATTATTTGACAATCGTAAGGATTAATAATATTATAATAACACAATTAATTAGAGTAATAATAAATTTTATAATGTAGATGTTACCTAGCATATTGATATCTTACGCATTAGAATCTGGTAACATTTAAAAAGTGTGAGTTTGAATTTGTAAGTAATTGGCACGAAAACTGAATTATTTTAAAGTGCACTCAGTTTAAGAATATTATTTTGATCGCTTTTAGTTATTGTTTTTGCCAAATACTTAGTAGTATCGAGTTGAAATTTGAAAATAAAAGTAAGAAATAAATGAAAACAAACAAAATGTTTATTGTACTATCTGCTTATATATGAACAAAATGATTAAAAAGTTTTAACTTTTCTAAGGCGATGTCCAGATTTATCCTTCAAAAAAAAAAATTCTGTGCTCATATTTGAAAATCAGGAATTATAAGTGTCATCGGCAAATATACCATCCCAGCTATTGCTAAATACAAAGTGAACATATACAGTAAATAAAGTGAACATATAGACGGTCTAAGTAAACACTTACAAACAAATAAGTGTTTTCATCACTTGTTCATAAGTTTACATGAATATTCAACTTATTTTCATTTAACTTATTTGTTTGTATGTGTTCACTTAGATCGTCTATATGTTCACTTTGTTTGCTGTATATGTTCGCTTTATATTTTGCGATAGCAGGGATGACAAAACTGCAGATGACAGTAATCAATTTCCTTTGAAAATAGCGGGATAAAGTAAATTCAAAATGATGCAAATGGACATAAAAAAGTTTTCTTACTTATCTCTCGCGAGGATGGTACTAAACGTCACTTATTTTATTTATCACAAAAATATAAATAGTCAGATTCTAAATAAAGAGTTATAGGGTCAGAAATGAGTCTAAAAATCATCCGAAATTAATTTATATAGGAATTCAGACCCAAAAAATTTTAATAGAAAGAATTATTATTATTATTTTTAATAAGAAGAAAGTTCGAACGCGTTTTATAAAAGCGTACAGTATCTGTCCTTTCTACCCGTTTATAAAACGCGCTCGAAGGCTTCGAACGCGTTTTATAAACGGGTAAGAAGGAGAGAGACTGTACCGCTTCAGTTACGCCTCAAAAGGCTCACCAGACCTTCGTACCCGTTTATAAAACGCGTTCGGAGCCTTCGAGCGCGTTTTATAAACGTTTTATTAGTTTTTCATATTTTTCATTCAAGCCGCAACATTTAACTTATTAAAAATAATATTTTGCAACAAGGTCCCTCCATGTTTCATATTTACAAAATTCTCAAAATTTTATTTCCAATTAAAGTTGTTTTAAATAAATATAAGAAATATATCACACATATTTTATATGCATTTAATTGCACATTTTTTTTGAACATGTGTATAATATCATTTTGTTTGAATAATTATTCGCCGATGACCCTGTATTTTTACTATTTAATTCTACAAACTTATCTTTTGCATTGTAGTCTCTCATTTTTTTTTATTTTAAGTTAGCCATATATAATCAAATAATATATAATATGGAAATAATTAAAATATATTTTTTTTAAAAAAATTGAACATTAAAACTTTAAACAGGCATAACTTTTGATAGGAAGGTCCGTTTGGGGCGATCGAGCACAATTCAGAAATCTGGCGACGAGATCTACACGTTTTACGGGGTGAAACTCCATTTACGGGATGAAATTCCGTAACGACCATTTTCGGAGCAAAAAAACGCTCTCTAGACTTCCAAAATCCACTTTGAAAGTTTGCAAACCTAAAAACCACTCTAAACTACTAAAAAAGTTTTTAAAATCATAAATTAATCATTAAAAAGAGAAATGCAGTAAATCAAGTGACTTTCTTGATAGTTATTCAAACAAAATGATATTAATTTCAAAATTAATATTCTAATGTCATTTTTAAATAAAATTAATATGAAATGAAATGTGATATTTTAAAAATTATAAATTTAACCTTAAAAATAAATTAAACCTAAATTTCACATTAATTTTCCTATTAATTTTGAAAAAAAGGTAATAACTCCATTTCGAAAAATTTACGCCTTCCTACCTGTTTATAAAACGCGCTCGAAAGCTCCAAACGCGTTTTATAAACGGGTACGAAAGTCTGACCAGCCTTTTGAGGCGTAACTGAAGCGGTAGAGTCTCTCTCCTTCTTACCCGTTTATAAAACGTGTTCGAAGCCTTCGAGCGCGTTTTATAAACGGGTATTAAGAAGAGGACTGTACGCTTTTATAAAATGCGTTCGAACTTTCTTCTTATTAAAAAATAATAATAATAATTCTTTCTATTAAAATTTTTTGGATTTGAATTCCTATATAAAATAATTTCGGAAAAATCATATTACACCATGCGTCGTACTTTCTACCGGCATGCTTTACTGAATGAAAAAAAATGAAATATATGAAACAAAACATACCAATAGTTTATCAAATGATATGAAAACTCACGTATACAGGGACACTAAAATTTTATTTAGAAACTTCAAAATTACCATAGTTTATCAAATGATATGAAATATATGCCACTTCAAAACTTCAAAATTAAAAAAATGCCACCCCTAAACTAGTTCTTAGATAATTGCCACTCTAAATCTTTTTTATTTAGAAAATTACCACCCAAATAGTATTTTCATACTCTTTTATTATAAAAATAATCCGAAAATACTGTATCCCAAAATAACTTTTGATATTTTCCAAATTACCCTTTTCCGTTTTTTTTTCTCATTTTCCTTCCTTTCTCTGTTGCGGCTTTGCGACTCCTCTTTTCTCTCATGTTTCTATTTTTCTTTTCATGCTTTGTTACGATCCAACCCAGGGCACATCTTTCGAAAGGGACAAATCACTAATAAAAGAACAAAAAAAATCATAATTTTTCAATTCCAATTGCTAAATCAGATGAAACCTTAAAATCTAGAATAAAATCAGAATTTTGAAGTCCCAACCAAGTAAAACAGATCGGACTAACGAAGCGACCTAGTCGCAAGCCCGTCGTTGATCAGGCCAGAGAAGGAAGAGATGGTGGAGCGGTCAACATCTCCTGCCACGACTTAACATCGGAGGTCAAACGATGCAGTATTTCAGAGAGGCGCGAGATTTGAGCGATGCATTGCCGGAGTGGCGACCGGAGCGACGGGGTCCATGACAGAGACAATGAAATCAGTGAAAGAAATAAGTCCTAGTCGGATACTGGTATGTGTTGCAGCTACCATGGTCATGAACCTTCCCCTCCGCAAAGTGAAAAAGAAAAGAAGGGACAAAGGACATTTCAGGAATACCAAAATATTATTTGAGATATAGTATATTTGTATTATTTTGTAATAGAAGAGTATAAAAATTGTATTTGGGTGGCAATTTTCTAAATAAAAGAGATTTAGAGTGGCAATTATCTAAGAACTAGTTTTAGGATGACATTATTCTAAATTTGAAGTTTTGAAGTGGCATATATCCAATTGCCCCTAAAAAGTTTATAACATAAAGACAAATTTCAGGTTCACACGACAGATCAAATCCCAGAATCAGCCGCTTAATGTGCCTGTTGATAATATTGCATGCTGCTGTATCATTTTGATGTGATTTTTTGTTAAATTAGATATGACACTATGTTTTATTGTGCATTCATAAGTTTCCACCATATAGCTGCACGCCTGCACTTGAAATTTATAAACGCATTTTCAGTAATCGAATTGGTAATAAGATGGGAAAAATTTAGTTTTATTTTTAAATTATTTAAACACGAGAAAATAGAATAAGAAAATCTAAAAAAAAAACGACAAAACAGGAATAATTTTTCGGAAATTGATTACTACCATCTATCTTTCTACCATCGCTGCCATCGCGTCAGCGCTCGCACGCTTCTGTCCGATGGATCCCTCATCGCGTCCCTCCCTCTCAAGCGATCTCCTCATCCAGCGAAGCGTTCCCCTCTCCTCACCCAGCGAAGCGCTCTCCTCTCCTCACTCGGGTACGCTCCCTCTCCCTTCTACGCACTCTTTCGTCTCTCTTCCTTTCCTCTCCCTTCCTTCTGTGCATCTCTCTCTCTTCCCCCTCCCTTCCTTCTGTGAGTCAGACTTTGTTCAATTTGTTTATTGCATTTGTTCAATTTGTTATTTTAAGTGTTCATTTTATTTTGCTGTGCGTCAATGTTTATTTTTTATGTCTTACTTTGTTGGTATATATGTTCACTTTGTTCATTCATATGTTCACTTTGTTACTTTTATGTGTTCAATTTATTTTACTGTGTGCCAGTGTTTATTTTTTATGTCTCACTTTGTTGGTGCATATGTTCACTTTGTTCTTTCATATGTTCAATTTGTTATTCTATATGTTCAATTTGTTTTCTTGCTTGTCAGATTTATGTGTATATGTTCACTTTGTTTATTCATATGTTCAATTTGTTATTCTATATGTTCAATTTGTTACTTCTATGTGTTCAATTTGTTTTGCTGTGCGCCAGAGTTCTGTGTTTATTTTGTCTCACTTTGTTGGTGTATATGTTCACTTTGTTCTTTCATATGTTCAATTTGTTATTCTATATGTTCAATTTGTTTTCTTGCTTGTCAGATTTATGTGTATATGTTCACTTTGTTCATTCATATGTTCAATTTGTTATTGTATATGTTCAATTTGTTATTCTATATGTTCAATTTGTTACTTCTATGTGTTCAATTTGTTTTGTTGTGCGCCAGAGTTCTGTGTTTATTTTGTCTTACTTTATTGGTGTATATGTTCACTTTGTTCATTCATATGTTCAATTTGTTATTCTATATGTTCAATTTGTTTTCTTGCTTGTCAGATTTATGTGTATATGTTCACTTTGTTCATTCATATGTTCAATTTGTTATTCTATATGTTCAATTTGTTTTACATTCTCACTATTTGATTGAAAAGGAATCATTGATGAAGGAGACAGAGAAAAGACATAGAAAAGAAGAAAAGGTACGGGGGTAGAAGAATTTGTTTTAAGTGTTCAATTTGTTCAACAGAGATGAAAGGAGAGGTGAGGTCCAAGAAGGCGGAAAAGAGAGATAGTATCCGAAAAGAGAGCGTTGGGAGAATGAGAGGGGATCGGAGGGGAGGAGAGCGCATCTGAAGATGAAGAGATGCGGAAGGGAACGTGCACCAGAGAGAGGGGAGGGAAAATAAGGGTAGCGATGGCGCGCGATTGCATAAATCGCGATGGCAGTTATCAGTTCTGATAATTTTTCCACCATATAGCTGCACGCCCGGATTATTTGCGTGTGGATTTGGAACCCAACAAGACAACCAATTTAAGCCCACAAAAAGGCCCATCTACATATGGGCTGCATTTTTTTTTCCTTTCTAGTTTAACATTTACCAGTTACCAAATTCGCAATACAAATTCTCTGTCGCGGCTACACGGTAGCAGAATGTATATGGACCGTCTGATCGATGATGTGTGTCTTGTCATTAATATCAGTTCAGTCGAAATTTGTGCGGTCCGTAAAAATCTGCTCATCGAAATTATGACGCATGGATCCTCTACACTGTCAATTTGATGATTTGATGACGGACGTGGCCCGTTATCAAATCGATCCGCTACACTGTCGCCGCTACAGAAAAAAATGGTCCTTCGCATGCCATGATGATTGATGAATCCCTATAAAATGGTCAAACATTACTCTTATATAAAATATTAAAATTAAAACATAAGTAGTTTATAACACAGTTAATGCTCGTTCAAAGAACATGGAGGAAAATTGCTCATTCAGTTTGATCGTTTTAAACAACAGTTCTTTTCTTTTCACTTTTCCATTATAAACGGTCGATTTCTACAATATTCTATCTCATACATGCATGCATAAATCCGTCCGACTTGTCAGCAGAAACAAAGATTCTCATTAGTACAACAATGTTTCCATTCTCACCCTCCAGAGTATTTTAATATAAAATAATCTACAGGCCAGGACAAAAGGGAAAAAAAAAGGTACACTCCACACTGTAGTACAAAACAAAAAAGTAATTATTCCAAGAAAATTTATTCAATTATTATTTGATCGTTGCCATTTTTTTGAAAAAATTGATCCAGGCCATTAAACTCCACCTGAACTGTAGGCAACTGATGGTGATGAAATTTTCAGGTTTTTTCTCCAGTTCTCTGCACTGCATATATCCAGTCAGTACAAATAAAATCCTTCATATTGAATACAAAGCAGCTGCTTAGTTGAAAATGTTATAACTTAATTTTACGATGATGGCAAAATTCTGTCGCATCGTAATTCATTCTTTGTTAATTGATAACCAAGCATATCAAATTTAATTATCAAATGCAATATTCTAGTTATTAAACATTAATTTTCGAATTATAGCTGTCATTATCAGAGTTTTCCTAATGTCATCAAAAGAAGAGGTCTCAAATATATATTATTTGTAAGGACAATTTGTAGCTAGCCATGACATAAAAAAAATGTGATAATTAGAACTCCAAGTCATGTGAAGTTAAAAATGTCTGTGAACGAGGCAATGACACTATAGGTCACATTAATGCTAGTGTTATAGAAACAACATTTATTTTTAAGATATAAACAACTAATTTGAGCCGTTTAATAAATTCAATCTACACATTGAAATATTTATTTAAATTAATTTTTCATTTCCAAATATTTTTTTAAATTTTTTATATAGGGAACCAAATCAGCAATAAAAATAATTCTCCTTATCAAAATAATAGTAATAATAATAATAATTGTGTGTCTCCAATACGTTATAAATTTGAATATTCACAATTAATTTTAGACCAATAATTAATATCAGTCGGTGATAACACCAAAATCATACTCTTTAATTTTTACTTACTTATCCAAATATTATAAATTAAATAAGAACAATAAGGGGGCGTTTGTTTGTGTAGTAAGGAATTGCATAACTTAAGAATGCCTAAGTGTTTATGTAGTGTTATGTAATAGATGTTTGGTTGTGTAGTAAGGATGACTAACTTAATGCATGCATATATTCATGTCAAAAGACTAAAATGCCCTTAAATTTGAATTAGTATTATGTATTATATGTTGTGACCTAATTATTGTTAATTATTAATTATTATAAAAATTAATTATTAATGATGATAATAAATCATTTTTACTATTATGAAATATTAATAATTTACTTTTAATTAAATATTATAAATATTATTATTTATTTTATAATAAAAATTAATTATTATTCTTAAATCATTATTATTAATAATTAATATTACTTATTAATTATTATTAATTATAATAATTAATCTTTGTTATTAATTATGTTTTTTTAATAATTATTGTTACTTATTAAGTATTATTATTTATTAATTAATATTAATTAATTTTTAATTTTTAATTATTATAAAAATTAATTATTAATGATAATAAGAAATCATTTTATTATTATGAAATATTATAAATATTATTAATTATTTAATAATAAATCAATATTGTTTATTAATTATTATTATTACTTGTTATATATTATTATTTATTAATTATAATAATTAATATTTATTATTAATTATTATAGATTATTTAATATTATTATTAATTATTTCTAAGGGGTATTGTTGGAAAAAAAATTAAAGGGGACCGGTGCATAACTTATGCAACCTATTTAGGTTGCATAACTTATGTACCCTTAAGGCATCTTATGTAAGAGGTGTTTGGTGACTTAAGAATACATAACTTAAGTTATGCACCCTTTAAGTCACAAACAAACGTCCCCTAAGTAATTAAGTAAAATTCTCTATTTGCAGTAAATCAATTAATCCAAGAACCGTCTTAAAGCTCGGCAGAATCTTAATTTGGGCAATATTAATGGCGTCACGATTCTCAAAAAAATGGAGAAGTTTCCATTGGAGAGGGGAAGGAAAACAATGCATATTGCATCATCCGTCTCAATGTCCGAGCAGGAGATGTCAAACAGATCTCATCACCATCAACGTCACAATCCGATGGATGGATGGAATCATGATGGTTGGATGGACGCATGCATGCAATGGCAAGAGAATCATGCCGCGCCAGCGAAAGCACCCCTGCGCTCTTACTATTTACTATTCTTCCTTATTTTACCTTTCCCTTTTTATTAGCTCAGAAACTGGTTGCCTTGTATTTCACCAAATCTTGTGTGGGAGAATTCAAATTTTGCACAAACTATGTCAAAACATGAAGGGTACGTTTGGTTGGAGGTGAAGTTAGAGAAGTTAGAGGTTAAGTTTGTAATTTTGAAGTTAGAGATTGACATTAGTGAAGTTAGAGATTGTGGAAAGTTTGTGCTAACTTGAAGTTAGAAAATGTTGTTTGGTGTGGTATGTTGGAGTTAGAGATAGAAGAAAATAATAAAATATTAATTTAGTATTTTTTTCTTTTATAACTAATTACATCTACCATAATAATGTTATATTAATGTCATACTATTATTATAATTATTTTTACCAATAATACTATGATTATTATATTATAATATTAATTATTATGTAATTTTTATAACTGTAATAGTCATTAATTATATTATTATATTTATTAAATAATAAATATTATGGTAATAATTATTGTAATTTAATCAGAATTAATGTTATAATTATTATTAAATAATAATAATAATAATAATAATAATAATAATAGTTATTAATATTAAAGTAATTTTATTGAAATATAACAACGGCATCAGTAATTATTATTCATATTTAATATTATAATTATAATTAGTAAGTATAATAAATATGAATTAGTACACCAATAACAATAATAATAATAATGTTATTATTATATTAATTTTTAATAATTTATAATTGTAATTATAATTATAATTATTGTTATGTTGCTAAATAATAATAATAAGTATTCTTATTTTAATATTATAATTATTATAATAATTACTACACATAGATGATAATAATAATTATATTGATTTTTAAATTGGTCATGAGAACAAACTTTTCTAACTCAACATTTTGTCAAGTTAGAGAAGTAGAGTGAAGTTAGCACAAACTTCACTAACTTGAGTGTGTTTGGTTGATGAAGGTTGGAAAGTTAGAGCTCTAACTTCAAGTTTGCTAACTTTTCATGCAACCAAACATAGCCGAAAGGTTTACTCTTCAGAAAATTCTGGTGCTAATTAATTGAGTTGTTTTAATTAACCTCATTTAATGACATATGATGAAATATATGTGATGTGAATCATTTCAATGGGAAGGAACATATTTAGAAGAAGTCATGAAAAAATATATCTTTCTCTGGGAATTCTATTCTTCATTACTGATTCCTATCTCTGTTGTGGTAATACTCAGAGCTAAGTCAGAAAGGCTGATGCAACAAGAGACAAATGCAATGATTTCTTTTTGTTTTGTTCTTGCATGCCTTCCTTGTTCTTTACCCCTTTTATTTTTACACCTTTCACAAACCCTTTCGAGTAAGCTGAAAAAAATGGACTGAAAAAGGGAAAAATAAGTATGGGAAAATTATTTGAATTGAAATGAAATTATTATTTTTTTGGGGGGAAAGCTAGATAGCAGCTATCTAGAGGAATTGAAATGAAAAGGTTCAATTAATAGCGTAACATTGTTTCGTCATTTGACTCATTTCCCTAACAAGATGGCCAGATCCAACTGATTTGTAAAATGGATCCTAGCCATTTATAATTTGACCAATATTACCCAATCTATTTAAGCACTATATATTCCCCGATTCGTCACATACATGATACATGGAAGGACCCAAAAGCATTCCGGAAGAAGAAAACATTTCCTTATCATTTTTTTTGGTTAACAAAACAAAAGGTAATATTAAATTGCTTAAAAAAAGTAATATTAAAATAAATTTGGTCATGTAATATAAAAAGCACGAACAATTAATATATGATTAGTAGCTCAAGTTGTGAGTTGTCACCTTTTATACTCCCTACCTTCAGAAAAAGAGTTCTCAAACCTTGTTTTTATGATTAATTTCTTCTATAAAACCAGTTAAATCTAGACAGTACTGTAAGTTTTTTTTTTTTAATCATGAGAACATATAACATAATATAAAAATTATATGGTTCCTTTTAATTTGGATAGATTGTATATAACAATTAGCGGAACTTTAAGCCGATTGATCATAGATTGAGCACTTCCCAAATGATGACTCGAAACGATGTGTAATTGGGTAGCCAATTATACTTAAATGCTGTCTCAAATTTAAGGTAGCAAAAAATTTTATTTATTTTTATTTTATAACTATGTCATTGTTGTGCTTATCAAATACTTTCTATTATATTAATGTATTATTATCTCCTTATAATAAGAAACGAATCTTTCATATTTTTTACTTAAATTAATTTGTAAACAGAAAATTGCGAGGCAATGATGAGACAACTAGCCGGAGATCCGATTCTGACATTATATCGCAGATAGCTCCGGAGAGACCAGAGATTCAATGCGTGCATTCAATGTTTATATTGTTTGAGTATCGCCACTAGATGATGCATCGATCATGCAACAAATATCATGACCTTTATTACGTGTGCTAGTAATATTTTATGTATTACTTTCTTTTAGAAATATTCCGCATTATTATAAAAAAAATTAGAACATAATAAATATACTTTAGTTTTTACTTCTCTCTCTAATTAAATATACCGGATTGTTGAATTTTAGAGGATTCCTCCATGATGATATACACCGAATTGTCTTGTCCAGATGCTGGCGCACCTAGCCTAATCCGATCCCAAGTCAGGCCCCTAGGTTCTCTTTATGGATTCTGGACCATAACTGTGAATATTTTGTTTGTGATTCCATTGTACAATGTTTACATCATTTCATTGTGTATACAATTATTAGTGAATAATTTTGCTTTGTGATTTTGTATGTTTGAATTGAGCCCTTTTTTTTTTTTTGGAAGAGGTATATGGTTATCTTAATTAAGGAGCTAATTTAATTAATTTATTTTTTAATTCCCGTGCTTGCTAATAAATCGTGAAATATGCTGTATGCTAGTTCTTTACTGCAGCGGAAATTTAAATTAAAATATACACTACCGTTGGAGTTGAAGAGTTAGAAGGACAATAGTACCTATATATGAGCTTGCAATAATAATAACAATAATAGAAAAATAAGTAAATAACAGCTATTATTTTACAAAGATAACACGGCCATGCCACTATGCCAGTACATCATCTTGAAGTTAGCTTAGGTTGAAGATCACAAAAATTGCATTGGAGACTAGGTATGTAGATTTAATAGAAGTTAATATATTTCTAATGACGTGGTCCAGAAAATGTTGTGTGCCGATATGAACAGTTCTGTACACTGCATCAAAATTGTTCCGTGCAAATTTTTGAATCCGCAAGACATGCATGGACGAACAGGATGCATGATAATTGCCTTCGAAATTTTTTTATATCAATTATATCAGACGGTGAAAGCGTTCAATCTTTAACCTACAATAAATTTACTATTATCTTTGAAACAACCAAAAAAAAAGGGGGGGGGGGATCAAATCATTCAAATGTCTACATCTCCTTGGCTTGGAAACATTAACATATAAAAAAAGTCTATTATATATATACATATGGCAATTTCATGCAGTATAACTGTATAAGTTTTGCATTAAAAAAGCTGCTGAAAATCAATTAGAGAAATCCTTTGGCATCTGTTACAAGAATGGAGAACAAGGTCCTTTTTATGTTGTCCTTTTGTTATCATTTATCAGTATTCAGTAGTGAGGGGCCGAGTTATGAGATATATAAAGAAAAAGGTCACCAATGCGTCCACTAATTTTGCGCAGGTTCTATATAAAATAGTAATTAACTGTGGAATATTTCTACAAAATCTACATATATAAATGTATATAAAAATTACAAATTATTTTTTTAATAGTTACGCTTAACAGATAGATATTTATGATTAAGCATATGAATAGATATAGATAATTGATTAGACGGACGTACGACTAATTTAGAAAAATAATAATAATAATAATTGTTTGACATCAAATGTAGAAATATAGTCCGAGGAATGAGCCATGACAAACTGCCAACATGGTAAATTAATTTGGTAACAGCTGGTTATTGGCCAATATTATTTTTATAATATTAAGAACCGATCATTAATTGAGAACCAGCTCTTGGTCTAATGGCAAAGAATAATGCATCTCAAATGAGAGGTCACAGGTTCGAAATCTGACTAGGATGTTTATAGACATTTAATTTAAAATAAGTTGAGAGGTTTGACTCCGATTTATCATAAAAAAAGAATCGGTCATTAATTGGTCTAGTCTCTAGTGATTTTCAATATAACGTATTGTAGTTGCGGATTCTGAACTAATAGCTAGATTATAAAATTTGTACTGCCAGTGTCAGTGTTTGGTATCATGTTGAATATGACTTATTTCGAATAAGACTTATTCGGGATGAAACTAAATGCGTTCGGAATAAGTTTTATTTCGAATACGGGCTTATTCAAGGTCTTATTCTAATTCTTATTCAAGACTTATTCAAAAGTTTATTCGGGATGAAATCATGCATGTTGATGTGGAATTAACATAACAATAACAATACCTCTCCATGTTCTAAAACGAATACTTGGGTGCACTGCCGCGACTGCAGGTTAATAGTCTGACTGTCTGATGAGGAGATGGAGAAAATAACTGGAAAAGATCCCAAATTTTGCCATGCTGGTTATTTCGTTTATCCTTTTTACTAGGGTATACTTCCAGCTAAAGCCAAGAAGAAGGTGAAAAAGAGGGCCCCAGAAAAAGAGAAATTCTAGAGAGAGAAAGAGGGAGGTGATATGATGGAATCTGTCGCATGATTAATTTAATCTTGTACTGTTTCCCTCTGACAGATTGAGATATGAAGCAGCTTTTCTCTGCTGGAGATCAACTCAAATCTCCTTCTCCCCTCTCTAATTTACCCCTCTTCTCCATTTTTTACTTATTATTTTCTCATTAGTTTGTTAATCTACCATCGATTTCTAACGTAGCCCCATTTTTACAAAAGAAATAAATAATACGACTATTCATCATGACCTGTGGGGTAAATGAAAATATTTACAGTAAGATTTGCAATACTTTTTTCTTTTTTTTTTTATAACGGATTTGCAATAGTAAATAGTTTGGTTGGGCGACAACTATTTTTGACCGTTTGCTGTCCCATTTCAAACCACGGCAGCAAGAGACATGCCACTACTTACTGCAAGTAGCTATGTACACTGCAGCCAACAGTGTATTATATTATATTATAATAAGGGATAAATTTACAGAATTAATTTTTATCTTATGGCAGAATATCGCAAGAAAGATTAAAAAAATAAACATAACGATCAGTTATTATTTATTTTTTTTGATAAATAAAATGACAAAAATTTATACATTTAATTGTTTCACAAAATTACCCTTTTAAAAAATGATAGATATGGAAGTATATCGAATACTTTTTAATACAATAATAACTACTGATCAAATTAATAATGACCGCCTATATTCGGAAATTTCCTAATACACTAGAAACATATAGCAATTTTCAAAATCATTTGCACCTGAGATAATAACATTTTAATTTTGAAGTGAAAAGAAAGAAGATACATATGCTTAATTAAACAAATTTGAAGTGACGAATCACGTTTCAACGTGTTAAAAGAGCGTTAAATTAATGTTTGCTTTTTAAGATTCGAGTTAAATGGTAAGAGCACTAGGCTGGCCTTCATGAAATCAAGAGTTCATGCCCCGCGTGCACTTTTAATTTCAAAAAAGTTAGATGTCAAAGACCTCCCTCTTTCTTTAAAAAAAAAAATTAGAGTTAAACTAATATGCACAATTTTCTTCTTTTGCTTGCACCTTTTCGCACTAGTACATGCACAAGTTCTTTCGGGCCCACGTAATTCCCCTTAGTTTGCGGGCCCTGCATAATTTTCTTGCAAGTCCAAGCACACCGTTTATAAACACATCCGCACATAGGGGCTGTTTGGATTGGGGAAGGAATTTAGGGAATTTCATCTTCTATTATAAACAATCCAAACTCTTCATAAAGTTACACACTTCTCAATAAATTTATTCCTAGGAATTGCAACTTCCCCAAATTCCTCAAATTCCTAAGCGATCCAAACGGCCCCATAATGTTAGCAATAATCAACATTACTACAATCCATAAATGTTTGTGTAGTAAATCAATAATGTTTATTTATATTTATGCTTTGAAAAAGTATAAAGAGAGTATTTAGTTCTATTTGAAATAGTAAAAATATTATTAAATTAGTACTAAATTCATGGAACCAAATGGTGTATATCTAGTAAATTTTATAAAGAGGACTATAATATTACAAATTTATTGTGTCGCGAGTGTCACAATTTATTTATTTTATTAATGGTGCAGATTTTTAAATTCAAACGTCGAATCTAAATAGTTGACATATTTAATTTCATCGGGAATGCATTAACAAAAACATATTTAATTTTGCAAGTGATTTTTGATTCTCGACCAAATGGTTAACAAATGAATGAATTTAGTGAATTATAATAGCTTGATTCTAATATGTTTATTTTTAATTAAAATAATTAAAATTATTTAGTCGGAATTAATATTTTTCTATCGAGATAATCTTATATTTGAAGAACCTAAATGCCTAGAAAATTCAAATAATTTACAAAATTTGCCACTAACCCTAAAATTTAGGCCTATATCTCGTGAAAACAAGAGATGAAAGTTTACTAATTAGACAAGCAAGAAGAGTAAAGTAGCCGGAACGAGGAGAAATTAAATCTCCCCTCGACGAAAATTCTCTATTGATCATCGATCGGAGCAAATTTGTGCATCTCCAAATTCAATATTTGGTAAGAGACTCCTTGACGTTAATTTTTTTTTATTTTATCAAAATTATTAATTTTGTTATTAGCTTGCTTCACAAATCACATGTCAGCTTCCAACTATTTTTTTAGTAAAATTTTATTTTCTACCGATCCCTTATCACAACGAACCTTTAATTTTCAAGTAAAAAATTTATCGATCTTATTTCTTTCCTTTTTTTTCTCACCTTACTAATCGTAGAATGGTTTCAAATCGCCTGTGTTTTCAAGACCGTACCAAAAATCAAACCGATAAGTTTATCGATACATGATTTTATTGGTTCTATTGGCTTGAATGAATTCCGTTTATGTTCGACTTTTATCTTATTCACTCTTCTAGAAATAATAATTGATTTTTTTTTCTATCGTATCCGTATTCGGTACCATTCTCATATTAAAAACACTACGAATCACTACATGACTATACGCAGGAAAATAACTTTCTACTGACCTTCAACTGCTACAAAATTATTTGTCATCAAATCAAACCTTCAATAATAATTTCTTCAACATGATGAATTTATTTGGATTACCAATTTCACAGCAGCTATACCAAGTTCTTGCTTTTCAAAAATATTATTTTCAACTAAAATTCACAGCAAATTTTTTTTTTTTTTTTTTGCCACTGTCATATATAGTTCAACCATTTAATTATATAGACCTTCCGGGCCCTCGGATATTTATTCATCCTGGTCATGGATATCATAAGCTCTTCTGCTAGATAGCAGAACAGGACAAAGGGAGACAGGAGAGAAGAATTTTTCGAGCAATAAAGAGAGGCATAATAAAAGCGGTAATAGGGAGATGCATGATTTACTTACTGGGCTCATTCTCCAAAGAAATCACCATCACTCTCTCACTCTCTCTCCCTATTCTCTTCCTGACAAGCCTGATTCGTCGAATCCCAATTAAACCAGGAGGCATCCCAGTATAAAACAGACCTCCACCCTCTTTAAAGAGCAACTACCATTCCTCCATATCTGCTTGTTCTCTCCTATCTCTATCCCTCAGATCTCTGCTCTGCTGCCTCTCTAATAAAACTTAGAGAGGAACAAAGGGTTGGTAAGTTCTCTTTTGTTCTTTACTTCTTAGTGCCATTATTAGCCCCCTTTTCTGGTATCCTCTCTGCATGCATGGTGCTTCTTCCATTCTTTGTTGCTGGTAGCTAAGTTTTAATTAATATCCTTTGTTACTCCTATTTAGTTAGCAAAATCTCTTCCAACTTTTATTTCATCTCAGTTGTCCCTTAATTTCTAGCCTATTATTCTGTTCTTCTTGTAGCAAAAGTTTTGTACAACTTTTTGTGAGGTTCTCTGCCAAAGCTTTTCCTACTAGTTACTTCAACTTGTGAGCTCGTGAACTCTATATTTTTTTTATCATCTATTTACCTAGACTAGGGAGTCATCTAGAAATTATTGGATCTACAATTTATGAAAAGTAGTTGGCTTTGAGGTAGACATGCTATCGGTTTCACTAATTTCCCCTCTTTATCGCGATTGTAGTTGTAGGAGTCTTTCAAGTTCTATTTTATTTTTAAATCTGAGACTTTCACCTGTGTTGGGATCAGAGAGACAATCTATAAATATGCTGTGCTCCTTTTTAAAATATTTTTAGGTGAATCTACCATATTGGCATATTCTTGCAGAGTAGTTAATAGGATTAATTAACTAATATGTTGCAAAAAAAATATGCACTGTAGGTTTTCAATGGAAATGATGGGAAGACAGTTTGAGAGTTGTGACGGGCAGCTTCCTCCGGGATACCGCTTCCACCCGACCGACGAAGAACTGATTACTTATTACCTCGTTAGGAAGGTAAGAGATGGCAATTTCACCAGCCGTGCCATTGCTGACATTGACCTCAACAAATGTGAGCCATGGGAACTCCCTGGTAAGTGTTCCACTTCAATTATATTATTTACATTGCTATCTTAGTGTCAATTATCGTTCAGTTAAATAGATCGCTTAGTAAACTTGTTTACATGGCGCGCATTTCAGTTGCTTTTGTTAAGACAGATGGGAAGCTTTTTGCTTTTCGCAATAGTTTCCCTAAACTTGTATAAATGATTAATTTACAGATAGTTTAAACTACCCAACCTTTTTCTTGCTACTGAGTTTATCTGAGCAAGCTTATTTGATTGCATCCCTATTTTTATTTTATTTTTTCCCCATGGGATATACAATATATAGGGATTTCTTGACGATGCATATATAATTATATACTTCTTTCTTCTAAGAAGTTAAAACACATATATACATTTGTTATACTATAATTTTCCACCGTTTATGTTTTAACATGTTTAGGTAAAACATTTTGACCAGTGCCTCAGTCTACTAGCTAGTAGAAAGTTCACATCTTGACCTAAACATTTTAATCTGTAGAGAAAGCTACCATGGGAGAGAAAGAATGGTACTTCTTCAGTCTCAGAGATCGGAAGTACCCAACCGGGCTGAGAACAAACCGTGCCACTCAAGCTGGGTACTGGAAGGCTACAGGCAAGGATAGGGAGATATTCATCGCGAAAACCGGCACTCTGGTTGGAATGAAGAAAACCCTTGTTTTCTACAAAGGGAGAGCTCCCAAGGGAGAGAAGAGCAACTGGGTCATGCATGAATACCGCCTTGAAGGGATGTTTGCTTACCACTACCTCTCGGCTTCATCCAAGGTGATAGCATATATAAAGCTTGTTTCTTTTCCTTCGCTGTTTCTGTAATTATAAATTTATAATTAGTGAGATATAAGATGGGAACCTAGCTATATATTTGTTCGTCTCTTATTATATCAAAAACTTAAGATCGCCTTGAAACTGTTTTCTTTAGGTATATACTACATGTGAAACCCTAAGTTCTTTTGCCTTGATTATTTATGAAAATTGTTATTGGGTAAAGGTCCTTTGTGTGAAACCCTGAAAAATGTTCATTTAGATATGTCATACTAATAATAATTCATATTTCAGTGGGTATTGGTTATCATTAAAGTGAAAATGGAAATACCTTATAGGGTCATTATATTGAGAGATTTCGTACCCAGTTCTTGAAAGTATTGGTTTAATTTGTTTATATTGGTTTCATTTATTAGGCTTTTTAAAATTGTGATTTCAAGTACATTCGGACAGCTATCTTGAGATTTACTGTTACATGTATGGAGATAGAACATTGGTAGCTAGTCTGGTGCTGCAGTTAAAATGAAAAAAACTAGGTTATCAGGATACTATAGAGTGACTACTATTAATGAAAGATTGGGTATTCGATAGCCTATTGCCCCTAATTATAGTGACTTGTTCTAGGCTTAATGAGTGGATAGGTATATATAATAGTTATTGAAATTCCATGCGGTAGCTTCTAAAACCTAGATAATTATTTGCTTCATCAGGATACTACAGTGAGAACTATAAAAGCACGTCAATTTCCATGGTACCTTTTCTCCAGTACCTTTAATATACGATAGTTATTTGTCTGACTAGTTCAATTAATGTTACTTCTAATGTCAAAATCTTATATACAGATAGTTATTAGGTCAAATATTATTTGTGGAAATGATCTTATGCTAATTTTTTACATTATAATGTATCTTAAGCATCCATATTACACATACGGCGCATATATCTTGATGGCTTAACATTATTTTCATTGACATGTGGAATGCAGGATGAATGGGTCGTTACTAGGGTTTTTCAAAAAATTGGCCCCAACTGTAAGAAGCCCCGCATCCCGATCACGAATGGTGCTGCCGCCGTCTCTTTCTCTGACTCAGCCTCTGGGGCCTCAGCTGCTGCTGCTGGATGCCACAGCTCTGCCACTTCTGCTGCATCGCTCCCTCCGATCCTCGACCCGAACTTCACTGACCGTGGCAGCTGCTCATACAGCGCTGCTTCTCAGAGGGAGCTCGTGCCCTGCTTCTCCACTGCCTCAGGCGACATCAATGCTGCTTCACCTATCGCAGCATCAGGTCACTATTTTCCTTTGCCAATTGAACCACCGCCACTTCCGGTTGGATTACAGAATCCTTCTAGTTACTTCCCAAGCCTGAGGACTCTGCAAGAGAATCTTCAATTCCCAATCTTTTTCTCCAATGCCCTTCCTGTTTCTGCCAGTGTTTGGCCGGTCGATGTTGATCGCAAGTTTGAGATGAATACTGGCCGGGCCAATCTCGGAGCTGCAGCGGGTTCCACAGAGCTTGATTGTGTCTGGACATTCTAAGCTGATGGTTATTATTATAAATGGTACTAGTGTATAATTTCATTATCGGTGTTTTAATTAGCTTGTATGTTGTCTTTGCTCTCTATTATATATTGTCTGGTACTTATTATCTATTGTGTTGTACTCTATTATGTTTCTGGACCAGTGCCCAGTACTGGTGTGTTAAACTTATGTGTAGTGCATGTAATGTAGTACTATGCCTTAATTTGTCATTGTGTCAATGCTGAACTTAACGTGTGCTTTATCATATATTCTTGTCTTATGTATCATTTTGTTTTGTATGGGTTATAGACTTGTGCATGTGTGATCTAGTCTGTCCGCTGGCTTTTAGTTAATTATTGCTCAGGTGTTTTATATAATAACCCGCTGAGCTATATGAGAGTACTAGCTTTTCTGAAATGATAAAATTCTTAAAGGAGGCGTTTAGAAGATCTAAGAATAGAGAATATCTACCGTGAATCATGATGCATAATAGAGAGATCCGTGCATTATGACAGTTTGATCGGTAATTTTGTAAATTGAGAAATCTAAATTAATCATTCAATTTATATATTCAAATTTCATAACAAACAAAATTTTTAAATTTTTTTATTATTTTTTCAAAATTTTTAAAATTTATCATTTTTTGTTATAAATGTACTTATTTGTAATAAAAAATTGAAAGGTTTAAAAAATTCGAAAAATAGTAAAAAAATTTAAAAAATCATAAAATTTTGTTTACATGATATTTTAATATATAGATTAGATTAGTTAATTTAGATTTGTCAATTTATTAAATCATCGATCAAACGATCATGGTTTACAGATCACTCTATGCATCATGGTTCACAGTATATATTCTCCTAAGAATAAAATTATAATTAATTATTCGGAGTAAAAAAATATTGTTTTAAACCTATAAAGAATAAATTTTTTGGAGATCTAAAGTGCTATATTTAAGTGCTCAACGTCCGGAATAAAATTTTACTCCTAAACGTTTTGATTATTTTTTTTAATGTGAATTAAGAAATGTTTGGAATTATTTTTAATCTGGTTTAAAATGATAATCCAAACATTACTTTATTTGTGATGTTTGACCATTTAGAAATAACACTATGTATATATATAAAAAAAATTATTCCTGATTATTTGAAAATAATATATTTTTATTCCGAATAACTAATTCTAATTTTATTCATGTATCATCCGAATGCCCTCGATGTAACAAAATATAATCTTCTTAATTATTTATTCTTCCCTATGACTACACTAGGTAAAAAATAAGAACCATATATAATCCGAATGCCCTATATTATGAATTGACTTTGGTGTGAGTGAAGTGATGGGAAACTATATACCAGTTATATATATATTATATGTTCAATGAAAAGTTGTAATTGCAAACAAACTAGAAAGAACCCAAGTGTTGAAATAATAACTTTTGTCCAGACTCTGCTGAGTGTTTTCCGGAGCACGTGTGCATGGTACCCACAAACTGCAAAGGCAGGGCTTTGATACGCCACAAACAATGAGTAGAGGGACCCACAATGGTAGCATAGCCTATAGAGTTATCAATAGGCAATGCGAAGCGTAAGGAAGAGGAAAGAAGGTGGGTCCAATGGCAGTGGTACGTCGTGTCGGAGCGACGTGGGGGAGGCGCGAGAGGAGAAGCCCCTACGTTATGTCCTATCAGAAGTTCAGAATTTCTGACCTGAGATCAGATGAGATGAGTTTGGGAAAGGAGAGAGAGAGAAAGAGAGGGTTTGAGGTGTAAATGTTATCAGAAATTACGAAAGGAGAGAAGAGAGAGATGTGGCTGCGGCACTCAACCGCGTTACTTGCAACTTGTAACTAAGTTGTAACACAGTGACAAGTTCCCTGTGCATTTCAAAGCGCAGTTGAGTTGGTTCTGCTTCTGGTTCTTCTCGTTTCTTTTTCTCTCCTCTTCTCGGGAAGTGTTTTACCTTTTTATTAAACAAACCAGGAAGTGCTTTTATTGAACACTTCTTTTTCTCTGCTTTGTTGAACCTTTACACTGCATATGCAAAGAGATTCTTCGTGCATTCATTCGTGCCCCTGTCCCCTGATCGGATGTATTATTATCATTGTTCCTTTTTATTTGCATATCATTTATTTGGAAAAAGAACAATTTTAGCGTACGTACATGCATACTGACGACCATAATAAAAGCCTTTTCTAGCTTTTATCAAAAGATGCATGCAGTAGTACTAATTTAATATTTGCAAAAGAAGGTGAAGAAATTAAGAAAAAATTATGAATGGGTAATTAATAACAGTGTGTCAAATTAATTAGACTTCATTAAAATAAATTAATTCTATGGAACTGAAATTGAAAGTAAGAAAAATATGTATTTCCCGTTCTCCACTCTTGCTCCATTTTGCCTGATAATTATCAAAATGCATGGAAAGTGCAGAATATATGCAACATCGATCGCTACACATCTCAAAAAAAAGACAAGAAAATCAGAATATATGCAGCATCGCTACACACATCTCCAAAAAATAATAATAATAATTCTATAGAAAAATCAACAAACATCGTTATGTTTGTGGAATAACTATACTAAAATTCTTGAGCGTTTATCCTCAACTATAAATTGGAGGTTGATCCCATGTTGTCTGAAGTCAATAAGACAATAACAAAAATCCTCCTGAACACATGTAAGAGTAAAAAATGCCATTTCTCCAAATAAACTGTAAAGAGGGTACCGTAGAATTCTTATAGTAAGTTTGCAATAATATTTCAGCAATAACAACACTAGTTACAAACTTACAATATAATACCTATCAACTTAAAATTCATTTTCGGCCTGAAAATCTCACACTCATAATGGAATACAATTTTTAAGAATACAACTTATGTTTCTTCCTTTGTTTGTGGATGGGAAACAAAAGGAAAGAAAAAAAAAATTATTTTTATTTTTAATATAATTTGACATTACAGCCATTGTTTCTTCCTTTGTTCTTTTCAATAAAAAAGAAAATCCTAGCTGAAAGTATGCACTCAATGACTCAAATATCGAACTTAAAAGCCCATAATACATCCTGAATTTAATCTCTGTTGATAAAATAAGACGGGCCGTTGAATAATGGGCCACTTCTCTGCGCTCGCATCTGTTTCTTCTTTTCTCATCTCTCTACTAGGGGTGCATAACGTGGAAAACGACTACGAAAGTGATCATTTTCGTTAACCGTTGCATTAATACACGAAATTTTTATATTTATTGCGTTGATTGTTGCACCCGTTTAACACATGTTGCGTTGATCGTTTCGTTGATGGGAATGATCAAAACGGTTATAACCGTCTTTGACTACCTAACTGTTTTGCATTTTTATTAAGATGCAAGAAATAAACTATTCTGCATTTTGTATGAAACGGAGATAGAGAAATGAAAGGTTAGGTCACCCGAGAAAGGGGGAGGAGGCACCATCATCACGTCTCACTCTCGACGGCGATTGTACTGGGTGGTGCAGAGGCGAAAGAGATAGATGTGACTGTGTTCGGCGGAGAAATGACGGAGCGACGCTGCAGAAATCTAATTTTACTTGTTTCTCCCTCAATCTCTCCGCTGAGGTCCTCTACAATCTAATAATAAAACCACGAAAAAAATTTAGACGAAATGCACGAAATAAACGACCACGAAACTTACCAGTTTCACTAATCGTTTTGTTCTGAGACGAAACAATATTTCTATTTGCGTTAGTTGTTCCGTTCCTTAAACGAAACTAAAATTCTTATCCGTTACCGTTCCTATGGAAAAGATAACTTTCCTGATTAGCAAAGATGTAATTTAGATTGTAATCTTTTACATATTTAGAAATTAATTGTGTAATCTTTTCAAGATATGTTGTAGATTGTAGTAGGGTGTTCCTCCTTGTACAAAAGAGCAAAAGCTCTGTAGAGAAAAACAGAGAAAAAGAAAAAGATTTTTCTTCAATAAAATTTTCATCCTTCATAATTTGTTATGGTATCAGAGCCAGGTTGGAAAACCTAATTAGTGTGCAGCCCAAGGACCATGGCAGGTGACGGCGATAGCACCAAGGACGAGGGTGAACAAATGATTAATAGAGTTATCGGTGGGTCATCTCCGCTCTTCCTCCCATTCGCGAGCTGTGGATATGCATATGCTATCCATGGCGTATCTCAAGTAGGTGCAGGCGCATCCCAAGCAGGTGCAGGCGCATCTCAGCAGAAACAACACATCTCAAATGCAGTTCAAGATGCAGGCGCATCTGATGCAGGTGCAGCAGCTGCAGGCACATTGAGTGCAGGTGCATCAGCTCTTGGCCTCACAAATGCACAGGTCCAACAGCTACTGGCCATTATAACCAGCAATACAAATGCAGGTGCATTTCAAAGGGGTGCAGGTGCATTCAGTGAGATGTTGAATGGTAAGAAAGCTAAATTAGATTGGATACTTGACAGCGGCGCGTCTCACCATATGACGGGTAATTTGACCTGTCTTAAACATGTTTGTGATGTGACTCCAACAATAGTTGGACTTCCAAATGGAGAGCAAATTGTGGCTCAACATGAAGGAGATGTGGTGCTCAATGAAGGACTTGTTCTTAAGAAAGTTCTATATGTGCCCAGTTTGAATTGCAACCTCATTTCTATAAACCAATTGATTAAAACCAGCGGTTGTTTTGTTACTTTTACTAATGAGCTTTGTGTTATACAGGACCACAATACGAGGATGCTGATTGGTGTGGGCGAGCAAAGAAATGGGGTCTACTATTATCATGAAGTTGCATCAACAAAGGTCTTTTATATGCATGGAAATAAGTCCTATGAATTGTGGCATCGAAGAATGGGTCATCCTTCTACACAGGTTACTTTATCTTTGGTTGGTATTAATAAAGGTAGTGTTTCTAAAGAAGTTTGTGAAGTTTGTATGCGAGCAAAACAAACTAGAGAAATATTTCCTATTAGTTCCAATAAAGCAACTGAATCCTTTGACCTTATACACTGTGATATTTGGGGTCCATATCGTGTTAGTTCACATTGTGGTGCACACTATTTTTTGACAATTGTGGATGATTTCACCCGAGCTGTTTGGGTTTATTTGATGGCTGAAAAGAGTGAGACCTATCATTTGTTGAAGTCTTTTTGTAAGATGGTTCAGACACAGTTTGGAAAATCTGTTAAATGTGTCAGAAGTGATAATGGGTTGGAATTCAAATCTCATCAAATGAACCAATTTTATACAGAATGTGGAATATTGCATCAAACCTCATGTGTGTACACTCCACAACAGAATGGGAGAGTGGAAAGAAAACACCGGCACATTTTAAATGTGGCAAGAGCCTTGCGTTTTCAATCTGGGTTACCACTTGAATTTTGGGGAGAATGTGTTCTCACTGCTTCCCATCTTATCAATAGAACACCTACTCCATTATTGGAGAATAAGACTCCTTATGAAGTGTTGTTTGGTAAACCACCGAGTTATAGTTCTATGCGTATCTTTGGATGTTTGTGTTACATCAAGTCACACACTTCGGATAAATTTGAGACTAGAAGTAGAAAGTGTGTATTTGTTGGATACCCGTTTGGGAAAAAGGGATGGCGAGTGTACGATTTGGAAACAAAAGAATTCATTGTTTCTCGAGATGTGGTATTTTGTGAGGATAATTTTCCCTATGTTTCATCTATTTCTGAACATAAGCAATCTCAATCAAGTGTGATCCAAGAAAACTGGTATAGTGATGATGCATTTCTTGTGGAACTTGAGGGTGCACCCGAATCGGTAAGGGGAAGTGCACCCGCATCGGGTCAGGATGCACCCGCATCGGTACAAGAAGCAAGGGGGAGTGCATCCGCAGCATCGGATGAGGATGCACCCGCATCGGGTCAGGATGCACCCATGTCGGTTCAGGATGCACCCTTGTTAGGTCAGGATGCACCCATGTCAGGTCAGGATGCACCCATGTCGGGTCAAGATGCACCCGTACCTGGTCAGGTTGGGTCCAAACGATCACGGAAACCTCCTGCTAAACTCCAGGACTATATTTGCTACACTACTCAAAGTAACCCCTCTTATGCTCACCCCACATCAACAGTTTCCTCAGGTAATCCTTATCCCATAGCTCATTATGTAAATTGTAATAATTTTTCTATTGCCCATCGAAAATTCTTAGCTGCAGTTACAGTGAAGAAAGAACCAGAATATTTTGGAGAAGCCATGAAGGATGATAAATGGAGAGAAGCAATGCGTGTGGAAATTGAAGCACTTGAACGAAATGGCACATGGACCATTGAAAATCTGCCATATGGAAAGAAGGCAATAGGATGCAAGTGGGTGTATCGCATCAAATATCATTCTGATGGCACAATTGAAAGGTACAAGGCTCGACTTGTTGTGTTGGGCAACCGACAGGTTGAGGGGATTGACTTCAAGGAAACATTCGCTCCGGTTGCAAAAATGGTCACTGTTCGCACATTCTTGGCTGTAGCAGTGGCACGCGGATGGGAGTTGCATCAGATGGACGTGCATAATGCATTTTTGCATGGTGATTTGCACGAAGAGGTTTATATGCGGTTGCCACCTGGATTCTCTTCACAACATCCAGGCAAGGTGTGTCGACTCAGAAAGTCCCTTTATGGTTTGCGTCAAGCTCCACGAATGTGGTTCTCCAAACTCAATGCAGCATTGCAGGCCTATGGTTTTATTCAATCATATGCTGATTACTCACTGTTTACCTTGGAAAGGAAGGATATTTCTCTTGCAATTCTAGTGTATGTGGATGACTTGGTGATAGCTGGAAACAACTCTAAAGCGATTGGTCAGTTCAAGCAATATTTGAGTAGTACATTTTACATGAAGGATCTCGGTGCACTCAAATATTTCTTGGGGATAGAGATTGCACGTAGTCCATCAGGTCTCTTCTTGTGTCAAAGAAAATACACATTGGATATTTTGGCTGAGTGCGGTCTTTTAGGTGCAAAACCGGTTGCATTTCCTATTGAGCAAAATCATAATTTGTCCATTGCAAATGGTGCACCTATGAATGATCCTGAACGGTATAGACGACTGGTTGGGCGATTGATTTACTTGACAATAACACGGCCAGATTTGTGTTACTCAGTGCATGTACTAGCGCAGTTCATGCAGGCACCTCTTGACATTCATTACAATGCAGCAATTCGAGTGTTGCGTTATCTAAAGGGCAGTCCAGGACAAGGTATTGTACTCAGTGCTGACAATGATTTGTTGTTATCTGGATATTGTGACTCAGACTGGGCAAGTTGTCCATTGACTAGGCGGTCGTTGACCGGATATTTTGTGATGCTTGGTGATTCACCTATCTCATGGAAGACTAAAAAGCAACACACTGTGTCTCGATCATCAGCAGAGGCGGAGTACAGGTCGATGGCTACCACATCTTGTGAGTTAACATGGCTAAAATCACTTCTCAAATCTCTTGGGGTTTCTCATACTCGACCAATGAAGCTTATTTGTGACAGTCAAGCAGCTCTCCATATAGCTGCAAACCCAGTTTTTCATGAAAGAACAAAGCATATAGAAATTGATTGTCATTTTGTAAGAGATAAGATTCAAGCAGGACAAATTGTCACTTCTCATATTCGGACTCACGAGCAATTGGCTGACATTTTCACAAAGGCCCTTGGCAAGCAACAATTTCACTATCTTCTTCGCAAGTTGGGCACTCGTAATCCTCATGCTCAACTTGAGGGGGAGTATGGAAAAGATAACTTTCCTGATTAGCAAAGATGTAATTTAGATTGTAATCTTTTACATATTTAGAAATTAATTGTGTAATCTTTTCAAGATATGTTGTAGATTGTAGTAGGGTGTTCCTCCTTGTACAAAAGAGCAAAAGCTCTGTAGAGAAAAACAGAGAAAAAGAAAAAGATTTTTCTTCAATAAAATTTTCATCCTTCATAATTTGTTAGTTCCGTTCAGCACGAAACAAAACGAAACGAAAGAACAATTGAAACGGCTACCGTTTTCAGCCCTACTCTCTGCTACCAAAGACTAAAAGGAATCCAAAGGATAAAACCCTAAACCCTCACTTGTCAGACTCAGACGGAACACAGCGACGCAGCTCCGACCAATGGCTGCCTCCAGTGAATACCTCGCTGGTGGCGTCAACGACGTCCGGTTGAAACCGAAGCTCCTTCGCTCTCTGACAAGGGATTTGGACGAGACTGGAGACGCGAGGAGCCGTGCGTTCACTGGAGAGGAAATCGCGAAGATTTTGGAGAAGATTCAGGTCCATGGGGTTCTATCTGAGGTGCTGCCTGAGGATTGTGTTGGAAAGAAGGATGAGGCTAAGCTCAGGCAGGAGTGGCGATCCGCTGTGGATTCCTGGGTGGAGCGATTGCTGTCACTTGTTTCTGACAAGATGGTAGTTTAGTTTTTTAAAGGAATTCTTGTTTTGGGATTAAAATCGAAAATGTTCTGTGATTTGCAAAATTTCTATTTGACTTCCTCTTAATTTCATAGATCAATTTAAGTCTCTGTTCTCCTGATTGTATTGTTAAAGAAAAATAATGTTGCAAAATGTTGTTTTCTTTGCGTTTCTTAGAGTAAATGCTTTCTTATATTTACTGATATTTCTGGTTGGTGTAAGTATTGACATTTCTTTTGTTTTATTCTGTCTCTAAAATTCTTGTAGCCACAGAAATGCTGGGCTGGTACATGTTTGCTGGGTATTACCATTGAAAAGTGCACCGCAGAACGTCTCATTGCATCCTATGCTGTCTGGTTTGAGAAGCTATTGCAAAACATTCAGGTCCATTTTCACCCTTTTGTTTAAATCAGTGTCGTAGAAGCCTAAGTTATATATTTTCTACTTATTCTTCGAGCCTATATTTTTGTTACAGGCGTCATCTAACAACCACTTTGTTTGTGAAGCTTCTTATGCCTGCTTGTCGGATCTATTCACAAGGTATGCTAATTAATTACTTCATTTCGTTTCAATTGAAATTTTGATATAGTCCTAATGCCTGACTGAATGCATTGTTATATTGCTCATTAGGTTGTCTAGTTTCCCTAGTGTAAAGAAAGAATCTACAAGTTTTGCTGGAAGATTAGTTCAACCAATTCTTCAATTAATGGACGGCGATGGTCCTTTTATGGTATAATTCTATTCTATTTATTTTGTATCCGTACTTGTTTTAAGGATCTTTTACAATTTTCAGGTTTCTTAAGTTGTGATTTGATTGTTTGTGTTCGTAGGAAGTAGCAATTGATCTGCTATGCACATTTATCAAGTTTTATCCGTCAGCTATCTATAGGTACTATGATAAGGTATGGTCCCAGCGGAAAAATTGCTTTTCTTGATCTGAATAGTTTACTGATTGTATTAAATTTGATACAGTATTGCAACTGCTCTATTTCTTGAATTTTGCTTTCCTTTGCAATGCCTAATTTGATTCCTTTCTAGGTTGAATTTGCACTCACATCAAAAATTTCTTCAGTGAATTCCGATATGGAAGTATTAAAGGTAAATTGTATTTGTTTCTGCTGCCTCCTGATATCTTTATTGATGTTTGCATCTTTTTTTTTCCTGTGCTTAAGGCAGGGTTACCAATTTGAAATCCATTTTCATTTTAGGACAATAAGATGTTGCAAGCACATTCAATTGATACCTTGTCTTTACCAACAGTGATAGTGAACTACTATCATCCCAGCTTTAAGAAGGACAGCTAAACAAAAGAACAACCTGCTGAAATATTAATTTGTGTTAGCTGTTTCTTGCATGCAAAGCCGCTGAGCACCCAACAGCACTTAATTGTACATCTGACAGATGAAGCAGATGAGTTTATCATGCCATTGTTATATTAAATTTGTTGGAATTTGCTCTTACTGCAGAAAATTTCTGGTGCTCTAGCATTATTACCGCACGCTAAAGGTGACAGTGGGAGTTGGTTTGCAATTATGCAAAAGCTATTGTTTAGTATAAATTCGCTTTTGAATGACATTTTCCAGGGCTTAGAAGAAGGTAATTACAGTCTTTATTCGGGTTCTGCTATGTTAATGCTTTAGCTGCCATCCTCGTTGATTGGCAAAGAGCAGAAATTGATTGGTTAGTAATACTGAATGCCCAAAGCTTCTGTAAACCATTTTGGTAAAGTTATGGTCAGTGACGATTCTACATAGAGCAAAGGGGTGTCAATGTCACCCCAATTTTATTTCAATAATACACATATTTATAATATTTTAGTATTATAAGTGTCTTTTTTTGTTAATAATATAAGGTATGTGAACCCCATTAAAAAAAATTCTAGCTCAGACAGCAGGAAGATTAAGTAATTTTGACTTCTATTTATTTATTTGTTAACTTTGACAGAAGGTAAAGGATCAGAAGTTATGAAGTCGTTAGTGTCAGCTGGAAAGGAGGCCCCATCTTCTTTGGTGGATCAGACGAAACTGTCAGAGGGCAATTTGCGTGCAACAAAAAGACTTCGCGATATAATTTCACCGCTACTCTGTTCTCTTACTTATTCATGTTCTAGCATGCTAACTAATCCCTATCCTGTTCAGGTACAAACTTGAATTTTCTTATGGAGAGTGTGTTGCATCCTTTAAGACCTTGAAATTATCCTTTGGTGCCCTTGCTACATTAGAGATTTTATCGTTAGTGATGGGGAAGATGTCCTGTATGATCTTCTGGTTTCTTTAATATCTGACCCATTAATTCCTAAGAGCAATTGTTTTTGTTTATCCTTCTTGGAGAATCGGTAAAAGATAAGGTCTTAGTTTGTCCACCTTTTGATTAACAAAAACAAGTGCAGTTTTTGTGAAACTTGGTGTTTGTAGGGGCATCTATGTTTTGAAGAGATACACGTAGAAAAGCCAATATTTAATGAGTAATAAATATTATTTTTTATATGAACTTTCTTTTAAGGTTGCTCTACCTGTACGGGCCTTATTAAGCTTGATTGGTAGAGTGCTAGACGTTGATGGTACTTTGGTGAGTAACACAGTTTTGCCTTCTACTACCTCTTTGTATCAAGAGCTTCTTTGCTGTGAGCTTCCTTCATTTCATTTGTACATCTTGGATCTGTTGATAGCCTTAATCAAAGGATTAAAGAGGTATTACTATCTTCTTTTGTTTTTCTGTAAAAGCACAAAAGAAAGTACTTACTGAATAACTTTGCTTGTGCCAGCCAACTTTTACCACATGCGGCTAGTGTTGTGCAACCTGTAACAGATTTCTTCAGGAGAGCTACTCTGCCTCATATAAGAGCAAAAGTTTATTATACCCTTGAATTATTGCTGCATTCAATGGGCATTGGTGCGTTATCATCAAAGTAATTTTCTTTCTGTCCCCATTGCTGCATAAGCTCATTATTTGCATCTGGCTTTTTAATTTAGGGATGTCGCTATGCCTTGCTGAACATGTGGTCGGCAATGCTTCTATTGATCTGGCTGAAGGTCGTGAAAGTACTGGCATTTCAAAGTTGGCAATTGAAGCATCATCATTGAAAAATAGCGCGAAAAAGAGGAAACGTGGACGTTTATCATCACAGTCCAATGGTGTTAAGGAGGAAACAAATAATGTCGTTGCGGGGAAAAAGTCAACACCGCTCTCTCTCAAGATAGCTGCGCTTAGAGCAATAGATACTCTCGTATCTGTGGTAACTCCCCACATTTTAACTGAATATTGTATTGAAAATTCTTGTAAAGTTTCAAATATAATGAAATTGAGTTGGCCAGTGCTCATATTTTGATGCAGAAAAATGACCATAATTTTTTTCATTAATGATTTAATTCAAATTTGAAAATGAGGCCATGGATCGTTGGTCTATTGTTTTAGGAAAGTTAATGCATTCATATCAACAATCAAAAAATTCAGAATTTGTTTGTTGCAACATCAAGTAACAAAATCAATAGTTTATTGTGATTAATTTGAGCGGTTGATTTTTTTCACCTTTTGATTTTGTCCCCAAAAAAGCTTAAAAAAACTTTAGGGGCAGTTTGGCAACCCTATGTTCAGAGCACTATTCTGAATAGCGATCTTCCTTGGAAAAGTTGTTGCCAAACACAAATTTGCTACTCCACGAGTGCTAGTGCACTCTTCCCATATTACAAGGAAGGTTGGGATAGCAGAAGACGGGAGATGAGAAGAATTCTTTTCCCTGTGCTGTCTATTTTCCATCGTCAAACACATTCCTTTATTCCAAATAACACTTTTATTGCTCTTTCAACTACACCCTTTAACACTTTCTTAAGTAGCAATTCTAGATAACCTTTGAGATTTGGATTTTGAATTATCAATAGGATAAGGAGTTGCTATCATCGGGGACACCAAAAGCATGGGTAAAGGACCTCAATAAAATATACTTCACATCAAGATAATATGACTATATATCCTAACTTTTTAGGAATTATGACTTGTAGAGTAATATTCAGTAGAAATCTTGAAAATATCCTTCATGTCCATCTCCTGCCCATCTATTCTGGAAGTGCCTTGATTGTCTCAGCCAGTTTTTGTTTCTACATAAGCAAGATAAGAATGCTAATTTTAGTCTTTCTATACAATTAGGAGGGGCAGTATGTATGTGGTATTTTCTACGTTTAAGACTCTTTCTATACAATCAGGAGAGGAAGTATTTATGTGGTATTTTCTATGTTACAGATAGTTAAACAAGTAACTTTTCAATTGTTAGGTGTATACATTGAACTCTGAATGTTATTCGCTTTCCTTCGTTAAATTTTGTCTGAATCATGGCTTGTATTTTTGTTGGTTGGCATGCAAAAATGTTATTTAGTTCAAAACATTGGCTAGTACTTAATTTATATGTTATGATACTGATACTAAGAGGGCATAAGACCATTATTTTCCCATAATTGACTACGATGTCCAAAATTTCTTCAATCATGTATATTAACAGTCATATTTTTTAAGATATGATTTTTTTTCTTTTTCCTTTATTTTGTCAACAAAGTCAACATTATATAATTGCATATTTTCTTTTTCTGTTAGGGTGGTTCTGTAAAGAGCGAATCATGGAGGCTGGAAGTAGACCGTCTTTTGATAAATGTCGCAACAAGATCTTTTGATGTATTTACTGGCAAAGCAGGAAATTATTCATGTATAGAGGAATCAACTTCGTCCCAAGAGGAGTATTGTCTTGTGGCATTACAAGCCCTATTAGCTTCTCTTCTTTCACCTTCTCATGTTAGACCCCCTTACCTATTACAAGGCCTTGAACTTTTTCAGAAGGGTAGAGTAGTTTCCTTTTCTGCATTTAGTTTTTTCTTACTTTGTTTCTTCCATGTGTCAATAGGTCTTTATTAAAACCTCCATTTTTCGGATTAAGAAATTGTTCATTTTATGCAATACCCTTCGATTTTCATTACAGATATTCATTTGAGCTTACTGACAACCCAAATTTCAACGTCTTTATTGTAGTTTTCTTGAATCTTAAATTGGTTAATCTAAGTGTCCTTTTATAGTTGAAGAAGAATATTTCCAACCTATATTGAAGATGTTTTTATTTTATTTTGAGGTGGTCAAGCAGATCATTTAAAGACATGAAGTACTAACATTTATTTGTTTCTTTCTTTTTTTTCGTTCTGGCAGGAAAACTAGAAACAGGAACCAGAGTGGCTATACTTTGTGAGAAGGCACTCTTGTCCTTGGAAGTCCTCATTCATCCTCGTGACATACCGCTAGTGAATTACCCTATTCCTGTTGCTGCCACAGTAAGCACTGATGAATTTGGTGATGAAGAAATGTACCATGGATGGTGGGTTGAGAGTGATAATGAGAACCAACCCCCTGGACGTGAAAATGGAGATCAATCCCCTAAGGATTTGAAAAAAGATGAGCAGCCTCAACTGATGGAAGTAGACGCAGAAAAATCTCACAGTGTAGAAGAAAGAAGAGAAGACAATAGAGAAGCTACTGCCCTATCTGCTGAGCCTGAAAAAATTGAATCTGCCAGTGATATACAACCTCAGTTGAGTTTTGGTCATGCAGAACCAGCAGTTGATCGGATGCCTTCCCAAGGTTTGGGAACTACAAATAGTGAACCAACACTTTCTGTTTCACTAAATACATTTGCAGACAGTCAGAGTAAAGGGGACACAGTTGAAGACCGTCCAAGCACAAGTAAAGATTCTGACTCTGACTCGCATGGTTCAGAACCTGACATTGTATGGGATAATCCAGACACTTGACTCAGAAAAGTCAGATGCTAACTCAGAAGAGTCAAATACTGACTCAGAAGAGTAAAAGTTTTGTTAATTTATTTTATTTTGAAACAAAATTTTTGACCTGCAAGCACTGTATTAGTTTGTTATCTGAGAATTATGATTTTAGCTTTTGTTAATTCTTCTAGGTATTGTTATGCGGTGTTCCGATCAAATTTTTGCTTAGGGTTCCAAGTTTATGCATAGCTTATTCAGATAAAATACCTGAAATCTAATGACTGTTGGTATTACATTAACAGCAATAGTTAATACTTAATGGTAGCTTCAGGCATATGTGTTGTCGTTTAAAAGCATGAGCATGAACTTGTTTATTATAACAATCAAAGCTTGTGGCTTTCTACGTGCAGGGAATAAACGAGATTTAGTCAAGCCATCAACCGAGTGTAATTATACTTTTACCATTTTCTTATTTTTTATTGTTTTCTTCCGTTTATTTCTCTAGTTTCTGAAGAAAAAAAAAAAACACATGTTTGATTCAAATCGGTTCATGGCAAAAATATTAAGCAGCAAAAGGTGCTTTTTCTTCGATCTGGTTTCATTATAAGTATTTATTTTTGCTCAAAATTGCATTACCTCTGGATGCTCATTTAATTTTTTAGATACTATTCCTCGAATATCTACTGTTATGATATCTACTCCCGTGTTAGAATAAAAAAATATATTGCTTTCATTTGAAAAACTTAATAAGCGAATAAATACACGAGTAAAAATATATAGGATGTATTCTCTTCGTGTGCATTTTATGAGGAATTTGAAAGTTCGGTTACATTAATAATACAATCCAGAAGAAAGACAGTAATTACCGATTTCAATATTTTTTTAAAACAAACCAAAAATATCACAAAAAAATTTTACAAACCTACATTGTTTATTGTTATATCGAAAATGATTAAATGTTTCAAATATGATTGTAAACCATTAGCCAAATAGACGAATTCTGCGAGACCTCAAATCGGATTTGGATTTGATACAAATCCTTGATCGGAATAAAAAAAAAAATATCATGGATTTGATTTGACGGGATTTCAACCACTTCAAATCCTATCAAATTCCGTTCAGATATTCTTTTCAAAACAATAATGGGTCGGGTCATGATCTTCGTGGAAATGAAATCCCTTTCTTTCCGATGTATGTATTAGATTTTCACAAAATCAAATCCCCTCCTCTCTACTCCTCTCAACTCTAATTGAAATCAAATCCCGACTATTTTTCCCCCTTTCCGATCAAATTAAGTGTTTTCTCTCAAATTGAATCCCCAATATGAACGGCTCCAGCCCCTTGGAAACTTCCCCAAATATCAAAGCACACTAGATTAATTATTGTACCTAAAACATCATACCAATTTGTTATAATTTCATAAATTAACAGGTCTAAAGTTTCTAAGTTGTTAAGAAGTACAGGGGCAGGAATATCATCAGCATTGAAACCATCAGTGTGCATACAATAATTCAAGGTCTATATACAAATCTTAAAGTAAAATTGAATGAGAAGGCTACTAAACCAAGACAACTACTGCAACGATAGACATATAATCCATGACTCATGTGCCATTCAAGCCCGTCTTTTGCTGAGCCGCCATGAATTAGGTTCATGGTATCTATCATACAACGGCTCAATCCTCTCCTGCCGCTTTCTCTTGCTCATCTTCGTTGGATCAGCCGACTTGAAGAACCTGGGTGCCAGCTCAACAAGCCATTTTGGGTCGATGACCGTGACCTCTCGCATGTACTCCTTTGTGGTCATCACGAGCTCATGGTAGATGACCCAGTCAGGTTGCCTCTGGAAAAGGGCACTACTTGGGTGGATGTACACTGGCTGGTTCTCGACCAGTGTTCGATAACCTTCTTGTGGGTCCTTCCTAGCTGCGTGGAAGAAGAAACCAGCTGTGATTGCCTTCCTAATCTTTGTGAAGTTCCTCCCAGCTGAAAGCACATCCAATTTGTACCTATAAAAAGCAGCAAAAGTATGTTAGCTCAAGCATTCATATTATAATATGAAACAAAGTTTTTGGCTGCTGGTAGCAACTCAACTCCAAGGTTTTACCTAAAAAACAAGTTTGATTCATGATGAACCCTAATTTAATCCTTTTTCTTCAGCTGGACAGTTAACCTCTGCCATATGCCATATTAACACAATAACCTCCCTTAACTTCCCCCTTCTACTGTCAACTCTCTTCATTTCACTATTGCTATTCTGATAAACCAGTCTTATACACTTTTAACACCACTATATGGTAAATACTAATTCAACTCTGTTATTTCATTAATTTATTATAACAATGATTAACATAGGCAATCATCATAAAAAAAACAATCTGAAAAATAATTTTTCATTATAACCAGACCAATTTGTAGGCAAAGTTTTGCTATTCTTCTCAAGATTATGAAAAACAGTCCACTAAACGTGTAAAAGGGAAATCTAATTCCAAACACCATAAGCAAAAGCAACACTGCATTCAAGACCATCAGAAGTGCACAAGAAAATATATTACAGTATATGAAAATTTACAATTGCCATTAACCAATAACAAGGGAAACAGTTGGACCAGTATCTAATATAACCTGACCTAAGAATAACATGAGAAGATGACGAGTACATACCTGTCCATAATAGTAAGCAATTGCTTTCTGACATCTTGGGCACGCCTGAGCGACCTTGACTGTACAAAGTTTTCAAAACACCAAGGGCCTGAGAAATTTTTTGCCTTCCATGCCTCATAAACTGCAAGTAAGGTCAAGTGGTCCCCTTCAGGTTGAAAGAACTTGGCCCGTTTCTGATCAGCCTGAGCCTGTTTCTCCCTTGGCCGGTAAAATATATTTCCTGTAGTGATCATGGCTATAATGGTCAATATTTCATCACTACAACCAAGATCCACACTTGCCAACAGCATCTTTGAGAGAGGCGGTTCCATAGGAAATTCAGCCATTTTTCGACCCAGTTTCGTCAAAAGCCCCTCTTCATCTAGTGCACCAAGGCTGTACAGCTGTTCCATGGCCGAAATTAGGGCTTGTGGCGAAGGCGGGTCCATGAAATCAAAGGACAGAAGGTCATTTATGCCCATGGCCTTCATGGTGAGAGTGGTTAGCCCCAGGTTAATACGTTGGATTTCAGGTATAGTTGTAGGTGACATCTCATTTCTATATGCACTCTCAGTGTATAATCGGTAACACTTTCCAGGGCCGGTACGGCCAGCACGACCTGCTCTTTGTTTGGCTGAGGCCTGTGAAATAGGTGTAATGACAAGTGAGTCAAGCCCCTGTTTAGGGTTATAGATGTTAATCTTTGCAAAACCAGGATCCACCACGTAAAAAATGCCGTCAATGGTCAAAGAGGCCTCAGCAATGTTGGTTGCCACCACCACTTTTCTCTTACCAGGTGGGGCTGGGTCAAAGATCCGTGACTGCATCTCACTAGGCAAAGCACTATAAACTGGTAAGATAATTAATTCCGGCACATTCTTCCCCAGCCCTTTCATTCTCTCATAGAGACACTGGCAGGCATGATCAATCTCCTCTTGACCTGTCAGAAAGAGGAGTATATCCCCCTCTGGCTCAGTCAAATGAATCTGTAAAACAGTAATCAAAGCTGCATCCAAATAATCAGTCTCAGGTTGTTTTGTGTACAGTATCTCCACTGGGAAAGTACGACCAGGTATCGTAAAAATATTACAATTAAAGAAGTAACCGGAAAATTTCTCAGCATCCAGTGTGGCAGAGGTAACAATCAACCTCAGATCCTTTCTACGCCTTATCAATTGCTTTAACAAGCCAAATAACACATCAGTGTGTATAGTTCTCTCGTGTGCCTCATCAAGCATAATAACTGAATACTTGGATAAATTTTCATCGACCAAAATCTCCCTCAGAAGCATACCATCAGTCATGTACTTGATAACTGTCTCTGGGCCTGTGCAATCCTCAAATCGAATGGCATAACCAACCTCTTCACCTAACCTGCACCCAAATTCTTCTGCCACACGCTTGGCCACAGACATGGCTGCCACACGACGAGGCTGTGTACACCCAATCATTCCATTAGTAGTATACCCTGCCTCGGCTAAATACTGGGTCACCTGAGTGGTTTTCCCTGAACCTGTTTCACCAATCACGACCAACACCTGGTTATCATGCACTGCCTGAATCAGCTCTTTCTTCAGTTTTTTTTTTTTTTTGAGAAAAGGCCATTGGGCCCGTTGTTTCCATTACAGAAACAAAATATTACAATTTCCTAATAAAAAGAAAAAAAATCTCCATCAGGTTATAACTACCTATTTCCTAATCTAAATCTCCCTATTTACTCTAAAAACTCTGATGTTTCTCAATACAGAATATAAAAGATACAAACACAATCTAAAACTAAAGATAAACTCAAGTACAATCTAAGAGAAATGCACATCTAGAAGCAGCTATTTGTCTCACAGGTTTCACCCAAAACCATAGTATTCCAATATACCCTGAGAGTATAATCAACAAAATTTATGCTCAAAAGAACTTCGAATTTCATCAGCATCCCACCATACAAGCACAATGCCTCTATTGACTAAACATAATCAGCCAATTTGATTACAATACCTCCTTCTCCATCCGACTCAGTTTGGAATATTTTTTTTCGTACCTTCTGTTTCTTTCCCTTCACACTTTGTGACTTCTTCATTTTATTCTTAGTTGGATACTTTTCCTCACTATCACCGATGTTGGAAACTTCAACCTTCTGTTGATAGTCAGACTCCACAATACTTTCTTCAAACATGATGTTCTTTTTTGCTTTATTTTCTTCCACAGTCTCCTTCTTACCTCTCAATTCTAATTCTCTTACCCCTATCACAGAACCTTCTTTTATTTTCTCCTCTCCTTTCTTTTTGTTTTGCATTCCTTCATTTTCTACATATTCAACTAGTTTACTATCATCCTCTGGGGACTCCTTTACTCCATCACATAGTGTCCCTTTTAGTGCAACAACATTTGCCTCAAATTTGTTTTTATCCTCTCTTAATTGAGCTATCATGTTATCAGAGTGTTTTTTAAAGATGTCAGCCTCATGTAATTTTGAACACAACTTTTCATTTGTACACACCAAATCATCCCTCTCTTTTGCAACAACAACAAGCTGATGCTTCAAATCATTGTTGAACTTGCCTTCCAAGGCCGAAATATTTGCAATTATTTCAGCTTTCTCCATTTTCAACCCTGATATCATGGTGTCAAAACTCTTCTTTAAAAGTTTATAGTCTCCTCTACAGAGCTCCAAATCGATTTTGGCCTGAGACAACTCTTTGGATAATCTCTGAATCTCCAATTCAGACATCTCTAGTTTCTGTGCCACTTCAATGAATGTGTTTTTCTGGTTCACAACCTCAACATATACTTCCTCTACTATCTCATGCTCACCTTCTCCTTTGCCATTGGTTGTCTGACCCATCTCTACCTGGCAGGTGGTATTCTCAATTTCTAATTCCTCTACTTGAGGTGAAGAGCATTCACGTGCCCGATGCCCTTGTTTCCCACACACAAAACACACAATACTATTGGGACAATAATAGGCAAGATGTCCAGGCTTACCACATCTGAAGCACAGGGGATTAGAGGGTGATGATCGCTGTCTCAATTCTTCAGTCTTGAGTCTGACAAGTTCAGATTTTCGATTTGATTTAGCTTTGTTGCAAATAATCCAACCATTACTCTTGTTAGATTTCTCTTTCCAGCCTTGCTGCTTCATACAGAGAAGAGGTCGATCTGCTCGGATCAATGCAATCGTGTGCCTAAATGCCTCCATCAACGTCGTCATGGCTGATTCAAGGTTTGATAGTGTGGCGTCTTCGCTCCATTTCTCCATCGGTGAAGCAAAAGAACTTTGTTTCAGAGATCAGAGGTTCAATCGCCTGACGCTCCAGAGGATCGATCGTCTCAGAATCACCTCCTTGCTCTCACCTCTCACCTCTTCGATCGCCACAGAATCGCCTCTTTGATCACCTCAGAAATCACCTCTCTCCTCCTGGATCGCCTCAGGAGAATCGCCTCTTTGCTCTCACCTCTCGCCTCTTCGATCGCCTAGGGTTTCCTCTTCGATCGCCTCAGGTCGCCTCTTCGATCGCCTCAGGATCGCCTCTTTATTTGAGGAAATCTCTAATCACCAGTTCTCTTTCTTCAGTTTATAAATGGGCAAACTCTGCCTCTGCTCCTGAATTGACAATTTGGACCTTTGACCAAAAGTCAACGCCTTGCCATAAGCATCCTTTTTCCACTCAGGCATGTCATAAGCTGACAAACCAACACCTCTAAGCTCCTGAGCCAAATGTCTCTCTCCAGTTTCCGGCATTGGATCTTCCCAAGGTCTATTCAAGTCTTTAGGTATTGAATCAAGCATAGTTCTCTGCTGCTGTTCCCTCACCTCCCTTCTCTCCTTAATCAGTGCAGACTGCAAAGCAGCTGCACGGCGGCTTAGAGAGCCCTCAGGATTCTTGAATATTTTAACAGGTGACATGTCAATCGAGAACCTGGTTTGACCTTGCAAAAAATTCGGTTCATCTTCATTTAACTCAATTTCTAATTCCTCTTCTGCCCCTTCCTCTTGGTACAGTAGCCCATCGCCTTCTTCATCAAACTGGGGATAATCACGCACATCCAAAACACCTGAGGCTATTAATTGTTTTGCCTCCCACCTCTCTGGCGAGCTCAAACGCTTGAATGACCGCCTAGAGTTGCTTCCTGGCTCTTCTTCTTCTTTAATGGTTATACCAGAAAGACCCTTTCTAGTTGTGGTTGTGCCACTGTTGTGGCTGCCGCTTGTTGGGTTGGCATGTGAACGATCATCCTCAGAGCTTTTCTTCAGGGGCAACAAATCCTTACCTGTATGCTGATCTACGTCCCGCATGGATAAACTGAGCTTCTGGCCAGAAATGGATATTACCTTCACAAAAACTTCTTGGTCTTGTTTGACAGCATCTTTTGCATTTAGGATCCTCCGCGCAGCAATCTGGGAGATATGAACCAGTCCCTCCTTTCCACGCAAATCACTCAGCTGTACAAAGCAGCCTGAATCCATGACACGTGTGACCCGGCCACGATAGACCTGGAACAGCTCAGGCTCATCAGAAGTACTCTTTCTTCGACCCCTGTAATCCTCTCTTTCTTCTTCCTCATCTCTTTCTGCTTCTTTGTAACGAGTCTCTCTCTTTTGGTCCTTATCTCTATCTCTATTTCTATCTCTATCTCCATGCCTATCCCTATCTCTATGGTTGTGATGTCTACCACCCCTGTAATCCTCTTCTTCCTCTTCATCATACTTGCTATCCCTTGGATGCCGTCTATCTCTCCCTCTTTCTCTGTCTCTGTCCGTATCCCTTTTTCTGTCTCTCTCATGGCCACGGTATCTGCTCTGGTCCCTATCTCTATCTCTTTCGCTGCCCCAATGCCTGTCACGATCTTTTTCTCTGTCTTCTTCCCGAGATTTCAGCTCAGCATCCTCTAGAATCTCCATCTCTAGCTTCTTAACCCGATCCAGATCATCGGGCTGTGCCAAGGCCGGGAAGGAACCTCCTTTCTGCGCCAACTTGGGATCGGACGACCCTTTACCCTTCGAACCAGCATTCTGCTCTGGCGGCAGAATCGCATGGATAATAGTCAGAAGAATACGCACAAAATAATCCAGCATGTCAGCACCATTTTCCTTCAGCTTCTTATCAAACTCAGGAACTGAAGTGGAGGATCGACCAAGCTCGGTGATAAACTCAGCTAATACCTAAGAACAGAGGAGCACAAGTTAATTTATGTTGAATAGCAGCTTCCTTCACACAATTATCTCACAACAGCTTTTATTATTGTAATGTAACACAGGGATTTGATTCTGGGAAAAGGGATTAGGAGTACCAATGCCGGTTGGATTCTATTTGAATCTGTAGTACTTAAGAAGAGAGAAGCAGAAGTTTAATTCATGTTGAATAGCTGCTACCTTCACACATTTATCTTACAACATTTTTTTTTTGTTAAGAATAAGAATTTGCAATAAATGGATTTGGTTCTGGGAAAAAGGATTTGGTGGGGTATACCTACTTATTTCAAAGAAAAAACTAAAAAAAAATCTCACCGACCTTCTTCTAATAGTGGGACCCACCAGTCATCCCCTGGTGCACCGAGGTCAAGGCCACCCGATGAAACAAGCGCTAAAGCTATTCCTTGGTGGCAATAAAGCTGGCGTGCCATCCCTTCACAGCAGTGCTTTTTTCGATTTGAAATTTGAAATTCGATGAAATTCAAAATAGGTATGCATCGTTTTAAGTTTGTTTTTGAAATTCAAATTTTTATACCCCATCCAGCATCTCAATTCATAATTAAACTTTCTTACAGATTTCTCATCTGCCGTTCGACTCCGTTGGACGTTTGTTCCTTCCTCTTCGACCATCTTCTCGCTCCTGTCTTTTTCTGTTGACCCTCTTCTTCGAACTGATCCTGCCATCCTGGGCACAGTTGAGGTACGACATGACCACTCTATTACCTTTTCTTTAATGGCTATTTGTCTTTTAATTGGATTTAATTGGTTTTGGTGTATTTCATTCTTTTGTCGTAATTCAATCTTGATTATGTTCAAAGCCAATTATGAGGCTTGGAATGATCCATTATATAATTTTCATCCTATTTGGACAATGATCCAGTATTCGTTGACACACTTTGATCAATATTTTGTGATTTCTCGATTCAATTATAGGTCTGTTGTTCTAACCCTTGAAGTTGCCAAGCTTCTCCAAATAACGGTCTCTTTTATGAGGTATCACTAATTTAACTTTATTACGTTGATTGTGAAGAATATGGTACTATACTGATAATGCACAGATCTATTATAACACTTGGTATTTTTTTCTAATTTTATTTTTATTTTAATCTATTTGATTTTGTTTTGGTTTGTCCAATCATTTAATACATGGCAGACATCTGGTTTTCTTTGGGTGATTGGAAAATTATATTATTTCACCATAAGAAGATGAGAGCTTTACTAAGAACCTACCAAAACCTGTTCAGGTGATACTCAGAGATGATCCTTTGCAGTCAAGAGTCGAATCCCATTTAATTTGATTAATGTACCGTTCATTTAATTTTTTGTAATTTTATTTTTTTGTTCATTATTTCAGACAATTATTTGTCAGGTTTTGTTCACTACAAGTGTTTGCAAGATGAGAGCAAAAGCTCTATAGATGAGGAAAATTATTGTTTCATGGTAAGTTCATTTGTATTTATGTGAGCAACAGGTGCAATGGAATGATTTGGAACAATTTTATCATTCTATTACTCTGAATTTTGGTAAAAAAAAAAACTAACTGTTGGCATATATTTTTTCCAGGAAGCCTTATATCTATGGGAAGAAGACGACAACAGGTCAAACATCAGACCCTTTATTCTCAACTTGTTAGGAATTGGTTTAAATAAAACCCTTCTTATGGCGGCCTGTTTTTTTTGGTGAGATGGCTTATGTCAAGCCCCCTGCAGTTGAGGTCATTAAGGGGTTGTTTGTGCCCAAGCTCAATGGAAGCGGTGCAACAGCTGATCAATAGCCTTGCTTGGTGCTCTTGTCATGCCGTAAGCTTTAACGCATACTTTTGACTATGAGAATGAATCCCATTAAGGATTCCAACAAATATATTCTCGACAGTTTTTGTCTTTTTTTTAAATTTGAATGTTTGCATAGGCACAATTTGTTCTTGCATTCAGCTCTGGTGCTATCAAGGAAAACCCCACCATCTGTCCAGGGAATTAATGTAAGCTCCAGAATTTGTTTACCTTCTGTTTTCTTATTTTAATCACTGCAATTTATATCCATTTAATGTTGGTACTTTTTTTTCTCTCAGGATGCTTGTAGATTCTTTCTTGTTGAGAGCGGATTTGCGTTGTTTGTTGCATTACTGATTAATATCGCAGTGGTATCAGTCTCTGGTACGGTATGTGGAGCCAGTAATCTTTCTGCCGAAAGTGCACACAGATGTAATATCCCCTATATATTTGTTTAATTCCTATCAACTGATCTTTCAAACAAAACAATAGAGCAGACTATTATTGCGTTTACCATAAAAAAAATCAGGGATCGTTTGACAACTATGTCAATTTTGAGAATGATCAAACATAAAATTATGAGTTTCTTTACTTTAAAAAAAATCATTTAAATCCAACATTATAGGCATGATCTATATGGTGCAAATATCATGACCATAAAATTTATGAGGTTTGTTGCTTCCTATGTTGCATGGATTTGGGTTTGAGAACTGAATCCGGTGCGATGCGGGTGCGGCGGTTCGAAAATTTTCAAAAAATGTCGATTCGGGTGCGGCAATATCTCTATCTCTACTATATTAAAAGCACCAATGGAAGGATGTAACATCTCAGGATACAACCTTGGTAACAATCTACACTGTTGATGATCAATTTCTAATATATTTTGTGCATGTCGTTTCTCCATATTCATTTTTAGGAATTTCCAAATGGTTAACCTTTGTAACCTAATATGTAACAAAATATCTTTTAAACCCTAAAGTTTTTCGAACATATTGTTTAACCCTATTATATGATGCCAAAAGCCCAAAACCATTGAATAATCCCATGAAATATAAAAGAAAAGAAAATGGAGAAAATCATGGAAAATGTCAAACAAATCCCAAAAATTATGGAAAAATACCCAAAGGCCCAGAAAAATACAGAGAAAATTATGAATCCCTGAAACTGCTCAAAAGATTCATGGAGTACCCCATTTCATGCAAAAGACCCCTAAACCTTGTGAAGAATAAATAAAATGGTAGAAGGGGTATTTTTGAAAAATCCTTGGGATTATCAAATTCTATATATTTTTATGGATTTATCCTCAAAATCCCATGAGAAAACTCGATTAGAAAGGCTGCCAAAGAATTTATTTCGGGTTCAGCCAAGTGCAAAGCTACACAAATTGAATAAATGGAGAAAACTAGTGCTAATGAAATGGAGGGGATGGTCAGCGATTCAAATTTCCCTCTATACAGAAGAAGGTTTTCGGTGCGTCTGTTTCACTCTACACCAATGTTAATCAAGGGAGAAGGAATACGCGGTCCACAGAGAACCGGGTGCAGGCGAAGGAAAAAGGAGAAGTGTCGCTGGGTGAATGAAAGACAATCCCTTCGTGAGTAAAGAATGGATGCACATGGAGTTCGTAGCACATATGAAGCCATGATCTCCTAGGCCCATGGAACATGCTTTGGTGTATGATGCGCTGTGAGTAGCCAAAACCCAGAAAGAAGAGAGTGGGTGAGGCGTAACAGAAATTCGTTGAAGAACGAACTGCCGGGCTGGGAGCGGAGATGCACTGCACCTAGACGGAATTGAAGCCAAGAAGATTGCCTATAAAAGGAGCAGCGAAGGGAGAGAAAGGGGATCCACTCTTAGACACTAGAGGCAAAAAGATTTTCTTTCTCCCACAGAAATACACATACACAGAAGCTTAGATAGCTAGGCATTTCCACGAACACGTGATAGGCTAGCATAGAAAATAGGTAGAAAAGGCGATTTCTTGTGTAATTGAAGAATCAAGAAGGTAAAGAGAAGAAAGACAAGTAAGGTAAGGCTGTAACGAGGTCGAATTTGAGGTGTGAATGCTTAATTTTGATGGAATTGGCCATCTTGTGCGTTCTTTGACGATTTCGATCTGTTCTTTTAGTAATTGATCCTGTTTCTTCGATTTTCCTTACTATAGATTGGATTAGATTGATCTTCTCTGTTAAGTGGTTTTGATCCCGAAGATCTGAAAGTTTATTCCATGGATTCCATGGCTTAAACGATTAGGAATCGAGAAAGAAACGATAACTGTTTATTCGCAAGCTTGATTAATTTATAGTTTTGCTTAAAGTTTATTCACGAATCTGAAAGCTTGGATTAAGGATTCCTTAGTCCAAGTGATCGGAAATGAAATTTAAAGTTCAAGTGATGTAGAATCTACTCTTCTTTATACGATTGGATTAGTATTGATTTTGTTTGATGATGTGGGAATCTAGGTTGCATATTCTGTAATTTAGACGATTGTTAATTGAGCTATGTTCTTTACATTTCTTTTATCTAAATCCCTTCCTAGTATTTCCCTGAAATCTGTTCCCCTTTAGCTTCTCTTATCATTGTCTAAACTGAGATCTTCTCAGAATTAGATTTGAGAGAAGTAACTTAGCTTGAGGTTTTGCTCGAGACTAGGTGCATGTTGTGACTCAAATCAAGGTCTCCTTGGTTTAGGTCAAGATTCTTTAATCTGAACTCGTATGAGTATAGCTTAAAGAATCTCCTAAATGTACATCACATTTAGGCAACATGCTGCCCAAATTTAGCTGGTTTATAGGATAATTGTGATCATAGTAAGTGCAGGGACCTAATAGAGTAAGTTGTCTCTCTTGTACACTGGCCAAGATCAGTTTAATGGTCGTTTTTATTGAGAATTGTCAAAAAGTGGAGGACATTCTTGTAAAATATTGAGGTTAAGTGCTATGATGCTGAAACAGCACAGAATGATTTCCTCTCTGCATTTTCGGTTAATTTCTGGACTATAGTGCAAGGGTAGGCAATATTTGAATAATTTCATGTTTTGATGATTCTCATAAGCCTAGATTTGTCAAGACTGTGCACTTAAATTTTAGATGGTAATCAGGGAATGGTAAATGCAATTGTTTAAACCTTTCGGACCAGAATGCATAGAAATCAATAAGCAAGCAAGTAATAGGAGTGAAGTTTGTTGATGATTCCAGTTTAATTGTCCTTTAGTTTTAGTTTGTGGTTGTACTTCTTCTTCTTCCAATGAACAGCAGTGGGTTAAACTTTTACCTCTGAAATAGATATTGCATGATTGGTATGTGAGTATATGATCAGCAGGGGTCATGAAGTGAAGTGAGATATATTTTATTGACCTACTGCCCTTCATACAGTAAAATACAAAAGTGATGATAACTGTAAACCAAAGCCCTTTCGTTTAACCTGACGATTAATTTTAGTAGATATGCTCATCTGCACTTGTACAGTAAATGTCCTTTTGAAGAGATGTGTAAATGATGAATATGTAGCCTAATATTGTCCCCTGTAGTTCTTAGATTTCAATTGATATGTGCAGGCAGCCCTTTGTCATTCGTTAAAACTCAAAAGGTATAAATTGTAAAAACAGCATGTTTGGTGTTCATGATATTCCTTGATATAAATGTAAAAGCTGTATGCTTAATAAATAGAGTCTAGGTTAACTGGGAGATTAGTCTTAGGAATAATTCTAATACGTTGTTCATTTTGTTCCTTAGTCATGGGTAATCAATGTCTGGTATGAATTAGTACTGTTCAGTCCTCTTCGCTGTATCATCATGTGGTTCACCCATCAACTTTGATAGACGCAACACAAATCAAATACACTTTCATCTTCCCCTCCCCATCATGGTTCTAACAAAATCAGTCCCGTCGGCCGAGACAGCGACGATCGCCGGAAACATTAAAAATGCAATTTGTAAGGGCCAAATTGAATAAAAGTCTGTTGCTAATTTCTGGAGGAGACAAGCGGTGAATGGAGGTCACCGGTGCTTTCCTCTCAACCCCACGGTGTCATGGGTACTCACTTTGGTCAATTGCGACGGTCGGAGATGATATCGGGTCTAGATCCGCTATCACATGAATCCGTCTTCGTTTTCCTTTCGAAGCTTAGCGCGCGAGGGCCCTCATGATCCTCTGCGGCAAGTTTAGTTGCGGTATCCATATGTCCAACTCCTGCCGATTGATGGAACGCTGGATGATTCAAAAACAGAAAACTTAGGCCCAAGATGAAGCCCAAAAGAGAGGATTAAACCCAGATTAGGATTAACGTTAAACCTCCTCATTAGTCTAGTCAGCAGCCATGTCAGCCCACGTGATGACGTGGCCCAATAGGAAAAAGACAATTGAATAGAAACTTTAGAAAAATATTAAAAATAATAAGGAAGCCCCTTAAAAATATAAATGACATATCTATAAAATTCTAAAAATCTAAATAAACCAGTTTCACTGATACTTTGATATGAAAAGATATCAAAGTAGCGGCCTTTTGTATTTTTGAAGTGTTTTCGCTTTAAAAATGAATTTTAGAAAATGAAATAAACCCTTTTATGAAATGCTAGGTATTTTCAAAACTAAGATTCCAAATATACTACTTTCAAAAGCTAAATATAATATACTCAAATATAAAAAAGTATCTTCAAAAGTCTAAAAGCTTTCAAGTATCTAGTATACTTGATTATGGATATTTTCAAAAGGCCAAACGATTTCGAAAATAATATCTTCCAAGATTAAGTATTTTAAAATAGAAAAGTGCTTTCAAAGATCAAAGGTGCAAAGGCTAAAGTGAATTAAAAATCACAAAAATCCCAAGTGAAATATCAAGAAGTTAAAAATCCAAACACGAAACCCAAGGTCAAAGCCGAAACCTCTTCGTTTGAGGAAAAGTCCCTCACTAGGGTTGAGATCAACCTTAGATGACTTAGGAATTGAATTCTTACGGGCCCCCTCGTCCAAAGAATTCCATTTGTTCTCATAAGAAGATCGACTAAGATGATCCCGAGAACCGACTCTTATTAAGAAGACCGATGAAGATGGTCCCTAGGGTCGTTAAAGAACCAACTCTTATTAAGAAGACCGATGAAGATGGTCCCTAGGGTTGTAAAAGAACCAACTTTCGTCGAGTAGCCATCAAAGAGGACCCGAAGGTTGTAAAACTTCTCTTTTGTTCTCGCAAGAAGACCGATCAAGATGGTCCCGAGAACCGACTCTTATTAAGAAGACCGATGAAGATGGTCCCTAGGGTCGTTAAAGAACCAACTCTTATTAAGAAGGCCGATGAAGATGGTCCCTAGGGTTGTAAAAGAACCAACTTTTGTCGTTGCCGCTCAAGAGGCCCCGAAGGTTGTAAAACTCTTTTTCACTCTCACAAGAAGGCCAGTCATAGCCCCGAGAGTTCACCACATATAACCTCAAAGTGAAGACTTCCCTTTAACCAATCAAAAACCTCTTCTAAACCCAAAATCCATTCCCTTCTTTTAAGTCAAGTTAAAAGTCTTTTGTCGATCCTTAATTGGGTCCCGTCTATTAGATTTGGTACCATCAATTAAGTCCTCCTTAAGTCAAATAATAGCACTCCATAAGTCTCTTTTCTTAGCCCATTACGTCAATACCCTTTATATCCCTTAATCAGAGGTTCTTGTAGGCAACTACGGGGTAATTAACAGTAGGGGCTTGCGCCTACTGGAAAGAAAGGACCCGCTAAATCAAGAAACTTCTTTAAGTAGCGACTCTTTATAGGGTTCTCTTGTTTCGAGAGATACCCGCTATAGAGATCGAAACCTTAAGGGAGGTGAATCTAAGGCTATGTTCCCATTGTTCTTCGAGAAATCCCTTCGAGGAGAATAATGACGAAAAAGCCGCGACAGATTCTCTGGCACGCCCGGTGGGACCTCTTTCTCCTCTCATCTTCGGGACTTGAAGGGTGACGTAAGGGCTAAGGAAAGTTTAATGAACACTCCTAACGGTAACACTTAGTTGTTGATTATTGCAGGTAGGAATGGCGTTCGCACCAATTGACGCTTTCAAGCCGACAGGAGTTCTCCAGATCGGAGGAGTGCCGATCTGCTACAATGACGAGTTCACGATTGGAGGCATGCCGTTTGGACACTCTTATGTGCCCGTCGTTCAAGTCGCCGATGGTACTTTTCAATTGGCCAAAGTCGTGGTGGAGGAACCGCTCGAGGAAGTGCTGGAAGTCTCCAAAGTCGCGGAGGATCCTATGGAGATTGATGTTGTCAAGGAGGAAGAATGGTCCATTGTTCCTCACAAGCGGGCTCGTTCAAGCTCAACCTCTTCTCCTCAACGGCGCCAATTCAACCGCCGCTCTCCTTCCAAGAAGATGGTGGTGAAGAAGGTGTATGCACCGATCTCTCAAAACGCAAGAACTATGAAGAAGGTTCAACGGGCCTATAAGAATGAATTGGAAACAAGGCCTAATTTGCCAGTGAGCAATCCTTTCGCCTCGCTCCGTTTGGTGCGGAAGAACTCACCCGTGGCCATACTCAAAACCATGGAAGAATTCCCTCCCGAGTATCAAGTGCAATTTAGGGGAAGAAGCCCTCAAGACCGGCAGTCGGTGAAGGAGAGATTGACATTCCCACGAGTATCGGCTCACGATCGATTGGGGCCGAAAAGTCAAAAGAAAGGATCCTCTTCCGTGCACCAGAGACTGGGGCAAAGGATCAAGCCTATCAAAGAGAGATTGGGGCCCAAGAAAATGTGGGTGCCGAAAGAGAAAGCACAACCTATGGAAGTGGACCGAGAGCCACGCCACAAGAAGAGACATGTGGCACGTGAGGATGGTCAACTTGTAGTCCACGCTCGAGTCCACATGGTGGAGATAAGCGAAGAACACGAAATGCATGCTTTCGTGAACATGGTTAGCGAAGGAGAAATTCCCTACACCAAGAAAGATAGCAAAGATAAGCAAGAGCATGCCTCTTCAAGTCACATTCTACACGGAGAAGGACCAACAGAAGAGGAAGAAGGAGATCTAAATGGCAAAGATCGTTGGCATGAAGGGGAGAAGCCAAAGTTGATGAGTATCATAGAAAAGAATGAAAGGAAGATAGCGGCTATGGTGGACGAAAGAGAAAAAGAAAGAAAGATATTCAAGAAAATGTACAAGCTTCTAGAGAGGAAGAAGCTACTTGAAGATCTTGAAAAGGAGGGTTCTTCTAGCGAAGAAGAAGATGAGTACAAGGGAAAAGTGCTCAAAGAGAGAAGAAGCAAGAGTAGATATGAGTACTCTGATGAAGAAGAGGAAAAGCCTAAAAGAAGACTCTCTAAAGAAAGAAGGAATAAGCACAAGTATGAATCATCGGAAGAAGAAGAAGAAAAGGGATATCGAAAGTATCCCAAAGGAAGAAGAAACAAAGCGAGGTATGAATCAAGTGAAGAAGAAATGCCCGAGCGTAGGCATCGGACTGGGGCAAGACGACCCGATTCAACTAAGCAAGTCATTCAAGAAATGATTAATCTACAGCTTCAAGCCACGGGGGCGGGTCGATTTGCGAATTTGCGCAAGAGATGTGGAAGGCCATACCCTAAGGAATATGAACACATTCCTTATCCCCTTGGTTATCAAGTGCCAAAGTTCAACCTGTTCGATGGAACGGGTAAAGAAAGCATCACACCCGATCAGCATCTTATCCAGTTTCGCAATGCATGTGGTAACACCGCGCATGACGAAGCTCTCTTGCTCAAGCAGTTCTCCCAAAGCCTCACTGGGGCAGCATTCGAGTGGTATTCATCCCTCGAGAACGATTCCGTGGACACATGGGAAGAGATGGAAGATTTGTTCAGAGCCAAATTCGCCATGGTCAACCAAAGGCTCCTAGTAGCCGATGTCGCGTGTGAAAAGCCAAAGCCGGGTGAAGCACCGCTCGATTACATCAACCGATGGAGAAACATGCACATAAGGTGTTCTCACCAGATGCCCGAAAGAGAGGCGGTTGAGTTCTTGATAAGGAATCTTGATGATTGGATAAAGCGACCTCTCTCGGGTAGCGATATCTATACCTACGAGGATTTGGTAACACGGGTTGCAAGAATAGTGCACATTGGCCCTCCTAAGGAGACACCAAGCTTTAGGGGCGAATCAAGAAACAAAACACAAGGGCCTATTAAGATAGCGGGTGCTAATGAAGCGTCAACAAGTCAAGGTGGCGGTCAAAGGAATTTCCGCAACAATGGCAACAACAACAACAATAATGGCAATGGAAATGGTCGTGCCACGACACTCAATGAACGGTTGAGTAGGCCATACTCATTCAAGAAGGAGAAAACGGCGGCCTTGTTAAAGCAACTCTTAGATGGAAAGGCCATAGAACTGCCGGTGTGTAAAAGAATAGAAGAAATGCATAAGACCAATGACCCAACCTATTGTGCTTTTCATCGAGTCCTAGGCCATCCAACGGGCGATTGCTATGTGTTCAAGAATATAGCGGAAAAGATGATTAAGGAAGGCGACTTGGTCTTGCCCGAGAGTTATAAGCAAACACCCGCTCCGCATGCGCAAGCCAATGTGGTAGCGCAAAGAGGCAATCCAAGGCGAAATGTGGAATGCAACGTCATTGTCATAGTAGATGAAGATGAAGATGAAAAGGAAATGCAAAAAGTAGAAAGGATGAAAGAAAAAGAGAATGAAAATAAAAAGAAAGAAGATGTGGAAGAAAAGAAAGATGAAGTTGAGAATAGTAAAGAAAAGAAAAGTGAAAAAGAGAAAGACAAAGAAACGGTGCTAAGAATCGAAGACACAAAAGAAGAAAAGGAGGAAGTGGTCACGTATTACTATGATGATGACACGGAAGATGAGGATGAAGCGCCATATCAAGGTCTTTTTGCTAAAGGCATGTTCAAGGAAAAGGATTGCCACGTGAACTTGCGGTCGGGCACGAACATTCCCGAGAGGCAAGCTCCGAAGGAAAACGAAAAGGCGAAGAGCAAGGCTAGGATCCAAGAAGTAGAAGACGAACCCGGACCGAGCCACAAAGCGAGAGAAATAAAAGGAGAATATAATATTTTGGCTCATCTAAGGCGCACTCCGGCATTGATAAGCGTGTTTGAAGCGTTGATGATGTCTAAAGATCTGCGGGAAACCATGATGGAAATGCTCAAAGAGCCCGAGAGATTCCAAGCCTACGTGGCCGAGAAGTACATGACCGAGGCCCTTTACATTGAGCCACAAAGCCAAATCACCTTCACGAATGATGATCTAATGATGGGAACCTCTTGTCACAACAAGCCATTGTACATCACGGGCAAGACAAACGGAAGTCAACTAAGCCGCATGTTGGTTGATCCCGGATCCTCCATCAACATCCTACCACTCAACTCATTGAATCAATTGGCCTTAGGAGGAAGACGACTTTCTGATGAGAATGTGTTCATACATGGCTTCAATCAAAATTCCGAGCGAGCCTTGGGAGCCATCACCTTGCCAATGAAATTCGAAGAACTCGAAACGTTAGTGAAGTTCTACGTAATCGATGCGGATACTTCCTATCGGGCTCTATTAGGAAGGCCATGGCTACATGAAAACGGCCTTGTACCCTCAACCCTCCACCAATGCGTCAAATACATAAGAGATGGTGAACAAAAGATGATTAGGGGCGATGCTCAACACTACGGTGTACACGAGGTGGAATTGGAAGAGATTGATCGCTTTTATGCTCCAACCTCCCAAAGAAGCACTTCCCCAACTCTAAGAGCAAGGGTGACACCTCGTGAGAAAAGTGAAGAAAAGATAAGGCTAAAAGAAAGACCAAAGACCTCATGTGCTGTGAAAACTCCCATCTACATAAAGTCATCCGATGATGAGGACGAAAGCAAAGGCCGACAAGGGAAAATCAGCATAAAGAGCGACTCGGAAGAGGAAAAGCGAGAAACAAGGAAGGTGATTCATGTTTACGATACCGAATCAGATGAAGAGTGCTACAAACAGGCAGAAGATTCGATGGTTATTGAACAAGTGCCTATAGGCTATTATAAAGAGCTTACTCCAAGGGAAGTATACCAAATTAAAGAGTTGGAAACCTTTTATGTCCCGCCAAAGGTAGAAAAAGTGAACGGGAGAACGGTATTTCACAAAGGTATTCTATTCTACAAGACTGAAAGTGTAGACTTATCTGGTAATCCTCTTAGCTCGGATGATTGGGCGAAATGGTTAAAAGAAGGAGAAGAAGAGTATGAGAGGATAGAAGTAATGGGATACTACAATCGAGGGCTGATAAGTCTCTTCCAAAGAAGTCACTGTTTAGGCCCGATCTCAAAGCAAAGAGCTAAAATCTTTCATGATTTGTGGAGTGGAAAGTCTAGGCGAGTAGTGGGTGTAGATGGGAAAGTAAGGAATACTAAAGGTTTAGGATTCCAATCGCCCCGGAATGAAATTATAATGGCCGAATGTCATGTGATAGAAATAAAGAGCGAAAAGCCAGAAATGGTAGTGCCCGAGGAAGGATTGGAAGAAGGAGAGATTCCCCCTGGGTATGCAAATATGGATGATATATCCCTGATGAAGGAAGTAGAAAGGCGATTTCATGAGGCAAGACAATTTCAACAGAAAGCGGGACGTGAAGCAGCTCTTCTTTGGGTCGACAACATCACCTTACGACATGAACTCGATGCCGGAGAGCAAGAAAAGAGGGTGTATAAACAGCGATAAGAAGAACTCCAACAAGAAATTGAAAAGAAGGGGTTGGAGGTGAAAACCCTACAGCAAAAGAATGAAGAGCATGAACGGGAAATAGGTATGTGGCAAAAGGCTGAAGTTAAGTATCGCCAAGTTTTGGATCGATGGAAGGGAGAAAAAGAAAGGAGTAAAAATGAATGGCGAAAGAAGGTTGTGGAGATTCAACAGAAACTATCATCCCTACGAGAAGAGAATGATAAAAGCAAGCACGAAGTACTTGGCCTCATAACATTATGGAGAGATAATTGGCCAAAACTAAGTGGATTATATTTAGACAAGGAAAGCAATATTAAGGAGTTTCAGGGAGAAGAAGAAAAGAATGAACAGAAAGTGACGTTTAATAGGGAGAGAGTACTTGAAAGTACGAGTGATGCTAAGTCTGAAAGAAGAGTAATGAAGGCGGAGTTACTAAATGAAAAGCCTAGAAAGAGAGAAACTGCCTCGGGATATATCAGTCGATGGAGGTCAATGAGCCTTAAATGTGATCACCCAATACCAGAAGGAGAAGGAGTAGGGATTATGTTGCAGAATCTAGAGGGATGGATGAAGCGACACCTCGTTGTGGCCGACATTCATACATATGAAAGGCTTGCCAAGAAAGTGCACGAATTAGAAAAAATAGGACCTCCACAAGAAATTCACTTCTCGAGAAGCCAACAGAAGAAAGATAAGAGCAGCCATGGTGCCAACTCGAAACCTCCTTTGTCATTAGCAAAACTAACCAGTAAACCATACTCCTTTAAGAAGAGGATAGTCCGAGGAATATTCGACGATATGCTAAAGAAAAATTTGCTCGAATTGCCACGGTGCAAGCGTGAAAGCGAGAAGGAAAGATCCAGCGACCCTAATTTTTGTCACTATCATAGGGTTCTTGGGCACAAAATTGAGGATTGTTGGGTGTTTAAAGACTGGATTGAGGAGCAATATCAAGCGGGTGTGTTGTCTCTTTCCCCGCGAGATCTACAAGAGCCAGCATCTCATAAGTAAAGGAGTACTCCGTCCGCAAACCATCTCCTAAGACCCATTTTACCAAAAACCGCAAAAAACCATCCTACCAAAAACAACCAAAACCATATGTCTCAACCACAATAAGGCCTAGTCCACAAAAGAATCTAAAACTCCACTAAAAACCCAAAACTCCACAAAAGCCCATAATAACCAAAACCTATTAAAGTCCAAAACCACAAAACCATGTACATAGTCCAATAAAACCTTAGAATAAATCCCAACGAAAACGTTAGGATCCAATAAACCTTTTAACCCAAAACCCAAAACCTTAACTTAACCTTTTAACCCAAAACCCGAAGAGCAAGGTATTATGTCGTGTCGGGCTAATGCTTGTAAGGGTGTTTCGTTCTTTTGAACATCATGGAACATTCCTTTGCAAGGCCCAAAATAAACAAGGCAATTGTAGATAAATAAAAGTCCTCAACTTTAGAACATGTTAGATAGGAGTTTATCCTGCCGGGCCTAAGTGTAAAGGAGTGTCCTTGTCCTTTTGGACTTTCATAGGGCATTTCCGATACAAAGGCCTACATTTTTATAATAAAACACACACTAGAGTCCTTTTTGCAACCGATGACGGATTCTTATGATTCTCGAGGGTGCAAAGTTATGCTACTAATATTGTTCACATTGTGGAGATAGTTACAAGAAAGAAGGATCACACTGGGGCAAGGACGAGCAATCAACCATGTTGTAATGCAAGACGGTGGACAATTACACTGGGGCAGCCGCAGAACACGCAAGACAAGTAGGGGAGAAGAGTAAATGCCATGGAAAGAAGAAAACAGAGAGTCCTATTCATCAAAAGAAGATACATCATTACAACCATTGCATAAAGAAGCCTAATACAAGAGAAGCTTAAACAACAACCGATAGCGATTAAAGGGAGACAAAATAGAAGATATAAGAGCGCCCTAAAGCCAACACTGGGGCAAGGCACATCAAGATGGCCGTTTACTCTGGGGCAGCCACGACTTCATCAACAACCGCAGCTCCACCACCGGCCAAGTTGTTAAGAGTGACGGAGATAGCTTGAATCATTCCTTCCAAGGTGTCCAAGCGGGCATTCAATTCATCGAAGCGTTGATCAATCAAACCCCGAATTGAGACAGGGGCAGGGTCATCAAGAGCCATCATGGTAGAGTTATCATCCGGCGGAGAATCAACACCCATAGGACCATACTGATTGGGGGCCGCATTAGGAAGCAAGATATAATCATTCACCGGCTGATTAGGATCGGGAACCAACATGTCCATTGAAGATTCAACCCACCCGATAAGTGGCAATGAAAGGAGAAGGTTGAAGGGATGTACCACGTCAGCATCAGAAATACGATTGCCCCATAACATGTTAGGCACGCGAATGCGAGCCCTAAGCATGAGAGCTTCAATAAGATGGCCATAGGGGAGCGGTTCTCGATCAGAGATCGCTACTTGATGCATGTGGAAGAGGATCATGTGGGCCAAATTGATGGGCCATTGCTTTTGAATCAGATTACGGAGGTAGAAGAGGCTTCCAGGTTTGGCGAGATGGGTCATTGTCCCTTGTGGAAAGATGATGTCGTTAATCACCAAGAAGAGAAACCTAGAAGTCACGACGAAAGATGTAAAGAAAAAGAGTTGATGAGAAACCCGATCAAAAGAGAAGGCGATTAAAGAATAAGGAGAAAGAATGAAGAAAGAAAGTACCTATGAAGAGCGGGCAGATGAAAGGTAGACACCCTCTCTACATCAGGAGCCGCCGCCTGAAACCATTGGCGACATTCCTGATAACTTCCAAATCCTTGAGGCCATCTTTGATAGGCATAGATGGTGGAGCCGTTGGCAGTATTGGTAGCTCGCAAGTAGTTGGCCAGATCTCCGGTTGTGATATGAAAGAAGCGACCAAACAGATAGGAAGAGGCCGAAGGAGTTCCATAATGGTTGAAAGAGATCCTAAGATTGGCATAGAAGAGACGGGTAATTCTAGGGTGATATGCATGATCGCAGTCGGCTAAGCCGGCCAAACTCCATGAATCCAACCAATCCCTAATAAGATTCACGTGTTCCACTGGAATCCTCCTCATAGGACGAAAGAAGTAGCAATCAGCCACTGGCCGCTCTTCGTTACCCATGTCATTGTAGTAAGAAAGGAAGGCAGTCTCATCGCGAAAAAGATAGCGGTTATCGGGGGTAAGAGACCAATCGGGAAAGGTAGAATCCAAGCGAAGAGCGGAGGAACCAGAAGCCTCTTTGGCACGTTTGGATGAAGGAGTAGAAGACATGGTGATGAGAGATTGGATAAGCGGGAAAGAAGATGAAAGAATACAGTGAACTTGGATAAAAAAGAGAAGAAAGCCAAGGCATGCTTATATAGGCATGGTAAGAGGAAAAGGTTGCAATGGGAAGTGATGGCGAACGTGTGAACATGTGAAGAAAGTTAAGGCCGTAGTGGTCGAAAGTGGAAAGAAACTGCTCAAGTTAATGCTTGAAAGAAACGGTATGAAGTCAAGAAGGCGTAGAAGAAGCGGAAGCGGTCAAGGCTGATGTCAGAAGAAAACAACGAAAAAAAAAGAAGAGAGGAGTCAAGGCCCATGTAGGTTCAGGCCCAAGGAAAGACAGGAGCGGGCCAAATACCCTAACCTAAATTGTGGAGTGGATCTATGTGTGTTCGAGATTCTAAAAGAAGAAAGAAGAAAGAAAAACGAGTATGGGCCAAATGCCCATATCTCTTGAAGAAGCGGTGGTAAGAGTAAGATTATTCGAACCTCGCAAGATGAGTAAGAAGAAGGCCTTGAGCGCGAAAGTCCAATCAGCGCAAGAATGACGAAATACCCGTTGTATTGCAAAAAGAGAAAGAGAAAGGAAACCTTGAGCGCGAGAGCTCAATCAGGTGGGAAAGAGAAGGAAAGGAATCACTTGTTGCATCGCAATCAAGTACGCAAAGAAGCCCCGAGCGTAAGAGCTCAGTCAAGCGTAAGGTCAATTGAACATTGCAAGACAAGGAAGCACAATTCTACAACAAAGCTCACCAACCCCAAGACATCCAAGCGTCACAAAGCCAAGTTCGCCAAGTTCAACACATCCATATCAGACAAAACAGACATCAAGTATCATCATCCAAACGCATCTCCAACAAGTGCAATCACAAGACACAACCATGCCAAACAACAAGTATCAACACCAACATGACAAACCACAAGTATCAACATCCATGGCATCAAGATCACAAAGGAGGATAGAGAGCAAACCTGCTAAATGGCCCCATGAGCAGCAATGCTCCTCGCCCTAGCACGGGCCAATAGCTGAATAAGGCGCTCATAATGCTCACGGGCAACATCTCTACGCCTACGGATCTCAGCAAAGAACCGACCCACACTGCTGGCCTCCTCCTGACAACGAAGACGAGCAGTATCCAGAAACTCGCCCCAAGTGTCTAAGAGAAGGGAATAAGTCGTCTCCAAGGGGCCCGCATAGCTCAACTCCTCTCTGGCACGACTAGCCTCTACGTTCTGTGCAAAAGATGCACCACCTAGGGGAGCAGCCTCTGTGTAGGCAATAAGGAGAGAGGAGAGATACTCACCAATGGCACGATAGCGAGTGGCCAGGTCACCGCAGACAAGAGCAGTGGACTCCATAATCTGAGTAGAAGCTCGAATGCGAGAAACGAGAGAGGTGAACTCAGGAACAAGGAAGTCCCATCGAAGGGTGGCTAAGGCAGCATGGCACGTCCCCACGAGACCCGCCACCTGACCTGGTACGCCACGGTTGGATGGAGTGTCAAGAGAGAGATGGAGGAAGAGCTCGTCAGTAACGACGTCAAGGGGCGCGGCAGTGTGCATACTAGCCTCCTGCAGAGCCGTGACAGCACCCCTCAAAGTCTCCACAGTGACATCTACAAAATGTAAGAAAGCAGCTATAAGCAACAAGGAGGAGATAAGCACCAGCGATCAAGTAAAAAGAGAAGAAAATGAAAACATCAAGCCCAGTAAAGAAGATTACCTGCGTAGATAGGAGGGGGCGGTGGTATCATGAAGTTAAGCCAGAATCCAGGGATGTCATCGTGATGAGCGTTGTCCTGGGCATTGAAAGCGGGATCCATGTCATGATCGCCCATGTCTCACCCTACAAATGCAAGAACAAGAAAAGTATGCACAACAAACCAAAAGAGCTTAAGGGAAGATAGCATAAAGAGATAAACATCAACACAAACCAGATCATCATAAACCAGATCATCACAAACAGTGCATTCATTATAACCAACACCATCCAAAATGTTCTTAAACCGAGAAACACAAAGCCTCCTAATCCCACCGACAACTAAAGATTCAAGACTTCAAACAAGCCACAAACAAGAAAGATACAAGGTCTCAAACAGTTGTTAAATAAAAATACAAGGCCATAATAGAAGACCCATAAAACAACCTAATGCAAGAAACTAATAAGGGCGAGGGCGGACGGAAGCATCCCTATGAGGCCTTACTATGCGCCTAGAAGAGCTAAAGAAGCGATGTAACTCAGTGAGTGTCGTGTTCACATAAACAACCAGTTTGCGAGCTTCCTTGGCATGTTTTTCGCAATCAACCCAAAGACGTTTCATGCGGCCCACCGCGTGACTATGATCAGACCATGCAGATTTCATGAAAGTAGTGCATGCTGCCAATGTAGAAGGAAGACCTTCCAACTCTCCCTCGAGGCGGGCAATTTCTGACTCCACCAGATTAACCTTAGAAAAATCATGGCTAGCTCTAAGGAACTCATACTGGCGGCGACTGGTAGTAATCATTAAGGGAAGTTCCTTTTGAAGCTCAAGGATGGAGAAAACCTTAGACTCGGCATGGCCCCTTTTAAGAGTAGCAGAAGAAAGAACACGAAGCCTCTTGGAGTATTCCCATTGAATGAACTCCTTAGTGATGAAATGAAGATGAAAGCGCAAAGGCACTAAACCCAAATTGGCAAGGTGCTCAAGGGTGTCATTACGATCAGTCCCTTGCAAGTATTGGAAACAACCATAATCAAAGAACTGACGGCCTAGGCATGTTTCACCACACGTTTCAGCAAGCTTCCACAGAAGTCGCGCCACTTCATCAACAAGGAAAACTACAAGTGTACAAGGAAGGAGAACATGAAGCAAGGACCACCAAGGGAAAAAGACACTATAAAAGAGGAAGTTTCGTGAAGAATAGATGTACCTCCAGGAGGATTCAAGGACATAGGAGGAACGGGATCTGGTTCGTCACTAATCTCAATGATTTCTGGCTCTTCTGGGAGCTTGATATCAGGAGGAAGCCATGTTAGGGACTTTGGCCCCACGAAAGCATTGGAAATACTTGGAGGTGGGTTAGCCCGAATAGAAGAAGTTGAAGGCAAACTAGAAGAGCTAGCAAAAGTGGTAGGAACGAGGTTGTCGCTTTGACTTTTTGAAGGAGTTTTCTCCACCTCACCAGAAATATCTGAATAATGATCAGAAGGCGAGTTTAAACTCAGAAGTCAAAAGGCTTACAGAGAATAAAGAGGGACGTATAAGAATACCTTCTCCCAAAGGTTCCTCGAAGCAAGAATTGGCAAAAGCCTCTCCCTCCTTCATAAAGGAGCCTAGCTCTTCATCAACAAAAGGCGGAGTCGAGTGAGGCGGTGACTGATTAGCCGTCACCTCTACACCCGCCTCATCAGCCTCTGCATCCACATTGGCCTCACTAACAGGAGGAGGAGATTCACGTGCTCTTGCCTGAGTAGGAGTTTCTGTCGTGGGCTTATCAACTATTCATAGAACAAGGAAAGGAAATTAGCCACAAAACATTTGACCCTAAAAGAAGAACAAAGTGGAAGGAAAAGATGTTAATGTTAGACCTGAAGAGGTGGTAAAGGGAGGTTTAGAGAGAGCATCCATTGTCTCTGCCTTTGAGAGATAGTGAATGACCCCGTCCAATCCACGAAAGTCATCAGGAAGACTAGGCCCACGAGGAGGATGTTTGTGAGAACAACGGGCGTGAGCATTGGAAGGATACACACGCCTTATGATCTCTTCTTGGAGGCGCTCATGAAAAGATTCCACTAAATGGGTGAACCACCTGAAGAAGCGGGCAGTAATAGTTCCCACGCGCTTGGAAGAAGGAACCCAACACTTCACATCAGTGCCCAATTGTGAGTAAGAATGCCAAAGGTGAGCATGAGTAAGCAAATTCATAGGTAATGAGCCATGTGCAGGTGGAATGAGCATAGCAGGGATATACTGGTCATAGCCGAATTGATGAGCAACCAAGGAAGGGCAATAAATCTCAGCTGACAAGTTATTCCCCGAACGGTAAGGAAGGAGCACTTCACGCATGCTCACAAGGAGTTCCGCATCTCGAAGAGAATTAGCAAGGAGGGGAAAAGGTCCACCAGGGAGAGGTGCTTTGTCTTCAATCTCACGCTCAGAAGAAGCCACTGAAAGACCCAAGCGAAAAGAACGAGAACGAGCGGCCACGGCTTCACGACTCTGGACAAAGAACAGATGCGTCTTCCAAGGATCCGGGCACCTAGCGGGGTTTACGTGAGCAATGGCGGCCAGCTTTGGGAGAAACTTCATCAACGGCTCAGACATCACAGGAGAATCATAGACTCGAGGCCAATTCAAGCGGACCCACCCAAATAAGAGATGGTAAGGGATCACCGTGGGAGTACAAGAAGGATCAGGAGAAGAGGCCAAGAGGCGAAGAGACTTGTAGAGGTTAACCAATGCAGGAACAGCCAAGATCAACCGTTTACCACGAGCCATGGCATTAGCTGCAATGATGGTTTCTGGTCGGAAAACACCAACTGACTGCCCAGGCACAATAAAATAACAGAGCCACCAAGCGAGATAAGCAGTGAGAACAGTCTCGTTATCCAAGGAAGAGGCCCTAGAAGTCAAGCTAGATAGACTTGCTTTGGACACATCACCCCTAAGAAGCCTTTCATTCAGGATAGAAGGCGAAGGCCAATCAGCGGACTTTTCAGTAAGATCGGTGAAATATTCCACCCAAGCACGCAAAGGAACTTTGGCACCTTTATTCCTCTTATATCGGCTTTCAGAGATCTCATTGTATATTTCATAAACCCGCCTCACTCCAAATGAATACATCCAAGTACCATCAGGGTTCATTCCAAAGAGATCTGAATCAGGAGGCGAATACTCTTCATAAGGAGAACCCAAAACAGGCAAACCAGCAACATCTTCTAAGTCATCAAGGGTCACGGTCATGAAACGATCCTCAATTAACAAGGAATTGGTGGGGTAGTTCCAATTACTCACGAAGGCCTTGAAAACAGGCACATTTGGGTGGTAATCGAAAGGTGCAAGAGCTACAGCCTCGAAAATACCGGCCTTTTTCAACAAAGTCCTATAGTTTCTCAAGCAAAAGAGGGTCCACTCAGTTTGACCCGGGTTGTGGAGGAGACCTCCTCTCACGTTGAAAGTGACTGAATGCCAAGGTTTAGTGGTACCCGCTACCATAGCAACACCTGGGAGGTGCACGGCCGGGTAAGTCATGGCATTAGTAGCGGGGTGAAGGATTCTAGCAGGACCATCATGATGGCTAGGCTCCTCAATTGCACGAAGAGCCATAGTTGTACCACCATGGGGACCCGATTGCATGATACGACGGCGACGAGGGAAATTATCATAGAGAATGGTGGTGACTTGTTGTGTCAAAGGGTTCTTAGGAGGAAACAAAGAGAATGGATCTTTAGGAGAAAGAAAAGGGGTTGCTTCATGACGAGGTATTCGGCCAGATGAGAAGTCGCGACCTTCTAGCATTTCAGCACGAATGTCAGGGTGATGTTCAGGAAAGCGATTTTTGGGGTCATAAGAATGAATGAAGGCTTTGATTTCATCCTCCGAAGGACGATTGGTTGGGAGACCAGCGGGTCGCTTCCAATAAGCCATCAAAGAACACTTCCAAACAGAACAAAACCAATAAAAATAGTTTTCTAAGCAACCTTGAACTACCTACCCACCTAATGGTTTGGAACCGGTGCCTATCCAAGTTCTCAAAAGCAACTCATGTTTCCAAAACAGTTCAATTAACCAAGCAACTCAAACCCATAACATAGATCATGCCCCCGAAATAACCTAAGCAGTTCCTGTATCCAAAACGATTCCTATGCCCATCTCCAAAATAATTCAAGTTCCCAAGAAAACCCATCATGCGATAACAATTGATGCCACCAAAACAAGTCATGCCCCGACAAACAACAATTCACAACCCATATTCGTGCCCAACAAGTGATGTACCATGCACATTTCATCAAATCAAACTCAAATAGCCTCATTACAAACACAAGTCACCTCATACCCAACAAATGGAGACTAAGGCATAATCCCATGAGTCGCAATCATTCGCAATCCATATATCCAAAGAAGAGGAGAAGTGTGTACCTTTGAAAGGCAAGAAGATGTGAGTCCAAAGTAGTCGTTGAAGCCGCAAGAAATAACCTACAAAAAATGAGATAAAGAAGACTTAATAAACGAAGCACGTATTGTATGTCAAAAGAAAAACGGGCCGAAAGAAAATACAGGAAAAGGCCCAAGAGTTTTGTCGGCCCATCAGTGAAGAAGGGGTGACGGCCCACGCGTAACAAAGAAAATGAAGGCCCATAAAGTTGATAACCCAACAGTGAAAAATGGTGGGCCGAGAGTAAAAATTTTTACAACCCAGCAATTAAGAGAGTAGCAGGCCGAAAGAAAAGGCCCGATTTTATTTAGCAAAATGGAGAGTGGGCCGGAGGCCATTTATTTTGGTTGGAAAGAATGAAAGCCCGAGTAAAAAGAGGAAAAAGGGGTGTTTTTGGGATGACGCAGTGCGGCAGGAAAATGATGTAATGCGGGGTTGGAAGAAAATGGGTGTAACAAAAATGGAAAGGCATCACATCCCTTTATCTCACCTGACAGGATGATACAAAAAGCCCCATTCTTTTCCATGGTAAATAAAAGAGTTTCAACAGAAAGTGGCTAAAGTTTGTAAAGTCAAAAGAGAAGCATTGATGAGTGAATTAAAATGTTCAAAGGAAAAATTATGCATGGCAGTGCAGGCGAAAACCTCTACAGAATTCACTTAAAAGTTTAAATTCCAGAATGAAATGGAGGGTGCTCAAAACAGTGATAGTAAAAAAAAACATAAGTAAAAAAAAACTGTGAGCAAATGAAGCATGCTGAATGAGAAATAGACCTAAAGAAGAGGGACAATTTGCCTGATAAGAAGAAAAGAAGGAAGTAGAAAGGGAGTGAGAGATGGTACCCGACAGAAGAAAGGATGAAACTTTCCTCCTTTATCCCTGTTGCAACCTTCACTGTTTGATTAAGTATCTGACCAATAAACCAAGTACAGAAGAGAGTGAGATCAAAGGATATGTGCAAACAAGGGTGCTGATGAAAGGAAGTGAGGAGAAGCCAGGGGAATGGAAAGAAATAGAAAAGTACCTGAGTTGGTAAGGTGTAAGATGCTGTGTTGCATTAACTGAGTGTCAAAAAGAAACCAACTTTGACTCCATCAACAGATCTGCGAACAACCAAATAACAAAAGGGATTAAAACAATGCATAAGCAGCATGAATAAGTAAGAAATGGGATGGATAATTGATTCATGGCCTGAAAGCTCAAACCCTGAACCAGATCTAGGTTGAAGAAGACTTCAATCTAAACCATGCTATACAAAGCCTAGCCAGATGAAACATCAAGCCAAACTGATTGAAAGTCTAAGCTAAGGAAACCAAAGCTTAGACTTGGGAAATGAAGAGATGTGAAGGTAAGGAAAAAAAAGAAGAGAAGGTTGAGAAAGCACTTAACTCAGTTGAGGCGAGGGAGATGAAGCTAGATGGAGTGAGAAGAAAATGAGCCGTCTCAAGGGCTAAATAGAATCCCTCTTGTGCATACGTGTGTAGTGTCATGTGCAGTGAATACCAGGGCCCACAGTTCAGTCAAAGAAACGGGTAGAAAGGATGTGGTAAAGAATAGGGATCAAGCCATTTGAAAGCTGTGAGAAGTAGTAGAAAAGTATACTAATGCTGACATGTCTCATTTGACCACACGGAGCATTTTTATTGGATGACAGAGCGTCACAGAGAGCCGTTGAAGAGCCGAGTAAAACAACACACCACAAGAAAGCTGGCATTGAAACACGCTCTGCTATAGTACCAGGGGTAACCAATGAGGGAAAGGCGCGTGCGATTCCAGAAAGGGGAAGTAAGACAAACAAACCCTGATACACCGTATGGACCGTATAGGGAGTATGGCAAAAACAACATATGGAATGAGGAAACCCAGTGCAGCCAAACGAGAGATGGAGAATCAGAAACCTCCCCAGGCGGGACCAGTCAAAGAGGGATGAGATAGGCGCCAAAAAGTACAAAACTGTGGGATCTAAAGCAAAGAGCTGAAGTGTAGCCTTGCGTGTGTGACATGAAGGAAAATGATGAAGGAAAGAAAGAATATAAGGAAAAAATAGAAAAATGGAATTGCCACCAGAACAAGTTGTTCCTCACCAGAATCGTCACAAATTATTCTGGTGGGGGGCATTTGTTTAACCCTATTTTATGATGCCAAAAGCCCAAAACCATTGAATAATCCCATGAAATATAAAAGAAAAGAAAATGGAGAAAATCATGGAAAATGTCAAACAAATCCCAAAAATTATGGAAAAATACCCAAAGGCCCAGAAAAATACAGAGAAAATTATGAATCCCTGAAACTGCTCAAAAGATTCATGGAGTACCCCATTTCATGCAAAAGACCCCTAAACCTTGTGAAGAATAAATAAAATGGTAGAAGGGGTATTTTTGAAAAATCCTTGGGATTATCAAATTCTATATATTTTTATGGATTTATCCTCAAAATCCCATGAGAAAACTCGATTAGAAAGGCTGCCAAAGAATTTATTTCGGGTTCAGCCAAGTGCAAAGCTACACAAATTGAATAAATGGAGAAAACTAGTGCTAATGAAATGGAGGGGATGGTCAGCGATTCAAATTTCCCTCTATACAGAAGAAGGTTTTCGGTGCGTCTGTTTCACTCTACACCAATGTTAATCAAGGGAGAAGGAATACGCGGTCCACAGAGAACCGGGTGCAGGCGAAGGAAAAAGGAGAAGTGTCGCTGGGTGAATGAAAGACAATCCCTTCGTGAGTAAAGAATGGATGCACATGGAGTTCGTAGCACATATGAAGCCATGATCTCCTAGGCCCATGGAACATGCTTTGGTGTATGATGCGCTGTGAGTAGCCAAAACCCAGAAAGAAGAGAGTGGGTGAGGCGTAACAGAAATTCGTTGAAGAACGAACTGCCGGGCTGGGAGCGGAGATGCACTGCACCTAGACGGAATTGAAGCCAAGAAGATTGCCTATAAAAGGAGTAGCGAAGGGAGAGAAAGGGGATCCACTCTTAGACACTAGAGGCAAAAAGATTTTCTTTCTCCCACAGAAATACACATACACAGAAGCTTAGATAGCTAGGCATTTCCACGAACACGTGATAGGCTAGCATAGAAAATAGGTAGAAAAGGCGATTTCTTGTGTAATTGAAGAATCAAGAAGGTAAAGAGAAGAAAGACAAGTAAGGTAAGGCTGTAACGAGGTCGAATTTGAGGTGTGAATGCTTAATTTTGATGGAATTGGCCATCTTGTGCGTTCTTTGACGATTTCGATCTGTTCTTTTAGTAATTGATCCTGTTTCTTCGATTTTCCTTACTATAGATTGGATTAGATTGATCTTCTCTGTTAAGTGGTTTTGATCCCGAAGATCTGAAAGTTTATTCCATGGATTCCATGGCTTACACGATTAGGAATCGAGAAAGAAACGATAACTGTTTATTCGCAAGCTTGATTAATTTATAGTTTTGCTTAAAGTTTATTCACGAATCTGAAAGCTTGGATTAAGGATTCCTTAGTCCAAGTGATCGGAAATGAAATTTAAAGTTCAAGTGATGTAGAATCTACTCTTCTTTATACGATTGGATTAGTATTGATTTTGTTTGATGATGTGGGAATCTAGGTTGCATATTCTGTAATTTAGACGATTGTTAATTGAGCTATGTTCTTTACATTTCTTTTATCTAAATCCCTTCCTAGTATTTCCCTGAAATCTGTTCCCCTTTAGCTTCTCTTATCATTGTCTAAACTGAGATCTTCTCAGAATTAGATTTGAGAGAAGTAACTTAGCTTGAGGTTTTGCTCGAGACTAGGTGCATGTTGTGACTCAAATCAAGGTCTCCTTGGTTTAGGTCAAGATTCTTTAATCTGAACTCGTATGAGTATAGCTTAAAGAATCTCCTAAATGTACATCACATTTAGGCAACATGCTGCCCAAATTTAGCTGGTTTATAGGATAATTGTGATCATAGTAAGTGCAGGGACCTAATAGAGTAAGTTGTCTCTCTTGTACACTGGCCAAGATCAGTTTAATGGTCGTTTTTATTGAGAATTGTCAAAAAGTGGAGGACATTCTTGTAAAATATTGAGGTTAAGTGCTATGATGCTGAAACAGCACAGAATGATTTCCTCTCTGCATTTTCGGTTAATTTCTGGACTATAGTGCAAGGGTAGGCAATATTTGAATAATTTCATGTTTTGATGATTCTCATAAGCCTAGATTTGTCAAGACTGTGCACTTAAATTTTAGATGGTAATCAGGGAATGGTAAATGCAATTGTTTAAACCTTTCGGACCAGAATGCATAGAAATCAATAAGCAAGCAAGTAATAGGAGTGAAGTTTGTTGATGATTCCAGTTTAATTGTCCTTTAGTTTTAGTTTGTGGTTGTACTTCTTCTTCTTCCAATGAACAGCAGTGGGTTAAACTTTTACCTCTGAAATAGATATTGCATGATTGGTATGTGAGTATATGATCAGCAGGGGTCATGAAGTGAAGTGAGATATATTTTATTGACCTACTGCCCTTCATACAGTAAAATACAAAAGTGATGATAACTGTAAACCAAAGCCCTTTCGTTTAACCTGACGATTAATTTTAGTAGATATGCTCATCTGCACTTGTACAGTAAATGTCCTTTTGAAGAGATGTGTAAATGATGAATATGTAGCCTAATATTGTCCCCTGTAGTTCTTAGATTTCAATTGATATGTGCAGGCAGCCCTTTGTCATTCGTTAAAACTCAAAAGGTATAAATTGTAAAAACAGCATGTTTGGTGTTCATGATATTCCTTGATATAAATGTAAAAGCTGTATGCTTAATAAATAGAGTCTAGGTTAACTGGGAGATTAGTCTTAGGAATAATTCTAATACGTTGTTCATTTTGTTCCTTAGTCATGGGTAATCAATGTCTGGTATGAATTAGTACTGTTCAGTCCTCTTCGCTGTATCATCATGTGGTTCACCCATCAACTTTGATAGACGCAACACAAATCAAATACACTTTCATCTTCCCCTCCCCATCATGGTTCTAACAAAATCAGTCCCGTCGGCCGAGACAGCGACGATCGCCGGAAACATTAAAAATGCAATTTGTGAGGGCCAAATTGAATAAAAGTCTGTTGCTAATTTCTGGAGGAGACAAGCGGTGAATGGAGGTCACCGGTGCTTTCCTCTCAACCCCACGGTGTCATGGGTACTCACTTTGGTCAATTGCGACGGTCGGAGATGATATCGGGTCTAGATCCGCTATCACATGAATCCGTCTTCGTTTTCCTTTCGAAGCTTAGCGCGCGAGGGCCCTCATGATCCTCTGCGGCAAGTTTAGTTGCGGTATCCATATGTCCAACTCCTGCCGATTGATGGAACGCTGGATGATTCAAAAACAGAAAACTTAGGCCCAAGATGAAGCCCAAAAGAGAGGATTAAACCCAGATTAGGATTAACGTTAAACCTCCTCATTAGTCTAGTCAGCAGCCATGTCAGCCCACGTGATGACGTGGCCCAATAGGAAAAAGACAATTGAATAGAAACTTTAGAAAAATATTAAAAATAATAAGGAAGCCCCTTAAAAATATAAATGACATATCTATAAAATTCTAAAAATCTAAATAAACCAGTTTCACTGATACTTTGATATGAAAAGATATCAAAGTAGCGGCCTTTTGTATTTTTGAAGTGTTTTCGCTTTAAAAATGAATTTTAGAAAATGAAATAAACCCTTTTATGAAATGCTAGGTATTTTCAAAACTAAGATTCCAAATATACTACTTTCAAAAGCTAAATATAATATACTCAAATATAAAAAAGTATCTTCAAAAGTCTAAAAGCTTTCAAGTATCTAGTATACTTGATTATGGATATTTTCAAAAGGCCAAACGATTTCGAAAATAATATCTTCCAAGATTAAGTATTTTAAAATAGAAAAGTGCTTTCAAAGATCAAAGGTGCAAAGGCTAAAGTGAATTAAAAATCACAAAAATCCCAAGTGAAATATCAAGAAGTTAAAAATCCAAACACGAAACCCAAGGTCAAAGCCGAAACCTCTTCGTTTGAGGAAAAGTCCCTCACTAGGGTTGAGATCAACCTTAGATGACTTAGGAATTGAATTCTTACGGGCCCCCTCGTCCAAAGAATTCCATTTGTTCTCATAAGAAGATCGACTAAGATGATCCCGAGAACCGACTCTTATTAAGAAGACCGATGAAGATGGTCCCTAGGGTCGTTAAAGAACCAACTCTTATTAAGAAGACCGATGAAGATGGTCCCTAGGGTTGTAAAAGAACCAACTTTCGTCGAGTAGCCATCAAAGAGGACCCGAAGGTTGTAAAACTTCTCTTTTGTTCTCGCAAGAAGACCGGTCAAGATGGTCCCGAGAACCGACTCTTATTAAGAAGACCGATGAAGATGGTCCCTAGGGTCGTTAAAGAACCAACTCTTATTAAGAAGGCCGATGAAGATGGTCCCTAGGGTTGTAAAAGAACCAACTTTTGTCGTTGCCGCTCAAGAGGCCCCGAAGGTTGTAAAACTCTTTTTCACTCTCACAAGAAGGCCAGTCATAGCCCCGAGAGTTCACCACATATAACCTCAAAGTGAAGACTTCCCTTTAACCAATCAAAAACCTCTTCTAAACCCAAAATCCATTCCCTTCTTTTAAGTCAAGTTAAAAGTCTTTTGTCGATCCTTAATTGGGTCCCGTCTATTAGATTTGGTACCATCAATTAAGTCCTCCTTAAGTCAAATAATAGCACTCCATAAGTCTCTTTTCTTAGCCCATTACGTCAATACCCTTTATATCCCTTAATCAGAGGTTCTTGTAGGCAACTACGGGGTAATTAACAGTAGGGGCTTGCGCCTACTGGAAAGAAAGGACCCGCTAAATCAAGAAACTTCTTTAAGTAGCGACTCTTTATAGGGTTCTCTTGTTTCGAGAGATACCCGCTATAGAGATCGAAACCTTAAGGGAGGTGAATCTAAGGCTATGTTCCCATTGTTCTTCGAGAAATCCCTTCGAGGAGAATAATGACGAAAAAGCCGCGACACATATCATGTTTATATCTATTTATTTTATGTTATTGACAAACTGGAGAGTGACTATAACAAATTATTATTGGGTTTTGTTGCAGGCAGATGCTCGAATACTGAAGGCAGTTTCGATTGAGCATACCAACAATGTTGATGAAGCGGTTGATGTTATTCTTCAAGAAGTTATCCCCTCTATTCCTGAGCCTCCATACAGTATAGAGAATATTGAAAACAAGTCCAATTTGTACCAAGCCTCACTTGAAGGTAATTTTATCCTCTTATTACATTTTGCTATTTTTGTTCTTTGCTTGTAGAGGTGAATTTCAATTCTATAATTTTGATTATTATAGTTCGATCCAGATGTACACTATAAGTTCCCCATAAGTTCCTTGGACTTGTTAATAGTGACTTGTTAGTTTTTTATTCTGGTGTGGTGATAGCTGGTTTGATGTGATAGCCTAGGTTACATGTGGTAATTTTATTGTTTAGAGAAATCTCTTCACCATGAGTTTGGAAGTGTTATTTATGGAATTTTTATGGAATAGGGTACTATTTAAAAATTGGATGACATGTAGACAATATTCTATATTTCCATGCCAAATGTTATAGCTCTTTGCAAATTTGCATTTCATAGAGGATAGAAAAACAAGGAATATCTACAGTTAAGTTCAACCCATTGAAAGCTTAGATATTTAAGTTATCTGTTCCAATTTGCTGATATTTCTAGAATTAAGGTTGTTTGGTAGGATTAAGTTGCTTTCGGCATTTAATTGAGTTCAATTGGCCTAACAAGGTGAGCTATTCCTTACTAAAACGTGGATTGGGCTCCTTCTGGTGAAGAACCATGCTAGCATCAATTGAAGTGTGATCGTCCCCAAATAAGTCATCTTCCTCAAAGGACTGAGTAACGTGTAGGTTGTTTTTTTCATTTTCTTCCCTATTTCCATTATTTCTACAATTGGGACATTTTAAGTTCCGCGAATTATTGAAGCGCCAAAATAAAGTTAATTTTTTTTTTTGAGTTGCAAATGTCGTGCTCGACAAAATGCCTGAAAGAACAGGAGTTAAATTTTGCATTATAATTTTTAATGTGATTGTCGATTACAGGAAAAGGGTCATCTCTTCAGTCTACTAGATCAATACATCTTGGTAATTACCTTGGTGCCATTAAGAATTGGTTCGCTCTTCAGGTTAGTTTTTCATTTTTCTCCCACAATTAAAAACCATTGCATATTTTAAATTTGTAAGATGGACAATGCCAAGTCTACATGACCTATTTTTTCTAAGTATTTTTTTGGTTCACATTGGTTTTAGGATTTGTATGAGTCATTTTTCTTTATTGTAGATCTACATGGTCTCCTTCTAATCTTTCATATATTACAATTTTCTATGAGATTTAGTTGTTTCTCAGGAAGCTTACGTGCTTTTTTTCTAGGGCAGCAATTGAGTTTGAAAAGAAGACACATGTAGAGGATGAGGAGCAATGCAAGCAGGTGGAAGGAACACCAACTTACCTATGCTGAGTTAAAGGTTATTTTATCACAAGTGCTCTTGGTTTCAAAGGTGAATTTTGAAAATTACCCATACAAAATCTCTTTTCTTGTTCTAAATCTAGCTTCTTCATTGGTTCTAAATCTCTTATCAAACTTGATTGATTTGCACAAGCTGGACAATAATAAAAGAAAAGAAAAGTTATCTGTATGAGGTCTGAATCTGACTTGTCAGAGATTTACATTTTTCATGTTTAAAGGGTAGTTTCCTTCAGTATTTTCACATGATAGCAAATGTTACATGGAATGTATGGTATATAATTTTAAAATCTCAAATGTTTAGTTCTTTTTGGTTGGATTTAAAGTGAAAGTTTTTTTTTAGAATGTGAGTGTGCCATTCTTATTTGACTTTGCAATTTCTGATGAATGTCTATTTCTCCATGTCGATTCCTTCTCTTCACTCAATTGAGCATATTTGCATCAATAATTAATGCATAGACACATTGAAACTTGATGAAGTAAATGAGATATGATCCTAAAACTGTACCTTAATTGTTCCAGAAAGCATTATAATTGAATTAGCTAAAAATTGTATTGTTAGTACATGACTTAACCAAACCTATTGATCATAGATATGAATTTCCAGATTTGATAAAGTTGCAGGTCCTTCTATGTAAATGTGATTATTTTCTTTCCTTGCAATGACAAGCATATCTTCAAGTTTAAAATTCTATAATTGATCGACAGATTGTGTTGGAACATATGTGAAATTCCCTTCTGAAAGCTTGCTGGATGACCAGTGGAGGCCATGGCAGGATGGCAAACTGTACAGGCATTTTGAGAGATGGTAGTCTGAAGAGAAGAAATAGGTTCAACTAGACAAGCTTGTGATTCTTGATTATAGCTGCAGTCTGACACTGAAAATAAATAGGTAGAGTGTTGATTTTTTATTTGGATTTTATCAATCCCATATATTTAACTTAATTTTGTTTCAGAATCTAATCCAATTTGTTCTCATCCTGATTATAGCTTCCATATCAAAATTAGAGGAATGAGTACTACATACTGATGTTGGGGAACTGCCTTGAAGCAAAGAACAAAATAGTTCTTTATCAGCTTTAAGCATACATCTTTTCTTTTGTTTAGCTAAAAACATGTGCGGTAGCAGACATTGTAAAAGTATTAATGGATGTGTTTAAATACTTGAGCAATTAATTTTAATTCTTATTTTATAATCGCTTCATGTTAAAATATTCCATTTTATTTTTTTGTTGATATTTGATGTATAATTTTTTTTCATGTTACATTTTAATTTTTGTTTATTTATAAAAATTTGTCCATGCATTGGGTACGATTATTGTTCATTACAAAAGTTGAGCAAGAGCGATTAAAATTTTTTTTCCATCTTTTCTTATTATTCATATACTTTTATGTGAAATTTTTTATTGAGAAATATATTTATTTTTATCAAATTAATATTTTTAAGTTGTTCACATGTCTACATTCATTGATTTTATTTGTTTAAACCGGTGAATACCGATGCTATCTTCAACACAGATCAAGATAACATTAACTTGAAATATTGAAAATGCACAATATATCTGTCAAATAATATTTTCACGTGGTAAAGTTCGCCCACACATTGAGTGGGCATTGCTGCTAGTAAGCCCAATAGTCCATACCCATGCGGCCATGCGTTTAGAAACAATTATTTCTCCAACAATGTCAATTTATCTTTATTTTTTTATCTTCATAATTAATTTATTTATAATTTAATTCGCGAATCCTCTTCAATATTTAACATATTTATTTATGGAATCCTATAATAAAACTTTTGCAATTTTATAATGACGTGACAATTTCAAAATTTACAATTATTTACAATTTAATTCGCGAGTCCTCTTAAATATTTTAATATATTTAATTATGGAATCCTATAATAAAACTTTTGCAATTCTATAATAATGTGACAATTTAAAAAATTTACAATTATTTACTAACGTGATTGCTAACGTGATAATTTCAGGGTAATTGGCTAATTGCTAACGTAATTTACAATTATTTACTAGCGTCATAGCTAACGTGATTGCTAACGTGACAATTTCAACAATTATTTACAATTGAATTCATTATGTGATAGATTTTGCGATTAATTTACAATCGATATTCACATACTCTCAACTACGATTCGGAAAAACAGCAAAAATTTTTGTGATACATCCATGTAATTACGAAAGACAAATTTTCTCCAAATCTATCAAAATTTTCAGCAAAATTACACAGTACAATATATCGAAGCAACATATAACAGAAGTTGTAATGAAAGAAAATTGCAACTAGACTACAATCTGTAACATTTCATTAGTTTGACAATGCAATCAAGGTTAGTACTTAGCAATCAATTTTAGTTTCAAAAGGCAAATCAGAACAGTTACTCCACTAACTGCCAGAGCCAATGGAATTTTTGTCCCTCACAACAAAAATGATGGCATGTATTAGAAATCAGTTACTAGATGCAATTGTTGTGTCTCTCTTTTCGTGTTATAGACCGGCCCATGCGGCGCCGTCTTGCTGTCAACGCATCCAGCAAAATATCCAAGGAGTCTTCAATTGCATCTGCTTGTTTATCCAACCCTAGCCCCCTAAATTCTTCATGGAGGTCCAACTCAGATAGAAGCCCGGCAGCTGCAGCTGCAGTGCAAGTCCGGTCCCATGCTGGTTGCGGCCTGTAAAGGCATATCAGGCAAAATAAACAAATAGGCACCAAAGACCTATTTGGTTATCACACAATAACATAGAAGTTAGGCCTAAAGATTGTACCTTAGCTTGTGCATTACTGAGGCACCAAGTGAGGATAGAGAAACACAAGGCAGATCCTCCTCTCCCCATATGGTAACCCACCTCTCCTGAATGCAAAGGACCAAAAATGACAGTTAAATATATAATATGTGTACATCGCATTAACTGCAAAGGACCAAAAATGTTATCTCCAAAACGCTCATAGATTCTAATCACAAGAAGAAAAGAAGAAGTAGCAATATTTTGCTAAAATATGGCAGTGCACCAAGCAAGGAATTTGATAAAATTTTTCTATTACTTGGAAAATTAGCAACAAAGAGAGAAACTTAGGACCAAATGGTTCAAGCATACCTTCAGCCTTCTGTACATTGCAGAAGAATGACTCCAAGTACCATCAAGTAAAACAAAGTTTAGAGGCTTCTCTTTGTTTTCCTGTATTTGCAAAAATGATGAAATTCAATAGAATTTAACAAAATAGAGTAATTTCTATACTTAAGGATATTGGCATTCTTGAGATCCAAATATATGCAACTCTATTTGCAACTTAGAACTTTAAGGAGTCCAAAATAAATTATTAAAACAAAATTGTATGATGGTATAAGTTACCTCTGAAAAGGATCTATCCAAATTGATATCCCCAACTGATTTTGGAGATGAATTTACATTTGGATAGAGAAGCCATATAGTGTCTTTGCCTGAAAAGAAGCTGCTTCACCATTAAACCAGTACTACATGTAGGATATTAGTTTTGCTAAAAATAAGTCATTATAATAAGTTGGTATCCTTATTCAAATGTTCACTCATGTACGTATCAGAAACATTGGAAACTTAAATGTAGCTACATAAACTGAGAAAATTTTGAAATAGAACCATTTGACAGCAGCAAGACTTCATTAGAACGTGCAAATAATTAATACAAAGATTCATGCAAATGTAAATGTAAAACCTGCACTCTTGAATGCATCCCACATGATTTCTTCCTGCTCAGGAATGCCAAAAACACACATGGTAGCCGCTTGGTTGCCAAATAATTGCCAAAGCAACTTTCCGGTGTTATTCTGGCGCAGAAAATCCTGTAAAAAAAGGAGCGTCGTATAAAAAAAAAAAAAGAACAACTTACCTATTTACACCTTTAGAAGTTTGAAACATTATGATTAATATCAATTTTTTTTTTCTGAACCCTTTAATCATAGCTTAATATACGTTCATTTTCTAGTCATTAAGATAGCAACATGGAACATAAAAGCCAAACTAGACATATAAGCACCGCAATCTATAGCTTTGCTCCAATTAAATACTATATTTAAAGAGGTGGCAAGCTTCAGTTGAAGTTTGAATATAATGTATACAAGCATCTTGCTCAAGAGAACAGCATGTTCTTAAATCAATTAATTCAATTGACCTTTGGATGCATATAGAGCCAGAACCTAATTCCGTGCAGCAAATTGCAAGGTACTATCCTTGAGCACATACAGTCTTCCTTTGGAAGCCAACACTACAATTGATTTCACCAAGAACTTAGGTTTAGAAAGAAAGAAGATGATCCTAGAAGTAGATGACTTGCTTAAGCCTATATATAAAATCATACCTTCTGGCAAAGATATCCTCTACTTCCTACCAAACGACAAGCCACTTGTTGCGCAGTAAAATACTGCAACTTTTGTTCAGGGTCGGACAACTTTGCATAAACTGATCTCTTTTTCTTATCATCTATAACCTTCAAATTACCCTACACAAGAATGAAAACAGAGACAACCATGATTATTTAACAAAAAAGGTTCTCACCGCAGTTATCATATTTGCAAATAAACAGTAATAGTCTAATAGTCTAATACCCAGCATTTTTTGAGGCATACACAAGTGCACCCTGAGTTGTTAGCTTACTTGTAGCTAGCAGAAAGCAATGCGGCAAGTTTGAGATACTTAAAGATAACATTGAAACCTACATTAATGTTATTGCAAAGGTACATTTGACTGTATTTACAGTTTTGACCCCAATACTATAAAGGTACATTTGCTTAAAAGCAAGATGGTACTGAAATTGAGCCAACAATGTCAACTAGAGCTTTGCATATGTATATAAAAACTACCTACTAATATAAGAAATCAGAACGAATTAACAGAAAATTGGGCGATTCAATATGCGTTAAACTTGTCTTTGTAAAAATTAAGTATTGTTTGCAAATACCCAAAATAGCAGGTGCTGTTTACAAACACTAAAAACTAGCTGTTACTTAGTACTTGCAAGCATCACCAATTTGTAGTTTCATTATGGACCTTTCCAAAGAACCAAACCCCACAAAAAAATTGTAAATTTTCACAAATATAACCTTAATTTTGCTTCCAACGCCACCAAATTTCATCTTATCCCCAAATTCCCTCTCCAAATCCATCATCTCTTTTATAGCCGCCACAACAGTAGCTGGTAGAGGAGAGTCCGTGCCCCATCCCTGCCACTCGCTCAGACTCACCATTGCCCCCTCTAACACCCCACTCTCTTCTTGGCACGTGGCGATCTCCTCCTCTCCCTCCTGAACGGAACCCAAAGCCGCCATGGAAGGGGAGGCGCGAGGTTGAAAGAAGGAGGTTGAAGCGTGGTTTGTGCGGGTCTTGTGGAGGTTTACTGGTGGCGGTGCGAGGAATCGTGGAGCGAGTGCTCGGGCGGGACCTGACAGCATTTTTTTTTTTCTTTTTTCTAGTTTAGTATAGGGAATAGATACGGCCCAAAGTGCGTTGAAGTTGTGAGGATTTGTTTACCGTATTTGATTCGGATGCTGTACTTTACTGGGTCCTAAAAGGGCCTAGGCTAAAAGTGACTGGATAACTATTAGTGTTCTAAATACGTGATATGTCGTGTCAAGTTAATTACGTCGTGTTCAGATTGTTTGTTATGCAATGACATGTCGTATTTAAATGTTTGACGTGTCGTATTTAGGGTTTAGGATTTAGGGTTTGAAAGAGTGGACACAACACGTCTAAAGAAACTCCATGACTCGTGTTCTCGTGATGTGTCTTCTTTAAATGTTGTCACACTCTGAAATCAGGGTGTCGACAGTCGCCGTGAGTGTACAACTACTTTGCACACCCGCAAGTGTTGACCACGAAAATTGAGGGAATTATGCTTTATGAGAATGTCAACATAAATAAAGCAAATAAAATGAAATGAATGTAAAAAAAAATGCATTTGGAATGGATGCATCCATTGATGTAAGAAAATGGAGATGAGGTTAGTGGGTGCCAAAATCAAAATGGAAACATGGTGCTTCGGTGGAGGAAAAATGGGTTGCGCATGGATTAAGTTTAAACAAAGACAAATATGAAATCGTTAAGGCCCATTTACAATTGCAGATTAAAAAGATGTTGCGTCCGGGAAATGCAAAGTCCAACAAAAAAAAAAGCAGTGTTCTCATGTTCGAAGAAAGAAACACAAGATTGCTGTCGAAGAAATCATTGAAGGGGAGCGTCCACTGGTATAACCGCCCAGTCCCATGATCAACTAATAAAATAATGACACATCAGCCATGTTCTGATCCAAGAACGGTTGTTCAAAATCAAAAGGTGCAAGAACGAAGTCTTTAAATAAGAGGGGTCTGAGCAAAAAAAAAAAAGGAAGAGGGGAGATCTGACGGAAGAAAATAGAGGCATCTGTTGAGAGAAAAGTTGGCGCAAAAAAAAAAAAAAGAAGAGTGAACCAGAGAGATTTTTCCATTTTTCTTTCTTTTCCCCCATAAAACAATTGTAAGAGAGAAAGAGAGAGTAATTCTGCTCTTGATTCACTTTGTGGCTTGTAAGGAAACAGTAAGTATATATAAAAATGGGATTTCTCATGGTATTCTTGGCTTCTTTCTATTTTTAGTTTCTGTTATGTAATCTGAAAGTTGTTGGTGCGATTCATTCATTTCTCCATGACTAACTTAGCACAGCTTTGTGAGTTTATGGAAATTAATTAAAGGAATATATCAAATTAAATTGCATGAGTCCTTAGCACAACTGTTAATCAAATTCTGATTCATTTAGAGAACAACTTTAGTTTCTCTATCAAATTCTAAGTTATGGCAAATTTACACTCTGTTTACAATCTATTTGTATTTTTATACTTCAACTTAGCACAGCTTTGAAGAAGCATAAAATAACAAATTGATTGTGTTGAGATGAAATAAAAAGGGATCTTAGCACAGCTTTGGATTTTCTTTTACTCAAGGCTGATCCTTGGATCAATTTTTCTTGGCAGTAAGCCATCCATAAACATGGTTTGATTGCAAAGAGGAATTAATCAAAAGGACAGCAAAAATCCGATGATGATCATGAAAGAAATGACATGCTGTCGAAAATTACTCAGAAATTGATCTTTTTCAAGTTTAATAGCAATAGTTTATAACAGAAAGAGGGATTCTGAAGTTCCATGATGAAGATTAGATGCTTGCTGGTAAAATATGATCAGTATTTACAAAGAAACAAATGTTAAAACTGAACTCTGCACAGTTTCTGGTACAACTGGCAAAAAGACAGTTTTACGAAATCTTTTTTATTTCATGAACGGTTGAACAGAATTAAATGAAATTTTAACTGTAGCTAAAACATTATGTGACACATCTACTGTAAAAGTTTCAGAATTTTTGGACACTCAGAGTAATTATAGTGAATTTTTGAAATCAGACAGAAACTGTGTTTCAGAAAGCTGTACCAGCAAACCGTGCCAGCAAATGTGTCTGAAAGTTCGTACCTTGAAACCCTTGCAATAAATCTCTAAAAATTCTACTAAAATTACTGTAACTGCCTCAAGATGTATAATTTCAAATCTGAAAGTTTCAAGTCATAACTGCAAACATAGAGCAAATGAAAATTCAAAAACCGAACCAGGGTCTGTCTGTCTAGAAAAACTGTTTCCAGAAAGTTGGCCTAGATTGCAAATTTCTATAAAAATACCAAATCAAGTCAGATAAATTCATACTAGATACCAAAATTTTCTTCCTGAAGTGTAGTTTCAAATAAAATAAATCTCATGTAAAAATTCAAAACAGAACAAAAACAGTCATTGAAACAGTGACCAAAGGTCATGTTAACTGATAAAACTGTTTTTTTCAGAAAATGACCCTGAAAGATCAAGCCCAAAGCCCAATGAAACAAATTCCGAAAATCTTGTAAAAATGATATTAAAAATCCTCTCTGAGTTTTCTTTCAAATGAATCGGGTTTCAGGATTTTTGATGAAACAGAGAGACTATTTTCCAATTTAAACTGATTAGAGGTCCGGTCTGTCCTGTCCAAAGTGCACAATCCAGAAAATTCCCAAACTTGTCTAAATGTCAAAATCCATTAAAATTCATAGAAAACTTGAAAAACCTCAAATGAAATACCTCAAAACACAGAAAATTCTAAAGATTTCAGTTTCATGTATCATTTGGTGTCAAAATCATCAAAAGATTGGTCAAATCCGACTTTGATCATTTTCATCGTAATGCATCATGTAAAATTCAAATTAAATTGAAATTTCTTTAGAAATTCTGAAAAATCCATAAAAATGGAACAAAATTATGTGACTTCATCGTTTGAAATTTGTGGTAAAATTCTAAAATTGACACAAATGAAAATCAAATTTTGATTTGAGTCTAATTTGACTCAAATTGTATCAAATCCAAATCAAAACTAGCTTGAGTATCAAATACACTCAAGTTATCTAGAATTTAGTTTGAGGCTCCAAATCGTCTCGAACTAACACAATTTGAATCTAAATTGATTGAAATTAACAAAAGTGAAACCAAATTATAATTTGAGTTCAAATTAACTCGAGTTATACCCGAACAAGTGCCAAATAAAATCAAAAGAGGTCTAACTGGACCAAAGCCCCAGTTTGATCATAAAGTTCCCTCGTCACCTGAATCAGCGGTCCACTTGGTATTCAACGTGCGAGTTGCAAAGTTAATGCGCCTGAGTGACCAGTGCGGTTACACTCTTGACCCTAACTTTGCGAAGTCCTTGTTTCTGAGTCAACAATATGCTCTGTACTTAGAATCTGGTACTTCATAGGATTCGAGAACAAATAACTCAAATCCTAATCAAGTGTCAAAATGAGAACAAATGTCTCAACTCCAAAATAAAGCGGTATTTGATCGACTAATGGACTGGTCGGTAATTTACCATTATGGTTCAAGTTAGATTTAAAATTTAAAATCTCAACTTACCATAAAAACCTCATAAATAAATGCCACCTACATAATCACCCAACAAGTTGCATTTCACAACTCCTTTAGCCTAGACATATAATTCTTCGAATCCCTTAATCAGAGGTTCTCGCGGTTATTCCCGAAGTAATTAACAGCAGGGGCTTGCGCCTGCTGGAAAGAAAGAACTCACAAAACAATAAACCTTCGTGTGAATAGAAATTCATATGAGTTCTTTTCTCTTCGTTTAGAAAGGACTTATATCGAATTGTGACGCACGGAGGGTATCTGGATAGATCTTTCCCTTTCCCGTGGATTTTCAGTTTATTTCATTCCGCGGCGATAAAAAGGTCCAGACACAAGGCTTTCTCTAATTCACTACCATATAAAATAAATTGGTAAATGCATAGCAAACTATATAAAAAAAAATAGAAGGAGAGGATTGATAAAAGTATCAAATTAAATAATCACTTCAAATGTACTAATACAAGCAATCACATATACATAAATGTTCTAAAACAAACGCAACGACACATATTGATTTTGATATGAAAGTTTCAGATTAAAATTAATGTAAAACCAATAATACAAGCATCCAAAATATGCACTCTATATTTACAAAAGTATATTTACCTAATATACATACATGTACATAAATTGTTTGAGCATGAGCTAAAATGGAAATGCCGACACAAATCTTTTTATAACTTAAAAACATGAAGATTACATGTAATATTTAAAGGCAAAAGCTAACGAGACCATAATAATATTTATGCCATTAATATATACCAGTATAAACTACCCAAAAGTGCCAATGTGTTTAGAGTTAAAATGCAAGGTTTACTTATATATATATTCAAAGATATAAAATACAAGTTGGAATATAACTGAAACATAGAGCTTGTCGGTCAGTATATATAAAAGTAATTGCTACTAAAAATCAAATTTACATAAGCATGAGCTAACTATACAATCATCAGTTTTGTGTTGTTTTTCATTAAACAACAGAGCTATGTGCGAGATTACCTTTTTGTGGATTGCACCACACGATTCTGGTTCCTTACGTGTTATGGTGTATCGTATGTGAGTGGCGAATGTTCTTGTTGCTTACATGGAGAAGAATTTTGAGAAATCGCAGTGGAAATGTGGTGAGCCAAGTTTGAGTTTTTAATTCTTGTGGCTTGAACCAATATATTAATTTTGAAGGAATAAAAACATGACAACCGAGACCTCTTCATGCAATTCATTTGTTTCTTATTTAGTCGTTATGTTTTCAAGAGGTTTACAAAGATAGCAATAATAAGAAGATAAGCTAAACTCGAGTACGAGTTTCAGCGCAGCAGAAGCGTATGACACCGATCAAGATACCGACTAATTATCTGAGCCACGTCATCCAATCAAAGGAGCAGTCAAAAGTTATTAATAAGTTAGTTGGGAGTTATTTTGAGTTTTAATTAGTCAAAATTGAGTTAATAATCTGTTATGATAATTTGTGCTATCTTTGTGGTCTTCTAAGAGTTTATTTAATGTGTTTTGGTATTAGAAAAAGTGGTTCAGATATTATATTAATGTGTAGTGGGTTTTCAATGTAGTAGAATGCTATATAAGCTGAATATCATGATGTAATAAGGAGATCATTGAATTATTACGAATTTTGCTTGTGAGTTGAGTTTATCTCCTCTTTTATCCACTGTTGGGTCGAGTTCTTACTCCTCTTCTAGTGATGTATCGTTACGCTTGCTGGTTTTTCTAAGTCTCCCGATCCAAACGACATCATTCAACCCCCCTTTAAATAAAATTTCGTCCTCGAAATTTATGCAAGTCGGAAATCAAAAGCTATTTTAAATATTTAAATTTATATTTCTACTCAGTTTTAAGGAATCAGCAATAAACTAAAACTATTTGGGACAAACATGAAAATAAATATGCCTAAGCATATTTCACGGGTAAACACGTGTAGTCTATATTGCAAGAATTTAGCTCAAAAACAACAAAACTAGTACAAACAAATACCAAAGAAATCAATTAGGGTAGAAAAGTAGAACAAAATTCTTGGAAACTAGTTACAGTTTTGAGCAAGAACTTGAATTATTATCGATTCATTCTAAGTTTTACTCCCAAAAGCTCAATTACCTTCAAAGCTAACAAGAACAAAAATAAAAATTTCAAACTAACGACAAACATCTATAGCTTCGAAAATAAACTATTATTGATGTTGCAATCAATGTAAAAGAAAATCATAACTATTCCATACTAATAAAGCAGAAGATTCAAAATGTATTAGAAAATTTTCAATTGCTAGAATTTATAAAGCAAATCTCTCTTTCTTTCTTTTCGTCAACAATATTCAAACTGGTACATTAATGACATGGTAGAGGCTGGGCTGGTATTAGCATATAACTATATAAGAAAGGCAGAGATAAGACTCAAGTAATAAGATACTTTTCCTAGCTCAGTTTGAAATAAGTATTTAGTCTCTTCAACATTCAAACTCTTTCTACAGTCTAGAGTATGATTCATATGATATATTAAAAAAAAATTAGATTATACAAGGCAATTACGCATATAAAGTTCAAATAATACAATTTTGAGTATCATTTGAGCATTTCAATCGTTTCTGGAATCATTATAAGCCATTGCAAAGCAATAATCTATATTTAAACTCTTTATATTATCTAGAATTTGATTCAAATATTATTTATTCAAACAGATTGGATTATATAGGGTAATTACGCATATAAAGTTTAAATAATGCAATTCTGAGTATCATTTGAGCATTTTAATCGTTTTGGATTCATTCTAAGTCATTTCATCACAATAATCTACATTTAAACTCTTTATACTTTCTAGAATATCATTGACATATTATTTATTCAAAAAGATTGGATTATACATGACAATTACGCATATAAAGTGAAAATAATGTAAATCTGTGTATCATTTGAGCATTTCGATCGTTTCTGGATTCATTTTTAAATTATTTCATCAAAATAATCTACATTTAAACTCTTGTTACTGTCAAGAAAAATGATTCAAGTGTTATTCATTCAAAAAGATTGGATTATACAAGACAATTATGCATATAAATTGCAAATAATACAATTCTGAGTATCATTTGAGCATTTCGATCGTTTCTTGATTCATTCTAAGTTATTTCATCAGAATAATATACAATTAAACTCTTTAGACTGTTTAGAATATGATTCATATGTTATTCATTCAAAAAGATTCGATTATATATGGTAATTACGCATATAAGTTGCAAATAATGCAATTCTGAGTATCATTTGAGAATTTTAACCGTTTCTGGATTAATTTTAAGTTATTTCATCATAATAATCTACATTTAACTCTTGATACGGTCAAGGATGTGCTTAATATGTTATTTATTCAAAAATACTGGATTATACAAGATAATTACCCATATAAAGTGCGAATAATACAATTCTGAGTATCTTTTGAGCATTTTAATCGTTTCTAGATTCATACTAAGTTATTTCAACATAATAATCTACATTTAAATTCTTTATACTGTCTAGAATATCATTCACATGTTATTTATTCAAAAAGATTGGATTATACTTGACAATTATGCATATAAAGTGCAAATAATACAATTCTAAATATCACTTAAGTATTTCAAATGATTCTGGATTCATTCTAAGTTATTTCATTACAATAATCTATATTTAAACTTTTTCTACTGTCCAAAGTACGATTTATATGTTATTTCTTCAAAAAGATTGGATTATACAAGGCAGTTATGCATATAAATTGCAAATGATGCAAATCTGTGTATCATTTGAGCATTTCAATCGTTTCAGGATCCATTCTAAGTTATTTCATCACAGTAATCTACATTTAAACTCTTTATACTGTTTAGAATATAATTAATTTGTTATTTATTAAAAAAGATTGGATTATATTTGCTAATTACGCATATAACGTGCAAATAATGCAATTCTGAGTATCATTTGAGCATTGTAAACGTTTCTGCATTCATTCTAAGTCATTTCATCACAATAATCTACATTTAAAAACTCTTTATAATGTCTAGAATATCATTCACATGTCATTTATGAAAAAAGATTGGATTATACATGGCAATTACGCATATAAATTGCAAATAATACAATTCTAAGTTATCATTTGGGCATTTCAATCGTTTCCGAATCATTATAAGTCATTTCAATGCAATAATCTACATTTAAACTCTTTGTACTGTCTCAAATTTGATTCAAATGTAATTTATTCAAACAGATTGGATTATATATGGTAATTACGCATATATAGTTGAAATAGTGCAATTCTGAGTAAAATTTGAGCATTTCAATCGTTTCTCGATTCATTCTAAATCATTTCATCACAATAATCTACATTTAAACTATTGATGCTCTATAGAAAATGATTCACATATTATTTATTCAAAAATATTGGATTATATGTGGTAATAACGCATATAAAGTGTAAATAATGCAATTCTGAGTGTCATTTGAGCATTTCGATCATTTCTAGATTCATTCTATGTTGTTTCATCACAATAATCTACAGTCAAACTCTTTCTACAGTCAAGAGTACGATTCACATGATACTTATTCAAAAAGATTGGATTATACATGATAATTAAGCATATAAATTGAAAATAATACAATTCTGAGTATTATTTTAGCATTTCAAATGATTCTGGATTCATTCTAAGTCATCTCATCACATTAATGTAAATTTAAACTCTTTATACTTTCTAGAATTTGATTAATATTTTATTTATACAAAAAGATTGGATTATACTGGATAATAACGCATATAAAGTGCAAATAATGCACTTCTCAGTATCATTTTAGAATTTCGATCGTTTCACGATTCATTATAAGTTATTTCAACATAATAATCTACATTTAAACTCTTTATACTGTTTAGAATATGACTCATATATTATTTATTAAAAAATATTGGATTATGCATGGCAATTATGAGTATCCTCTGAACATTTCAAACGATTCTAGAATCATTCTGAGTTATTTCATCACAATAATCTACATTTAAACTCTTCATAGAGTAAAAAATATGATTCATATGTTATTTATTCAGAAAGATCGGATTATACATGGCAATTACGCATATAAAGTGCAAATATTTCAATTCTGAGTTATATTTTAGCATTTCAAACGATTATGGATTCATTCTTAAGTTATTTCACCCAATAATGTACATTTAAACACTTTTTACTGTCCAAAGTACGATTCATATGTTATTTATTCAAGAAGATTCGATTATACTTGCCAATTACGCATATAATGTGCAAATAATGCAAATCTGTGTATCTTTTGAGCATTTCGATCGTTTCTTGATTCATTCTAAGTTATTTCTTCGCAATAATCTACATTTAAACTCTTTAGACTGTTTATAATATGATTCGTTTGTTATTTATTCAAAAAGATTGGATAATATATGGCAATTACGCATATAAAGTCCAAATAATGCAAATCTGTGTATCATTTGAGCATTTCGATCGTTTCTGGATTCATTTGAAATTATTTCATCAAAATAATCCCATTTAAACTCTTGATACTGTCAAGAAAATGATTCATATGTTATTTATTCAAAAAGACTGGATAATAAATGACAATTATGCATATAAAGTGCAAATAATGCAATTCTGGGTTTCATTTAAGCATTTCGATTGTTTCTTGATTTATTCTAAGTTTTTTCATTATAATAATCTATATTTAAATTCTTTAAATTGTTTGGAATATGATTCATAGGTTATTTATTCAAAAAGATTTGATTATATATGGTAATTACTAATATAAAGTGCAAATAATGCAATTCTGAGTATTATTTGAGCATTTTAATTGTTTCTGATTCATTCTAAGTTATTTGATCACAATAATCTACATTTAAACACTTTGTACTATTTATTCCAAAAGATTAGATTATGATTGGTAATTACAAATATAAAGTACAAATAATGCAATTCTTAGTATCATTTTATCGTTTTAATCTTTTCAGTATTTATTCTAAGTAATTTCATCACAATATTCTACATTTAAAATCTTTATACTGTCTAGAATATGATTCATATGTTATTTATACAAAAATATTGGATTATTCATGATAATTACAAATATAAAGAGCAAATAAAGCAATTTTGAGTATCCTTTGTGCATTTCAAACAATTCTGGATTAATTCTAAGTTATTTCATCACAATAATCTACATTTAAACTCTTTATACTGTACAGAGTACGATTCACAAGTTATTTTATTCAAAAAGATTGGATTATACATGGTAATTACGCATATAAAGTGCAAATAATGCAATTCTGAGTATCATTTGATCTTTTTAATCTTTTCAGAATTTATTCTAAGTAATATGATCTTTTTATACAATAATCTACATTAAACTCTATATACTGTCAAGAATATGATTGACATATTATTTATTCAAAAAGATTGGATTATACATGGGCAATTACGCTTATAAAGTGCAAATAATGCAATTCTGAGTGTAATTTGTGCATTTCAATCGTTTCTGGATTCATTCTAAGTCATTTCATCAAAATAATCTACGTTTAAACTCTTTATATTGTCAAGAAAATGATTCACATGTTATTTATTCAAAAATATTGGATTATATATGGTAATTACGCATATAAATTTTAAATAATGCAATTCTGAGTATCATTTGAGCATTTTGAACGTTTCTAGATTCATTCTAAGTCATTTCATGACCATAATATACATTTAAAATCTTTCTACTGTCTAGAATATGATTCATATGTTATTTATTCAAAAAGATAGTATTATTCATGGAAATTATGCATATAAAGAGCAAATAATTCAATTTTGTGTATCATTTGGGCATTTTGATCGTTTATGGATTAATTATTAGTTATTTAATCACAAAAATCAACATTTAAGCTCTTGATACTGGCAAGAATATGATTCATATGTTATTTATACAAAAATATTGTAATATACATGACAATTATGCATATAAAATTCAAATAATGCAATTCTGTGTTTCATTTGGGCATTTCGATCGTTTCTTGATTCATTCTAAGTTATTTCATCACAATATTATGCATTTAAACTCTTTATACTATTTACAATATGATTCATATGTTAATTATTCAAAAATATTGGATTATGCATGAAACTTACAAATATAAAATGCAAATAATGCAATTGTGATTATCATTTGAGAATTTCAAACGATTCTGTTTTCATTCTATGTTATTTCATCACAATAATCTACAGTCAAACTCTTTCTACTGTCTAGAGTACAATTCATATGTTATTTATTCAAAACGATTGGATTATATGAGGCAATTACGTATATAAAGTGCAAATAATGCAATTCTGAGTATCATTGGAGAATTTGAATCGTTTCTGGAATCATTATAAGTCAATGATTTACATTTAAATTTTTTATACTGTCTAGAATTTGATTCAAATGTTATTTAATCAAACAAATTGGATTATATATGGCAATTACGCATATAAAGTTCAAATAATGCAATTCTGAGTATCATTTGAGCAGTTTAATCCTTGTTGTATTCATTCTAAGTCATTTCATCACTATAATCAACATTTAGACTCTTTGTACTGTCTAGAATATGATTCATATTGTATTTATTCAAAAAAATTGCATTATACATAGAAATTACGCATATAAAGAGCAAATAATGCAATTCAGTGTATAATTTAAGCTTTTCGATCATTTCTGGATTCATTCTAAGTTATTTAATCAAAATAATATACATTTAAACTCTTTGTACTTTATACTGTCTACAATATAATCCATATATTATTTATTCCAAAAGATTGCATTATACATGGTAATTACGCATATAAAATGCAAAAAAATACTATTCTAAATATAATTTAAGCATTTTGATCATTTCTGAAATCGTTCTAAGTTATTTCATTACAATAATGTACATTTGAATTCTTCATACAGTAAAGACTATGATTCATATGTTAATTATTCAAAAAGATAGGATTATACATGGCAATTCAATATAAAATGCAAACAATGCAATTCTGAGAATTATTTTAGCATTTCAAACGATTCTGGATTCATTCTAAGTTATTTCATCACAATAATCTACATTTAAACTCTTTATACTGTCTAGAATATCATGCACATGTTATTTATTCAAAAAGATTGGATTATACATGGTAATTACGCATACAAAATTCAAATAATGCAACTCTAAATATAATTTAAGTATTTCGATCGTTTCTGGAATCGTTCTAAGTTATTTCATCACACTAATCTACATTTGAATTATTCATACAGTAAAAAATATGATTCATATGTTCTTTATTCAAAAAGATATGATTATACAAGGCAATTACGCATATGAAGTGCAAACAATGCAATTCTGAGTATTATTTTAGCATTTCAAATGATTCTGGATTCATTCTAAGTTATTTCATCACAATAATCTACATTTAAACTCTTTATACTGTCTAGAATATCATTCACATGTTATTTATTAAAAAATATTGGATTATACATAACAATTATGCATATAAAGTACAAATAATTCAATTCAAAGTATCATTTGAGCATTTCAAATGATTCTTCATTTATTCTAAGTTAGTTTATCACAATAATCTACATTTAAACTCTTTGTACTGTCTAGAATATGATTCATATATTATTTATTTCAAAATATTGCACTATAAGTGGTAATTACGCATATAAAATGCAAATAATGCAATTCTAAATATAATTTAAGTATTTCGATCGTTTCTGGAATCGTTCTAAGTTATTTCATCACACTAATCTACATTTGAATTATTCATACAGTAAAGAATATGATCCATATGTTATTTATTCAAAAAATATAGGATTATACAAGGCAATTACGCATATGAAGTGCAAACAATGCAATTCTGAGTATTATTTTAGCATTTCAAATGATTCTGGATTCATTCTAAGTTATTTCATCACAATAATCTACATTTAAACTCTTTATACAGTCTAGAATATCATTCACATCTTATTTATTCAAAAAGATTGGATTATACATGACAATTATGCATACAAAATGCAAATAATTCAATTCAGAGTATCATTCGAGCATTTCAAAATGATTCTTCATTCATTCTAAGTTATTTCATCACAATAATCTACATTTAAACTCTTTGTACTGTCTAGAATATGATTCATATATTATTTATTTCAAAAGATTGCACTATACGTGGTAATTACGCATATAAAATGCAAATAATGCAATTCTAAATATAATTTAAGCATTTCGATCATTTCTGTGTTCATTCGAAGTTATTTCATCACAATAATCTACATTTTAACTCTTCATACAGTAAAGAATATGATTCATATGTTATTTATTCAAAAAAGATAGGATTATACATGGCAATTACGCATATAAAAGTGCAAATAATGCAATTTTGAGTATTATTTTGGCATTTCGAACAATTCAGGATTCATTCTAAGTTATTTAATCCAAATAATCGACATTTAAACACTTTCTACTGTCCAAATCACGATTTATATGTTATTTATTCAAAAAGATTGGATTATACAAGGCAATAACGCATATAAAATGCAAATAATGCAAATCTGTGCATCATTTGAGCATTTCGATCTTTTCTGGATACATTCTAAGTTATTTTTCTCAATAATTTACATTTAAACTCTTTAGACTGTTTAGAATATGATTCATATGTTATTTATTAAAAAAGATTGAATTATATATGGTAATTACAAATATAAATTGCATACAATGCAATTCTGAGTATCATTTGAGCATTTCAAACGATTCTGGATTCATTCTAAGTTATTTCATCACGATAATCTACATTTAAACTCTTGATACTGTCGATAAAATGATTAACATGTTATTTTGTTTAAAAAGATTGGATTATACATGACAATTATGCATACAAAGTGTGAACAACGCAATTCTGAGTATAATTAGAGCATTTCAATCGTTTCTGGATTCATTCTAAGTCATTTCAACACAATAATCTACATTTACACTCATTATATTGTCTAGAAAACGATTCACTTGTTATTTATTCAAAAAGATTGGATTATACATGGTAATTAAGCATTAAATTGCAAATAATGCAATTCTGAGTATCATTTGAGCATGTTAATCGTTTCTAGAATCATTCTAAGTCATTTCATCACAATAATCTACATTTAAACTCTTTATACTCTCTAGATTATGATTAATATGTTATTTATTTAAAAAGATTGGATTATACAGGGTAATTATGCATATAAATAGCAAATAATGCAATTTGGTGTATCAGTTTGAGCAAATAAAGCAATTTTGAGTATCCTTTGTGCATTTCAAACAATTCTGGATTAATTCTAAGTTATTTCATCACAATAATCTACATTTAAACTCTTTATACTGTACAGAGTACGATTCACAAGTTATTTTAATCAAAAAGATTGGATTATACATGGTAATTACGCATATAAAGTCCAAATAATGCAATTCTGAGTATCATTTGATCTTTTTAATCTTTTCAGAATTTATTCTAAGTAATTTCATCATAATAATCTACATTTAAACTCTATATACTGTCAATAATATGATTGACATATTATTTATTCAAAAAGATTGGATTATACATGGGCAATTACGCTTATAAAGTGCAAATAATGCAATTCTGAGTGTAATTTGTGCATTTCAATCGTTTCTGGATTCATTCTAAGTCATTTCATCACAATAATCTACGTTTAAACTCTTTATATTGTCAAGAAAATGATTCACATGTTATTTATTCAAAAATATTGGATTATATATGGTAATTACGCATATAAATTTTAAATAATGCAATTCTGAGTATCATTTGAGCATTTTGAACGTTTCTAGATTCATTCTAAGTCATTTCATGACCATAATATACATTTAAAATCTTTCTACTGTCTAGAATATGATTCATATGTTATTTATTCAAAAAGATAGTATTATTCATGGAAATTACGCATATAAGAGAAAATAATTCAATTTTGTGTACCATTTGGGCATTTTGATCGTTTATGGATTCATTCTAAGTTATTTCATCACAAAAATCAATATTTGAGCTCTTGATACTGGCAAGAATATGATTCATATGTTATTTATTTTAAAAGATATGATTATACATGGCAATTACGCATATAAAGTGCAAATAATGCAATTATAAGTATTATTTTAGCGTTTAAAATGATTCTGGATTCATTCTACGTTATTTCATCACAATAATCTACATTTATACTCTTTCTACTGTCCAAAGTACGATTCAAATGTTATTTATTCAAAAAGATTGGATTATACAAGGCAATTACGCTAATAAAGTGCAAATAATGCAAATCTGTGTATCATTTGAGCATTTCGATCGTTTCTTGATTCATTCTAATTTATTCCTACACAATAACTACATTTAGACTCTTTATACTGTTTAGAATATGATTCATATGTTATTTGTTAAAAAAGATTGGATTATACATGGTAATTACAAATATAAAAAGCAAATAATGCAATTCTAAGTTAACTTTGATCATTTCAAACGATTCTGTATTCATTCTAAGTTATTTCGTCATAATAATCTACATTTAAACTCTTTCTACTGTCTAGAGGATGATTCTCTTGTTATTTATTCAAAACGATTGGATTATACATAGTAATTACGCATATAAAGTGCAAATAATGCAATTCTGAGTATCATATGATTGTTTTAATCTTTTAAGGATTTATTCTAAGTCATTTAATCACAATAATCTTCATTTGAACTCTTTATGCTGTCTAGAATATGATTAATATACTATTTATTAAAAAATAATGGATTATACATGGCAGTTACACTTATAAAGTGCAAATATTGCCATTTTAGTATAATTTGAGCATTTCAATTGTTTCTAGATTCATGCTAAGTCATTTCATCACAATAATCTACATTTAAACTCTTTATATTGTCTATAAAATGATTCACATGTTATTTATTCAAGAAGATTGGATTATATATGGTAATTACGCATATAAATTACAAATAATGCAATTCAAAGAATTAATTGAGCATTTTAATTGTTCCTGGCTTCATTCTAAGTTATTTCATCACAATATTCTACATTTAAATGCTTTATACTGTCTATAATATGATTCATATGTTATTTATTCAAAAGATTGAATTACAAGGCATATACACATATAAAGTGCAAATAATGCAATTCTGAGTATGTTTTGAGCATTTAATCGTTTCTAGATTAATTATAAGTTATTTCATAACAATAATATACATTTAAAATCTTTATGCTGTCTAGAATATGATTCATATATTATTTATTCCAAAATACTGCATTATCTATGGTAATTACGCATATAAATTGCAAATAATACAATTCTGAGTATCTTTTTTTTGCATTTTAATCGTTTCTGGATTCATTCTAAGTTACATCGCAATAATCTATATTTAAACTTTTCATAGTGTCTAAAATATGATTCATAGGTTATTTATTCAAAAGATTGAATTATACAAGGCAATTACGCATATAAAGTGCAAATAACGCAATTCTGAGTATCTTTTGAGTATTTTAATCATTTCTAGATTCATTCTAAGTTATTTCATCACAATAATCTACATTTTTTAAATCTTTATACTGTCTTGAATATGATTCATATATTATTTATTCCAAAATATTGCATTATCCATGATAATTACGCATATAAAGTGCAAGTAATGCAATTATTATTATCATTTGAGCATTTTGATCGTTTCTTGATTTGTTCTAAGTTATTTCGTCACAATAATCTACATTTAACCTTTCTATACTTTTTAGAATATGATTAATGTGTTATTTATTCAAAAAAGATTGGATTATATATGGTAATTACAAATATAAAGTGCGAATAATGCAATTATGAGTATCATTTGAGCATTTCAAACGATTTTGGATTCATTCTAAGTTATTTCATCACAATAAACTACATTTAAACTCTTTCTACTGTCCAAAGTACAATTTATATGTTATTTATTCAAAAAGATTGGATTATACAAGGCAATTAGACATATAAGTGCAAATAATGCAATTCTGAGTATCTTTTGAGCATTTTAATCGTTTCTAGATTCATTCTTAGTTACTTCATCACAATAATCTACATTTAAACTCTCTATACTGTCTATAATATGATTCATATATTATTTATTCGAAAAGATTCAATTCTACATGGTAATTACGCATATAAATTGCAAATAATGCAATTCTGAGTATAATTTATGCATTTTGATCATTTCTGGATTTATTCTAAGTTATTTCGATTACAATAATCTACATTTAAACTCTTCATACTATAAAGAATGTGATTCATATGTTATTTATTCAAAAAGATTGGATTATACATTGCAATTGTGTACATAAATTGCAAATAATGCAATTCTAAGTATCATTTGAGTGTTTCAAACGATTCTGGATTCATTCTAAGTTATTTCATCACAATAATCTACATTTAAACTTTTTCTACTGTCCAGAGTATGATTCATATGTTATTTATTTAAAAAGATTGGATTATGCATGGTAATTACAAATATAAAGTGCAAATAATGCAATTTTGAGTATCATTTCATCATTTCAAATGATTCTGGATTCATTCTAAGTTATTTCATCCCAATAATCTACATTTAAACTCTTTCTACTGTATAGAGTATGATTACAAATTTAAAGTGCAAATAATGCAAATTTGAGTATCATTTGAGCATTTCAAATGATTCTGGATTCATTCTAAGTTATTTCATCCCAATAATCTACATTTAAACTCTTTCTACTATATAGAGTATGATTCATATGTTATTTATTCAAAAAGATTGCATTATACATGGTAATTATGCATATAAATTGCAAATAATGCAATTCAGTGTATCATTTGAGCATTTCGATCGTTTCTGGATTCATTCTAAGTTATTTTATCACAATAATCTACATTTAAACTCTTTATACTGTCAAGAATATTATTCATATGTTATTTATGCAAAAAAATTGAATTATACTTGTCAATTAGTCATATAAAGGGCAAATAATGCAATGCTTAGTATCATTTGAGCATTTCAATCGTTTCTGGAATCATTCGAAGTCATTTCTTCGCATTAATCTACATTTAAACTCTTTATACTGTCTATAATATGATAAATATGTTATTTATTAGAAAAAAATACATTATACATGGTAATTACGCATATAAATTGCAAATAATGCAATTCTGAGTATCATTTGAGCTTGTAAACCGTTTTTGTATTCATTTTAAGTCATTCATCACCATAATCTACATTTAAACTATTTCTACTGTCAAGATAATGATTCATATGCTATTTATTGAAAAAGTTTGCATTATACATGGAAATTACGCATATAAAGAGCAAATAATGCAATTTATATGATCGTTTTTGAATTCATTCTAAGTTAATTAGTCTCAATAATTTTCAATTTATATGACAATTACGCATATAAAGTGCAAATAATCCAATACTGAGTATCATTTGAGCATTTCGATTGTTTCTTGGTTCATTCTAAGTTATTTCATCACAATATACTGCATTTAAACTCTTAATACTATTTAGAATATGATTCGCATATTATTTATTCAAAAAGATTGGATTATATATGGTTATTACGGATATAAAGTGCAAATAATGTAATCCTGAGTATCATTTGAGCATTTTAATCGTTTGTGGATACATTATAAGTTATTTCATCACCATAATCTACGTTTAAACTCTTTCTACTATATAGAATATGATTCATATGTTATTTATTCAAAAAGATTGCATTATTGGAGGTAATTACGCATATAAATTGCATATAATGTAATTCAGACTATCATTTGAGTATTTCGATCATATCTGGATTCATTTTTAGTTATTTCATCACTATAATTTATTTTTAAACTAGTTATACTGTTGAGAATATGATTAATATAATATTTATTTACAAATTTTGGATTATGCATGGTAATTAAGCATATAAAGTGCAAATAATGCAATTATGAGTATCATTTTGAGCATTTTAATTATTTCTGGATTCATTCTAAGTCATTTCATCACAATAACCTACATTTAAATTCTTTCTACTTTCCAGACATGATTCATATGTTATTTATTAAAAAAATTAGATTATACATTGTAATTACGCATATAAAATGCAAATAATGCAATTATAAGTATCATTTGAGCATTTTAATCGTCTCTGGATTCATTCTAAGTCATTTCATCACAATAATCTACATTTAAACTCGTTATAATGTCCAGAATATGATTCATATGTTATTTATTCAAAATAATTGGATTATGCATGGTTATTACGCATATCAAGTGCAAATAATGCAATTCTGAGTATCATTTGAGCATTTCGATATTTTCTGGATTCATTCTAAGTCATTTCATCACAATAATCTATATTTAAACTCTTAATATTGTCTATAATTTGATTCATATATTCTTTCTTCAAAAAGATTCAATAATACATGGCAATAATGCATATAAAGTGCAAATAATGCAATTCTGAGTATCATTTTAGCATTTTTTTCGTTTCTGGATTCATTCTAAGTTACTTCATCACAATAATATACATTTAAACTCATTATACTGTCTAGAATATGATTAATATGTTATTTATTCAAAATGATTGGATTATACATGGTAATTACGCATATAAATTGCAAATAATGCTATTATGACTATCATTTGAGCATTTCAATCGTTTCGGTATTCATTCTAATTCATTTCATCAAAATAATATACATTTAAACTCTTTATACTATCTAGAATATGAATCATAAATTATTTATTCAAGAAGATTAGATTATACTTGGTAGTTACACATATAAAGTGCAAATAATGCAATTCTGAGTATTATTTGAGCATTTCAATAGTTTCTGAATTCATTCTAAGTCTATTCATCATAATAATCAACATTTAAACTCTTTATACTGTGTAGAATACGATTCATATGTTATTTACTAAAAAATATTGGACTATACATGACAATTACGCATATAGAGTGCAAATAATACAATTCTGATTATCATTTGAGCATTTTAATCGTTTCTGGGTTCATTCTTAGTCATTTCTTCACAATAATCTATATTTAAACACTTTATACTGTCTAGAATATGAGTCATATGTTATTTATTCAAAACGATTGGATTATACAAGGTATTACGCATATAAAGTGCAAATAATGTATTTATGAGTATCATTTTAGCATTTCAATCATTTCTGGATTCATTCTAAGTCATTTCATCACATTAATCTACATGTAGACTCTCTCTACTGTATAAAATAGGGTTCATATGTTATTTATTGGAAAATATTGGATTATACATGGTAATTATGCATATAAAGTGCAAATAATTCTATTCTGATAATCATTTGTGGATTTCAATCATTTCTAGATTCATCCTAAATCATTTCATCACAATAACCAGCATTTAAACTCTTTCTACTGTCTAAAATACGATTCATTTGTTATTTACTCAAAAATATTGGATTGTACATGGCAATTACCCATACAAAGTGCAAATAAGGCAATTCTGAGTATATTTTGTGTCTTTCGATCGTTTCTGCATCATTTTTAGTAATTTCATCATAATAATCTATTTTAAAACTTTTTCTACAGTCTATAATTTGATTTATATGTTATTTATTCAAAAAGATTGGATTATACAAGGTAATTACTCATATAAACTGAAAATAGTACAATTCTGAGTATCATTGGAGTATTTCAATCTTTCTGGATTCATTTTAAGTCATTCCATCACAATAATCTGCATCTAAACTCTTAATTTATATTGTCAAGAATATTATTCACGTGTTATTTATTAAAAAAGATTGCATTATAATTGGTAATTACGCATATAAGGTTCAAATAATGCAATTCTGAGTATCATTTGAGAATTTCAATCGTTTCTAGATTTATTCTAAGTCATTCCAGCACAATAATCTACATTTAAACTCTTTATACTATCAAGAATATGATTCATATGTTATTTATTCAAAAATATTAGATTATACATGGTAGTTACGCATATAAATTGCAAATATTTTAACTCTTAGTATGATTTGAGCATTTCAACCTTTTCTGAATTCATTCTAAGTCATTTCATCCCAATAATCTATATTTAAACTCTTTATACAGTCCAGAATATTATTCATATGTTATTTATTCAGAAAGATTGGATTATACATGGTAATTACACATATAAAGTGCAAATAATGCAATTCAGTGTATCATTTGAGCATTTCGATCGTTTTTTGATTCATTCTAAGTCTTTTCATCACAATAATCTACATTTAAATGCTTTATACTGTCAAGAATATGATTCATATCTTATTTTTTTTCAAAAAGATTGGATTATACATAGTAATTACGCATATAAAATGCAAATAAAGCATTTCTGAGCATCATTTGAACATTTCAATCGTTTATGCTTATATTCTGAGCTTTTTAATCATAAAAATCTACAATTAACTCTTTAAATTGTCCAGACTAAGATTCAGATCTTGTTTGTTCAAAAGGATCGGATTATACATAGCACGCATATAAATTGCAAATAATGCAATTCTTAGTGTCATTTGAGCATTTCAATCGTTTCGGCATTCATTCTTTGTAATTTCATCACAATTATTTACCTTTAAACACTTTATACTGTCCAAACTAAGATTCAGATCTTTTTTATTCAAAAAAATTTATTATACATAGTAATTACACATATAAAGTGCAAATAATGCAATTCTGAGTATGATTTTTGTGCATTGCAATCGTTTATGCATTCATTCTAATTCATTTCATCACAACAATCTACATTTAAGCTCCTGTTCGGATTAAGATTCAGATGCTATTTATTCAAAAATATTGGAATACATAGTTATTACGCATATAAAGTGCAATAATACAATTGTTAATAACATATGAGAATTTCATTCGTTTCTGCATTCATTTTAAGTCATTTTTATTACAATAATCTACATTTAAACTTTTTATATGGTCTAGAATATGATTCATATCTTACATATTCAAAAATATTGGATAATACCATGTAATTACGCATATAAATTGTAAATAATGCAATTCTTAGTGTCACTTTCCATCACAATAATTTACGTTTAAACTCTCTATGTTGTCCAGACTAAGATTCAGATCTTGTTTATTAAAAAAGATTTGACTATACATAGTAATTACGCATATACAACAACAACAACAACAACAACTAAGCCTTTTGTCCCAAACAAGTTGGGGTAGGCTAGTAATTACGCATATAAATTGCAAATAATGCAATTCTTAGTGTCATTTGAGCATTTCAATCGTTTCTGCATTCATTCTTTGACATTTCCATCATAATAATTTATGTTTAAACTCTTTATATTGTCCAGACTAATTTTCAGATTATTCAAAAATATTTGATTATACAGAGTAATTACGCATATAAAGTGCAAATAATGCAATTCTGAGTATCATTTGTGCATTTCAATCGTTTCAGCAGTTATTCTAAGTCATTTCAGCAGAATAATCTATCTTTAAACTCTCTATATGGGCAAGAATATGATTACGAAATAACTAATTAAAAAAAGATTGGATTATACATGGAAATTACACATTTAAAGTGCAAATAATGACAGTTCTGAGTGTCATTTGTGCATTTCAATCGTTTTTAAGTCATTTAATAGCAATAATGTATATTTAAACTCTCTATATGTTTTAGAATATAATTCATATCTTATATATTAAAAAATATTAGATTATACCAAGTAATTATGCATATAAAATGCAAATAATGCTAATTCTGATAATCAGTTGAGCATTTTAATCATTTCAGCATTCATTCTGTGTCATTTCAACGCAATAATCTGTATTTAAACTCTCTATACGGTCTAGATTATGATTCAGAACTTTTTATTCAAAAAGATTGGATTATACATAACATAGTAATTACGCATTTAAAGTGCAAATAATTTTATTTCTGAGTATCATTTGAGTGTTTCAATCGTTTTAGCATTCATTCTATGTCATTTCATCGCCATAATCTACATTTACACTCTCCATATGGTCTAGAGTATGATTCATATCTTATATATTCAATAATATTGGATTATACCAAGTAATTACGCATATTAAAGTGCAAATATTGCATAATCTGAGTATCATTTGAGCATTTCAATCATTTATGCATTCATTCTAAGTCATTTCATCACAATAATCTAAATTTGAACTCTCTATATATTCTAGAATATAATTCATATCTTACATACTAAAAAATATTGGATAATACCAAGTAATTACACATATAAAATGCAAATAATGCTAATTCTGATAATCAGTTGAGCATTTAAATCATTTCAGCATTCACTCTGAGTCATTTCAACACAATAATCTACATTTAAACTCTCTAGTTGGTCTAGAATATGATTCAGGTCTTACTTATTCAAAATATTAGATTATACATCGTAACTACACATTTAAAGTCCAAGTAATGCTAATTCTGAGTATCATTTGAGCATTTAAATTGTTTCTGCATTCATTCTAGGTTATTTCATCACAACAATCTACATTGAAACTCTCTATATGGTCTAAATATGATTTATATCTTACATATTCGAAAATATTGGATTATACCAAGTAATTATGCATATTAAATTGAAATAATGCATATTCTGAGTGTCATATGAGAATTTAAATCGTTTCAACATTCATTCTAAATCATTTCAACACAATAATCTGTATGTACCCTCTCTATACATTTTAGAATATTATTCAAATTTTACTTATTAAAAAATATTAGATTATACGTAGTAATTACGTATTTAAAGTGCAAATAATGCTAATTCTGAGTGTTATTTGAGAATTTCAATCGTTTATGCACTAATTCTAAGTCATTTTATCACAATAATCTTAAACATTATATGGTCTAGAATATGATTCATATCTTACATATTCAAAATATTGAATTATACCAAGTAATTACCCATATAAATTGCAAATAATGCTTACTTTGAGTATCATTTGCGCATTTCAATTATTTCTGCATTTATTCTAAGTTATTTCATCACAATAATCTAAATTTGAACTGTATATACAATCTGGAAAATTATTCAGATAATAGTTATTAAAAAAGATTGGATTATATACAATAATTACATACAAAAAGTGCAAATAATGCTTATTCTGACTCAGCCATATATACAAAAAATGACCAGAATCAAGGTGTCATTCCTAGCCTACCCCAACTTGTTTGTGATAAAAAGCTTAGACTTAGACTTTTAAAAAGATTGAATTATACGCAATAATTACATACAAAAAGTGCAAATAATGCTTATTCTAAGTATCATTTGAGCATTTCAAATTTGAGCGTTTCAATAGTTTTTTCATTCATTCTAAGTCATTTTATCAAAATAATCTATATTTAAACTCTCTATATGGTCTAGATTATGATTCAAATTTTACTTATTCAATGATTGGATTATACATAGTTATTACGCTTATAAAGTGGATGTAATGAATATTTTGAATACCATTTGAGCATTTGAACCGTTTTTTAATTTATTCTAAGTCATTTCATCACAATACTTTGTTTAAACTCTCTATAAAATAAGATTCAGATCTTACTTATTCAAAAAGATTGGTTTATACCTAGTAATTAAGCATATAAAGTTCAAATAATGCTTATTCTGAGTATCATCTGTGCATTTCAGTCGTTAATGCGTTCATTCTAAATCATTATATCACAAAAATCTACATTTAAACTCTCTATTCGGTCTAGAATATGATTCAGATCTTACCTATTCAAAAACATAGGATTATACATAGTTATTACGCCTATAAAGTGAATATAATGCATATTCTGATTATCATATGAGCATTTCAACCATTTCTGAATTCATTCTAAGTCCTTTTATCATAATGATCTACATTTAAACTCTCTATACGATCTAGGATATGATTCAAATTTTACTTATTTAAAAAAATGGATTATACATAGTAATTACGTATATACAGTGCAAATAATGCTTATTCTGAGTATCTTTTGAGCATTTTCAACTGTTTCTGAATTCATTCTTAGTCATTTCATTACAATAATCTACATTTAAACTCTTTATACGGTCTAAAATATGATTCAAATTGTACTTATTAAAAAAGTAATCTACATTTAAACTCTTTATACGGTCTAGAATATGATTTAAATCGTACTTATTAAAAAAGATTGTATTATACATAATTATTATGACTATAACTTTTTTGTCACAGACATGACTAATTAATTATGTTAATTAATGGTACTAGATTAATTAGTTTGTATAAATTGTGAAATAAAAAAGTTCTTTAAACTAATATAATATGCCATGACCTACTATTACTTCTCAGACATGACTGTGAAGTTGATCAATTTGATAGGATAATTAATGAAATTACTCAATCAAGATCGAGAAGGTCTGTTTGCTCCTTAACCCTCTTCTATCTTTTTATTCATTGTATCCTCCTATTTTTATTTATTAGTATTGTTATATCAAGCAAATATAAATTTAGGGTCTTATCAAGCAAATATGAAAGATCAGATTTAACGAATTTAAGTTTTCTATACCTGATTACTCAATTTGTCATGTTCAGATTATATCAACCCTCCCATTCGTCTATTCTAAAATTGTAAAATTTGGTTTGGTATGAGATTACAATACGTAGATTAGATTGGTTAAATTATATTTGTTTATTTATAAAAATACTTCTGAAAAAAATCTACTGTGCATGAAATGTCCTATGCAGTATACTGCAGGAACCGCATCCTCAGCAGTCCGAAAAAGGGCTGCTCCAAGCAGTCCTTTTCATTTTTTTTAATTTTTAAAAATTATAAAATTCAAATGGAGAATCCAAACCGTTGATCTTGTTAAGTTTTATCGGCGATGCATTTTCATATAAGTTTTATAAAATTTGAAATTTATTTGATACTTCATTAAGTGACCAAATTATGAACGGATTAGGATTAATTAAACCAGGTTCGTTCATTTGTTGACCACTTGATCTAGTATCAAATTAACTTCAAATTTTATAAAACTTATATAGAAACGCATCGCCGATAAAACTTAACAAGATCAACGGTTTGAATTTTCTATTTGAGTTTTATAATTTTTAAAAATTAAAGAAAATAAAAAGGACTGCTTGGAGCAGTCTTTTTTTTGACTGCCGAGGATGCGATTCCGTATACTGCATATTAAACTTCGAGATTATATTTGTCACTAGGGGGGACAATCGAGCTTCGCTCGATATTTGACTTTATAATAAATATAAGATATTATTTCCTTTTATAATTTCTAAATATTTTAAAAAAAATTCTGAAAAAAAAATTCTTGTCTTGGCCATGCATACCCAATAGATTCAAATTCGTGACATATTATTTTTCTGAATTAAAATTAAAATTCATCTGCAATTGTGCAACATAAGCATCAGGATATATATTACTATATAAAAACGTATATAGTATTATAGTTATAATATGTTACATGCTCTTGCTTATCTTTGCAACATTTACAAATGACAATTGCTTGGTTATATCAATTCTTGTTCAGTCCTGAATAATAGAACTATTTAATTCAAACTCGGCAACGTCCCATCCAAAATGAAATCAATAAAAAAAAAATAAAGGATGAATCATTGCTCCAACATACAATATCATTCTTCCAAAAATCACGATCAAGATTGTTCACACATTTCAGCTTTTGTCCATCTTCACCTCTATTAATCTATAGTTTGTACCAAATGGCCCATAACTCAACAGGCTTGCTGGTACCAATCATGTACCAGAAATAGTAATTACACGGTACATGCCATATGAATAATTGGCCAATCAGAATATAAAATTGAAAAGAAAAAAAATAAATAGGACTATCAAGGAATGCATCTATGAGATAAAAATAATACCCTTATATAAGAGTTAAAATCAAGAAAAGAAAATTAATCATATTGTAAAACATAGTATTAGCTTACTGGCCTAAAAAGCATAATAAGACCAAATGCATTTTTCACATATACACCTTTCTAGGAAGTTAGAATAGATAAAGCTCAAATTCAATAATGCAAAACTCACTTTGTCTCTTTGATTAGTATTTGATAAAAGAACATTTACTGGTATGGACAGATTGCAACAATTAGACATTCATAGAAAGACATTTGTCATTTTCCAATTTTACCCTCTACCAGCTTTTTACTTTATATATGGACATAAATTGTGACCAACCAAACAATTTATTTTTGTCAAAAAAATATTGATTTTATGTAAATATTTGCATCAATTGCATGACTAAATATACTGATCAATTATTTAATAAACCATACGAAATGGCTTAATGAAACCTATCCAATAAAAAATAATAATGAGTAATTAAATAAAAACCACATGTTTTTTCTGCTAAATATACGTGGAAACCAAACTATACCAATCTCAAGTTAAAACAATCAGTAACTCTTGAAGCATGTATTTACCTTTTGGTAGGAATTAGCTAGGTTTAATTCTACATCAGAGTTAACCCCTCTCTCGATCATTTCATCAAAGAGTTGCTTTGCCTCCTCTATATCCTCATTCCATGCACGTATATTTATCATGGTAAATGTCAATAAATAAGCCATAAGCCTTGCATCCAAAATTGACCTGAATATATTCGAAGTTTCCTTATTAAACTACATTTCCAAATAAATCAATTAAAGTGTTATAAGCAGAACCTAATTGTGGCTTTTATTGGGAAAGTGTTATAGTTTTCCTAATAGAAGAAACTGGAGCCTGGCAACCCATACTAAGTAATTCAGACATAAGAAATTGTGGGGTTTACCACATCAACTAACCTGTAATCGAACTTGACTCAGTAAGGTTTACTCAATTATATTTTTCCTAACAAATATCTATAAAAAATTAAAAAATTACAATAGGATCTCTGCCATAGAAGTAACCGTGCCAGTAATGCTGCATCTAATAACCTAGTGGACCATTGGTACCATAATCATTTCAATGTGTAAAGAAGAAGTTGCACCTATTGTTTACTTTTCTTTAAAAAAAATAACTCATTCAGAAATCTTATCTATAGAGTACCAGGTTGGTCCAGAGGACCAGATTAGGCTACCAGAAGCAATGAAAGTAAGCTGATTGGATTTTGTTGGGTCATGTATAGTTGGTCATGAGCTGAAAAATAACAATTTTAATTACTACTACAAATTAAGCATGATACACCAGGTCAGGATTTTGTTAAAATATTCTTTCCATTTTTTCCATCCTAAATTCCCAATCCTATTGCCAGCCCTAACAATCTATTTATAGAGATTTACACTAACTATTAAGATTTTGATCTCACTTGAGGTGAAGCAAGAGAACATGGTCCCAATTGCGATCAACAACTCCTCATAATCACTTTAAAGAATCGAGATCAACCTTGCAAAGATATGAAACATCATCTACTGATGCCTTGACATGGGAGCCGCAACTCTTCTGCAGTGCATTCCTCCTTAAAGATCTAATGGTAGTTTTCTTTTATATAGAATTTTAAATTAATTAAAGATATGGTTTAGACCCATGAGCAGCAACATAAATAAGTAATACAATAAAAAATTAAAATCCAACAAATTCTTTGAAAAGATCAGTATTAATCAAATATTGTTCAGAGCTACGACTCAATATTAACAGTTGTAGAACACACCTAAATCCCTTAAGGAAATGAATTTTGTTTTTAGAGTAGTTCAACACCAATGCACCACAAACAAACAGTAGAAGCCATTATCTCTTATGTGTTCGGCCGTGAACCTTCCGATCTCACAGACAAATCTTTCCTTAAAATCACCTGCGATACACTTATAGATATTAGCACCGACAATCCCCTGGTTTGCACCTCCCTAATTTAAAAAATTACAATAGTCAAATTGGTATAATACAATTATATAACACTATGCATTCAAAGGGATAGTTCGATAAATGAACTATATAGCAATTGAATATACCTCTCTGTCAGCAAGTACAAAATTCTTTCCTCATATGTTGCCATTTTTTAGATCAACAACATCCCACAATTTAAACACACGGCAATGCAGAACTCCTTGAATCCTGCTAGTAATTTTCGATATCGGGACGACGATAGACGTTGTCACCTATACATAAAGAAAGAAACAGTGGTATTAGCCCAACCATCTTAATTTTGATCACAATTTTTTGCATTACAAAAACAGTACCGCCTATACCTGTGATAATAAATAGATAAGAAAGGCTCAATTTGAAAGGTACAGAAAAAATTTCTCACATACCATCATATATATAGAAGAAACAGTAATAGAACAAAAAATTAAATGCTTTAATTATGCAGTAAATTATTATATTTAATGTCCTTAGGCCTTGCACTAACTGTCAACCACAGCTCACCAAGATATTTCTCATTAATGTCTAGCATATATTTGTCATTAATGTATATCAATTCATTACATCAATATCAATAAATACGATTTGCACTAACAAAGCTCACTGGTTATACACAAATAATGCTGACATACATTAATTTCATTTTTTTTATATATTTCTTCAAACATTAATTGCTACATGCTGAAATATATTTACAACAACAGATTTAGGAGATAAACTATCCTTTTTTGTTTATTGTTTTATCTCACATAATTTTCTAGATAAAGTACTTACATATATTAATATCGGATAAACAAATCCAAACCATTAATTCTGAAATGATAATAAATTTACAATGGTTGTAATATATAGTGGTGGATGATAAATTTATTACCAGTACATATTCCTTCCCATTTCTATCACATTTATTTTAAGATTTTCACAACATGTAATTACTCATTATTATAAATTGCAAAAGAAAACAGTAAAGAGGTAGGAAGAAAAATTTTCCCATAAATCCAATTAAAGCAATTGATGGTTAGAGTCCTCTCAATTTAAAAATGCAATCTAACATATTATGCAGCCCTAAATAATTAGAATATCATATAAACCCTTAAATCATCGTAACTGAACATTATTTTTTTATATCACTGCATATATAAACTTAGACCATTGTGTTTTATTATCAGTACATATATAAACTTAGAAATTCACAATGATAGCAAAACCTAATTAGAGAGGCTCGAGTTTAACTCTTACAAACAAAAGTGTAGGAAAAAAAACTATAAAAACTGAAATTTCAAGGACCTGATCAAAGAGGCCCAATTTTTATAATAATAAAAAAAATGAGATTCAATTAAAGAGATTTTAAGAACAATAAAAAAAAATGAGATTTAATCAAAGAGATTTTAAGAACAATACAAAATTCATAAACCTACAAGTCACCACAGCTTCTCCATCAAAAGACAAATTGTATCCGACTCATACCAGCACACATGTTCAACAAAATAAAAAAAAAGCATCCTAGGAAACACTCTAGCAAATTTCAATTTGACTCGAAAAATAAATGTTACGGATCTCAAATAATACTAAAAATTGAAAGAAATATGCACCTTCCTGTACTTCTTGTCTGGACGTACGCTCGGCAAAGACCTGGGAGAACCTCCAATCGACCAGGGGGGCGTCGAATTAGATGGCCCACATTCAGCCACGTTTGCAAAATTGCAAATTGTCAAATTGCCTCTGAAGTACGGTAGAAAGAGTGAGAGCGGGAGAAGTCGAGAACTGAAGTACGGTAGAAAGCTATGATAGGAGGGGATGGGGCAAGATAGCCAGATAGGAGGAGGAGGTGGAGGAGGAGGAGGAGGCAGCGTGAGAGGGCAAGAGAGAAGGCGGCAGCAACCAAACAGAGAGGGGTTTTGGTTGAGAGGAAGTGGCGGACAAACAGAGAGGGGGGAGTGACAACGAAGAAGAGAGGAGGAATGTCAATGGAGGTGGCTCCTGGGCTGTGGCGAGTGAGAAAGAAGAAGTGGGTGAGAGAGGAGATCTGAGAAGGAGAAAGGGTGAGCGGCGCAAAAGAAGGCTGGGTTTGTTTTCAGAAGATCAAAATGTGGATTGATTTTATGTTATTTTTTTAAACCACCGATTGTTGAGACGGGTAATTTTAACCACTTTTATTATCAGCAACACCTTTAGTTACAGAGTTTCTACATGAGGGAATACAAAATTATTAACCCCTGAACCAAATCGCTGCCGTGTCGAGGTCGCTAAAAAATTTTGGCATCCGGGCTCCCACGGATTTTTATTTATAATATTTATATTTATAATACTGATGTTCAGATTATACCAATCCTCCTACTCGTCTCTTCTAATATTAATTAATCACATTTGATCCGCTGTATCCCTTCCGTGTATACTCGCCTGTGTGAGATCCCAACTAATCATCTGAGATTGTCGTTGTAAGTGTAACTAGAGAGAATAGAATCTTTGTTCGTTACGCTCTCCGCTAGTCCGCTCGCTTCACACAACAGACGGGTCTCTTCACGACGTTCACGCCAAAGCCGCGCATCCATCCATGGGCAAGCCCACGCCTCTTGCTTAGTTTAGTCGCTCACTCCCAAGTCCCAAGTCCCAAACCCCAACCCCCACCCACCGAAGCTCTAAACCCTAACAACAACAATGGAGCGATCTCGTTCCAAGCGAGGCTACAACTACGATCCAGACTTGAGCCCTCCTCCTCATCCTTATCCTCGCTCTAGACCCCGCTACAACGACAACCGCCGCCGCCCCAATCACCAACACCGCCGAGGAACCTTCGACGAGCGCCGCCTCCAGCCTCCTCCACAGCCGCCGCCGTTCGTACCTCCTGCCCTCGCCACCGATGGGGGCCCGCCTCCTGGCGCCACTACTGTTTATCGCCTTCTCTGCCCTGAATATAAGCTCGATGAGGTCTGAATTAGCTTCTTATTCTCCTCAATTGTTGAACATGTAAGGTTAATTATGACCAGAGGTGTATTCTGATCAGCTTTGTTTCTTGTGACTGATATTTTAATTTAGAGGTCGCCAAAAGAAGTTTGATTGTGCTTCTTCCCTTTGACAATGCATATTAATTTCGGCATCTGAAAGCTCGTAATTTTACGCAGTACGGACAATGTTGTATATAAAGAATATGGTATACTTTCTGAAAGCTTGATAAGTACTTGATTTGTCAGGTAGGCCTCATAACTTCTTCACATCGCATGTAATTTGGAATCCAGAAACTTATAATACTAGTCTTCTTTGCTGTTATCGTCAGTTATAAAAGCTGTTAGAATTTGGTCCGGTGGCATTGGGTACACTGTATACAGTATATGCAATTTGAATTGAGCAACTCTTGTAAATTCAGGATCAGACATCAATCAATGCATCATCTATTTTCTTGCTTGTTTCATCAATCATCACATAATCGTTTTTTGAATGAACCAGGTCCTTGGTGAGCCGATTGCACAAATTCAGGCACAGACCCATGCATGGATCACTGTGCATCGTCCTGCACCAGGTGACTCAGTGCGTGTCATTGAGACATCTGATGATGTACGAAGAGAACCTGATGGACGGCCTCCACAGTTCTCCCCTGCCCAGGATGCACTTCTTTTGGTGCACCGCAGGATTGTAGATGTGCCAGACCCAGAGGATGTAAGAGATAGAAATCGAGATCGAGAGCTGGATGATGATGAAGATGGACCATCTAAGGTTGTAACCTGCATGGTTATTCCTAGATTGCATGTTGGGTGCCTTCTGGGGCGAGGGGGTAATATAATAGAGCAAATGAGGAAGGAGACCAAGACTCACATTAGGATTTTGCCGAGGGATAACGACACTCCAGGATGTGTTTCTATGTCTGAAGAGGTTCTTCAGGTAAACCTTAGGAGAAAAGTTCAAAAAGTAAAATCGGTATTGCGCTTGCAGATATTTTTTATAAGGTCAATGAGTTACAATGGTGTTAGATTTATCCTAATTGTTTACTCGATTTTGTTTTTGACTATTGATCAATATAATATATATGTATATGTATATTTTTAGAAAATTATTTACCCGATTATGCATCTTGCCTGCTGGAGGACACATTGAACCTGAGAAACATTTTCAAGTTTATAACGTACGCAATAAGCACTTGTTGGAGACATTTTAGTATTTCTTCCTTATTTTTTTAATAATGGGGTTTCTTTTTGTTTATGTTTAGTTTATTGAAACTTTCTTTCACCTGACACAAAATGAAACATAACTGAGCTACTCCATTCTTGTCAATAGTTAATATTATGGCAACTCTGTTTTTTATTACCCAAGGTAGTTGGAGAGGTGAGCTGTGTAAAGCGAGCTATAGCCATCATCTCTGACCGACTAAAAGAGAGCTTACACCGGGATCGAAGTTCCTTCCGTGACCGAGACCGCCATCACCCTCCAGAAGGTGATTATATTCCCTCTACTCAACACCTCCCACCCATTGAGGAGAGATACTTTGACGGCCCGGACAGATTCAGGAATGAGTTTGATTCGAACGGCAATCCTTTTGTGGAGTTCAGCAACCAACAGGTCAATTCATATGAGGCTATTGTGTTTCGGATTCTCTGTCCAAGTGAGAAGGTGGATGTTGTCATGGGAGGACCACCAGTTGGGATTTTGGAGACGCTCCGATCTGATGTCGGAGTTGATGTCAGGGTTAGTGATCCTATTGCAGGTTCTGATGAGAGAGTTGTCATTGTTACTTCCCAAGAGGTACTATTCATTCCCTAATTTTTGTTCTATAATTTATAGGAGTTTCTGTAATTGATAAATAGCAAGTAAATTTGCTGGCACTTTATTTACCTTACAGCTTTCTTAAAAAAAAAATGAGTTTGAGAAATAACTAGCTTAATTTCTAGTGTAAGACCATTTTGTTTTAATGAAACAATTGGTTACGCTATATTTTTCTTGAATTCAGAAATAGATAAATAAATATGACAAATTCTGCAGTGGGCCAATTTTTTGTATGGGCTGAAAACCAGATTATTTCCTTAAAATTGTAAATGACTGTGATTGGGGTCAAATTAAGCTGAAAAGGTTGATCTATGGCAGAACATTTCAATAAATATATACTGGCATATCGTTTATTGTGATTCATACCTGTGATACCATATCTGTCAGCTTAAGTACTTCTAATTTCAGATGAATATTTTATTTTTAGAACTTGATTTTTTGTTTAGTTGGGATTCTATTTCTATAATATGGATTTATAAGGTTTCTATCTTGATTTGCTACAATAGTTGTGGAAAATCAATGGTATTTACAAAAGTATACAAATGCCTGCTATGGCTTATAAGTTGCATAATCTGTCCAATAATGATACAGGAAAGCTAAGGAAGCAAGGTGAGTAATGTCAGAAAATTCACGTCAAGTTTTTGTAATTTGCAATCTCTATACTTTTTTTCTCTATCTCAGGGTCCAGATAATGAGCTTTTTCCTGCGCAAGAGGCGCTGCTTCACATCCAGACTCATATTGTAGACCTGGGGCCTGACAAGGACAATGTCATAACCACGAGACTTCTAATTTCTTCTAAGGAGATTTTTTGTTTGGAGGGGCGTGGCGGATTGCTATCTGAGATAAATAAATCATGCAGTGCGAATGTGCAGATCTTGCCAAAAGGACTTCTCCCCATCTGTGCATTTGATTCTGACGAGCTTATTCAGGTACTCATTGAAATTGCAAGATTTTAAATCAGCACAACTGATGTAATAAAACTGGATGACCTAAAAAGGTAAGAAACTATTCAGAGGCATATTGGGTTTTGAGTACTTCAAATGGTCGTTCACTTAGCATAATTACAAGATCCAGATATGTAGTAGGGTACTATTTAATTGCTGGTAATTATGTGAAGTAGAATATATAATTCCCTTTGCAGCACCTTAAATATCTTGAACTACAGTGCAAAGCCGATACATTTGGTGCACCCTCTTGAAGCACTGGAATCGGCCTATCCAGTTTTATTTAGAAGTACCGGTGAATTGTCCCTGAATTTTCAATTTTTCCTTTTGCAACAACTTGTCTGAGCAGTGCATATACTACTTTTCATGATTTGAAGGGCATGTATGAAAATTTTACATTGGTATTGGTGGGCACTTACCTCTTTTTGTGGTCACCAAGATAATTGATATTTTGTTAGGTTTTTCTGATATGATTATGACTCTGTTGTCTTTAACTTCTTTAGATTGTAGGGGAGGTAAGAGCTGCCCGAAATGCACTTGTGCAAATAACTGCCAAGTTAAGGAGTTATTTATTCAGGGATGTTTATGAGGCAAATGATATGCTACAGGCACCATACCCTGGCCCAAACAGTGATATAATTTCTCCTTCCCTTCATGAACGATACCATGGAACTGAGATTGCTTCCATGTCTGTTTATCCACGATCACCATTACCTGGGGGTCAATGGCATCCCAAGGTAACTTTTATGACTTTTGCCACTTTGACTATTGCTGAAATAGCAACTAGCCACGAGAAATATAGGTGTTGTGATATTTGGACTAAATCTTATATGGGAGCTGATGGCAAAAACTTTGACTGCTTCATTTCAGCCCTGTTACCAATGTATGAAATAGCACCTCTTAAAAGTCAGGATACTTTCTCTCGGGCACTAGGTTGTAAGACTCGGTGACGAGAATTATTGGTGTTGGCGTTTTCACCAAAACTAGTATGGATCAATAATTGCATCAATATACTTTACTGTGCTTTGTTTAGGATGTGGGAGGCAGTGCTAGTGGTTCTTTTGAGCAAGAAGCAAGTAATGGCAGTGATGAAGGGAGACAAAATAGCCTAAAGAGGTATGAATTTTCAATGTGCAACATGATCTTGTGTTACTTGATAGACCTTTATTTTTTTTTGTAGTCCTTGTTAGTTATCTGTGAAATACTAATCTGTTTTAACGTTCCATTGGTAGAGTTGCTGTACCTATTGTGTCGAGAAGTACTCTTGAAGTTATCATCCCAAAGATTGCCGTTGAAATACTTACTATGAGATCCAAAAACAAGCTTGCTCAAATCAGCCAGGTTAATATTTTCTACTTGATTTCCATTCATCCAGTAACATGTAGCATTTTCTGAACTTGAACAAACTGGTAAGGTACCTAAACAGAATGGATTTAAGTGGAATTGTCATGCAAACTGTAAGCAGATTTCTGGTGCAACTGTGACACTAGTTGAAGAAAAACCTGACACAACTGATGGGGTTGTTCAGATATCAGGAACCCCAGAACAGGCTGACAAAGCACAGAGCCTACTTCAAGGGTTCATTCTAAGCAGTGCGTCTCTCTCTCTCTTCCTCTCTCCCTGCTCTCACCCCATCTCTCTTTCTCAATTGAACTCACATTGTAGTTACTACAAGGATCAAATCTGTCTCACAATCCTTTTTCTTTTCTTTTCTTTTTTTTCTATTTACTTTTTAAAATGTGCAGTCCAAGATGACATTCCATGAGTTGATACTTGCCACTTGGTTTCTGCCTCTCCTCAAGTTGCTCAATGATAAATTAGGCAAGACAAGGGGGAGATGCACTTTACTGATTGGTCATGTTGCTGCTGAGATCCTTCTATGTCATTAGGACTTAGGAGTGTTGATTGAAAGCAAGGTTTATCAGCAACAGAATGAAAGAAACAGTTTCCAGTATAATCATCTCTGTAATACAGTCTGTCTGTACATGAGATATTATCTTGGAAATATGAACCAACCAAAAGGTATCAAATCTTAATTGTTATCTTGTTCCATTCTAGAGAGAATTTATGTATCCAGTAGGCTGTTTTCAATTTTGGCATTATCTGTATCAGTTAAAATGGACACTGATCATCTGATAAACGAAAAGCTTCACATCATTGTATAGGTGTAACAAAAAGAATTATGTTGGTAACAAAATGTAGATTAATGAGAAAAAGGTACACAAATATGGTTGAAATATCATTTATATCAGCTCAAAGTTTTAAAATGCGACAAAATCTATGCATACTAGATCATATTTTCCGAAGTATTTTCAAATTGCTTGTATTGCATGTTACATATGCCAAATGAAGTTTTCGTCAATAAGGAATTAAGGATCAAAAGAGTTTTTTAAAAAAAAAAAACAGAAAGATTAGGACAAGTGCTCAAGTGTGCTCAAGTGTACAACTGTGTCAAACTACACAATTAGCTTAATGCATTACTAGCCGGATTGAATATAGAAATTTGAGTCGCGCCAATTTAAGTACTCTGCATTACTAGCTGTTATAAATCTGGAAATTTGACTTGTGCCAATTCATGCAAATTAGGACAAATTGTGGTGCAAGCATAATTAGTTAACTCGTATAGGTAGCCTATTAATCTCTCAAAACATTGTTTATTAGTTAATAAGCTCAATGACAATACTAAATATCTGTTATTGTCATGTCAAAGTTTTCATTTATCTTTTCTAACAGAGTCCAAAAGATCTCAGACGTATTATTTGTGTCGTAGATCTAAATCAATTCCAAAACAACTCTATTTTTCGAAAAAAGGTGGGAGCGCCACCCAGTTTCATTTTGAGAATGAAACAAACCGAATCCAAAACAACTCTATCATAAATTCAGTAATTATCCATCTCAATATATTATGTAAATTTTGAACGAAACATGTTTAATTGATCAAGAAAGATGTCGTTGCTCATTTTGTTCTTGTTTTTTTTATTCCTCCTTTTTAAGGTCATCACATAAAAGAGTTTAAATCTATTATTTTTTAACTTTTTGTTGAATTTTACAAATATAGGACCGACTTCAATATGTCTTGCAGCGCGATCCTTTCTGTATAGTGGGATCTCGAGGGATATGAATGACTACTTTTTTTTTTTTTTTTTTCCTTTCTTTCTTTGCGGAAATGCTTGGTAGAATGGTAGTGAGTACCTAGGAAATTATTTATTTTTAAGAAAAGACTACCTGGGAAATCAATTACTCCTTGCATAGGTGTACGGCGAGTTTTTTTTTTTTTTTTAAGATTAATTGGGAATCAAGCTTCCTAACTTATTTTTAAATTTAATGTCCATAAAGGACCCCTCATCTCTATTTTGAATATTAGACAGTTCACTTAAGATGCATTGTTATTTGTTATTAGAACAAGAGTTGGTTTTTACATAACTACTTTTTAGCATAAACAAATCCTTGTCTATTTCGATCTTCTTTATTATTTTAGTATCATCTCTCTCTTGATTGCATAGTTTGCTCTTAATTTATACTTGTTAAGAGTTATCTAGCAATTTAATGTTTATTTAGCATATGCATTTTGCTTCAATTTTTCATTTGATCACTAATAGTGGTAGGAAAAAAAACAGACTTTAGAAGCTCAAATTAAATTTTAAATTTTATATCAAAAATCCATAAAGATAGTAATTTTAGCGACATAATCTCTTTCTTACTCGCCTTTTTGGGTCAAAAAAACCATTTAAGTTCGAACCACATAAATTCATAGATATTATGTCAAGCAATCTAGTAAAATACGCCTACTTGTCTTCCTTACGTTTTTCATCAGTTGGTGTCGCCATTCAAATAAAATAATTTCTTAAACATATCCTTGAAATATTATCAATAATATGCATAAATCCAACCAGTTTTAATCACAATGGATACTTATAATAATTGAATTTAAAAAAAAATCTGCGAGGTACTTCTTTTGATCATTCCAAATTTTAGATAATATTATCATTGCCCTAAGTTCGGTTAATTAAAAAACATATATGTAAGCTAATTTCTATTTCAAGAGAAAAAAAAAATGCTTCGTAGCATTTCAATCAAATGTGGATCTGAGTCATAGTTGCTTATATATCTTTCTAACAGCAAACCAATACTTTCTATCAGAATAAATGCTTGCCGCCACAATCTAATTAAGTATTGCAATATATTTTGTCTGTTATTTTCCATTTATTCGGTTTATTATAGATATGTTTAAAAAATATACAGGCGCCAACAGTGTTTCTATGCTCTATAACTAGCTAGCCACTTTGCTATCTCCTTTTTATGTGGAGAACTTGTTCTTTCATAATTTGGGGTAAACAAATCAACAACTATAGAATCCTAGAAAGAAAAATCTTTACTCAAATGCTGATAAATCGTCCTTTTCAAAATACTGATAAGTCACCAAAATTGTTTTTTATTTATCAAAGTGCTTATTGCACATCGTGGAACTTTTGATATGACCCTACAATTTTTTTTAGTTCATAAACAGTACATACTCTGAAAGTTTGGTAGTTGCGAAACAATTTTGATGAAATGTAGGAGCGCATTTCTTTTTTTCTCAAAACATGATATATATGGGGACCAATGTACACATTTCTGGAACGTTTGGCATGCATGATGTTAGCCTAACTTCTAACTTATAAGTTAGTATTCTAATTTGTCAACCTATAATTACCAGACGAGTTAGAATTAATTTTTACTAACTTTATCTCAAATGCTAATCACGAAAGTACTAACTTCAATCCATAGCCCCACTCACTTATGGTGTTGCCAAACACGCATATGAGGCTGCATAAGGATATGTACTTAATTTCTCCGAAATTTTTTTTTTTATTTAATCTCTACTCCTTATAAACATACAAATTTAAGAGGTGTTACATACTAAATCTAACGTGTATACATCTATTTATCGGGGCTGATAAGGATCATCCGCAGATCCCATCATCTCCCATCATCCCTGAAAACGCGTTTCTATTTTTGAAATTTTCTTATAACTGCCATTTTTGTTTTTAGAAACCTAGTGCTCAATCCTCGCTCCAATCTATTTCGCTCCCTCTTCATCCCTTATGTTTCGCTCATTCCTCTCTCCCTCTTCCCTCCTTCTCCCCCTCCTCATCTGATTCGCTCTCTTTCTCTCTCTCTGTAATTGTAACAATCATCCTCATCCAACGCTCATCCCTCCATCTCCTCTGTTTTGATATACATAACAGTTCTAGTTAACACAGAGGGGAGGGAGGCAGCGACACAGAGAGGAGGGAGCGAACACAGAGGAAAGAGATATACAATTGTAACTGTTCTAGTTAATACAGTAAACAGTTCTACTTAATATATATAAAGGTTCTACTTATATATAAAAAGGTTCTACTTAATATATATAAAGGTTCTACTTATATACATAACAGTTCTACTTAATATACATAACAGTTCTACTTAATATATATAAAGGTTCTACTTATATACATAACAATTCTACTTAATATATATAAAAATTCTACTTATATACATAACAGTTCTAGTTAAGCTACGGTGAGTCGCGACTCACGGGAGAATATCCAGAGTTTAGCTACGGTGAGTCGCGACCAAAACTCCTAGATCTAGATCAAAATGACCGATCCAAACCGTTCAATATGATCTCCCTATTGAAATCTCCGTGCAAACCAAATTTTTTTTTTTTTCGAAATTTTTAAATATTTTTTTCAGATTTTTAAAAACTGATGTTTTTGAATGGTTCAGAACCAATTAGATTAACAATTTTCTAAAATTTAAAAAAAAATACTTAAAATTTCGAAAAAATGAAAAATTTGGTCTACATGGAGATTTCAATAGGGAGATCATATTGGACGGTTTGGATCGGTCATTTTGATCTAGATTTAGGAGTTTTGATCGCGACTCACCGGAGGATCCGTAAGTCGCGACTCACCGTAGCTAAACTCTTAATATCCAATCAAAATTACGTAATAAATTTTAACCATGCAACCATCTCAACAAGGTTCTGTTTTCGCCTTTTCATAATTGAAGAATTCTTATGTGCATTTGTCAATAACGATGATCGTACATATTACTTCGTACGATTTATGGGCATATCCCATTAAAATATATATATTAAGTCTAGAGAATTATTAAGCATGCAAATTGGAAGACGACACGTATGAAATTTATCTTTCTTAGGTATGTTAGGCAATTATGCGCGTCTGCAATTAATTGTGCAAATACCCATATAACTATAACAACAGCTGTATTAACATGAAAGAGTATCTAAAAAAAAATGTTACCGGAAGATTTCTCCTGAAAAATTATATGGGAATGGCTAGTGTGAAATATATATGACACATATATTTATTCAACATGATAAATTTTTTATTTTTAAAATTAGAATGGCCTATCCAAATCGTTAAAATTGTTCTACATTATAAAATATCTGTGGAGCAAATTTTATATTTTTAAAATTAGAAAAAAAAATAGTTAGAAAATTTGAAGAGGATTGCTAAAATGCTATGCATAGCACGAATGGCCATCGTGCTACGGATTCGTTCTTGCATTTCCTGCTTCAAACAATCAATCCAAATTGTTCATTATTTTTTACATATTGAAATCTTATTAGAAACCAAATTTTACATTTTTTTTTGAATTTGTTTACTATTTTTCTCAGATTTTTGAAAATCACTAATATTGAAGGGTCCATAATTTATTAGATTAAGTATTTTTAAAAATCTGAGAAAAATAGTAAACAAATTAAAAAAATATAAAATTTGGTTTCTAATGAGATTTCAATATGAAGAAGATAATGAATGGTTTGGATCGGTTGTTTGAAGCATGAAATTCAAGAATAAATACGTAGCACGAAGGGCATCCGTGCTATACATTGCATTTTAACAATCCTCAAATTTGAATTTTAAAGATATTTTAATATAGAGATCAAATTGAGCGATTTGGATCGACCGTTTAAAATTTTAATGATCGACGTTAATTTAGATTGTGTTTGACGTCATATATATTTGATTCTAACATTACTCAAATTATATATACCGAGGGAATTTTTATGAAACAACTCTCTAGTAATTATCACTATGGGTAGGTGGAGTCAAAGTGAAAGTACCTCTGCGTACAAATAATTACCGACAAAAATATTATTTTGAAAAATTTAAAGATATGAACTTTGTTGCTGCATGAGAACTCGTAACGATTTAAAGATCTACATGTTAAGTATTTTGGAATCGTTGGATAGTACTATTATATAGGAAAAATATATTACCACATGCATATATGCCAGGGAGTATAGCTATAAGTATTCCAAGTTTCTGTGGAATCAATCCAATATTTCCCGAGTAAAGAACGGAAATAAAGTGGGAGCATTTTTGCTATCATGACAGAATATGAAAGCTCCACTAAACAAATGTACTTTGAATATGCTTCATATGATCTTTTTTTTTTTCACAATTACCATGTATCACCATGCATCAATAATTTACAGTCAATAATCGCCCGTGAATCATGTGCCTGTAATTAATTACAAATTGAAAATTTGTATGGATGGAAAATAAAAAAACTAACCTGAAAATGATAAAATAAAGCATAAAGAAAAATACTATTTAGTAAAGTTAATTTGCCACAGTGTGTTTACCGCCTTTTTGGTGAAAAAAAATTGTACCAAGTTCTGATTTCTATTTTTTTTAAGATAAAAATACCTTAAAGCTCTGTAACCTGGTAGTCACTACCCGGCTAATCCCAAAAAAAAAAAAACCGTAAAGCCTTTCAATATAGAATATTTAATTATAAAAAAAATTTCAGCTAGATTTCAAATCTGCGAGCAAATTGTCACCTTAACCTGAAGTCTAAGGAAAAAAAAAAAACAATTAGTAGGGAGAAAGACATCACGTACCAGAGGAATATTTCCTTTTTCTTGACGAGACGCTTACCGAATATATTTTAGCACTCACAAGATTCATTTCCTTGTACAAAAGAATATGTGTGATTTCAGAAAATGTTGGCTCTAATAAAAATCTTAAAATAGTAAATATCTGCACTATTTATCAGCTCAACCTTCTTAAAAACCGATTAATTAATATGCATCGTAAAAAAACAGGTTTAGTAAAGTATCAACTCGAGAACTGACTAAATGATTGACACATGACAGAATATATTGACACAATTAATGCTTAATTGAAGGAATATAGAAAAATTGTCCAAAAAGCCTTCAATTATAATCAAATATATATCAGGCCACAAGAGAGGTTTGACAGAATATTTAGGCCCTGATCAAAATTTTTTTTTCGCAGGATTTTATTTTATTTCATTTCAATTAAATTGATTTTATAGAATTTCGTTGGATCTAATTAAATAGGAATTTCAATCAAATGACACTAATTTTGTTTATTTTGTTAAATTTATTTCTAACTAAATGAAATGAAATGAAATCCCACGTTAAAAAAAAAGAGATTTTGATCGGTGCCTAAGTATGTACACCAAAATATCAAAATTATTTCGGCACCTAAGGGTTGATTGCTATATTGGGCTGAAGACACGGAAAGCAGTGAAGCGAGTCCTGACAAAACGGATTTAAGTTAAGAACAACAACATAATCTTGTTTATAAATTAATGTTTAGTATAGTAAGAATGTAATATGTGTTATATCAAACTAATTTAGTAATCTATGGCCAAAGCGATATGGACCGATGATATACCGTTAAACCCAACTTTATCTCAAATTTGATAGCTCAAATGATCCACAACCCTCCAAAACCACATAAAGTTACTACCGCAGCTGCACAGAAATGGTCCGCTCTGTTCCAATTATTTTCATAACCCTCCTAAACCACATAGGTTATATTTGGATCGTATCAGAATAAAGATTTTTGTTTGGATGATGTAGGAATAACAATGAGCTTTATCTTTGACCTTTAACAAATCAAAATTTTAATCTCACTTCTTATTCTAACATCTAGTCGGATTAACTAATCTTACTCTGATTCGGAATAAGCCCTTAATCCTAGACTGTTTGCATTGTCTATTAATCCAAATTAGCTATTTAGTCCAAAATAGTTTTTATTCATGACTATCCAAACAGAGCCATAAAATTACTACCACCAGTGCACAGCAATTGATCGAGAGCGGACAGCTACAAAACAAGCAATCAATTATTTCAACATATTTGTGGAATAGACCAAAGGATATTTTGTGTCTTAACCTTTCGAGTTATGTTCGGAAGATTCAAGGGTAAATAACGAAGTAAAAATTTTCACGTTGTTTCAAGTCTCTTCCAAAGAATAGCTTGAATAAAATTCTATGGCCCAATCAATATAATATAATTAAGCACATTATGTGAACAAAGAATTATTATTATTTGAGCTCCTTTTAAATATATTTTTTTTGTATAGTGTGAAAAAATCATGTAAAAGAAAGTTGAAGTACCAAAATATCTCGCAAAATTTGTTTAGAAGTTGAATTTGTTCTCAATATAGCTGACCAAATTCGGAAGATATTATGCAATAGAAAAAGTAATGTGCTGAGAGCTGTGCAGATAATTGAGATGCAAAAAGTGGAACAGATAAGATTCTACAAGAGTTTGTCGCATGCAAACACAAAGATTTTGGCACATGGCAACCAGCCGATGGCAGCATGGCCATGGAACTTTAGAAGTTTGACATTATAGAAATTCTCTTCTCCTTGAAGCACAAAACAGGAAAGTTTCAAATCCCTATTAATTAAAGATACAAATCTAACTTCCTCCTATAGCGGTCCGGGCGTCATCATGTTTACTCTTTTTATTTTGGCGGGGCTTGTACCGAATTGGCGTTTATATATAGTTCTGTATTAAGTACAAAATAGTTAGTTAAATTATTGGTAGTAATTATGGGTGTGTTTGGATCTATGAAAGGAGTCCTTATTTCGGTAGAGGTGTTATTCAGGAAGAGTGGATAAAGTAACCAAGATTATATATTGGAAAAGAAAGAAAAAGCTGTCTTTCGTTCTCATCCGGAAAAAAAATTATATGGAATAGAATTGATCATGCTTTGTTTATATTATTAACTATATTTTAATTATAATTTAATAATTTAATTAGTTTCATGAATGTAATTCTAATGATACTTGCAGTTGTAACAACAACAACAACAACGACGATAATAATAATAATAATAACAATAATAATAATAATAATAATAATAATAATAATAATATGTTTTTACCCACTGGCTAACAATTTGTAAAAAACTCTTTATTTAATACAAAGATGAGGGCACGACCCCATTTTTATTCAAAAAAAAAAAACTAATAAAGTTTTATAGTATTATTATAAATCAACTATTAGTTTATTCATTTTCTTCATCACGAATTTAAACATACATCCAATATCATTAGCTCTTCCGGCAACAGTACTTGTTTCCACGATTTTGGAATTTCACTTTTTTTTCAATCAATCTCCCTGTCTCCCAAAGGTACTATTCTTTCATACTCTTATCATGCTATTTTTTAACAATCAAATCACCCTATACGACTAAGTCGATCATGATTTTTATTACCGTACCATATTAACTTTGTCACATATATTAGGTGTCAGCAAAATTGGGAAGACAAAATCAGTCATGAATTGAGTTCACAAATGAAGGAGAGCATGAAGAACAACAACTAAGAAAAAATTTAATCCAGAAACATAAAGCTTAGTTTATTTCCTCTCAATATATATTTTATTTTTTTAATAATTGCATCTGTAAATTTTGAGACTAATATATCTAGTAGAATATTATATTAGATACCAAACTAATGTATCATTTTGTCATGAATATACAGTGCAGAAAGATGAAAATTTTTAATGTATAAATATGAAAAGGAGAAGCGAAGGATATGAAATTCAAAATCCAAATTTTTTTTGAATTACAAAATTCGCGAGCAATATATGAAAAACCTGTTTTTTATTCGTACACAGCATAATAATTATTTATAAACCAAATTATCAAACAGAAATAATATTGCAAAAATGATTGTAGAGATTGTCTGGATTTTTTTTAAAAAAGGCTTAATACAAATTGTTTGTGAATTTCTATCAACAACTTGTTTTATTTATTTTAGTTGATATTAATTTATCTACATCTATTATAAAAAAAAACCAGGGGTAAATAATTACCATCCTTCTCACCTCGGAACAGATCAGTCCTTGATTCTAATAATCTTAATTACAATATAAGGGCTTAATATAATTGAGAATATTCAATAAAGAAATTAATAAAGCACCATCTGACCTTTGGCTGAATAAACATGTATAATGCAATATATATACAAGATCAAGAGAGCCTACTCTACTTGTATACGCGACGCAATAAATTAAGAAATACGTATATTAAAGAGAAAAAGTGCGCCATTAATGATTGCTAATGCTTTTCCAAAGATCTAAACTGTCTTTCTTTAAATGGTCTGCTTTGGTAATGCTTTTTCTAAAGACCTAAACTGTCTTTCTACAGAAGAACAGGCTTAATTAAGATTTCCGTGGTCAATATATATGTAATTTTATATTTCTAATTTTTTTATTTTTTTTTTCGAACGACCAGAGGTTCAGAGCTTTAATGGGTCTAAACTAGGGCTCCGAGAATTTCTTGAATGTAGTGCCCGATAACTATTCTTTAATTTTCATCCTATTCCGTTAATGCTGCTTTTTATCCATACAATTAATTTCAGGATAGACGCAAAATTATATTACTTCATTTTGTTCTCTCCCCAAAGAGTCCTTATATTTCTCTATATTGCAAACTTATAAACAGTTCCCAGTAAACCAAATGACCTATCAATATATTTGGACGAAATAATTGATGTGGCGACTACGATTTTGATAAATATTAAGATTACATTATGTTTTTTCTCTAATTAATAATTTTATATGTTATATATATCTAAAAAACAATGTGTTTAAATAAACAATTTGGTTCAGAATGCACGTCGAACTACCAACTATATTCTAGAAGTCAAACTAAAAAGTTAAATCCATTATCGATTTAAATCATGATGGCATCTCTTATCATAAAAAGTTTGTCTTATTAGTAACAGTAATTTGTTGAAAATAATGTACTTCCTGTAACATCTTTATTTGAAATTGGTATTCCTTCTTATCTAATCTAAAGTTGCCTTTGGCCCCAGTTACCTAGCACGTACGTACCCTTACTCGATTGGAAGAATAGGGATGGAATTATAGCCGCATCTAATCCGTTATGCACCTTAGGTAAAACATTAAATATATATATTCAAAGCACCATTTTGCAATTTGTAATATTAAAATACATTGACACATGGATAACACACAGAAACTGAGTAACCTGGCCTCATTCTCTCTATATAATGCAGCTGCGCATTCCTTATTGAAGTCATACTCTCATCAAATTAAACCGGCCGGACAGAAGTTACATTTCTCTCTAGACCTCCGTCTCTTTTTCTGTCTATCTCTCTCTCTCTTCTCTCTGTTTCTCTCTCAATTTCTAGTCATGGTTTCTCCCGATACAATTCGGACTGCCGTTGGTGTGTTAGGTGGGTACATACATGCATAGATGTTGCATGGCATACATCTCATCTACTTCAGACCCTATAAAAGAAAACATTGAAATGTTTTTATTTTAGCATTTTTCTTCTTTTCCTAAAAAAAAACATAAATGAGTGAATCTAGTGTCGATATATAATTAAATTTTAGTAATAGGGTAAGTTAACTCCACTAAAATTTCAAAATTCATATTAACAGGTCTAAATTTTGAATTTTTTTTGCTACAACTTCTATGAATGAGATGTTGTTGATTCCACAGACAAACAATTCTGAACTCCGGCAATAATTGTTGCATCTCTTGTAATATTTTTGACAATTTTTTGTTATTTTTTTCTTTCTTGCAGGAAATGCAATTGCGCTAGTGTTGTTTTTATCGCCAGTGTAAGCATAGTTCTCACATGCATATATCTCTATGTATTTTGATAATTTTATCCAAAAATTGTCACCAAATTTAACATCTAGCAAACTAATTATTTGGTATATTTGTTATTTATTTATATTATTATTATTTTTTGCAACAGGCCAACCTTCTTTAGGATATGGAAAAAAGGATCAGTGGAGCAATTCTCTCCGATTCCATACATTGCAACTCTACTCAACTGCATGTTTTGGGTGCTGTATGGTCTCCCTATCGTGCACCCGCATAGCGTTCTTGTAGTGACTATCAATGGCGCCGGCATGCTGATTGAGATTTCCTATATCCTCCTCTTCCTGCTCTACTCCCAAGGTAGGACGAGGTTGCAAGTGTTCCTCATGTTTGTCGCCTCGCTTATTTCTGTCGGCGTTGTCGGGTCGCTCGTTATCACGCTCGCGCACACCCATGAGAGTCGGTCGATGATTGTGGGTATAATTTGTGTGGTGCTGTGTATCATTATGTATGCTTCGCCTCTCTCCGTCATGGTACGTACGTACATATCAATACTTTCTTCAACATATACACGTCCTTTTACTAATTTTGTGATAGTTCAAAAGCACACATCCTTTAAATCCGTACTGTGTATTCTTTTTAGTCAGGTTGAGTCATCAACTTTGCTTTTTGAATTAATTAATCACAGAGATTCGGTGATGTCTAATTCTTCAAGTAACAATAACATACTTTTTTGTTCATGAAGTTTTAGCAGGTCGTTTATGCGTTGATTCTAATTAATTAACATACATCAAAATATGTAATATGCACGTCGTTGTCGTTAATAATCATTTCACTGTAAAATATTAACCCATCTTAGGAGAAAAGCCAGAATTATCATGCAAATCCTACTCATACTACCTTCCTTTTTAGAAATTCTCACACTAAATTTTTGGGTGGTTGTTCAAGATACCCACATAGAGGGTTAATTAATTAATTTATTAGTTAGAAAGTAACATATGCATGAGTAAGTTGGCTAGTTAGTTCAGACCCTTTTCATGTATTGTATCTTTACTATGCAAAAACAGGAAACGTCCTTTATGATGTAACCAATGATTTAGTGTGCTAAAATTCAAATATTAATTTTCCTATCTGTTGGTTTGCCTTTGCAGAAAATGGTGATACAAACAAAAAGCGTAGAATACATGCCCTTGTTTCTCTCTCTCGCTGCCTTCTTTAATGGTGTTTGTTGGACAGCATATGCACTCATCCGTTTTGACCTTTACATCATTGTGAGTTGTCGCACTAACACCTCTTTCTCTCTCTATATCTCTGTCTACGTGGCACATATTACAAAAAGTGATATTAACTTGACATGTTGCAACATTCCCCATCACTAATTTTTGTCGTGCACTTTTCTAGTTTTCTTCCCCTGCCAAAGATAAAAGGAACTGTTGCAATTGCAAACAGCCCCACAGAGCCACACTTTCAAAACAGTTGTTTGTGAACAAATTGCACAAGTAAATCTTTTCAGAACAAAGTCATAGTCCCATCACAGTTGCATGTGACTATTGTCTCTGCAAAATCTAGTGATCAGTAACACTTAAGTCCACTGTACGTGCTCCACTAATAACTTGTTTGTAAAGTAAAATAATTTGCAGATAATATTGGGTACGGAAGCTAATACGCTTCTGTGGATAGGTATTGCAACCGTTTGGGTACATTAATGTTCTTTTGTTGGGTACCAATTTACACCATCTCCGTCAACAAAATTAATCAGATACCAGATCGATAAGGTCGGTGTCTCGGTGGTCACAACCTGTTTCTGTTTCTCTTTAGCCATTTCCCAATACAAATCCAAATTTTGCTCAAAATATGGGTCCAAATTGATTTCCCTGTTTCCCTCAACGTGGCAATATGTACAAAAGAAAAATACAACACCTCATTAATTAATTGCTTCCATTAGGTAACAAACTCATACTTCATATATACGTATGTTATGCAAGCAAACTTAACAAAATTGACACCATATAAAATAATAATACAATATAATAATTAGATAAAAATTATTAAAATTTAACTATGGATATCAATAACAAATTTGTCTTGATAAAATAAATATAATTTTTTAAAGAAAGAAATAGAAAACATTGCTGTTCTTTTTTTTTCCTTATTGAATTTGCTAGTGGCGATGTACATATGCTTTTATTCTGTTGTCTAGTATGTGACGGGATGAACTAAATTTAACACTTGACAGATACCAAACGGTTTAGGAGTGATGCTAGCCACAGCGCAGCTTTTGTTATACGCAATATACTACAAATCAACACAGAGGCAGATAGAGGCGAGGAGAAACAAAGAAGAGATGGGGTTGGCGGAGGTTGTAGTCATGAAAGAGAACGGAGCCAACAAAGTAGGCGCAATGGGGGTTACCAATGGGCGTTGAGTACGTAACAAATCAGGCGGCATTGACTAAGAGTCTTTGTTGGATATATGAATAGTTAATCAAAGTAGTTAATAGTTAAGATCACCCTGTATCTGTTGGGTGTCCCAAAGGGACTCATTCACGCATGCGCACTATTTTCTACCTTTTGTACTTCTTTCTTTTTCCTTTTTTTTTTTCCCTATTTTACTTTATGGTTTTGTTGTACTTTAGTTAATATAAGGCAAGGGCTTGTTGACTACGACTCTTTTTTAAGTCGAATATGTGCCAGTGCCACTGGGGTTCACTATATATGGAGTTTGTGATTTGATATATATATATGCTGCATCTCTTAGTTGTCCCAAAAGGACTTGCTACCCGTCTACTTTTTTTTTTTTTATGTTTCCTTGTAACTAATTAATAATTAAGATTGGAGGCTTTTTATTACTTGTCTTATTTGCTTGAGTTATGTCTTATAATTTTTCTGCAGTTTTCATGAATTTTAAATATGTGAGAAGCAATTTTTCGAATTAAGTGGTAATTGAAAACTTATAAAAAGTTGAAAAATAAAGCTAGTCTCGGGTTCAGCTTAATTAAGTTTGTGAAGAAATTGCATGGACTTAACTTTAAAGAGCATTGAATCGGTTTCAAATGCTGAAATTGAATCTTTGGTGGTGACGGGTGATGCATCTAATTTTTCAAGCTTTTTTGTATAAGATTAAGTTGTCTTATCATTTTCATCTTCGGTATATTAATTTTCAAGTTTTTTTGTATAGATTAAGTGGTTGAAATTTGCCAAAACAAAGAAAGTAAAGAAACACTAAAGAAAATGTGCAATTTAGAGTATAAATGCTTAGCTTGTCAAATTAACCAAGTAAGCACACAAACTTTTTTTTTTTTTTTTTTTGTTATGAAGAACTCGGAAGAATTCTTAAAAGGTAAATTGAACGCCAGATAATTGTAGGTTGATCTTACATGAATCGCCTACATTTCTCAAATTCATTGTACAAGCTTGTGACTAAATAATAGTACTGTATTCATAATATAATATTATGGTGTTAGTAACCATTAGCAAATATATATAAATCCAACTAGAACAGGGTTCAATTACTTTTCTTTTTTTAAATCATCGCGTCTCAATTTTTTCATGGAAGCTTATCTTTCTTATTGCACATTTTATTTTGATAATTCATGAATTTTAATATTATTGATAATTCATGAATTTTAAAAGTTAACATGAATTTTAAATCGTTATTTTACACATGTGCATAGAGAATACAATAGACTATACATCAAAAAACAATTTTATTTTGATATTTGAGTCTTAAATTTTGAGTTATTAAAGTTTTAAAACTGAAGGTATATATAGCTATGTTTGGCAAAGGAGGGGAACTAGAACAATAACTAGAACAAACTTGTTCTAGTTCTTATTCTAGGTTCATGATTTTGAAAGAACTAGAACAAGGTCGCTAACTGGGTCTTATTCTAATTTGTGGGGTCGTTTGGTTGCACGCGAACTAGCTAGTTCGCAAACTAGTTAGTTCATGGGTTTGCCAAACATAGCGAGCTACGTACGTACTGAAGGTACAGTGAACTAGCCATAAAAGATTAAAAAAAAAAACATTGGAGCCCTTCTCCCGCAATTGTACGTTTGAAGCTGATTGATCCACTATAAACCTCACAAAGAATTGAGTGCGCACGAGCAACTTAATTATTTAATCTATGTATTTTTTTAAAACAAAATTTCTGTTTGTGATATAAAATTTACAAAAGAATCGCCATTTGATATATAAAGTTATATGTGAACAAACATCACGAATATTTAAATTTTTATTAATTGAGACAACCACTAATATATTGAAAAAGGGGATTGGAAAGGCTTTGGTGAAACATTGAAACTACGAAATTTCTGTTGAGGAATCTGATGCCCGCTAGATTAATAAAATATATGAATTTTTGCTCCTACTATAAGAGCAAATAGTCTAAGCAAATAGATAGTCTAATTTGTCCCCAAAAGATACTCTAAGCAAATTGAAGTTGCAAAATGCTGTAATAATAAAATTGTAATAATAGAACATTGTTCATTTGACGACGTCGTTCAGTATGTTACTGTAATAATCTTGTGTGAATTAACTCGAGATATTCGAAAAACTAGCTGAAATACATTTTGAAATATACAGAAAGCATATACTAAATAAATGTGCTAATTTACGTCAAAAAAAAAAAAGATGTGCTAATCAAGACTGTTGCTAGACACCTCGGTAGCAACTATCAGATCTTTTATTTTTCTAAACTGATGACTGATGTGTTGCCGTGTTGGGGAATTATACGCCAATGGAAGGAGGGTCCCATCAATAATTTTGAAGTTTGGTAAGGAAAATTTTAGTGCATCGCTAACAATTTTTCTTTTCATAAAATGGCTGTCTGGACCCAGCCCGCCTCCCCTTTATTTTGTGCATGTGAAAAACATATGTTTAGCTTATTGTCCGGAGCTTTTAAAGATTATATTTTAATTGGAAACGATCTTTATCGTCCTTTCTCGAATACAATTTTGATGTGTAAAATAGTTATAACTTAAAATTTGTATATTATATACTCTTAACAGAATTTATTTTAATGTGAATCATGTACATTAATTGTTAAGTGTGGACTCTGAATAAATTTAAATTTATGCATAGTAAGTATAAAATCCACTCGTAACAGAATTTATTTAAAATATGAATTATATATGTAGTTTATATTTTAGATTTAATTTCGTACTCATGAAAATCCGGGATAATTGATATAAGCCTGCCCTAATGCAACAATGCATGGAGAAAGTGACGAATATTTTTGTCGAATATACATGTTTAAATTTACCAAGGGCCCATTTTGAGATAAATAAGTTGTGGGCTTACAGGACTGTTCACACAAGTTACTGAAGTCTCACACTCCCAGCGTCTCACTCAGTATTATTTGGACTTCTTATTGAAACATGAGAAAGTTTAACATGCACCATAGTGCATAGGGCATTCCGTGCACCATGGACTTTTTCGAAAATATTTTTGTAAATTGAAAAATCTAATTTAACTAATCTAATCTACATATTGAAATCTCATACCAAACCAAAATTTACAATTTTTGAGATTTTATTACTATTTTTTTCGAATTTTTTAAACATGCCATTTTTGGAATATTGTACTATTTACAATTTTCCAAAAATGACATGTCTTAAAAAATTCGAAAAAAATAGTAATAAAATCTAAAAAATTGTAAAATTTGGTTTTCTATGAGATTTCAATATGTAGATTAGATTTGTCAATTTATAAAAACACCCCCAAAAAAGTCTGTGGTGCACGAAATGCCCTATGCACTATAGTGTATATTAAACTTTCTCTTGAAACAGTTTAAAAGTTGTGTTTTTATTTCTGTAAAACAGTACGTCAGTACCTACACCGGAGTTCGGAGGTTTCAGCTGAAATTGGCATTCACTGCTATACTGAAATTAAATTTTATTGTCACACAGGCTCACCATAGTAACCGGTATAACTGGTTATATTGTTTTTATATTGTGCGGTGTGCCCTAAAAATGTTTCTAAGTTTGAATAAGTTATTACGATTTTATGTAGTTCAAGATTTAGGATACAAATGATAGTAATGTTCGATTTTTGATTCAAGACATGTTGGGTGTAGCCTTAAATCTTACAAATGTAAATGGAGATTTTTAAATTGAAAAAAAAAACAATTTTCCGAATACAGAATAAAAATGGTGCCAAAATTGCACCCTTCATTTTTAAAAAAAAAAAATTTAATAACATATCGATTTTTTGTTTCTCCCAATAAATCTTGCAAGCCAACCTTAATGCTCCGAGTGATAGATGTGGCATTACGCATCTACTTACCTAATAATTTCAAATTTTCAATACGGCTTTGATCAAAATAATTTACACATAAAGATTAATTTGATTTTATTGAGTCTCATAACATGGAATTCCGATCAAGTTAAATCTAATTTATTTATTGCGATAAAAAATTGCAATAACATATAAATTTCATGGAATTCCCGTGGAAAAAAAAGAACGCATTTTAACGAGGAACAGCACAACTAACACCGCCAAAATGAGCCATTTCAAGGTTTTGCAAAATCCACTTCGACTGCAATTTTTAATACTATATTTGATGCAGTTTAATTCCTATGTTTAACAAAAGAATAATACTATCGCAAAAACTCTCTAAATTAAGATGCGATATCTAACCACTGCACTCATTGTGTGACGGCCGGGAGAGGTAGAACATTTAAAATACATGACTCGTGAATGAAATATATATGCGTGACTGCTACATTAAATTTGCAGTTGAAAAAAATTATCACCATGGATTTACAAAAAAAAAATGATAATAACAATATATGTTTTTTCTTAAATCGAAAATAAGACAATGGAGAAGACCAAATAAACAAATTATTTTTTTAACTATATGTATGAAGAAAAATTGAAAAATATTTAAAAAACTAGAAGCTTTCATGGTAGCTAGCCTTTTTTTTGAACTATATGTAAGAAGAAAAGTTGAAAAATATTTAAAAACCTAAAAGCTTTCATGGTAGCTACGCCATGACTGTAGATGGTCATAATGACCCGAAACCTGTATACCTGCCCATACATGCTTAGACCTGGAACCTAGCCTGCGAACCTGTAGCAGGTTTATATAAGGTAAGGATTAGGCCTAAATATGGGCCACTGTGGGCACCTTACTAGACCTAAAAGTTTTTACTTGATGTGGACTATTTCGTTTTCCTAGATATCGGCTACTGTCGGCCTTTTAAGGTTTGGTGATAAAAAATAACAGAGTATCTGTCTTATTTAACCCAGCTGGCTGATTCTCTCTCTCTCTCTCTCTCTCTCAATATCGAAAATAAAAAATCCAAAACAACATGTACGAGCACCTACATGCACCTTCAATGACCACGTAGGGCACCTTCAGGCAAAAACCATGGCCTTCCCAGGCGAGCAACAAACACCCATATGAATTTTAATGCACAGTTAAGGTGCCTGCAGGCAATACTTTGAACATCCTTAGCCATGACTACACCACAACTGTCATAATATATATAATAGCATGCCAATTATTTTAATAATACAAATTTTTTTTTAATAAATCATACAAACTCTTAAAACTTTACAAATAAATTTATAAAACTTGAAACAATACTTTCGCATGTCTACAATCACAAAATTTTTCATAAGATCTCCTTTATTCTACACCGTAATACTGTGTTAATTATGCACAGTATTATTCTACATTATATGCTTGTAACATACCACCTTCTATTGCTCATAAAGCGCTTATTGTGATATATATTCTTGTTGTCAGACTACCGCTTACTTTGTAATTATCTTCTTTAGCCTTGCTTGAATAGAACCACTTTGTACCTATCACCACATTTTTTGCTATCTTGAACTAGTTTAGACACTTTGACTGGTCTTTCTTTGCAACTAAAATTGAGATCATAGTAAGTACTATTAGAAATTTGATTAAATGCTCTGCCTTATGATCTGGCCATTAGTGGCTATATATAGGCCATTAGCAAATAAGCATACATGAAATTGTTGTGCCGAAAGCAAATGGTTGGTACAACAAACTATTTAATCGACACTAGATTTTTGTTGACCTTTAATCCGAGAATAAAATGGACCAGTAAATAGTTGAATGTTTTAGATTACTGCTTTTTGAAAAGAAACTAATAGCAATACAAATTATTTACATCATGATCTCAGTATGACCAATGGAACCTCAATTCATTTCAAGTGGCATCGGTTAATAACTTTTGAGGGTTCACCTCAAGAGAGAGGAAAATTTGAAGCTATGCCAAAGTGATAAAAGCAAATATTTTTTTCAACAAAAAGAAAAACCGAAACAATGCACAAATAATGCACCATATCCATCAATCTCGAAGCCTATATATAAAGGGTGTGTTTGGATGCAACAGAATAAGCCATGAATAGAATATAAGAATAAGGAATTTCGATTTGCGTGCTTATTCTTATTCCTTATTCTTATACCATGGTTTTGTTAGTATAGGAATAAGGGCCAAAATTCCTTATTCTTATACCGTTTGTTTTGCACAAGAATAAGAATAAACACGCAAACCGAAATTCCTTATTTCTATTCTCTATTCCCGGTCTATCCAAACACACCCAAATATGATTTCTGATACATCGAAACATATATTAATCTGGAATATTTAGATCCGGATCCGTTACTTTTCATAAACACTGTTGGAGAACAGTAATTGAATCTGGACCGTTCAATCTCCGCGTAACATCAAGGCCGTTCGATTGATGCTATCTTCTCCGTCCGATGAGCTTCTTCTCGATAGTTCGCTTTTCTGACTACCTTTTCCACTCTCTCTCTCTAGGATGCATTCGAAGGACCGGATAAATGGGAGGAGCATGTGAGTCACGTACGGAGCTATGTCCGCCAGGTGTTCTAGGTGCTCCAGGTAACCAGGTTTTACGCTGCGCTCCTCTGTCCGCTTTATTGGTTGTACTCTGGTGTTTGCTCAGTCCATCGACAGTGATTTTTCCTCTACAGTTGCGCTAGATTGATTGGTACGAAGGCCCTCATCCCTCTCTTTTATTGTCCTTTACGCTCTCTCCCCTCTTTCTTTTTCCTCTTGGCTTTCCATGGTGTCGGTCTATCCACTCCTTTCTTCTCCTCTTGTTTTCTCCTGGTGCTATTTGAAGTTTCATGTTTTTAATTTCTTCTCTTTTATTCTTTCTTTCTTTGTGGTTTCGTAGCTTCTCTTTGCTTTCATCTTCTACTGAGTTTGTGTTCTCTTTCCTCTTTGCTTCAATTTTATTGGATTTTCTGTTTTAGTCCTTTCCCTTTTGTTCCATGCTTTTGTTCCTTTTCGGTTTTGGTCTGATTGGTTTTTTCCCCTTTTTAGTGGTGAGTTTGTTATTTTATTATTTTCTATCCAAGTTGTTTTTTTTCCTCTTTAATTTTTCTTTCTATTTTCCTTTATTTTCATTCTATTTTCTTATGTATTTTTTCTGTTAAAGTTGTATCTTAGCACTAGACAGAAAATGGAATGAAAAATTATATGTTTTTCAGTTACAATTCTATATTTATCTCTATCTTTATTTTTTTCTTATTTGTCTCTTTTTTCGAGGAAGTTTTATTTTAAGAGGTCTGAATAAATTAGTGCATGTTCTTTGCATTTATAAGCATTTTGGTGTAAATCTCTGGATTTCGCAGCTGGTCATGTACCAGTAAATGATATTTTTTACATTTTGTGCACGGTCATTGTACTAGTAAATGAGTGAGCCAACTCAGGCTCGAAATTTAGAGATTTATATAAACTTTTCTATTCTATCTCTATAGCCTCATCTGAACTCAAAGTATACAACAACAATTATTTACATTTTCTGCATAGCTCATTCTACCAGTAAATTGAGATGCTAAGGTTAGGAAGCTGGTTGCTTCATATTTCATTGATGGCCAAGATTACTATTTTATCTCTTCTTTTTCTGTGCATGCTATTTCTGAAAATCGAAATCAATTATCTCAATGTTAAGTGCTAGCTCTATTTTGTTTTATAAATGCTGTGGACTTTAGTATTAAGAAATAATATAAAAAAATATTGGCAATTGCTATGATAATTAGGATGATGAATTGTACACAGCTGCCCTTTGGTGATACTCCATGGATTCTAAATGCACATTGATGTTTCAGCTATTACTTTTCTCTTTTTATTAGCTAATCTTGCTATTACAATTGGAGTCACCCAATTTGAGGCTTAAATTTGCTCAGTCAAAAGTGTATGTGCAGCGATGATGCTACATAGTAGTTTTTCTTTTTGTCAAGTGTGAACATGACTTAATATCATTTTGTTCATTAATATTTTTTCTGTTCTTTTGACTTAACTAAAATTGTCAGAGCATATGTTTATGACATTTCTTTTTGGACTTCCTAACATTTTTTTTTGTCTTAACTTGGCAGGTATCTACAGTTATTGATTCAATAGCAAGAAACCCCATTGAAATCACTGTCGCGGCTTTTTCGTCATTCCCTCGAAGAATGGAATTGGGCTTCCTCGAGAAATGGGAACATAGCCTTGGATTCACCCCCCTTAAGGTTCGATCTCCGTTCGAGCGTCTCTTTACGACAAGAGAACCAAAACATGAGTCGCTTCTTAAAGAGGTTTGTTGATTTCGTGGGTCCTTTCTTTCCAGTAGGCGCAAGCCCCTACTGTTAATTACCTCGTGATCGCTCACGAGAACCTCTGATTAAGGGATCTGAAGAATTTATGTAAAGGCTAGGGAATCGTTTGTTTTATGTTTATTTTGGATTTATTTCTTTTGGTTTGGACCGGACTCGATTGGTGTACCAGACTCAGTTGACGGGACCCAATTGAGGACATTTTGATCTGCTGAAGAGTTTTCGTTCTTGAAATGAAGAGGTTTCGGTTTTGTCTTTGGGCTTCGTGTTTTGACTTTTAATTTCTTAAGTTTCCCTTTGGGTTTTACAATTTTAACAATTTTCTTTTATTTTTATTTTTAATTTTAGACTTTTGAAATATCTTTTTATATTTTTAATTATGATTATTTTTGAAAATACTTGATATTTAATATATTTCTTTTGAAATCTCAATATTTATTTTTGAAAACTTTTCAAGAGAGTTTAATTGAGTTTTAAAATTATTTTGGAATTTTACAAAATTTATTTATTATCCTTTTGGAATTTTTATAAAATTTATTTAACATTGAAAATACTTCAAAAATAGAAAAGACCAATAATTTGACAGATTTTTGTATCAAAATATAAGTGAATTTAGTTTACTTGGATTTTTAGAAATTTACGGACATTTTATTTGAATTTTTCTGCGTTTCCTACTATTTTTAATGAATTTTTTAAATTTGCTGCTTATTTGGCGTTTTCTGATTGGTCCACGTGTCCACAAAGGTTGAAGTGGCGCTGATTTGGAGCTGACGTGACTTGCTGACGTGGCAAGGCGCTGGAAGCTTTGGTTTGTTTTATTTGATCTGCGTGTAACGGGTTGTCATCCTGTCAGTGACCCGAGACAACAAAAATTGCCGCAGAAGATCCGGAACCCCGCGGGTTTAAACCCGTCTCCTCCAACGGAAGAGGATTTTTTATTCGTTTTGGTCCCTAGTTTTTCGCCGGCCAAATTACGGCTGCTCCGGCCATAATTTCGTTTGAGAGTTGTCTTGTTAGAATCATGGAGGTGAGGAGATCACAAAGATACAATCAATTTTAGTTATGGAGTCTTGTGCTGCCCTGTGGAACTTGAGAGAGCTCGGGCCGCCATTAATGGTGTTCGAACATTTACACTTCCTTTTCTTTGCCAGAGAGGGGTTTCCTGCACTCGTGGAAGTATCTTGAGGATAATCGTTGATTAAATTTGTCATGAGGAAGTTTCGAAGATGGTGTTCTTGACTGAGGCGTCTTCTGTTCAAATCTGGCCTGGTCTGCGATTTTGTTGTGGGATCCCTCAAGAGAATCTTTTGTGCCAGCAATGGGTGGAATAGATCCAGGAGGTCAAATTTGGCTTATTCAAACGTTCAATGAAATTTGAGGCGTTGTGATTTGTGTTGAGAAGCACTAAGGCAGAAACGGATGCTTTGTGCACTTTTAACTCAATTTTCAAACTTACAAGTAAGTGTACTTACAGCAAAATAGTTTGACTTAATACCCAATTTAGGTCCAATTAAACATGTTTTAAGTATCCAAGTCAGCATAGAGTGTAAAAGTAAGTCATTTAACATTTGTTACGGTTTGATACACCAACTGTAGAACATTTTTGCCACTGTTTTGAGTGAATTTGAACTCGAGTTGCTTCAATTGCAGGAAAATCTTCTACATCAGTCACAATAGGAATGTAAAAGCTGTTAAAAGCAATTTTATCATTTTATTACTTTTCTGTTGCTACCATTTGTCTATATGCACCATTTCAGTTCTTTTGCAATAAGTGAGAAACCCTTTTTATGTTTGTTCAAAGATTCTAAGAATTAACAAGCATACTAACATATCATGCATATAAACCCTTAATTTTGAATTAATCCGTAGGTAAGGACTGGTTAGAATTTGGCATGACCTCTATTATTTTTAATGACATTTTTGGATTGTCAATGGCTTGAACATGGCTAAGCCAGAGCCAGTGCTCTGGACCTATGCCAAATCAAGTTGATACTGCCATGAGAGACTAAAGCTGGGCTAAAGACCTCTACATGACAGCCATGGTGCCTTTTACGTTGGACTTGAGAATACTCCATGAAGCGAAGAGCTGGGCTCTAAACCTTCATGAAGCACCTTTCTTTGACTTACCCCATGGCCATGACTGGAGCTGTGCTCTAGACCATAGCTCATGGTGATTATATTTGCACGGCTCAAGCACACCATTGATTGGTGGCTGAGCTAAGGAGGAGGGACAACAAAACCACGAATTGACACTTCAAAATAGCTTTCTTTATTTCAAAACCAAGCGATTACAAGATGGAGCCTCTCAATTTCACCTCTTTCTCTCTCTTTCCCGAGTGTTTGATGTAATGCCTAGCTTCAATCTAACCTTGAAATCTTTAATTGACTGTCTAAACCTGACCCCAGTGTGGCGGCCTCTTCCCTCCTTTTTCTTTTTTCTGCCCCTCTTTTCTCTGCTTCAATTGAGGCTTTATATAGGATGTGAATTAGGGTTTTCGTTCAAAGCCGTGCCATTTCCTCACCATCTGATTTCCATCCAAGGGTACAGGATTAGCTGCGCTAGGGTTTGGGTTTTGCAAAACCATGGGCAAGGTTGATGGTTTCGCGTCTGAGGCTGAGGAGAAGGCCACGTCGCCCCTGCCCTCGCTTTACCCGGCGTGCACGCGGTGAAAATCGCGATTTTCACCTTCTGTTCCTTTTTACCAATGGGGAAGGCGACCCTTACAGGTGGGCCCTGCCTGTAAGGATTAATGAGAGAGGGAAAGATAGGCGCGCCGGGTTCATGGTGCACCAGTGAAGCGTTTTGAGTTTGCATCCACGGTTCACAGACAACGGGTGTATCCAACTTCTTAAATGGCATCAGTAACTCTCCCAAGGGGCAGCGACCTGCTTGGCCTCCCCTGGATCCGCTCCAATGGATGCATGCGCCAGAATTGCTAATTTTTGTGGAATTTCCATTCTATTTCATAATTTCCTCTTTATTCCTTTAAGGCCAAACCAAAATAAATTCTTTTGGGGTCTTCCCTTGAGTATCTTTCCATGAAATTTTATGGGTAGGCTTAGAAAAATATGAGGAATTTAATGGTTCAACTGGTTTTGGTAAATTCCTCATAGATTTATTTTGGTAATTTTATGGACTTTTTGGGTTTCTTTGTAAAGTTTGGGATTTGTGTGGGTATTTTTTGAATTTTAAAATTATGATAAATCATCATAATTCTCATGGAATTTTTGAGTATTTTTTGGTGATTTTTGGAGTTTGTTTGGTATTTTTGGTAACTTGGTTTTGAGTTTTGGCTGTTTGACTTCTGGCTTTCGCAATTTGGTTTTGACTTGAAGTTGTATTTTGTACTTTGGTTTTCAGGGCTTAATTTTTAGGGTCAACAATCACACATCCAAGTCTTAGTTTGTTCTGGGCCCTTCAAAAATTTTATTTTTAAGTTTCTGTTATGGGCTGTTATAAATTTTCATTACAATACACGTGGTGATGTTATTTTGAATAAAACTAAATTCTAAATCAAAAGTGTATTATTGAAACTGCCATGCAATATTACCTAATTTAACAATGATTTGGTTTTACCATTGTAGATCAAACGGATTGAAAAAGTATATACAAAGAGAACCATATCTAATAAAAAAATATTTTCTCATTTTTCCTTCAGTCTGGCTCTGATTGGCTTCATTTTTCGTTCGATTTCAGGTTTCTTGCTTTAAGACTAATGGATTGTTCTTATCTCGTTGGTTTATGTGGAGGCTACCGTGCTACGCTGTTGTTTCCTTTGCCTTTTCTTTTCCTTGATCTTCTTCAGGTCAGTCATATATTTTCCTTTTTTTTAGAAGTTAGCTTTGCCTTGCTTATTTGTTTCTGTCTAATAATTTTATCAACGTTATGGTCGGATATATTAAGGCAAACATAAAGCTATAGTTACGCCTGAACGATTTTTCTTGATTGGCACAATATAGGTTAATAATGATATTGGAAGAAACATTTGGTTACAACATGGATAGTGGAGCTTGATTTTGTAATATTAAAAATATTTTATGCTATATTTGGTACCAGTGTGCATGAGAGAGATACCTGTGCACCTTTAGATAGTGGTGCTTGCAAATGATTTCTTCTTTTCTGTCTATTGATGGATTTATGCAATTTTCATGGGCTGAGGTCCATAGTGACCTGTACCATGCTGGTATAAGTTCTAGATAAAACTACTTAAATAATTTCAGGAAATGATTACAATATAAGCAATAAAATTTTCTTATTTTACTATGTTATGAATATTCTTTCCTACTGATAGAAATATAAAACAATGTACAAAATAGCTATGATGAACTTTTAGGAAAAATAAAAGAAAAAGCTCATATAAATTGGTTTGGATATGTCGATTTATGGACACAATATTTTTTTCATGAGCTAATTTTATCCAATTAACTGTACATATGTTCAACCCTTTGGGAAGACTGATTTGAAGAAACCGAAAAAAGAGATGATATATTTCTCAAATAATCATTTTGGTTATATTTTCCTCATTTATTTTTATTTCCAACTTTTCAACCTATTACCGGAGTTTCTCTATTTCAGAGTACAATCCAACAGTTGTACTAAGCTTTTGAATTCTACTAACCTACAGTGGAGGTACGTTATGAGGATTTTCTCATAAACATCATCTTTTTCTTTTTCTAAATATCTAATGTATAACTAATAACAATTTACTACTATTGATAAATTGGTCTTCATGTGACATAAGACGTATTAGCAAATTGAGTATTTCAGCTGAGGACCAATTCATCTACAATTTCTTTTTGTTATTAATTAAATAGTGGGCATGGTTTTTGTTATGCCTCTATAATAATGTTTATTTTTCTAAGCTAATCAAGTGCAAATATATCATTGTTTACCTTAGTTGACTTCGGTAGATAATGCGTTACATGATAAATTTTTTACAGCTTTTGTTTACTGATAAAGATAACTTCATATAAAACCACTTAGTTTGTTGTATAATATTTTTAGTTTTTTTTATTATTATTATAATCATGAGTTTTTGTCAGTTCACTTTACTTGATATTAGTCGGAAGAAGCTCTTTCGAGAATTTAACCTTATTCCTGCATCTTCCGGTTGCGTTTGGATGGATTTTTCTTCCCAAGTGCGTTTGGATCGTTGGAAGAAAGAAGAAGAAGAAGGAAGAAGGAGAAAAAAAATTATAAACAATCCAAACTCTTCACAAAGTTACACACTTCCCAATACTTCTTCCCACTTCTTCCCTTCTTCCCACACCTATCCAAACGCACCCAAGAATAAGCTCTTCCGGAGTCCGGACTATCTCTTATTCTCAACGCATCCAAACAGAGCCTATACTATTTGTCGAAACAAAAGCAAAATAGGTCATTTCGTTTACCGTTCCATTTTCTAGAACGAAATGAAATTTGTACCATTACTTGTTTCGTATAGACTGAACGTCCACGAAAAACGAGTAACGGTTATTCCGTCGGCATGCCTACTAATTGACTCCGTATGGCTTTTCATGTGTGGTGTAGTCCCCTCATCCGACTAAAGAGGACAGCTGAGATGATATATATGGCCTGCGTTTGGATTGTTGGAAGAAAGAAGAAGAAAAAAGAAGAAGAAGAAAAAAAATTATAAACAATCCAAACTCTTCACAAAATTACACACTTCCCAATACTTCTTCCCACTTCTTCCCTTCTTCCCTTCTTCCCACATCTATCCAAACGCACCCATGGAGCAATCGACAGGAGGGATCAGATGCTTCCTGGCACTGATTTGAGAGAGATTAATCTCCTATTTGTTCCAAGTTAATAGCGATTAAACTTCATTTTTGAGGTTCTTTTCTATTGAACTAGTGGGATTGTCGCGCGTTGCGCGACCTATTTTTCTTGCTTTTTATGTTGAATTTTAGTATTATAGTACATTTTATTTGTAGTTTAATTTGCTACATCCATCAATCACAGTGCAAATAAAAAATTATTAAAAAAATAAGATCAAAGAAAGGAACATACAAAATTATATTATATAATATTGTAAAAAAATATTTACATTTTGAATCTCTTATAAAGGACAATAAATGAATTATAAACAAAAATATATAAGTCCAATTTTAAAGCATTTAGAGCTGTATTTATTTTAGATCAACGGCAAATAGGTACAATTATTAGTGATAAATACATGGCCAGAAGAGGCCACACCAGAAGCAACACTGTAAAGCAACGACAATCTTTGAAAATTCCAATTGGCAAGCGTTGAAGCTACAGATCAGGCATGAAAAAATATGAATGAGTAAAAAAAAAGGAACCTAAGAGAGAAATAGAGAAATTCCTCACAAAGTAAGAAAGGAAAAAGGAGGTTGCCAATCAATTCAACATAAGCCAAATAAATATTTCACTGCTGACATTTGGTGAAGGCAAATGTCACCCATGATAATTTCTAAAGATATTACCTGTAATGCAATCCGCGCCAGAATAATCAGAAAATAAAAATGGCTTGGCCACTCATGATATCTGATTAAGAACATATATAATGGATATGCTCTACTTTTGATTGAACTGAGTACTTACACAAAATTTACCTTCAATCTTGTCCTCTAGCATGAATTATTTGTTGCATCGTCTTCTTTGTGCAGATGGAGACACACCTCCTCTCCCATCGCACAGAGCATGCAGAAAAAAAGCTTGGATGCCTACAAATTTGTCAAATACTATAAAGAATTGAACCCAATTAAAGAAATAGTGCTTAGACATGTATAAAAAAAATTGTTTCAGTATAAAGCCACAAATAATTTCCATACTTCACAACAGCACTGACACGCTGACAGGTCTGTAAACACCAAACACAAACACTACACAGAAGTAGTAAAAAAAAATACTGACCAAGGAAGCAGAAGGAAGCGTAGACTGAATAGCACACTCAGCATAAGAGAACATTCCACAGCACCAATCCACCAGACAACACTTCAGAAAGCTAGAAAACATACCCGAAGAACAAATCAGCTAAGTACAGAAAAAAAAACAAACCAATGAAGAGGGAAAAGGAAAAGAAAGAACATGAAATCGGAAATCAATAAGAAAAAGAAACCAAGAGGAGGAATATAGAAGAAGGAAAGTGCAGCATTTTTACCACTAATACAACACAAAAGGCAAACAACAGTGGAAAATAGAAGAGAAAGAAGGGAAGAAAAAAGAAATACAGAGATAGAATAAAAAGGGCACACCTTGAAATACACAATCTATCCAGATGAGCACAGTGACGTGAAAAGGCATTTAATCAGGGAAAAATGGTAAGAAACAAAATATAAATTATACTAAGGTCCATAAATAGAAAAGAAAGCGATCAACCTGATTCTGTGAGCTTTTCCATTTTTCCCAAAGATAAAGCTAAAGAATCTGCAGGGGTGTACGCTTAAGCCTTAATAATTGTTCCTGTGAGAGTCTTGATCAAAGAACAAAAAAATACATAACAGTAAAAAAAATTAAAACCAACAATACGAAGAACGGTTTCTCTCGCATTAAGTTTTATATGACTAACGAAAAATCTAATTATATCAAGCGTGATTACCTCAAGGTTGATGTCTTTCTATGAAGCACATCTCATCTCAAATCGCCTCCTTTTCCTGTCGAGATGGATCTCTAAATGTTGATCTCGTCGTTGTAAGCATAATTTTGCAGCTTGTTCAAAGAGACATCACCGGAGTCGATAGAAGAATCGGCCGGAGAAGATGAGTGTTTTTCTTCTCTGCCTAGGTAAGTGTGCATAGAGATGAAGAAGGAAGAGAACTTTTTTTTTTTTGAGAAAACTGGCGAGGAGCCAAAAGGCTTACAGCCTAATTTGTCTCCACTTTCTCCAAATGATGGAATGAAAGTCTGAAAATGGAATGAGAGCATTGGATCGGCGCATGTGTTTTGGAATAATACTTAATGGGCTCACAGGACCAAGATCAGCGAGCATTTATGTATCTATGCTGCACTCACATGGGCACGTAGAGACAAATGAGAGATAAAGCAGCGGAACTATGACAAATGAGAGATAAAGCAGCGGAACTATCTAGAAGACTGATTGAACGACTGAGATAAACCAAGATCTAATCTGACGGCTATGATATGCAGAGAGATTGAATGAACGGTCAGGATCCGTTACTGTTCCAAGCACTGTACGCGAACAGTAGTTTCGGAGGCGGATTTAAATCTGCCGAATAATATATGTTTTGATTCCCTTGGTAATTGTTTGAAATAATGATCACAAAATATAATTACCAATGCACCACCAGAAGTCTGATAGAAAATGACGAAGTTCGTATGCCAAAAGTACATTGGCTTAGGAAAGTTACTCTCACTCATCACGTGTGGTACATGAGGAAATGACGTTTTACAAAATTATCAATTGTTGCTCTTTAGGGGTCGTTTGGATCGCTTAGGAATAAGAGGAATAGTCTCTTTCTAGGCGGAAATTTATTCTTAATTATCCATACTCTTCACAAAATTACACACTTCTCAATATTTTCCGTCTAGGAATAAGCTATTCCTTTTATTCCTAAGCCATCCAAACGGCCCCATAATTTTTAGTGTAAATCCACGTTGTTTCATTCTGTTCCGTCTAAACAGAATGAAATGACATTTCGTTTTCTGAAACGAAACGAAAAATATAATGGAATGGTCATACCGTTGATGAAACGAAACGGTAAAATATGGCCCATTACGTTGCCATTTGGAACGTTAAACACGCCTACCGTTTGGAACGTTAACATCTTTGTTTCCTCTGATGCATGCGTGGGAAGTGGGAATAGAAGAACTTATGAATCAGAATAGAGAAATGAGAAAGGAAGAATTTTCTTTAGCACCAGATTTAATTTGGTTGGACCCAAAGATGTTAAAAGGATAGCCCATAGATTTATACTATTGATTATTGAAGTTCACATTTAATTTTCTAAACCATGATCATTCCCAAAATAAATGGGGTCAGATGGCCCACATATGTTCCCGTTTATCACAACTGGAAAGTAGTGTACTAGTGTCGCTACTATCATGTGTTCCATCATGTGAAAGATGGAGAAAACAATACATTTCGACTTCATCGTTCAGAAATCAACAAATTGACTGGACACATTAAATCCCTTAGAATCCATGTGAACACGATGCAGTTTAATTGTTCTACACCAACAAAGAGCAGGCCCCGCGCCACAGTATGGGCCGTTTGGATCGCTTAGAAAGTTGAGGAATTTGGAAAAGTTGCAATTTTTAGGAATAAATTTATTGGAAAGTGTGTAATTTTGTGAAGAGTTTGGATTGTTTATAATAAATTTATGGTAGGAAGATGAAATTCTCCAAAATTCATCCGACAATGTCCACGCCTTGCCATTGATATACTTAATTCCGGGCAAATGTTTATACAAATTCGATTTGGTATTTGGAGCTATTGCTGATTAGAAAATCCACATAAAAATATCATTTCCGATCCTTACTTAAGAGCTTTTCTAGGCCGGCCCAAAATTGGGTTTCTAATATTTCATATATTTACACGCGGAGCTGATAACTGTAATTAAGCAATTATATATCAAAAATGAAAAAAAAGTCGCTATCCGAAAAAGGAAACACGTCCCTCTCATCCCCACGTCGCTCTCACCCTGCCTCATCCCCTCACGCTTATCTCTCTGTTGCTCTCACCCCACAGACCTTCTCTCTCGCACTTCGTCGCCCTCAGCCGTCACGCAGCCCTTCCGTCGCCGTCGAGCAGCCCTCCGTCGCCGTCGCGCAGACCTACCGTCGCCATCGCGCAGCCCAACCCTTTCGTCGCCGTAGCGCAGTCCTCCCATCGCCGTCACCCATCCCTGCCGTTATCAGAATCAGAAATTAAATATTATTTACTCCCTCACTTGTATTAAATACTTCCTTACTGCTAATTATTTACTTCCTTACAGTTATTTAGTTACTCCCCAGCAACAGTAGAATCAGTTCTGAATGTTATTTACTTCATTATACATGTTAGATACTTCCTTACTACTAATTATTTACTTCCTTATTGTTATTTAGTTACTGCCAAGCAACAATAGAATCAGTTTTGAATATCATTTACTCCCTTATATATATTCAAAAAATTCGAGTTACATACTAAACAATCAACAAATTCTGTATTGGAACAGACTGTCGATCGAAATGTTTTAACCTAATTGAAGGTCCAAACTTCCATGAAAAATTATGAAATTAATTTTCCTGGAATTCTAACTCAAAATAGAATAACTCCATTTAAACAGAATTTTTAAAGGAGTTCTCAGTTGGTACAGTTTATTAGAACAATCGATTTGCTCAATAAACTGGATCTGACAAGATCTTCCTTTTCATACTTGAAAACCCACAAATTAATCCGAGTCATGCAACAAACTACACATGCTCAGAAAGAGTTTCAAGTCCTCTTTGATTCTAGTCATAGAACACTGGTACTTATATTCAAAATATAAATCTTTCAAGCCATTCAAACAGGACAGTACGAGCAGAAACTGGTTCTGCGCACTGTCGCCGTTTTATTCACAATAAATCCATACTAATTCAGAAAAATGTGAATCTAACGTTAAAAGAATCACAATCCACAGATCTACAACATTCATGTAGATGGAAAGATCTTCCAGAGAACTTATCAAAGCGAAAAACGCGAAACAACACAGAAAATACCATTTCCAGACAGCAAACAAAACGCATCATCTCTACTAATCCGTTAATTAGCCAATTTTTCTTAATTAAGTGTCAAAATAGCTTAAGTACAACCTGGCTCTGATACCACTATTAGAAAATTACTCAATTTTAATTTTAAGACTAATTACCCTTAATTAATCCAATTAAACAAAGAGCAAAAGAGAATCTAGTGCAAAAGCTCATTCGACACAAAGAGATAGGTTGAATTTGTACCTCCCGCGAAATCGTATTCGCGGGGCTCGATCCTACGGCATAGAAATCGATGGCGTGCTTCTCCTTCGTCTCCAAATCGCCTCGAGTCCACCTAGAGATTAACCAAGGTCTAAATCGATTCGTGCTAGCGATTCGATTAGAACAAAGCTAATCCTAAGGATCAACCCTCTTCAAGAATCAACCTATTTGATTTTTGGTGGAGAGTTGTAGCTCAACACATGAGCAAATGGAGGAGAGGAGGAGAGAGTGGCGCCGGCCTAGGAGGGAGGAAAGAGGTGGCGGCTAGGTATTCCAAGAGAGAAGGTTGGATTTTGCTACTATACACCTCCTTATATAGTGCACAAACCCTACCTACCTCCTACCATCTATTTACAAGAATGCCACCTACCTACCACCCTATATGGCTGGCCCTATAATGGGCTTTTGGGCCTCTCATCTCAATTGTTTAGGCCTCTAATTCATATAATTAGAACCTACTCCAAATGCTCTTCAATTGGGCTATACATTTAATACATAAATATTGGCCTAATAAATTAATATAACTATTTATATTAAATTGTGTCGAGCTAAAATAATTATTAACTAATTAATAATTATTCTAGAATTAGCTAATACATTAATTTATTTCAATATGATCCATTTGACTTAATTAATTATAACGGTATATAATTAATTAATCATCTTATCATATTTCTGCAATACGAACTATTGCGAATAAATAAATAATGCACTTTCTTGGTCAAAACTCTATTATGTGTGACCCTTTGAGGATTTATGCTAAGTTGGACATGGAATTAAATCGCTATTTAATTCCAATAATCATAAGCGGTATCTAGCAACACGTTATGATTCTCAATTCACATAAATAGTGTACTGCTACAATATTTCAATCCTGCATAAGAGAATAATTATGTTTCTCTATTTTGATTCTTATGTCTCACGATATCATCGTATAATCCAAGATAGGAATGTGTCATTCTTGCAGATTATACGTTTCTTGATCTAGAGTTGATCGCTTAGTTGCGCGCATACGATCCAACTCCATCAAGGGGCCCAAACAGATATCGTCACTCACTAAGTGAATTAATGAGGGACATACGGTTTTCTTGATGATTAGCTTTTCCCCGCACAATTCAAGAGAACGTAAATCAAGTCCGTATAGCAGCCCTTAACGGGAATCAGCGGTAGACAAGATTTATAGAACCTATCCTCATGTGGAAAAGATAATCATCTCAAACTTAGAACCAAAATCATAACGAAATAAACAATGACACATAACTTAATCCATATGTTTATTTCATTGGGTCAAGTCCTGCACTATGTTCCATAACATATACATATGCAATTAAATTGGTAACTCTTTACCTATGATTTGTAGAACTTAATCATCACTTAACTTGCATACTAATCTTATATGATAATTAATGTTCCTTGTTAATTATCAAGATTATGGACCGTTTAGATTTATTATTATCATTCTAAAGAATGATCCACAAAGATCTACAATTCAGATCCTCAACCTGAATGATCTGTCAATAATAAACCTAGGAACATATGATAAAATATCATCCAAAACATAAACTAATAATTAAGTCATTAAATTATTGACTTCTAGGACATAACTCTAACAACTGGCTTGGGATTAATAACAGTTCGAGTGATTACCCTTGAATCAGTCGATTGATAGATGTGTTAGTTTTCCAGTACCTATCCACTATGGATTACAACGTTCAAGCTAGGTGGCTATCTATTTTTGTGAGATGAAGAGGTAAAAATTCAATTAGAACAACAAAAACCAGCTACACTGGGATGAATGTTGAAGATGATAATGATATATTGTGCTACTGTCAATGGGTAAAGGGCCTGTTACTTTATATTTTTTACTACATTATTTACTTTTGTTATTATGTGTTTAGAATTTGATTGTAACTAAGCTTAATATTAAAATTTTCTGTTTGCTCAACTTGATTCAGATTTTGAGCCTTTGTCTAGACAATATTGCAAAGGAAAGCTGAATTGCGGCTTTGATTGCACAATAGTGGGCTAACATAGCTTATCTGTATCCTTACTCCGTAGGCAGAAATACAAATTAAAAACTTATGCTTATGGTGTTTCGTTGGCTAAGAAACTATAATTCAATTCAATTATGTAGACATGTATAATGGTTCTTTTTCTTAAAAAAAAGGGCGACTATCGACATCCCTCCTTTCGTTAAAAATAAAACAATCACACTACTTTAACCCAATGTATCTTTATTATACTGCCTATACTAATATATACTGAAATTCGGTTTAAAAGAAATCTGATAATCCATGACAGTATGCACTTATTATAAAATAAAAACTTCTAAATGATCATTTATAGTCAAGAATTAAAGCAAAAATGAGCACTGAAAAACCACAAATTTTTATTGTCAGCATCAACTATCATAAAGTAGCACACATTCTAAATGAACACTTATAGTCAAGAATTAAAGCAAAAATGAGCATTGGAAAACCACAAATTTTTATTGTCAGTATCAACTATCATAAAGTAGCACACAAACTGATCAATATGTTTACCAGTAAAAATCTCGCCCTCTATAATTATTTTTTATCCCACCTTCAATGCTGTTCAAAGAATAAGTATTGTCTGTTTTCTTCCAAACACTCAAACTCCTTCATCTTGGAACCATATTTTTATAGCTTCTTTGTACTTCTCTAATTACATCCGTTTAAAACAGTAAAACCATAGCAAAGAACAGATATAGTGCATGTCAGTGGCATAATATCACTGGCAGTTGAATCGTGGGGCAAGTTAATCACGCCTGAAATTTCTATCTAAACTATTTTCCACCTCTAATTGTTAAGAAGAAACATGTGTGATGAAAATGAAACCCAGTTCTGGATCTATAATAGAAAAATCAGAAAAAAAAAAACTTTGTCAAATCCTAAGCTGGTTTCTTCGGGAAAAAAACTAGGAGACAGAGCGCACAAGATCTGCGTGTGTCGATAGTAGAGACGAGATGTGGTGTTTGAATCGCAAGAGGGAGGAGAGTTCGAACAAGTAACGACGAGGAGGGATAGATCCAAGAGGAGAGCTCGAACGACGAGACAACAAAGATGAGAGCTCTAGCGACGATGTGTTAGAGTCATGTAAGTCAATAATTTAATGACTTAATTATTAGTTTATGTGTAGGATGATATTTTGTCATCTGTTCCTAGATTTATTATTGACAGATTATTCAGGTTGAGGATCTGAATAGTAGATCTCTGTTGATCATTCTTTAGAATGACAATAATAAATCTAAACGGTCCATAATCTTGATAATTAACAAGGAACATTAATTATCATATAAGATTAGTATGCAAGTTAAGTGATGATTAAGATCTACTAATCATAAGTAAAGAGTTACCAACTTAATTGCATATGCATATGTTATGGAACATAGTACAGGACTTGACCCAACGAAATAAACATATGGATTGTGTTATGTGTCATTGTTTATTTCGTTATGATTTTGGTTCTAAGTTTGAGATGTTTATCTTTTGCACATGAGGATAGGTTCAATAAATATTGTCTACCGCTGATTCCCGATAAGGGCTGCTATACGGACTTTATTTATGTTCTCTTGAATTGTGCGGGGAAAAGCTAATCATCAAGAAAACCGTATGTCCCTCATTAATTCACTTAGTGAGTGACGATATCTGTTTGGGCCCCTTGATGGAGTTGGATCGTATGCGCACAACTAAGCGATCAACTCTAGATCAAGAAACGTATAATCTGCAAGAATGACACATTCCTATCTTGGATTATACGATGATATCGTGAGACATAAGAATCAAAATAGAGAAATACTTTTATCCTCTTATGCAGAATTTAAATACTGTAGCAGTACATTATTTATGCGAATTGGGAATCATAACGTGTTGCTAGATACCGCTTATGATTATTGGAATTAAATAACGATTTAATTTCATGTCCAACATAGCATAAATCCTCAAAGGGTCACACAAATAGGACATTAATCACACAGTGCATTATTTATTTATTCACAGCAGTAAGTACTGTGAAAATATGATAAGATTGATTAATTAATTATATACCGTTGCGAACCGTTATAATTAATTAAGTCAATGGATCATATAGAAATAAATTAATGCATTAACTAATCCTAAAATAATTATTAATGAGTTAATAATTAATTTAGTTCAACACAATTTTAATATAAATGGTTATATTAATTAATTGGGCCGTTATTTGGTAGCAAATAGATAGCCCAATTAAAGAGCAAATAAATGGGGCTTTAATTAATAGAATTAGAGACTAAATTGAGTGGATTAAGTGGCCCATATAGGCCCATTTCGTGGCTGCCCATTATGGTGGTAGGTGAGATGGCATAATTGTAATTATGCAAGAGGTCAATTAGGTTTTGTGCTCTATATAAGGACCACTTATGAGAGCCTCCACCTAGCTTTTCTCTCTCCTCTCATTCCTCCCATGGAGGCCGCCACTTTCATCCTCTCATTCTCTCTTTTGCTCATGTGTTGAGCTATTTTCTCTCCACTAAATCAAGGTTGTTGATTGATGCAAGAGAGAAAACCATAAGGATTAGGCTTGTTCTTTGGGTATGCTAGCACGTACCTTGTAGAACGTGATTAATCCTCCTTGGTGGACTCGAGGGTGGCTACTAGACGTGGTGGAGACGGTGGAGAAGGCACGCCATCGATTCCCATGCCTTGGTCGAGCCCCGCGAATACGATTTCGCGGGAGGTACAATATTCCACCTATCTCTTTGTATCGAATGGCTTTTGTGCACGATCCATTGTGTGTGATGTTTAATTGGTTAATTAAATTGTAATTAGCACTAAAAATTGAAAATTGCACACTTCCTAACACGAGGAGGGAGAGAGCTAAAGAGATAAGAGCCGAGCACGAGCAGAGGAAGGAGGAAGGGGACGATGCAGGACCGGTGGTTGTGACTTGCCTGTGAGTCGAGGTCTCGAGGGTCCTCTTGGTTTTATTGCTATCTTTTTTTCTCTCTCTCTTTTTACTGAACGATGGGACTTTTTAATTGATTTCGATCTTGACTGCTCATCTATAATTGATCGGACGGCCGATAAATTGTGACATCGGGGGCATTGAAAATTTTGGGACACCGGAACGCTCTTCATAATAATAATAATAGTAGTAATAGACTAATAGTAATGAATCTTCATGCAAAGCTTTCAAGACAAATTTCTGTGATTTTTAAAGATATTTTGAGAACTACTTTCTTTACTTACATTTAGTTTGATTATGACGTACGTCTGACGTCATATTCCTTAATATAGCTTCTCTTCTCATACATCAGAATATATATTACGTTCTGACAATTCCAATTGTGCAACTGTTTTTCCATTTCCCAATTTTACCGGTTAAACGAAACCAAACCTGTCACTTATTATTCGAACCGCTTGTCAACATATGTGCGTTCTCTCGTCTTGTTACAATCATGCATTGAATCTGATGATTTATTTGTTTTCAAGGAAATGATATCCTATCAGAATAAATTCTTGTCACCACTATCTAATAAGTAATGCAATATCATTCTGATTTTCTGTTTTTATGATTTCACACGCACAAAGATACTAACCATGTTATTATACCCATCAAAGTTGTAGTGATATGAACTATCTGTTCTCCTTCTTGTTGGGGGAAAAGTGATATTTCTTTTCATTACCTGGCATAAACAAATTGCACAGACAAGGATACTACAAAATAATACTACTTAAATAGGCAAATAGCGATTGCTCACCAAATTTTTTTACGGATCAGACTAAATGGTTATGCACCTCCTTGGAATAACGAGCCTACCAATCTATGATTTCCATAGACCATAGGTTCATATATATATATATATGAACCTCATTTGGTGGAATAACCTATTCCACAGTGGGTCCCACGTGAGTAAGAGTAAAAATATTATTTCTAAAAGAATTTGTGAGATGATATTGAATGTTTGGAATTGATCATTTACATTTATTTATACAATTATTAAATTTAAATTTGATCGAGCTTGAGGAAACTATCCATCAAATGCTTTTGATCATAGGGTGCGTTTGGATCGTTGGAAGAAAGAAAAAGAAGAAAAAAGAAGAAGAAAAAAAATTATAAACAATTCAAACTTTTCACAAAATTACACACTTCCCAATACTTCTTCACTTCTTCCCTTCTTCCCACATCCCACACCTATCCAAACGCACCCATAAGATTTCTCTTATCTCTTATTACTTTATACGCCTCTGGAACTTGCCAGCCCATGCACGCACAAATTTTTACAGTATTTACTGCAACTCAATCCTTATATACTATATGCATCTATAAGTTCCATATCCCATGTGGGACTAAATATTTCAACTTCAAAACTGGATGTAAATGGACAGCTCCATTTAGTGAAATATAATTTCGTTTTTTAATTGTTTAGAGGTCTTTAAAATTTCATTTGGCTATGAAATTTTATATGCACACTCCCATAAATATGGGAAATTTGGTGATATAAAATTTTTTAAATATAGACTTACAAAAAATTCGAATAATTTTTTAAAACTCATAAATTAAATTTTCATTAAGATGTGTTATTTTTTTAAAAAATTTTCAAAGTCTTTAAAAATTTATTTGGGTATGGAATTTTATACGAGTGCCGAAAAAAATATGAGATATTTAGTGATATAAAATTTTCTAATCATAGATATACAAAGAATTCAAATAATTTTCCAAATCTCATTAGAAAAGTAAAAATTTCATATATATCAACTCTCGTCATATTTTATTTTTTTATATATATAATATATATCGCCGTACCGTACCGGAAATTTTTGAAAATTTTCGAACTGCCGTACCCGAATCATACCGGGTACGGTACTCGAACCCGTACCTGTGCAACATAAATTTATAATGATAATTGTATTTGAATTTGACGAACCAAACAAGGATCCGTTTTACAGAGGAAATATGTCGTTATTACTTTCCCAGTTTGTTGCGAAAGCAATTCTATAGTTTCGGCCAAAAGTTCAAAAAATACAAATATAGACCTAAGGAAATTCGCCCTAAACAAATCTGTATATAGCGCGAAAATTAAACCATAGACCTTCTGCAGCAAAAGTTTGCTTTTATTAATTTTGTACCTTTCCACAGCACTACAATTGACAATTTGTTTGTCATCGTCCACTATGATTAGTATAAAACAGAATATTATTGGAAGTAAATAAAGGAGTGAGCACTTTGTTGCAAAATGACAGTTTTGAAGGCATAAATATTACTCGACAACAAACGGATAGTATTGCAGGAAAAAAGAATAATTTCAGCATACACATATGCCAACAAACATGTATGCAAGTAATTTAAAGTTAATGAAGCTAATCAAATATGAATGTATCGCTAATAAAGGATCATATCAAAGTGGGAGCATTTTTTTTTTTTTTTTTGCAATCATGACAGATTAAAATATGCATCCTCTACTGAAATTTGGTTATGCTTTATGAAATGCTTTCATTGTTGATATTTCAGTACTGACATTTGTCATTCCTACAGTAATTTATATGGTCAACTGTTGCCACTATGAATGGAGAGGCATTTAATTTCTTTTTCTAGCAAAGGAAATAATTGTATTATCTATTCTACACTAATTCCACAATTTTCAAAACAAGAAAGGCCAGTACAGTAGAGGCCAGAGGCTTTTGTGGAGGGGCCAAGGATTGAATTTTCAACTTGGTAGCCACCATCAAGTCAATATTGTTGGCGCCATGGGTGCTTTAATGTAAAGGATTTAATATGGGTGTCAAAGGATTTAGTACAAGTTAATGATATGAGAGTGAGAAGGGTTGAACTTAATTTAGTACAAGTTAATATTTTTATTTCTTAAATTAAATATTGTAGTTTGAAAATCTACCAAATCAGAAAAACAGAGGAAATTGAGAGTAACAGAATCATTATTAAATTAGTCCTTGTTCAGTTGTTCAATCTTCATGTTGTCTCATTTAAAAGAGAGGGTAATTCCTTAGAAAAATGTAGTAATTCAATCGAAACCTTGTATTTATACTTGATACTTGTTTTTTTTTTTTACCCATTTCACATTGTTTTTGCATTAATTCTAAACATTTTTATGCGTCATTTGTCACTGAGCAAGAACGGATAAGCACAATAATTACTATGCAGAGGAATAACTGGCAACTTGAACGCCACCTGCTAAAATAGTACTGTCAAAAATGATCACGTACAAACAGAGGTATCCTTGTTCCATTATTTAAATTCACTCCCTGTTCCTGAGGCCATGCTCTCACCAGAACTTGTGAACCTCTCTCTCTCTCTCCCCCTCTCCCTCTCTCTCTCTCTCTCTCTCTATCACACCACAGATAATTAACCATGGTTTCTCATGATACAATTCGGACTGCTGTGGGAGTTCTAGGTTGGTACTTAGTACATAGCAATATAGCACAAACCTTAAATTGACACCTATACAAGAAAGAGTATACTCCTAGTCCTAGTGTTGATAGTACTTTTAGAATACAAACACTATTTCTACAATTACCATTTTTTTTTTGAGAAACTTTCTCAGGCAATCTTTAACCATTTTTTCAAACAAATCAACAGGTCATAAGACTGTAAGTAATTTATTGGAAAATTTATCGGATTACCAATGTTCTTTTATTAATATAGTTCTTTTTCAGGAAATATGTCTTCAATAATGCTGGCCTTATCACCATTGTAAGTGTAGTTCTCCTCATCTCCATTTTTTTCACTTCAAATGGCTGGTTTGCGGTCCCAACTGTTGTTTTCTTAATGTCTTTCTAGCTTTGTTACTATTATTCTTTTTTTTCCTAGCACAGGCCAACCTTCTATAGTATATGGAAGAAGAGATCAGTGGAACAATTCTCTCCAATTCCTTATGTTGCTACTGTAATCACCTGCATGATGTGGTTGTTGTATGGCCTCCCCTTTGTGCACCCACACAGCATTCTACTCATAACCACCTGTAGCTCAAGCCTTGTTATTGAGCTTTTCTATGTGCTCCTCTTCCTCCTCTACTCCCATGGGAGAAAGAGGTTGGAAGTGTTAATCATGCTTCTTGCCTCGATCGTGATTGTTGGTGTAGTTGCATTGCTTGTAATCACGCTTGTGCACACTCGTGAGAGACGGTCCATGATTGTAGGAATACTTGCTGGTTTTGTAGGTATCATGATGTATGCTGCACCACTATCTGTCATGGTATGTTTATTCTCTACTTTGCCTTGTTTTATTCGTGTTAACAATAGTTTTGTGCTCTTAACTATGTACTGCAACATCTTCCTTAGTCCTTGCATCATGTCTACAGGACGAGTATTTTTTTTTTATTATTTACTGTTTTGATATTATTAAAGTATTATGGATGCCATTATCAATAATCATTTTGATCATCATTACTTTGGTAGCCAATAATTAAAAAAAATGATTTAAAAAGAGGTAGATACAAATCTAACTCATATTTTTTTCTTTTTCTAATTATGAACTAGTTAAATAGCCTTTCATACTACTCAAGAAAAAGCAATGGGTATCTGCAATTGTATCATCAAGAAAAGCTGTCTAGCTAGTTTAGAACCAGAGAGAAGAATATTTATTTGTAACATTCTATCAGTAATTGCCTTATAATTAATTTATTGTTTCATTTTTGGTTTTCCAGAAAATGGTGGTAGAAACGAAAAGCGTGGAGTATATGCCCCTTTCTCTATCTGTGGCAACCTTCATTAATTGTGTTTGTTGGACAGCTTATGCATTAATCCCCTTCGATCTCTACATAATAGTGAGATTTGTTTGTTCCTTACAACAATAAAACTACAACATTATTTAGTTGTGTTAATTTGGATGATTACTCACTTTTTTCACATCATCTCTCTATATTTCTCAACGCTGGGCTGGATTTGTCAGAAAGTCAGCAGTGCTCCCGTAATTTTATTTACTTTATGACACCAACTTTTTCTTTCCTTATCAAGTGTATGATGGATTGAATTTACCTTGGATAGATACCTAATGGTGCTGGAGTTCTCCTTGCAATAGCCCAACTATTACTCTATGCCATGTACTACAAATCAACACAAAGGCAAATAGAGGCATGGAGAAGGAAAGAGATGGCAATGGCAGAAGTTGTAGTCATGAGAGATGGTGGCCTCAAGGTTGGCGCGACTACTGTTTAACCAGATTTTGTTAGGCAGTAGCCAGTAGTGTTATTTAGAGTATGTTTAAAATCATAATAGAATAACAAGAATGATGCATCAGTTAATTCTATCAAAAGGGATTAATTGTGCTCGCTTTCTTTTTTTTTTCATCCTCATATAGCATCATCATCCACTTCTATTTATTTTCAACTTGTTTGTTGATCTTTTCTTATGTATCGGTGCTAATTAATAATTATAAAAATGAAAGGACACTACGAGCCTCATTTTTGGCAAAACTATGTTTTCGTTCATCTTTTATTTTCTAATCTAAACAATTATCTGGTTAATTGTATTGTGATGACACATACAACTATTTATTGTGCCTACTTTTTTTTAAAAAAAAGTTAACAGGGCATGAACTGAGATAGAATTCTGATATTACACTATTGCATAGATAAATCTGAATATGACTTAGAACCGTTCTGTTTAATCTAATTGGAAATACAGATCAACTAAAACCTTGTTTCGATCAACAAATTTTTTTTTATCATATCCGACAGTTCCTAACCATAACCCATTTTTACAAATTCACTCATATTTTGTTTTGCCAACATGTTGTATGCCAAAGGCTAGAAAGGATCACCAATTGACAGATATTTTAGAACGAGAGATTAATTTAGTGATAATACCTGTACAGGATGTACAGCAAATTAATGCATGCAGTAGCAGATGTGGAGAATTACAAAAAATTATAAACCCGTTTGGAATGCTAAAATGGAAATTGATTACTGCAACCTGCAGTTTTGTCATCCCTACCATCGCTAAATATAAAGTGAACATATACAGCAAACAAAGTGAACATATAGATGATCTAAGTGAACACATACAAACAAATAAGTTCAATGAAAATAAGTTGAATATGTATGTAAAATTCTGAATAAATGATGACAATACTTATTTATTTGTAAGTGTTCACTTAAATCATCTATAAGTTCATCTTGTTTGTGTATATGTTCACTTTATATTTAGCGATGTCAGTTATCATTCCTGCAAGGCCCAAATTTGCAAATGAGTTCACAGTTCGTTGTCTAATTATCAAGGCTTGATTAAACCTTATACAAGTCATTAAAAGTGACTACAATGTAAGGACAAAATTGAACAAAAAAAAATTTAATGCCTTGATTGAAATACGAATATCGATCAAGGGAAAAAATAATTCCATTGTATAGTTCAGGGACAGCTCTGTTTTTAAAAGTAAATCAACCATATATAACTCTACCACTAAAGCAATGGAACATAATTAAAGTTGGAGCATTATTGGCTTACATATGACAGATTATAGAATATGCAACATCCACTTAAATGGTACACCTTTTGGAACGTTTCTTTTGTTAATTTCTCGCTACTATCATTTGCCATCACATAACATTTCTTGCCAATAGTTGACCACCAAGAATGAGACACCCTTTACTTTCAAGCATCATTTTTGTGTTATGGAAGTAATATTTATTATTCATTCTGCACTAAAAGTCAATTTTCAACCAAAAAAAAAAAGCCAACATCACAGAACCTCATGTAGGGGTCATGAGTTGAATAGTACTGTACACTCCTCGAATGTATGTTTTTTATTTGTGGTAGAAATTTACCAAGATGATCAGTTTAAGACAAAAAGACGATGTGGATTTCAAATGGTGTCACACATGCATCTTAATTACCTTTTTTGTATTCAATAGAAAAGAAAAAAAATCGTACATATACTCCACTGGTAACACAAAAACCTCCATCCTAGCAAAGTGCTATGGTAAAGAATGACGCGCAACCTTTTTGCTAACAGTGCAACACACACATTAGAAGTGGTATCATTGCTCTGCTATTTAAGGTCACTCTGCATTTCTTGGGGCCATACTAGCTCTGACCAATACTTGGAAACCTCTCTCTCTCTCTCTCTCTTTCACACACACACACACACACACACACACAAAGTGTTACATAGCCATGGTTTCTCCAGATACAGTTAGGACTGTCATCGGTGTGGTAGGTGGGTAAATTGTACATGTTCTTAATTAGTCATGTTGGTATAATTGGATTACAAATCAATGCCCTTGTATAATTATATTCATTTTTCAGACAAAAGAATGCATGCTAAACTCTGTGTAATTAAACTGTTACATTGCTGATATATACTTTGCGATAAATATAATTATTTTGCAGGAAATACAATTTCAATTATACTGGTCTTATCACCAATGTAAGCATGCTTCTCTGCCTCTCCATTTGGTTTCATTCATTCTCTAGATTAAAAAAAAAGGTTATTTTCATTCTTCATTTTTTTTTCTTCCTTTTGTTTTCCTTTTGTTTTTTTCCCCTTTTTACAGGCCGACTTTCTATAGGATATGGAAGAACAAATCAGTGGAACAGTTCTCTCCAATTCCATACATTGCAACTGCGATCGGCTGCATCGTGTGGGTTCTGTATGGGCTTCCCATAGTGCACCCTCACAGCATTCTAATCATAACCACTAGCGGTTCAGGCCTGGTTATTGAGCTGTTCTATGTGATCCTCTTCATTCTCTATTCTCAGGGTAAAAAAAGGTTGCAAGTGTTCACCACGCTCGTTGCCTCGATTGTGGTTCTTGGTGTCCTTGCTGTCCTCATCATCATGCTGGTGCATACCCACGAACATCAGTCGATGATTCTAGGAATACTTGGTGGGACGTTGAATATCATATCATATGGTTCACCACTATTTGTGATGGTATTTTTAGAGTAGAATTAATGATTGCAATTATTATCTGTTTACTTGGTCCTAGCTACTTCAGTATTATATTTGTTCTTTTAATCGTGGTGACTTCACTACAACTTAATTTTAACGTAAGGTACACTAATAATGATAACTTTTTAAAAGTTAACAGTCCCTTCATCTTAAAAACTTTACTAATTGGTCATAATATATCTATATAATTTGATTGTGATAACTTTCTTAATAAACATGTAAGAACATTGCAATGCTAGAACTACTTTGCACATCCAGATGCTACTATTTTAATTTGAAGACACAAGTAGTTGCATGAGTTCTTATAAGGCTGCTCAAAATATACCCACATCATATATAAATGTGGTACTTAATTTTGCATGCCTAACTACTACAAGTTCGGACTAGAAAGGGAAGAATTAATGAAGTGATAGAAATAATAACTCAGAAAACCTTATTTTTAAGTCTTTTCTGTTTGTGGTTTTCCAGAAAATGGTGATACAAACAAAAAGCGTGGAGTATATGCCCTTCTATCTGTCTATGGCAATCTTTTTTAATACTGTTTGTTGGACAGCTTATGGACTCATCATCTTTGATCCGTACATAACTGTGAGATTTCTTAATTTCTTTTAATTTGAAACTATAAGCTGTGTTTACCCAGTAACTTGAATTGATTCAGAATTGGGGGTATAGAATACTCACCTTGAATCTACATGGGATATATAGAGAAGCCATCACAGTTTAATTTGAAGATTGGTAACAGTATTTTCACTATTACTTTGGGATAAACAGTCACCTAAATATGAATATATAATAGAAAATCATCTTTCTGACAAAGGAAAGATTTTCATGAATATTTGTCAACCATTATTATAGGTTAAGGTTAAAAGGGTCAACTATGAATAAGAACATTGTGCCATAGTTTCATGGCAACATGTAGATAAAAACTCTTTCTGATACACATCCAATAAATTTTCTGTTCAATGCACAATTTATCCCTTCTGTCAAGTACATAATGGAGAAATTTACTTTGGATAGATACCGAATGGAGTTGGGGTGATATTTGCAACGGCACAGCTATTACTGCACGCGATATATTACAAATCAACACAGAGACAAATAGAGGCACGGCGAAAGGAGGAACAGATGGTACTGGGTAAGGTTGTACTGATGGCAGATAGCGGCCCCATAGTTGGCACACAACTCTAATTATTTTATTTTCTTTTTTTTTTCTTGTTTGCTGGCTGTGTATTTTGAAACTGATTAAGTGGATTATAATTGCAAGATGTACCTTCCTCTGATTAAGTAGATCATATTTTTTCAGAATAAATAAAAAAAGGAGAAAGGACTAATAAATAAGAAAGCATATGATGTACCTTCCTCTGTGTTATTTGGTTTTATTTCTTTCTTCTTGTTTGGTGCCATTTGAGAAATGATAACTTTTATCTGCATTTTTGCCTTCTCTTGTCATCGTTTGAATAAAGTGAACACATAAATCAGACAAGGCGATCATATAGATAATCAAAATTAACGCATACAAAAAAATAAGTTGTTACCTCTTGTTTAGATTTTTACATGTATATTCAACTTATTTGTTGGTATGTGTTCATTTTTATCATTTATATGTTGATCTTGTTTATTTTTACGTGTTTATTTTGTTTTGAATTCATATACTGTGTAAAGGCCTACTTAAAAAATTATGGGCTTACAGCCCAAAAATCGTGAACATATTTCAGAGTTCGGATCCATAGTTCTTTACCCGATAAATCGGCTGAAATTGACTTTCAGACTTTCAGTACATACACCAGCTCACCAGAAGAGGAGATTCTAACATGCGTTGCCAGCGTTGGCAACAATCAACATGTGAACTACCAAACCCGAATCCGACACCCGAGAATCTCTTCTAGTTCGAAAAGATTCAGATAACTCGGTGCTAAGTGCTAACAAGTCTTCTCACTTCTCAAGTGCCACCTTCTTCTCTTCTCCTCTTTTCAAGTCGTCGCCTCACTCGTTTACTTAGCCAGTAGAGAAGCGCCTCCAGCCATGGCCACCGCCGCCGCCGCCTTATCCCGAGTATTTCCCCTTGCCACCTCTCAGAGAAGGTATTACATTTGGTTTAGAGCTAGTCAACTAACTGAGACTACGAATTTCGTTAAATTTTGATGGGTTCTGATTGTTCATGTTTAAATAAAAGGAATTAATAGTCTGTGTTTTTGCAAACATGGGTTTGTAATTCCTGAAGCTATTTATGGTTTTATAAATATGTGAGATTTTTCTTCTACATTGGCAGGGTCCAATTTATAACTAATAAGAAAAATGTTTTGAGATTATAAAGGTCCTATATTTGTTTTGTTAAAAGTCGAGTGCATTTATCTATGCCTTCATTGTGTTTGTTTAAATGCCTAAGAGAATCAGTGATACCAAAAGGTTCTATGTTTGTACAGGTACCGTGGTTTTGCAATCTCCCACAGCTCTTGTAAGTATGAATGCAATATGCTTGTGATGTCTAGCTCAATTGTCGTTCTAAAAGGGCGTAATAAGAGGCGACACTACTCTTGCTCCGTAAGCTGCCTGAGCACAACTGTCATGAGTCCAGAAAGGTTAGTGCTTTCAATTTTTCATTAGATAAGAATGTCACGTTCTTTTTGGGTCATATTAGGATAACAAGTACGATAATCAGGGTTTCCGTGCAACAACTTACTGGTAGGTGCAACCCCAAAATCTGACAGTGTGTCTCAAAGAGAATCCATGTTCCCAATTCCTTCTAAACTCTCACATAGTATTGATGTTTTGTTATGTTAATAATTAGTCAGATCAAATATGCTCGAGGAGTTATCACTTGGGATTGATGGTCGACATGAATCTCCAAGCGATGATGATAGTGAGCTTTTCAGCCAGCTTCAGGATTTATTTACTGAGATTAAACTGAAAATCAAGAACCGAGAAATGGAGGATGTGGTACAGCTTCTTGAGGCCAATTATGAGTTGGTGAAGGAAGAGATGGAGAATGGTTCGAAAGGGATCGAACAAGCTGCTATTTTAGATGTTTTGGCTTTGGGATATTTTGCTTCTGGAGATGTAAAGACTGCACGCCGAATTTTACTTGTGGTATTGTTTTGCCTCAATTCAAGGGTACCTCGTTCCAAAGTTGGATGCTTTTAAGAGTAATGCTGGTCTGGATTATTCACAAATAATATTGTGCTGTGCATATACCTACCGATTCTTTTGTAGTCCAATTATCAAAATTAGAGATTTACCACTGAAAAATATTGCCCTTTGGTATTCTTATAACATTATAAAATGAAATTAAACATGTTATTAGCCTTTAATTAAAGAGATGACAATTTTTACCTTAATATACACCAGCAATCACCAAAACACATTTGCTTCTGTTACATGCCTTCACAGTTTAAAATTCTTCCATCACCCTTTCCTATTTGAAGCTCAAGTAAAAGACCTGAATTTAACTAGAAGTTTGAATGCTAGTGTTAGCTGTACTGATTCTGCTGTTGGATTTTCAAAGTAGGGAGAGTTCAAACTAGGTTTATACCATGCTTCTTAGTTTTGTTGATTTCTGTACTTCTAATATTAAAGCAAGGTTAAATTATCATTATAAGCACCTATTTTGTCAATTTAACTATGTTGGTAGGAAGATTCAAAATTGATTGGTGAATCATTGTAACCACCCAATTTCAATTTTTTACTTGTGTTTCTTTATTAGTTGGGATAATGATAAAGAAAAGGCTTATAAGAGGTGGGTTGAAATTCTCAGCATTTGACAAAATATGTCTTCTCTATGATACTAGTTTAAAATCAAATGTTATGTGCAAAACATCCAAAAATCATTGGTGGTTGTTCCATTAAGAGATATATTTTATGTCATTTTTATTAATGTAAATGATGGCATTGCATGATGACATCCTTTGAAATATAATTATTTTTATTCTTATTGACTGAAACTTATGATTATATTTACTTTATCGTTTTATGAACAGATGGATGATATTATAAGTAGCATTAATGAAGGTGGCATATTGCTCGACACAATACTGTATCATATGGGTTCACTTTTTCATTCCTTAGGGAAGTTCAGTGATGCTATTCGTGTTTATGAGAGATGCCTAAAGATTCTAGAGAAAGAGTGTGGTAAGTTTGGTAATTGTTTAATTTGTTCTGGAAATTTTGGTTTTTCTGTTTTGAACCATACTTGATACTTCACTGTTTTCAGGGAAGGGAAGTGCTCTTCTCAGGGAACCACTTCTGGGGTTAGCAAAGGCCCTACAGGCAAAGAGAAGACCTAGAGAGGCCATACCAGTGTATAAACGGGTTGTTGATATTTTGGAAAAGAAAAAGGGAGTAAACAGTGTTGAGGTTTGTGAACCCTTGCACAGCCTGGGCAATTTGTTATTAAGCATAGGAGAGACAGAAGATGCTCGACTGCACTTACAGAGGTAAACAATTAATGTATATGTCTTTTTATGGTTTTGACGACCTTTTATATGCATGCCGAAGAACCTTATTGTTTTTTCTATACTTGCAACCATTATTACTATGTGCTCAAGTGGTAAGAGCACTGGGCTGACTTCTAAGAGGTCAAGGGTTCAAGCCCTGCATGCTTTTGAGTTTTGATAAGCTTGTTGAGCCAACGTAAAAACTTAGCCATATACAAAAGAAATGAACAGGGTTGGAGTGTCATTTCTAGCCTACCCCAACTTGGACAAAAGCTTTGAACTTTTTTTTATTATGATCAGATTATAATGTTGGTACTTGCAAATCGACATAATTTCTTCGTGATACCTCAAAAATATTGTTGTAACAAACAAAGAAGTCAAACTTCCAGATTCTACTTGGTGTGTAGTTCGCTGCAGTCTCATTTTTTATCAAACAGTAATATGATTTTTCATTTCAATTGTTCTTTATCGTCGAACCTGAGACGTACATTCATTTTTTTAATCTCGAAAGAGTATTGGAGATTCACAAAGAAAGCTATGGGGAGAAAGATGGGAGGACGGGGTTGGCACTATGCTCATTTGCAGAAGCTCTCTGTGCAAAAGGTTTATTTTTATTTTTTCTTTTGACATAGAAGTATATCATTCTCATGTAGCATTATGGTAATTTGGTAGCATCTGGTTTGTCCTGTCCAATACAGTACTTGGACCCTGCCTAGACTGATTTAAAAGCCTGCCCCTACTTTTCCACTCATTTTTAATTCCTTCTTATTTTTTCTTGGCTTGATTGGCTATGTTAGATTGCACAATAGATGTAAAATGAGGATTGACTGCAGGGACGGAGCCAAAAATAAAATTTGAGAGGGGCTGATTTGCAAATTACTGGGGGGGGGGGGGCAAATTGTGACATTTATACATAATTATACCAGATTTAGCTTAATAAGTACAGCAAATTTTAAATCATGGGGGTGCAAAAGCCCCCTACAGCAAATTACTATACCTTGAAATGAGAATTTCAAGGTATATTTAGGCTTAATGTGCCTGATTATTACCAGTCCCCTAAATGGTACTCACTTGCCAAAGTTCTAATTCTTGTCCTGTACTAAATACAAGATTAAAGCTCCATTAAAGGTTATCAAAAGTTAGTAATTCATTTGATGCTGCAGAAACTTCTTATGATAGTTCTATACTGTGCATGCATTAACAGGAGACATGGATGGTGCTATTGCTATGTACAAGAAAGGTCTTGAAGTTATTAAAGATGCAAATGATATACCTTTGCATGATGATAGCGTTGAGATGGCTAGGCTTCATTTAGCCGAACTGCTTCATACATCTGGAAGGTTGGCTCTTTTCTTCATATCTTCTTCCATGAATTCTTCAAGTCTAATTTGACCAGAATCCCACCAAAGTTAATTTTTACAAACTAATCTTGAAAACCTCTTTTTGAATGGCAAGCAGCCACCATACAAACTGAAATTTAGTCAGATTGATATTTTTCAGTTTTATCTTACTGAATTAACTTTCTGTGATAACAAAAATTCTGTTCATTTCCTGTTTTGTCACAAGTTTGTGGTTTGTAGATTATTTTTTCTGAAAAGTAAAAAACAGATCTACAACCTGCATTTAACTTACATGTGGAATGAGCAATATGTTAAAGATGATTGCCTTTTTTGAACTCTTATCAATTTAATATCTAAGTTGTTCAATTTTCCATATTCCAAAGATTACGAGAGGGAAGAGAAGTGCTACAGGAAAGCCATTTAATAAATCAAAAACGCTGGGGAATAGGTCACCCCAGCTCAGTGGCACATTTAATGAACCTTGCCACTTCATACTCCCGCTCGAAGAATTATATAGAGGCTGAGCGATTACTTAGGACTAGCTTGAATATAATGTCAAAGTCACTGGGACCTGCCAATCAGGCCACCACTGTTCCCATGGTGCACCTTGCGGTGATTCTATTCCATCTGAAGCAGTTTGAAGAGGCTGAGAGCCTTGCTTTAGAGGCCTGGCGAATACGAGAAATTACCTTCGGGCCAGAGTCAGGCCCTGTTGGTTAGTCTCTTTCTCTCTACCAACCTCTTTCCCATAAAGAATTGACACAAAATGTCTGCAAAGTGCAGAGACAGATTTGGGTTCTGTAATAATTCTTGGTTGGTTATCCCTATACAATACAAGTCCACCATTGTAATACACTAATACTTGTTTTTCATATTGGTAACTCAAAATTCCTCATGAATGGTTAACACTTGTATCAGTATTTACTTGAGTATGAATGGTGTGATTTCAGAGAAAACCCAAGAGAAAGAGGTTACATCAAATAAAACGTCGTATTGTTGGTCTTACAAGGGCTTAGTGGCATGCCAGCAAGCTGGTACATGCTGGCTCAAATGCTGTATAGTTATTGATGTTTTGGTTTTTAAAAACATGTAATTTTTGGCTTCTGTGTCTAGTGAGAGTCATGAGAATGTATGTATATATATATATATATACACTTTAAAAAAATTTAAAAAAAATGAAGGTAGAAGTAAAAGTTTGTGTAGTTGTTTAATTTTTTATGTATTTCCTTTTTCCTATAGGTGAGGCACTTGATTGCTTAGTCGCAATCCAGGCAGTACTAGAAAGAGATGAAGGTGAGATGTTGGAAAAACTCAAGAGGGTTTTGCGTATCCAGGAGAGATTGATGGGAAGGAACAGTGAAGAAGTGGCGATCACTCTGCATAAAATTGTTTTTTATTTGGATAAATTGGGAAAAAACGATGAAAAGGTCCCATATCAGAGGAGACTTTCTGTACTAACAACCAAACTCAATAAAAAATTCATATTTTGAGTCACTTAATTAATTGCTATAGTAGAAAAAATAAATCAATTGGTTTCTTATGAGGGAATGTCTATGTTTTTGTGTTTATTTGTTAATTGTCCCCCTCCAGGATAAAGTCTTTAAGCTCACCATTCACAATCAAGCCTTATATTCTTAAAATAAAAAAAATCAGATTTATTTTTACATGAGCACGATATTCTATTATCATTATTGGTATTTTGGCGGCAACTCTGGCTCAAGCAAGTTATCTTAAATTGGCTAGAACTGAAGGGTTGATTTACTCGGGTTTCACATTTCCTACTTTTAAGTGTATCCAGCGAACTTTGTATCATTGTCTGTTGACTCACCTTTTTGCAAAATTGTCCTAAGGGCCTTCAGACAAAATGTTAAATTATTTAATTATTTTGGCAGGCGAGATAAAAGATTGTTTGATTGGGTCATTTTTGCTATCTCAAAAGTTCGAGTTTGAGAACCTTTAAAATGACTTTTTTTAAGCTTAATTAATTAAACATAATTCCATATACATTTTTATTATTCAATTTGAATTAAATTAAATCAAATTTAATTTTAATATAAAAAATATTATACGACACCTTGTCATGAAATGAAATAAAGGTATTGGGGCCGTTTGGATGTTGTAGGAATTTGGGGAATTTACAATTCTAGGCATAAATTTATTGGGAAGTGTGTAACTTTGTGAAAAGTTTGGATTATTTATAATAAATTTGGCATATGAAATTCCGGAAATTTGCAATTTCCTCTTATTCCAACCCCATCCAAACGCCCCCATTGATGTTTTGTAAGATCTAAATCTATTTTTAATTTTTTTTGTATTGTGACTAGTATATTATTATTAATAATGAGAAGTGCAAGAAAGGAAGCAATGTGAAAATCTGATAAAAGAGCAAGAATATATTACTTAGTTTATTTAACCACTTAATAAGTTTTTAAGTCGGTTTATAAGGGTGGAAAAGAAAAAAAGTACCAAAAATACAAAAAATTAGAATTTAGAAACCCTAGAATAGGTTTCGTGATTCCAACGCTAAATCGCCGACCTTGTCTTGTTCTCTTCCTCGTTCTTTTTCTTTTATACCTCTTCCTTTATCTCGCTTCGGATCAAATCGAGCAGCAAAGCCTAGTCGCCTTTCTCCTCCTCTCTAACAAACCGAGAGAAAAAGCTAGCGAATTTTAGTAATTCAATTTAGATCAAAAGATGCCGAAGAACAAGGGAAAGGGAGGTAAAAACAGGAAGAGGGGAAAGAACGAGGCCGATGATGAAAAGAGAGAGCTTGTTTTCAAGGAAGATGGACAGGAGTACGCTCAGGTATTGCCAATTCTATTTGATCTTTATCTTATTTTGTTGGGTTGTAGAGATATGAAGGGGGAATTAGCTAGAATCATTGATTCCAAAATTATAGTTGAAATCGGATTATCAAGCCACATAATTTGAGTAATTGTTTAATAATTATTGATGGAAGTTACTCTTGTAGGTGCTTCGCATGTTGGGAAATGGAAGGTGTGAAGCTATGTGCATAGATGGTACCAAGAGGCTGTGTCATATTCGCGGTAAGATGCACAAGAAGGTCTGGATTGCAGCCGGTGACATTGTCCTTGTCGGCCTCCGGGACTACCAGGTACAGATTCTAAATCAAACCAAGCTAAATTAAGCTTAAGGTTCTATTGTAAATTTGGGTTTGAAGCTGTCTGGTATTGCTAAGTGAATTTTCATCATATATCCTCATTAATTTTACACAGACTTTGTATAATCATGCTAATTGACCTTGATGACTTGACCTAAGTCTCTCAAATAGGAAAATCAACTTATTTGGAATTTCTGAACATAAGAATTCAAAGAAATTCATAACAAGTTTTTTCCCTTGTAATAAATTACATTTGAGTGCTGTAGGTATCATATAAAAGAAGGAAGTTTTGTCCATCTATTAGTTTGGATGAATCCATGAAACTTTCTTCTTGTCTCTGTTAATTTGACTTGGAAATTTGTTAAACAAATACAGGATGACAAAGCAGATGTAATTTTGAAGTACATGCCTGATGAAGCCAGGCTTCTGAAAGCGTATGGAGAGCTACCAGAAAGCACTCGTCTCAATGAGGGTATTGCCGGCGGCCTCGATGAGGAGGATGATGGCAATGGTGATGACTATGTCGAATTTGAGGATGAAGATATTGACAAAATATAAACCTAAAAACAATGTTTATCATTTATTTGGATTGGAGTCGTTTACTGGGCTTCTATGTATTATTCTTTGCTGCTCCTGTGTAAGAGAGAAAGCAAAGTTGGGTTGGATTTGGGTAGTACAGTGATTTAGGAAGGATTGCTGCTTGCCCTGTAGCTGTAACACTGCTTTTGTTTCATATAAGTTATGGAAGAGTTATTACTGTTTTTGGTAGATGTATTCGGTGAATGATGATTCAACGTGTTTCAATCATTGTGTTTGTGCTTCAGTTAGCGTCTTTGCTCGTAATTAGCATGCCAGCTCGGTTGTAGGTTTTGATGAAGCAGACTATATGAAACACAATGGGGGAAAATACACACAAATAAAATTTTCTTGCGAGTGACGTGAATACTGGTAAATACTGGTATATATGCCTAAGGTTGGCAATTGTCGACACAGTCACACCCATCACCAATGCCATATTAAGGATGGCCTGGCTAGATTAATATGTCACAAAATCATCAGGCTTGTAAATGAATATTATATTGAAATTAAATTCTACACGTCAGGATCAAGTACATGTGTTATGTCTGTTTGATTAGATATGCCAGAGAGATTAACAAAAGTACTCTGGTTCCTTCTCAAACCATGAAACAACTAATAATGTACCAAATAAGAGTATTCAATCAATAATGACATTTTCTTTTATTGGAATCAATAATAACATGAGTCTGCAATATGAGAAAATATCCAATTTCAAAATTTTGTAGTGGCAAAAAACTAATTTGTCATTTAGTGATGGAATTTTTCTAATTTAATTTTTATAGTGGTATAAAACTAATTTGTCATTTAGTGATGACATTTTTCTAATTTCTAATTTTTGTAGTGGCATATTTAAAAGAGTAAAATTGGCAAATCAATTTTTCAGTGGCAAAAAACTAATTTTTACTTTTTCAGAGTGGCATAAAACTAATTTGTCATTTAGTGATGATATTTTACTAATTTCAACTTTTTACAGTGGCATAAATCTAATTAACCCTATTTTGTTTTATATAGAATTATACATGTTAGAAAATAAAGATATTGTAATTGTAAAATCAATGACTTGATTTTTTTATTTAAAATGAAGAGTCAATCTTTTCATTTGGAGCTACCATCTACATTACCGATGAAATCAAATTTAAGAAACAATGGTCCATATTGGTCTTGGTCTGAAATTGTTTGCACATCCCTCGATCTAATTGTTTATGTATAGTAGGAAAAAAAATCATTTTATTATAGACAACAATACTACTAAACTACTACTTGGTCTGATATCAAAATATGTATAAAAAATATACAAAAGAATTATTTTAGATATCATTTTCTTAGTTTTCACGTCTCTCTTCCGATATTTTATATACTCGTTTCCATGATTGAAATCAATACTATGCGATAAGAGGGTCAAGCTAATTTCGAATTCATTGGTTTTTTTTTTTTGTCTAATATTTCATTTGTGTGATTCAAGCACGCCAATGGTTTTATCATTTTTTTTCATTATTAGAAAGATAAAGGTAGAACTTTTACTTTCCTACGTACGACAAATTATAGTTGGCGTCATTCATATGTTAAATCTACAAAACATCTTTTTCTCTGTCGCCCAAGTGCAAAAGTTCTGTTGATATTAATTTTCAATCATGAGAATTCATAAACAGCACTCGATATTAAATACTCGATATTAAAAAATGTACTTTCATCAGCCATCACTAACAAACTTTGAGCCAACAATTTAAAGAAAAAAATGATTAAATTGTTTTAATTATTTATTGGAATTAAAAAAATTTCGATGAATTTAACATAAACAACTAATTTTTTTGCATGTCGAGATATCCCTTCATTAATTCGGCCGCACCAACCCATTCTAGGTAACATGATCAATTGGCGTTCATGCAGGATAAGATTCCTTGCATGACGAATTTTAGCTTTACAGAAAAACAGAGATTGAGATAATGAGATGATATTGTTGTTTGATTTTCTATTTATCAATTATCATCTTTCAACTGGACCGAAGAAGAAAAATGGGCCGGATATGTAAATAAAACCAAATAGAGAAGAGTAAATCGCCGGTCTAAGGCAATCTTATCCAAATTACTCTCTTGCAAACGGGCTCGGATCTATACGTCAAGTGGAGCGGTTATGTTGGTGGATCCGGGTAACGTTTGAGATCAGACACCTAAAATGGAAATAATAGACGAAACCAATAAACCAATAAACCGCCGCTACCCCAGATCTTTCTTCCGATCTTCAACCTTCAAGACTCAGCACAAGATCGGAGGCTTAGTCGGAGGAGTTACCCAAGGTAAGGCTTTCCCCATCTTTCTTCCGATCGCGTGATGCCGATGGATCGGGATTTTTTTTTTCCTGACTGAATTGATATGTACCTAAGAAAAGTACTTTAATTTTCTGTACTTTTTAGTTAAGTTTGACACTGTGATGTTATATTTAGCAGAGAAACACTTGGTGTGAAGTACTGGTTCTAAGAGATGGAGCAACAGCTGGCAAGTATAAAGAAATGGAACATTATCTACCCGGTTTACATAAACTCAAAGAAGACGATCGCCGAGGGCCGTCGGATAAGCGCATCCAAGGGTTGTGAGAACCCCACTTGCATGGAAATCAGTGATTGTTGCAGTCATCTTAAGATTCCCCATGCTGTTGAGGTCAGTACCGTTCTCCCCGACCCCAAGTAGGAAATACAAACAGGGAGTACCAGGTTGTACCTGGTATTTTGAACATCACAACTGGATGGTTGGTACTTGGTACATTAACAGTTGAATTGGGTGTACACTGTACAGTTTAAGATTAGCAGTAACCATATATGTCCCTGACTTGAAACAGTTTCCACATGTGGAAACCAAGTTTTTTACAGGTCTGTACACCTAATTGTTTGCTTTTACATTCAGTATTTTACTATGTCTGCAAACCCAGTACGAGCCTCTCAGGGAGATTAGGGTTTGTTATTCTTTTTGAGAATTTGTTATGCTGTCAAGGTCTGTTCAATGGTTTATGTATGTGCTTATTGAACTGGTATTGGCTGGTACTCCTGTTTGTACCAAATGTCCTTTTAACTCAAAAGCAGCCTTTACTACTTTGGCAGTATCTTCCACCAAAATGAAGATTACTTCAACCAAAATAATCCGATTGCCCTTATAATCTTCACTAATGAAACTAAACCATTCAATAAGCATTTATTGTCAGTTTGGGGTGAACCCATCAATATTGTATTCTCATTATACTAGTCTTACATGACAGAAACCATCTGAGTTTGAAACTCGGTGCAAATTGATAATTTTCTGGTGTTGTTTGCTAATGAAATACTGGGTCTTGTAATTATTTTGCAATTCCATCATGAAATATCTGAACAGCTGTAGCAGCATTGATAGTGTTATTATATTCTATTTTTCTTTCCCTAGATTGACAAGGCATACCCTCGGGATTTTATGCAAGTCGGCAGAGTGAGATTTCAGCTAAAGAAACCTGATGGATCGTTCTGGAATCCAGCTATTACTTCAAGTATGTAATTTTAAGTTTTAGTTTTCTACACTTGGTACCGGTTTGTGTATATTTGTGTATTTTCAATTGAAATGGGTGGATTCTCCCATCTTTCTTTTCAAAATTAGTTTTGAGTTTGGTTTGGTTGTATTAATTTAGGCATATGCTATAGAAAACTAAATAGGGATTATAGAGAGGATGTCTGCTTGGAGCTAGGCTCTAGATTGACTTAATTGGTCTACATTACTGCAGAAAAAAGTTAACCATATACTGTAGAAGCCATCAAGCGTCTGATCCTTATAAAGCATCAGAGTTTAACAATTTATGAGTGGCCTCTTTATACTGTACCCAATGATAAAGAAGACTCGTTTCTTCGAATAAGTACCACATTGGCAAAGATGTATACTGTGGGGTTGTAATTGGTTTTATTTGAATGTGCTGAGATAATAATAAAGCACTGGTACATTAAATAAGGGGTCCTGGTGCAGGTTGCTTCTTGGGTAGATATGCTCGATAGCTGAAAATAATATTCGTGATATATGTGAGTTTAGTTTTCATTATAAAAAAGTGGTGAAATCCTCCATTAATTTCAAAAAAAAAAAAGAGGAGGAAGAAGAAGAGCTCAAATCAATATACCAATTCAAAAAAGGGCCCAACATGTTTGGTGATATGTGTTAGGGATCCTTTAGAACTGGTTGGTTCTTTTCTTTTACTGAAACAGTACTTAAAATTGCAGAGAAGGCTTTGATGGTACAAATTGCAGAGTTGGTGCCGAAGCATCATGGGAGAACCAAGAAGCAGGAGGCAGCTAGCAGTAGTACATCTACAGCAGGGCCTTCCAAATCTGGAAAGCATGGAAAGAAGAAGAAATAGTGATTCCTTATTTCATTCTAAAAAATTTTCCTGTCAATGATTGTTAGCTTATGGATAATTGCTGAGATCTTCTCTTTGGATATATTTTTGTATTTAGCTTTGGAGTTTAGATCTTGGATTCTGGTCATTTGTTGGATTTTTCAATGGATAGATTCGTTATAATATGGTTTGACTTTAAAAAGGGACAGCTATATTTCTGTTATCCAAAAAAAAAAACACAAGTTTCACATTTCAGTTCAGCAGATACCTAGGATTGCCGAATAATTGAAATTTTTCTGTCAGATTATCTACAATGAAATCATTATAAAGGCGTTTGGAAGGTGTTATTCCTATGTTTAGAATGCTTAACCTACGTGACATCACTGACATGTGAATTGTGAAGTTATAATGTACGATTGTTAATCACTTCTTTCAATTATGAAGCATTGTGCTTTGTAGTATAATAAAGCTGCATTAGTAATTTACATGAAGTAACGTCGATTTAAAAGTTTTTTTAAACATAAATTGATAAAAGCATCCTCGAGTGCTGTTCAAATTGTGCCTTGAGAAGTTAAGTCGCGAGTATCGAGGGCAAAAGAAAATAATAAAAAAAGACTAATCATAAATAAAATAAGGTCAACAAGGTTAGCCAAGCATTTTATTTCGACTCAAAACGTATACTAGAAATTTCCTTTAAAAATATCTCTGAAGATCCCCCCGCCCCCCTACTATAATAACATAAATTACTGATATAATTGAAATTTTGCATAAGAGATGGAAATAAGGCTGAGTTATTAATCATGTAAAAAAATGTAATTTTTAAATGAGTAATACTTTTACCAAATTTGTACGCTCTTATTGTAATTTTCTTTTTTACATCGTGTCAAAATATCTTATTCCTATTCTTTTTAGGCCTCTTTATAAAATTTATATTTCAGATAAAAGTACAATTAATAAGAGTCGGACATACCCGACCCAAAACACCCGAACCCGACCCGCATAGAAGCGGGCGGAGAAAATCAGAAAATGCTCATATGATGTCTCGGTGAGAACCGCAATATTGCAGAAGTCGAGGGTGTGAACTGTGAAGTCCGATTTTCTGTCTCCTTGTGGTTTCCTCTCGTCTGATCTTCTTCGCTTTCCCCAACAAGCCTGAAGCCTTCCTTACTGTTTCGATTTCCTCTCGGTTTCTTCTCGGAGAAGCTTCATGGTGAGAAATTTTCCCTCTTTTCCCATCTTCTGATCTCGATTTCTCTTTCTAATCGATGACTTAGAAGGATTAAGCCATGAAATCTTACTGATAAAACGCAATTGTTACTTATTCTCTCTCCACTGGTATGTACAGTCGGCGTTGTTCAATTTCCACTCGTTTCTGACTGTGGTGCTGCTCGTGATCTGCACATGTACCTACGTCAAGATGCAGTTCCCTTATGTGCTCGATCGCAAAACTGGGTTAGTGCTTCACGGTTCATTTCTTTGCATTTTGTCAAGTGGATTTTTAGAGTCTTTCAAGTATCTATTCTGCTGGAGTTTCTGTTTATGACAAGGTTTTAACTAAGGATCTGAAACGAGATCAAGTGTACATTGTTGGGTGTTGTATTCTTTCTCTAGAGTATCTAAATTTCATATATTACCTTTAAATTAGTGACAGCCTAGGTAGTGTTATCACAAATTTCAGCTTGTTCTAGTGTTAAAATATTGCATTGGATGAAATTGCGGCTTAATTGAACCACAATTGCATAATTGATGCGTAAACAATAGGAATTGAATTGATTTGATATTTAATCAATAATATAGGTGTACAAAAGAGCCTTAATATTGGGGGTGTCATATATTGTGGATCATCCATTTAGGTTTCATATATTGGGGTTTCATACCTTGGTCAGTGAATATGTGCTAATCAACAGAAAGAGAACATGTGCTTTCTTTTATTTTTGGGCCCTATTCATGTCTGCACAAGATTTAGACCGTCAGGCGTGCATTTCAAATAACAAATCTAGCATGGGTGTTCTTAAGGATGGTAAATGTCACCTTACCCTGTACCATTTTCTTCAGAAAGTATGCATACTACACCTTTCTTTCATATAGTATTAAATAAGTGACAACAAAGGTTGATTGGGTAATATCCCTGTACTTTTTGCCTGTTTCTTCAGAAAGCACACAGTTATCCTCTTTTTTGGTAAAATGATGTAAATAGCAGGGCCTGAGAAATGGTTGTTTTATATATTCATGATTAAATAGATAACTGAGTAGTACTTATTTTCATTTAAAATGCTGGCATCCCTCTAAAAAAACGATAGAAATGGTGAGAGGCTTGTATGATACACTTCAATTTGTGTGGTTTCAAAAATGATTCCATTTTTTCTGGCATATATAAACTGTTCTCATGATTTGTCCTTTTGCTTACTTATTTGTAATAAGACATCACATTTGATTAAATGAAACTAACATAGTTTTTCAACCATCTTTGCAGATTTCGTGGCTTTTTCTGGAAAGCTGCTAGAATAGGTAAAATACTCTAACAGTATTTATCACATGTGCCTCATCTTTTGTAAAATTACTTGCTGTTTTGGCGTAGAAATTAACCAGTAGTTCTATGTTGAGTAATAGTTGCAATTAATGGTGGCTTTTCCAATTTTTTAGGGGCTTTCCAATATGTATGTTTCTGTACTAATACCATAGCTAATGCTGGTAAATATTATCATTGTTTTGTGATTTATAAAAAAGCTTTGCCAGGTACCAGCTTACCTATACCTTGATAAGAATTGCTAGATTAGTTTTTTGTGCTCAGTTCCAGAGACTCAGTTGTATTGGTAGAATTGCTCCTGATTACTTAGTTCTATTGGTATGTACGAACTGGTAGTATCTTTGGTAGCTGGCTACATTTTTTCCAAGTTTGTGATTTTAAACTGTTATAAAGTTGATACTATGTTTTTATGTTTTAATTCAGGTGAGCGACTCAGCCCGTGGGTTGCATTTGGATGCTTCGTAATGGGCATCTCGATTCTTATTTTATGAGAAAACTTGCAAAATATTATTTGCTCATATCTCTTTATTTTGCGTTTTGATGCACTTATCAATATGTTTTTGTTTGTCATTAGTTAGTGATTGTTGGTGCTTAGGCTTTATTGTGATTTGTGTATGTGACACTGGATCAGATATGTGCATGCCAATAGTTATTCATTCATTCTTCTTCTTTTTCTTCTGTATTAATTAAAGCAACTGGAGGAAGAACTGTCCCATGTTTGTTAATGTTTCCTAAAGTACGTTGCATTTATTCATCTCAGGTCATTAATGAGTAATAATACGTGTCAAGGGTGTTGATTTTGCAAGTTAATGGTTAGATTCTTGGAATTATTATTTTTTTCTGAGTAATCAAGACAATGAGTCAATGAATAAGATCTGGTATCAAAATTTAGCATGATTTTGGGTATGAAAATTTGAAAAGCTATCAACTGCAGTTGACAACGCATCCATTTTGGGTTCTATTTGCCCAAAGAATTTTGTATCAGAGGGCTTGTGTGTGTTTTTAATTAAGTCCACTTTATTGTTACACGTATTCATGATCCAAATGCTTGAGTTTTTTATGATGTTGTAAAAACTTAGGCTCTGATCAAAATCCCATTTTCTTTTTGACGAAAAATAGGAGTCTGGCTCCTACGTTTGTATTGAAAATCTAAATGGTAAAAGAATACAGGGTTGGCGTTTACCAGGTTGGTAAATAGCCCAAAAAAAAAGAAAAAGAAAAAGGACAAAATTAAAAAGAGTAAGTAAAACTAATTACAAAGAGGAAGACTAAATAAAATATGCCGAAGTAAAAGTATGAGTCAAATCCTTTGAAGAGCAGCAGCATATCAGAATCTGGAACGTTATTGGCAGTGCGGTTGACATTCAGAGAGAATCTCTTGAAGCGATACAGAAGGCTGCTTGAATTTATCAGTAAAGATACCGATCAAAATCCCATTTTTTTAACTTGGGATTTCATTTCATTAGAAAATTCTTGATCAAAATGAAAAGATTTGATGTCATTTAGTTAGAATTTTCATATAATTAGACCAATGAAATCTCGTGAAATCAATTGAAATGAAATAAAATTCCACGTAAAAAAACATTTTGATCGGGGCCTAAACCTTCTCACTTCGTGTAAACGGTGATAACTCTATATGCCTGGACATCTGCATTCCATCAAATTGTAGAGAGACGGTTCGGCTGGTGCCCGGGGCTCTAAAGTTTCCAAAAAAGAAAAAATAAGGAAAAAAAAATTAGGGGAAGGCTGTAAAGAGTAGCATAAAGGAAGGTGAGTAAAAAAAAAAATGTAAAATCTAAAAGTCTTTATCATGTAATATGTAACATCTAAAAGTCCCGTGGGTTCCAGCCAATAGTCGCGTGAAATAAAAGCATGTAATATGTTATATGTAACATCTAAAAGTCTTTAGCAAAATAGCACTCCATCTTGGCTGGATCCAGTGTTGAATGGAGTTACAGAAGTAGAAGAAAGCCTTTTTCTGTATTCCGTTATTTTGATAGAATTGTGGAAAATGCCAATGTTACATGTCGAAGTAGGAGTGCGAGAGTTCCAGTATTTTTTTGCAATTTTCGAATAACACTATACTAACACTACTTTATTTTTACTACATGAAAAATGCTACTTTTGTTTTACGTTGCCAAACGGACCATGATTATGTTTTATTTTATTATGATGTGGCTACAGGCTAAGCCCATCTTAGCAAACCAGATTCAAACAATAGATCGCTAGGAAGTAGGAACGAAAGAGAAAAGGAAAAAGAGAGAAAAATAATAATATAAGCAAAGAAACACCAAACAAGTAACAACACGAGTTCAAAGTTCAAAACTTCACCTTGAGGTAAATATTTGACTTTTGAAGGGTTCAAAGATTCTCAACCCACAAGACAGTTTTTTTTTTTTTTTTTTGGATGCTTACAACTTACAAGACAGTTTTGGGCTTGGCACGACGACCATGTTGAGTCTCGACTCTTGACTGAGGTTCTAGAATTCTGCCGCGAATTGTTGTCATTTATGTACCGGGTCACATGATAATTTGACTTGGCTCGAAATAGTCGCGTAGGTTCTTGATTAGGTAAAATAATAATAATATAATGGAACACTTACATCCTATTATATATATATTTTTTTTAAGGGTGCGATTGGATATAGGAAGAAGGAAGAAAAAGAAGGAAGAATGAAGAAAAAAATTATAAACAATTCAAACTCTTCACAAAGTTACACATTTCCCAATACTTCTTTCCCTTTCTTCCCTTCTTTCCTTCTTCCCACACATATCCAAACGGAGCCTAAGGCTGTGCTCCAGAAGCTCGTTATTAAAGGAGAGGAACGGAGAGGAGAGTAAGGATTGACCGGAATTTGTTACTCTCGATTTGGGGTGTAGGAGTTTACTCTAAATTTTTCGAAATTTGAACGTGCTCTTCTATCTTCTTCTCTTCCTTTCTGTTGCCTTCTCTTCCTGAGCGGAGCGAGTAAACACTCGGTCAGAGTAAACTTTCCCGATAGTTTCGTTACTTTCCTCTCCTCTCCCTCCGATTCAGGTTTCTGGAGCACAGCCTAAGAGGTGAAAATTACGACCAGGTAATAGTAAATTGGACACGAAAGTTATACGGAGAAACAGCAAAGGATCAGTAAATTTGGAGACCAGGTACGTACGACCCTGTCTCCAATGTTGACCCATCATTTCCTCTTACGAGTTGAGCAGGTCTGATTTGCAAAATAAGCTAGTTTCATACACCGTAAAGAAAAATTTAAACAAATCCGATAAAAGTCTTCATATATATGCCAAGCTAACTGCAATATATCTAGTTCTGAAAATATGCATCTCTTCTTTGTCAAAACTCTTTAAATTTATTTATCTTCTGCATATTGATTGCTAAAACATTATATAATATTGTAGATACTATAAATTTTCATAAGAGTTGGGCTAAAATCAGCCACGACTGACGGATGCAACCGTCAGCTATGATCAAATCTCAATTTTCGTGATTCTAACAGTTGATTCGAACCGTTCAATGTGTTCTCCATATTGAAATCTCGTTGGAGACAAAATTTTATATTTTTCTGAAATTTTTTAGTATTTGTTTGATATTTTACGAAATTCTTAATCTAAATAATTCTGGACCCTTCAATAACTATGATTTTTAAAAATCTCAAAAAAAATAGTAAATAAAATAAAAAAAATGTAAAATTTGGTCTCCAATGAGATTTCAATATGGCGAACACATTGAACGGTTCGGATCGACTATTAGAATCACAAAAATTGAGATTTGATCGTAGCTGACGGTTGCATCCGTCAGTCGTGACTGATTTTAGCCCATCTCTTTTAATAATTGATAACGCTAAACTATTTTCCGGATTTCGTCTAAAAAAATGTAAAAGTCGATTTTTTTTTTCTTTGCTTTAACACACAATGAAAATTATATTATGCATTGATGTGGATGAAGAGTTAATTCAAAATACCTCTTATTCTTAGTAATTAAATTTTACCTCTTATTCTTTGTGCATCCAAAAGCACCATAAGATTTTTGCATAAATCGTGAAGAAGCTGTTTTTCATAGAGCAACCAAATCTCCAGCTTAATTTGATGAATTCAAGTACTTTTCTTTTAGATTTTTAGTAATTAAATAGTTTAAAGTGATGCAGCAAATAAATAATAATAACAAAATAATAAAAGATCTTGAAGACCTTGTTTAGCCAATAGTTTGCCCTCAGACACCACCTAGTAATGTGGGACCCAAGTTAAAGAGTAATTTATTTAGTCTCTTCGGCAACTGTTTGTAAACAAAGTTGGTCTACCATTATGTATTAGTTATTATTTTGATTGAGATCCCGTTGGTTATATAAACCATTTATATTAGCTTCAATATAAATTTAATGATACCAAATAATTCATTTATTCTTTTCAATTATTTTAATATTTAACGATTTAGTTTTTCATTTTCTAAAACAATGACCGCATTATTCCTCAAAAAAGTTGATGATTTGATCATCTTGTCCTTTCAGATATAGTAATCCGATATGACAAGTATTCCTTTTTTTTATAATTACATTATTATATTATTTGGAAACCTAACAACATATATTTTTTAATTTATAATATTAATATGTGTAAAGCATGAATGCACCTGCCTGAACAATCATTAAACTTATCCTCTGACCTGCAGGATATATATTTTCAATTCTATCATTCTTTCTCTCTTTATGACTTTTTTCTTTGTTAACTGCAAATCCATTGGAAATGATTAAAATAAGATAAGATAAAATCAGGTATGATCTTATTATGAATTTTCCTCTGGATATTTTCATCTACAAGTTTGGCTATGTTGTGTGGAGCTGATTAGCTTTAAGATTAAAGTCATAATATATATTAATCTATATAAAGTACGTACAATGTTTTGTTGTGTTGATATTATTTCACAAAAAAAAGGTTCTAAAGAAACATTTAATGTTTTGATTGATATTATCCAGCAGTCGGGAATGTAAATAAGTATCAAATTATACACCTCAAAGTTTTAATGTTTGACGTGGATATATATTATTTCACAAAAGTATTTGTTTCAAATTATTCTACGAGAGTATACAAATATAAATTATTATTCTGGTTCCTATCCATAGTCAATTTAATGGTACTCCTAGTTCACGTATCAACTTAACCCAGTCTATGACTTCCCTCCCATTAATTTTAATGGCCACGGTTTGAACCGCTTCAAAAGGAGAATAGCTCCTTTAAACTATGCAAAGAAAAACCCCCATTCTCCTGTCCCTCTTCTCTTTTTGAGGGACGTTGATTTTGATTATAAAAATTTCAATGTTAGAGATTGGGATAGCAAATTGACATTGCACGAAGGATAAAAGATGCCATTTTGTATAGTTAGCAAATCTTCCAAAGAAGAAGAAGGTACGCAAGGAGGTGTACGGATCTTTTATCAAAGATATGGCCACGGATCAACAAAGGTTCTCCTAATAATTGGTAACTAATCCCATTCATTCGTCTACTTTTATTTCTAGACGGTAGTTCTATGATTATTGATTAATAATTTCATGCATTGTGTTATTTTTGTAACAATGCTAGAGGAATTAATTAAACCTTCAAAGAGGAAAAAAGAAAAAAAAAAGAATAAACAATGTTAGAGGAATTGGTCTTTTAAGGGGTGCGTTTGGATAGGTGTGGGAAGAAGGGAAGAAGGGAAGAAGTGGGAAGAAGTATTGGGAAGTGTGTAATTTTGTGAAGAGTTTGGATTGTTTATAATTTTTTTTCTTCTTCTTTCTTCCTCTTCTTCTTTCTTCCAACGATCCAAACGCACCCAAGAGGAAGAATTTTTCTATTGTGGGTTCAATTTTGAGTTCCCTTGACTTTTGTTGATGAACTGAAATATGCTTAAATTGTAAGGTAGGAGTCCTAAATTGTTCTTTTGTCCTTCAGACAGGTGACCTGCTTTCAAAATAATTACATTTCACCATTCCATGTATCTTTCTATATAATTTGGTTTATCGGTACGCAGGATTTGGAGGGACCTATGATTCATGGACCCCACAAATTAAGGGACTTGTTGGCACTACTGAGCCGAATGATGAAGAGACACCAGCTGATTTTGGAAAAGAAGGTGAAGGCATTGAGATATGTTGCTTTGATAACCGAGGAATTGGTCGTAGCTCTATACCCACAAAGAGCTCGCAATACACGTGAGTTCTTGTGTTTTAAATTGTTCTTAACTATTGTAGAAGCACTACTTAAAATTTCATATTGTTCTACTCGAATAGACAAGACTGCATTTTCATAAAAAGTAGAAGGGTCAAAGGAGTTACATGGGATAGTAAAGAGTTAAGTATGCAAAAGAAGCTGAAATATTAAAGCAAAGAAGCAACATCTATTGAATGAATTAGAGAAAATTGTCAAAAGTAGGTTAAATATTCAATTGTAATATGGTAAAAACTTAGTGAGGGTAAACTGAGAATCCCATTAGTCCTAATGTCCTTTTCAGCTGCAATAAGCACTTAAACAAAATAATAAAACCAGTACTTCCTTCCTGTTTTATTCAAAATCAAACTTATTGACTGCATGTTTGGTGATTCTTTCTTTTGCTTTGGTAACTGCAGGACGGTGATCATGGCAAAGGATGCCTTAGCCTTGATGGACCATCTCGGTTGGGAAAAGGCTCATATCTGTGGCCATTCCATGGGTAAGTTGCAATTAATACAAAAATTGATAACTAGTTGTTTGGCAACTCGAACAAATAAATTTAACTAAGTCAAATGAAAGGAAATGCATTTTTGGCTACTAACACATAGCAGAAGTACCATTCTCTACAGTACATCTTAGTTGAAATTACAAGTTTTTCCATCGTGCATTTTTCTGTACCTAATAACACTACGGGAAAAAGGACCTTCTGTAACGGCACTTCTGTAACGGTTATTGAAATAACCGTTACAGAATAGTGAGGCATTAGGCCGGAAAATAGGCGCCACAAATCTGTAACGGTTATTATGAAACAACCGTAATAACATTTCCGTCATGGTCAGGGAAAAAAATGCATCAACCTTCTGTAACGGTTGTTGGATAATAACCGTTACAGATTTATTATATTCTGTAACGGTTATTATCCAACAACCGTTACATAGAGGCAAATAATTTTGTTTTTATTTTTTTAGTGATTCTGTAACGGTTATTTGGAAATAACCGTTACAGAAAGGTTATGTATAAATAAAATATCATCCTCACTCATCTAACTCTCAGTCGCGCGCACTTTTCAACATTCAAACGGATCAGAAGTTCAAAGTATATTTTCATGAACTCCTCTTTATTTAAATTATTTTGCATTTCGTTAATAATTTGAATATATATAGGCATCAATTTCGTTCATATAGTAAACGTCATCAAGTAGTAGCTAGCAATAATACACAGATCAGGTGAGAAAAGGAAGAGAGTGAAGGCAAAGTAAAGAAGAATGCTCTTTGTTGATATTCCAAGAAGAAAATTTAAGGATTACAGCCATAAAGCATACAGAGCTAAACAAAAAATTTAAGACAAAGAGAAGAAGCACTTAGAACTGCTGTACATTAAAGGAGGCATTAATAGCATTAAAGAACCAAGGCAGAAAACTTGAAGAGGCAATGGCTAAAAAGGGATCACCAGTAGCACAATGTACTGGCAAGGAGACACCAGAAGCTGATCCAGTAGGAGGAGCAACAGAAGCTGATTCAGTAGAAGTTGAATCGGTGTCAGTCGATGGTGGTGGAGGAGGTGGTGGAGGAGGTGGAGGAGGCACCCAAGGCCTGCCGGGGCCTACAAAAGGTGGTTCAGTGGGCCCTCCAACTTGTTCAAAACCTTCAATATGTACCCTAGCTCTGGCAGCTCGAGGGTCTGCAGAGATAACCAAATGATTAGGGATCTCTGAGGGATGAGCTCCTTTAATAAGCAAACGCAAATGAAGGAAGATCCCATCAGAGAAGTGAGGAGCAGTGAAAATTGGATAACCAAACCCAGACACCAGCATGTTAATGGCACTTCTATTCCAGAGATGAAGAGGGGGACCAGTAATTCTGATTCTGGTACGATAAAGAGGAGGTTCATAAACTGTACCAGCACGCTCAGTCCACCTTGTTAGAACCAATCTAACATTCTGCAGGTAAATGACACCTAGGCTGCAGATTTCATTCCTGACCCCTTGATTTGGGCAAACCAGAAGAAAATCTCCAGAGGTTGGGTGCACTGGAGAGAGACGATACTGGTGAACTGCAAAACCAAACTGGCGTGCAAGTCTGAATCCCAAGCGGTGCTCAAGATCAGGCGGAAGTAATCCTTCTGCTTGGAATGTAACAATCGCCGCTCTGTGCAGAACTTCATTTTCAGGGTCAAGATCTTGTATAGGAGAGTAAAACACATTTAAATGATCAGGTCTGAGATCTTCAAACTCAGCAGCACTGTTCATAGGCACAAATTGCCAATCATGAAGGTTTGCCATATCTGAAGAAAGAACTAAAAAGGAGGAGAAGTGGAAGAGGCAGCAAGAGGGGATTGAGTATTAATAGATGGGGGAGGGAGAGGAGAAGGCAAAGAGATTAAAGGAAGAATTGAAGAAGTTCTCTGACAATTATGACCAAATTTAAGACAAACCAAGCACCTCTTCGGAAGACTACAACTTGATTCAGGTGTTCTGATATTGAGATTCTGATATTGATGATTCAGGTACGTTCTGACCAAATTTAAGACAAACCAAGCACTTCTATCTAAGCTATTAATGATATTGAGATTCTGATATTGTACGATTCTGATATTGAGATTCTGATTTGATTGATACTTGTGAGGCAAACTAAATACTTTGTTTATTGTTTGTGTAATATGCATGATTATATATATGTTTGATATATGTGTGATATGCTGCATGTGTTTAATGTAAATTGGGTACCAATCTGGTACCAATTCGGCTAGCAAATTGGGCTAGCCAATCAAACAGGCGAAACACAAAAAAAGGACCTTCTGTAACGGTTATTCCTTAATAACCGTTACAGAATATTATAATTTCATTTTTTTTTATTATAAACATTATCTGTATCGGTTATTACCTAATAACCGTTACAGAATATTATAATTTCATTTTTTTTATTATAAACATTATCTGTATCGGTTATTACGTAATAACCGTTACAGAAGCCAATCTTCTGTAATAAGTCTTCTGTAACGGTTTGTTTAAATAACCGTTACAGAAAGGTTATGTATTTAGGTTAAGTCTTCCCAGCCGCATTCCTTTCTCTCTTCTTTTCATTTTATTCAAAGAAATACCTCTCTTATCCCTTCTGTTTCACTCCAAAAAATAGCAAAAAATTTATAAAAATTCTGAAAAAAAGAGAACAAAAAGGAGAGCAGATTTGAGGTAAAAAAACAAAAAATTTGTATCGTATTTTTTCATATTTTTTCCTTATTTATTTCGGTTTTTTCATGAGAACGAGAGCAGATTCAACGGATCGATCGAAAGAACGAGAAGGAGAGCAGATTCAACGGATCGATCGAAAGAACGACAAGGAGAAGGAGAGCAGATTCAACGAATCGATCGAAAACTGGATAATTTTATATTTCTTCGGTACTTTCATAAACTCCTCTTTTTTCATATATATGCGATTTAGGGTTAACTGCTTTTTTTCCTTTTGCTTTTAAGTTGTAATTGACAAATAATTGAGCTAAATAATTGAGCTGAATTACGGTTGACAAACAATGCAATTTACATAGGCTGACAAACAATGCTATGGTCAATAGTGTCTGCCAATTGCATACCAGAGGTGTACATGAAGGAATTTTGTGTGTTAAGTTTTGAATTTCTCCTTGCATATGTATTATTGACCTCTGGTATGCGCATGAATCAAATTGCCTGTTGGCCACAAATGTCAAATGTCAATAGAAACCTTTCTACTAAAGAGCAATTTATATTGTTTCAAGCTTGATTCTGTATCTAAACATCACAAACATACATCTAAACATCACACAATTCTTGCCATTAACAGTACAATACAACAATAAATAACTGAGAAGTAAAAAAAAAGGGCAGCATCTAGGTAGAGGATGTGTCATCAGTGGAGCCATTGCTCTTCTTTGCTGCTTCCTGCTTCTTTGCCAAATCCATGAAGGTTTTTTCCATGTCTGTTTTCAAGTCAGTGCAATTATTGAAAAAGTTAAATGTATATTTATGTAGAGCTATTCTCTAAACTAGGATTTATGTAGAGCTATTCTCTAAACTAGGATTTATGTATTCTCTAAACTAGGATTTATGTATTCTCTAAACTAGGATTTATGTAGGATTTAAACTATAGAAGTTATTTAGGGCTTTTGAACATATTGTCTAGAAAGAAGCTATTCTCTAAGCTATTTAGGACTTCTGCACATATTGTTACTAGAAAGAAATGTAGAGTTACCTTCTGTGGAGAATGACATCTTGCTGGGCTCCTCTGAGGGTGTCTTCATGAGTTCATCGACTGATTGGTCCTCAGTAGGAGTTGTATTGTCACTCTCTGTGTCAGTTTTTTCATCCTCATCAGTATCAGTCTCCTGAGAGCTTAGGTTGAACCCAGGGGGTACACTGGGCCCACTGGTGTGCCCTGGGTCCTCATGTTGAGCTCTGTGGCTCTCTTTCCTAGCCTGTTTCATCTCCTTCCTGAACTGTGCCTCAAGATTTTCTTGTACTCCTTTTCCTTTAGAAGTAGAGCTTGTAGGTTTGATTACCCTGGTGTCTCCAATGAGAACTCATGTCTCCTTAGTTCTGCTTCCTCCCTTGGTTTGTGATCTAGTAATCATTGAGGGGATGACCTCATCTATCTTCCTTTTTTTTGCTTGAGTATTATTGGGGGTTGTGGTTTTTGCAGCCTTTTTCTTTGCTTTTCTCTTGCTCTGTCGCATGGTTGTAGTATTGCCAGGATCAACCCTATCAGGTGGATTGATACTTTGCAGTCTTGCCTCATCAGCAGGGGACCATTCAATCCTAGGCAAAGCTTTGATGTATTCATGACGTGGGTTTCTGATTTGTGGTTCCTCAACTACGTACTGAACACGAAGTAGGTCAATTTTTCCATTTCTTCTGTGTAATTCAAATGCACGAGAGGCTGGTATTCTATCCCTATGTTCAACCAATACTTCTACTCTAGCAAATCTGGCATCTATACCCATGTATGTTGGTGCATCAGCATGTAAAACTGTACCAAAAGGGAAAAAGATGTTTGCTCCATACCATGAGCACCATCCAAATGGAAGATCAGCAATTCTTACCCATAGCCTCACACTATCTGCTCTGGGGTCTAGTTCCCTTGGAGGATCAATGAGGATGGGAAATGGCCGCCTCATGTTGTTTCCATATGTGATTTCAATAGTGCCTTTTCTAAACATCTCATCGCGCCATTGCTCAGAGGGGCCGATGATGAGAAATCGATTTTTTAGGAGTGTTGTCACTCTGTGTTGTCCTGCAGGGAGGCGTCTTCTCATCTCTATCATGACATCAAGCAAAGTTACACCTTCCATGGTTTGGATGACAATGGATTTGGTGATCTCTGCACTGGCCGGAGCAGTGATGTCGTCTTCATCAACTCTGATGGGATCAAGGTTTTCCATGGTTGGTTTTTGAGTAGAGAGATAGGAGGGAGAAGTGAGAAATTAGTTTGAAACTGAAAAGGCGTGGGGTTCTACAGTTTGGTCATTTATAGTACAAATGAGTTTGAAACTGAAAATATGAAGAGTTGCGTGCTTTAATTTTTGAATTGTTAATCATATGAAGAGTTGCGTGCTTTAATGAGTGTTCAGATAAGCATCTCTTGGAGTACTGGATTGTAACAGTATGCTGCATGTGTTATCTAATGTAAATTGGGTACCAATTTGGTACCAATTCGGCTAGCAAATTGGGCTAGCCAAATCAAAAAAAGCGAAACAAAAAAAAAGGACCTTCTGTAACGGTTATTAAGGAATAACCGTTACAGAATAATATAATTTCATTTTTTTTATTATAAACATTATCTGTAACGGTTATTAAGGAATAACCGTTACAGAATATTATAATTTCATTTTTTTTTATTATAAACATTATCTGTAACGGTTATTAGAGAATACCCGTTACAGAAGAGTGGCTTCTGTAACGGTTATTAGAGAATAACCGTTACACATGTTCTCCAAAAAGTTGTACCAGATTTCCCTTGCATAATACTATAACGGTTATTAGATAATAACCGTTACAGAAGATTGGCTACTGTAACGGTTATTGTCTAATAACCGTTATAGATCTGTAACGGTTATTAGACATTCTGTAACGGGGGCTACAGTAACGTTTCGTGTACCGTTACAGAAGTCTTTTATTAACCGTTACAGAAGCCAAAATTTCGCGTAGTGTAATATATTTCCAATAACTTGGTCTGCAGACACTTAACAGCTGTTCTAGTTTGTTTATGCGTGCATGCATCCTCAGTAAATAGAATCCTTCCTTTACATTCAATTTATTTTTTTCCTTTCGGTCTTAACATTCAGGATCAATGATTGCTTCTAAATTGGCCGCCATTGCTCCCAATCGTGTACTCTCGTTGGCTTTGCTTAATACAAGTGGCGGTGGATTTGAGTGCTGCCCAAAGGTATACATGGGTGAATTTCCCATCAGTTCTTTATAGTTACCATAACATAGTATGGTTCATTTTGCTGGGATCTGGTGTTAAGGTATTTGGATGTGCTTATAGGTGCTTGGGTAAATTTGCTCTAATCAATATCTAAGTGTTGCTGTGCTGCTTTAATCAATATCTTATAAAATACTTGTGCCGAAATAATTCCTTTTTCATTTTTGTAGCTTAACCATCAGACTTTGTCACTTGCATATCGATTCCTAAGAGCAAAGACTCCAGAACAGAGGGCTATTGTTGACTTAGAAACTCATTACACAAAGGTCAGCGTGTATGGAATTTACCTGTGGCTAGTTACTCGTTTTCAATTCCATTGTTAAGTTGAACTGAGGATTTGTAGATATTTATTGAGCTTTCTTTTTATTTACTCTAAATATATTTATTTCTCCTTACGCTTAGGAATTTCTTGATGAAAAAGTGGGATCGAGGTCAAGAAGGGAGATTCTTTATCAGGTACTTATCACATTATCTAGTTTCTAATCTACATATAAATATTACAAAAATTAGAATTAATACATTAATTTCCCCAAATCTCAGTATTGTTTTGGTCTATTAAGCAATACATATTAATCGGTGATACCAATGAATTAATTTACTTTTATCTTTTAGTTCATTGCTTAAGCAAGGCTACAAATTTGATAGCTTAATCAATGCTTAATCATCAATTATCTTCATAAAAACTCAAATAAAAATAATTCCAAAAAATTTAATAGAGTTGGTAACCCCCTGTTGTTCATATGATTGAATGCATTCTGGTGGCAGGAATATGTCAAAGGAATCTCTTCCAGTGGAATGCAATCAAACCATGGATATGAAGGCCAAATTAATGCGTGTTGGACTCATAAATTGACGCGAGATGAGCTCGACCGGATCCGGTCAGCTGGGATTCTTGTCTCAATTATTCATGGGAGGTCGGCGTGTAATCTCTCTTACTCTCTCTTTACCATAGTTAACTAATTCTATAGATATGCATATATTAAGCATTGTGAGTTAATCAATAATATGGTTTTTGGTTTATTTATTTATTTATTATTGTTGCCTGTGTAGCAATTGATCCTCAATTGAATTCTCTAATTAACTGCAATTTAAACTCAACAAGAACATTTAGAAATAACTACAAAGCTGCAATAATAGAAAATAATCAGGCTGAATCTGAACCTTTAGTATTTATGAAGTGATTTTCGTAATGTACAAATTGACACTTGGATTTTATGAATGTTTAGGGATGACATAATTGCTAGACTTTGTAATGCAAGGAGGCTAGCAGAAAAGCTCTACCCAGTAGCCAAAATTGTGGAACTCCATGGTGGTCATTTAGTAAGCCATGAAAGATCAGATGAGGTATTGCAATAACCTGAAAGGGTTAATTATATTTTGTAGTGCAAAAATGGAACAAAAATAGCAAAGAATCAATAAGCAAACCAGAACTTTTCTGAAAAAAATATTTGACCATAGAATTAGTGAGCCCTTTTAAGTAAAAATACTTAACAAAATCCAGTGATGCAGGTTAATATGTCACTCATGGAGTTGATAAGAGCCGCTCAGTCAAAGCTTGAACCAGAGAAATGGACTAACCTGGCAGTAAATGATGAAGGTACATGCGCATTACTGTGAAATATCACATACTTCTGACTTGTGATCATTATTTTAAGTTGTGGCCAGAATATTTATCTCAGATGAGCATCTTATTCTCAAATCTTTTATAGGTTGGCTCCTATCTGGGTTTGCTGGTCCTCTGACAAAAAGAAAAGATGATGGTGTGAAATGTCTACTGCTTATATACAGTGTATTTGCAAAGCTACAAATGATACTTCTTTTTATATTTGGTGTGATTCTTGTTATTTCTGAATACATAAAGAGACCATTCAGATCCCTGAAGCCAGTCAGAGTCGCTGCTTTGACATAATAGGTAAATTACATTTGCAATTTTCTTAAAAGGGAGATATCCGATGTCAAAGATTTTGACACCAACAAATTAACCAGAAAAATATTCTTCAACTGACAAACTCCTTAACGTTTTTTTATTATTTTATATATATCATACAAGACGTGCACAAAACCTTACATCATTTCAGACATTGCAATATTTTAAAAATTTTATGGATCAAAATATGTCAATTTCTCAAGTTCTACAAGCTAGCCACGCCAATTGATTGGATTTACCATCTGAAGCTTGGTTTTAACCATTTTTATTTACCCGAAGCGATGTAGAATTTACCCAACAGTTTGGAATCACCGTTTATAAGGATTTTTAAATTCAGCACCAGTTAAGGCTAAAAATGATTTGGCATTTGATATTTGACATCTGTCCTCTTTATTAAATAATGTATTCCCAATTTTCAAACTTTCCTTGCTTGAATGTTGTTGTATAAATTATTTTAACAGGATCCTATTCTGTCTCTTTTCAGCTGAGCAATTTTCAGAGTGATCGCATTTGTCAATTCAGCGTCATTATAAGTTATTGATGTTAAAGTTACGAATTTTGACTGAGAGTGTTCTTGGCGTTCAAACACTAGGCACTTCCGGAAATGAGTTGGAGATCTTGTAAATTTTGTTTGTATGCTCTTTGCCAATTGTTTTGAGGAACCATAATAGATTATACCTATATTGTAAATAATGATATGAACTATATTTAAAACATTAGTTTATACTTTCTTGGTTGTTAAATTCACTAGTACATACTTCTAATTTATGGACAGTTAGCCTTCATAAAATTCTGAAACTAATAATATCGGACACAGATGATATTAAATTCCGAAATAACACAAAACTCCAAGCATAATATCATCAGAGTTTGAGCATATAGAGAAACAAGCCAGATGCATAATTAGTTAATTACAAATCAAACATTGAATCATACATAAACTCTTCTACTAACGCATTCACCGAATGGTGGCGGGGTGCGTTCATCACCAACACAACTTGAGTCTGGACTATACCCTTCATTGGTACCACTAATTTGTACCGGCCGTAGCCCAGCAACACATACAGGGCTCAACCTTCCACCAGAGCTCAATGATTCGGCACCAAGACCAAAACCGAACCCTCCCATTTCAGATCTCTTCCTTGCACGCTGCCTCGGGAGAGGTAACTCAGCCCGGACTTTTGCGCGTGCTGAGTGTGTGGCAGCCATGTAACCTGGTATGGTCAAGGGCTGATTGAAAAGTTGGCCACTGGTTGGGACATGACTGGCGTCCATCTCGACAGTTTTCTCTGAGAGATGATCGGCGAGATTGGGGTTGGTAGTCGTGGTGGAGTTGTTGGCAGTGAGAGTTTTTGCTGCCGGGGTGGTGGGTTCGAGATCATCTGTGGATACTAGTTGCTGATGACTAGCCATCCAGTTCTCCAACCAGTTCCATCCAAACTGATGCTTCTCTCGCTCATGTTGCCATTGCTCTTTCATCTTGTACACAAATTAACCAAATTTAAATCTAAGAGAGGCAAATCAATAACTATGTTTGTGTTCATACTGGTGGAAATAAGGATCATGCTTCTTTCCAGCGAATTAATCACTTCAGTTTTTGACACTTTTTTTTTTTTTTTTTTGCCAAACTGAATTAATCACTATGTTTGGCTTCCGGAACCGTCGTTTTATGTTAGTCAATTGCTTTTCTTCTTTGTTTGATTGGTTGGAACATTCATAGTTTTTTTTTCTTCATAGTACTTGAAGTAGCCATCGGCACGTAATAATATATGATATTGCTATAATCAAGTTAACTGATTTATCATACAGAGATTAACATCTAAAATCTAATGTGTACCTGACAACTATACGCATATGCCAGAGCCCTCTCTCTCCGGATGACAGCATCGTGCCGCTTCTGTGCACTCATCTTGATTGCATCCAAACTTTGATTTCTTGTATCCCAATCTCCATACCTATAGGGACTCCTATTACTGCTGTTTACAAAGCCTCTCTTTTCCTCATCAATTTCCTCTTTCTCATCCTTCATGTCAATGTCCTTGATGTACCCGTTTCCACTTTCTGGCTTCCGGTACTGTCGTTTTATGTTAGTCAATTGCTTTTCTTCTTTGTTTGATTGGTTGGAAAGGGAGATCCGACGTGTGCGTACACGAGCCTGAGCACGAAGCAGGGATTGCATGCAGCGCATTGTTGCCTGGACTTGTTTTCTGACTTGATGGCCTCGCACTAGCGCCTGTAGCCGGACTAGACCCTTCAGTGCACGCAGGGCTCGCCGTGCCTTCACAATAAATCAAAACTTAATTTTGCAATCTCATTTTTTATATATAATTACAATACACAAAGAAGAAATTGCACACTGATTTAATTAAGCCATGGAAAGAAAATAGGAACTTGCAATTTTTGTGTCTTCTATTTGAAAACTTGATTTATGTATAATGGATACTATTCATTCCAATCCGGCTTTGAAACTTTGAATTCATTGTTTTCCCCTTTGAGAGTATGTACGCTGTTACTATTTAAACTACCACCTGAAAAGACAAACCATTATTAAGTGACAAAAAGAACTCGAATCTTCGGACAATTTTGTCAGACCATCAATTATGATTATGGATTTAGTTATCAATTTTGTCATATCACAAGCGAATTCTATTTTATCAGATCCAAAATAAATATAGGCCCTGATCAAAATGTTTTTTTCATGAGATTTCAATTTAATTCAATTGTTTTCATAGAATTTCGTAGGATTTCGATAGATCTAATTACATAGGAATTCTAATCAAATGACATCAAATCCGTTCATATTGATCATGAATTTTCCAACAAAATGAAATGAAATGAAATCACATAGTAAAAAAAATGAGATTTTGATCAGGCCAATAATGTCTGTACGAAAATCTCAGTAAATTAATATTTTCTACAAATTTCGAGCTTATATGAGATTTTACATTTATGGATAAAAAAATACAGAATAATTATTTGTGTAAATTCTCAATAAATATAAATTTCACACAAAATTCAACGATATTTTAAACGTGATCACCGATCTAATTAAATTAAAATTTCGACAAATCAAACGTGATCAGTAACTTTTTAAGATAATTCGCAAATCACGTGTGCACCGACCTAATTTGGTGTTTTATCGGTTGTGATTTGACTTAAGAGTAGTACGGAAAGCATGCGTCGGAAGTAATTTCCGTGAGATACCTAACAACCTTGATAAATACGCCGCGTGCTTTTGCCTTTTGGTGCAATTTTGATTATATTTACCATTTCTTAGCACGGAATCTTTGACAAACGACATTTAACCTTTTATTAGTTCGTTCAAGTATTTTCATAAAAGAAAACATAACATTTCCTTGGTAAACAAATTACGCTTAAAAAAATTTTATGAACTTCACAAGGGAAAAAAAGTATTATGTATCTTGTACAGTTTTTTTTTTTAAGGTTGATTAATAAGCTAGGCCGACAAATATGTATCTTTTATCTTTACATTTTAGAGGATGCGAACTATTGGTAATGAGATCATTTGACGATTCTAAAATCATTTTTGTAATCAATTTGGAAAAAAATAAAATACAAAAAAAATCAGTGTGCTTTAACATATAGACTATTAAACTTTCATACAATTTAACCAAAACTAAATAATAATTTCAGACTTGTTAAATTTAGATTGTTAAAAAGTTCAAAGTGATTAATGCAGTGATAAAGCATGTATTAGATTTCCATATTTTTATATATAGACAGAAATAAGTAAAAAACAAAATAAAATAAAGATCCTCAAAGTGTCGAATGTAAATTTATATTTTAATTATTAAAATTATTGAGTTAAATAATTATTATAAACCATAAGCCTTCATCAAAATACACTTACGAATGGGATGCTAAATAATTATTTTACATGGCTGAATACTTTGTATATACTCATTAACTTGTCACACATGCAAATGGATGTATCATTGAAAAAAGAGTGTATCCTAACTTTTCAGTGTCACACTAGCTAGAAATAGTCATTATGTATGTCTCCGTTTGAATGCGTTGAGAAGAAGTAGGAAGAAGGAAGAAGGAAAGAAAAAAAATTATAAACAATCCAAACTCTTCACAAAGTTACACAATTTCCAATACTTCTTCCCACTTCTTCCCTTCTTCCCACACCAATCCAAACGGAGCCTATATGAAGTTAGAATTTCAGCGGTCTAGGTTACAATTCGCTTCCAATTTGGTGAACACAACTAATAAGATAGTTGGGACATTATAGATGAAGGAAAACCAAAAGTAAAATAAAGAAGCTATAAAGCGCTAAATTAATGAAGCACAGAATTAGTCTTAGACAGCGAATAGAAGTACAGAATTAATTAATTAGTTAACAAAAAAGTGAATGACTACTTTATCATTCAAAGCAGAGGCAGGATTTATGTAGTGTTTTGAAAACTGTATCAGATACTCGATAATACCGGAAATAGAAACAGTGACCGAAACAGAGATATCCGATATTATGAGAGGAAATAGCAGAAAATTTCAGAAAACACTAGGAAATATCGTATTTCGACCACCTGGCTGGTAGGGGTGTTAAAAACACTGAATTTATGTTAGTGAAGCCGGAAATTAATATAGCCGTTACATTATGTTAAAATTCAGAATATCCTGATTTAACATATTAAGATATAATCTGGGAAAAGATATTTTACATATATTACTCGGTAGCTGCTACCAAGCTTTCGAAAGCAAAAAAATCATTTTCATAGATGATTCATATATATAGGAGAGCGATTGTGGAAATGCATATTTTGTAATCGAAGTTGTCTATTCAACCAATAGAAATTTGTTAATTTTGTAAATGGGCACTAAATATGGCAGGTCCTAACAGCAAGTTGGCAACCACATAAACCGTACACAGAAAATTGAAAAATAAAAGAATATAGAACAACTATTTTTCTTAAAATAAGAAGAAACATTACCAAATAGCCCCTATAAAAAGTCTGAATCCGCACAGCGGCCCGGTCCTCCCTCGTGGTGGCCATCGCACGTTCGTACGCAGCCATCCTTATCATCCTCGCCTTTGTCTCAGCTGCTACAAGGGAAGCTTCGGCAGCAGCCGTCATGATCGCTCGTCGCTCTCTCTGCTCTACCTCTTCGTCATTGTCAGCAGCTCCTGTCATGCCGTCATTTGTTACATCCGGCGATGTCTCTTCCGGGAAGTGCTCCACAGAGACTATCTCTGCTGCCTCATTGCCCCTTTCCACCACCACCTCACTTTCCCTCTCAGCCTGTGAGTACATAAAGAAAACGTGATTTAATAAATATTAGAACATTGTCAACTTGTCATGCATAATGCATTCCTATGACAAACATGAATTTTTTTCTTTAAACCCCCTAAAACAGGTAAATATCATCTCTACTACTATGATATAAGAATTTGATGGAACCTTTCCAAAATGTAAACCAATTAATAATGTCATTAATTGTTGAAGAAACTCACCTGTTTGCTTTGATCCTTTGAAGGGGAAGAAGATGAAGATCTGAAAACCTTCTTCACTGATGACAGCCAATTACCTGTTTTCTTCCCCATTTGTGTGTGTATGCATGAATGTCTCTTTGTGGGTGCGTATGCGCTCGTGTGTGAAGTTGTATGGGGTTGAGATCATGAGAAGGCTAAATGACTTTTAAGCGGACCCAACAACTGTACAAGGAGAAAAAATCAAAAAGAAAAGAAAAGAAATGAAGAAGGAAAATTAATGAGTGTAGGAACAGAGGTGCCGTGAAGGAGCGGTTGGGTATTTATTCTTGGAATCACGGGAGTAAGGGACCATACCAATATTTGCCTGTGACTGAGTATAGGATAAGAGCATGATATAAATAGTGAGCACTAGAACTATGTGAACCTTTTCCATTGCTTATTTGCTTTAGTTTTATATAAATATAGATCCACTTAATACCATCCCTAATTTTTGTAATTGTCAGCTGAAATCTAAACCTCTTTTCATATTTAATTATGACGTCGTTAATTGGCTTTGTCCTTTAAAAATTCAAACAAAATAAAAGAAAATAAATATGACTCCCAATGCTTATTATAACAAATCTTTAATACCACATAACAATTGTTTATTTGTTTGTGTCTGTGAAAAAATAATATAAAACATGTCCAATGGTTTTAGTTTGTTATTTAAGATTTATAAATAATACAAAGCAAATTTTAAGTTACTATATTTTGAGAAATTATGGTACAAAAAGGCAAAAAAGGTTTTTAAACTCTAATCGTGATAAGTTTGCTAATATAGTTAAATTGTCTGTTCGGTCATATCAACTTTTAATATTGTTGACCCTTTTAGTATGAACTTTTTTTCTTTTTAGGTACGGAGTGAGTTTGACCGTCAAATAGACATTGGCAGACTGTCCCGAGTGGGCCGAGTCTAATCTTTTGTGTTGGTCACATATAACTATATAAGTAAAATTCCAAACATAGTCTTGCGATAGCAATGTTAAAAGTTAGGTTGTTATTTTAGAAAATTTTAGTGATTCAAGAATTATTTTTTTCCTCCTCTCTGTTAGTGGTCGAGACTCGACTGCTCGAGAAGGAGTAGGCAAATAAAAGATGAGTGCAGAGGGGGGAAAACAAGACAACAATTAATATAGATTTTTTTTTTCCTCCTTTAGATGAAATACATAAAAAAGGTGGCTTGACTTATCAGAGCAAAAATAAAATTCATTGTTTTGAAGGAATTAAAACCAAAATCGTAAACTATTTGTGAATTTATTAAAAAGTTTAGTGACCTGAGAACCAGCACTTGGTCTAATGGCAAAGAGCAATGCATTTTGATTCCTTAAATGAAAGATCGCAGGTTCGAAATCTGGCTGGAGGGTCTTTCATACACATTTAATTTAAAAATAAGTTGTGGCTTAGACCTTCGGTTTATCTTAAAAAAAAAAAGTTAGTGACCTTAAAAAAATAATGCCTTTTAATAGTATATATATCTTTTCCTATACAATTTGTTGTCAATCTTGCTGTTCAATGCTCTTCTCTTTAGATATACTTGGTTGATCTTGTTAATATTTATCCATTTTCTAATTAACTGTAATTATCAATTAGACTTCTTTTCTTGGTTTCCCCAGCTGCGAGACAACTTTGATTTTAGACCTTAGGTTGCGCTTTCTGTAGATGCTTTGCTTTCTCAGTAATCCAAGTGCAGTGACACTACTCTTCCCTTTTTCACTTTCAAAAGATTAACTTAAAAAACACTTGTCCGTATTGATGAATTACAGGTAATATATCTTTTCAGAATAGTCAAAGAGTAATAACTAATATAAAGCATGTCTGCCGGTTTCAAGTGAGGTTGAATGTAAGTGTCATTACAGAAACTCCATTTGCCTTTTGAAAGCGTTGGATCTAACTGTCATTACTTAAACCAGCACATGTAACAGTACATTGCTTTCTTATTGTAATTAGTATAGATTTATGAAGCATAAATTCAGTGCAAATACAGATGTAACAAACTAAGTAGGCTCTAAAGCAGAGTGATCTGGAAAAGGACTCCAATTTAAATCAAACAATTACATAAAATCCTCTTCCTTGATACATGGCAGGAAGATAAGGATCCCAAATAGCCGTACTGTTGTGTGTTGTTCTAGAGTACTCCGGGTTTTATGGGTTTTCATTGAAATAAGTAGCATAGTCATGTGACAACACAAACATAGCTAGGATGAGCAATTTTAAATTTTCATTAGAGACCCAGTTTGCCTCTATATAATTGAATCAAGACAAAATTCTCTTTCATGCCCCCTTGAATTCAGCTTTTGTTTAAAACGATTGAACTAGTAAAATCCATCAACATTTATTGTTTAACATGATTTTGGGGGCAAAATGACTATGTAATAGCCCAAAAATGATAGGAGATGTTGAGAATGAAGGCTGAGCACACAGACTCACAGTAGACAACAACATTTCCTTTCAAAATACGAAGGCCAGATTTAGAAAGGAAAAATGGGACAATCGGCCCATTATTTAGCCCTAGAAAAATTGAACGATAGGCACACCGCGCACGGGAGGAAAAAGCCGTGCCCACATGCAAGAACCATATTAGAAAAAAATAATTTCGATCAGTACTGTTTTTCAAGCAACCATACCGCAATGAAAAAAAAAAAAGGTAGAAAAATATTTCACCAGTTTGGCAAAATATTTTCAGAAGTTCCAGTATATCTGGATCCTTAAGACATCATGATCCAACTCAAGCTCCATATTTGTTAAAATGCAGTAGCATGATATACCGTTTAGTTACATATTAGTCACATGGAAAGCATTCCCCACCACACACTGTAAAATTAAGGAGTTATATCCAACCAAAATCCAGTAGAATAAAAACTCAAAACTAGAAACCAACCTACCAGCTATCTGGAATAAAAAGGATAACATGTAAACAAGAATTCTCTAAAATATATACATAAACAAGGGGAAAAGGAAGGAAAATTTACAGCAACTTTTTGGCTATTCTATCTTTAGCGGTTACTCTCTTTTTCAACATAGATGCTAATGTTGGTTTCTTCGTCATAAATTCACCACTACTTTGCACTAAATCCTCTGAGTAAGAAGTTGAAGCCATTGCTGATTCTCTCAACACTTCTTGATTGTGCTCTCTAACTCTTGCAAGCTTTGCTCTTTTTATTTCTCTCTCATCTCTCTCTCTCTTCCTCACATTATTCACCGCTTGCTTTGCCAACTTCTCCAAAGTTTCTCCATTTACGTGATCCTCACTTCTATTCACTGTTGGCTCATTACAATTTTCTATCGGATTCCCCTTAGAATCTCGAGGAATAATTGGGCCATGAAAAGGACACACTTTCATGTCTCTTCTCTGACAAAGAGTGCCATTTTTCAGAGGTGCCAAGCAAGGTTTTATCTCTACAGGATCTTCTTTATAAACCATACGATGTACACTGAGCTCTGCAATTTTTTGCTGCGGAATTATTCTATCATGGTCAACTCTACCCCAGTGCCCTTCAATCTCCAAACCCCTTTGGTTTGCAACAGTATCACTGTTTGAGCCCCAATTGTCTAATAAAGGACCCCAATTTACCAGTGGTGCCTCAGCTAATAGCTTCGACCTCTCTGGGTCCAACTTACTAGTTTGGGTTTTGTTATATGAATTTGAAGTTCCATTAGAAGATGTCGAAGAGGAAGCTACAGTTTTCCCCTTTCTTTGAACTGACTTCTGAGGAATGTTCTCAATTTTACCCTCTTCCCAAATATCTTCTTCTTCTTCCAATTGTACTTTCTTTCCCTTGTCAAAAGAACAACCAATGGCAACTAACTCATCCTTCGTGGATTGAATATTGTTTCTCAAATCAATCATCTCCTTCAATGCTGTATCTCTAAACCTATTATCAGCCAATTCAACCCTAATAAGAACTGAAATCCATTCTTGCACAGAAACCAAATGCTTCGAAACAAGTAATTTGTGCAATTCTCTCAAAGTATCAAATACTGCTTCATTATCAACTGTTTCATGCACCGACTCAGCCTCTTTCATGGAATCTATGCGGATCTGCCTCATTTCTAGTGAACTAAAACCCTCCATTTCATCATCACCTAGACTGAAATCAATTGGAGGATTCAATTCCTTTTGATTTTCACTAATAATAGCCAAGCACTCATTAATCTCATCAATCATAGAGTTAATTTCCCCTTTTATTGAAGAAAAATTCTCCTTCAAATTCTCAAACTTACCAAGCAAAATCTCCTGGGTCTTCAACTCTCTCTCTCTCCTCTCCCTTTGCAACCTTGCCGCATTTTCCAAATTATTAGGAAATTGATATTTGAGAACATTTTTCAAGTACTCAAACCCTAATCTCAGCTGACGATAATGAATCCCAAAGTTTGAATGCCATTTCTCCAAAAACTCAATTGATTTCTTGCGTAGATTTGCGGCAATAGTAGAAGGAGGTGGAAGTGGCATATTCTTTCTAAACCCAACACTAAGAGCTAAGAATTGGTCAAATGTTTCTACAAAGATGGTTCTGAAAAGCTTCGATCGCATGAATAGCTCGTGGATTATGAGAAGCGAAAGGTACCGAACCTGTAAATTTAGTAACAAAATCATTTAAACCTGTTTGGATTCCCAAACCCAACATTATACCAATCTATCAATCAACAATTCCATTAATTTCCCAACATCTTATCTCTCAATCCAAGCCTAATACTCAGAAACCCAATTTTCCAACCTATTAAAATGAAAACAGTGGTTGAAGAATGGATAAAAATAATAAACCTGAGAGTGGGGTTTCTTCATGAGGTCCATGAGGCATCGGACGGCAGCGCGGGTCTCGACGTCGGAGGATTGTACGGCGGATTTGATGGCCTTGAGGAGGCGCGGATCGACGTCGGGCTCGGTCGAGTTGGTGGCGCGCTCAATCAAGCGCCACGCCACCATGCCCGATTCGGTCTCTGATCCTTCTTCGCCAGCCATAAGTTAATCTCTCTAATCCACTTCTATTCTTGTTATCAGAGGCCTTGTGATAAATTGACGGGAGGTGTCGCCGTGTCGGAAGTAGAAAGTATAAAGATTAAAAACCCTCGAGAGGCGGAGAGAGAGACACAAATCGCAATTTCACAAAGTCGGTCGGTTTGTTTGTTTCGGACTTTCGGTTTGGTAATACTAATCGGTACCCTCATGAGTCGTGAATCGTAAAACGATGGCACATTGACATTGGACATTGGATTGGGCATTGGGCATTGGCACGACATAGTTATGCTGTCGTCAGCGGAACGCCAAAATTTTTATTGAGTAAAAAAGTTCTTTATTTTTTCATTAAATTAATTAAGAGAGCAGTTCACTAAAATTAGACTCTCGCCTTTCTCTTTTATCCTCACGCTCTCTTCCACCATGGTGTTGGCACTCTTACGTCGTGCTATCTTGTGAATCTCGAAGGAGCCGTTACCACTGTACAATGGGCAATCTGCAGATAAAAAATTCTCAGGAGACCATTGGAAATAAATTTTATCGTCACTGGAAATAAATTTAAGAAATTTAAGTCCTCTAAATTACTCAAGCATTGGTTTGAATTACGATTTACGAAGCACGGAAGAATGTACAATCTGCACAATGCATTCAACAGAATGAATTTCGGCTCCGTTTGGATGGATGCAAGAATAAAAAAAATAAATTATTCATACTCCCAAATTTATTATAAACAATCCAAATTCTTCACAAAGTTACACACTTCCAGGGGCGGATTTACAGGTGGGGCGGCTAGGGCTAGAGCCCCATCTACCATGGTTTATATATACATATATGGGTCATGAACAAATTCAAATTGCAATTTTTCTTTTGATATATTTTGAGTGGTTCTTCAATTTTTTTTATAATATGGCTTTAAATTATATTTTTGGTATTGTATAAAATGAATATATGATGAATTTATGTTAGTCCAATGCTCTTATAAACTCAGCCCCACCTAAATATTTTTTCTAGATCCGCCACTGCACACTTCACAATATTTCTTCTCTTATTCCTCTTATTCCCACACCATCCAAACGGAACCTTCGACATGTAAAAAAATATGAACCATTTATGAATTTATTATTTATTCAGATTAAATGTGACCCATATATTTTTTATTAAGTATGAAAACCAAAAGGATATATCATATTAGTTATGACTTATGAATTATGTATATAATAAACTTTTTTTTTGGAAGAATTGACAGTGGCTGTCAATTGAGAGTGTGTTTGGTGAGAGCAAGGTTAGCGCTAAACCTGAGGTAGTGTGCTAACCATTTTACCCATGAAGTGCCAAATGAATTGAGGTTAGAGCGGTTAGCTGCTATCCTCACGCTACCCAACTACCTCAACAAAAACTTGAGTTAGCGATTTATCTCTCCTGCGTGAAGAGAGAGAAGTATTAAACAAACCCTTCATCCATTTTTTTATTATTTGTCTTTTACTTTCTCTTCCATACGGTTGTCTCCTTCCAAGAAAAATAAATAGGATTCATTGTGTCCCATATTGTATTTGGAAGGTACAGGACAATCAACACCAGCATTACCATTAATAATATTGTCAATTGTAATTATAATAATCATGATAATTATAATTTTAATACGTTTTATTATAGTGATAATAATAATTATAATTTAATTTTCATAATTGTTATAATACATTAGCATCTCTCTGTTTTGCTTTATTTTATTTTTGAATAATCAGTTATCAGTTTGCATGTCCCCTTATATCTGATTTGAAGTTCGAAAGTATTAAAAATTAAATAAAAGAGAATAAATAAAAAGTAATTTCATATATTATTTTAATAATGTTCAGAATATTAATGACAACGATAATAATTAGAAAGCGTTAATGATTGGTATCTGTTCATTATTTCAGACAATTTGGTATTGGTTGTGAACGAAATGTGGTACAATTTGAATTCTGTTTCCATTGACATTCTAATTATTGTAAATCAGTATGTTCTATTTAATTTAATTTTGTCATGCATTTAACGTTTAATTTTATTTTGTTTCATATTATTTAACAATTGCAATCTCTGTAGGAGAGATAAATAATTTACGTTTGATATATGTAGCGGACATATTTTTTAACATAATTGTCTTCGTACAATATCAGTAAGCAGTGGAATAAGATACACATGAAATACATTTACAATACACGTCAAAACATATCATACCAATACACTTTGATGACATTTATAAAAAATAAAAAGTAATCAATAATTTATTCATTTCCCTCCATCACTAACCTCAACATACCACACCAAACAACATTCGCTAACCTTATACTACCACTAACTCCTTTAAATCACTATCCCTATCATTCTACCTCTCTAATCCCAAAAAGTACTAACCTTACACTACTAATCCTACTAAACTTTGAGTTGCGAAACGCAACCTGAATGTACAGAATAAACTTATAATACATAGTTCATACTTTCCTGATCTATTATTAAAATTCATACTTGCGCGACTCAACTCTCAAGTTTGAGATGGTATCTAAAAAAGATAGTTTGGCTACATTACTGCATTGTTTTCCAGGATGGTTAGCAAACCTATATAATTGTTCTGATAATTACGGGAAAAGTATTAAAATAAGAAGCTCTGCTGGCACCCGGGGGGGGGGGGGGGGGTATAAAAAGATAAAACAAAGCAAAAAAAGTAGGTGAGAAGGGCTCAATGATACAAAAAAGATTACCGAAACAGGTATGCGTCATGGTGTATGCGTCATAAAAGATGAGAGTAGGTCCTTGTAGAAAGGCAGAAAGTTACATTAACGACCACCAAAACATCCACCGAACTCAAAAGATTTATGAAATGAATATGGACCATTTTTTTAAAAAAAAAATGTTTGCTGTCATTAATAAAATTGGAAATTTTATATCGACCATGCTATATACCCAACTACATATACATATCGGTAAATTAATGAAAAATTTGAGCTATTACTATTTACTACGAGTTCTTTAAACTTTTATATATGAAAAAAATATTTCATACGTGTAGTTCAATCGAAGTTCCACATTTTCTAATCTAATAAATGACAGATTAACTTACTTGGAGGATAAGTAGGTGCGTGGATCCGTGCACTTTTTTCATTGGATCATTTTAAAAAACCTATTTTTTTCTAAGTATGTTGATTATACAAAACGAACATATTTTCATTTGAAAAATCACGCATTTCTTTCCAACTAGCCTAGCTAATTTAGACTTTTTAAAATTTTCAATTACATTCATTTATGTGGAACTTTTCTGCTGACTTAAGTACCTTTTTGAATATATTTCATAGTCTAGATTATTGATATTGGAGGGTCCATAATTCTGGTATCATGTGTTTTCTAAAACATTGATGAAGTAGTATAAAATTCTGAAAAAAAATATAAAATGTGAGAATGGCCGTGTGGGGCGTGCCCCATCGTCTTATATATTAGGCTTTAGCGTTTTTTTAAAAATATATATAATTAAAAAATAATAATTTACAGCTTATCAAAGGATAACTATAAAATAATGTACACTTTTCTGAACAAAATAGACTCTTTAGTCAGCTTGATAAATCCAAATAATATAAACAAAATTGTTAATTTACTAAATCGTACAACTTAATATAGAAGATATTACAGACCAACTAATACTACGAGAAAATATTTAATAATTACCTTTCTTTTAAAATTGCAAAAAATATTGCACGTATCTCAAATTTTTGTAAATATTTTTTAGATCCTCTCTCTTCAACCCTTACCTCCACCTCAGTTCATTCTCTTTCTATACATGACAAAAAGAGAAATAAAATATTTAGTAATTGACATTTAGTGTGATGCGATTTTTTTCTTATGTTTTCGTTTTTGTGAAATGAACAAAGAATGCTGCTCATGGATAAATTAGTATTTCTATCAACACTAAAATATTTGACATTCTTTTTTGGTAAAAAAAATGAAACATTTTTTCCCTTATATTAATTTGGTAAGAAAGGAGGGCAAAAAGAAGATTAAAAAGAAAATCTATTGTTGAATAATTTTAATGGGGTGTTAAATTCCCAATACAGAATAATTTTAATGGGGTGTTAAATTCCCAATACAAATACCACAGTTCCGATTCCAATCATTCCATTCCATTACTTCGGAGACGCTTTTCTTGGAGATCCGAAAGGCGCTAACATTTCTAAATAAAGATAAAGAGCGCGCCCGTACACCTTCTTCTCTCTCTCTTCCTCTTCTTTTTCTTTTCCTTTCAAAAAGTTAAACCCACTCATAAGTCATAAGTCATAACTCATAACTCATTCACACACCAGTCTCCAGTCTTTCCAAGTCTCTTTCTCTCTTTTATCTCGCTCATGCAGAATCCAAGCGACAGACATCACCGACGACGACGCAGTGGTCGTGGCAACTGTGGTCCTGGACCGCCATGGCCTGGCAACGCTTCCTCTTCCTCCCAACCTCAAATTCTCCATCGACCAATGAATGCGAGTTCTACGATCCCACTACCACTAGATAGAGTGGAGGCAGCGGTGGTACGAGCGCACGCCGAAATAGTGGCGGCGGGAGAGAGCGTGACGTCGTGGAAGGTTTCTCAGGCGGCCGCGCTCTCTCTCCAGGCTGGTTCCTGGGGAGCGCTTGGCTATAGCTCTAACGATGTTCCTACGCTCCGCAATATACAAGCTGTCGAGAGAAAGGTCTCTCTCTCTCTGTTCCTACCTTTTACATTTTGTTTCTATAATTGTTCTTGTTGTTTATACTTTATAGTTTATAGCAATTTTAAACTGTTCTTGTCTTTTTCGTTTAGAAACCCTGATAAATGTTATATTTACGTAATGGTCAGGAGTGATCTGGCCACTCATCCCACTCTTACTCTGCTCGGCTTTGTTGATCCTGAGTCTACATAGCTTGGGATGAGATTTAGTCTGAGTTTACCTCCTGCAAAGTAATAAAAGAAATGAATTGGTCATGTAGGAATTGCCATTTGCCAATTTGCTATCCTTTATGTTAGCTTTGTTAAGTCATATATGCACTTACATGTTTAGCATCAAAACACATGTACCCTTGTAAAAAATGCAATCTACTTTTGTGTCAAAAGGGCAAAGGAAACAAATTCTTCAGTTTAGAAATTATCATTTTATTTTACCCTCTTTTATTTTGACCAGGTTAATGCTTTCATACATTGCTTCATAAGTGTACGGCGCATGACATCACTATATGATCTTAAGAATGAGTTATGCAAGAATGAAGGTGTTGAAACATTTGAAGAACTAGGGCTTGGAAATCTGCTACGGCATCCTCTTATCCTACAATACTTCTCGATCCCACCTGATGCAACCGAAATATGTCAAATAACTACAGATAATTTGATTTCTAGCTTGTCTACCTTCATATACAAGTACAAAAGCAAGGAGATACCAGTGGAGGAATTCCTTGATTCTCTTCTCAAAAAGTATCCTGTTGCTCGCAAGGAATACTTAGGTGTTCGTATCACAAGCTTTGGGTTAGTGCTTACATAGGAAAGTGGTTTGTAATTTGTTCTGTTCTTTTGGACTGAACCACACTTATGTGATTGGGACCAGAATAGTTTTTGATTCTGTTAAATGAAGTTATATTTTGGTTCAATTTGATAAGTAATAGGAAGTAAATTGAAGTCACCAAAGAAATTGAAGTATTCATAAGAATCTATTAGAGATGCCAGACTTAAGTTCAAAATGCTTTACTCTGATTACTTATTAATTTGAAGTGGGAACTAATTATTGTAAAATTGCTTTCAGATCTATCAAAGATGTCAGACTTTAAATTGAAGTATTCAAAATGCTTTATTCTTATTAACTTAATTATTTACTTAAGTTAAAATTAAGTATTAGTTTAGTGAACCACCTTATCTGAGTTCTATCATTTTACAATTCTTTGTGTGGAATAAAATTTTGGTTTACTTTGTTTTATGCTTAGCATGCACTGATTAAATCTGCAGTTTTCATACTATGCAACTATTGAAGTTCAACTTTCCTTGTATAGTCTCGATAAATATCAAGTACTTATTTCGGTATTGTTACTGTACTGCTCGAATCCCATACCGTACTACTGGTACAGTATTCCTACCTTCTGAGTGCCATCTAATTCCTGATTGCTTAAAAAAATAAGTAAAAATTTGTTATAATCTTGCATTAATACATTTTTAGTTGCTTCCTATATTTCAGGTTATATATTGGGTTCCTGAAGGGAATAAGAAGAAATGAGAGTGCAATGCTCAGATCTTTCAAGGAAACTGAAATTAAAAGACATGAACTGGAAAGCTCATCAAATGTTATCACTCAACCAGAATCTAACTTTTCCCAAACAGATGATTTTGGTGATTCCTTGCACCATCTCTTTTCCTCGGATGGGCCGAGCACCTTAAGTGCAAGAAACAAGTCGCATACTTCATCTTCATCGTTTTGTCATTTGAAATCTTTTGGATTGAAGATTGAGATACATGGTGAGTCTGATTTCAAGGTATTGGAACTTGACAAGGGCAAGGTTATAAACCTCATTGTGGAAAAATATACCCTGCAAAAATTTGTTACTGCCTGGAAAAAAATATGCTTGAGCCACTCTACAAAAGAGGTATGCTTTATTGCTCAGATATTGTAGCCTAAGTTTCCCTCTTGACAATTAATTTTTTTGGTATATACTAAGTAGAGCTGCTAATAGGTCCTCAACATGATGTCAGCTTGCCGTGAAGGTAAAAAAAGGAAAAAAAGTTCCCGTTGCTATACAACACTTCATTTCCTGGTGTTATGTTGTTCAATATTGCCGTAAGCATCATTGATTTTTTATCTATCTCTTTAAGCTAAAAGATTTCTCATCTAGTTTCAGCTTTATTTATCAATAATTACTGCATTGTTTTTTTGTAAATTTAAATGTCATTATTGTTTGACACTGATTACAATTCATAGTTGGGGTCCAAATCACTCATCTGAACAGTTGAGATGACCTAAACATCATATTTCCTATTTGCTCATAATAATACTGTTTGATTTTATTTTGATTTGTAATATGCTGTCAGAAAATCAATAAACTTGTCCACATCAGTTGATTTTCTGAATTCCTTTGTTCTTTTGCAACAAAATGGAATAAGATCATATTCGGCAGCTTTGGAGTTGTTTTACATAAGATACATTAATTGTGAAGTTGGTAATATACCAATATTTCCAACAGAATTTGGGTAGCACCTGATATCTGTCTTTTATTCTGTCCTAATAAAATCTTCTATTCTAGGTGAAAGCCATAAGAGCTGGGCTTTTGGACTATCTTCTTGAGCACACTGATTCTGAAACAGCTAGATGGTCAAGTCATGGTTTTGTAGAAGGTAAATAGTAGAACTTATCACAGAAGCATGCTTCAAATTATCATGCTGTTAAGGAAATCATTTCAAACATACTATTTGTACTGATCCAGGGGAATTGTATGATGAAGGGACTCTAAAATTCATTGAAAAATGGAGAGAGCCATGCAAGAAGCACCGCGTTTATGAGGTAAAGTTAGCTGTCTTTGATGATTGATGCATCCACTTAACCTTGTTTAATAACTTCCGGGTTCTACCATCTGATGCATTTCTCTGATTTCTAGATAAACTTGTTTTCAGGTTATTGCCTTGATGTTGCATGTCCATGGTGGCCAGACAAAAGCACAGCAGAAAGTATTCTTGTCAAGCATTGGAGCAGTGCTGCTTAATTTGGCTGTATATCTTTTTCTTAAACTAAGTAGCTATATGATCACAACTTTTTTTTTGCCTTTTTATTTTTTCTAATTTAAATATTGTTATGATTCAGTTAGAAGTCATAAAAAGTTCACCAGATAACAATATTAGAAGCGAATATACGTCTTTTGAAGAAAGGACACCTGAGCCAGTTGCTCCAAAAAATGAAACTGATTCTCAGGTTACTCCAACGGAAGAAAAAAGCAACAGAACAGAAACAGAACGGGAACTAACATTGGGTAAGTGATTAATATTTTAGTCATTGATTATTTATCAGTCTCAGGCCACATTTCTGCTGTACGCTTTCAAGTTTCCTGAATTTAATTTCATTTCACAACTTAAAAAAGCATCTTTTTTCATAAGTTCTCGTAGAGGTAGGCTTTAGAGCTGTTAGAAGTTTGTCGTGCTGCTTTCAATTGTTTGACCCCATTTGACGCAGCGAGTAGCGTAAGGAAAACTGTTTTCAGTCAGAAAAAAATAGAAACTTGAGAGAATAGATTTTTAATAATTCATATATCGTAAATTTCAGAAGATACATCCAATCCCTTTTAAAAGAAAAGGGTTGGTTCAGTTTACACTAAAATAACCGCTACTAGAAGTAGGGCTGTACAACGGGCGGCGGGTTAAAACTTTTTAATCAAAATTTTAATCCAACCCAATTATGTCGGGTTGAAAAAAAATTCTAATTGACCCACCCGTAACCCAATCTAACCCGTATAATTTTTTACTTATGAATTATTACGGGTTATGCGGGTCAAACGGGTTATTATTCTAATTGTGCAAAAACAAAATTGATCATATAAATGATATTGAACGTTTCCAGTCCAAGCTGTATAACAAAATGATTTACTAGCAGTTGATCGAAAGTTGGTGATTCTTTTTGATATAAAAAAAATAACAAAATTTAAATGATTAAATAGAATCATTGAATACCTCTGATTGTAATAGGAGCTAGTATATGCACCTTACCATGTGAATGTGACAATGTCAATATACAAATAAAAAAGGAAATCGGCTAAAAAAAATCATAAATGTGTACAGTGCATACTTTTAGAATCGTAAAATGTATCGTGTATCGATAGATTTAGTATCGAACCGTGTATCGTGTATCGTAACGAATCGTCAAAGATACGCTAAGCTATCCATGAAATCAAGTAGAATAATTAGTTAGAACATATATTGGACGATTGTCATTAAAAAAAAGATTTAGTAAAGCACTATATCATTATAATCATTTATCACTCTAGACATCATTAGGTGTAGTCTATGACTATTGGTTATTACTATATAATCTATCTAATTGTTTTTGAGTAACATCATCTGCATAAATTATAAAATTAGATTATAAATTATTGTATTATTATTATCATTATTATATCATTTTTACTATATAAAATATAAAAATTGTGGTCATTTTATTCATTATATTGTACTTGTATAATATTATATTATTATAATGTTCATATTCATTATTATTTATTATATTTTTTATAAAATATTATAATATATATTATATAAATTATAATTATCATAATCATTATATTGTATTATATTATTATTATTATTATTATTATTATTATTATTATTATACTATGTAATATATATAAATTATAAGGAAAACTGGAAAAGACAAACAGTGGATAAAGCCCACTTGAGCCCAGTTCATCAATTAATAAGGGCCCTACATGTCGGTTTCTCCTCCTTCCCTTTTCCATTCACATTTTCCTGTCGGCACTCGGCACTCTTGCGTTCTGATTGGTCGACATCGTATCGCTCGTATCGTACGCATCGATACGATACGCGAATCGCACGCCGTCGCGCTCACGATCCCAGCGATACAGAGACACGGTTCGTCTCGATTGGCCTTTGACTCGTACCGCTACGTACGATTCGCTACGTGAATCGTACGATACTAAAATGTATGGTACAGTGTACTTGCACCCTTCACACCAGATGCACAAACAACCGACACAATTTCCAAAGGTAAATATATAATTACGAGAGGCGTAGCCGAGGCATCGCGCTTAGGGACTAGGATTGTTGCATGGAAAGGTTTTCCGAGCTAGGGAAGATTTAATCAAAAAGTTACAGACTTTTTACTCCAAATTAAATAATTGATAATAAACTTATACGGGTCGGGTACAAACGGGTTATCAATGATAAAATATAAACCCGACCCTGTACAACCGGGTTAGTAAATTTCAAACCCGATCCAATCCGAATGATATTTGAACCCGTTAAAATACGGGTCGGGTCGGAGGGGTTAAACGGGTCGGACGGGTTTTCTTTTTTCTTGTACAGCCCTATCTAGAAGTACTGGAAATAAAATAACTGCTAAATAAAAATAACTGCTAAAAAAATAATTGCTACTGTCTAAGGACTTAATCAGAACTTCCTTTCTATCTTATGTAAGTATGCCTCAACAATTTGCTCTACATCAGTCTCTTCCACCAGAGAAAAACTCGACCTCGAGTTTTCTGTGTACAATGACTCATCATCGGAAAAGAATGGGTAAATATTTGCCACATTAAAGGTTTTAGATATACCCATTTCAGCTGGTAGCTTCACCACATAGGCATTATCATTAATCTTCTTCTCAATCTAATAGGGACCATACTTCTTAGGTTGCAATTTGCTGTATTTACCCAATGGAAACCTTTCTTTCCTCAAAAACACCATCACTTTATCACCAACAGCAAACACCTTCTCCCTCCAATGCTTATCGGCTCATGCTTTGTACTTAGCATTAGATTTATCAATTTTCTTCTTTATTTTTGCCGTCATTGTGTGCCATTGCTCAGCAATATGTCTTGGAGCAACACTGGCATAAGGGGCTCGTGGCAACTTCACTAAGTCAACAGATTTGGTGGCTTAGTGTACACAATTGAGAATGGTGACTTGCCCGTGGTCATGTGTGTTGTCGCGTTGTATGCAAACTCGGCTTGTACTTATGTAGGAATTGCACGCACCTTGCATGCATATTCTTGCTGATTCGGGACTGATTATTCAGATGTTTCAATGCATCACAATCTGAATATAAAACAAACTCACACCGATCAGATAGTGTTCCTATGTTTTAAGAGCTCGCACCACCGAGTAGAACTCTTTATCATAGGTGGACCAATTCCTTCTAGCATCTACTAGTTTCTCACTGAAAAAGGTTACTGGTTGTTTTTCTTGAGATAGAACTGCTCTTACTTCAACTCCACTTGCATCACAATCTACCTCAAATAACTTATCAAAATCTGGTAAGGGTAGGACTGGAGCTGAGCATAACTTCTCTTTCAACACAGCAAAGCTTGACTCAACCTCTTCACTCCAATAAAACTTTCCTTTCTTCAAACATTATGTCATTGGAGCTGCTATAGTGCTGAAGTTTCTAATAAAACGCCTATAGAAACTTGCCAGCCCTAAAAGCTCCTTAACTCACTCACTGTTTTTGGTGCTGGCCATTCTCTAATGGCTTTCACCTTCTCTTCATCTACTTGTATACCTTCTGATCCAACAACAAAGCCAAGGAACAACAATCTTTTAGCCATAAAACTGCATTTCTTTAAGTTGGCATAAAGCTTGTTCTCTTGCAAAACCATCAACACTTCTCTCAAGTGTCTGAGGTGTTACTCATCTGACTTGCTATATATGAGAATATCATCAAAGTAAACCACCATAAATTTTCCAATGAAAGGTTTCAGTACCTGATTCATCACCCTCATGAAGGTACTTGGCGCGTTTGATAGCCCAAACGGCATGACTAGTCACTCATACAACCCTTCCTTTGTTTTAAAAGTAGTTTTCCATTCATCTCCATATCTGATTCGGATCTGATGGTATCCACTTCTCAAATCAATTTTTGAGAACACCACCGAGCCACTTAATTGATCCAGCATATCATCAAGTCTCTGAATGGAAAACTTGTAACCAATGGTGATCTTGTTGATTGCACGGCTGTCAACACACATCCTCCAACTACCATCATTCTTAGGTGTCAATAATGCAAGTACAGCAGATGGGCTTATGTTGTCCCTAACATAGCCTTTGTTCAACAATTCCTGCACTTTCTCTTGTATCTCCTTTGGGCTCATTCTATAATGTGGCAAGTTTAGAAGGCTGGCACCTGGAATTAGGTCAATGTGGTGTTGAATGTCTTGCATGGGAGGAAGCCCGTTAGGTAGGTCAGTGGGAATGACCTCCACAAACTCTTCTAATAGAGGCTTCACTGTCTCTGGTATTTCTGCGGCTTGCTCATCCAGTGAGAGCATTTGCTTCACAATTAATGCATGAACTACTTTCGACTCTCTCACAGCCACCTCCAATTCTTTCTCTGAGTTCATCAATGTGATAATGTGATATATGACTGCTCTTTCACTTTAGCAGTATTAGAGTGCTTGTTTACTCGTAAAGAAAGCAGAGTAAACTTCACTTCTCTTTTCAACTTGTACACATTATCTATGCCCGCATATTGGGCATCGACATCAAACTGCCATGGTCTGCCAAAGAGCAGGTGACACACATCCATATCCACAACATCATAGTACACTTCATCCTTATATTTTCCAATAAAAAAAGAGACCTTACACCGCTCAGTCACCTTAATCTTTTCAGTAGCTTTAATCCATCCAATAGAGTAAGGATTTGGATGTTTTTCAACAGCCAATTGCAATGAGTTCAATACATCCTTGCCAATAATGTTCTCACAACTACCACTGTCTATGATTAAGTCAAGGACACGGCCATTGATGGTGCATCTGGTTCGGAACAATCGGTGGCGCTGGGTATCATCATCTTGCTTTGGAGCCAGCATCAACCTTCTAATAACAAAACTCGGCTCTGCTTCATCTTCACCCCTATCAAAACCTTCTTCTTCATCACCCTCATCAGGTTCACAATAAACCTCATCTTCTGTCTCTCGTTCCACAATGTTAATACCTCTCCTGTTGGGGTAGTCACCGGATCGATGGGTCGGCTGTAGGCATCGGTAACATTTGCCGACCATCGATTTAGAGGTAGGGTTGGCTAGCTTTTGTTTTTCACCTTTATCTATCGGCCTTTTACCTACTGTCGTGTCCTCCTTTGCCACCTTCTGCACCTCTTGTGCAGTGGTACTTCTATCAATAGTGTTTCTAGGAAAACTTTCATTAGCCAAACCACTTCTGTTTGAATTCCACTTACTACCCTTCTCTTGCAACATCAATTCTGCCTTCATGGCCATGTTCTTTGTCTCATTCAAATTATACAAAACCTGAACCCCAATCTTGTCTCGAAGTTGTGGTTTCAGCCCATCCAAATATTAAGCAACTTGATGGCCCTCACTCTCTCGCAAATCATTCCTTTCTGCCAACCGCATGAACTCAGCGGTATACTCATGAACAGACCTTTGTCCCTGGCTGCACCTTTGATATTGTTGAAATAAGATCTGCTCATAATTAAGAGGAAGAAAGTCCTTCTGCAATAACTGCTTCATCCTATACCAAGTTCTAATAAGCTCTTTCCCTTCGGTGTATCTTCTGTTTTGTAGCCTCTCCCACCATGCATAGGATCCCCCTTTCAATCTACATGCCACCAATTTCACCCTTTTCTCCTCAGGGATCTCCATATACTCAAAGAACCGATCAACTTCAGCCACCCAATCAATAAAATCCTCAATATTCAATCCCCATTGAAACTGGGAATATCTACCCTCAACTTAAAATCATAATTATCTCATTCATACTGGTTACCTTGATTTCTGCCACGACCATTTTTCACGTCTAGCAGCACGATAATGGCCAAACCAGTCTTCTTCTTCCTCCTCCTCCGAGTCATTTTCTTGGACAGAGTTGTCTCGGTGGCTGCTTGCAGTAGGTCTGCTGAAAAACTCGCCTTGAGCATCATCACCTCTCGGCCGACCTCTTCCTTCAGCCCTATTCCTGTTAGGGTTTACTGCTATGGCATCAAGCCGTGCGACAATACCCTCGAGGCTCCGTTGTATTCCCTGGACACTCTGTTCCAGAGTTGTAACTGCCTCATTTTGAGCCTTAACCTCGGCCCTGAGGTTTTCCATGTCCCAATCTCCGTCGGAGCCATGCTGCCTTTTCCTGCCATTGGACATGGAAGGAAAACCGGCTCTGATACCACCTGACGCAGCGAGTAGCATAAGGAAAAAAAGATATATATACCATTTTAAAAAAAATATTGGTTCAGTTTACACTAAAATAACTGCTACTAGAAGAACTGAAAATAAAATAACTGCTACTTAATCAGAACTTCCTTTCTATCTTATGTAAGTATGCCTCAGCAATTTGCTCTACATCACCATTGTACGTAATTCATGGTTCAAGCCTTAATTAGTTACCTTTAAGGATATATATACCATGGTCCAGGTCCCAGCCCGCATGTATTTTAATTTAATTTTAATCCTCGTCTTTCAGGGGTTCGATGGTAAAGTACCTGGTACTATTTTTACAATATAAAACAGTTCTGTATTAACTTTTTTTTATCTTTTAAAGAAGCGCATCATGGTTTGAGTTTAAAGGGGTATATCAGAAAGGTGGTTATAATCATGTACATTTCTTACATATTTTTTTTTTTTGCAGATGTTAATGCAGAAGGAATTTTGAAGAATATCATTTCATACTTTGAAATTGATCGTCCTTATGACAGCCAGAAACATATGTCAATCATAAAGAAACTAGTACTTAATGGTTGTGAAATGTGGTTGAAAAGAGAATACTCCGTTACAGACTTTTCAAACCTTGGTTTTGGAAATTTCTATGATTTCCTTGACAAGCACATTAGTTCCCTACCTAAGGAGTTGCATTCTTTTTTGGCGGGCGACATCAGCTATAATTCTCTTGAGGTCTCTTTGAATCAGAATCAGCTTCATTTAATGCTCGATCAGGCCAGGCGTAATTTAGGTGGGAAGGCTAATTTAGATAAGAATCAAGTTTACCAGATTTTAAGGAATCAATTCCCTTCAATCAGCCTTACTGTCTCAGAAAATAGAAGTGCTTTTGATGCTTTTGTCAGCCCATGCTCAGTTTACTTCTCGAGTACCTTAGTTACATTGCTGGGAAATTCCAGACTCCTGGATGAAGAAGTGGAGAGGTCAAGCAGCATGTGTGAGCTTTCTATTGGCTCTGTTGGACCTGTTTCTGCCAAGGATGCAAGGGAATGTTTGGTAAAAGCACCGTTTCTTGCTGATCTACAATTATGGTCCCACTGGGATAGTGTGTTCGCACCTTCACTTGGCTCTCTGATTGAGTGGTTACTACATGAAGGTTACATTGAGGGATTATCGTGCATTGTTACTCGTGCTGGTTGCGTAATTAGGGTTAATGATCATGAATCTTTCGATGACCTTTTTGAAGCCTTTCTGCATGGCTCACCAGCCAAAGTAGCTCTCCTTTTTTTTATCTCTCTTTGTGATCCATGGCGGATCCAACAATTTTCCCATATCCCTATTTAAGTGGAACCTTCAGCGTGCGGTAGATTTGAAGATCAAAAGCACCACTTCTTTGGATTGCAGGGAGCCATTTGCGGATGTTTCAAGTTTCATCCTTGACTGCCTCAATCATCTACCACTAGAGTTCCGCAGCTTTGCTGCACAGGTTCTGGTCTCAATACTATGTACATTTACAAAGGATGCTTGTCAAATCATTTTGAGGCAATGCAAAGAAGATCATAAGCGGGTCATGCTTCACGAAATTGGTCTTTCCCTTGGCATAGTCGAATGGATCAATGACTACAAAGAGTTCAATGCTGGTCCCATAGTCGACCTTGATGCTGACTTGAAATGTGCATTATCTGAATTTTCTGTACCAAAGAGTGTTTCTCCTTCCACTGTGGAGATGCCAGGAGGTACTGGAACCACTGATAGCGAGTTTGTCGATATGATAGGAGCTGCTAAGGAGATGAGTGGAAAATTTGATGAGAAGATATGCTCAGACATTTCCAATGAACAAATTAGGCAAGGAAATGATTTAATTGAAGCAATAAGAAGGGAGGAATTTGGTCTAGACCCAGGAATTTCATTTGCAGAAAGTGGTTTGTTAAAGAAACAACATGCCCGTCTAGGAAGGGCTCTGCAGTGTCTATCAAATGAACTTTATTCACAAGATTCACATTTTATACTAGAACTGGTATATAGCTTTTGAACTTTTACTTGAGTTTTATGACCTTCAAATTTTGTTAATTTGTTACCCTTTGTGTTATAACTTATAGAATTTATATATTTTATTAATATTGGAATTTTAGGACATGTATGTGCAATATTTATCATTTTCTATACATCCTTTCTAAGGCTGAAAATCTTACAATTCTTTCCTCTGTAAAGACGAACAGAGAAGAAGTTTGAATGATCATAGAAAACCATTGATATACTAAGTATTTGCTCTCTTCCGTGCCTGCTCAATTGATATACTGAGTGTTTGCTCTCGATGAGTCCGTGCCTGCTTCCATAGAAGTAATAATGCCTGGACTAATATTCTTTGTCAGCCTTCCAAATGAAATTAAACAGATCGATAATATCATAGTTAACTTTTTATGAATCAGAGGTTTAAATACTGGTTTGTAGCTTGACTTTTGTCTGTGGATTGCGATGAGCAGAATGAGTTCTGAACAAAAATGCTGGAGGTGCAATATCATGTATCTGATCCTCTTGCTATCTTTTCTTTATCCCATTCTTTTAACAAATGCAGGTGCAAAATGCTGATGACAACGTTTACTCAGCAGAAGTGGAGCCTACACTGGTTTTCATCCTTCACTCTAATGGAATTGTGGTATTGAACAATGAAAGAGGCTTTTCAGATAAAAACATTAGGGCTCTTTGTGATGTTGGAAATTCAACCAAGAAAGGATTGAGCTCAGGATACATAGGGAAGAAAGGCATTGGCTTCAAATCTGTGTTTAGGGTGAGTATAGTTTGCTTTTGTCGTATATCATGAGTATATTTGAACAAAATGATTTTATCTAGTCAGCTTTGGCCTTACTGGTCTCGAGTTTCACCAGAGTGTTCCATGCTAATTTTTTTTTAAAAAAATAGTACACTATTTTCGGAAAATACAATTTTTTAATTACTTTTTGTAGAACATAATTTATCACAGGATAAGGGGTAAACTTTCCAAAGGAAATGAAATGCTAAATAAAATCCTTTCTTGAGACATTCTTTTTTTTTATAATTTTGCCCTTCCCAAATTAAATACTGCATAATTATCCTTCCAAAGCCTTCAAAAATGTGAAAACACGTTTTCTCTGAGCAGGCACTTGAAATATCACACTTTTCCAGTCACTAGCTTTTGGGTTAAGTTCACTGAAAACTTGATTTTTTTTTTTTTAAACCAAACTATATTTGACAAAATTCCTTAACTTTTACTTTCTCCTGGACTAATTGTGTGCTGGATATTTTCTTTAATTAACACCTTTGTGACAAATTACCTAATTTTGTAATAGAACCAAATTGTGTAGCTTATTCCAACTAGATTGGAAGTGACAGGGTGATCATAGACTTGAGGGACTACCTGCAAAAATTTCTCCTCGTTCTACTCCATCATCATGACACCCGATTCCACCCAATTCCAAACGTGTTCAATTCCACCATTTCCACTCATTATCACTTTCTTCCATTGTGCCAAACAAGCATTTAAATAAAGCTAAAAAGACTCAATGCTGAAGAATTTGGTAATGATGATAATTTTTTTACATATAAGATTATATAGGGGTAAATAATGATTTTTGAAAGGGCAAAAAATGATAACCTTTTAATATTTAGAAAATAAAAAATTATATATAGTTTTTTGGAATAGTACGTTAAACTTCCATCTTATTAATTAAATCAGTAATTCCCAATGGGACCAGGATTGAGGGATATCCGGATATATGTACGACTATAATATCTGTTGAATTTTATATTACAAAACATCCCTTTAATTTGTCAAAAATGGTAGTCTGTGTTTTGGCCCTGATTGAGCCCATCTAGGTCTTGCTGCCAACCTTACTGAATGATTGCGAAAAATGATCTCAACTTTTAGCCTGTCTTTATCATTTAGCTTTATTACATTTTTCATCGGTGTCCGGTATTGCTTTAGAATTTTGTGGGCTCCCAGGGGGTAAAGTCCTGCAGAGTTGAATTGTCTGATGCCATGATCCATAATAAAGTCTAAACGAACCAGCTGGTACAAAGTTGAAGTTAGTTCCCCAAAGGGAGCTTCATACTCTAGGGAGTGAAAATTGGTTGATTTCTTTTTTTTTTTTTTTGTAGTTTACTAATGGTCAAAAGCTCGTCAATGTGTTCTCAGGTTACCGATGCACCAGAAATTCATTCTAATGGTTTCCACGTAAAATTCGACATAAGCGAAGGTGAGATTGGCTTCATCCTTCCAACTCTCGTCCCTCCGTGTGACATCAAGTACATAAATGAGAAGCTTCTACATAGTGAGAATCAAGCTGTTGGTGAAGCTTGGGGGACCTGCATCATGTTACCATTCAAGCCAAAACACAGGAGTGATCTTGGGAGGACATCTGTTCTTTCTATGTTCTCTGAGTTGCATCCATCTCTGCTTCTTTTTCTCAAGAACCTTAGATGCATCAAGCTCAAAAACCACCTGGATGGCACTATAATTACGATGCGAAAAGTAGCAGGAGTTGATGGCATGGTTTTAATCTCTCATGGAACAGAGGAAATGAATTGGCTGGTCGTTAGCAGAGAATTGAATGCCTCAGAATTTCGCCCTGAAGTGAAGACCACAAGAATATCTCTGGCGTTTAGACTTGATAAAACTTGTACTGGTGAGTACGAACCACATCTTGATCAACAGCCAACTTTTGCATACCTTCCTCTGCGAAAATATGGCATGAGATTTATACTTCAGGCTGATTTCTCACTCCCTTCATCTAGGGAAGAGGTCGACCATGACAGTGCATGGAACCAGTGGTTACTCTCTAAATTTCCTGATTTGTTTGTTAGTGCCTTAAAATCATTTTGTCAATTATCTTTCTATAAAGATAAACCTGCAAGAGCCATTTCAGCCTTCATGGCTTTTGTTCCTCTAGTTGGTGAAGTGCATGGTTTCTTCACAAGTCTCCCACACATGATACTGTCCAGGCTCCGTGTCTCTGACTGTTTGCTTCTAGAAGGTTCTGTCCATGAGTGGATCCAGCCTTGCAGAGCACTGAGAGGCTGGGACAACAATGCACGGTCATTGATTTCTGATGGCTTGCTTCGGAAGCATGTTGGTCTTAGTTATTCGAATAGAGATATTGTTCTTTCTGCCTTTTTGGCAAAGGAATTAGCTGTTCAAGAGTACAACCCGAATTTGCTAGTTCAAATCTTGGAATCTGTTTGTGGTGAAAGTGACAATATTGATGTTTTAAGTGTTGAATGGGTGTCCCTTTGGCTGAACTCTTTTTATATGACACTAGCTACCCAGTCAAATGAGAATGAGCTTGATCTTTTGAGCAGGCTCAGGAAGGTTCCCTTTATACCCTTGTCAGATAGTTTGTATGTCTCCATGACAGATGGACCTGTCTGGTTCCCGTGCAACCTTTCTGCTTTGCAACTTGGAGATTTGAGTGTAATTAAACAATTTCAATACCTGTACTCCAATCTGAGAACAGTTTCTCCTGCTATCTTCTCCTATTGTTCTGATGAGTACAGTGGTGCCAAAAGAAGAGTAGAGAACATCATTGCAATATTGCAGAAACTGGGTGTAAAGCAATTGTCAGCTCATGACGTGATAAAAAATCACATTCTAGAGTACAACTTTGGTGAAGGAGCTACTGAGACCAAAAAGGAGTTGTTTGTAGAGTTTGTATCCTTTGTATTTGAACATTTCCAAACACATTGCTCCGACTGCTGCATTGAGAAAGCTGACATTATTGAAAAATTAAGGAAAGAACCCATCATTCTAACTACCAGTGGTTTCAAAAGCCCAGTAGCAGAATCAATCCACTTCAGCAAAGAGTTTGGCAATTGTATTTCAGTTGATAGTTTGATCTGTGGCACTGGAATAACATGGCATGAAGTAGACAATACCTATCTAAAGCACACCAAATATGCTGTTGCAAAATGGCGAGAATTTTTAAAGGATTTGGGTGTCAGTGACTTTGTACAACTGATTGAAGTTCAAAAGCAGGTGACAGATGGGGATGTGCCTGTCAGGGACTGGTTGTCGCCAGAGATGGATGCACTTCTCTCTGAGATTTCTCGAACTGGAAATTTGGGAAAGAGTAAATATCTGCTACAAGTGCTAGATGAGTTGTGGGATGATTGTTTTAGTCAGAAAATGAATGAGGAAATTAGGCCTATGTTCTTTTTATCTACATTTGCGAAGAGGTTGTGCGATTTTAAATGGGTCACCTCGAGCTGGGATGATGAACTTCATTTTCCCACTGAGCTCTTTTATAAGCATGAACCTGTATTCTCTGTATTGGGTGCAAATGCCCCATATGCCATTCCAAAGGTTGCACAATTTCTCTTCCTCTTTCTATAAAAATTAAGTAATTTGCTTTTTGGTTCTAGGGAAAGAAAAATAGACCTCTTATCTCTTTTTTTTTAACTGGCAAGAAAATTGGGCTTTGGGGTTCTTGATAAGTCTGAAAAGAATGAGGGGAAGAGAACTTAAAAAGAGAGTTTTTATACATCAAGCTATGATCAATTTTAAGTTCTCAGCAAGTCAAAATTTAATATTTTGTTGATCAATGTATGTTTGTCATTTATTTTTTTCTACATTTTGTTTTTCTCAATATTTTTTTCCTGAATACCGTAATTCGTGGCTATTTGTTGCCGATATGACTAATTGTAAGCATGTTGCCCAAAATTCTCATAACATTAATTATGATATTGATCAGTTAATTTTTTCTTATTAGATAACTAGCAAGGCATTATTGAAGCATCTTGGTTTCAAGGTTGAAGTGCAGTTTGATGATATTCTGAGTGCTATTAAGAGCTGGACAAATTCAACCTCTCATAAAGCCAGGTATTGTTGCTGAAGAAATGGAAGATAGACCTAGCAAATCTCATAGCTTGCTGCAGCTAAATTGGTTAAATTTTAGAATAGCACTTCTGAAAGCCTCCAATATGTTTCCAGTTTCCCTGACAATTCTTATTCTTTTGATTCAGCATTTCACAAATGTTAAAGTTATACTCGTTAGCATGGGATGAGACAACTTCATCAAGGGAAAAGCTGTCAAATTTCAAAGCAAGCCTATGTATATTTTTGCCATCTGTCCATCCACCTGATCAGACAGAAGTTGTTCCAGGCGTTTTTCTTTCTCCTGCTGAGGCTTACTGGGATGACCCAGCAGGTTGCTTAGACCTGATCAGAGAGATGAACCATAAGGGCTTTTCAACCTCCACAGTTTCAAGTGTTTATCCTGGTTTGTATGATTTCTTTGTAACTGCCTGTGGTGTGCTGGAATCGCCCTCTCCTAATAAATACTTTGAGATTCTGCTTCAGGTTGCACGCTTTAAATCTCCTAAACAGGCAGCTCATGTGGTAAGTAGACTTGAGATGCTTTCTGGGTTTTCGCAAGTACATATTGCTGGGGTCCAATTTTGACCAGGAAGGATCATAGTTGACCCTCTATGACTGTGTTTAATCGAGTTGCCAGGTTAGCTGGGTTGCTGTAGATTTCTTGGCTTGCTCTAGCCCGTCAGATTATTAGATCATGTTATAATTAGACCAACTTTATATAATATGGCTGCCAAGACTGATTAACTGTAATGTTTTTTGGCGGATATTTTGCAGCCTTGAGCAATTAACTGCCCCCCAAAAACCAATTATTCAGCTGCCAAACCTATTAATAAGCCATCAAATCCAGTTATTCAGCCACAAAACTGATATTTTTGTTCGTTTTTGTGGTTTATAACCATGTCTGATTAGAGTGGGTAAAAAGTAATATGGTGTTGCATATTTGTTTTAAAGACACCAAAAAAAATCATTAATTGTATATATAATTTTGATTTTGCCTTTGCTGCAATAAAATATGGTACATATTCTCTTATCAGGTAGGTAAATTGTTTTATTTTTATGTGAATTATGAATATTTGATTATATATATGTATCATTATCCACATAGTATAAGTCACTTGGTGCATTGGTGCTACTCCGACTGTCCACAAAGAGCAAACTGTTATAAACAACACTGAACCATGAACATTTTTGTATTTTGGCTAAATATTGTTAAATTGAAAGCTTTAGGTCTGAATTTACGAACATAATTTTTTGGTAGTCACCAAAATAAAACAACATCCAATATGTCATAAGACTAGATGAATAAAAGGCTGATCTCTAGTTAATAGCTTTGTTTTGAGCTGGTTGGGTCAATCTTCTTATTGTATTGTTTACTGAAATGGTTGCTGATGAGATTGATTGCTAGCTCTGGTAATGATATTTTCTTAAAAAAAATGTCTACTTCAGGTGCTTCGGGTGTTGTTGAGATGGGCTGATGATCTCAGTTCAGGAAAAATGAAATCTGAACAATTAATGGAGTTGATAAACAACCTTGTCAAAGAAGAAAGCACCGTGCTGCCTACCATTCAAGACAGATGGGTCTCTCTTCATCCAAATTTTGGCCTTGTCTGTTGGACTGATAGGAAGGAGCTGATAGAAGAGTTTACAGATGCACATAATGTTTATTTTGTACACTTTGGTGAGCTCACTGATGCTGAAAGTGAAGCTCTTTCAGGAAAGCTTGCCAACATTTTGCAAGAAATTGGGGTCACTTCTCTGGAGGAGGTGAATTATATACTTGTTTGTTATGAATACTAGGATGTTAGTAAATCAATGAAATCAGGATATGACTATGAACTGATCTGAGGTGTTGCTCGCTTGATGGGTACAGATTGATTCTATAGGTACTTGTCTAGGTTGCCAACTCCAAAATCAGATCAGCAATAGATCATGATGTGGCATTTTCTATTTTTTTAAAAAAAATAACAGCTTTAGACCAGGTCATGTAGGTGACTCAGCTGATTGGAACTGGTAGCTAGATGCGGTTTTGCATTTTGTATTGGCTTGTTGAAAAATATCTTAGAGCTTTCCCCATTGCGTTGATGGACGTGCAGCATAACCAACTATCAGATCAGATTAGGTCATAACCAATTTGCATGGCACCTGGACTTGCTACAGGTCATTTAAGTTCACAGTCTTAATCTGGTTGTTAGGTTAGCCTGTAATACCAATTTTTCTGATTCGTGACATATCTTGAAACATAAAAGCCAAATCATATATATTTTTTCATCTCTCTTATTTCATCTAGGTCCTGTCCAGAAAGGCAATATTTTATGATGTAGTTGATATCTCAGAGAAGGCTTGCATGGTGAACTGGGTCCTGCCTTATGCACAACAGTATATTTACAGTAAGCATCCCAGTGTCTACCTCCAGCTACAACAAGTTGGGAACAATTGAATGTTGTGGCTGTTCAAAAGCTATTCTACAAGAATACGCTCAAGGAGAACACTATTAGTGGCGCAAGCCGGTTAGAGTGTACATGCCTTTTGGAGGTAGTCTTCTATTTTCACTCTTGGTAACAAACTGTTTCCCCAGCCCACACCAGAAACTTTGCCTGTTGAGTATGGACACTACTGGCATGAGCATTTTCTGACCAAATCAAAGTGCAGTTAAGGCTAGCCTCATTTGGGTCATGTTTATGCCAGAATTTCTTGACCAACAGTAGATCTGAGAGTTAGTACTTAATATTTTAATGAAAGGCTGAAACGTTTAATTGTGTTTTTTTGAGGGTCGAAACGTTTAATTGTGAACTATCATCAATAAGACATTTTGGGAGAAACGAAATATAGTTTTCCGAAAACTAACCAAATTTGAAAATACGGGAATGCTTCGCTGGATTGAGTGGACCAATATGTTAATCTTAATTTACATATCTAGATCCACTAGGTCAGATACAGCTGCTTATAATAATTTGGAATGATATATCTTCTCCTTGACCCAATCCAGTTGTTGGTACTGGCCAGGTCTTCTTTTTTCCATTGCGCCAGTTTACCACTGCTTTCATTCCCAGTATTTATACTGGAATCTGACAATTTTGGTTTTTTTTATGTCTAACATTCATCTGAGTTGAAGTTATGTAAATTTTATGCACGCAGGGCAGCACGTTATACGTAACAACTGATGCAGATACCCATTCAATAATCCTAGAGCTTTCCCGCCTTTTCTTTCTAGGTGCTTCTAATCTAGAGTTGGCAAATTTCCTTCACGCACTCATACTCATGTCAGAAGTGGGGTCCACCAACCAGCAGCTAGAGTTATACATAAAGCACAATCAACAACTGTTAGATGTTCCTGCTGGGGAGAGAACATGGTCTCTAAAATCCTTCACTGAATCAACTGAAGAAGATACTCCTATACCCGTACAGATACACACACCAATTCAACGAAGAAGTTCAAAAACAATTAAAAGAAAAAACAAGTCTTCCATGTGGCCTCCACCAAGTTCTGAAGTTGCCAGTAATTCTTATCAAATGTCAGCTGATGATTGCCCTAAAATGGCAAAAATCTCAGTATCAAAGGATACATTTGAAGGAGAAATTCAAACGATGGAGTTAAAAGATGTACCAGTTAGTAGTCGAAAGGATAAGCTTAGAATAGAAAACCAAGATGAGCTCAAGTCATACCATACTGGTAGAAGAGGGGAGCTTGTAGCATACAAGTACTTTACTGAAACATTTGGAACAGCTTGTGTGAAGTGGGTAAATGAAGAATTCGAATCAGGTCTGCCATACGACATTACTGTGGAGAGAAAAGATGGTGATACAGAGTTCATAGAAGTGAAGGCCACTCAATCTGACACTAAGGATTGGTTCATAATTTCTCCAGCTGAATGGAATTTTGCGAGTGAGAAGGGAGATTTGTTTTTTATTGCATGGGTGTTTTTATCTGATTTGAGAAAGCCAAAGGTTTTGGTATTGAAAAACCCACTGAAGCTTTGCAAGGAGCAGCTTTTGAAACTTGTCTTGAGTCTGACGAAGAGTGGGGATGAGTAAGAAGTTATGTTTAGTTTCTCTTGCTGTTGGTGGTGTTATATGTAACGATGGCTTGTTTTTATGTTTCTATTTTGGTGATGTGGTACTTGCTTATCACATTACGAGATCATTAAATGGTGTGTTAAAAGCTGGTGCTGGGTACGATGTGGTGACTATGTTTTGTACAAGTAATATCTTGTTTGGATTGTAATATGCTCATACTCATACAATTGTGTTATACCTGCTCCCATCTATTTAAACAACTAATATATAATAATGGGAAAATTGGGTGTATACCCCTCTAATCTTGTCTAATTGGAAATATACCCCTCTAATCTTTGAAATTGGATATATACCCTCCTAATCACGTTAATATAGTATATTTACCCTTATTGAATATTTTAATGATAATTCAAATATAAAAATTTAAAATTCAAAATTTATGACGAAATTGCCCTCTTCTTCTCGAATGGAATTGCTGACCCTTTTTATTCACGAACTCTCTCGTGCTGGTACAAAAATGAGATCCAGTTGTCGCCCTGTACATTGAACAGGCTCCTCTCATCTGGAAGTAAAATTTCTTGTTACTTCTGCTGTATGACCCTGATTAATTTGCTTCCTTCTATCATAAGCCGGCGAAAAGATATGAATTTTCAAGTTACAATTTTCTTCCTCTAGTATCGTTGAGATACACAAAAGTTTGTCAAATTAAAATTGGTGGCTCGTGTACATAACTTAAAAGGAAGTCTATTTATTTCGAAAAAAAATCAAAGTCCATAAAACCTTTCGAAGACGGTTACAGGTAAATTCAATTTTCTTCATTATTACATCTCTGTACGTAAGTCCTTTTTTATTGAATTTATTTACTTGATTTCCATCAAAGGTGTCGTATGTACATATTTGAACGAGTTAAATTTAGATGCGCGCTGATTGTTAATTTGTTGTACCTTGTGTACAATGATTATAATTATTGTATTAATTGCAAAATAATAAATATTGATTGCCGTACAACTACAAGATTCACCAAAGCTTTGAAGAAAGAATAATTTATTGTTGTCGGATGATTCTCAAATATTTCCATCGGGACTTTCAAGATCCGCATAAGAATGCTCAAGAACAAAAGGGTCAGAAATCCCATTCGAAAAAGAGAGGGGTCGCTGGAAGAAGAAGGGTAATTTCGTCATAAATTTTGAATTTTGAATTTTTATATCTGAATTATCATTAAAATATTCAATAAGGATAAATATACTATACTAATATGATTAGGAGGGTATATATCCAATTTCAAAGATTGGAGGGGTATATTTCCAATTAGACAAGATTAGAGGGATATACACCCAATTTTCCCAATAATATATTCCTCTTTTCTCTAACTTCTTTCTTCTAGTGTTCAGCAAATATAGCGTGATATCACTGAATATGTAATATCGATTTAATATGTCAATTTTTATTATCGGCTTGGTTAGGAACTTGACAATTTAATCTTATGTCTCTCAACTCAGAAGTAAATAATTTTAAGAGCCAAACTGAATTTAGACTAGTGTGATATTTGACAAATTTTCTTTTTCGAAAAAATGGTGGGAGCGCCATCCAGTTTCATTTTGTGAAATGAACAAAGTACAAAAAAGTAAGTTTACAAAATAAACAACTACTCCAATTAACCTAATAGGAAAAACCTGCACGTGGTGAAACTGAACTCAAAACTACTCCTAACCTCCTTAGCAAAGAGAGAATTTATTAACACACAACACCTTAGATTGTATCTAAAAACCATAACTTCTGATATTTGACAAATTATAGTTGCTTGGAAAATATTAGATTTAATTTTGTTTAGGTTTCATGAAAAGGCACTCAAATTATTTTGAAGCTTACTCATAGGTAATTTAGACTATGTGGTTATGGTTATGAACTTATTACGCATATCAATATGTTCATTCATGCCCACTTTTATATTTTTCAAACATTGTCTCAAAGAGATATTGTTCTATTTTATAATTATGTACTAAATAGACATCAGGAAAAATGATCAACATTTAATTTTAAAAGATTTTAAAGCGTGGAAGTGGAATAATTGAGCAGCTCCAAATAATTTCTACACGTCAAATATTTTTTAAAAAAAAACACGTAAAAAAATGAGATTTTGACCCGACCCGCATAGTTTCAGGATCGAGTTTTATTTTTTCGGGAAGTTGCGGATCGGGTTGTGTCGAGGGCTCGACGGTTGCGGGGGAATTTGCTTTCCCCACGCTCCATTTTTAGAGATTCGCTCTCCTGTGACAAAAATACCCTCCGCAGCACGGCAGCACTGCAGCACTCCTCCCTCTGTACGATCTATCTTGCGAGTCATTTTTTTTTTTTTTTTGAGAACATGCCAGTAGGCTACCTTGCGAGTCATCATGGTAGAGAGCAGGGGTTTTGTCGTGATCTGACTTTGTAATTTTAGATAATTTGGATAAATTTTTTTGAAGATAAATTGGAGGTCTAAGCCACCCAACTTATTTTTAAATTAAATGTCTATGAAAGACTCCCCAGCCGGGTTTCGAACCTGCGACCTTTCACTCAAGGAGTCAAGGTGCATTGCTCTTTGCCACTAGACCAAGAGCTGGTTCTCGATAATTTGGATAAATTGAGAAGAATTTGAGAGAGGAGAAGATTGAGAGATGAGAAAAGAGGATCAGATGAAGAACAAGAAGAGAGATAGAAGAGAGACAGTGAGAACGAGAAAGAAGTTTAGTTTCATTCCATTCTTGATTATTATTACAACCTTACAATGATGCTTTTATAGCTAATCGTTCTACTGAAGAAATTACATTTTAACAATGAAAGTAAAAAGTAAATGAATAGTTGGCCACGTCAGCAAAAACAGTTTCAGCAGCTCAAGAACTATCTATCGATTAATGATTCATGGGCCCTCTTGGGCCTTCCTGCATTAACTGGCCTGCATTAATAACTCCTTTTAATTTTGAATCTCTCCTCGCTTCCTTCTCTGGCCTACTAGTCCCACTAGTTAGAACTGCATCTTTCTTTCCCTTTATTTGATTTACACCCGAGTCCACAGCTACTTCTAATTCAGTGATATCAGTACATGACAGGTTTTCGGTCCTGATCTAGGATTTCAAGTTTTCTCAGTCGGTGAGAAGTAAGGACAGCGGAAAGGTAACCGATCTCGGTCGTCGGGAGTAGCAAGGCGGAGCCAAGGTGAGAGGGGGAGGAGCAAGACAGAGACCAGCGCAAAGATAAAAGGAGGATAAAGAGGTGCGAGGGTATTTTAGTCATTTGGAAGGATGTGGAGTGAATCTCTAAAGAATAGACGTGAGAAAAGAGATTCCCGGGTTGCGGACTCGTTTAGCGTAGTGATTTTGACACTCCCTAAATTACTAAAACACTCCTAAAATTTTTTAAAGACTGAAAATTGCGCTCAATTTCTGCAATTGGTTATTGCCTGAACAAATAAACAAGTTTTTTCACGAGTTTCATTTTGGTACAAGATTTAAAAATTAAAATACGCTATATGTACACAACTTCAATGTATCATTGCCGGACACTCTAATTTAGGTTATTAGACTAGGGGTTATTAGACTCTAATTTAGGTTGTTTGATTCTCACGAATTTTGGCATCATATGTGAACTAGAAGTTCACGAGCTAGGCTAGTTCGCGAGAATCAAACAACCCACGAACTAGACTGTTCGCGAACTTCTTGACTAGTTCCCAATCTCCCAATTTTAATGAACTGGGAGTTGTTCGTGGGCCTATTCGTGGGCCGTTGTTCATCCCTAGTTCGTGAGCGAACCAAACACAGAAAATTAAAATGTCGATAGTCACTGGATGTTTAAAATTAAAATTAAAATTAAAATGTCGATAGAAAATTAAAATTAAAGTTTGTTTTAAGATTTGTTGTTCTAAATATTAATCATGAGTTAGAATGAATTTATAGCGTTGTTCTCAGGCAAAACTTAAAATTATCTAATAGAATCATTTTTTTAATTACCTGATAAAACAATGTAGGAGTTCTGTTTTATGCTTTTGTGGAATAATCCAACTGCTCATCAGCTTGCTTGTTATATGTCTGATATCTTCATTATACAATTCTTTGATTTGTTTCTGTTTACGTAAAGTGTGATTTCGTTGGAAATCCAATACAAACCTCTTTAATATATAATAAAAACTGTTTTTTTTTTTCCACCTTGAAAAAGGTAGTGTTGATAGAGAGTGTGCCGCGTCACAGTCTTCACAATTATCGAAGGGAGTGTTTTATCAAAAGGGTAGTTTAGTCCAAAATGAGTGTTTTAGTAATCCAGGAGTGTCAAAATCACTACCCACTCGTTTAGGGATCCACATCCTCTACAGCCGAGGATCTTGGCTGTACCGTCCAGCCAAGATGGTTTTTTAAAATATTTAAAAATTTTAAAATTCGAATATTAAATCCAAACCGTTGATTTTGTTCAAATTTACGGGTGATACATTTTTATGTAAGTTTTATAAAATTTGGAGTCGATTTGATACTTGATTAAATGATCAAATTATGAACGTATTAGAATTAATCAGTGATAGTTAACTATATTCGTTCATTTGTTAACAATTTGATCTAGTATCAAAGCAAGTCCAAATTTTATAAAACTTATATAAAAATGCATCGCCCGTCAAATTGAACAAGATCAACGGTTTAAATTTAACATTTGAATTTTAAAATTTTTTAAAATTGCTTGGCTGGACGGTACAGCCAAGACAACCGGCTGTAGACGATGTGAATCGCTCGTTTAGCGTCTCTTATTGTTTACGAAAACCTCCTTTCGGCATTTCAAGAGGCAAGAGATACCATATCATGCGCTGCTCCTCCGCTTCCTCCTCTCCTGCCTTCTTCGCTTCAAGGTAACAATTAATTACTAGAGATTAATTAGTAGGATCTCTCTCTAGTGCTTTTCTATTAATCTTCGCTTTTTTCTTTTTGTTTCCTTTTGGTTAGGAAATTAAGTAGGGATTGTTCCAAGGGTCGCATTTACTTGATTTCTCCCAAATTTGTGAAGTCAGGAGGATTTGTCGGAAAGGAAAGAATTGGGTTTCCAATGAACTGCTCCGCTTCTTCTTCCAATCAGGCGATAGAAGCTTCGAGTGAAATAGTACAGCGACAAATTGGGGAAGATAAAGATGCAGTGTTGATTGTGGATCATGGGTCTCGTCGTGAAGAGTCTAATCTTATGCTCAGTAAGTTGAAATATTTATTTTAGTCAAGGTTTGAACTTAATTGTTCTATTTAGCGGTTTTTATCCCTACTTTAAAACTTAAATAAATAATTAATTAAGTAGCAGTGCTGTTCAATTACTGCTTCCAGCTTCATTTTTGGACCTAATACCGTCCAACAAGTGTCAGTTTAGTCTAATTTTGAGGTTATTTCACAATTGTGCTCCAATAACCCAAAAAGAAAATAAAGTTGAAGCTAATAAAGGCTTTAAAATCTGATCAAACTGGTCTACATGTTGTACTGATTTGAGTGTGCTCCTATAACTGACCTCATTGCAGGCCAAGTGAAATTATTGGTTTTAGATAAGATTAAATCCCTTTTTTTTTCAAGTCTTAGATTGTCATTTTTTTATTATTAATAGTCTTAATTTGAAATGTGTTTCTTCTTTTATAATTTTATGTCAGATGATTTCGTTAAGATGTTCGAGGCAAGGACAAGTTACCAAATAGTAGAGCCTGCTCACATGGTAACTTCTCAGTTCAACAAGGAATAGTTTTTTTATTTTTTTTTATTTTAGACTTAATTTTCTAATGCTTACTCACATTATAAAATTAGGAACTGGCTGAGCCAACAATTAAGGATGCATTCAGAAATTGTGTGCAACGTGGTGCAACCAGAGTTATTGTGAGTCCGTTCTTTCTCTTCCCAGGACGACACTGGCATAAGGTACAGGATTTACATTAATTGCAATTGTTGGTCACATGCAAGCTTTTGGACTAACCACTAGGTACAGGAGGTGGCAATAGGTTAACACAAGTTGGTTTGGCTAGGGTCACCATATTCTTTTATTTGTACTGTGGCTAACCTTTTCTGGAGGATTGATAAGCATTGAGTGGGGTTAACCCGTCAAGTTGGTTTCAAGCTGGCCCAACCCAATTATATAACGCATTGATTAGCATTTTCTGGATCTGGAAATTGGAATTCCTCAAGCCATAGGTTGTTTTACAAAATTCACAAGAATACTCAATCATTGCAATTGAAAATTTCATGTAATTTTAGGCAATAGTTCCTTAAATTGCATTTTTAAAAAGGGACAGAACATTACAAGTGCTAACGAGTCAGTTCAAGGCTTCAAGCTGTGACCTGCTACAATAGAACCAAGGTGATTTGACCGGGTAATGGGTGAAAAATTTGTGCTTTACTGAACCTGGCAGTGTGGTTATTTACCAGGTCAATTTCAATTCTTTTAGTAGGAATCCCAATAATTTCTGATTTATTACATTGGAATTGGTTTTTTGGAGAAATTTGTATTAATATTTTTTTTTATTCTTAATTGAGTTTACAGTAATTATTACAGGATATTCCTTCTCTAGTGGCTGAAGCGTGCAAGGAGCATACAGGAGTATCCTATGTTATAACTGCTCCTCTGGGCTTACATGAGCTTTTAGTGGTATTGCCTTGCTCTCATCTAGTTTTATTATGAGATCGAGACTAATTGCATTTCTTAATATCTTATTGATTATTTGATCTGCTTCTTTTTTCATTACAAATCTTTTTTAAAACTCTTATAGGGTTTTGAAGATACTATAGATTAATTTTCTTTTAAAAATTATGATAAATTTTGGTTCCATGTGTTAAAGCAAACACCAGAAAAGCACGCCCATTTTTGAAAATTGAATTAAATTGTTAAGCTGACAGATGTTACAATATTTTATGGAACCAAACGAACCTAAAATTGTTAAGATGACAGTTAACATTTTTTTTCCCCATTCATTGTACCTGTAGGATGTAATGAGTGATCGCATAAAGCAATGTGTGAGTCATGTTGCTGGTGTTGCTGATGAATGTGATGTCTGTGCTGGCACAGGGAGATGCCGCCTATACCCATGAAAGAGTTTAAAGCATAGTAAAAGGTACACAACGCCATGTCACTGAGACAAAATCTCAGGTTTGAGGTTAAGATTTGAGCTGAATGTGGGGGGAGAGGTTACTAGATAGCTTCTCAGAAAAGAAAATTTGTGTGTTCTATTTTTGTCACATCTCAAGTATTTGAGTTTTGCTTATGAGTTTTGATAGAGGTGCTTTCTGATTTGTTGTGATTATGTTACCTCACGCTAACAATATATTGAAGCAGTTTTGATTCGGGCAAATCTTCTTGATATGGTAAAATGTCTTACTTAAGTTCAATCTGTTTTCTTCTGCTACGATACCTCTGAATTGATATTCATTAATGGCTTTCTGATACTGTACCAACCGTAGTTCATGGTTACCATATCAATAATGAACAAAACAAGTCCTTCCAACGCAGGATGTTGTAGGCATCTTAACTGGATAAGGAATGGTTGTACATGAGCAAAATCTGAGATGCTATTGGTTACTGATTGTAATTTTTTTATCTTGCTTCAAAACCTTGAAATGATCGCTAAATAATCTATAAATAAAAAAAAGAAAGAGAGATTGGAAGAATACTCAATCATAATGGTACAAATTACTACGAAAAATATAATTATACAGCATACACAAGCAAAGTGAACAAAGCACATGGAGTTATACATTCCTGCCAACACTGCTTATATTATAGCATTTGGTTAAGGCACTGCTCTCTCGGTGCAGACCTGGGTTCGATTTCCAGCATTAGCTGGTGAGGTGTGTAAAAAAAAATAAATAAATAAAGGAAAATGTGAATACATCTCTTCTTTCTTAGAAATAGGGGTGAAAACGGTAATCATTTCAACCGTTATTTCGTTTCGTTTCGTTCGAAACGCAACAGAAACGGTTAAGGATTTCGATTTCGTTTATGGAACGGAACGGTTAACGCAAATATAAACCCAATTTCGTCTCAGAACGGAACGGTTAACGAAACAGAGCTGTTTCGTCATCGTTTATTTCGTTCGTTTCGTCTTAAATTCTATGCTACTGCTATTAATCTGATTGGAGAGGAGAGGTGCGGAGAAAACGATGGGGACGACAGTATTAGGGTTAGATGCCTCGCTCACGGCTCATCCCTCTCAGCTCTCTGTCTCTCCCTCTCTCTTCTCCGACACCTCCCTCACCCATGCCCTCTCCGTTGCCTCCCATCTCTCCCTCTCCCTTCTCCGATCACTTCCCTCACCCATCCCATCTCTATGGTCTCCCCTTTTCTCCGATCACTACCCCCCTCTCACTTACTGCCCCTCTTTCTGTCTCTCTCGAACCCACATCAGATCGAGCACCATCAAGAGGCACCCATTCGTCTCCTCTCCGATTGCACACCTCACCAGTGTAAAATTGTGACACGATCTATAACACTTCCTTTGAAGAAACTGCAAATGGAAACACTAAAATGACGCCTATTGTGCAAATGGAAACACTCCCTTTGAGTTCACCATTTGCAAGTAACTCAAAGGGAGCTAAGGATAAGGGCGAGCTAGAAGAAATGCAAAGTGAAGGCACCAACTTTTGTTCCTGTTGATTCAGAACGATGCTAGTGATCTAATGGAAGAGGTTGGCAGTGCAAGACCAAAGCTTCCCCTGGTGTGAGCTATTGCGAACACCACTATAAGCGGGTATTTCCTTTGTTGCTTTTATTATAATTTTAGAGATATATTTCTTGGTTTGTACAAGCTCTAGAATTTAAAGGACTACAGCTTGCAGTCAAAATTTTGTACCAATTTGAGAATTTTGAGCATGATAAAAAATTTACTAAGGCATGTTTTTTTTTTCAAGGAAAAAATTTAAAGGTTGAAGCTCTGCAACTTGCAGTAAAAATTGAAGAAAATTGCTATCAGCCCCTAATTGATACTAGCTAAGGTATTTCTCTTCTTTCTTTTTCTTCTGTTGAAACAGATTTGGGGTTGCTTGGGAATTAGGATGAAGGAGGATCAATTGGTACTGATTAGGTACTATTAATTGAAACAGATTTGGGATTGTCTAAATGTGTATAACTGTATACATATGTCTCAATCGATCTAGCATATGAGTTTACGACAGCCTAAGAAAGCCATCATCATGTAGATTAATCATATTTTAGCACTATGTTTGCTTAAAAAAAGAAATAGACAAGTATAAGGCTCTGTATGTGAATACTTCTCATTTTTTTCCTAATGGCCTTATATTCTTTCTAATGCAGAAAATGGTGGAGAGCATGGTTTATGAACTGTTTTGAATGTTGGTTTATGAACTACTCTTCTTGAAGTATCATGCCTCCGTAGTTGAGGATCAGCATTTGGAGCATGCAACCTCTCCTTGAAGCCTTGCCGATACAGCTGGTTGGAAATGGAATAGGGACAGACGGAGACCCATGAGGACGTAATAAGGGGGGTGATGCTACATGAGATAGATTTGGTTATGTGGTATGGATCTTACGAGGTGTCGAGGTATTAAGGGGGCGCTGGTACATGGGATAGGGTACCAATGCTGTTTATTGCGGAGACATGATATTTATTTCCCTGTTTTGTATGGATGTTGTAATTCAGATTTCTTTTACGTATAAGAAAAGAGGTTATTTCAAGGAATATATATATATATTAAATGTTATTTATCGTTTATAATAAGCATAAAAAAAATAACATCAAATGTAAGGCACGATTGACGAGTTTAGACGGTTAAACCGTGTTGACCGTTTAAATTAAGTGCAACGATTAACGCAATCAGTTCTTGTTAAACGCAACGCAAAGCGCAAATGAAAAGAAATTTTCGTCTATTAAATGAACGGTCAACGCAAGGTTTCATTTGCGTGACTGTTTTCGACGTTATGCAGGTCTACTTAGAAATATGCATACAATTTTATTCAATGGGTCGCTGTTTTGGGCGATTCGGGTGAATTTATGTCAACGCCTGACTTAAAAAGGTCCAATAGCTAAGCAGTATAATGTATAACACATTGAATTGTAAGTAGCTTGTTGCAGCCCATGGGCCTATTTGGAATTTTTAAAAAAAAAGGTAGCTTGTTGCAATTAATTAGGTATTTAGGTTAGGTATGCACTACACATCTAATGGTAATAACCAAGTATGAGATATGCAGTTATGCACAGAAACAGCATGTATATATGCACAGAGGACATCTGTTGTCCTTTTCCTTTCTTATTGATATTTAATATCTGTGATACTCAACAATTGAATAGAAAAGTAAATGAACAAAACACAATTATTTTAATTAACCATGAATAATGAATTAATGAACAATTATACGGAACAATATTACAAAAATTAGCAACCCCAATTTGGGATGACTGAAAGAAACACAATCTCAACAATTTTCTGAGAAGAAAGGTAAAGTAACAAAATCAAATTAAATCAGAAGGGAAAAAAATTAGCACCCAATATTAGTTCACAATGTAGCATTTCTTCCTGATTTCACCCTGGTTTCCTGTGAGCACACCGACATTTCCCATCTTAATCATCGACTCGGCAAAGTCTTGGAAGAATTCAGACTCGAAACCATCGGCATGCTTCAAGACATAGGCTCTGGTGAAGCTGTCTGTCAAGAGAGCCCAGTCAGAGTGGAAGGCAGACCTTCGCTTTGCCACGTACTTGAAGTAACTGTTGTCGAATGTTTTGTAGCTGCCAGGGTCCATCTCAATAAGTGTTTTTTGGTCTGTTGGACTGCATTTTGATCTTAGTTTGGCAATGTAGTTCTTGTCCATGAATGGGTCAACATCATTTAAGTTATTCTGACCGGTGAAATTGTACAGACGGCTGCTGATTGTTGAACAGTGTGCAGTTCCAATTGTGTGAGCACCTATAAAGAATACATATGGAGCAGACAAATTTAATTAATCAATTGTTAATAGCACTACTGAAATTATAAATAGTTAATCATTGTTAAGGGAGCTCAATCTGTCAAGTGTTAAGGGCTTTCAAAAGGATCAAATTTCATGTTCTCAGGCAGTCAGGCTTAAATGATGGCACAAATGGCCCATAGTCAAGAGTAAGAAAAATTAGAAAATTTATTACCTGAAAGGACAACAAGGTCCTTGAGATCAAGGCCCTTGGCAGCATATATCTGAATCAGTTGAGTAAGATTTGCTTGGTGTGGTGGGAGCTCATTGGTCTCACCTGCTAATGAGAGCCTCCCATCTCTCCTTCCAAGCCACACCTGCCATGTGGGCCCCTTGCTCTGTACATTACAACATAGAATTTATTTATTTTTTTTGTGTCAACTCTCCCATTTCACCCACATAAATTCCACAACAGGCTCCAGAATGATAGTGGGCCCCCACTTGTATATGTAGCGGGGTGCACTTTTATTTTTCCTTAAAAGATTTTGCCACAACATAGGTAGGGAGTTCAGCTTTATTAGCGCAATTCAGAACTAAGGTGAAATTCTCCTTCATGAATTATTTATATCAGTATATCACAGAAAAATGAAAAGTCCACAAAATTGAAAAAAAATTTTGGAGGCTCGCAATCGAAAAATTAACTTGGCAATGTTTTACAGTACACTTACCAACCAAACAGCATCGCGAGCCATCAAGGCAAGAACATCTGCACAAGAGACAGTGTTTGGGCATGCTGCTTCCAACTTTGCCTTCACCCTCTCAATTGCACCAAAGCCACGAAGGCTTTGATTAGGAGGTGCATCTTTCTCTGCTACATTGCTTTTTGTCGAGTCCAGTAGTACAGAGCCGTCACAACCCTACATTTGCAAAATAAATGTACCATATGGTGGGACCATAAAAATGAAATTATTGATTTGCTTTCAGCCAATGCGATATAGAAATTTTCGTATTTATAAAACATAAGTTGAATATTAAGTACACAATAATATGAATTGAAACATCATGCATGTATACATAAGCATACCCTGACAAAACAATCATGGAAATGCATCCTGAGAAAAGGAGCAGCGAGGCTTGGTGCAACTGAGAGAATTTGAATCACCTCTTTTCGGACAATGTCTTCGACATTTGGGCATGTCTTGCTGTAGTAATCAACACTCAATTGTGCACTGGTTGAACCAAAGAGGAGAAAACATGGAACCATAGTAATCAAAACTGCTAAAATGTCCTTCCTCGCCATGTTAGGAAAGATGCAAAGGATACGATAACAGGAGTTAATTACTAGGTTTTTGTGTTATTAAGGTGGAATGCGACTGCTCATAGCTCACAGAACTTATATAGAAGCCAAAATGGCATCTTATTACCTACTGGAGGTTACAAACACCTTGTCTTAAAATTAATAAATGGCATAAATGTGTTGTTATTCTGTGTTAGAAAAAATTGAGACGGTTCTTCAATGGTGTACCTACCATGTTCATCAACTGTTTTGCTGGACTTGGAATGAAAGAACCAACTAGAAAACGTATTAATACTTAGGAGGCGACTTGTATCTCTATCATGCATGAAAGAGAGATGCTAAGATGAGTTGTGCCATGTTATCTGTCTGTACTCACTTTAATTTAGTATTTTATTTCCAAAGATGGAAGCCGGTTTGAAGTTCTTGGGCCTGTTGTGCTGGAATTAATTCACTTGGGCTAACCACAAGCGCAGTCAACCTTTACTAATTAATTATTTATTTCTTCTCTATTTTTAAACATAATTCCAGCAACGCAATTTATACGGGACATATATTCTTCCACCTCCTTACAAGTTGACCAAACATTAAAATTAAGAAATTTTATTAGTCAGAATTTATAATATGCCGTGAGTTTATTCACAGTTTTAGGGGAATGGATATACACATATTATTGCCTAGTCATCAGCCGAGCTGGCAATACATATTATAATTTAACTAGTTAGATGATGAACGGGGTATGTGCTTTAGCAAGCACAGATCAAACGGTGGTTCAATCTCGTAACTCAAATTTCAAACTTCAACCAACCAATTTTAACCGTTCAATATGTTTTCTATATTGAGTCATATAAACAAAATTTTATATATTTTTTAATTCTTTTACTATTTTTTTAATTTCTATAAAATGCTTAAACGATTGATTTTGAATCGTCTAGTAAGTAATAAAACGTTCTAAAAAATTATATATTAGCAAAAGAATAAAAAAAAAGGATTTTCAAAAAGATTGCAATCTAGAGAATACATTAGATATTTCGGATCAATTGTCTGAAGTTCAAAATTCGAACTACGAAACCGAAGCACTGTTCGATCTGTACTCTTCAAAGACAAACAGTCCATTCTCGTTAAATCACGAGGTAATTAATACATGATAAAGGTCAGGCGATCGGCCTCTTTTGCACGTTTCCTACCATAAATGTTTTAATGAAATTTCATGCAAGTTAATGACAAATTTAAACTAGTATTTGGCTGGGAAGCTACATTTTTTTTCCCTCTAAAGTTCACAAATTGCGGTCAACTGCGTCATGTATTTCAAGATCAGCATTTGATTTAGTTAATGGACAAATACATCTTAAATTAAGGTTGCAAGGTCGAGATCTAATCGATATATATTGTAAATGTTAAAGTTGAAATTCTCAATTTCCATTTTTATCTTTTAAAATGAAACTGCGACATACAGATACTCGAAGTATAATCTTCTTTCTTTTTTTTCTTTTTTTTTTTTGACAAAAAGTATCCCGAGATAGAGAGCCTGCTACATTGAGCCTAAAAAATAAATACAAGGTCCAAAATGTTGTAGACTTGTAGTGTTGTATGCAAAATTTTACATGGGCTATCCCTATCATGTGAAAGGATTCGAAATACTGAAACTAGTTTGACTAAGCCGAAGTCAATATAAAAATAGGCCCAATCATAAAAGAGAAAGTTTAATATGTACCAATCACCATAATGCAGAGGAGTTTTTATGCACGGATTTTTTAGAGATATTTTTGTAAATTGACAAATCTAATTTAGCCAATCTAATCTATATATTGAAATTTCATACCAAATCAAATTTTATAATTTTTAAAATTTTATTATTTTTTCTTATAATTTTTTGAAACATGACATTTTTGGAATGCCATCTTTTAAACTTTCTATAAAATTATATTATTATATTTATTTTCGTAATGATATCATGATTTTAGTGCCAGAAATTATTTGATCAACGATTACAGATAGAAAAAATAACATTAGAACCGTTAAATTTTGAAAACGTCGGGATGAAAATATCAATAAATTTTAAAAGTGTATCAACTTTGATAAATATAAAAGTCAAATCATAGAGGCAGTATATATATAGTTATCAACATGTAAATGAGTTTTTTATTCGTAAACCGTTTCATTTCGTTTGACGAAACAAATTTTTTATTTCGTTAATCGTTTTGTCCGGACGAAATGATCGAAATTATCGAAATTAACATTTCGTCCGTTTCATTGTTTCGTTAATCGTTTCGTCCAACTAAATAAAATTGTTTTGTTATTTCGTTAACCGTTTCGTCCGGACAAAATGAAACAAAAAACGGTTAAAACGGTTTGCGTTTTCAGCCCTACTTGCCATGGCACCCCATTACGTGGGTCCGCCCCTAATACAATGACAAATTGACAATCAAGGAGCCAAATGCGTCAGTCTAAATATACCAAATTAATTAATTAAACAACAGGCTTACTTTCTGTAGACAAATTATCAAACAACATGCTTACAATGCGCATATTTTAGGAAAACTGTACCGCGCACGCCTTTGTTTATTCTGATTCATATATAGCAAGTAATTTATTCTAGCTAAGGAGCGTTATTATAATTTTAATCGTTGATCATGTTCCATGTTAAAGAGTAATTTAAAGATACACAGTTTTTTTTATAATGTATTTCTTACGCAAATTAGTTTGTTACGGCTTAGAAAATAGTTAGTATAGTATCCTAGGAAATTAAAATACTCAACGAACTTTATTAAATTAGAATGAGTAATGCTAGAATCAAACATATAGGATGTCAAACACGATCTAAACGTCGACCATTAAAATTTCAAACGGTCGATTCAAACCGCTTAATATGATCTATATATTAAAATATCCTTGAAAATCAAATTTTATATTTTTCCAAATTTTGTAGCTATTTTTTTCGAAATTTCAAAATTGGAGGGTTCATAACTTTTTAGATTGAGCATATTAAAAATTTCCAAAAAAATAGTAAAAAAATTTGAAAAAATATAAAATTTGGTTTCCACGAGATTTTATAACGTAGAACAATTTGAACGGTTTGAATCGGTCATTCTAATCTTAAAAATTAAAATTTCATCGTATTAGACAAGTGTATGTGTCCTATATGTTTGACACCAGCCACTCCCGATTAGAATTGACTTCAGAAATGCAAAATCACAGTATTCTGCGTCCTTGCAGAAATCAGAAACGCCACGTGTCACATTCGTTTGGTAAATTCTCGATTATAAGTTGCTGTTTTTTTACGGATCTAACATCCCAATGAAAATTATTTGATCTGCCGCACTACATGTGCAGTTAAAAAAAAATCTTACATAGAGAAATTAGGCACATTAGTCAACACTTGCCTTGGAAATATAGTAAAAATAGATACGCATTTATTGAAGTCAATCAATTCTACTTAGCATTCTTTTAATTTGTAAGAAGTTGTAACTTGTCGTAATTTCCTTTTTGATGAAGTTGCACATGGTTGAGAAAATATTTTAGATTCTTAAATGATTTCATAAAAAAAATCCGAATGAAATTAGATAGTGGATATATTGGACGTGCTTTTCAAAAATCTCCATGCAGTTAATAGTTATTATTACCTAAATTTTCACGGCCTAATTGTACCAAATCGAGAAGCCTATTTCTAAGATTTGTCCATTTGGAACAGAGAAAGTGATTCAATTGAACAAAAAGGTTATTCAGAGATACGGGGGAAAAAATAAATAAACGCATAAAAAGTTGCTATAGACGGCAGGAACTATAATGCACACATATTCCGACGTAATTTTTTTTAATGAACATATCTCAACTTTTTATTTCATACTAAATATTTAAAAAAAAAAAGAATTTTGATCAGGGCACAAATGTCGTGGCGTCGCTGCGGTCGCACCATTGGAAATGAGTCAAATGACCTGCTAGATTTCAGAGAAAATTTTTTAACTAATAATTAATTTTTTTATTTAAAAAATAATGATGCGCTCGATCAGACAACTTTTTTATTTAAAAATAGTAATTGTCTTTTCAAAATGATAAATTACATGTTAAAAATAAAAAAAATTTAAAAATAATAAGCACCATTCCTATTGTGGCTATAAAAAAATAATTTTGAAAATAGTAAGTGTTTTTTCTTAAAAAAATATCAAGCAGAAACGAATTTGGGAGTTGCCGTTGAATAAATTTACCCATTCGAAATTTCGTATAGTATACCATGAGCGAAACTCTGACTATTTCGTCAAACTCCTAATACAAAAAAGCAAGATTTGCAAATCAAACTTCAAGGCATGAAAGCAAACTGAAATGTCCCAATCCGGATTTGCTATTGCGCGACAAATAGTGTAGCGCATGTACGAGCCGTCTGATTATGATCGGACGGTTAGTTATTTACGTATCTATCAATCTAGGTTATATGCACGGAACTCTCTTGTCCATTGGATCTTGATCAGACGGCCAGCATGCCGCGCTACACCATGTGTCGCGGGGCAGCAGATCTGAATTTGAAATGTCCTAACGCCGGTTAGAACATTCAATTTTCTTTTCAAATTTGAAAAGGGACGAGATAATACTCTATGGCTACGCGCACCAGTGTGGGAGTAGCACTCTGACATATTTAGCGTTAAAATTAATTATTAAATTAAAATTTTCAATTATGTTTTGTCAAAAAAAAGTTACGGTGTATTCTGGTATTCATGACCATATCTATATATGCAAAACTTTCTTTTTTTTTATTTTTTAGTACCCCTATAGGTAATAGTTTTTTTTTTCTCAGTAGCTTTTACAAAGCCTTTTGGGAAAAAATAAATAAATAAAATTTTATGTAAATTGTACTTGCAAGTGCGATGTACGAACCTCTATAAATTTATCTAAGTGGAAATTAAAGAAAATAGCTGTTGTTCGTTGCAACAGAATTATAAAAAAGGATCATGTGAATTCATACAAGAAAATTATTTTTTTTTTGAACATTTTAAATGCCTGTAGGCTCGTACAGGATTTAATACATCGAATATACCTAGCCAAAATAACTTTTTTTAATATATCTATCTACTGTATCATGTAAAATCTAATGAAAGATATAGTGGTCCGGCTTATATATATATATTACTCTAGTCTCACAATAGACGCAAAAAAAGAAAAAAAAAAGAGCGGCTCCTCTGGTCAACTATAAATCTCCTACTGAAGGCCCAAAAATTATATAGGGAATGGAATATGAGTGCAATAATTTTTCTGCAACATTTTCGCTTGTATGATTTAGGGGTGCGTTTGGATTGTTGGAAGAAGGAAGAAGAAGAAAAAAAAATTATAAATAATCCAAACTCTTCACAAAGTTACACACTTCCCAATATTTCTTCCCACTTCTTCCCTTCTTCCTTTCTTCCCACACCTATCCAAACGCACCCTAGGAAATCAAAATATGTTCGAGAGGTACTTCAAAAAGCTTTGGTTTCTTTATTCTTTTATTTTCTTTTCTTTTTAATAGAACTTTTTCTTTTAGTATAAAAATTTAATGAAAGATAGAGCGATCCGGTTTATTACTTTATTAGTCCCACATTGGGCGCGAAAAGGGATCGGCTGTCTCGCTAAAATTAAAATGTAAATCTGTCACTGAAGTTGTAAAAAATGTATGTAGTGTTATTTTTTTTTGCTTTTCTAATGTAACATTCTGATCATATAAAAAAAAAAGAAAAAAAAAACTACTGCGATCATAGTTTGCGTGATTCGTAACGATTATCTCGCAACTTTATTTCTCGGATTTTAAACAATAATAATTTATACCTAAATTTTGTTAAAAAAAATCGCCTTATTGGCAAAGGAAAGCATGATAATGAATGTATTAATTTATTTCCATGAAAATGAAAAATTACGATCAACGGCAATAAGACCATCATTGAGTGATTAGCTAATTACTAATAAGTTTGATTTTCTCTTATTTCGAATTTTTTTTTTTTGAGAAAAAAATATTTCAAAGTATGAGATTTAGAAGCTGTGCAAAATTACAAGATCAGCTTGCATTGTGAATTTGCGAAAGCAACATTGGTACCGCACCCAATTTACATTGTAATAATAGATTAGAAGCAGAGATTTCTTCAAAAAAAAAAATTGTTATAAGCTGAGAGGTGAAGAGTATACAATGTTTTCTTTTTTAAAAAAATTACTAAATCTATTCATAATGGAAGTTGCTTTTAAATAAACATGAACATCATAGTAATGGAAAAAAGATATAATAGTAAAGAAAATAGCGTGAAGATTAATCTACTCAAAATTTTAAAAATTACGTACAAATAAATTATTTTTTAAAATATTTGATTTCCAAAATATAAGCATTTCTTTCCGAGCCGTTGAAATCAGTAAATATTATATATCTGTAAACTAGAAAAATAGAAAAGCTACCAATTTTTAATATTTTGATAGTGTATAATATAACAAATTTAAATTTAAATATGAAAAAAAGAAAGGGTGGTTTAGGGCCCACTTCCTCGTATGCTCATGCCATCAATGCCTGGTCATCATTTCCAGTCAATCCTTCTGGCCAGATCAATAGAACTGCACCACGTGTCCCTCCACTCCACAGAACCCTTCCATTTAGCGTGAAGGTGGGATTCTCTGAGGTCTGAGCTCATTAGGAAACGCTACACTTGGTTCATGCGTGTTCATAAAGGCTATGGGGTAATGGGGAGGCGAAGGGGGAGCGTATCCTCTGGATGGTTGTTATCCAACCATCCAGTGGACGTCTTTCGATACGAGCCGTCTGATTTAATCTAAACGGTTAGATTTTTTCGGGCCTATCAATCTTAGTATCATGCACGGGGCATTTATAGCCATTGAGATTAAATCAGACGGCTGAGATCGAACCATCCACTGGATGGCCATCCAGAGGATGCGAATTCGAGGCGAAGGGGCCCAATTACAACCGCCACACAATGTTTGAGATTTTATCTGCCACATTTATTTTCAAGTAAAAGCCTTTCCAGTTTGGTGCTAATTGCTCAATACATCCAAAAGAGGAACTTCCTCTTTGGAAACTGACAGTCTGCTTTTTGCAGTTTTCAGTCTACTCGCTCATTGTTTTTTTTTTCTTTTGCACAAGGTTTATCCGGACGGTCATTTAATATGTACAACATGATGTGGTGTTTTTATAGCGAGTCTATTTTATTTAGAAAAAAAAATGACAATTTGTCCGAATTACGATGCCTGGTATTTTTAAATTAATTGGAAATTTTATAGTTGATTTTTGTACTTAAATTAAAATAAAATTTTAAGTCCTTTTGCTGGTTTACCTCCTATGCTTTTTATTGTTGGTTAAGTCGGTCCTTTTCCACTATTATTTAGTCACTATTGTCAAACAAATTAGTTCAAAAAATCAATTTAGAAATATCACATTTCTCAAACATATATGAAACACTTAAGAAATTGCACAAGAATTTTGCAAAAGCTAAAGTAGATGGATAGAGAATAGTGATAAGATAACTCTTCTTGTCATACATAGAAATAGTGATAAGATAACTCTTCTTGTCACTTTATTTTATCCATCTTCCAGACATTACACCTAAGGGCTTTCTATTGAACCAAAAAAATAATGACCATGAATCAAATACAATTGCTGAACATAAATAATAAAACATTGAATATATTTTTATGCTGATATGATGATCATAATTTTTATAGCATCATGTCAGTATGATGATAATAAAACTAATATGCTAATATTGACGTACTTATTAAAACTATGTGCTGGCAATATATACACGAATTCCACCAACGTTAACATTTAATAAAGTTTAAGAGAAAGCATCAAGTATTGAAGTATTTTCATACTACGGGAACACATATCCCGTATAACTAACTATACAGTCGAGAATTAAATTTATAGAATATGAAAACACATTATTAAGAAATTAATGCATAAAATATAGTCATGGATCATAAACACATTATTAAGCAATTAATGAAAATTCGTTTACTATTGAGTAGTTATTCAATGTATGATATCATATAGCGATTAATAAATGCATGAAACATTGATGCCAATGAGTTCATTGAATCTAAATTAATGAAGTTTGTTGGATTCAATGTAGGCCAATATAAAAAGGGGTGAACAAAAAGTTTTGAAAGATATGCTATTGTAAAATTGGAACATGTAGAAAATGAAAGAATATGATAACATTTTTATTCACAATTCCGAGAAAACATAACTGATTAATTAAAAAAAACTAATATGATAAATATCTGACCATATGATTAATGAATCTTGGATTATTAAATTTATTAATGTAAATGAATGAGACATACATAAAAAAATCTGTTCAATAAATTAATAAAAAAACATTTTTTTTTATTCAACTACACTCTATCAAAATTATTAGAATGAAAGATATAGAGAGAACGAACAAATAAAACATACTTTTTTTTTCTTGCTTCGATTCCTGCATATATACATAAAAACTCAAAAAGTCGGCACATTTATTTATTTTTTTGATTGTGTAGTCGGCACATTTATGGCTCATGCTTTAAATGATAAACCTGGTCTACCAAAGCCATTTTGTCCTTCCCTCGCGCACCGAGTCTAGCTCTAAATCCAAACGGTCCTTTATATGCCTCTTCAGTCTTTTCATCTCTTCTCTCTCTCTCGCATTTCCAATTCCTTCTTTCTGCAACAGAGAGAGAAACAAAACAAAACAAAACAAAAGAAAGCGCTACTACTTCGACAACACCTCTTTCTTCCTTCTCAAGGAGTCAAGGTAAAAAAGTGCTATTTCGAGGTTAAATCTAATCTTCGAGTTCAAATGCTAGATTCGTGAATCTCTAGAAATGAATTATACGTTGCCTTTCCCCTTTTGATTTTTATTTTCTTTCGTAGATCAGGTTTTGTTTGGGATTTTTTTTGCATTTTTCAAGTTTTTTGCTTGAAGAAAGGGTTCTAATGGTGTTAAGTAGCGTCTGATGAGATCAAAACGCTGTTTCCTCTTTTATTTGCTAGGTGTCTCGACTGAGTGTTTAGGTGTTTTTCTACGGGATAAAATTCGGAAACTAAATTAAGCGGGTATAATGGGTTATATTCTTCTACCTTGGGGTTTTAAGGTTCGGAATTATATATAACTCTTTTGCTATTTAGTTATCCCTGGATGATATGTTGTTGTTTTATTGTTTTTTCCCCTTTTGTGCCTCTCTTTTGTAAAATTCTCCTTTTGGGAGTCCTTAGAAGCAAACTTTCTGTTCTTCATTCTGTCTCTCTTTTTTTTCTTTTCGTAAGGATAAGGAAGTTCCGCTTATTTTCTTTTTTGTTTTTGTTTGTTTTTGTTTGGGTTCGGGGGTTTGGTGGAACGGATAATATACATTATTTATCTTGTTTAAGTGGGGCACATATGGATAGTATCCTAAGATTTCTAACCAAAACAATATTATCAGGTAAAAATGCCTTGCTGATAGTTTACCTTTCTGTGGCTGTGTGGTAAAAGAAATAATGTATGTGCATAAAGGTTAGAAATTATAAACTAAGTATTTTAAAATGAAAAAATAGATGAATTACATCCTACTTTAGAACTAAAGCTAATAGTAACCATAGCAACATCATAAAACAATGCAATTTGATAATGGTGCTCCTTGCATCAGTCATCTTATAATTTTTTTTTTACTCTGTTCAATTATTATTTTTGCCTTTACTTGGCTGAACTTATGACTTTTATGTAGGCTGTATTGTATCTCTATATATTATGTCAAAATTTAGTCAATTCATATTTTTCTCTTCATAGGATTTGCCTGTGCAATGTCAAGTCAGAGGCCGCTAAAGAGGAAGCTCTCCAATTGTTATGCCGGAGATGGAAATGGTTCCTCTTCTAATTCTGATTCTGGAAAGGTATACAAATTCCAGATCCAATTGCCAGAGGGGTTGACCACTCACCTGACATTGCACGACCCACCTGAACAGATGCAAGTAACCGAGTTCATTAAGAACATACAAAAGGAACTGGAGAGAGACTCCAATGGTTCCGGGTCTCCGACCGGATCAGCATCCAAAAGGAGGAAGGTTAAATGGAACCCTTCACACATGTACCTACAGGATGTCTTTGGAAAAAAGATTTCCAGTGCAGTTTTGTTTTCCAAATTTGCCCCTAATAAATGTCATCTCTTAACTCTCCATGTGAGCTCTTTTTCTTTGACTTTTCATGTACACTGCTTCTAAATCTCTTGCAATGATTTAATTAAAAGTATTCTGGCTAATTCCCATGACGGCACTGGGAAGCAACTGTATTTACCTTTATGCTTCCTTTGATATCATGAAAAAACAAGAACTGGTTAAACGGGAGGGTATCTTGGCCTTGAAAAATCTTAGGGACAGGGATTTGAAGTTCCCCTTTTTTTTTTTTTCCATGTTAAGTCTCTTCTGGAAAAAGGGAAGGGATAGGTGCTATGAAAATCTATCTTTTCATGTCGAGTGCGTAACATTTTTTTTCCTGTTTCATTTTGATAGGAAGACGTGGGAAATTCAGTTGAGAGATACAAGGTAACGATAGTTCATGGAATCATGCTCTTCAGGATTTTCTGTTCGGTACCAGCATTTAAGTATTTACAGAAATGAACCTTGTAACCTCTTGGTCATCATGGTTATATTTCTTTGAAGCTGATGACAAAAGAAAAACAATAACAACATGAGGGAATTTCACTTTAGGAAAGAATGTTTATACCAAACAGACATGGCATATATTTTTTATTGGTTATAGTAATGTTTTAAGCTAGACACTTCATTTTCTAATTTGTAAGCAATTTCAGGATATGTGGGTTTTGACTCCATACACAGACATTTCAGAACTCCCCCCTGAGTACACCTTTGAGACAGCCCTGGTGGATTTAATTGTATGTTAGCTTTCTTCTAACCATACCATTCCAAACAAAAGATCTTTAGTAAATTATAAGAAAAAGGCACATCATCTTAAATTTGTAGATTGAATTTGCTCATTGATCAATAATTCATTCATTATTTATTATTATTATTTTGTTGAGTGGAGTTATGCTGATTTTAGAATGTTTTCTGAAAGTCAATCTTGGCTGTAAATGATATAATTTTTTTTTTGTCTGATCAGGATAATTCCTTGCAAGCAGTTTGGTTGAATGGCAGGGGTGAAAAAAGGTACATCGGGTAAGCACATACATTACTACTGAAACAATATCATGCTTTTGAAATGCAAGTGCGTCATGTGATTTGATTTCAGCATTGGAAAATATCCCTTATGCACTAAGGACCTAAAAATTCAAAATATTTTGTTCAGGGTAAATTTTTAGGTTTTTATGATGCTATCAGGCATACAGAATAATTATATTTCAGATTGGTCTGTGTAGCATTTCCATGGAAGTGCGAGTAGAACAAATTTGCCTTCTCTGACGAATGTTCTCAGAGGATTTGAATATACCTAACACAATTTTTTTTCCCCCACAAATAATTGGTTTCTGCAGAGTTACTGTTAGTAAAGACAAGATCATCATATTTGATAGTGGGTGTGGAATGGATGGAACTGAGGATAATTCTATTTCAAAATGGTAATTTCATTTTGTTTATATCTTTAGTGCTGAGGAGAAGTGGTAATTCATTTTATTTCTTTTCATTGCTTACAAAAATTTGGGTCCTGTGCTGTATCTTTACTTGTATAATAAGTATCAGCCTGGCATCTGTCTCACATTGTTTGCAGTAAAATAAATAACAAATAAAAATGGAAACAACCAACATTGAAGAAATTTCTATACAGGATCTACTTCTGTAGTGCTACCAGTTTATATATTTTATAACAGCTAGAATTTTTTTTTGTACAATTTAACTATTGAGTAATTTTTATAGGGGGAAATTATGGTCATCAAACCACAGGGTTGATGATGAAATCAGTAGGCAGCCTCCATATTTGCAGGTGCTCTTAAATGGTCCTTTCCAGTATTAGTATATTCATCTGGTTTTGGTTCATGTGGTTCTCTACCTGTTATTTACTGAGATGGCTTATAATTTCACTTCACCAAAAATATTTTGTTCTTAACAGAACAGATTAGCTTTAACCAATTATTACCAGACTGAACTGTGTTTCCAAAATTTGTGTGCGTTCAATTTTTTATTGTGCTAAACTTTTTTCATCAAATGTTCAGCCTTTCTTTGGTATGTTTGGCTTTGGTGCGCCCATTTCTGCAATGTACCTTGGCAGGTATAACTATTCTCCCCCCCCCCCTCCATTACTCTAGTCTGTTCAAATTTTACTTGGCTGGTATAGCTTTTTTTTTTTTTTTAATATACCCTGGCGCCCATTTTTTCTTTTAGTCTTCCACTCTTTGTAACATACATGTCGTTGCTTATACAGGAATGCTACTATATCATCTAAAAGTAAGCAATGTCCAAAAGTCTACACTCTCTATATTTCGAGGGACTCGCTTATGGATTCTTCACCTTCTAAATCTACTTGGAAGGTGGCCATTTTTGCTCATCTTGATCTCGATATATTCTAAACTACATTATTGTAAAGAAAAACAATCACATGGAAAAAATACATAATTTTTACGTGGTTCAGTACACATTCACGACACACGCACATCTCTCTTTTTTATTTTCTTTTTTAATGGTTTTAGTACATGTGAAGAAGAAGAAAATAAAACCAGAAGGAAGGAGGGCGTCTTTATAGAAATACATGCGTCTTTTTTATTTTTTCCCCCATATTTTCACTAAATCAATAAAAGAAACCAAACTATCTTCAAGATTCAGAAAATTTCGGATCCTCTGTGCCTCTTGTCCACCCTCCCTCTCAAGTTGGCATGTAGATATCTTGCATGCCCAACTTGCAAATTTCTCCATGGAAGATGGTGATGGACACTCCTTTAAATAGTCAGTCAATATGTTTGCAAGCTGATCTTCAGCCTTTACATGAGGAATGCTAATAATTTGTTCTTCTAGATTCTGCCGAATAAAGTATCAATCCACCTCGACACTCCGATCTTATTGCATTGGGTTTTTAGATATAACAATGGTAGTTTTGTTGTCACAAAACAATCTCATCTTCTCATTGTTGTAGAAACTAAAGTCTTTCAATACTTTCTTTATCCACAATAATTCTTGTAGTCCCTTAGCAATCCCTCTAAATTCAGCTTCACCACTAAAAGAATCCATTGAGTTAATCATTAAATCCTTCACCTGTGAGTCCATCACCAACCAACATTTATAAAACTCCTCATCCGAATGCTTTGGCCGAGAAGATCCATCAAGATGGCCCATCTCGTCTCTCCCAGAGAGTTTCATCTTCAGCATGCGACCAAAGGTAGAAATTCTTTCCATCTGACTTGATCGTCATTGCGGAGGTGAACCCATGGCATTTGGTGGTCTCGGTTGTGTAAGCAAATGGGATAAGGTGTTATTAAGGCTCTAGATAAGGGCCATGGCATCTGGTACCTCCAATTTCAGGGTGCAGATTGGATGGAAAATCTATTCAATTTTGTGTCTCTCTCACCTCATGGAAACTCCTCTAACTTCCTTTACCTTAGATAGTGGAGCATAGTAACAAAGTGGGCAAGCATGGTCCTGCACTTCTTTCCGCCCTCTCCCTTTCTCTCCCCTCTGTTTTTTCTTTCAGGAGCAGACCCTTAGCATTTTAGGCTCCTAAAAATCTTAGTTTAAGCTTTATTGTCATTATTATTAAGTTAACAGTACTATTGTATTGCTACCCTACCTTTATTACTATAGTAGTACTATCATTTTTCTTATAATTACTATTTATCTTGGTTCTGTGACTATGGTCTTGTTGGGGTTTCCCCAATTTTTTTTGGAACTAAAGGTTTTTTTCTTGTTGTTTTATTTTGATGGAATTATAGATCGATGGTGGAATCAGGAATCCCGTAGAGGATGAAAATGAGCTATCTCCACATCGAAGTTTTACTTGGGTATATCTTGTGCCATTTTACTTTATTTTTTCCATACAGACCTTAAAATTTTTAACCATTTATTTTTGAGATTGTGTCCTGTTAGGAGGACAACTTAAGGTATGCACTAGTATATATTTTCTTATAAATGCAATTTCATCAAATTTAAAGATTGGAGTGAATTACTTTATGGCTTCTAAGGATGGTAAAACTAAGTATGCCGTGTACTAAGCTAATTAGTATTTCGGTTAGCATGTGATTTGTACTTGACATGACCAAAAATAACATTATACTTGATCAGGATTGGTTAATAGCAGATTCCTTTGAGAGAACTTTCTTCTTGATGAAGTGTCTGAGGCACCATAATATAGAAAGTTCTTACATGTAAATTTGAAAATTTAAGATAGCAAGCCCGGTCCCAAGCCCGGGTAAAAGGAGGAGGGTTGTGATAGGCTAGGCGAGCCAACGTAAAAATCCCAGTCATCTCTATGGAAATGAAACCCAATTACTTTTCGTTGGGGCGTAACCCTCTTAGCGACGCGTCTTATCGGAACCCGGATGAGATGATAAATGAGCAAGGGCCGGGTCGCCACCCCTTTAGTGGCGCGCCTTATCGGAACCCGGATAAGGTGATAAGTGAGCAAGGGCCGGATCGTCACTCCCTTAGTGGCGCGCTACATCAGCGCCCGGATGTAGTGGCAAGTAAGCAAGGGTCTTCGCACTTTTCACGACGGGTGCGGGGGGCAAGGAAGATAGTCAGTGAGAGTAGGATTCGTTTAGGTAGTTGGAATGTAGGGTCTCTAACAGGAAAGTTAAGAGAGTTAGTGGATACGGCGATTAGGAGGCGTGTGAACATCTTGTGCGTACAAGAGACAAAGTGGACGGGTCAAAAAGCAAAGGAAGTGGAGAACACCGGTTTCAAGCTGTGGTACACTGGAAAAGAACGGGGCAGGAATGGAGTAGGTATCTTAATCGACAAGAGCCTTAAGAGTGGAGTTGTCGACGTGCGGAGACAAGGGGATAGGATCATTCTAGTGAAGCTAGTTTTGGGGGACTTAGTTTTGAACGTCATTAGTGCTTATGCACCACAAGCAGGACTAAGTGAATCCATCAAAATCCAATTCTGGGAAGATTTAGATGGTATGATTAGAAGTGTGCCAACCACTGAAAAGCTCTTCATCGGAGGAGACTTCAATGGACATGTAGGTGAAACTAGTGGAGGGTTTGAGAGGGTGCATGGGGGTTTTGGGTATGGCGATAGGAACCAAGAAGGTGAGGACTTCTTGAACTTGGCCATAGCTTACGACCTCATGATAGCTAACACCTTCTTTAGAAAAAGACAATCCCACTTAGTTATCTTTAGTAGTGCCCAACACTTTTCCCAGATTGATTTTGTTCTTGCTAGGAGAGAGGACAGACGAGCCTGCATGGATTGCAAGGTTATACCTGGGGAATGTGTCGTCTCACAACACAAACTTGTGGTTGCTGATTTTCGCTTTCCGCTACGTTCTAGAGTAGGTAGAGGCGCTCGAGTTGTGAAGACGAAGTGGTGGAAGCTCAAAGGAGACGTGTCTCATACTTTTAGGGGTAGAATGATTGAAGAAGGTCCGTGGAAAGCAGGTGAAGAAGCAAACAAGATGTGGGAAGATATGTCAGCTAGCATTCAAAAGGTAGCTACGGAAGTGCTTGGAGTTACTAGAGGAAGCAACCGCGAACCCAAAGATACGTGGTGGTGGAACGACGAAGTGCAGAAAGCTATTAAAGAAAAGAAAGAATGCTACAAACGCTTGCACCATGACAAGACCGACGACAATGCGCAGAAGTACAAATTGGCCAAGAAGAATGCAAAGAAAACTGTGAGCGAAGCAAGAGGTCGGGCTTATGAGGATCTATACCAGAAGCTGAGTACGAAGGAGGGTGAGAAGGACATGTATAAGATAGCCAAGCTTCGAGATAGGAAGACGAGAGACTTAAACCAAGTGAAGTGCATCAAGGACGAGACTGATAGGCTTTTAGTGAGGGACGACGAGATCAAGAATAGGTGGAGGGATTACTTCAACAAGTTATTCAATGGAGAGGATGACGACTTAGGAATTGTGTTGAACGACTCCTTTGATGACTCCAATAGACGTTTTGTTAGGAGAATTCAAGAGTCCGAGGTGAAAGAAGCCTTAAAACGAATGAAAGTAGGTAAGGCTCTAGGACCTGATAACATACCAATCGAAGTATGGAGGTGCCTCGGAGATGTGGCTGTAGTTTGGTTAACCAAACTATTCAATAACATTTTCCGATCAAATAGGATGCCAGATGCGTGGAGGAGAAGCACTCTAGTACCAATCTTCAAGAATAAAGGGGATGCTCAAAGCTGTACAAACTATAGAGGGATTAAGCTTATGAGTCATACAATGAAGCTTTGGGAGAGAGTGATAGAACATCGCTTGAGACGGATGACAAACGTTTCGAAAAACCAATTTGGTTTTATGCCTGGGAGGTCGACCATGGAGGCCATCTTCCTAATAAGGCAATTGATGGAGAGATATCGGGAGCGAAAGAAGGATCTACATATGGTTTTCATTGATTTGGAGAAAGCATACGACAAAGTGCCAAGGAAAGTTATGTGGTGGGCACTAGAAAAGAAGAAAGTCCCCACAAAGTATGTTACCCTCATCCAAGACATGTATGATGGTGCCGTTACTTGCATCAGGACATGTGATAGTGTAACTAGTGACTTTCCTATTAAAATAGGACTACATCAGGGATCAGCTTTGAGCCCGTATATTTTTGCCTTAGTGATGGATGAGATCACGAAGGATATACAGGGAGAGATTCCTTGGTGTATGCTCTTTGCGGACGATGTGGTGTTAGTCGATGAGAGTAGGACGGAGGTCGATAGGAAATTGGAATTGTGGAGACGAACTCTAGAGTCCAAAGGGTTTAGGCTTAGTAGAACTAAGACGGAGTATATGGGGTGTGAGTTTAGTGGGATACGACCACTGGACGGAGATGTCTGTCTAGACGGGAAGGTAGTACCTACGAAAGATACTTTTCGATATTTAGGGTCGATGTTGCAGAGCGATGGCGAGATAGATGAAGATGTTAGTCACAGGATAAGAGCGGGGTGGGTGAAATGGCGACAAGCATCAGGCGTCCTATGCGATAAGAAAGTCCCGCAGAAGCTAAAAGGCAAGTTCTACAGGACAGCGATTAGACCTGCGATGTTGTATGGCGCAGAATGTTGGGCTACTAAAAGACGACATGTCCAGAAGATGAGTGTAGCTGAGATGCGTATGTTGAGGTGGATCTGCGGTCACACGAGGAAAGATCGGATTAGAAATGATGACATACGAGATATGGTTGGGGTCGCACCAATAGAGGAGAAGTTGATCCAACATCGTTTGAGATGGTTTGGACATATCCAACGCAGACCTCCAGAGGCACCGGTACGTATCGGAATTCTTAATCATTTCGAGAACACCCGGAGGGGGAGAGGGAGACCAAGATTGACATGGGAAGAAGCGGTGAAAAGAGACCTTAAAGAATGGAACGTCTCCAAGGAGTTGGCGATCGATAGGAGCGCTTGGAAGTTAGCAATTCATGTACCGGAGCCATGACGTAGGAACTTAGGGGTAGGAGCGATGCCATAGGTTTGTAGGTCCCTCTATTAGGTCACGGTCGAGGTCTAGATTTCTACTATTACTATTATTATTAGAGGTATTATTATTAGTATGGCTAGTCTTACTATTAGTATTTTTATGTTTTGTATTTTTTTTTTTTTTTTTTTTTTTTTTTTTTTCTTGTTCTTGGATGTGTTCTCTTGTTGGGTTTCTTTCTAGCCTACCCCAACTTGTTTGGGACAAAAGGCTTAGTTGTTGTTGTTGTTGTTGTTAAGATAGCAAGCATTATTTATCATATAATGTGATCATATCTTACTTGTAATGATTCTAATAAATTTTTAAATATTACAGGTTGAGATTTACAATCTCAAAATAAAGTGCCCTGATAACTACAAGCTTCAGTGCTTCTTGAAGGATATTTATTTCCCATATATCCAGGTTCTGTTAATTTATTTTCCATTGTGTGATTCTAATTTTCTGGATACGCATTGTATTTTGTGTTTATGCATGCGCACATGCAAGTGAAAATGAAGGTTTCATACAATTAGGTTGATTTTTTGAATTGTTCAGTGCGATGAGGCTGGGAACTCAAACAAAACAGTTATGCCTGTAGAATTTGAGGTATATAATATATTTCTTCATGGTTTAATATTTATTAATAAATAGTCTCCAATACATTAATAGATATAAAATTTCTTTTATTTGTTGAGTTTCAGCTGAACCTGCTTTTTTCTTTTGTTTTGTTAATCTTAAGGTAAATGATGTGAATCTTGCTGAAGTTTCTGGAGGCGAAATGGCTATAGCCAATTTGCACTCTTGCAACGGTCCTGATTTTGTGGTTCAATTGAACTTCTCACTGAACAAAGAAAAAGGTTACAATGTGTCTCTCCATTTATAAGCAAGTTGCACTTTTAGCATATTATTATGTCAAGCTTGATGCTTTTCTTGTATCATGCTGTTAATGAAGTGTATTTTGTTTATATTTTTTTTCGGCCTGCAGAATCTGAAACTCGAGTTGCAAACGCAAGGCTTAAGTTTGTTTACTTTCCAATTGTCGAGGTACTTCTTAATGTGTATAAGAAACACTGTACTGCTATATTATCTTGTGCCATTCGGCCTTCAGATACTTGTGCTGTTAGGTCACTGACCCCTATGGCACCAAGCCATGTTAGGCAGATACAGATTACACTATTGAGTTGGATACTTGGATATGATTCTGATACGGGGGCAAAGCATTTCTCAATAGCTCAGGATATCATTCGTTTATGTATGTTTTGTTAATTAGTATTTGGTACATAAAACAAAAAATAAATATAATCATATTAATTTTTGTGTTGGTTTTACAAATATAAAAATGCAAAAGTTTTAATGTTGTTAGTTTATTATATATTTCTATCTTGAGTCAAAATGGGATTCTTAAATAGTTGGTATTTGATGTACTAAAAAAATTGGCTTTGACAAGTGAAATATATGTATAATTTTTTTTTTTCCATTCTAATTATGAAATACAGTAATTTTTTACTAAGTAAATATCCAAATTTATATTTTGAATGGAAAACATGTTCTTAAATTTTGGTTTTCTTGATAACTGCACCTGCAAATTAATATTGCAGAAAGAAAGTGCTATTGAGGGTGAAAAATGAAAACAAGGAAAACTTGGAAGTTTGAAGTGTCGAAAACCGGTTTTGAATTAAATTGCAATTAATCCTGATGAGTAGTCCCACAATGGACAAAAAAGTGTCAGTACCCTGTCTCTGATGTCTATATGAGATATTTACCCCAATAGCCACACCATGGAAGTTCAAAGTATTTAATTGCATTTATGCTATCTTCTGTGCTGCGGAAATGGTTGGATACCTGTATTTTGGTGTATATTTCGAGTAGTTTTTAATATAAAAATAATGATATGTCACTTGATGTAGTTTGTGCTATCTTCTGTACTGCAGAAATGGTTGGATACCTGTATTTTGCTGTATATTTCAAGGATTTTTTAATATAAAAAATAACGATATGTCACTTGACGTATCTGACATTTATCTTACACAAATTCTTATCTGGTATGAATCAGATATTGTATCTAAGTACACATAAACGTAGCAAATTGCGCACTTAAACACTATTTTGACATAATCATGATTCCTTTTTATTAGTTGTGCATCGAGTTTTTGTCACTCATTAACTTTTAATTGACCAGCACTAAACAATATAAAGAGAATAAAAAAAGGTAATCTGTCATAGTGACAGCATTAATATACTGAATTTTGATTGGTACCCAATTCAAACATTGTATATCATCTTTTCTTTTTATTTACCATGCTAAGTGCAGTATGAGCAAGTGATGTGTCACGTACTTGCTTTTCCTTGTAGTTGTTTGAGATATCTGAATTTATGCTTTCAGGGAGAGGAAAGGATCAACAGCATGTTGAAGAAGTTGAAGAAAGATGGCTACGACATAAAGGAGCAATTTGAGAACTTTTCTCGTGTCTCCATTCGGCGGTTGGGTCGCTTGCTTCCTGATGCTAGATGGGTAAACCTCTTGTGAGGGGTTTAGGTCAAGTTGTGCAAAATAAGCTTCTAGAATCGATATATATCATCAAATAATTTGTAGTAGCTAAGTTATATAAACAAGAGGGAGAGAGAGACCACATTGGCTTGATCTCTAGTAGCTAAGTTATATAAACTAGAGGGAGAGGAAGGCCACATTGACATGAAATTAATTATAACTAATGGATCAATGAAATGGCATTTACATCTTTTCTCCTAAAGTATTGTTTCACATATCTGAAACTCTAGCCAGAACTTTTGGTGGCACAGCTTTGAGAGTTCTTGCACAACCAATGAGCTCAGTTTTCAAAGGACTGACTAATAATAATGATATCATACTCTAATATGGTTGCAGAAACAACTTCCATTAATGGACTCTAAGCTGAGGGTCGGGAATGAGGCTTTGAGCTTAAGAAGTTGCTTAAGGAGGGTCAAGTGCTTTGTAGGTAGTGCTATCATGATTCTAATCTGTTAAGAGTTTGTGTGTGTATATATATAAGCATTGCATTATTATTAATTTTTATATTTATGGAATTGCAGATACTGATGCTGGCTTCTTCCCTACTCCTTCAAAGGTACTATACTACCGAATGAATTAATTTATTCTTCCTTTTATTCCTGTCTTATATACATTAATTGAGGTTTTTGTATATGGCCAACTATCGTTTTGATAGCTGAAAGTAACCAAACTAAGTATGCATCATATTTAGCCATGATTACTTTGGCTACTTTTATTATTAGGATCCTTGCATGTTCATTTGTGATAGCTCTGAGAGGTTGCCTTTCCTAGTACTGTTTGCTGTCAACATAATATATAGCACCTAAAAGGGGTCACTATTAGCTACAATGTATTTTGTTAGCTCAGTCACTAAGCAATGTTATTCTTCTTCCAATTCATTTGATTTCCAGACTGATTTAGCACAAGATCCCTTTACATTTGCATTGAAGAGGTTTGGAAGTAAACCGATCAGCAATGACAAAGGTGAAAGTCTATATATATATAACCTCTCCCATGCTTTATCTCTGAGATAGTCTTTATATTGGAGTACTATGTGAAGCTATGTGTATTTTTATGTCCTTTTCAGAAAAGCATGAAGTTAGCATAGTAATATGCCGAAATGGGAAAAGACTGAGTATGTCACAGTTGGAGAAAGATTACATAGAATGGGTGAGACAAATGCATGAATTATATGATCAAGAAGTTAAATGCGGTGAAGATGAACCAACTGTCATTCTTAGCCCTTCATGCAAAAGGAAGCTTGGCATTACTCAAGATGGTTTCTTTCTTATCAACCTAACTTATCTTTTCTTTTCGATGTTTTGACATGCACTTTAATTCATGTTTCTTTAAATGTTGAAAGTCTCGAAAAGATTGTCGATTTGTTCATCAAACCTTAGAATAAACACAAATAGAAAAAAAGCTTTGGCATTTTTTATGTTTTCAATATTTCAATTATATGTATGCTGTTATTCCAAAAAATGTCATGGATACACCATCAAAACCCAACATATTTTAAGAGGAGAATTATATGTTGCCCCTGACCAAAAAGGGAAATAAAAATACAATATGCACATTCCTTTTATCCCCATTTTGACTTCAAATGCTTCAAAACTTTATAGAAGGGAAATAAAGGTGGTTAATTTCAACAAGAGGAGGGTTGTGTGAGACATGTTCCCATGCTTTCTTTCAGGAAGCAAACACATAAGAAGCTCATGCAATTATTTAAAAAAATTGTAGCAATATTTCTGCCAATATAACAGGGGAAATAAAATTGCAAATCACATGGGCAATTCTTGTGCAGTTATAAGAGTACACGAGGCCATAAAGAGGATGGGTAAAACTTGGAAGTCAGGTCAGAAGGTCAAGGTTGTCAAAGGAGCCATCAGTACCTTAAAAGAAAGCATGTATGCTACACTTGAATACATCATTGTTGAAGGATTGCTTGGAGATGCTGGTGGTAAAATTTGATGCTTCATTTTCTTTTTTATTTTTTTGCAGCACGTACTATGTTTTATTTATCTTTTCAGGCTGTTTTGTTCTTTCTTTATTATTTATTTATTATTATTTTTTGTTCTTTCTTTATTATTTATTTTAGCTTTTCAATATTTTATTTACCTCTAATTGACCTCTTGAAGGTTAATACTTGATATCCATTTTTATTGTTTATGCACGGAAGCTTCATATCCTTTGATTCTGGCTATACTAACGTAATTTTCTTTTGAACTTTTGTAGGAGAAACTCGGCTAATATGCAGGTATATATCACCATAGAATAAGTGTTTCGAATATTTTTTGAATGACTGTTACAGTACTTTTTACCTTGCTTGCCAGGCCCATAGAGATTCCTGATGATCAAGAGTGCAAAATTTCTGATCCCAGTGGTGTAAATCCAATTATAGAAATTCAAAAATCTGTTTCATTTCCTGTGACCTTGATAGATGCAGGGAAGGTTAGTGCAGTTTGTGTTGATCATATTTTATGACAAGGGGGGGGGGGGGTCTTAGGACACCACATTGGTGCTCAACTATTTATACTCAATTGGGATCTTAAATAACTTTTTACTTTTCTATATTGTAATGGATTATTGCAGATCGTGGCCATAGATCAAGATACGTTTCATTCACATTTTGAGAAACACCTGGTAGAAGTTCCTTCAATTGACATCCTTACAAATGCACAGCACAAGGACCTTGGAATTGAATCGGTAAGTGCAACAAATATTCTATTTCTACATTAGATTATGGAATCATATTGAAAAAGATTTAATCAACTCAGGTGTTGTCATTTGGAGCACCAGTTCAAGCTGGTTACTCACTTCCTAAAGAGCTAGTTGCAGTAATTAGATGTGCAAGCAACACTACATTGCCTTCCGCCCCTCTATCAGGACAAAAATTAATCATAAAAGTTGATTTAGTGATGAATCTGGAAATAGTACAAGCATGTCATGAAGATAAAGAGTTTAAACATGGGAAGGTAATTTTCACTCGCAAACGAAAGCCAATTTCGCAGGGAGGCATTAAAGGATTGTACATCTTTAGTTTGGGCAATCTCAAGACCCTCTTTAAGGCTGGTCTGTACAAATTTTCATTCTCAGCTGTAAGTGTTGTTATCTATTGTCTGGGAAAAAAAATGTCACCCCAAAAATCAATGGGTAACAGTTTTAAATGAAGGTTAAATTTACAGACTTCAGAAGAATTTGGTTGCAAGCAACTGGAGAAGATCCTGACTGTTAAACCTGATAAAAGATCTGCAAAGTGGAAATTTTGCAACAGCTCTCCCTTTTCAGTAAGGTATATGCTTGTTTGGAATTAATATGATATCTCAAGTGGGTACAAGTGACCAACAGTGCATCACTTGTAATCATGAAAAGACGACAATTGAAGTTAATTAAACCTGACAGCTGCTATCAATAGCTTTGAAAAAAAAAACAATTGAGGCAAATTAATTCAGTTTGTTTTGCAATGCTTATGTGCACTTTATTCAACATAGTATTTGTTATGAACTCGTCAGTTCATATTTTATATATTTTTTTAATAGGGTTGGTGCATGCTTGCCTTCTACTTCAGTTAAATGCTATGATTCATATGACAATCGTGTTCCTTTTGGGCCCATGTCTCAAATTAAATTAAGTATATATTGTGAAGATCATGTTCTTGCCGAAATCAAGAATCTCAAAATTGAAGTACCTGATCAGGGCTCGTCCTTCACAATTTCAGTAAAACATTCTTTTAAATAAATATTCTTAGTCATATTTGATTTATTTTCATAGTGTATCATGCTTTAGTATTTATCTTGAATCTCTTTTGGAATATTTTCAAGGATGTTGCAATTGAGAGCTCCAAGGTGGACAAAATAAGGCAGAATAGCTACATGGCAACAATTGAAATAACTTCACTTGATGGCCTTTACTCTGCAACAGCTCCATGTAAAGGTAAAATGCATTATCAGCAGGCAGTTTGTATGCTCATCCATTTTTATATTTCCATGCAAAGAAAAATTTGGTGTAAACTCTAACAAACCTGTAAAATTGATTATTTCTTCTATTCTTGTCCTCCTACTTCAGTTCTTCCCGGTGCCCTTGACCATGTTAAATTGCTGAGAGCTCAGGTGAAGAAATACTTAGCTCCTGGGCAGGTGATCAAAGAGCTCATCTTAGAGGTAACTAAGGGTTGGAACATGTTACTTATATTCTATATCTGTTGACCAAGCTGCCAAATTATCCCAAACAACTGAGCTCTGTTTTCAACTGTCCAAATTATTCCCCATTAGATAATTTCTTCTGCAGTTAAGCAACCACCAACAGAATCAAGCTAATGTAAGATGACCAAAATCACATGATAACAAGAGCTTTACTCGATCCAGTACTAATCTTGCTGATGCATACTCATTCTCTCATAATCTCTGGGTTAGCAACTGCCATAAATTCTTATGTTGTAATGATCGCTGAATTTCAACTCTTCCAAAACTCAGTTTATTTTTATTTTATTTTATTTTTCTCTAGATGGTCGATTCCTCTGAAAACCATGTAGAGGAAGGCACTGAAGTAACCATCAATGTTGATAATCTATCTTTCCAAAACAATTTTGGTTCTATACACAAGGTAAAAATAATGATAATGTTTGCCCTTTTTGCCAATGCCAGTCAGGTTCTATAAAGGAAGAGCTGAAGTAGTTTGAAACAGAGAATAAAATGTGAAATAACCAGCTGCTCGTTTGACTTAAGCTCATAATAGTTCCAAATAATTATTTTTACTTCAACTTAGATACACCGCTATGATGCTAATAGTCTAATACAGTCTTATTTTCTCTGTTCTTAATATAGGTGAATAGTGATGGTTGTGTTGACCTAAGTGGGCTTCTGAAAGTTGATTCCAGTTTTGGTTCAGAAGGTGCATCTATATGCAAATACACAATTTTAAAAAATTAGGACTCTTGTTAATGTATATACATGCATCAAATTAATAATGCAAATACATTTGTCTTGTGCATTAATGAACTTCTGATACCCTTGCCCATTTATTTGTCAAGGGTAGGGTACATACATCAAGAAATAACACAAGTAGTCTTTTTCAAACTTAATTGAAATTAAGGAATTGAAAGTTCTGATTGGGAGTTTTTAATGCAGTATGCATCTCTGTTTCTACACAAGGGAAGGAAATTTTTCAGAAATCATTTATAGTACCTCGGAGGGAAATTAGAGTTGTTGCTGAAGTGAGTCGATACATTTATTTTTTAAATATTATAATACAGCATGAATAGTGAAGAGTATACAAAGCTGGCCGTTTTGCCCCTGCTTTTTTTCCTTTTTCCCCTAAATGGTTCCTCACAGGCAGAACAATGATTGTTTGTTGTGCCTTTAGGATGCACATGCTTGAATTAAGCTTGGAAATGTTCCAGAGTTTGATGAAATATAAAACCAGAATTTACTAATTTACAAGAACATTTATGTATAACCTTCTCAACTGCAATTTGTTTTGTTTTACTTAAATATATACAGGTACCATTCTCATGCCCTTCTGGTTCAAAACTAAGAAATGTCATGTTTGAGGTTGTTAGTGATGGCACTATAGATGAAGAGTTTCATGGTGCCGAGCATACCATGAGAATAAGGTCTGATCAGCCTGGTTTGATAGATGAGATGGTCCAATATAGCTTCAATCATGGACGGTGCACCATACCAGCCATACCAGTTCCTAGAAAAGCAGGACAGTTTTTCTTTGTAGCTTATGATACCCATTATTCTGAACTACAAACAAGTGTGGAGGTCAGTAATATTGGTCTGATAGCTTATTTGAAACCTGCGTTATATCCGATACACATATTAAACACATATCATACTATAATAAAAAAGTTTATTGAGAGTTTGCACAGTAGAATAATTTAGCCAAAATGATATCTCTGAATATTAGTGGCCTGTCAGCCTGTGATGCCAGATAGCCAGGGCTTTTGAGGCTTATGTAGCTATATAAGTCCTCTGTTGAAATGCTGATTTTTTGTATTAAGTTAAATTGGCAACCTTGATATACTTAGAAATTTTATTTTAACCCAGCTATAGAGGTCATTTTCTAAATTGCTGATTTTTTTGTTCATAGGTACATGTTACCCAAGCACCAAAAATAGAATTAGAAAGTCCTCATACACCGCATAGACTTTCTGAAAATTTTCAGCTCGCTTTTTCTCCTATATCTTGTTGGAGTGATGAATCTTTGCAGACATATCTAGGATATACTCAGGTACTTTCTCTAGAAATTTAGGAACTCTATTTGTTGTAGAAGGCTTTGATTTTCAACTGCATAGTCTGGTCTATTACGATCCTATCCTTTTGTTTAGTTGTCCAACAATTAAGATTTGCAATACAGTTGCCAAGGAAGTTTTGTCAGAAACAGAAACATGGAAATAATTCTGAGCTAAATTTTACATATTTCTGGTTATGAACAGAAGGGTGTAAGTATACCATTTCACTGGTATACTGTAGAGAGAACCTTGGAAATCTACTTCTAGCGAACATGACTGGTATGGCATAGAATCAGAAATTTTACACTTTGGCAAGTACTTGTGTGCCATCACCGATCCATGAAATTTCACTCTAGTTAAGATCCTTAGTTGAGCTTCAAGCTGAAAAAGGTCATGCTGGATGTAATGTTGACATGTACATGCTAAATCAAAAACTAAATAATACTGACATTTTTTTTCTGAATGAAGAAACTGCAAGAGGAAGTTGAGGCAATTGGACAGAAAGTAGGGACTCTCGAGAGGTCAATGGATCTCCTTTTAAATAGAAAGACAGATCTGGAGAATGAAATTTCAATACTAAAAGGTACTTCTTTGTTGTTATATGTTCCTTTTAATTAACGAATGAATGGTCTCAAAAGATATTCTCATCATTGACCATCTTTCTATCCAGCTAATTAAGCACAACAATGTCGAACAAATACAGACTTGCCATATATTGATCAATAGACCTTCTGTTATTAGGTTTAGCCATGTAGAGGCATCTTGTAGGAATATATGCTATGTTATTTGTACAAAATTTAAATTTAAAATTTTGTACCCAGATGAATATTATACAGATACCAAGGTGATTAACTTATACATTAATGTCACATATCAACTGTGGAATTACCACCTTCGACTGCTGAATTGCCATCTTATGGTCACATCACATAAGTGAAGGCTAAATGTATTGAAAATAATGTTGATCTGTTTGTTTCAGCTAAGCTTGGTGAATCATATGATAAGCATGTCAACTTACTGGAGGGTACAAAAGAAACTATGAAGCAAGAGATAGAACAACTGTGTCCTGACACTATGGCGTCAGTTCTTGTGCAGGTGTCCAAGAGGGCCATACCAAATTTCAACCTGAAAAATGAATTACAAGCAGACTGTGACAGTCTTGTCGCACTTCTTGCAACCGTGGCTGACCCCAGGCTTAGCAGGTTGATATTCCTTTTGAGTGGTGCAAATATTATGTACAAAATTGCCTTTTCGTTGTTACCCTAGCTATTGCATGGAGGCATATAAATTAATGTCATAAATGGCAAATTTTATGTCAGATGGTAAGAGCACTGTTTGGCAACACCATAGATTAGTGAGATCAAGAATTAAAGTTAAGCATTTTTAAGCAAAATTATCAACTTCTAGGTTAACAAATTAGCTTAATAACCTAGAAGCTAGACTAACCTCATGCATGCCAAACGTCCCAAGAGGTCAAGGGTTCAAGACTTGCATGCTTGATAGGTTTTGGCAAGCCAATGTAAAAACCTAGCCATATACAAAAGAAATGACCAGGGTTGATATGTCATTTCTAGTCTTCCCAACTTTTTTGTGACAAAGAAAGTCTTTGAACTTTTAACTTTTAATAAACCGCCAATATCTCGTAATAGCTGTGATGCTTTTTGGCACTTTTGCAACTGATTTTCTGTTTACTTATTTTGTATATCTTTTTTTTTATTTTTATAGGGTGCTTGCAAAGTATCTAGGCGAAGATCTTATGCTGTCGGTCATTTCCAGTACAGAGGGATCAAGGTCCTTTGTGCAATACGACTCCGACGGGAAAGCCAACAAAAGCTATGGGATTCATAAAGTAGCTTCTACTCTTGGAATCAACATAGAAAAGCCATTCAATGTCATTGCTCTTGACAAAATAAGGTACACTTTAAGTTCCTCTTTTGGTTAAATTGACTTTTTATCATCATATCTTTGTCATGTGCCCTCTCCTAGCTGTGGCACGTCCAAAATTCTAAGCAAGTTGACACCTGTGTCTACCTGAGAACTATGCACATGTATGGTATTCTTAGTAGTGCCATATGTTCACTATGTATGTAATTACATTTTAGCTGTAGAGGTGGCAAAATCGAACTCACTTTAACGACTTTCCTGGCCCACCAAAACTTAACAATAAACGAACCTAAATGTCTTGAAAAGTCTACAAACCAAACACGCTTTACCTACAATCTGTTTGGAGAGAGACTCTAAATAGGACATTTTATAGGGATATAGTTATATTGTAGTAATAAAACTCAGCCTTGTGGTTGATTGCATTGTAAAAGATATCTGAATGTTGGTGTATGTGCTCAGGCGGGATTTCCTGGAGTCGGAATAAAAAGACAAAAAATTGTACACACCAAATTTATTTTGAAATTTCATTTGTTTTGCCCAGTCCATTTGTTGGTGAATTGATGAATGGAGATGCTCAAAAGAAGCTTGCTATCCCACTTCCTTGTTCGCCTCACAGTCAAACAGACCCTGCAGGATTTGTAGGCTATGCAGTCAACTTGCTCAACCTTAGTATGAAAAAACTCGACTTGAGAGCTACTCTCTTCTACCATCTCTTTGGTCAACTCCAGGTGTACCAAACACGGAATGACATGGAACAGGCCCTGGATTACATCAAAGAGGGGGCTGTTTCATTGGATGGTGCCATCATGCGTCGGAAAGGGATTGTGACTCATGAAAACCAGTATGTTTATTTTAAACTTTCTATTCATCCTTTTCCTTCCATTATGCTTTCTTACTAGTTAAACCAGTTTAATAATCTAGGAACTGTTTTTCTTTTCTTAGAGAGCCTAAAATAGTATTCCCGGTGGTGGCACCTCTGCTTCAGAAGGCATCGGCAGAAGATGTCTATGGTATTGTAATGAAAATAACTGAGAAAAATAATATTCTAGAAGAATTACTAGCTACTTACAAGGAAGCGCTTGAGATGCACCGGGCCACACTCAAAGAATTCAGAAGTAAATATGATCATCTGCAAATTGTTATTGAAACCAAGAGCATTCCCATTCAGTAGTTCTTTCGCATGTGTAAAGCTGTAATGCTCCAACTTTTGTCTCGCTATCTATTTTATGGCAAAACTTGGATTTTTATATGCAAGAACTGAGCGTGGCTCCTCAAAATAGACTGGACAGAGCCTCCTCTCTCTCTCTCTCTCTCACCCTCTAACATAGGAGATTTTTTTCGACCCTGACTACTGCTTTTGTAAAAAATGAAAAATAATATGCTCTGTTTTGCTAGCGTAGATTGATTTGTTGGAAAAATTTTGATTTTACTGGATTGTAGGATAATTTGTGCCAGTTATTAATTTGGATTTGTTAAAAACCATCTCCATTTACTTCGTCGCTTATCATATTTTCTTTTATTTATTTATTTATGCTTTGTAGGATTTCTGAAGTCTGTCAAAGCAGACTATTAGTTGACGCGTTGGTTCATATTTTTTTTCCAAGAAGTTCCCCAAAACAGAGCAACTGACGACAGAAATCGGAAATGCAATTGTAAAGAAAGATACGAATAGTTGACATGGGTAACTTTCCTGATGAGTGTGGATATTTTGTAACACATTTGTTGAAGATTGCATGGGAGTTTTTCTTTTGTGTTGCTTGAATTGACCATTATTACTTCTGTTATTCTAAATTTCTGATCGTACGGATGCATATATAAAGCGATGTATGCACCAGTGGCACATAAAATCTCGACTTGTCATTAATTTCAACGACACGGTTTTTTATTTATGGTTTCATTGGTTTGAAGACCTGAATATGTTCAAGTTGACATTGACAAGGGCGAAGAGCTCCGTACCCTCCATTACCATTTTAAATGGGATCTTCGCTCTTCTAACTCTCTATAAAGCAAATTATACAAGCAACGAATTGAACTTTAATGGAGATGTCCAGTCTGATTATAAAAGGAGTAAATTCTAAAGCACATTAAACAAACAAAACAGCAACCAAGAACCGCCGAACCGGTCATGCAATTGAAATTTATAAACAAACAAGGCTTTCTCTTATTCGAATTCTCATTTTTATAATAATTAAATTCGTACGCAACAAACAAACAATCCTGAAACTTTATTTAAGTATTAATAAGACAACGAACTTGAACCAGTAGAACATAATCACCCTCTCTTATCTCTCACTCAAATCCATCAATTAATGGCTCCTTCACAGGAGATTACAGCACTAGTCAATCAACTAATGGCCTCAGACCCATTTATGTACAGCAACCCGTTACCGGCCCTGCCGTACCCATACCCGAACCGTCACATCATTGGCAATCACCTCCTATCTCTGTCCAACTCCTTTCCATCCTTTCATGCCTTCCCTTACCCCTTTGTACACAACGATGGTCGATCTGTTACACTCATACGCATTGAAGGTTCAATTTTGATCAACAATTGTACAATAGCTTTATCTATATGGCTTCTAGAAACATACCCTTATGCCGCTCCGGTTGTGTACCTCTCGCCACCGAAAGACATGGTTCTTGTGCCAGAATATGAGTATGTGAACTCGAGTACTGGTATGGTTTTGATTCCTTACTTGACAAATTGGGGAACGAGTGCCTCAAGCCTAGCGGATCTTGTGAAAGAAATGGAGATGTTTTTTTCGGTGTATCATCCATTCTGTTCAGAATATGATCCGAGAGATGATCTCATCTTGGAAATTGCAAAAGCCATTTCTAAAGACATCTATGGCAATGAAATGGAGCTGAAGCGGCTTATGCAAGTCCAGGTATCATTCTAGATAATACCATATTTACTAAATCAAATACACGAAAATGAAGTACATATGAAGATATTGACATATTGTGCAGCTTAGAGTTTCATATGCTTCATTCCCCATCTCTTCTGGACAGGATAGTAAACATAGCCCATGTGAAACTTATAATAGATTATATCTTGACTGATTCATCTATCAGTGAGCGATAATATATTTTATTTTATTTTATTTTATGAAGGACCAAACAAGTGACATTTATTTGTCCTCTGTTTTTCTCTTTCAATTTTAAAGGAAATAATATGAATGATTCTTTCTAATGATTTGAGCATTTGAACATTTCAAAACCGTCATATTATTTAACAATTACCTTATGACCAATTATAAAATTAATTAATGTGTGCAGTCAGTGCTGGAGGAAAAAAACAATGCGCTCATGTTGCACCTAGGAGAACTGGAGATGGAAAGAGATACCCTAGAGGAACAGTCAGAGATGGAAATGATGAACATCAATTTAATGACAAGTTGGTTGTGCGAGAACGAGAGGCGATTAAAGGCAGTCTGGACCAAAGATGATGGAGAAATTGAGGAATTGTTTCAAATTTCAGATGAGAAGGGCGTTTTTGATAACGTCATTGCTGACCGAGCGATCGATGACACTATTTATGCCTTGGACAAAGCTGTTCAAGAGGGATGCGTACCCTTCGATGCCTATTTGAAAAGCATCAGAAGTTTGTCAAGGGAACAATTTTTTCATCGAGCAGTGCAAAGGAAACGGAGCCGAGGAAGAGCAAGAAGGAGCCCTTAAGAGTGCTGATAGATACATGGTAATTTATTCAACGGGTACATCCGTACATGGTAACTTGTTCAGTTTGTAATGATTATGATTGTCTGACTTGTAAATAGAAACAAACGACTGGACGTCGTAATTTGTGAGTTTGCGTTCATACTGAAGTTAAATTTTGGTATCATGACTAGGTCAATGATGTTTTAGATGTGTGGCATTAGGACTAGCACAATTGGTGTGAATAAAGGTGTAATAAAAGTATATACTTCAATTAGGCTCCGTTTGGATAAGGTGTGGAAAGAAAAAAAAAAAGAAAGAAGTGAGAAAAAGTATTGGGAAGTGTGTAACTTTATAAAAAATTTGGATTATTTATAATAAATTTATTCCCTTATTTCTTCTTTCTTTCTTTCCAAAATGGAATCCAAACGGAGCCTTAGTGAATTTAAATGACAAAAAACAATATTTGTGAACTTATGAATATACACGAATTTAATTAAATTAATGTTCCAGTTTTAGAATTTTTTCTTCAAATGAAAAATTTAACCCAAATCAGATGATTGCATATCTAATTTCTTTATATTTAGTATATATACAATCCACTTCTTGGTGTGCAAACAAGTGCCTATAACGTGCAATCTACTCTAAATAAGTAATTAACCCGTCCATTATATCATTTTTTTAAGGAATTGCTGATCATTAACACTGAACAGTTTGGGGACAACAATCTACTGCATCTACTTAAATAATTGAAAATTACTTTATTCGCGCTCCTAGAAATACTTAATACTGAAAGAAGCAAGGCACTCAGCTACAATGCATTATGGTTATATCACGTTCGTGTCCATTATAATTGATAAAGGTATAATCTGGAACCTGCTGGAGCGTTGAGTGAGGTCGGAGCATTGACAAACCAAATACAGGAATGATGGTTGTACAACAATAGTCAACGGATGATGGTACAATTAGGGCTGTCAAACGTGCAAAATAGAAACGGAAATGGCTCCTTACGTTTACGTTTCGTTATATAGCACGGAACAACATTAATTTCCGTTTCTGTTACGTTGGTTTAACGTAATTAAAATTGCTTCCGTTTTCCGTTCCGTCAGATAGAACGGAACAAACGTTAATACCGTTAAATTTTTGTTAACGTTTGGAATGTCATTGAATTTATAAATTAAAGAGTATATTTGAAGATAAAAAATAACTTACAATTTGATAATAGTTTCATTTCATAAATTCGCAATCAAAATTCAAGTCTTACATAATACATCACATATGAAAAATCACAATTCCATGTCAATAATCACAAATCAGATCATACAGATACAGACATACAGTTCACAAATCCATACCTTACACTGTTACACAATTACACAACACAAGTACACAACCATACAAAAGAACCTTAAAATATAATAAAGTACTTAACAAGTAACAACTAACAAGTAACAAGATGATAAACCCAGAGTACCAGCAACAAGGTCAACCTAGCCCCAAAGCCATCTTCTCAGTCTCAGGTACCTTCCTCAGCCAATAGCTGAAAATAAATAAACGCTTACTATCAAGCCAACAAAACACATTTATCATCATCGAAGACTATTGGCTTGAGACTAAGGAGCCCAAGAGCTGAACACTCCAGGCTTCATCTTGCAACTACTTGATCTTACATTCTTACTAACAACTAACAAGCAACAAGCCAACAACTTACACATACCGACATATCACATACTTGATCTCACTGACAACTGACAAGCAACAAGTTGTCAGGACATAACACAAAATGCAAAAGACCACCAGCACAAAATAAGAAATACCACTGACATTGTGACTTGGAGCACCATCATGCTTGACTGCCACAAATTTTATCATCCGATGTCACTTCGGCACTGGCCCATAGTGGAGCACCAACTTGTTCACCATTCTCTGCAAACCAATACATACAAGCAATGTAATTATGCTTAATTACCAATAACTAATAAGCTACCAAATATAACAAAAATTAGAAAATATCATAAAAAAAAGAAGCATACCGGTCACTTTCACACGCAACCAGTCTTGAGTACAGATGAGAGCTTCTATGCTCTCATCATTCAAAGAGTTTCTCACAGGTGATAGTGTCCTGCCACTAGTGGAGAATGTGGACTCAGATGCCACTGTCGATGCCAGGACCGCAAGAATATCTCGGGTTAGTCGTGACAAGACTGGAAATTTAGGCACCTTCAACCTCCACCATGCAAGGATGTCAAATTCAGCCTCCAGAGCAGTTTTATCTAAGGGCTCAGATAAATACTCTTCAAGCTCTGACTTGACTGATTCTGTGGTTTGCTTCTCAGTCATGAAACTTTTCAGTCCAGCCCTTATATTACTGATAGTGTCACTACTTGATGCACCAGAAGTTTGGTTCCTGAAACAAGCATAAAAAAATAAATAAGTAAGAACTAAGAAGCAAGTGATTGAATTTAATATGTTATTAGAACTTTGCAATTATACCTATGGCTCTGAGTTCTTGATGAACTATCTGCTTGGCTCTGCAAGGATGTGGAGTATGCCTCCAAGTACTCTTTGAACAAAGCATTGATGCAAGCATTCAAGTTTGACATATACCATTCACAGTTGGTAGGATATATCAATTTAAAATAGTACTCCACAACTGTTAGCTTGCATCTTGGATCCAGAACACAAGCAATAGCTAACAGTGTATTTCCACAGGTCCAATACCTTTCCCACTTAGCAAACATTTTGGTACCCATCAAAATAATAAAACTATAAGGACTGCTCTCCATATTTCTGATGCTTACATAGATCTCACAAAATTCAGGAAAGTACAAGTTAAGTGTGGGATACTTGGTGCCACTAAACTTGAGTGTGGCAGTGTAAAAGATCTTCAAACAATCCATTAATGCCTGCACTGCCTCCCAGTCCTTGTCATGTGGTTTGAGTTTGTATTGCTTATCAAGAGTAGCATACCTCTCAATTGCAGGTCTAAGCTGCAAAGCCAACTCCAACATAAGATATGTTAAATTCCACCGTGTTGGAACATCCCATGTTGGTTTCTTATTTGGAACCTTAACCTAAAAAAAATAAATATAGATTAGATCACAACCAAAAGCTAAAGTACATAAAAGAAATTAATGAAAAAAAAATAAGGTTAAGTACAAACCTGAGATGCTGCCAACTGAAATCTTTCCATTCTAGCTTGCGAATGACGAAGGAACTTCATCGTTTCGCGAACTTTTATAATCTCATCATGTAGCACAGAAAGCCCATCTTGAACAACCAAGTTCAAGATGTGGCATCCACATCTCTGGTGAAACACTGAGCCATCTGCAGGCAGTTCTTCTTTCTACAATGCAACAAACAAGGTACTAGTTAGTCATTTAATTACTCATTTAAGGTATCAATTACTCAATTAAAGACATTTTTGTATAAGTCATTACCAGTTGCCCATTAAGTAGCTCTCTGATGCAAGCATCATTAGAAGATGCATTGTCAAGTACAATGCTAAAAATCCTTTTGTCCAAGTTCCACATCACCAACATACTATACAATGCGTCAGCAATGTTTTTTCCAGTGTGTGGAGAGGGAAGAGGGGTAAAGTTAAGTATCCTTTTCCTAATTCTCCAAGTATCATCTATGTAATGAGCAGTCAGTGCCATAAAACCCCTGTTCCCTAAGTGATTGGTCCACAAATCACTAGAAAAACTAACTCTACACTCTAATTTACCAAGCTCTTCATACAAAGATTTCCTTTCCTTTTCATAAAGACTAATACAATCAGACCTAAGAGTATTCCTTGATATCAACTTGAACTGTGGTTGAAGACTCTTTAAAAACACTTTAAAGTAATAGTGAGTAACAATATTGAAGGGGTACTCATGGACAATGACCATGATTGCTAAGTTCCTCCTGCATATGGCTTGGTCAAATGACCATACAACAACTTTGTTCTCACCTACAAAAAAAGTACACTAGTTAGACATATGTTGAACAATTAAGTTGAACAAAAAAAAAACAAATAAAATGATTAGTTTACCTGCTGCAGGGCCAGTCTGCAACATCTGTTGCAATTTATCAAGTTTCTGCCGCTAATTTGGTCTGTTCTTGCATCCCTTAGTACAATGATGTCTCAATGATCCAGTACCTTTTTGGTTTCCCATTGGATAAACTAAACCACAATAATTACATGTAGCATCATAAGACCCATCATCTTGAACTACGCCCTTTGTGAAGTGCTTCCATACATCTGCAGTGACTTTCCTATTTCTTTTCTTTTTTGTTGCAGGTTTTTGACCTTCAGGTGCAGTTCCAAGTGCACCAGGGTCTTGTGTGCCAGGATTGTCAGTATTGTCAGCATCAATCTCAATTCTTACAATTTGCTCGGGGGTTAAATCTGGGTGTAACCCCATGCTAACAATTCATTTGAAGAAAGTTAGCAAACCATTTTCAGGAAACAATTCAAGAAAGCCAACCAAGCATTTCAAATAGTTAACAAGCTAACAATTCTAGAAAGCCAGCCAAGCATTTCAAAAACTATCAACCTAACAATTCAAGAAAGCCAGCCAAACATCTAAGCCAGCCAAGCATTTCAAATAATTAACAAGCTAACAATTTAATAAAGCCAGCCAAGCATTTCAAAAATTATCAAGCTAACAATTCAAGAAAGCCAGCCAAGCATTTCAAAATTATCAAGCTAACAATTCAAGAAAGCCAGCCAAGCATTTCATAATTATCAAGCCAAGCATTTCATTCCGAGCATCTAAGCCAGCCAAGCATTATCAAGCTAACAATTCATTGCAAATTTGCAAGCATGTAAGTTACAATAAGAAAAAATAAAAAGATGAGATAACATACTCAGTCTCAGCTGCAATATCAACTGAGATATCAGGCTCAGATTCACTCGTTGAATCAGCCATTAAAGACAGCTAAGCAAGTCACAACTAGAGAGGAACTCACAAGTTCACAACTACAAAAAACAAACCAGAACGCAAAAAATCAGACAAAAATTAGAGACGGAAAAAATTAGAAATTACTCAACAAATTACAAAAAAAAATAAGATAATATTTACCTTCTTTCCCTCTGTGCTTTTCTCTGTCTCTACTTTTTTTCTTCTTTTGTTTCTTTCTTTGTATTTCTCCTCTTCTTTTTATCTTTCTATGAACCTGTACCATTGCTATATAACAGAAATAAAATGTTTGGTACAAATGATTGCTTCTGTACCATACCTGTACTGTACCTCGCAAGAAAGGATCTGTCACGGAGACAATTAATCAACAGAAAAGAAAAGGCACAGACAGAGAGAGGCGCCATCTAACAAATCGCCTGATTCAGATCGACGAAAAGGAATAGTCACAACTCACAGTCACCGTCAGTCCATCACAACTCACAAGTCATAGATCGACAAAAAGGAAGTAGCCACTAGGGTTTGCAGACGTGTGTGACTGTGTGAGAACTAAGAAAAGAGAGAGAGAGAGACAATGGAAACGACAGAAAAGAGAGAGAGCGGCGCATCTAGGGTTTGGTCTGCGCGTGCGCCTCTATATGTCCGCTTTAGCTCCCTTCCCTCTCCCTCTGCAATTGATCTTTATTTCAATCCATAAAATTATGGGCTGCCTCTTATTTCTAATGGGCCAACGGAAGAACGGCAGAAACGTAAACGAAAGCCCACTATTCTGTTCCCGTTTCGTTCATACCAACGTAATTGGTTTTTATTCCGTTTCCGTTCCACCTTCTGAAACGCAACAAAAGAACCTTCCGTTTCCGTTCCATCATAATAGAATGGAACGGAACACGGCCGAAACGGCAGAGTATTGACACCGCTAACTACGAGGGCTGTTTTTATATTTATGGTATAATAATAATACGAAAGTATATTTTAACTCTTTTCATTTCCAATTTCTGTACTTGCAGGTTACAAAGATCCTAATCCAAAAAAGACAAATCTGCCCCTACTACATGAATGGCTCTTTAGATCTGGACTTGACCGCTATATTTGGATAGTTGGATACATGGTAATTTGTTCAGTAGTAATGAAAATTATTTCGACTTGTAGAAACAACGGGTACACGGTAACTTGTTCAGTTTATAATGAAGGGAATGATTGTCTGACTTGTTTATAGAAACAATTGGACGTTGTTTTTTGTGAGTTTGCGTTCATAATGAAGTTAATTTTTGGTATCACGACTAGATCAATGGTGTTTTAGATGTGTGGTAACTAGCACAATTGGTGTGAATAGAAGTGTAATTAAAGTAGATACTTCAATTGGTGAATTTAAATCACAAAAACATTATTTATGGACTAATGAATATACATGAATTTAATTTAAGGACCAGTTTTAGAATTTTTTTCTTCATATGAAAAATTTAACCCAAATGAGATGAATTGCCCATCTAATTTCTTTTTATATACGTTCCACTTGGTGTGCAAACAGGTGCCTATAACGTGCAATCTACTCTAAGGGATCGTTTGGCAACATCAAAGTTTAGTGGGATTAAGGGTTAAAGTTAGCATTTTGGAATTAGTGTTTGAGATTAAAACTAATAAAAGTTAGTACTAACTTAAAGTTAGTAATTGTTGTTTGGCATGATAGGTTAAAGTTAGTGATCAAAGTGAATGCATTTAATTATAACATTCATTTTAATCTAGACATTTTAGAATTCGAAAGTTTTAAATCTTGATATTTTCAAAATTTGAAATTTTAAAAATTTTTAAAAGATGAAAATTAAAAATTTAAATTTTAAAATTTGAAAATTGAAATTTGAAATTTGAAATTTGAAATATGAAATATGAAATTTTGAAATTTCAAATTTTAAAGTTTCTTCTCAAGGTTTTTCTCTTTAGATACGATATAATTTTTTTTTTGTGTTTGAGAAAAGCTTAAATATATGGTCAAGTTAGGAAGGTACACTACGGGAAAAAGGACCTTCTGTAACGGCACTTCTGTAACGGTTATTGAAATAACCGTTACAGAATAGTGAGGCATTAGGCGGGAAAATAGGCGCCACAAATCTGTAACAGTTATTATGAAACAACCGTAATAACATTTCCGTCATGGTCAGGGAAAAAAATGCATCAACCTTCTGTAACGGTTGTTGGATAATAACCGTTACAGATTTATTATATTCTGTAACGGTTATTATCCAACAACCGTTACATAGAGGCAAATAATTTTGTTTTTATTTTTTTAGTGATTCTGTAACGGTTATTTGGAAATAACCGTTACAGAAAGGTTATGTATAGATAAAATATCATCCTCACTCATCTAACTCTCAGTCGCGCGCACTTTTCAACATTCAAACGGATCAGAAGTTCAAAGTATATTTTCATGAACTCCTCTTTATTTAAATTATTTTGCATTTCGTTAATAATTTGAATATATATAGGCATCAATTTCGTTCATATAGTAAACGTCATCAAGTAGTAGCTAGCAATAATACACAGATCAGGTGAGAAAAGGAAGAGAGTGAAGGCAAAGTAAAGAAGAATGCTCTTTGTTGATATTCCACGAAGAAAATTTAAGGATTACAGCCATAAAGCATACAGAGCTAAACAAAAAATTTAAGACAAAGAGAAGAAGCACTTAGAACTGCTGTACATTAAAAGAGGCATTAATAGCATTAAAGAACCAAGGCAGAAAACTTGAAGAGGCAATGGCTAAAAAGGGATCACCAGTAGCACAATGTACTGGCAAGGAGACACCAGAAGCTGATCCAGTAGGAGGAGCAACAGAAGCTGATTCAGTAGAAGTTGAATCGGTGTCAGTCGATGGTGGTGGAGGAGGTGGTGGAGGAGGTGGAGGAGGCACCCAAGGCCTGCCGGGGCCTACAAAAGGTGGTTCAGTGGGCCCTCCAACTTGTTCAAAACCTTCAATATGTACCCTAGCTCTGGCAGCTCGAGGGTCTGCAGAGATAACCAAATGATGAGGGATCTCTGAGGGATGAGCTCCTTTAATAAGCAAACGCAAATGAAGGAAGATCCCATCAGAGAAGTGAGGAGCAGTGAAAATTGGATAACCAAACCCAGACACCAGCATGTTAATGGCACTTCTATTCCAGAGATGAAGAGGGGGACCAGTAATTCTGATTCTGGTACGATAAAGAGGAGGTTCATAAACTGTACCAGCACGCTCAGTCCACCTTGTTAGAACCAATCTAACATTCTGCAGGTAAATGACACCTAGGCTGCAGATTTCATTCCTGACCCCTTGATTTGGGCAAACCAGAAGAAAATCTCCAGAGGTTGGGTGCACTGGAGAGAGACGATACTGGTGAACTGCAAAACCAAACTGACGTGCAAGTCTGAATCCCAAGCGGTGCTCAAGATCAGGCGGAAGTAATCCTTCTGCTTGGAATGTAACAATCGCCGCTCTGTGCAGAACTTCATTTTCAGGGTCAAGATCTTGTATAGGAGAGTAAAACACATTTAAATGATCAGGTCTGAGATCTTCAAACTCAGCAGCACTGTTCATAGGCACAAATTGCCAATCATGAAGGTTTGCCATATCTGAAGAAAGAACTAAAAAGGAGGAGAAGTGGAAGAGGCAGCAAGAGGGGATTGAGTATTAATAGATGGGGGAGGGAGAGGAGAAGGCAAAGAGATTAAAGGAAGAATTGAAGAAGTTCTCTGACAATTATGACCAAATTTAAGACAAACCAAGCACCTCTTCGGAAGACTACAACTTGATTCAGGTGTTCTGATATTGAGATTCTGATATTGATGATTCAGGTACGTTCTGACCAAATTTAAGACAAACCAAGCACTTCTATCTAAGCTATTAATGATATTGAGATTCTGATATTGTACGATTCTGATATTGAGATTCTGATTTGATTGATACTTGTGAGGCAAACTAAATACTTTGTTTATTGTTTGTGTAATATGCATGATTATATATATGTTTGATATATGTGTGATATGCTGCATGTGTTTAATGTAAATTGGGTACCAATCTGGTACCAATTCGGCTAGCAAATTGGGCTAGCCAATCAAACAGGCGAAACACAAAAAAAAGGACCTTCTGTAACGGTTATTAAGGAATAACCGTTACAGAATATTATAATTTCATTTTTTTTATTATAAACATTATCAGTATCGGTTATTACCTAATAACCGTTACAGAACATTATAATTTCATTTTTTTTATTATAAACATTATCTGTATCGGTTATTACCTAATAACCGTTACAGAACATTATAATTTCATTTTTTTATTATAAACATTATCTGTATCGGTTATTACGTAATAACCGTTACAGAAGCCAATCTTCTGTAATAAGTCTTCTGTAACGGTTTGTTTAAATAACCGTTACAGAAAGGTTATGTATTTAGGTTAAGTCTTCCCAGCCGCATTCCTTTCTCTCTTCTTTTCATTTTATTCAAAGAAATACCTCTCTTATCCCTTCTGTTTCACTCCAAAAAATAGCAAAAAATTTATAAAAATTCTGAAAAAAAAGAGAACAAAAAGGAGAGCAGATTTGAGGTAAAAAAACAAAAAATTTGTATCGTATTTTTTCATATTTTTTCCTTATTTATTTCGGTTTTTTCATGAGAACGAGAGCAGATTCAACGGATCGATCGAAAGAACGACAAGGAGAAGGAGAGCAGATTCAACGAATCGATCGAAAACTGGATAATTTTATATTTCTTCGGTACTTTCATAAACTCCTCTTTTTTCATATATATGCGATTTAGGGTTAACTGCTTTTTTTCCTTTTGCTTTTAAGTTGTAATTGACAAATAATTGAGCTTAATAATTGAGCTGAATTACGGTTGACAAACAATGCAATTTACATAGGCTGACAAACAATGCTATGGTCAATAGTGTCTGCCAATTGCATACCAGAGGTGTACATGAAGAAATTTTGTGTGTTAAGTTTTGAATTTCTCCTTGCATATGTATTATTGACCTCTGGTATGCGCATGAATCAAATTGCCTGTTGGCCACAAATGTCAAATGTCAATAGAAACCTTTCTACTAAAGAGCAATTTATATTGTTTCAAGCTTGATTCTGTATCTAAACATCACAAACATACATCTAAACATCACACAATTCTTGCCATTAACAGTACAATACAACAATAAATAACTGAGAAGTAAAAAAAAAAGGGCAGCATCTAGGTAGAGGATGTGTCATCAGTAGAGCCATTGCTCTTCTTTGCTGCTTCCTGCTTCTTTGCCAAATCCATGAAGGTTTTTTCCATGTCTGTTTTCAAGTCAGTGCAATTATTGAAAAAGTTAAATGTATATTTATGTAGAGCTATTCTCTACACTAGGATTTATGTAGAGCTATTCTCTAAACTAGGATTTATGTATTCTCTAAACTAGGATTTATGTAGGATTTAAACTATAGAAGTTATTTAGGGCTTTTGAACATATTGTCTAGAAAGAAGCTATTCTCTAAACTAGGATTTATGTAGAGCTATTCTCTAAACTAGGATTTATGTAGAGCTATTCTCTAAACTAGGATTTATGTATTCTCTAAACTAGGATTTATGTAGGATTTAAACTATAGAAGTTATTTAGGGCTTTTGAACATATTGTCTAGAAAGAAGCTATTCTCTAAGCTATTTAGGACTTCTGCACATATTGTTACTAGAAAGAAATGTAGATTTACCTTCTGTGGAGAATGACATCTTGCTGGGCTCCTCTGAGGGTGTCTTCATGAGTTCATCGACTGATTGGTCCTCAGTAGGAGTTGTATTGTCACTCTCTGTGTCAGTTTTTTCATCCTCATCCTCATCAGTATCAGTCTCCTGAGAGCTTAGGTTGAACCCAGGGGGTACACTGGGCCCACTGGTGTGCCCTGGGCCCTCATGTTGAGCTCTGTGGCTCTCTTTCCTAGCCTATTTCATCTCCTTCCTGAACTGTGCCTCAAGATCTTCTTGTACTCCTTTTCCTTTAGAAGTAGAGCTTGTAGGTTTGATTACCCTGGTGTCTCCAATGAGAACTCCTGTCTCCTTAGTTCTGCTTCCTCCCTTGGTTTGTGATCTAGTAATCATTGAGGGGATGACCTCATCTATCTTCCTTTTTTTTGCTTGAGTATTATTGGGGGTTGTGGTTTTTGCAGCCTTTTTCTTGGCTTTTCTCTTGCTCTGTCGCATGGTTGTAGTACTGCCAGAATCAACCCTATCAGGTGGATTGATACTTTGCAGTCTTGCCTCATCAGCAGGGGACCATTCAATCCTAGGCAAAGCTTTGATGTATTCATGACGTGGGTTTCTGATTTGTGGTTCCTCAACTACGTACTGAACACGAAGTAGGTCAATTTTTCCATTTCTTCTGTGTAATTCAAATGCACGAGAGGCTGGTATTCTATCCCTATGTTCAACCAATACTTCTACTCTAGCAAATCTGGCATCTATACCCATGTATGTTGGTGCATCAGCATGTAAAACTGTACCAAAAGGGAAAAAGATGTTTGCTCCATACCATGAGCACCATCCAAATGGAAGATCAGCAATTCTTACCCATAGCCTCACACTGTCTGCTCTGGGGTCTAGTTCCCTTGGAGGATCAATGAGGATGGGAAATGGCCGCCTCATGTTGTTTCCATATGTGATTTCAATAGTGCCTTTTCTAAACATCTCATCGCGCCATTGCTCAGAGGGGCCGATGATGAGAAATCGGTTTTCTAGGAGTGTTGTCACTCTGTGTTGTCCTGCAGGGAGGCGTCTTCTCATCTCTATCATGACATCAAGCAAAGTTACACCTTCCATGGTTTGGATGACAATGGATTTGGTGATCTCTGCACTGGCCGGAGCAGTGATGTCGTCTTCATCAACTCTGATGGGATCAAGGTTTTCCATGGTTGGTTTTTGAGTAGAGAGATAGGAGGGAGAAGTGAGAAATTAGTTTGAAACTGAAAAGGCGTGGGGTTCTACAGTTTGGTCATTTATAGTAGAAATGATGAGTTTGAAACTGAAAATATGAAGAGCTGCGTGCTTTAATTTGAATTGTAATCATATGAAGAGTTGCGTGCTTTAATGAGTGTTCAGATAAGCATCTCTTGGAGTACTGGATTGAATTGTAACAGTATGCTGCATGTGTTATCTAATGTAAATTGGGTACCAATTTGGTACCAATTCGGCTAGCAAATTGGGCTAGCCAAATCAAAAAAAGCGAAACAAAAAAAAGGACCTTCTGTAACGGTTATTAAGGAATAACCGTTACAGAATATTATAATTTCATTTTTTTTTATTATAAACATTATCTGTAACGGTTATTAGAGAATAACCGTTACAGAAGAGTGGCTTCTGTAACGGTTATTAGAGAATGACCGTTACACATGTTCTCCAAAAAGCTGTACCAGATTTCCCTTGCATAATACTATAACGGTTATTAGATAATAACCGTTACAGAAGAGTGGCTTCTGTAACGGTTATTAGAGAATAACCGTTACACATGTTCTCCAAAAAGCTATACCAGATTTCCCTTGCATAATACTATAACGGTTATTAGATAATAACCGTTACAGAAGATTGGCTACTGTAACGGTTATTAGAGAATAACCGTTATAGATCTGTAACGGTTATTAGACATTCTGTAACGGGGGCTACAGTAACGTTTCGTGTACCGTTACAGAAGTCTTTTATTAACCGTTACAGAAGCCAAAATTTCGCGTAGTGGTAGTGCTAATCCCGTTGACCCCAAAGTTGTTTGGCGATGCAAGCCATGTAGGTTAGCTCGTTGACCCAAAAGTCAAGCTAAACTTGGGACTACCAAACGTGCCCTAAATAAGTAATTAAGCCGTCAATTGTATCATTATTAAGGAATTGCTTATCATCAACAATTAACAGTTTGGGGACAACAAAATCTACTGCATCTACTTTAATAATTGAAAATTACTTTATCGGTGCTGCTAGAAATACTTAATTCTGAAAGGAACAGAATACATTATGGTTATATCATTATCATATGTTCTTGTCCAACACAATTTATAAGTTTTGTGAAAATCCATAAAAATCTAAAAATAAAATTTAATTTCAAAATGATTGTTAATGACGGTTAAATTCTAAACAGATCAAAATCGTATAATTTGACGAATAAATTAAAACAATAAAGAATTTTCAAAATCATAATACAAAATAATCTGAAAATACATGTCAGATATTGATAAATAGCAAAAACTTCAAGCAAACAAATAAATAAAATTATTAAGAAATCAAATAGCAAATTCACTAAATTCTAGAGGTGTAAATTTAATTTAAAACTGTAATTCTACTGATCAATTAGTTAGTAATCAATTTCCAGTGTTTCTGAGTCGTCTGATTTAAGTTTCAAAGTCTGAATTTTTCTGTACCGTTGGATCGTTGCCATTTTTGACTTCCAATCAAATACTTGGATTTGGTCAGAACTAGTGGGCCCGTCGCACATTGCGCGACCTATTTTTTCTCTTATCTTTTTGTTCAATTTTACTATTATGGTAAATTTTATTTGTATTTCAATTTGTTGCATCTATCAATCACAGTGCAAAAAGAAAAATTATGAAAAAAATTAAAATACATCAATCACATTGAATGTACTCTTGTGTAGTATTGGACCTCTTCATTGAGTAAAGTATATTCAGTCTTATGTGTTATTAGGACTTCAACATACTTGGTCAACATCAGCTATTGGAAGAGGTTGGAAAAATAACAATTGTAAAATAAAAAAAAAAGACTGCCAATGCACATAAATATTTTACTCTTTTGAAAAGCCAACACTTTTTTTTGTAATTTGTGGGTTTTTTAGGGTCATTTTCAAAATTATAAATATGGATCCGATAGGTTATTGTTCAATGGATTACCATTCGTGCAGCGCTTTATAGCAAATACAGGAAATAGGGAGTTAGTTTAGTTTGCTTGGCAGGTACAGTTGGACTGGTACATATTGACTGATACAATTTGGGTTTTTGTTTTGAATTAAGGGGCAACGGTCAAGTTCAGAGTGGCCATTTCTTTGTGCTTTGTTTTTGTATATAAATTGAGTTTCATATAATGAAACGGTAACCATGAGGTTACTTTTAAAAAAAAAAAACAGAAAATGTACCAATAATAATATCATCATTCGTGTCACTACAACTGACTTCTTTGCCTTCAAACCTGTGCTAAAGAACAACCAAAACCTTCAAACCTGCAATTAAAAAAAAAATTCACTACTTAAATGAATTGAAAGGCAAACATGAATTTAATCTATAATCAACATCCAATATATGATATCTAATATATGCAAGCAATGGTAGCGCTGGTAGCGCACAATGCAAGTTTATAGACATTGGATATTGAAATATTATAGGACTGAAGGAATAACAGTTTAGGTGTAAACTGTCTGATCAGTATATAGTATATATAGATTAGGAGAGGGCCTGCCTATTCATTTATTGGAATGCACTGCACACGAAGGATACTGCAGGCATATTGATCATCAATAAATCAATTCTGAAATTGAAATCAGAATAACACGTGTGTGGTTCTAAGCATAAAGTTATAGTAATGGTAAAAAGGTGTGAATAGTAAAGTGGAAAGAATAAGTATAGTATGTTCAAGATGTACTTGCAAAATAGTTGGTCAGACATCTATGGTTGTCCAAATAGTAATGGATAATGAAGAACCAATCAACCAAACATGAGATAGAATAATTAAATTTGGGTAATTACTTGCTAGCACACAATGCACGGGCAACAGCAAATACCGACCCAAGATATAATAAAAGAGTTTTTTATACCTGGCATTATTTGCTCGCCGAAAAGAAAAGAACTTGAAGCCATTTCTCAGGAGCACTGCACAACAACAATAGAGAAAATCATTTATTTTAGCAAAGAAATTAACAAAGTCTACTATTAATAGCAAGAGAAACTGAACAACAAAGCTGAAAGCATATGCACTATATATAATCCTGAAAAAAATGAAAATAGAGATATATGGAGCCAATTGTCCTAACTATCAATCAAATATCCACCCCACATCTGAAGAACTGTGAAAAAAAATGTAGCTTAGATTACTCTCTTCACGCGAGGTAAAAAACTATTACACTACCTTATACAAAGAAACAGCATACCAAAGTCTATCCTGTAGTGAAACTCTTGATGAGTAAATAATCATGTGGCAAAAAAGTAGCCTGATTTGATTGTATGCATGATTTAATAGTTAAGCATTGAAGATGAACAGATACTTTTTATTTCTCATACTAATTACAATCCACAAAAATCAACTAAGTAAAAAGAAAAAAATACATTCTGCATCACTGGTAAAAATATTCAGCAAGATTTAGATGAAATTCAAATTGGTAAATAACGCTTCGAATCTAACCTATGAATTATCTAGTGGTTTTATCCCTTGGTGATACATTAGGAAGTGGTGTAGCACATCTCTATGTATAGGCAAACTTGAATACTCTCTTAGTCCTTGTTACTTTAAATATGCAATGAACAAAACAAAAAAAATGAAGCATTAGAAAGTACTTTCAAACTTACCATTACTCCTTTGTCAGTAGAATGTAAACAGTGAGCTTGAAGTAAATTTCAGGAAAAAAACCTTCATGTATTACCGGATAAAGAAAGTAGTGCTACAAAACGAACAATAAAATCAAACCTGAACCGTGGGTTGAAATTCTTACCTATCAAGATCAGATGCAAATTAAGTAGCAAAATATTAAAATCAGTCTGCAGAGTATATCAAACAATTTTTAAAGTATATTTCTAAAAGAAATACACTGGCCTGTATGTCTAAAAGAAATACACTTTATCCATCAAATCTTAGCCATGGCACCGTACCTCCTCCCATGTCTCGAACCACCTCTCCACTAACAGATCGATTGGATTGGAGAAACAAAGCCAATTTAATGTTGGATATCCAATTTTTTCCCCTTGTCAATAGTGAAATCAAAGGCCTTACTAAGCCAATGTACAAAACAACACACTTCTTATTGAGTTTAGAGACTGATTACCTCTCGTACCGAGGGTCACAACTACAGCATTTGCAAGCTTCTCTACACCAGCTTGGAGAGATTTCATCGACATCTGATTAAATGAAATATCCTTGGCAGAGGTCCTGACAATAAAGTTCTTGCGTGTATTGGATCTCTTGCACAGGCGCTTCCTTCCTTATTGATACAATAAATTAAAAAAAAAATCAACTTCAAAATTCAACAGAGAGAACTAAACTACGCCAAAATAATAAAAATAAAAAAAATACACTTTCCTTGGTACACTTTTAGCATTCCCTTGGCTTAATCATTTAAAATCGCTTCATTACTGGAAGTTTGGGAAATTATACAAAGCTTAAAGTTGAAACAATGCATAACAATAAACTTTATACACTCAAACCATACAATAACAATTTCAGAATGACTCAATCCAGGTCCAATTAAGACCACAAAATTAAAAATTAGGTTCATAAGATAACTAATACCAGACTTAACACCCCCTAAAAACCTTTCCCTTTGAGTTACCTCCAGTGAAAGTAAGGTACTAAGCGCACAAAAGAAATCAAGAGGAACGAATCTGAAGAGGGAAAGAGAGGAGGATAGAAAATGAGGAGAGCATTGGCAGATGCCATCGTTGTAGAAGAAGAAGATAGAAGCATTGTGCTCTTTTGGATTGGATTTCGAGGAAAAGGGAGAGCGAGATTGAGAGAGAGGCAAAACAAAAAAGGAGGAACAGACGGTCTACTCATTCCCTCAGCCGAAGCTTTGAGGAGAGATCGGAGGCTGCTGCGATTTCACGACGAAAAGCGGCAGCAGCAGGTTCTCTTGCCTAGTGAAGCGCATAAAGAGTAAAAGAGAGAGACAATGAGAGACAGAGAGATGTGAAGCCCATACGGAGAATACAAAGCAAAGATTAGATCTATCACAACAGATGTACGAAACAGATGAAAAACATCACAACAGACGGAGAACACAAAGAACAACCCCTGACGTCATCAGGAGCACTGTAGAAAAATCTCATGGATATGGATATGGAGTATTTTTTATGATTTCTAAATTCCAGTTCATTAGAATTTGGCATCCACCGGCCTTATCCTCTCTTCTTCCTTCGGGTCTGTTCCAGAAATGAAGGTGTAATGAAATAAAAAGAGGTGAAAAAGAGAAGGAAAACTAAAACTTAATTCTCAAATTTGAGGTGACAAAATGAACAACAATTCAATATGAAATATTTCCTCATTTCCATCCTTTAACCTCCATTTCTACTCTATTTTTTTGAATCTGGAGCAGACAGTGCCGCTCCATTACACTGCCCTCGTCCTCCTCCTTCTGGAGCGCACCCTTAAATCCCACCTCGAGATCTCCAATCTCTCTCACACTTTCACCTCCACCGTAACTCCCTGGGAGAGTATCCTCTGGATGGTTGTATTCAACCATCCAGTGAACGTCTTTCGATCCGAGCCGTCCGATTTAATCTCAACGGTTAGATCTTTTCGGGCCTATCAATCCAGGTATCATGCACGGGACATCTATAGCCATTGAGATTAAATCAGACGGCTGAGATCGAAAACCATCCAATGGCCATCCAGAGAATGCAGTTCCGCAACTCCCTTCCTCTCTCACCTTCACTCTCCACCTAAGCTCTCTCCGTCTCCCTCGCCCTCGCAACCGTGACCCACCTCTTTCCTCCTCACTCTCGATCGATCCCTGAGCACCAGACCCCTCTCTCTCTTCCTCTCCCTCTCAGACTCGAACACCCAAAACCCCACCTCCTCCGCCATTTCCTTTCTCCCCCTTTTCAGCACCACTCACGGCCAACCTCAAACCCCTCACTGTCTCCTCCACCACCAGACCGGAACCCCGACTTTTCACTCCAACTCCACCTCACACACACACTCCATCTCTCTCTCGTCTGTTGATTTGGCACTGGTGACGAGGTTGGTGACAGAAGGCAATGGCGACGCTTGGCGACTGATCGGAGCCAAGGCGACACTGGTGGCAATTGACGGAGTCTAGGCCGAGCACCACTCTCCCTCCTCCTTACTCTTTTGCTATCACCTCGCTTTGGTAACCAACTTCCTCTCTTTCTTTCTGTGTTGTGCTGTGTTGCTCGAGAGGCATGCTTGAATTGCTCTGTGAACTGCTTTGCTTGAAATCTGGATTGAATGAATTGCTTTGAAATGTTGAGAATATGCATTGCCTCTCTCTCTCTTGATCTGTTTGTTAATTGCTGTCTGATTGATTCAATTTGAATGCTTGAGTATGCATTGCCTCTTTGATCTGTGCTGTTGCTAAATTGAATTGCTTCTGTGAATAATTGTGTTGAGGCATGCATTTGATTAGATTTAATCTGTGGCTTATGGCTTGCTTTGATGGCTCCACTGAGCTTTGCTTGATCTCTGTGGATGCTTATTTGTGGCTCGTATGAGCATGTCTGGCTCTGTGCTTGAGCCTTGAATTGTGTTAGGCTAGATAATGTAATTCTGTGCTTGTGTCTGGCTTAGTTTAACTTTGAAGATAGTGCCCGTGATATTTTGTGTGACAGTGGCTAGGTCAATTTCGTATGATTCCTTTTCTTTTAGCATGCAAACAACTTGTGCGACTAGAAACATATAGCAATTAATGATATTTCCCGTCTTGGATGCGTATCTCTTGTAATTTTTCAGAGTCGGCATTGGATTACCCGTGCTCGCAAGGTGTTCGATTAAGTGTCTGTGAGTAATTTAATCAATTTTGCCCCAATGTAACTGAGTAGATTTTGTGTGATTGAGGTAATTTTGGGCCTCAGTGTATGGTGGCTAAGTTTGTGAGGTTGACTTGGGAGTGGAGTTTGTAATGAAATGTTACCTTTGTAAGGTTACATGATTAATAGCATTGGATCTTTTGAAATATCATCAAATAGTGGAAATCAGTGTGACTTAGGAGAATGTGAGTAGATTTTTTTTTTTTTTTGGTGAAATTTCTCTCATTACATCTAGTTAAAGTTTTGTTTCCTGACACAAACGATAATGCAAATTCAACACATTCTAGTTGTCTGATTCCATTTTTGCTTACCCAAATATTGATTTCGTTTTTTTTTGTTGTTAGCATTCTTATCAAAACAGTAATCTGTGTGAATGTTTTTTCCCTAATTGTTTGCTTTCAAATGCTTAAATGCCATTTTTTATGAGTCTTTTGGATATACCCAGGATGACGTTTTTCACACCCAAAAGTGAACAAATAATAAAAACAATGCCTTTTTATTTACAGAGTTCCTTGGTTTGGAGCTCCCTATGTCTATTTATGGCACTCTTTATCGAAAGAGAATAGCTGCTAGCTGGTTTTTTCAGAGGCGGTTTAGTAACAGTGGGGTCAATTATCCAGCAATTGATGAGCTTAATAAGGTAAACCTGCAACAGCCACCTGTTTTTTTATACAAGGGATTGAGGATATATTTGACGAACAACTATACTAAACTTATCAAAATAAAAAAGTTAATTATGGTTGCATTATTTTTTTTTGGTAAGATAATGTATAAATTTGGTGCAATTTTGGTCATTTATCAAGCTATTTGACAAGTTACTGTTGTAGTTTTATTAGCATTTGGTTAGTGGCCTAAAGGATTTCTCAAGTTATGGTCTATCACTCCGTCCCAATAAAGAAGGTGTTACGATTTTACTGGAAAAGATATGAATTAATTGTTGAATTTTAATGATTTTGACATCAGTTGTTATTGTTGCTGAATGAGTTGCTTTCAATGATTTCATATTATGGGTAGGGATATATTGCCAACCGCGAGAACCAATCAAACAGTTATCAAACTTAAAAACAAACAAACAAACAACAACAACTAAGCCTTTTGTCCCAAACAAGTTGGGGTAGGCTAGAAAGAAACCCAACAAAAGAACACATCGAGAAAAAAAATAAATAAATAAATAAAAAATACTAATAGTAAGACTAGCCATACTAATAATAATACCTCTAATAATAATAGTAATAGTAGAAACCTAGACCTCGACCGTGACCTAATAGAGGGACCTACAAACCTATGGCATCGCTCCTACCCCTAAGTTCCTACGTCATGGCTCCGGTACATGAATTGCTAACTTCCAAGCGCTCCTATCGATCGCCAACTCCTTGGAGACGTTCCATTCTTTAAGGTCTCTTTTCACCGCTTCTTCCCATGTCAATCTTGGTCTCCCTCTCCCCCTCCGGGTGTTCTCGAAATGATTAAGAATTCCGATACGTACCGGTGCCTCTGGAGGTCTGCGTTGGATATGTCCAAACCATCTCAAACGATGTTGGATCAACTTCTCCTCTATTGGTGCGACCCCAACCATATCTCGTATGTCATCATTTCTAATCCGATCTTTCCTCGTGTGACCGCAGATCCACCTCAACATACGCATCTCAGCTACACTCATCTTCTGGACATGTCGTCTTTTAGTAGCCCAACATTCTGCGCCATACAACATCGCAGGTCTAATCGCTGTCCTGTAGAACTTGCCTTTTAGCTTCTGCGGGACTTTCTTATCGCATAGGACGCCTGATGCTTGTCGCCATTTCACCCACCCCGCTCTTATCCTGTGACTAACATCTTCATCTATCTCGCCATCGCTCTGCAGCATCGACCCTAAATATCGAAAAGTATCTTTCGTAGGTACTACCTGCCCGTCTAGACAGACATCTCCGTCCACTGGTCGTATCCCACTAAACTCACACCCCATATACTCCGTCTTAGTTCTACTAAGCCTAAACCCTTTGGACTCTAGAGTTCGTCTCCACAATTCCAATTTCCTATCGACCTCCGTCCTACTCTCATCGACTAACACCACATCGTCCGCAAAGAGCATACACCAAGGAATCTCTCCCTGTATATCCTTCGTGATCTCATCCATCACTAAGGCAAAAATATACGGGCTCAAAGCTGATCCCTGATGTAGTCCTATTTTAATAGGAAAGTCACTAGTTACACTATCACATGTCCTGATGCAAGTAACGGCACCATCATACATGTCTTGGATGAGGGTAACATACTTTGTGGGGACTTTCTTCTTTTCTAGTGCCCACCACATAACTTTCCTTGGCACTTTGTCGTATGCTTTCTCCAAATCAATGAAAACCATATGTAGATCCTTCTTTCGCTCCCGATATCTCTCCATCAATTGCCTTATTAGGAAGATGGCCTCCATGGTTGACCTCCCAGGCATAAAACCAAATTGGTTTTTCGAAACGTTTGTCATCCGTCTCAAACGATGTTCTATCACTCTCTCCCAAAGCTTCATTGTATGACTCATAAGCTTAATTCCTCTATAGTTTGTACAGCTTTGAGCATCCCCTTTATTCTTGAAGATTGGTACTAGAGTGCTTCTCCTCCACGCATCTGGCATCCTATTTGATCGGAAAATGCTATTGAATAGTTTGGTTAACCAAACTACAGCCACATCTCCGAGGCACCTCCATACTTCGATTGGTATGTTATCAGGTCCTAGAGCCTTACCTACTTTCATTCGTTTTAAGGCTTCTTTCACCTCGGACTCTTGAATTCTCCTAACAAAACGTCTATTGGAGTCATCAAAGGAGTCGTTCAACACAATTCCTAAGTCGTCATCCTCTCCATTTAAAAAGTAAATTATAAATATCTTCCTTATAGTTAAAATAGCTCGTGTATTAAATTTGATGCAGTTTGAGAATTATTTAACCATCAATCAAGTACTGCATAGACTGATATGTGAACATTTCAAATGACATCACAAGATGTCTGTTTAGTTCACTATCCAAAACTTAAGTTTCTGGAACTTCCCTTGAATGCTGTTATTTTAGCTGGCAAGATCTGATCTGACTATCTAATCCATGAAAAACAACATGGACCTTGAATTGAACAAGCCAAATGTGACCTGGTCTGAGATTTTGAGCTCTGAGCACCTCAATCTGACAAAAATTGAGCAACTTGAGAAACAATAAAATGACTTGCCATTGAACTGGTCCGACCAATTGGTAACCTATACCTGACTGCCTATAGCCCAACTTAACCTCATAAATTTCCATGTAACTTTAAATTAGTTTTGTTGGGGTAATAACCTGAAAGGACTTGAAATGCGGATATCTGCTTCTTTTTTCTTAATACTTGGAAGGCTGGAATCACCCACCAAATATCAATTAGTCAACCAAACCTAATTCACCCAAAGGAGCTGAGCATTGATGTCATCAACCCAAACTGAAATGAGTTGACAACTAAAACTGAAAATGGTCATTAGTCATTACAAACATCCTAGTGCCAGTGCCTACTAGTACAAGTTATTGTTCTACATTTTCAATTTAATTCAATCTCTCCTTCCTGATGGGTATCCTCTCATAACAGGAATTAGAGTCAATATTTGGTGAAAGGCCGCCTTCAAGTTCTCTAAATTCAACTCCAACTATTGAACCAGAATATAACCCTAATTCTGATCAAAAGCCAAAGCTCACTCATGTGGACAGCACAGGACAGGCCAAAATGGTAGACATCTCCCACAAAGGTGACACAAAAAGGGTTGCTATTGCCACATGCAGGGTCCTTTTGGGCCCGAAGGTCTTCCCTTTAGTCGCATCTAACCAAATAGCCAAAGGAGATGTGCTAAATGTTGCAAAATTAGCTGGTATAATGGGAGCGAAGAATACATGTAGCCTTATACCGTTGTGCCATAATATTATGCTGAGTAATGTACGAGTGGATTTGAAGCTTAATGACAAGGATTATAGTGTCGAGATAGAAGGGGAGGTGGGGACCACAGGTCAGACAGGAGTCGAGATGGAGGCCTTGACTGCAGTTTCTGTGGCGGGGCTCACTGTGTATGACATGTGCAAGGCTGCGTCAAAGGATATCTGTGTCACTGATATTTGTTTACAACAGAAAAGCGGAGGTAAAAGTGGGAGTTGGTCTCGGGGGAAATGATTTTTTGTTGTACAATTTTACTTGTGCAATAGAAGACTGAAACGAGAAAGAAAAAAATTGTTCAGAGGATAAATTTGAAGTTCGAGAACAGTTTTGCATTACTGGGGAAATTTCTGCTGTTACTTTTAATTCCTTTTGTGTTATAGCAGCAGTTGTTGCTGGGATGATACCAGCTTTATATGAATATAAAAAAGACGATCTCCCTTCTTTTTAACCTTTTCCTTTTTCTCTTTTGGTGCTTCCTGATTTTTTTTTTTTTTTTTTTTTTTGCTTATTTCTTGTGTTTTTACTTACTAGTCTTCTACCTTTTCTTTTTGTTTATTACTATTTCCTTATTGTTTGTGGGTATTTCATCAGTGTTGCAAATGCAAACCGAAAGGAACTAAGCAATGATTAGATATGAAAATCTAGAATTGATGACCAGGGACCCAGACCTTTCCTCTCCAAATTTTAAGATAAAAACCGTGTTTTAATATGTTTTTTCATCTGATTCGGGATTCCTATTATTATTTGTCTTTTCCTCTGCTTTTATTTTTGCAAATCTAAATATATGTCAAACAATATGCATATAAGTTCGGTGGAATTTTCTTTCATGGGTCTGCTAATGTTTAAACATATAAAATTTATATATTGTCTATTATGAAACTATGGTTTACTACAGAAATAGAAGAGGAAAGAGACAGAAAGGTACGGCCTTGTTTGGATGGGGTTGGAAGAAGGAAGAAGAAATAAGGTCCAAATTTATTATAAACAATCCAAACTCTTCACAAAATTTCACACTTCCCAATACTTCTTCCCACTTTTTCCCTTTTTCTTCCCACATCTATCCAAATGGAGCCTACAAGAGAAAAGGGGAGAAAAAGTTTTATAGAAGATCTCACATTCTTTTTCTTTTTTCTTTTTTTCCCCTTATCCTCGATATTTTCTTTCAATTTTTTAGTTCTAGAGCTGTAGTAGGGCATGTTTTAACTTTTTTTAAGTGTCCACGTGATCTGTCCTACCTCTCACCTCCAATTTCCTCTATCAATTCCTGGTGCAAAGCGTTAGAAATTTATTGACATTTCATTAAGATATGTTAAATAATACGCATAAAATTCAGTATAATGTGTTCCACGCATTTGTCGTTGTCAATAAATTTGTGTCATGTTTTATCTAGAATCACAAAATTCGAGAGATAATCTCTTTGTATTATTCTTACAAAAATTTTTTCTTATAAATTATATGACAATGAAAATGCGTAAAACTCGCTAAAGAAAATGTATTTATATTGTAGGAGATCCCGTGAGAAAATCAGAACTTGACACATAAGCTGTCCACGTCGGTTAGTAAACTAACACCGTAAGTTCTTTCTAACGGGATTGCAATACAATGAAAAGAAATGTTAAGAGTTGAAAATATGAGACGAATGAAGTCTCTTCTAAATGATCATTCTCACGTTATAAATTTCAAATGACTGATTCAAATCATTCAATATGTTCTTCATATTGAAAACTCACAAAAAACCAATTTATTTCAAATGACTGATCCAAATCTAATTGGTGAGTAACCTGAGTAAACTATAAATCTAAGCATCACTCATCTCCTCTTATTTAATCTTCCCTTCCCTCATCCCCTTTACAAAGTTGTGGAGCACAGCCTAAGGGATGAAATTGATTTGTAACGCTGATGTGGGATGTAATCAATGAACAAAATTTCAACAAGTACAATGAAATCAAAGCTGTCATGACAGTTAAGCTTATTGCCTGCTTTTTAATGACGGTTGTGATCTGGGAAGTGCCTGGTGTTTTTGAGACCATTTGGAGCCCTTTTAACATTCCTAGTTGGTGAGTATTACTCTTGTATCTTCTTTCTTTCAGATCTATCAGATAATACGAGGGCTGTTTTTATATTTATGATATCTCCACTACTTATAAAGCATCAGTAGAACATGCATAAATTTCGAGCTAAAAGGGAGTTACACCCCTCTAATATCAAATATGGATCATTGATTTTGTTAATCAGATTCAAATATAAGACTAAAAAGGTCGACCTTTTATTATGGTGACACGCAACGGTTCGATTCTCCGCTTAAATTTTTTTTCCTCTGATGCTCTCCACTTTCTATTTTCCTTCTTTCCATTTTTACTCGACGCAGAAAACCCTAGATCGAAGCGATCTTGCCCGCCGTCTCTCCTATCTCGCTAATACCGAAATTTATTCTCCCTTCTCAAAGAAAAGCATTTCCGTATCTCTCTCCCTCTATGAATAGCTCACGCATGGCGGGTTCTCTCCTCGTCAGGAACCTCACATACCACCTCTCCCCTCTTCCACCACCACCGCCGCCACCATATCGATGGTGGTATGGATGCGCTTCGCTAGCACAACAACAGCTAGGTCGATCCTTTCTCCCTAATGCCTCCCTCGATCAAACCCCTAGGTCAATCCTTTCTCTCTCTAAACCCTATAACTGAACCCTCCTGCTTCACCTTCGGCACAACCTCAAACCCTCTTTCTCTGTCACTCGACCTCGATCTCCCTCTCCCTCTCTTCTAAACCCTAAGCCCCATTCTCATGCCGAACAAAAACCAATCACTGCCTGACATATGGTTCTAAGGGTGCCTTCAAGCGCCCGAAAAGTTATTTCGTCGGTGCTTGGTTTGTCGGACGCAAGCAGCAATGATGACGAATCAGAAGGAGATGCTTCTGATATTGTTTGCTCTGGTAAGTTATTAGGTCTTTCAATTTTTGATGTTTCATGTTATTTTGTGGAAAAATTAACAATATGAGTGAATAATAATTGCCGCCATCAGTTATACCTAAAATAAATGAAGAAATTGCCCAACTTAAGGAAATAAGAAACCATAAAGTATGACTTTCTTTAAGGCGACAAGCCAACCAATATATTGTAATAATCAATTCAAATATTTCAGGTAATGGGGTTTGCCGATACAGATGTTGGTGAATTTTTCTATAAAAAGCGACCGACCATTAATGAATTGGTGAATTATCTCTGCCATGATCTCTCAGAAGCTTGTTCAGTGAAGACACCTCCTGTACCAAAGGTAATGTGCATTATTTCATACAATCTGCAGCTTCTGTTTCAGACATAATCACCCTATTGTCCATAGTGTAAATTAATGATTTCAATTCCAGGTCTGCTTTTCTTATGTTTGGGTCCAGAACAAGCGTTGCATTTTAAAACTGACTTTTGTGGAGTTGCATACTTGAATCAAGGATAAATTGGGAAAAACTAGGACTAAATTTCATCTTATTTGAGGCGAAATCACAATGGGATTAGTTAGAGCCTGAGTTGCACATCTGAAACTTAATTTGGTCTTATATTCGGGGAACCATTTATGCAAACAAGCAAATTACACCAGTACCTTATTCAGTGCTGCCTTCTTGATGTGTTTTTCTTATTGTATTGTATAAGTTGCATGTATTATTTTTCCTTTTTTTTTTTGCTAATTCCAAAATAACATAGGGTTCCAATACTAATTTCTACTTTTCTATGAACTAGGATAGGATACCTGGTGAACCATTCGTTCCAAAACCATCAAAGGATGCTGAGATGGAAAAGATGTTGAGGTCGATGCAGGTATGGCAATAACAAAAGGATGAAAAATCTGTTTGTCTTTTACTACATTTTTACCTTCGTTTGCTTTGTGTATTTTGTGGAAATTACCTCCAATGTTTGCTTTTGTCGATGCATAGAGACCCAACATTGTTTCTGATGCAACTGGCATTTAATGGTTTGCCATAAATTTATAAATGTCAATTAACTTGTGGTGCTCTTGCAACTAACAACATTGGGGCATAATTTCTGATATATAGGAGCATACCTATTCCATTACACTAAGTTGCATTTTTAAATTGATCTGAAAGTTAAAGTTTTGAAAATTCAATGTTATTGTGATCACAACAAACATTGGATGGAATTTGTATGACGGAGAAAGTAAAAGAAACATGTTGTTTACAAGAAGAAACAGTATTAAAAATAAGTTGGGTGGCTTAGACCTCCCATTTATCTTAAAAAAAAAGAAACAGAATTGTACTGTTCCCTTTTCAAAACCAAAATAATGAATAAATAAAAGGTCCTTTTGAAAAAAGGAACATGTTATTATTTTTTATAAAGCTTTTGGAAATTTAGATGCTTGTTTCTTTATTTAGGATATGCCAGGTGCACCAAATATGAAGATGTATTCAAGAGACGATTTAAATGAAGATGAAGATGACGATGATGAGGACAACTTCTCTAATAACCTGGTAACCTACTTTTATTCTTGTTGTGATGAGATGATCCCTTATTTTCTTTTGCGCCAACATCCTTCAAATATCTATAAATGTGGCAACTGAGTGGGAAGGTTTCTTCCATATTCTACCCTTTAAAAATTTGTCACTCATTCTTTGCATGCTAATACTTGACAACCCCCAAGATGGAAGCCACTCAAGTTTAGTTTGTTATCAGACTAAAAGATACAATTATGTTTCAGGGAAAGGTTTTCAAAAACAAGGAAACACCAAATAAGGACTTGAAAGAGAAAATTCTTGAAGGGGTGGCTGAGAAGAGTAAGCAAGTCAAAAAGCATATAGGTAAAGCTTCACAAAAGATCAAGAAATGGTGGCGGGGATTTAAAAAGCCTGTGAAAAAGACACCATCAAAGTCTTCAAAGTCGAGTAAAACTGAGCTTTGAGTACCTAAAGAACATCATATGTTGAGCTGTTTGATGTAGGAGATTTCAAATGCACAGAGACCTAGAGAGAATTGCAGGGACCAGAAGAGCAACTCAGGGCATTTTAGCATGCATTGTGGTGTATTGTGTTAGTTCAATTAGTAATTTAGTATGATAAAATTTTGCTGTAGAATTTTTAGACTAAATTTTGATAGTGAACTTCCCAAGCAAATGTTTGTTATATATTTGATGTTTAGCTTCACCTTTTGTTGCCTGAAATAAAATAAAATATATGGCAGTTGAGATAAATCATATGCAATTTGAAAAGTCACTAACGGGCAACAACCTATTAATTCGTACGTACCTATTAAATTAGAGCAATTTGATAATTTATTTTAATTGTTCAATAAAATCAAGAAAACATTTATTTATAACTTGCCTTTAATTCGTAAGTTCATATTAAATTAGAGAAATTTGATATCCATGTCATTATAACTTGCCATATACATCAACATAATCTTTTTTATATATTTCTATATTCTATATCTTTATTGACAGGCGCGTATTGATAGCAAAAAATCTTCATAAATTAATATTGATATTGATATTAGTTTGAAGAAGTATTCTTATCATTGCAATTAGGCAAAGAATCTTCAAAAATGGAAATCGCTCTCTGATTTCAAGAGGTATGATATGATCCCTAATAGAGCCATTTTCTATTTCTACATGATGCGCAGATTTCTTTCAATTACTAGCGCTATTTTTTATTTATGAAAAATTGTATCTTTATATATACTAGCAGCAGTGCTCTCTCAATGTGCGGGCGAACTTTAATATGTGAAAATATTATTGGGCATAGATATTTTATAACACTCAACTTATGTCAACTATTTAATTAGTCTGCAATTTCAATTGAGCCGCTGTACAATATATGTTGAAAACACATGTATTCTAGAGATATGGAAATACACCTTAACAATATTTGTGCCAAGTAATATTTTCACATATTATAATTCGCCCGCACATTGAGCGGGCACTGCTGCTAGTAATAATAATACGAAAGTATATTTTAACTCTTTTCATTTCCAATTTCTATACTTGCAGGTTACAAAGATCCTAATCCAAAAAAGACAGATCTGCCCCTACTACATGAATGGCTCTTTAGATCTGGTCTTGACCGCTATATTTGGATAGTTGGATACATGGTAATTTGTTCAGTAGTAATGAAAATTATTTCGACTTGTAGAAACAACAGTATATTAATGCGCATCCCGCGATGATTTTTTTCCGTATTACATGTATGGTGTCGTAGAATTTGGATCCAAGGAACGAGTTCAAAACATAAGTTCTCTCTGTCTCCTCCAAATTTGATGTACCTATACTAAGTGAAGTTCAAAGTTTGAAAACCACTTCATGATGCGAATATAAATATCCAACAACTTGTTATTCACCATTTGTTTGTTCCAAATTCCTAATTTTATCCAATTATCTAAATTCAGTTGTGTTCCGGTATTTGGGTCCTATATGACAATACGAAATTCATGCCTATATATGCAAATTCTTAATAAAATGCAAATAATTTAAAAAAAGAGGAGTTTATGAAAATATACTTTCAATCGTGTGACTTCCGATCCGTTGAATCGTGCGACTTATCCGGCCGATGTAAGATCTTCTCCTATTCAACGAGATCTTAAAATATATAAAAAAACATAAAATAACCATAAATTAATAAAAAAACCGAATAAATAAGGAAAAATTGTAAAAATAAAAAAAACTGTTCAAATTTTTTGTTTTTTACCTTAAATCTGCTCTCTTCTTGTTCTCTTTCTAATAATTATTTTTTTAAGAATTTTTACAAATTTTTTGCTATTTTTTAGAGTGAAAGTGGATACCACAAAATTCGCAATAAATGAAAAGAAGAGAAAGGAGGAAGTGCGGCTAGGAGTTAGATGAGACTTAATGAGGGAGGAAGACCTATATAAATACAAAACCTTAATAACCGTTACAGAATCATTAAAAAAATAAAAAAATTATTTGCCTTTCTGTAACGGTTATTAGGAAATAACTATTACAGATTTACAGAGGTACTGTAATGGTTATTTATATATAACCGTTACAGAAGATTATTATTAATTCTTTCTTTTTTTATTTTCTTCTGTAACGGTTGTTCGATGATAACCGTTACAGATTTCTTAAAATCTGTAACGGTTATTATCCAACAACCGTTACAGAAGGTGGACGCACTTTTTCCCTATTACATGACGGAAATATTATTACGGTTTTTTAATAATAACCGTTACAGATTTGTGGCGCCAATTTTCCCGCCTTATGCCTCACTAGTCTGTAATGGTTATTTCAAAAACCGTTACAGAAGTTCCGTTACAGAAGGTCCTTTTTCCGTAGTGAATTTTAGGTAATCATGTCAAACGGTACACTAAAAAAGATATTTAAAAAGTTACAAGAATTTATTAAATGGCAAAAAAGTTATTTGTCAACTAATGCATATATATACAAGAATTTAATCAAGCAAATACCAGTTTTAGAATTTTTTTTCTTCTATGAAAAAAATTACTACAAGAATTTAATGCATGTCTAATTTCTCTTTATTTAGTACGTAATTTTCCCCACTTTGGTGTACACACAAGTGCCTATAACGTGCAATCCACTCAAAATAAAGTTATTAAGCTGTCCGTTATATCATTATAATTTATAAAGGAATTGCTGATCATTAACACTGAATAGTTTGGGACAGCAAAAACTACTCATCAACTTAAAATAATTGACCAGGCCTTCGAAAAAAAATTAAAATAATTGAAACTTTCTTTTATTGGTGCTGCTAGATATATTTAATTCTGAAAGAAACAAATCACTCAGCTGGAATACATTATGGTCATTACGTTATATCACGTTCTTGTCCATTATATTGATAAGTTATAATCTGGGATCTGCTGGAGAGGTCGAAGCATTGAGAAACCAAATACAGCATCAATGTAGTCAACTGGTCCTGGTACAGTATAGAGATGTTCATATCAGGTCCTTGTTGTTAGCAATTAAAAATATTTAATCATTATAATATTTTAATTAACAGCACTAATGATCATGTATTTCATATAAAAATATAAAATTAATAAATCATAAGTTAGAATTTACACAATTGGAGTGAAGACATCGTAAGATGAAAATTCAATCTTCTTCAATTTTTCTAAGTAATTTTGATGGAAGAATTAGTGGCGTTTTTCTTAATCCGTCTCTATTTCTTAATGGCCGAAATTAATGGAAAAAGGTGCCAATTTTGACAGATTATTAGAATAAATATACTATGGCAATTGAAGGGATCAGAATTTCAATGAATCTGGTGTTAGAGATATGTCCTAGAAGTCAATCATATTTGGCTACTTCTATGGTTTTATGTCATTGATGATTTCATATCATTTGTTCCTTGATTTATGTGTTGACAGTTCATTCAGGTTGAAGATCTGAATTATAGATCGCTGTTTTTCATTTAGTAGTAAATGACAACAATAATTCTAAAGCGTCCATAATCTTGATAATTAACAAGGAACATTAATTATCAATAATATTAGTATGCAAGTTAAGTGATGATTAAGTTCTATAAATCATAGGTTAAGAGTAACCAACTTAATTGCATATGTTTATGTTAATTGAACATAGTACAGGACATGACCCAACGAAATAAATATATGGATTGTGTTATGTGTTATTATTTATTTCGTTACAATTTTGATTCTAAGTTTGAGATGTTTATCTTTTCCAGATGAGGATAGGTTCAATAAATATCGTCTACCGCTGATTCCCGATAAGGGCTGCTATACGGACGTTATTTATGTTCTCTTGAATTGTGCGGGAAAAAGCTAAATTATCAAGAAAACCGTATGTCCCTCATTAATTCATTTAGTGAGTGACGATATCTGTTTGGGCCCCTTGATGGAGATAGATTGTTTGCTAGCAACTGATACAATTATCTCTAGATCAAGAAACGTACAATCTGCAAGAATGACACATTCCTATCTTGGATTATACGATGATATCGTGAGACATAAGAATCAAAATAGAGAAATACTTTTATTCTCTTATGCAGGATTTAAATACTGTAGCAGTATATTATTTATGAGAATTGGGAATCATAACGTGTTGCTAGATACCGCTTATGATTATTAGAATTAAATAGCGATTTAATTCCATGTCCAAATTAGCATAAATCCTCAAAGGGTCACACAGATCGAAATATAACCAAACAGTGCATTAATCATTTATTTGCATCAGTGTACTTTTGCGAAAATATGATAAGTTGATTAATTGATTATATGTCGATATAATTAATTAATTCAAACGGATCATATCGAAATGATTTAATGCATAAGCTAATCCCATGATAATTATTAATTAGTTAATAATTATTCAACACAACACAATTTAATATAAATAGTTATATTAAATTGAATTAATGGGCCGATATTTATTATAGAATAAATAGCCCAAATATAGAGCATCAAATGGTGGATCAAATGGATTGATTTAATAATCAATTTGGAGAGTGTGCAAAGCCCAATTGGGCCCATTATATGGCCGGCCTCAAAGGGTGTGGTAGGTAGGTGGCACAATGATAAATAAGGGGAACTATTTGCTAGGGTTTGAGCATTATAAAAGGACCTTTGTGGAGGCTCCTTGCTCCTCTCTCTCTCTTCCTTCCCTTGGCCGCCACCCTCTCCCCCTTCTACCTCTTAGGCCACCACCTCTACCTCTCTCTCCCTCATCTATCCACCATTAATGCTCATGTATTGAGCTCCATTTCTCCATCTAATTAAAGGTTAATTAAGAAGACGAGAAAACTTGGGATTAGCCTTGACCTCCATAGCTACTAGCATAGCTTCTAGGTCTTGGTTAATTTCGTGGTGAACTCGAGGACGAGCTTGGCACGAAGGAGGAGCTAGAAGCGCGCACCACCTACAACCTAGTCGGTTCGAGCCTCTTGATTACGATATCAAGAGAGGTATAAACCTTGAACCTTCTCTTTGTGTGAATGACTTTAAGTACTAGATTCGTATTTGTGCATGCTTGTTTGTGGTTAATTAAAGGAATTATCTATAAAAATTAAAATTGTGCACTCAACTAACATCTGGTCCATTGATTTTCTATCAAAATCAATGCACCCTTTAATTAAAATTCATAAATGAACTTGGTTCAAATTAAATGATATAGGCCACATTAATAATAATTAATAATATTAATTATAACATTCTCCCACTTGACCTATAAATATCATAATGAAACACAAATTCAGAATTGGCCAATAAAAACTTAAACCTTGTTCAGTTAGAAATACCAAACTAAACTAATATAATCAAAATAACTATTATTGTTATTTGATCCCTATTAATTATGGAAGTGGAATTCTTTCTAACATATGATTAATAATTTAATATAATTTATTCGATCCACATAAGTATATTTGTTTAAATCAAGCATAATGCGCAACATAAGAAATAAGAAAATTTTATAAATTCAAAGTCAAAGTCATAATTTGAAGTTTCACATCATTACATAATTCATAATTCAATGCAACACAATCAAGATTTAGCGACCAGACCCATGTTGGAAAAATTGGGTGGTAATACTTTGGTGAGAGAATCATTTAGCATAACTCTCATATTAATATTTTGTATTGATATAATATCATTTTTTACTTTGTCTTTAACAACAAGATATTTAATGTCAATCCATTAGACACGTTACTTAATTTGTTGTTATTAAAAGACAAAATAACAGTCGCATTATTACAAAAGTAAGATAAGTGACCATACAATTTGCCACAAAAATTCTGCTTGCATAGTGAAAGATGGCGTTATAAACTGCTTAGCACTCTTCCATAAAATTATTCATCATGTATACAAGCATAAATAAATAACCTAATGTGAATTTCTTATTGTCTAATAAATATCATCCACGTACAAAATGAGAATTATAAATTAACCATATGTTGGAAAGAATGCCACTTCTATAATTAATATGGATCAAATAACAATAATATTCATTTTGATTATATTAGTTTAGTTTGGTATTTCTAAGTGAACAAGGTTTAAATTTTTATTGGTCAATTCTGAATTTGTGTTTCATTATGATATTTATTTATAGGCCAAATAGGAAAATGTTATAATTAATATTATTAATTATTATTAATGTGTCTTATATCATTTAATTTAAATCAACTTCATTTATGAATTTTAATTAAAGGCTGCATTGATTTGATGAAAAATCAATGGACCAGATGCATTGAAATTCTTATCCCTTCAATTGCCTTAGTATATTTATTCTAATAATCTGTCAAAATTGACATTTTTCTTAATCTGTCTCTATTTCTTAATGGCTGAAATTAATGAGAAAAGATGTCAATCTTAAATAACAGAATTTAGTATATAAGACTAAGGCTCTGATAATAATTCTGCCATCAAAATTACTAAGAAAAATTAGATAAGATTGAATTTTCGCCTTACGATGTCTTCACTCCAATCTTTTAAGTTCTAACTTATGATTTGTTAGTTTTATATGAAATACATGATCATTAGGGCTGTTAATTAAAATATTATAATGATTAAATTTTTTTAATTGTTAATATTTGGTATCGTATGTATTTTCATATAAAATACAATATACGGTAATTTTGTATTTTACTGGAATTTACAGAATTATTTTTGTAATTTTTTTCTTAACTATTTTTGTATACTTAATGTTCTATGTGTGCAAATTGGAGTTGAAAATCATTAGTTTCTTTGATTCCTTCTTTGCCTTCACATATGCACAAAACATTAAGAGAGAGAAGAGAATAGATGATTGTCATGTGTGAATTTTGTACGTCAGTCTTGATTAGATACAAAGGGTTTGAACAATTTTACTATCCAACCCATTTCAGAACCTTTAGTTTTTGCGACCGTTCGCCATCTTACTCGAAAATTGCAAAAAGTTGTATATGCGGTTCTCGAACAGTAAGTATTAATGTTCTTATACCCGGATTGTAGATGATCTATGTCCCACTATTTAATTCTTTCATTTACGCATACGCGTTTTGTCCTCTAATACCAAATGTTAGCAATTAAAAATATTTAATCATTATAATATTTTAATTAACAGCCCTAACGATCATGTATTTCATATAAAATTAATAAATCATGAGTTAGAACTTACAATATTGGAGTGAAGACATCGTAAGGCGGAAATTCAATCTTCTCCAATTTTCGTTAGTAATTTTAATGGTAGAATTAGTTGCGTTTTTCTTAATTCGTCTCTATTTCTTAATGGCCAAATTAATAGAAAAAGGTGTCAATTTTGACAGATTATTAGAGGTGCCAATTTTGACAAATTAATGGGAAAAGGTGCTAATTTTCTCTAGAATAAATCTACTAAAGCAATTGAAGGAACGAATATGCAAAATAACCAATTCCCACCAAGTTCATATTCTAGCAATTAATTTGATGGAAAAAGGAGCGAACTGGGTTGGTTTTTTAAACTTTTCACATTTTTAAGTTGGTGGGCAATTAAAATTAAATAATGTTATCATATTTATTTAAATGTTGTATGTCTTTTGAATTAATATTGTTATATTTATTTAATGTTTTAAACTAAGCATATTAATTTAAATAGAAAGTGGTTTGTAGATAAAAACAAAATAAATTATTATATTATATTCTTTTAATCTCCATTCTTTTTGAGGGACCTTTTAATCCATTCTTATTCTGAACTAATCATCTAACAACACATTTAATTTTATTCACAAGAAAACTATTTACCGTAGTTTTTATTCAAAATTCTTATTCAAATACAAGCTATTCATCCTTGATTCACTTCATGGCCAAACGCACCTTAATAACTCAGCAAGTTGATAAACTGAACTGAGAAAATCTAGTTCTCCGTATGTACGCATAGCAGTACTGATTCCTCAATCTTGTGCACTAACCATGCATCTTTGTGGAGGGGTTCACAAAATTTTCAAAATCTCTTTTGACTTCGCTGAATTATGTAACCTGATCTATTAAGCTCAAAAGAAACTTATGGCACAACGTAGAACCACATATGCAGACCCCTTTATTCTTTAACCACATTGTTGATTAAGTCTAAAGAGAAGGGATGGAAGTTGTTGATGATTCCACAGCTTTACTTGTGCCGACGTAATACCACACATGGTTCTGTAGCCGCAGTTTCACTTGTTTGTTGATACTTGATACCACCATATGATTGGCTTTAATCGTTGGTACTGATGTCACATATGGGACTGATTAATATATAATATATATTAAATTTTATATAACGCTATTTGTTCTAAAGGAACCAAACTCCTATAAAACTTAATCGGTCATGTCAAGTTTTTCTTAAGGATCAGCTGCTTATTGGAATTCGGTACAATTAAAAATCCGTTCAAAATTTTCAAATAAGATCTTGTCGTATATATATAATTATATATCTGCAAGTGGTTTATTTTTCTTGCTTTTGCTGACATTCTAGCTATGAAATGACCTAGCCTTGTATAGTACACATGTAATATTGATAGTACTTGTCTATACTCTATAGTTATACATATATCAAAATTAGCGATCAATCCTCTCAAAATTTGTGTATATATTTATATTTGAGAAAAGATCATTGATCAAATTTTAGTAGTGTATATAGATAGTACAATACTATCATTAAAAACATATTGGCATGCTCCTCTATAATTTCTAGATCATGATGCGCCATATGTCCTACTTAGGTTCAGTTATCTTTAGAAATAAAATAGAATCAATCCGTTAAGGATTTTCTGAGTCATGACTTAATTTTTTTCTTATATAGCTGGATAGATTGGTGTCACGAATATCAGTACAGACAAAACAAGAACTCAAGCACTCCCATGAATCTCCCTTCCCTCTCTATTTTTATTGATTATTAGAAGAAAAGGTTTACAGCTTATTTTTGTTACGATAGAGAGCGTACTCTCTCGATCTGTCTATTTTCCTAGCATATATAATATATACATAAAAAGAATAAATTATCTAGATACCAATTACATGCTCTATATAAGGAAAAACAATCAATCAACGATATGGAGAAACACCTTGGAAATAGCACTGCATACGGTCATAGCATCATGGCTTGTATTATCGCTGAATCCTTGTATCATACCGTCAAACAGATGCCATTTCGACTGTTTTTGTTCTGTTCCGTTCGAAACAGAACAGAAACAAAATGATAAATGAGTTACGTTTTTAGAGACGAAACGGAACAGATCAAAATGCACGTTAGTGTTCTGTTTTACTGAAAAATGACTGAAATTAATGGAAATATGCTGAAATCAAAAGAAAATAAGGAATGGAACAGTTAATGAAACGGATAACTGTTTTGTTTTACGAAATAGAACAGAAACGAAATGATATTTTATTATGTTACTAGAAACGGAACAAAAACGGAACATACCAGTTCCGTTCCGTTTCTACACGTTTGACACCTATAATCTGTTAGAGTTATGTCCTAGAAGTCAATAATTTGATGACTTAAATATTAGTTTATGTTTTGGATGATATTTTATCATCTGTTCCTAGGTTTATTATTGACAGATCATTCAGGTTGAGGATCTGAATTGTGGATCTCTGTGGATCATTCTTTAGAATGACAATAATAAATCTAAATGGTCCATAATCTTGATAATTAACAAGGAACATTAATTATCATACAAGGCATGCATTTCTTGCCAAGGAAATGGAATCCTCTATTCCTTCAAATCATTCCACTCCATCTACATCACCAAAGACATGCTCTCCTAAGGTATATCTTCCTCTCAATGAATCTCTTAGTAGTAGTGATAGTGAGAGTGATGATGAACCAACTTGTTCAACCAAATGCGTTGATTGTGATAGGTTGAATTCTATTCTTGATGCTACCCATGATGCCTTGGTTAGGAAAGCCGATACCATAGAAACCTTAAAAACCAAGGTAGATGAGCTTACTTCTAAGATGGGTGAGTATGAGGCTAAAATAAAGAAGCTTGAAAAACAACTTGAAAAATCGATTTTAGCCCAAGTTCCTAAAACGGATTTGAAAAATCTTTTCAAAGGTCAAAAGCCTCATGACAAGTCCGGTCTTGGTTACCAAAAGTCTTATCAAACCAAGAAAAGGAACTTGTCACACAATAATGGGAAACAAGTTGCACAAACCACACAATTTCAAAAACCTAGGAATTCTTGTGGTCATGCACATATGTACCAAAGGAAACCTAGAAACACTAGAGTGCAAAACGAAAAGAATTTGCAAAATCAAGAAAAGAAGGTTTTTGTTCCAAAGGCGTCCAATAAAATTTATTTTAGAGGACCCGATGGATGGTTTTATGAATTTAAAGAGCAACACTCTTCTCAAAACCACAAATCTCAATCCAATGAGCATAAAAAGAATGTTTTCCAACATTTCCAAAAGGATCGCAAAAAGAATTTTAATGTCTCATCCAATGATCCTAAGAAGAAGGCCGAATACCTTAGAGCCCTTTACTATTCTCATTTTGTCAAGGATTCTACCATGCCTAAGCCAACCAATGCATATTGCAACTATTGTTGTCAAAATGGTCATATCTCGTTGGAATGCAAACTTAGGAAACCAAATGTTGAGTCCAAAGGTAAGTGGGTTCCAAAAGCTTGTACCTCTAGTGGTACAACTAGTGGTATGGTAACCAATGTGGCCTAAATACCAAGTTATCCCCCGGTCTTATAAGCCAAATTTTTAGGAGGAGCCTCTTTATTTCTATCTTATTTTTGTTTGAGAGGTTAAATTTGGTCACACTACTTTGAGTAGTGCTCTAAATTGGTTCTCCAATTCCTTTTCTCCAAAATTAAGGGGGAGCCATAAATTTAGGGAGAGCTTGCTACAACTTTCACTTTTTGTCGATTTACAAAAAGGGGGAGAATTGTAGTAAAGCTTGTGAAATGCCAAAATTTAATCGCTTTACTAATGGTATTGTTTTGCAAATCGTCAAAAGGGGGAGATTGTTGTACTAAACGTTTCTAAGTTTGTCGATTGCAAAATAATATCATTTGGCATTTAACAATCTTCTTTGAGTTTTATAGGAAGAAGATACAATTTATGAGGACTTGGATAAAAGCTTTAAGAAAGATCAAGATCAAGTCATTAGAGAGCTTATAGGCTAGTTTAGACTAGGATAGAAGGTATACTTTAGTCCTTGTTTATCCTTGAAATGGTCTAGATAGCGAAAAGCTCAATAAACCAGCAAAATCCTGTTTTCTGCGACCTAGCGTCGTACAACGCTAGTTAGTGGCACACAACGCTAGAACAGCTAAATTCATACTTTTGTGAATCAACGTTGCACAACGCTATATAGAGTTAGGCAACGCTGATTCACAACGTTGTACAACGCTCAGTAGTGTTGTACAACGCTGCAGTTAAAAAACTTGGAAAATTTCCTGAGTACCATCGTGCAACGCCATATAGCGTTGCACAACGCCACAAAAATCCCAAGTTAGCTGTCCCATGTAAACAGTTGTTTTTACATGCAAAGTCTCTGGAGACGTTAGCCAACGTCTTTCAGCGTTGAGTAACGTTAGTGTTGTGTGACGATATACAGAGTTGTACAACGCTCTGTTGAATCTGTCAGAGTTGTTCCTTTTGTCTCCCTTTAGCGTTGTGTAACGCCATTCAGTGGCAAGCAACGCTCTGACAATTTCCAACGGAATTGTCGGAGCTTTCCTTTGGTTATACACTCCTTCGTTGTGCGACGGCAAATAGCGTTGCACAACGCTCTGACAGACCAACGGCTATATTAAAGAGCCGTTAGATTTTACAACGGTCATATTTCAGCGTTGTATAACGCTATTCAGCGTTGTACAACGCTGTGGCCTGTTTTTGCTGGGGAACTGCTCATCTTGAGCCCTATATATATCCACCCCTTGCTCTCTCTCCAAAGATGGAAAAGAAGAGAAACGAGGTAGAGAGCTTTGTCTTGCAAAATTAGACCAGAATTGAGCCTTTGAGCATAGGGATACTCTCCCACTTGAGCTTTTAATAGCTAGACCATCTTGAGAGATTTAGTAGCCTCAAACACCACCGCCCCGACGTTGTCGCTAGGTGTAGGTTGGAATAGGTTGAGAGCTCTTCTCCTTTGAGGCCGTTGTGCCATTCGAGTTAGGCCGATCCGCCTCGAGTGTCCTTGTGACGAGGTGATTCGGTTCGAAGTTGTAGTCCCGTTCGTTGTGGAATTGAACGGAGCACGCCCTTGTGTGGTAGCGAAACTCCCGGAGACGTACGACTAAGGCTAGCATTTCCTAGCGGGTCGGAACTCCGTAATCATACCGAGTGTTCAATTTCTCTCTCTCTTTTTCTCTTTATTATCTTGCTATACTTGAATTGCTTGTGTGCTTGCTTGTATTGGGTACCAATTGAATTGTGTTAGGGTAGTTCATACAAAACCGGTCCAATACCTTAATCGCTTCCGCTAAACCTTGCTTAAGTCGCCCCCCTTAGGGACAACAGGCTGCTATACGGACTTTATTTATGTTCTCTTGAATTGTGCGGGGAAAAGCTAATCATCAAGAAAACCGTATGTCCCTCATTAATTCACTTAGTGAGTGACGATATCTGTTTGGGCCCCTTGATGGAGTTGGATCGTATGCGCGCAACTAAGCGATTAACTCTAGATCAAGAAACGTATAATCTGCAAGAATGACACATTCCTATCTTGGATTATACGATGATATCGTGAGACATAAGAATCAAAATAGAGAAACATATTTATTCTCTTATGCAGGATTGAAATATTGTAGCAGTACACTTTTTATGCGAATTGGGAATCATAACGTGTTGCTAGATACCGCTTATGATTATTGGAATTAAATAGCGATTTAATTCCATGTCCAACATAGCATAAATCCTCAAAGGGTCACACAAATAGAGTTTTGACCAAGACAGTGCTTTATTTATTTATTCGCAAAAATGAAAATTGCGGAAAATATGACGAATTGATTAATTAATTATGTACCGTTATAGAACGTACTAATTGGTTAAGTCAAACGGGTCGTATAGAAATAAATAATAGCATAAGCTAATCCTAGAATAATTATTAAATAGTTAATAATTATTTTGGTTCAACTTAATTTAATATAAATTGTTATATTAAATTATTGGACTAATTTGTATATAGCAAATTTATAGTCCAAACAAAGAGCAATTGGAAATGGGTTTAATTATAAGAATTAGAGCCCATTTAAGAAGGAACAAAAGGCCCATAAAGCCCATTATAGGGCCGGCCATGAGGTGGTAGGTGGGGATGGCAAAATGTGTAATTTCTAGCAAAATGTGTAATTTATAGCCAACCAACCTAGGGTTTAGGGTTGCCTATAAAAGGACCGCTAAGGAATAGTAGAGATGAAATGTGTAATTTATAGCTAACCCACTGATTTCTAGGCTTCTCCTTCTTCTTTACCGCTAGGGTTGCCTCCGGTTTTATAGCCAACCAACCAACCAACCTATTGGCTATAAAAGGACCCTTAGGGATCCTTTTTCTCTCTCCTCTCTCTCTAGCCGCCACAACCCCCTTCCTCTCCCCTCTTGGCCGTGCGCCACCTCCCTCCTTCTCCTCTCTTGCTCATGTGTTGAGCCATACACCTTCATTAAAGTTCTATTTGGTGAATTAGAAGAGGGTGTAATCTTAGGATTAGCTTGGTTCTCATTGAATTTGCTGGCACAAAATCAATTTGAGAGCTTGGTTAATCTCTAGGTGGACTCGAGGCGATTTGGAGAAGAAGGAGAAGCACGCCACCGATTTCTAGGCCAAGGAATCGAGCCTCTTGATTACAATATCAAGAGAGGTAAAAATCCACCCCTTTCTCTTTGTGTAAAACTAGCTTGAGTGCATGATCCGTTTTGTGTGTTATTTCGATGGCTAAATTAGTTATAATTAGTATTAAAATTGAAAATTACACACTTCCTAACAGTGGTATCAGAGCACATGGTCGTACTTAAGCTATTTTGACACTTAATTAAGAGAAATTAGCTAATTAACGGATTAGTAGAGATGATGTGTTTGTTTGCTGTCTGGAAATGACATTTTCTGTATTGTTTCGCATTTTTCGCTATGATATGTTCTCTGAAAGTTTTCTTCCATCTACATGAAAGTTGTAGATCTGTGGATTGTGATTCTTTTGGCGTTAGATTCACATTTTTCTGAAATTGTATGGATTTATTGTGAATAAAACGGCGACGGTGCGCAGAACCAGTTTCTGCTTGCACTGTCCTGTTTGAATGGCTTCAAAGATTTATATTTTGAATATAAGTACCAGTGTTCTATGACTAGAATCAAAGAGGACTTGAAACTCTTTCTGAGCATGTGTAGATTGTTGCATGACTCGGATTAATTTGTGGGTTTTCAAGTATGAAAAGGAAGATCTTGTCAGATTCAGTTTATTGAGCAAATCGATTATTCTAATAAACTGTACCAACTGAGAACTCCTTTAAAAATTATGTTTAAATGGAGTTGTTCTATTTTGAGTTAGGATTACAGGAAAATTATTTTCATAATTTTTCATGGAAGTTTGTACCTTCAACTGGGTTAAAACATTTCGATCGACAGTCTGTTCCAGTACAGAATTTGTTGATTGTTTAGTATGTAACTCTAATTTTTTGAACTGAACTTGGTTGTTTTCTTTTCATGGATGATTAGCCTATAGTTTAAACTAGTTTTTCTATGTATATTGTATATATAAAAACTGAATAGAAGGTGGTCTAACAGACCAAATGGTTGAGAGGATAAGCTGAAAATCTCATAACGGTGTTTCGTGCACTTGTAAGAGATTTGTCTTTTTTGATCCTCCCAGATGGTTTAAGATCTCTTCTTGAAATTTTTACTGATAATCACAATTGTGATATGGAGCTTAAGTAATTTATTTCATAATTTTTGGAGACCTAAAACTATTGTTTTTGTTGGATTCCATTAGTTACGTTTTTTGTTAAATTAATGTTTTTCTAAGTATTCAAACTAGTTGAAAACAATTAGAATACTCCTTGTTTGATCTCCTTTCAGTTATGGGATATTGAAAGAACTTTCTAAATGAATTTAAACAAGTTTGGTTGTATAAAATTGAGAATTTATGCATGGAATTTGTCTATGGCAAACAATACGCAAAGATGCTTGAAAATCGTTAATTGGAAACAAAGTGCTTGTATGTGCTATCTTTGTTTTGTAGGTGGATAGTGGGTTTAGTATGGCCCATGACTCAATGCCTTGTGGTTGTAAATGAATGCATGTGTGAATGTTTGTAATGCGGCCTTTGGTGTCATTAATTAATTAATTTGTTGATTAATTTTAATGTAACTTGTGTGGCTTGCATGCCCCTAAGGTTAGGATGGGTATAGGATATTTTCACATGTATTTTTTTTCCTTTATTTTATATAGGATTTAGATCCTTATAGAATTTAGTGGGAGGGACAAGGATTAGATTAGTTTTGTTTCATGGACGATGTGGCGAAACTAATGCAAGCGGGAGCCATACAAATTCACAACTATGGATGAGATGCTTATATGTGATTGCTTGTGATTGCTATGAATTGTCATAGGCTAGGTATGGGTGTATGCTTACACGACCACCAAACAAGTGTCATATGATTGTTAGTCCCAACTAAACTCGATTAAGTTAAATCGCCCTCCTTCTCTCTATCCCCTTCTAACGTGTATGATCGTTCATTGATGCATTCTCGCCGACGTGGGACATCGTGTTCCATCATCCGTGTCGGGGTGTAAATCGGATTTACTAGGAGCAAATAGAGAAAGGTTACTTATCGATGGACCCTAATCGGATTGGACATCGGGGCAAAGTTTGTGGATGTACATGTGATATTTCACAAACCAAGAATCATATGGAATGATTGGTTGGAGAACCTACCTTATCTAGTTATTTTTTGGTGTCACGCCGACGCTAGCACCATCTCAACGAAAATAGGGATCTTGGAAAACCTACTACATTTGGGACATTAAATAAATGTAGTGGGAGTTTTATTTGTTATAATTAAAACAATTGCATAAACTATATGACCTTAAATTGATCTTGTTATAGATGTTTAAATTGTTAATTTTGTTGCGATCAATCTTTGAAAATTAACAAACTCGTTTCTAAAAGTATTTACTTAAAGAAGTAATACCGATTCCTAAGACACTATCTTAGTGAAAAGAAACTTGAGTATGTCAATTCCCAAAACTTTCCTCAAATTACCCGAACGTAGCAACGCAATGATTGATTGACTTTTGGCGAAAAGTTATTCAATAAAGCGTATGGCTAATATCCTCATTTGAAATTTCTAGACCTTTGAATTAGAGAATTCATATGGACTAGATTTAACTCGTACGCTCTCATCCGCTTACTCAAGAAAGTGCTCTTAGAGAAAGTAGATATTAACTCTATCATTTATGATCGAGTATAAAGAATATGAGTTGACCAAGAGATTATTCTTTTAAAAGAAGTTATATGAATGTTTCATTGGCTTACAAATCGAAAGATTTAAGTAGCTAATTGATGACTAGAGATATTAATCTCCGATATCAAGGATTGTTGATATTGTCACACGATCTCTTTGGAATTATAAAGGATATAATGATTACCTTCTTCGCACACTTGTTGATGAAAAAATGTAATGGGTTAAGTATTCAAGAAATACTTCACCAATGTATGAGTTGAAATTTCGAGACCCTCGATTGTGATTATGTATCACATGAGTTATTTCATTTGCCGTTTATGGGAGATATTTGAAATGTTGTCCGAAATACCATGATTATAATGTTCTAATTCTAAAGTGTATTTGTCGTTCAAATTATCTCACTATCTCTAATTTACACTAGTAACTTGATACTAGTTCATATGCTCGCATTTGACGAAATGTGTTAGCAATGAAGAATAAGAGAATGTTCGAGAGATGTAAAGTAAACTCCGTATAGGAAATGACTTGTTCGTCTAAGTCATTACCATTGAATACGTAGAGTTATCTTTATTAAGAGTTTGTTTAGGAATTGAAGGTTGCATACCTTAATTCTAAAAACCTCTCAAAAATATCTCCATTTCATATTCCATGATGGATGATTATGTTTTGTAAAAGACAAGATCTTTTATTATGGATTTGTTTATATGATTTCATCAATCTTGATTGAATTTGCTTGAAATAGATAAACAATTTTTTAAATGACAAATAGGATGCGTAAGACTTGACATAAAGTATGTGACTTTCATGTTATATATACCGCTTAGTCACATAAATAAACGAGAATCGCATTACGAGAGTATACGTAACGTAGAGCTCGTAATTTCAATTCGATTTCAATCGATTGATATGCGAATCATGTTTGTTAAATGACAAAAGCGCCTTGAACCCATGAAGGTTTAAGGACAAGTGAATTAATTAGGACTTATACATATCGATGTATAAAGACCTATAAGTACTTGTGCAATGAAAGATTGTTGATACTTTACTACTTAACCAACGATCATTGTAGATACTAGCAGCAGTGCCCACCCAATGTGTGGGCGGAGAGGATCATAGTGATGTCAGTTTTCATTTTTGGGCGATCGGCGTTGTTGCATTTTATGAGGCTAGGTTTATTAGAATCGTGCGAGCACATAAAATGCAAGAGTGAAGTCTGTTTGTGTTGCGTCATAACAATGTGTGGGCAGACTTTATTATGTGATATATGAAAAAGAAAGTCTTATTTGACACAGATATATTGTCCATTTTTTATATTTAAGGTTAATGTTATTTTGATCGGCGCCGAAAGTAGCAATAGTACTCATCAGTTTAAACGATTATAATTAATAAAAGTAGACATGTGAACAGTCCAATAAAAATAGTTCGACGAAAAAAAATATCTTCGATAAAAAAGTTTCACGTAAAAGTATATTGTCTCAAACAATAAAAAAAATACAATACAACATGACAAGTTTCTTGAATCGTTCTTGCTCCTTTGTTGTAAAGAACATTGATCATAGTTAAGACAGAGACCTATTTTAGAAAAAAATATTAATTAATAATTATAATAAATAAATAAAATAAAATGAAAACTTTAAGATAGTTTTATATGTTGCGTGCATGTGTGAGCGTTATATGAGATAGATAAATATTTTTTAAATAAAATTTCGTTACCTTAAGTCTTTCGTAGAACTTCTCGATATACAACATTTTTGGTGCATGTTCTGTCTTGCGGATAGATATTAGCACTTGTTTTTATAAGCAACTTTATTTTTTGTCGGGACACACCTCTCGAGAGCGCCACATACAGTTGTCCATGGGAAAACACCGGCTCGGATAAGTAAACTCCGACATTAGGAATGGTTTGTCCAATGTATAAATATCTCTTCATTCTGTGATATAATCTGGACCCCTTATCAAATTTCTGTTTTAATAATCAACGATGTAGATTACATATTAAAAACAATCAATGATGCAGATCATTCAGATCAAAATTGTATCCTGAGATGTTACATCCTTCCATTAGTGCTTTTTTAATATAGTAGAGATATATTTTGTTATTTTAATGAGGGGCGAATGCAAAAAGATCATGGTATGTTTGTATCAATGTATCCTGAAAGATCATGTTATACCAAGTTTGTTAATTTGTTTATTAGCATATGGTATCTTTATAATATCAAGAAAAAAGAACAAATAAAATGACAGGTGTTATTGGTAGAATGATATTTGCAGCCACATTTCCATTTATGATTAGAGGCGTTAATTTTTGTTCAAATATTAATTTTTAATACAAGGAAATTATTAATTTTATCATATCAAATAAAGTAAGGATAGGAGCCTCAATCACTTTTGAAATCATCAGAAACTCATTTCCTACCCACTGATACCTTTCCAAGTTTAGCTCTATATTTTTAGAACGTCTCATGTGTATATAGATATGACCCAAATATACAGGCGCCTTGTAATCAAGTGCAGTGAATCAAATCAAATAAAGTAAACACAAAGATTTGGTGCATGATCATCATATCTTTTAATCATCAGTCATGGTCAACTAAATGCTGTCAATTCCCATTCCATAATACAATTTGTTTATCAGACATTAAAAGAAATCAATTTCAGAATAAATTTCCATATCCCCTGGATCATTAGTTAATTCAGACTTGTATCATATTATTAGTGCATTATGCTAGTACATCCCATGAGATATGAAGAGGGTACAATCTGACACGCACACAGACCCAATAACCATGTAGGACCCGACACCAGAAATAATATTAGTCCCAAAAATTAACTCCTTTCACTTGTAGTCGCCTTTCTCAATGCCATCAGCTTCACAAGCTGAAGAAAAATGGTCAAAGCACATATTAGTAATTTCAAAATGCAATAAAAGATATTAGATTATTAGTAACTTCAGAAATTAGCAATTTGAATTAAACCGACCCTATATACAATAAATCTCACTTAGCAAAAGAAATTGAAAAAGCAGAAACTTGAGAAATTATCAATTAACAGATATCAATCATATTTAGATTTAGTACTATTTAACAAGTTTATACAGAAAAAAAATTAATTGATAATTTAATGGTGAAGTTATTCTTTGCCCTTTTCAATTAAGCCACTGCAAATGAATAAATTAAAATGCCCCAAAAAAAGTTCTTAATATTAAGTACTAACCAAACGTATGCTCATTCAAAACCTGGCTAATTTCTCCGACTCACCGTCCCAAATTAAGGAGTTTGGATAGTAAGCGCCTCATACTTTTCGAAAATAAGCAGTTTGGATAGCGATTTAATTTTTTTTTTTCATTTCACAGCAATGTTGCATCTAACCCGTTGGTTCTTTTTATCGTAGGACCATGGTTCAAAGCTCCATTGCGGTACTTTTGTAAGCACTATACCAATATACCCCTTATACCATAGATCGCGTACCTGAGGGATTGGACTGTGAAAAAATCCAAGCGCAGCAGCGAGAGAGATTTCCTGTCAAATTTAATAGTAGGATGGTTGGTTGAAACACTTAGACAAATATTAGAATGTTCAATACAGCTCTATTAGCCCAAGTAAACCCAATTTGTACCTAAATCAAACTCATCTGACGCTGTACTTCATTTTTACAGTTAAGAATGAAAATGCCAGAAAAAAGGAATGAGCTGCAAGGTATCATATTGACTAACATATAAATCCATGCAAAGGTCATATTGACTAACCTATGCAATTAAAACATCACCAAAATAGCTATAAGCATGCAAGCTTTATAACCATAAGCTAGTAAAGAGATGAGATTTTCATTCTTTGGAATAGATTGTGAAATTTATCAAGTTATTTACACAAAAACCCAAGGATTATTTGCAATCAAGGAAAATTTGTCTTCAAAAATTGAGTGAACAAAAAAACTGTTTACAACAAACTTACGAAGTAGAATATGCAATTAATGAGAACCAAATTGGCTTGCTATTCAGTAAACCTTGAGCGGAGACATTTGTTGTCCTACTGGAACTGCTATTTCTTCCTACTTTCAGAAATTTATTCCCTTTACGTTTTCTCTCTTCTTGCTTGCACATAATCCAAGTCAGTTTTTAAGAAGTGCCATTTTTACTGCTTGACATATTGATTAAGTCACTACACTGTGTTTGGATTGAAGGAAAGGGGTGAGAAGGAACGGTAAGGAACGGAAAATTTTCGATTTTACTGTGTTTGGATGGCGAGGGAAATTTAATCGCGAGGAAAATGGTTTCCCTCGTACAGTTCCCTTCCAATGTAAATTCATTCTCCCCCGATTTGGAGTAGAGAGGAGGGAAACAAAAATCATGCGCAAACATTCTTCGTCAAAAAGACAGCGATGCCCTCTGCCCTTTTCAGCGCGAGTTCTTTCTCTCTCACTGAGTTGCCTTTTCCCTCTTCCTGCATTACTTCACTAGTTCTACTTTCTATGCCAGAGTACTCCGTGAGTGTCCAGACTCCTCCAAGATTTTGACTTTAATCCCAAATTGAGTTGGTTTTTTATCAATTGAATCCAACAAAGGCGAATTTAACAATAAGCGCTCACAAACGGGAGTTGTTTAATGAAATTGCATTTCGGTTGAAGAAAGAGAAAGAAAAGGTGTCTAAATACAAAGATGTTGCTTTGTAGGTTTAATTTATTGCAAAGGCTAAATGCAAAGATCGTTGATTTGCTGATCGAAATAGTAAGAAGCCATGAGCTGATATCGATTTAACATTGTAATAATTGTTATATAAAATCAGAGTGTTAAAATTGATAACAATGCACTATTACAAATAATATAAGGGTTTATTTCAAAGATCTTGTTGATTAACAATATGTAATAGTCAATGAATAATAACATATGTCGTGCAATGTTTGTGAAATTCTATTTATATTCTATACTAAAACAAAGTCTTGTCTTTGAATTGTTGGATATAATTCTGCTATAATGCCAGTGTCAATAACATACTATGATTTTGGAAATCTAATTTTGGCCTGCAACTCTGATTTTGCATCGCAAGCATTGATCGCATGGATGCAACCTACTACTATTTTTTTTTTGAGAAAGGTACTACATAAAATTTTTGTCCACACGAGAATACTTCATATAAAGAGGTTAGCATTTACATTAATCTTTGAACCAGCAAGACAATGTGACTGACGCATGAATAACAGTGATGAGGGAAACTCGTATTTCTTCAACTAGCAGTATTAATTTATCAAAATTTATGAGTATGAGTACTCAGCGTTATTAAGAATATTTCTTACTATACATATCCTGAAAGTAGTATGGTGAAGGAATTATAAGGGTATAATGGTCACTTGAGTATAATTAGCTTTAATTTCACCTTCGTCAGATGGTATCATCCAAACAGGAAATGTAAAATATTTTCCCTTCCCTTCTATTTTATCATCCAAACAACCAAAAGTAAAATATTTCCCATTCCATCCCATCCCATTCCTTCCCCTCTTATATTTCTCTTCCCTTTCCATTCTCTTCCTTTGAACCAAACATAGTGTAACAGACCATAGAACAAGTTCAAACAACTTATTTAGAGAGAGTGATATGGGAAATGACCATGAATGTAGATAGATATTGAGTGCACATAAATTGATTTTTTTAGCTCCCCCAAATTCAGATTAAAATAGTAAAGTAACTAAATCAAATTATATGGATAAACAATAGTACCTGAGGATCATATCAGCAGTTGTTTAGTCAACTTCCATCTTCAGCTCAATCTCGACAGGCACAACGTCCACTAAAAACCACCACATTCATTTGAGTAGCTCTTGAGGCAGCGGTTGACTTCATTTGCGAACTTTGCCTCAAAAATCATCCAATTTCAAGTTAGGTAATCTGATATTGAGAGGCCATTTAAATCAATAAGCAATATACTTTCATAAATTCTATTTACATAAAAAAGTATAAGAGACATGTCTAATTCGGTGAGGTACGGGTTTGGTACCAGTTGGTATCATGAGGTAATCGGTTAAGTATGTCTTGGTTTCATTAGGATCATATGTCATCTACTTCATTCAGTTTCAATGTGTCTATGCATTAATTATTGACGCAACCATGCTAAATTGAACATTGAACAATTGGAGTTCAACATTCTTTCCTACACGACAGCTGCTGTCAAAATATCTAAAAAAACATTACTTGCTACACATGATGAAACATTCCGATTCTTCTCTAAAATCACAATCTCTGATCTCTTAAATTTGCCTGGATTCTCATTTGCTCACTGTAAAAATCAAGGAAATCACAATCTCTGATGAAACATAAACGCACCCTGTACAATTAAAATTGGATAGTGGATTTCAACAACAATCCTCATAAAATGAAATTAAAATTATTAATTTAGAGAGCCAAGGGGGCAGATTACCAAATTCCAATTATGCACAAGACTACAGAGGAGAAATTGTCGTTGTAAAATTAAATATGTCATTGTGTCAATTCCACAAGACAAGATAAATTGATTGCATCCTGCCATGATAGTCTCAACAAATTTATTTTTCTTATATGAAAGCATATTGAACAGTTTGATTGTACCATAAAATCAAGCTTTTAAGCCGTTTTTTTTTCTAGATTTGCAAGTATAACAAATTCTTTGAGAAAAATGTTAAAACAACAATAACAAAAGGTATTTAAACGATTTTCTAAAGCAAAAACAATAAGGCGATGTAAAATCAGCATTAGAATCCCTTACCTGAAGGTTGGATGCTTTGTGAGATCTCTAGGTTCTTCTGACTTTTCTTGTGTTTCTTTTCCAAAATCAAAGAATTTGTTGCTGAGAAGTGAGAATTAGTATGCCTCATCGATCTGTTTTCCTCTTGCACCTTCTCTTTCTCGTCTCTCTCTACTCTATCCATCTTTCTGTCCCGCCATGGTTTCTTTATGTTTATCCATCTTCTCTTTCTATGTCAAGTGGTGGTTGATGCGACAGTGGCAGCTAGGGAAGGAATGGAAGCAGATGACGTGGTATTGTGGTCATTGCCGTGCCCTGCCAAGAGATCGGCGGCCTGCAGAGTGAAATGAATTGAGACTGCTGATTTAACTCACGAATAAAGCAACCCTTGCATAGGCTGCACCACGAAGGCGTTGGCCACCAATGGCATTGATTAGGGTAGGGTATCAGATCTCAATTGGAGGCGGCGGCCAATAGCGTTGATTAGGGTAGAGTATCGGATCTCAATTGGAGGCGGCGACTAATCCGCTAATGGCTTTGATATATATATATATATATATATATATATATATATATATATATATATATATATATATATATATATATATATATATATAGAGTTTAGCTACGGTGAGTCGCGACTCACGGACCCTCCGGTGAGTCGCGACCAAAACTCCTAGATCTAGATCAAAATGACCGATCCAAACCGTCCAATATGATCTCTCTATTGAAATCTCCATGTAGACCAAATTTTTCATTTTTTCGAAATTTTTAAGTATTTTTTTGAAATTTTAGGAAATCGTTAATCTAATTGATTCTGAACCATTCAAAAACATCAGTTTTTTAAAATCCGAAAAAATACTTAAAAATTTCGAAAAAATAAAAAATTTGGTTTGCACGGAGATTTCAATAGGGAGATCATATTGGACGGTTTGGATCGGTCATTTTGATCTAGATCTAGGAGTTTTGGTCGCGACTCACCGGAGAGCCCGTAAGTCGCGACTCACCGTAGCTAAACTCTATATATATATATATATATATATATCCTTGTTGTGTTTCCTTATCTGGTCGCGAGGGGAAGTGAGAGGGAGAGCAAAGGCGAGATAGGTGATAGCCAATAGTCGTTTCCATGCCATGCATTGCACCTCCTCCTAACCAAAAAAAACATTTACAACTTGCATCAGAATTTCAAATATCAATAATTTTGTATCAGTAAGATCTGAACTAATATAACAGTGGAGACAAACAAGTCAATTATTCATGAGATCTGGTCTTTGTTTCCCAAGATTATCTTTTAGTGTTTGTGCTTTCGACATAAATTGATTACAACTTCTTTGTATTTGAATGTATTGATTCCTTGGAAGAATTAAGTTCGTCAAGACTATCACCAGTAATTGCAGTTAGCCAGGATATAATGGAAGAATACCAGTCCATTAAATACAGTTGATCACTTTGTTAGCTATTTTAGATCATGTAGGCTAAATCATGTAAACAACAAAATACCTTAGAGGAACCAGTGGGGGGAACAGCAAGCATGCTCCAATCAATATCATCAACGAGTTTCTTGCGCTCTCTATATACCGCTTTTGCACTATTAAACTTTGGTTGGTATTCTGACAAGAGTCCTTTTGCCTACAATAATTCACGGCAATTAATACAACATCAAATTCACGGAAATTAATACAACATCAAATTAGAAGGTAGAATTAAAAGAAATGCTGTGGACTCTGAAGGTTTCATTTTACCAGAGTACGGCTGACAGAATTCTCAAATATTTCATAGTCTCTCCAAAGCTGGTCTAGATTATTAGTTGGGATAAGGATTGCTCTCTAGTACACCTTTCGCACAAAAATCATGCGTTACGACTCTTCCTGACCACTCATGATCAACAGAGTAAAAATTGAATCCAAAGGGGGAAATCAAGATTTTGGTACATAAAAATTATACCCATCTTGCAGAAGAACAATAAATTAGTGATGAGGTGCCAGATCTCGTAGTGCTGCACCACAAGATTCGGATTCAGGTACAAATGGTAAGGCGAAATTATCTACACCCATTTCAAAACACCACCAAATTCAATCAATTCACCCAATCCAATAAAAAAAATGATCAAGGAAAAGAATTAGGGAAATAAGCAATACCTCAAAGAGAGCAACCAATAGCGGTAACAACAATAATAGTTACGTAAGATCGAGTGATGATAGGCATCCGCTTGTACCATTTCTCTACAGTTTGCGCCATTTCTCTCTTTCCCCTTCGAAACCCTAACCCTATTTCTCAGATTCAGCGAACCGGATTCGGGTCGGAGACACGTACCTAGAGCGGGGGTGGCTTTATTGGAAGAAAAGGGAGAAGGAGAGGCGGAGGGAGGGTGTCGAGGAGGGAGTGGTAGAGAGAGACGGTTGGCGTCTGCAGCCATTCGTCAATGCCTTTTCTCTCTCTAGTCTCTGCGGCTCTCCCTTAAATTTTCGTTCGAATTTCAAAATAGAAGTTTGAAACACTGATTTTCATTCGAATTTTAAAGGAGAAGAAGCAAAGGGGCAATATGTAAAGATGCGAAGGGGACAGAAATAGTTCGAAACTTGTTCGAAACTTGTAACATTTGTCAGTGAAAAAAAATGTTTAAACGAAGAGTCGAACCGTAGTCGGAATGAATTACCAGCGCTTGTGCTCGAATACCTCCCGATCAAACGAAAGAACAAATAAACCTTCGCTCGGAGACATCATCTGATCCCTTCGTCTAACGATCAATAGTTCGGAGAAATCATCTGATCCATTGATCTAACAATCAACGGTACAGATCGTTCAGACGAATGTTGTATCTTGAGATGTTACATCCTTCCATTGGTGCTTTTAATATAATAGAGATAGAGATTAACATATCTATTTGATAAGGTATAAGTATGAACCTTTTGACTAGTTCAAAGGAGTTCAAGAGTGAAGTTTAAAAGACCGTTCAAGAAAAATAGAAGTCTTATAATTAATCGTGGTAAATAAGTAGTTAAGTCATATGATTTAAAATATTATCTAAAGAGTATGAAAGTAGTTTCACAACTCGCTCCATAAGGAATAATATGTCCAAGAATAGAGGTATCGAACAATATTTTGTATAGTTCGATCGGTAATAAATCAAATGGACTTATTCGACTCATATTAGGGAATTATGTTTGAGAACAATATTGTTTACACTGAATGATGTTCCATCGAAATCTATTGAAGAAGATATCTTACGAGATTTTGATCTCTAAGTATAATACTTCTCAAGATTTGGTGTTGAGAAGTTTATTTCAAGTATTGTCGACTTGTAAGCTTAAACCAAATAAGACACTATAAGTTTGTAGGATATCTTGACTTAACCGAAAGGTACTACTTCTACAAACATGATAAGAACAAAGTAGTTGTTGCTAATCATAACGTAATCTTGTAGAATGATATTCTCAAGAAGAAGTAGTGGGAGTAAAGTGAGCATTAAAATAGTTTATGCGTCACTACAAGAAGTACTCTTATAGGAAACTTGTCACTCCATACATGGTACTTAGTGGGAGCTGAGCGGAACTTCATTCACAAGTTGTTTTGAAAGAAGTTTAATAGTACGCTCCTTCTAATGAGGACTCAACCATCTCACGAGTTGATGATGTTCGAGAAACTCATGGAAGATATGAGGAGTCAAGAACTCGTTCGACAAATCATTGTGGAAGTAGTTCATGAACCTCAAGTACCAATCCTACAAAAGATCAACGAGAGTTGATTGCCTACGATGGAACAATCCGATTCCACATATATGGTTTGAATTCATATGATCTTTAAATAAAATCCATGTATAACAACAAGGTATAGACCTTGGTTGATGTTCATGAAGAAGCAATCCATCAAGAATATTTAGATCTTCAAAAGGAAAGATCGACATGGATAACAAATCGACTATGTACAAAGCGCGGCTTCTCGCTTGTAGCTATGTCTAAGTCGATGACTAGTTGACTACGTACAAAGCACAACCTCTTGCTTGTGGCTATGTATAAGTCAATAAAGATCATTCTAGCAATAGTTGTATTTCATATATATTGATATATGGAAAAACACATAAAACCGCCTTCTTCGTATGAATGAAGGAAGATGTTGTGAATTTGAAACAAATTGAGGTTTTATGTATTGCTAAAAACATACGCATGCTTCAAGGATCCATAAATGGATTAAAGCAAGTGTTGTGGAGATTGGAATAAAAGTTTTGACAATGAAGTCAAGGAGTTGAACTTCGTCAAAAGTATCTTGTATAAACAAGATATTCAGTGGGAGCATAATTGTATTACTTGTATTGTTCAAGATAACAATTCATTAATTGGGAATAACATTAAGAAAATGAATATTGTCAAGATCTCTTTGGAGAATGCTTTCTTAAATGAGAACTTGGGCGAAATCACCTAATCCTAGGAAACAAAATCTATAAAGATAGATTATGATGGAAGTTAGGTTTGAGCAAATATGCATATATTGACGAAGTATTCTAGAAACACGAAAGTTACACTCCAAGAAAGCATGTCTAACTGTACGTCACATGGCATGACTTGAGTGTTTAACTCGGTCTATTGCAACTCAATTCAAGAAAGTGCATGAAATAGTTCAAGCATTCTTTCATTATGAGTTCCATTTCGCACGCCATATTTATGCATATGCCCCAATGTGTAGTATCAAAAGGATATGGCAAACAGTTGTCAAATGGATACAAGAGAGACACATTTGGACGATAGTCAAGGATATCCTCGAGTACCTTATGAGAAAGAGTGATATAATGTTTCATCTCTTAAGATGAAAGAATCTCGTGTAAGTAGTTACACTGATAAAAGTTTTTCAAAGGATTGATATAATCACGATTGAGCTACATATTTTGCTTAAAAGGTGGTGTTGTAAGTTTAGAAAGTGTTCTAAATGGAATATTACAATCGTTTCCGTCACCAAAGTAAAATACATAGCACACTACGGGAAAAAGGACCTTCTGTAACGGCACTTCTGTAACGGTTTTTGAAATAACCGTTACAGAATAGTGAGGCATTAGGCGGGAAAATTGGCGCCACAAATCTGTAACGGTTATTATGAAACAACCGTAATAACATTTCCGTCATGGTCAGGAAAAAAAATGCATCAACCTTCTGTAACGGTTGTTGGATAATAACCGTTACATATTTCTTATATTCTGTAACGGTTATTATCCAACAACCGTTACAGAAAAGAAAAAAAGAAATATATAAATATCAACCATCTTCTGTAACGGTTATTAGTAAATAACCGTTACAGAAGGTTAACGTTTTTTTATTGATTTTGTAACGGTTATTTACTAAAAACCGTTACTGATATGGGACGAATTTTATTAATTTTTTTATGATTCTGTAACGGCTTTTTTTTATTTTTTTATGATTCTGTAACGGTTATTTTTTAAAAACCGTTACAGAAAAGTTCTGTATTAATTAGGTCTTCTTCCCGATCCCAACAAACTCACAGCTAGCGCCGCACTTAACTCTTTTCTGATCTTCTCATTTATTGCGATTTGTGGTGTCCACTTCACTCCAAAAAAATAGCAAAAATTTTCTAAAAATTCTGAAAAAATAATAATTAGAAAGAGAATAAGAAGGAGAGCAGATTTAAGGTAAAAAAAATTAATTTTGAACCGTATTTTTTATTTTTATATTTTTTTCTTATTTATTTCGATTTTTTCATTAATTTGTGGTTATTTTTGTTTTTTTATATATTTTAAGATCTCATTGAATAGGAGAAGATCTTACATCGGCCGGATAAGTCGCACGATTCAACGGATCGGAAGTCACCCGATTGAAAGTATATTTTCATGAACTTCTCTTTTTTTAAATTATTTGCATTTCGTTAATAATTTGCATATATATATATAGGCATGAATTTTGTATTGTCATATAGGAACCAAATACCGGAACTCAACTGAATTTAGGTCATTGCCCGTCCGAGATTAATCCATTAGGGATTAATCTCGGATAGTACTCCTGGTCGGGAGTACTGCTCTTTGGATACGATCTGTCTCATTTAGGACAGCGAGTTGTACGTTAGATGCAATGTGTTGTCTGAGAAAAATTCGGCGGCATTTCCCTTGTGTTCCCACGGATACGTACGCACGGGCAATCGTGTGTTGGCGTATTCAGGGAACATAAGGGGAAATGCTGCCGAATTTTTCTCAGATAGCACATTACATCTAACGTACGCTCGCTAATGAGACAGAGTATCCAAAGAGCGGGCTAGGATGATGACCGGTCCGAAAACCTAATATGACAAATTGGTCCGAAACCCTAATAATTTGCATAAATTTTATTGTTCAGATGGATCGGACGTGGATGTACTCAAGTAATCGATGCTCGTCTACATTTTTTAGAGGACTTGAAGAATTTATGATTTGTGCTAAAGAGAATTTGAAAATGAAAGAAGATGATAAAATGTATTGTCCTTGTCGTGTTTGTCAGAATTTGTTGAAGTGGTCTAATTTTGAAGAAGTGAAGGCTCATTTGATTATAAATGGATTTCAACCGGATTATAGTCGGTGGACATTCCATGGAGAGAATGGGGGGGATAGTACTAGCACAAATGTATTGGATTCTGTGTATGAGGAAGAAAATGTATCATGATTGATGGTGTCGTGACAGAAGTTATGGACTTCATGCAATGGGTATTATTTTGATTAAAATGTGTTATTTGATGACTTGACATGTTTGATTATACTTGTGATATATGTAAATACTTTGTTTATTGTTTGTGTGATATGCATGATTATATATGTTTGATATATGTGTGCTTTGTGATATATATATATATATATGCTGCATTTGTTAATGTAAATTGGGTACCAATTTGGTACCAATTCGGCTAGCAAATTGGGGCTAGCCAATCAAACAGGCAAAACACAAAAAAAATTAAGAATTTTGTAACGGTTATTAAGGAATAACCGTTACAGAATATTATAATTTCATTTTTTTAATTATAAATATTATCTGTAACGGTTATTAGATAATAACCGTTACAGAATCCAGTCTTCTGTAACGGTTATTACCTAATAACCGTTACAGAAGTTCTCCAAACACCACACATGTTCCGTCCACAATACCATAACGGTTATTAGGTAATAACCGTTACAGAAGACTGGATTCTGTAACGGTTATTATCTAATAACCGTTACACATGTTCTACAAAAAACTGTACTAGATTTTCCCTTGCGTATACCATAACGGTTATTAGATAATAACCGTTACAGAAGAGGGGGCTACTGTAACGGTTGTTGTCTAATAACCGTTATAGATCTGTAACGGTTATTAGACATTCTGTAACGGGGGCTACAGTAAAGTTTCGTGTACCGTTACAGAAGTCTTTTATTAACCGTTACAGAAGCCAAAATTTCGCGTAGTGGCAACTCGTGAAGCAATAAAAGAAGTTTAGTTTGGATCGAGTTCTTAGTCGAGCTATTATGGTTCTATGCATCTCGAACCACAACTTACTCCTAAAGAACCCAATGTTACATTGGAGATTCAAATATGATCTATAACGATATCACTTGATGATGATCAAGAACATATATATAGTAGTATATATATATAGGGTCGAACAAATTTGGATAGGTTCGCGAACACAGTGAACACTCTAACTTGACCTCTACCTTGAGCAGTATACGAGATGCAATTATGCATCCATATGTAGTAGACGTATGAGTAACTAGCTTTAAGCGTATTATTTATTTTGAGGTCCGAAACATGTATATATGTAGATATATGACATTGTTCTCAATTTTTCGTTGGCTAGAAGTCACTACTGATTGACTCTAGGCTAAGTGGGAGATTGTTAGAGTTATGTCCTAGAAGTCAATAATTTGATGACTTAAATATTAGTTTATGTTTTGGATGATATTTTATCATCTGTTCCTAGGTTTATTATTGACAGATCATTCAGGTTGAGGATCTGAATTGTGGATCTCTGTGGATCATTCTTTAGAATGACAATAATAAATCTAAATGGTCCATAATCTTGATAATTAACAAGGAACATTAATTATCATATAAGATTAGTATGCAAGTTAAGTGATGATTAAGTTTAACAAATCATAGGTAAAGAGTTACCAACTTAATTGCATATGTATATGTTATGGAACATAGTACAGGACTTGACCCAACGAAATAAACATATGGATTGTGTTATGTGTCATTGTTTATTTCGTTATGATTTTGGTTCTAAGTTTGAGATGTTTATCTTTTCCACATGAGGATAGGTTCAATAAATATTGTCTACCGCTGATTCCCGATAAGGGCTGCTATACGGACTTTATTTATGTTCTCTTGAATTGTGCGGGGAAAAGCTAATCATCAAGAAAACCGTATGTCCCTCATTAATTCACTTAGTAAGTGACGATATCTGTTTGGGCCCCTTGATGGAGTTGGATCGTATGCGCGCAACTAAGCGATTAACTCTAGATCAAGAAACGTATAATCTGCAAGAATGACACATTCTTATCTTGGATTATACGATGATATCGTGAGACATAAGAATCAAAATAGAGAAACATATTTATTCTCTTATGCAAGATTGAAATATTGTAGCAGTACACTTTTTATGCGAATTGGGAATCATAACGTGTTGCTAGATACCGCTTATGATTATTGGAATTAAATAGCGATTTAATTCCATGTCCAACATAGCATAAATCCTCAAAGGGGTCACACAAATAGAGTTTTGACCAAGACAGTACTTTATTTATTTATTCGCAAAAATGAAAATTGCGGAAAATATGACGAATTGATTAATTAATTATGTACCGTTATAGAACGTACTAATTGGTTAAGTCAAACGGGTCATATAGAAATAAATAATAGCATAAGCTAATCCTAGAATAACTATTAAATAGTTAATAATTATTTTGGTTTAACTTAATTTAATATAAATTGTTATATTAAATTATTGGGCTAATTTGTATATAGCAAATTTATAGTCCAAACAAAGAGCAATTGGAAATGGGTTTAATTATAAGAATTAGAGCCCATTTAAGAAGGAGCAAAAGGCCCATAAAGCCCATTATAGGGCCGGCCATGAGGTGGTAGGTGGGGATGGCAAAGTGTGTAATTTCTAGCAAGTTGCACCTAGGGTTGGTTGGCTATAAAAGGACCCCTAGGGATCTTTTTTCTCTCTCCTCTCTCTCTAGCCGCCACAACCCCCTTCCTCTCCCCTCTTGGCCGTGCGCCACCTCCCTCCTCCTCCTCTCTTGCTCATGTGTTGAGCCATACACCTTCATTAAAGTTCTATTTGGTGAATTAGAAGAGGGTGTCATCTTAGGATTAGCTTGGTTCTCATTGAATTTGCTAGCACAAAATCAATTTGAGAGCTTGGTTAATCTCTAGGTGGACTCGAGGCGATTTGGAGAAGAAGGAGAAGCACGCCACAGATTTCTAGGCCAAGGAATCGAGCCTCTTTATTACAATATCAAGAGAGGTAAAAATCCACCCATTTCTCTTTGTGTAAAACTAGCTTGAGTGCTTGATCCGTTTTGTGTGTTATTTCGATGGCTAAATTAGTTGTAATTAGCACTAAAATTGAAAATTACACACTTCCTAACATAATCTCCTTGCCATTTCTTTTAGATTTCATCAAGTATCGTGTATATCATAGTACCAATTCTGACAGTTTTTTTTTCCTATCAGGATACATAGCTAACTGCAGGTACCAGGAAGGGGTCCAAATAATTTATTTTGGATCAGCAGCCTTGAAAATACAATTGATGGTGAATAAATGGAGATGTGCAATTTAAAGCAAATGGAGAGGAAAGCATGCGCGGGGTTTAAACACTCTTCCTGCAGAACACCTTGGATGGACCTAGTGTATGAACCAAAGTGCTATTTCTATGTTTTTCTTTGCATTGGTCTACCGTAAACCATGAGCAGTGAAAAGATGTTGGAGGAGCCTTATCTCTCGGAATCGTATCCTCTACCAACCTTCAAAACGTTGGTAGAGTGCCGACTTTCTGTGTGGAGCATTGGATTTAATCCAATGACGCGCAGAGATGAGAAAATTAGCACTGCCCGACTGACTGTTGGAGTTATGTCCTAGAAGTCAATACTTTCATAATTTAAATATTAGTTTTTGTTATGGATGATATTTTATCATCTGTTCCTAGGTTTATTATTGACAGATCATTCAGGTTGAGGATCTGAATTGTAGATCTCTGTGGATCATTCTTTAGAATGACAATAATAAATCTAAACGGTCCATAATCTTAATAATTAACAAGGAACATTAATTATCATATAAGATTAGTATGTAAGTTAAGTGATGATTAAGTTCTACAAATCATAGGTAAAGAGTTATAAACTTAATTGCATATGTGTATGTTATTGGAACATAGCACAGGACTTGACCCATCGAAATAAATATATGGATTGTGTTATGTGTCATTGTTTATTTCGTTATGATTTTGGTTCTAAGTTTGAGATGATTATCTTTTCCACATGAGGATAGATTCTATAAATCTTGTCCCGCTGATTCCTGATAAGGGCTGCTATACGGACTTGATTTAAGTTCTCTTGAATTGTGCGAGGAAAAGCTAATCATCAAGAAAACCGTATGTCCCTCATTAATTCACTTAGTGAGCGACGATATCTGTTTGGGCCCCTTGATGGAGATAGATTGTTTGCATGCAACTTTATACAATTATCTCTAGATCAAGAAACGTATAATCTGCAAGAATGACACATTCCTATCTTGGATTATACGATGATATCGTGTGACATAAGAATCAAAATAGGGAAATACATTTATTCTCTTATGCAGGATTTAAATACTGTAGCATTACACTATTTATGCGAATTGGAAATCATAAGTGTTTCTAGATACCACTTATGATTATTGAAATTAAATAACGATTTAATTTCATGTCCAACATAGCATAAATCCTCAAAGGGTCACACAAAATAGAGTTTTAACCAAGACAATACATTATTTATTTATTCGCAATAGTGCGTATTGCAGAAATATGATAAGTTAATTAATTAATTATATACCGTTATAATTAATTAAGTCAAATGGATTATATAGAAATAAATTAATGTATTAGCTAATCCTAGAATAATTATTAATTAGTTAATAATTATTTTAATTCAACTCAATTTAATATAAATAGTTATATTAATTTATTGGGCCAATATATATGCATTAAATATATAGCCCGATTAAAGAGCATTTGGAGTAGCTTTTAATTAAATGAATTAGAGACTTGTTTGAGTGAGTTAAGAGGCCCATTTGAGCCCAATTTGTGGCGGGCCCTAGTGGTAGGTGGGAGTGGCATTCTTGTAAATAGATGGTTTGTGGTAGGTAGGGATCATGCACTATATATAGAGATGTATAGATGCAAATTTGAGGCTTCTCTCTTCCCTAACCCTAGACGCCACTATTCTCCCCCCTCTTTGGCCTCCGACCTCACCTCTCTCTCCCCTCCATTAGCTCATGAATTGAGCATATTCTCTCCACCTATTAAAACGTTAATTAAGGAAGAAGAGAGAATACCTTGGATTAGTTTTGTTCTCTTTGATTCACTAGCATGAATCAATTAGACCTTGCCACCTTGGTTAATCTTTAGGTGGACTCGAGGCGGCCGTCAACCATGGTGGAGGCGCATGGAGAGCACGCCACCAATTCTCATGCCATGGATCGAGCCATCCAATTACTATATTGGATGAGGTATCGATTTTCTTCCTATTCTTTTGTGTCAATTGACTTAGCACTAGATCCTTATGTGCATATGATGTTTTGGACGATTAATTATGTGTAATTAACATAAATTTTTAAAATTATGCACTTTCCTAACGCTTGCTGCCCGAGAGCTCTCTCTATCCTCCGCGTCAGAATGTCCTTCCCCTTTCAACCTTTCTTCTCCCTCTCGCCTCTCGTCTTTCTCACTCCAAAAAAAGGAAATCGAAGAGAAAATGAAGCCGATAGAAGCTCTCCATCGGCGCCTGATCTAGCCGCTCGCCTCCCTCCACCGTCTCCGTTCACTCATTCACAACTCTCATGAGGCAAACGGCCAGTGGGCCCCACTGCCATGCCAACTTCTCTGCTCCATAGGTCGCCACGCAGAGCCGAAGCCAGAGACGAGGCGCTAAGTTGCTCAGTTCTGATGTTATTCTTTGTTAGGCATGAAACATTTGAGCAGCTTGAAGTTTCTAAAAAATTGTTTGGCAAAGCCGCTTCTTACCTCAAAGGCTGCAGTATATTTTCATTTTGGTTTCAGCTATGAATTATGCTAAACATGTAGTAGTAAATTTACAATATGTAATTGTTGTTTCATTCACAATTATTAAGGCAGGCTTAGATATGCTAAAAGCTAAAACTTCTTCTTAATTGTTGTTTCTATCAAAAGTTCAGAATCAATTATAAGCATACAACTACACATGCACACAAACTATTCGACAAAATGCTCAACACCAAATTGTTTTTCACTAAGCCACCACCTTCATCCAATTTCTCTTTCTATTTAATCGTCGAAATGGCCTCTTACTGGTAATTAGATAAGCAAAGGAAAAAAAAAATAATAAGTGGTACCACTTGAAAGTTGAAACTCATGGCTTTTAAAGGGGGAGACATTGTTTTTTGTTGAGTGATTAATCACTAAAACTCATGGCTATCTCTCATAAAAACGGAGACATTGTTTTTTTTGTTTTATTATAATATACACGGAAAGGGAGATTGGGACTCGGGCAAGGGGTCAATGATCGAGAGAGCGATTGTAGGAAGATCTCTGTGTACGCGCCGTTGGATTAAAATCCAACGCTCCAAATGTGAGGTTAGCACTCTACCCACCTTTTAGAGGTGGGTAGAGGATACGATTCCTTCTCTCCCAACTGCTTCTGTTAAAAGGAAAGATCCAGAAAGAAGAGGAGCGAAAAGAAAACAAGAAGAAGAAATCGGAGAAGGTCAGAGCCAGGAGCGAAGACGAAGCGAGAGGCGATTCCCCATCAAGATATCGTAATCTAGCGTGAGAGAGAGAGAGTTAGGTAGCCACCTTGTAATAGGTTGTCAGGTTTTAGGTTTAAGGTGTGATAAAAGAAATTTTTATATATGGCAGTATTTTATTTAGTAATTTTATTATGTTTCTAATTATGCAGAGGTCTTGTACCTATTTAAATATTGCTCTAAATCTTTGTAAGAAATCAATCAACAATCAGAAATTCTGTTTACAATTTTTTTGTCATTCCTTCTTTCGTTATTATTTTTCTTTTCTTTGCAATTCTTTTCTGGAAACTGCAAAACAAATTACAATATTCAAGTTGAGACACGACAATTGGTATCAGAGACACGATCATGGCACAAGATGGGATGCAAACAAGATCTAAGCATTATGATGAGCAACTCAAGCAAATGAAGGAAATAATAGAGAAGATGCAAACTGATTTGACAGAGAAGATGAACAACCAACGAGAAGATATTCAAAAGCAAATTGATCAGCATGTAGGTGAGACCAAATCTCAATTTGATCAAATCGGAAACATGTTCAATTTGATAATGAAAAAAATAGGAGATGGAGGAGGAACCAGTAGTACAATAGATGAACCAGTAGTACAATAGATGATAGGGTGAATAGTACACATGCCATCTCTCTCAACACAAGCTCGCATGGACCCAACCAAATCCTTAGCGAAAACTCAACACTTCAAACTTCACAAATTGTCCAAAGCACCCCCACCTTATCTACAACCACAACTACAAAGTCATCCATTCCTATCTCGCAAAATCCGATAGAAACACATATTCCACAAATACCCTTGACCAACCCCAGCACCAATCTGAATGCTAATCCTTATCAATTTGTACCACACCCAACACATCCTCAAATTAAGATTCCTATTTTTCCCTTTAACCAGCACAACAACCCTCCAAATATGCAAATCAATCCACAAAATTTTATGAACACAAACTTTAATATGCAGAGCATCAACCAAGGCCTAAAAAATCCATTAAATTTACCATTTCCTAAACTAGACTTTCCTGTGTTTAATGGAAATAATCCAAGAGGATGGTTATTCAAGTGCGAGAAATACTTTCAGTTAAGCCCTATTGCGGAAAACTTAAAAGTGCATGTAGCTTTAATGCATATGCAAGATAAAGCTGACACATGGGTGCAAGGAATAGTGTGGCCTGAAATGCTACGGGGGGAATTTGCACATGAGGTAATTGAGAGGTTTGATAGAAAATCAACATTGGGACTAGTTGGAGAATTCAACAAGTTAAGGCAATGGTCTGATGTAGACAGCTATAGATGCAAGTTTGAGGAATTAAAACTGCTGCTGATGAGGAGTAACCCCATTTTAGATGAATCTTATTTCATATCTAGCTTTATGAGTGGATTAAGAGAAGATTTGAAACTAGCAGTCTTAAGTTGTAGGCCCAAAAGTCTTAAAGAGGTATATGAGGTGGCGTTTTATCAAGAATTGATAGTTGAAAATAATAAAAAACAGAAGTTTAATTTAGAATCTACAAATCTACATCAAGAACCACAAACCAAAACAAAATCACAAACAAATATCGTAAATGTCATAATCCTTGGTTCCATGGACACAAGTGTAAGGACAATGGATTGAATGCCATGATAGGAGAGGAGTTTGATGAGAAAAAGGTGCGCTGCATGATGGAGGAAGAAGAAAAGAATGAGCCCAATGCATATGAGTTGTTGTTGTCAGATCTTGAAAATTCCAAATTTTGATTTGAAGAAGTTCCTCGAGGTCAAGGAAGTTTTGAAGAGGAGAGTAATGTCAGGTTTTAGGTTTAAGGTGTGATAAAAGGAATTTTTATATATGGCAGTATTTTATTTAGTAATTTTATTATGTTTCTAATTATGCAGAGGTCTTGTACCTATTTAAATATTGCTCTAAATCTTTGTAAGAAATCAATCAACAATCAGAAATTCTGTTTACAATTTTTTTGTCATTCCTTCTTTCGTTATTATTTTTCTTTTCTTTGCAATTCTTTTCTGGAAACTGCAAAACAAATTACAATATTCAAGTTGAGACACGACATAGGTTAGAGTGAGAAGAGAGAAGATCGAATTGGATTGTGTACTTGAGGCAAATCCGAGCAAAGAGAAAGGAAATTGAGAGCAAGTGTTGATTATAAAGGTAATTGAATGGAGAACTAATCTTTACTATTCTGATTGTTTGATTGATGATTGAATTCGGTTTCTTGCATGAATGTGATGTATCGATTTGATTTCCTTATGTCAGAATCGCAATTGATAGTTTCTTGTTCGAATTTCTGTTTGCAAATTTTGATCTTGAGTGATCTGAGTCAAGAACATGATAGGATCCTAATTGCCAATGATTGAACAGATAAGTAGAATAATTGAGTCTTGGTTGTGCCGGCTGTAATTCGAAATTGATTGAGTCCCTTTTCTCTGTATAGAATCTGAGTTTGACGAAATGTAGTTCTTCTACAATGCCCCTTAGTTCCTTATTTGAACTTGCGTTTGAATCAATTAGCTGAAATGCTGTTGAAACAGACTGCATATAAGCTTGGATTAATTTAAAGATTAATTAAGAACTTCTCAAAGTCAATGTGGTCTGTAATTAGCTTAATTGCTGCTATGGTTTGTCCCAATCAGGTCGAATCAGGCCTGGATGTATTGTATGAGAAGCTATATCTGTTTGTCAGTTGGAAAATTTACATGATCAATCTATAGCGAAACGTGGAATCGGCATTGTTTATTGAATTTAGTTACGATTTGCCTATTTTACTCTCATATCCCAAGATAGAACGCCGTTCTATCTTCCCTTGTTACCAACCATCAAGGTCTGACTGAGACGCCGTCTCATACGGTCAGGATTGATGGAAGTTGAACTCAAAATTAACAAAAAACAAGGGGAAATGCTGTCAAAATCTCCCCAGGAATTGTGTATGATTAAAAATAGCGAATAAGTTAGTTTCTTATGGTCTATTGTGTAAAATGCAGAATCTCATGTCCTTTTACTATCCCCTTTCTTCACTAGTACACTTTAATTTATAGGAAGTGATGTGGTTTGGGTGTCATCTGATTTGTCAGTAGGATACTGCTTGTGTCTGGTGCATGTATAATTCAGCTTTAAATTTTAAAAATGACATGATGAGGGATAACTTCATAGCCTGGGCATACAATGATGGCTTCTCTAGTACATGCTTGCCACTGGTTCTTTTGTTTAGGATACATATGGTTGGAAAATGTACATTAAAAGTAAAATTCTTTTTGAGTTTCATTATACAAGATTATGGCCCTTGCTTTTAAGCTTCATTTCTGAAATTGTTGAGTTAAATTTCTTTCCTTTTATATCACTGTTGAATATCTTAGTGGGCTCATGGTTTGGACCAAGTTACTTAAAAATGGTATCTCTCAGAACTCCAAAGTGAAAACTGTAGGGTCTTTGTGGTGTTAGTATAAGGTAGTGTGTGCCTCTGGTGTGCATGGATTCAGGTTACAATGACATCAAACAAAGAGTCAGTTAAAAATAAATCTGTCCTAATTTGTGAAAATAACAAAATTAGGGGTCTTGGTGTAAATATGGTTCATGGACAGTGGGAATAGCTTGTTCCTAGTGTGTGTGACTTCACAAAGTTATTTAGATCATTTTAGAAGATGTACTTATAACCAAAATAGTAAATTAAAGTAAAATCCAGGGGCATTTCTGGAAACCCCTTTGGAAAACTCATGTTAAGCTATCCATACCCCAATGAACATGTAAACTGATGGTGTTTCTCTGCATGTAATATGGTGTATCTTTATTGAACTTTACAATTGTTGGGTGAGAGCCAGTTTCTGTATGTTTGCAACTCTCACATTTCCATAAAAATGCTAAGTCCCTGTTAATGATATGTTGTATCCCTTAAAAATTATATCTTTGAAAATCATGAGTAATATGAAGAGTGATTTAGGTAGTCTAGACACAAACAAGGTATGAAAATATATATTTCATTCTATATGTCAAAATGTGAAGGAATGTGCATATGTTGTTATATTCAATTTCATTTTACTGACTACTTTCCTCTTTGTTACAACAGGTACACACAAAGAATTTGAAGATTCTGATTTTGTCGCATGTAATAACAAAATTTGTATAATAGAATTTGACATAATGCTCTGTAATAAATCCATTAAGCTAGTTTGGGACTAAGCTTTTCCCTTTTTAAGTTTTATGTGCAAATGAGACATAAAATTCTGTAATTTAGAGATTATTTAAATATGTACATATGTATTTGATATTTACTCATGCTTGCCAATAATGTGCTGATAAGCAAAATATGACAAGCCTAGGTTACGCATGGCCTTAGGTAAATACAATAATTATTAATGCTCAAACGTAAGGTATTGATATACTAAAGTTTTGAACTTGTAATTAAGTACTTTTTTTTTTTTTTTTTTTTTTTTTTTTTGAAAATGGCCCGTAGGCTATACAACAAACATTAGAGAAACATTACATGATGGGAAAAGTGTAACCGAAAGCATCAATTCTCTTGATCCTAGCTTGTCTAGCTAAACCGTCAGCCATGTAATTGTTTTCTCTATTAATAAAATTACACCCAATGTTCTTACATCCCTTTACAATACGTATGACATCCAGCAAATCTCTATAGGCTCTCCAATCCACAGAGTCGACACTCTCTGCTCCTGTGATCACCCTGTAAAGAAGATTGCAATCAGTATTTATAGTGCATGGCATGAGATTACTCTGACTGACGGCTTGCACTGCTGTTTTGAAAGCTAAAATCTCTGCATGTAAGGGAGAGAAGGCTTGTGTTACCGCCATCTGATATTGAACTAGATTATTATCCCTTGTAAAGAGCACATATCCCACACCAGCACCATTCTCCATCTCATTAATCCACGAACCATCAACATAGCATGTGTAATCAGTATCCTTTTCCCTTGTCTGTTCATATGTTCTCTTGCTGTCATGGACATCATGCGACAACATTGTCAAATTTCTCAGCCCGTCTGCCTCTGCCAGTACCCTCTCTCTTTTAATAGAGGTTCCTTCAAAAATCATTTTACACCTTGCTTTCCAGTAGCACCAGAGCACGTTTGCCAATTGATTCAATAGAGCATCATCCATTGGACTAAACAACATTTCCAGCAGCTGCAGGATGTCATCTGGTAAATCGTCAGTTCTAAGCCCCAAGCTGGAGGATATCCATATAGTACGTGCCATTTGACATTTAAAAAGTGTGTGAGTTATATCCTCTGTGTGATGCCCACAAACTAGACAGCCTTGCGGTTGCTTCCCCATTCTAGTCACAAAAACTTGGTCAACTGGTAAAGCAGCTCTAAGAACCTTCCAAAGAAAGATTCTTATCTTTGGTAATAAACCTTTGCATTTCCAAATCCTCTCAACCAAGGCTTGAAACTGAGGTGAAATTGTATGTATATGTTCCACAGATGAGATTGCAGCATAAGCCCCTTTAAGAGTGAATTTGCCATTCTTTGTTGCAATAAAAATAGGTCTATCAGCATGTGAGTTTAAGCCCGGGCCACGAGGAAAGTGCATTGCTAGGTATAGGGCTCCAGAAAACCCAAAACTATGCAGCAGTTTAGAGATATTCCAACTTCCATCATGTGAAACCAGTTCAGCCACAACTATTCCTCTTTGTAACTTATTGGAGGGTTGAAAGTGCTGCCACATATCGTGCCAAGGATCACCTAACGCCCTACATGTCTTGCCATCCCCAATTTGCCATCTCAGAAACTTCTTTAGGTACATTCTTGATGCTAGTATTCCTCTCCACATAGCTGTGCACTTGTAAGTTCTTTTAGTATCCCAAATAGTACATCTAGAGAGGTATTTTGCTGTAACAATTTGCACCCAGATGTTAGGGGCTCTTGTAGCAACAGCCCATAAGGCTTTGAGAGAGAAAGATTTATTAAGTATGTGAACATCTCTGAGCCCCAGCCCTCCCTCTGACTTTGGCTGTGTAATGTGCTTCCAAGCTACCAAAGGTATTCTGTGTTGAGAACCTTTGCACCAAAAGAATTTCCTTATCATATTTTGTATCTTTTGAAGCACCCCCTTTGGAATGCAGGCAGTGGACATAGCATAGTGAAGGGTGGGTTCAATTACAGACTTTATGAGAACCACTTTCCCTGCTTGAGAGAGAAATTGACTCTTCCAACCTTGTAGCTTGCCCTCTATTTTGCTCAGCAAGGGTGTAAAGTCTGAACCTCTATTTGCAACCACCGGCGAGCCAAGATAAATATCAGATGAGGAAGCAACTGTGGCATCAAAGGTATGCATAGCAAAAAGACGAATATCTTGCGGAGTGTGCTTTGAAAACCAGATACGGGATTTGTTAGAACCAATCTCCTGCCCTGATATATTGCAGAACTGATTCAGAGCAACAGAAATGCTAGCTATCTCTTGGTGGGTGGCTTCCCCAAGGATCAGCAAATCATCCGCATACATGAGATTTGTCAGGACAGGAGCTCCTCTGGCAAGTTGCACACCTTTTATTTCTCTCTTTTGTACCATAAATTGCAGGTACCTAGACAAGACATCAAGGGCAAGTATAAAAAGATATGGAGATAGCGCACATCCCTGTCTGACTCCACGTGTGGGTTTGATGAAACCGTCAGCAGCACCATTTATTAGAATTGCAAATCTTGCAGATGTTACACAGGCTTTGACCCAGTCAATATAGTTCCTTGGCAGCCCATACATTTCAAGGACAGAGAAAATGTAAGGCCAGCTGAGCTTGTCAAAGGCCTTTGAGAGATCGACCTTTAGGCAAAATGAAGCTTTATTGTAGGAAGATAGAGAGAATGAATGTATAACCTCTCTAAATACCATAACATTATCTCCAATTTGCCTTCCTGGTGTGAAAGCAGATTGATTTGGCAGCACAAGAGTTGCAATGAAGGGTTGCAGTCTTCTTGAAAGAAGCTTGGATATGATTTTATAAGTGATATTACAGACACTAATTGGTCTATAATCCACCACCATTTGAGGAACCTCCTTCTTTGGCACCAGCACCAAATTACACTTGGCAATGTCAGGGCACATAACCTTCGTAACAAAGAAGTCATTGATCTGTCTGAGAACACAATCTTTAACTAGACTCCAGTGGGTCTGGATAAATCGCGCATTGACCCCATCTGGTCCTGCAGCACGATCAGGGTGGATAGAGAAAACAATAGTTGTTATCTCATGCTCGGTTGGCAGAGTGCTCAAAAGCTCAGAAAGACAAGGGTCAAGTTTTGGTAGGCTATTAAGAAAAGTCGGGTCCAGACTATGCAAATTTAACCCTCCCCTTGGTGTTACAGCACAAAAAATATTTTTAAAATGCTGCACAATTGCATTTCTAATTTCAGACTCTGTTGTGGCCCAGTTATTTTCATCAATTTGCAGGGAATTGATAGTATTGCGACGCTTCCTGGCAGATGCTGAGATGTGGAAAAAGGAACAATTTGTATCTCCAAGGGTGGCCCATCGGACCCGTGATCTCTGAGCCCAATAAGCTTCACGAGCCAGTAACATTGAATTATACTCTTGCTGCAATCGCATCTCTTGATGCGGTGTAGCATCTGGATTCATCTGTAGATGAGCTATGCTTTCCTCTAACTGGCTACAAGCCACATTCGGGTTAGGGATACCTCTCAACCATGTTTTAACGGCACACTTAAATTTTCCCAAGAAATCAGGCCAATCATTTACTCCACCTTGCAACAGTTGACTACACATCATATTGAAATCATGTCGCATCAGCCACCAATTCTCTATTCTGAACGCTTTTCCTTTTCTGGTATTAGAGGAGATGGTAGAGAGCATGATTGGTGTGTGATCGCTGTTCATCTTGGGCAAGTGTTTGACCTTAGCATTGGGAAATCTGGCCACCCACGTAGCAGAGGCTAAAGCCCTATCCAACCTTTGCCTAATGAGTGCTGTGTCAGGCTGGCCATTCGACCAGGTATAAGCTGGACCAGAGTACCCTAAATCGTGCAGACCCGCTCTTTGCACCATCGCACCAAAAGCTTTGTCCTTCAGCTTGGTTCTAGATGAGCCCCCCCTCTTCTCATTTTTATCCAGAACACAGTTAAAGTCTCCAATCACACACAAAGGCCAATTGAAATAATTTGCATAGTAAATAATTCTGTCCCAGATATAACCCTGCACCTTGTAATTTGGATAACCGTAGATGGCACCCAAAATCCAAGGCTCGTCCGCGACATGACTCTGGATTTTTGCAAACAGAAAGTAATGCGACCTCTCCAACACATCCACCATAACATCATCACTCCATAACAACCATAAACCACCTGAAAGACCCACAGCCGGGATGATCTCTGAATTCCTTAACGGCAGCCTATTGATCCTCTGTATGGCCTTCTGTTCTGAGCACTTAGTTTCCGATACAAATGCTAGGCGTGCTCGTGTACTGTGAAGGTACCTAGCAAGTGTCAGAACTGTCGCACGGCCCCCACTCCCACGACAGTTCCAAGAAATAATATTCATTAAGCGCCCGAGGGCGATTGAGGGCTCGCCCGCAGCCTCTTCTGAGAGTTATTAGAAACAGATTGCACCAGTGTTTGTGGAGTTTGAGGAGGATTAGATATCATGGTGTTAGTAAGATGACATTGCTGCATCTGGTTGTCAAGGTTACATTGCTGCAGAGGTGTTGAAGATGGAATTGGAATTGAGTTTACAGGGGAATGAGGAATTGTGTGTGAGTTGTGTACAGGGGATGATGCGATGGAGTTAGGCCTATGGAAAGGAATGGGGCTCATAGACTGTAAAGTAAAGGTATTAGTAGGGAGGTGTGTATGGGTTGCGTGTAGTACCACGGGGTTTGTAGAAGGTGCAGCAACATCTCTACTGGTATCTGGCATCTGGTATAGGTTATTATCAAAAACAACAGTCTGAGTTCTTGTAAGGCTGGATGGGAAATAGACTTGTGTTGTTGGGTTAGTCATGGCAGTGTGGGTTGGGCTATTAGTTGAGTATTGAGGTAAAGGATTATTGTCATTATTTGAGTTTCGGTCATGAGCAGGCGGTCTCTGCGGCCCTAATTCCTCACATTCCTTGAGAACATTTGCATCCAATAACCATTTGCCAAATCTATACGGGGATGGGGTCGTACTACCAAAAGTGTGTCTAAATTTCGGATCTACAACCAACCGGTTATATCTGACCCAATCCATGCAGGTTGTGAAATCATGACCCAATAACCCACAGAAATGACATAAGCCTTTAATTCTTTCATAGACAAAAAATATGTCAAAAATGCCTACGAGTGGGTGTGTTACCTCCTTCTTTGAAACAATCTGCTTCTCTATCGGTATTGCCACCCTAATCTTGTGAAACTTCGACTCCGGGGTTACTACTGTTTGAGGAGATGATACTGGTTGTCCCAACTCACTAGCTAGCTGTAACACTGCTTCTGAAGTGACCAGATCTGGATATTTAGAGTGCATTTGTATGTTCAACTCGACATGAGTGATAAATTGCACTTTAATCCCTGACTTTCATTTCAAAGGAGCATGAAATTCAATCCCTGCACCACTCCATGCACTATGCAAATGCCAAATCTCTGTACCAATTGCATCCCTATACCGGCACCTAATATCTATATCATCGTCAAAGAAATCCCATTGCCACTGACTCAATTTAGCTATTGACCTATACCCACACCTTACTCCACTGTACCACCTTCAAACCCCAGTCTGTGACTCTGTACAGACTCTTTCCTGTGCCAGTACCAAAACACTCACTTAGTTGAGCACGCTGAGCTTCTGTTTGTCAGTAAAAAAAAAAGAGAATCTGTACATGTGCTTGATGATCACCTCTGACTGGTACCAAAATCTGTTATTGACACTACACAAACACCAATACCCTGTACCAATGTCTAAGTTTCACTAAATTAATCATGCTGAACCTTCATTTGTAGACACCAGAAGAAATACATATACCTGACAACCCCTCACTGATATTTATACCTAAACCTATGCCATATCAATTCCTTACTGGTTCCATACCTGAGATAAATTAAGACATACCCTTACATTTACCCTTTTTGCTAAATTGTACTCGAAGTCACATCAGCCATACACTCGCATATTCCCTGCACTAATATTGAATGAAACCCAAATCTGTACCCCTGTGTCAAAGCCCCTGCAAGACCAAAATTTAAAAGTCCAAAAAGGAAAACCCCTGAAATGCTAGTTTAAAAATCCAAAAATCCTAAAACCCAAATTCAAAAAGCCTGAATTTGTATCAGCCCTTGTGCAGAACAAAATTTTAAATTCTCCAGAAAATAAATCAATCAGATAGTACAAAAATTTTCAGCGCATGATAAAAGTAATAGAAATCTGGTAAATGCCCTTGCAATGATATAATAATTTGAATTCTTAGCAAATAAAATAAAAAATCTTGACAGACCCCTAGGCCATAAAAACATCACGCAATACATGCAGGCAGTTAAGACCCAGTTAAATGTATTGCCCAAAAGGTAAAAGCGGGACGAAAAAAAAAGTAATAATATTACATGTAACAATTTCTTGAACAGCCATACGTCACAATTAAGTTCTCATGACCATAAAAAATCATGGTATTCACTTTTTGGTAACTCCTTTAATTTCCCATGCCGTGCAGCAATGTTTAGCTCATTCAATTTCACCATTCTTGTACAGATAATCCATTAGAGTGGTGTATGTCACGACATCAGGCTTTGCCCTTCAAAATCATGCTAGAAATTACCCTATACAACAATTCCTTTGCCTTTGAAGTTTCACCATTATTGCACAGATTAACTATAAGATTGCTGTAAGTAACCGCATTAGGTTCGTACCATTCAGGAATCATGCTATGCACCAATTCTTTTACCTTTTCAATTTCACCATTCTTGCAAAGACCATCTATTAGAATGTTGCAAGTCACAACATCGGGCATGTGCCCATCAGATTTCATGCTATGCACCAGTACCATTGCTTTTTCTATGTCACCATGCTTGCACAGATGATCCATCAGAATGTTGTAAGTCACGACATCAGGCTCGAGCCCTTCAGATTTCATGCTATGCAGCAGTTCCATTGCCCTTTCAATCTCACCATGTTTGCACTCACCATCTATAAGAATGTTGTAAGTCACGACATTAGGCTCGTGCCCTTCAGACTTCATGCTATGCAGCAGTTCCATTGCCCTTTCAATCTCACCATGCTTGCACTGACCATCTATAAGATTGTTGTAAGTCACGACATTAGGCTCGTGCCCTTCGGATTTCATGCTATGCAGCAGTTCCATTGCCCTTTCAATCTCACCATGCTTGCACTGACCATGTATAAGAATGTTGTAAGTCACGACATTAGGCTCGTGCCCTTCAGATTTCATGTTATGCAGCAGTTCCATTGCCCTTTCAATCTCACCATGCTTGCACTGACCATCTATAAGAATGTTGTAAGTCACGACATTAGGCTCGTGCCCTTCAGATTTCATGCTATGCAGCAGTACCATTGCACTTTCAATGTCACCATGCTTGGACAGGCCATCTATAAGAATGTTGTAAGTCACGACATCGGGCTTGTGCCCTTCAGATTTCATGCTATGCACTAATACCATTGCTTTTTCAATGTCACCATGCTTGCACTGAGCATCTATAAGAATGTTGTAAGTCACGACATCGGGCTTGTGCCCTTCAGATTTCATGCTATGCACCAATACCATTGCTTTTTCAATGCCACCATGCTTGCATAAGCTATCTATAAGAATGTTGTAAGTCACGACATTAGGCTCGTGCCCTTCAGATTTCATGCTATGCAGCAGTTCCAATGCCCTTTCAATTTCACCATGCTTGCATTGACCATCTATAAGAATGCTGTAAGTCACGACATTAGGCTCGTGCCCTTCAGATTTCATGCTATGCACCAATACCATTGCTTTTTCAATGTCACCATGCTTGCACAAGCCATCTATAAGAATGTTGTAAGTCACGGCATCAGGCTTGTGCCCTTCAGATTTCATGCTATGCAGCAGTTTCTCTGCCCTGTCTAGTGCACCAACCTTGCAGAGACCGTTAATTAATGAGCTGTATGTCATAATATTAGGTATAACCCCCATTGAATACATCTGTCGATACAAACCAAATGCCTTAGTGAGATCACTCTCCTTACAGAGTCTATCAATTATAGTATTATATGTGATCACGTCGGGTTTACACTCACCACCAATTTTAACCAGTTTAAAAAACAGCTGAAGGGCTATGTCAGTGTTACCATAAGATAAAAGTCCATTGATAAGAATGCCATATGAGATTACATTGGGCACAGCTCCCAGCTTAGGCATTTTGCGTAGCAACATGACTGCTGCGTCCGTAATCCTATCCCCAGAACAGAGGCACTTAAGTACTGGAGTGAAGATTATTGCATCAATTCTGTGTCCCTCTTTTAGAAGCCGCCCAAGAAAAATAAAAGCTAGGTTGAGCCGATCCATCTGGGCACAGATATTAATCATGTACCCATAGGTATATTTATCTGGACTAATCCCTAGGGTTTGCGTTAAATGATTGTAGAGGGTAAAGATGGATGGGTAATGTGTTAAGGTTTTGGCACGTACCATGGGGGACACGAGCTGATTGAACTCACGAATGGATGTTAGAGTGTTCGGAGAAGCCAAATAATCGTGCAACTGGTTAATTGCCTCTTGAGCAGAATTGTGACATGGTTGTGGTTTCTTGTTGATTTTGTGGGGTTGAGATTTTAATTGGGGGATTGAGTAGCCGAGGCTATGATGAGAAGCATGCGAATGCGAGAACTGGGAATGGGATTGGTAAGCTGAAATAGACAGTGAAGAGAAGGGGGTAAGAGGCAATGCATGCGCCATCTTAAACTTAGATTTTCACTCTGGTCTCTCGAAGTGACAGTCTGCGCGTCTATTTTTCTGTCACTGCATTCATAAACAGTACCATCATTAACAGAGATTGTGAAAAGCAACGCAATTTGGTTATTACAATAGTCCAATCTAGCCATCTTCTGGAGGAACCTGAATCTTTTAACAGTTATAAAATCAGCTCTATACACCCACTGAACAAATGTCATAAAAGATGTAGCCATCTTGTGCTGACAATGACATACTGTATTTCCACAATACATGGTACTTTTTGATATATTTTCTTAACAATTGTATAAGACCTGAACAGACTTAAGTAATGCTGTGAAAAAGAAACCCAGCAAAGCACTATCAAACCCAAATTGTGGACTCAAAATCAGAAGGAGAGGGCACTGAGAGTTGAGCATAAGACAGAAAGGGACGGCACAAAGAATGGACTACGGAGGGAAATGAATGAGAAAATTGAAATCAATGACAGCGCAAATTGAAACTAAGTAACGCACCTGAAATGCAGATTACAAGGCGCCGAGGCGGTCGGGCAACCTTCACCCTTCAAGAACACTGAACAGTTTTCGTCCTGCGAGGCTGCGAATTGCGATGGATCATGGAATCACGGAAGTGAGTAATGAAATCTACAAAAGGATAGAATTTTACAGGCCGTTCCTAGGCCGATACGTCTGACCCAAATAAGCACCGTCACAGATGTCATACAATATTAATTGATTTGTTATACTTATGCCCTGTATTTATCTTCCCAAAATATTATTTTGTTATGCGCACATGATATAATATTGATTAATACATATATTATTATTTTATATGTGTAAAATTATTCACGGTGTCTGCATCACATCAAATACAATAAAGGTCATGATGTTGACCTTTTTCCCTTTGTAAGTTACTGAGAATTCCATTTTTCATAAATATGGATAACAAAATAAATATTTGTTGAAAGCAGACAGTATGTTCTTGTGCTATAATCATAAATGCAGCTTTTGTTGATTTGGATATGAATATCAGTATTTTAATTAGAATTTTAATTGAAAGGCAATACAATATCTTAGCTCACTGTGAAAAATAAAAATGCAGTGACATTTCATATAAACAAATTAAATTCTTTTTTATTATCACAATTTAAATATCTACCAATGGAAGTATTGAACAATATCATGATACAAAAAAAAAGTCTTCATTCAAAGATAGATGCTGATGCTTTGCTTTCATTATTATTTAATTAGCAACTTCCAGTTAAATCAGTTATTAACCCATAGATAATATGTATAAATAATGTACTCCAATATATTAACCCAAATGCGAACATAAACTACAGCAACCAATCACTCGCCACATTTCCATCAAATTTGCATCCTCACTAAAGTGGTAAAAGTTTCGATATATATATGACGGATAATAATGTTCCGTATCTAAACACGGGAGAGTATCCTCTGGATGGTTGTCTTCAACCATCCAGTGGACGTCTTTCGATCCGAGCCGTCCGATTTAATCTCAACGGCTAGATCTTTTCGGGCCTATCAATCCAGGTATCATGCACGGGGCATCTATAGCCATTGAGATTAAATCAGACGGCTGAGATCGAAAACCATCTATGGATGGCCATCCAGAGGATGCAGTTCCATCTAAACACCGGTCCCTCGTTCTGGTTCACCTCCAAATACGCACCCAGCAAATCGTCCATGACCTCCCAATCCAACGGCTCTCCGGGGTCCACGTGGTGCGCTCCCAATATCTCCTCCATCGACCATTTAAAATCTTCAATCGGATCGCTGGATTGCACCTCCACTGCTCCACAGGAGACAGGACCACAGGAGAACCAATTATCTTCGCAGTTACCTCCCTAGACCCGGAGCTGATAGTCGTATCCTCTGGATGACTCAATTAAACCATCCACTGGACGTTTTCTAATCTCAACCGTCCGATCTAAACGGACGGTTGGATCTAGGACTCCATCAAGAAAAATAGAAAAAAATAACGCGTATACGCTTCTTTTCTCTTCCTCTTCGTATACGCTTCGTACTCGGAGAAATCCCCTTCTCGTACTTGCAGAGAGAAATATAGAAAGAAGAGAGAGAGGAGCAAACCTAGTTCTTCGTGTTTGTATGATCTGCAATCAAGAGAGATATTGGTTGTTCCGACAGAGACAGTGAGAGAGAGAGAGAGAGAGAGGTCGGGCATGGTGGCGACGATGTCTCCGGCGGTGGGGCCGCACACCGTGTTTGTGTACGTACGGAAGCCTGATGGCGGACGAAGTGATGCACGTGCTTCTCACGCGCGTCCCCCCTTCTTCACCTGCTCTCATTTCCAACTTGTATGTATGTCTCTCAATTCCTTCTTCTTTCCATTCCTTTCATAGCAGTGGTATTTTTTTATTTATTTTTGTTTATCGATCTAAGGCAACTAAATTCGAGCGATTCCAGATCCCACTCTAGCTAAATTCTAGCCAAAATCTCCCCAAAATTCTTCAAAAATTGCTAAATTCATACAAATCCTCAGCTATTTCCACTCCCCAACACGTAATCGCTCTCTCACAGCATCGTCACAACTGGATCGTATTGTTGAAGCATCTTGACGATGGAGGCAACTCAAATAGAGGAAATTAAGCAAGCAATCGCCTCTCTCATGACGCTAGTGAAGGAATCGGTGGATTCGAAGATGCAAATCTTGATGTTTGGAGAAATCAAGCAAGCACTTGATTCCCTTGCAACCATGGTGACATCAGCAATGGAGGCAGGTCAAATTGAGATTGAAGGAGATGAGAAGCAAAGAGATGAAGGTCTGATTGATGAGAAGCGTAGAGATGGAGGTCCAGGTTGGGAGCGATCTAAATCCATGCTTGATCGAGCACGTGAGCGTGTACGGCGTATTATCTCAGACTCAACATATACACATCCCTTGTGCCTTAGATGTGGAGGTAAGGGACACCTAGCAAAACAGTGTTGTCACTCAATTATGTGCTTTGCTTGTGAGAAAACTAGCCACAGATCAAGGGATTGTGCAGAGATAGTACACCAATTGAAACCTCAGCATAATACTAGTTTTGATAATCATAGGATTCTATCATTGTCTGTGACTTTTCATATTGGTCGAGATATCGAATATCAGAGGAGACAAAATTCATAGTGGATTTGGAAGCCAAAGGAGGTCCGAGAGAAGAAGAAAGGGGTAAATCAGGAAGAGGCGCTTAAGGTAGGAGAAAAGAGTGAACCAGATGATGGTAAAATTTGTAAGATTACTGATGCTATGGTTGAGATGCCAGTTTTGAAGGATATGGTTGAGATACCAGTACTGAAGGCTATGGAAGACACAGACACAAGGGAAAGTAGTGTCAAAACAAAAACTTTGGTTCAAATGCCAGTACAGGATATGGAGACAAAAGTGATAGAACATAGTAAAGCAAAAAAGGTAACATTTAGTGGTGCAAAGGAAGAAGGGCAGAAAGAAATGCAACATAACTTTCTTGTGGTGCAAAAAGAAAATAAAGTGGAGCAAGAAGATATCAAGGAAAACAACAAAAAGATTGTAATTGAAGACAAAGTTGAGGGGCAGCCAAAGAGTAAAGCAAAAAAAGAAAAAAAGTAAGAAAAAGAAGAAAGGAGAAGATGAGATGAAATGGCTCCCTACTACAGATGACCAAGGAAAGCTAGTATTACAACCGATATAAAAATGGATTACAGGGAGGGAAGGTTGAACACCTAATTGTATGCGGTCAAATGGTAGTGTGGTTGAGATATTGAGAGAATTGTAATTAATATGGTTGTAAAAGGTTGATGTCAATACATTGGATTATGTGATAGGTTTTAGTTTTTGTGGATAGCTGTATATATTTGATTCTTGGTGCTAGGGGTAATTTTGTAGTACACTGATATGGACAATGAGATGTACCAGTTTAGTAAGGCTTGGTTTAAGCATACTTTTAGTGATAGACTGTTGAGAGTTAGAATAGATAGTGGATAAAGATTCATTTTTTGGGAGTATTAAAGAGAAAATAGAGTAGAGTAATGGTTCTTTTGTACTTTTGTTTCATTTTTTCAAAATGAAACTGGGTGGCGCTCCCACCTTTAAAAAAAAAAAAAAAAAAACAAGTCGAGAATAATTTGGTTTGTTGGTTGTATGAACAAATGAAGTTTCAATTAGCTGGAACTGAGAGGCTTACTGACCACTAACTTGAATTTTCATACATATTAGTGATAGACTGTTGAGAGTTAGAATAGATAGTGGATAAAGATTCATTTTTTGGGAGTATTAAAGAGAAAATAGAGTAGAGTAATGGTTCTTTTGTACTTTTGTTTCATTTTTTCAAAATGAAACTGGGTGGCGCTCCCACCTTTTTTTTTAAAAAAAAAAAAACAAGTCGAGAATAATTTGGTTTGTTGGTTGTATGAACAAATGAAGTTTCAATTAGCTGGAACTGAGAGGCTTACTGACCACTAACTTGAATTTTCATACATATTATTTACTAATTACTAATCAATAAGGAAATTGAAAAAAAAAACATGTTTGGTATCAGCCAGTATGGCCAAATTGCTACACCTTAATAATGATCCATCCAGTTTGTTAAGGGAATACAAGCTACAAGACCTTTTGGAGATCAGAACAGATGCTTAAGAAAGAACCAACATTCATTTGTAATAATATTATTATCTACGGCTATATACAGCTGAGTAAGTATTCTACTACTTCTTTCTGGTAATCTGCAATATGATATCTCTCTTGATTGTTGTATTTAGGTAATCAAGGGATTAACTGTTGATGAATTGGTTATACTGGATCACTTTGAAGACGTCGAGTATGTTAGGAGATCAGTTGAGATATCTTTGCTTGTAAGTCTGATTTCAGTACACTTGACAATTGAAATACTTGTAAAGTGACAAAGTCTAATGTTTGCTTTAATAGGATTGTGCTGGATGTTTCTTCAGTTAGAGGGGCTCCAGGCCTAACCAGGGTACTCGCTGTCTTGATCGAGTATTGATTTATGATGCACTTCTCCAGATGAGGCACAATGCAACCAGCAGCTTGCTTTGATACTTATGCCACGGAATACAATTCGAGTCACCTTCAATCAGATAAATCAGTTTGTTGAATCCGTATATCTAAAAAATGAAGGACGGACGAACAAAAGAAACATGGAATTTAGTCAAAAGTAATAATTTACAGAAGGAATTAAATTCTAATCAATCAGGTCAGGTAATTGGTCTTGTCTGATGCTAATTCAATCGACTCCAATTTTCTATACATAGAAGGCTTCTCTAGTCTACACACAAGAGAGGAATTCCGATATTTTATTCTTAGGTTGATAGAAGTTGAATACACACTCATCTAAGACTAGAGATTGTTCGTGAATAAAATATCGGAATTGCCAATAACAATAAAGCATATAATTGACAATTGTTCGTGAAATTGATCCGATTCAGGAGCCGATGTTTGTTCGGCAGCGCATTGTTTTGTTTTTAATTTTTTTTGTCTCCTCTCTTCCATTGCGTCTCCATCTCGGACAACCAAACCCATTCCACCTTTCCTTCTTTTCCCCTCCTCCGGTAGAACTCAACCCGCATCCTCGACTAAGTGGACCGTCCGATGGAGATCCAACGGCGCGGAAAGGAAAAGGCAGCGATTTCGTCTCTCTCCCGTGCCCCCTCCTGCGTCCTGCCTGTCCCTTCTTTTGTTGAAAAACCAGCGATTTCGCCTGCTAAAAAGAATCGAATTCCCGCCAAAAACATTGATCTCGTCTGTCTCATCAAGTCCGCTTCTCTCTCAATCTTTCTTCTCTCTCGATCTCTCTTGAACGTAAGGTAAATCCTGAACTTCTTTTTTCCAACCGCGTTTTTTTTTTTATTGATGCACTGAGGTCTGTGAGGAAATTGACCTCGAATTATTGTTCAGTTAGAGGAAATAACAGGTGATATGGCCCGATATTGTTCAACACATTATTGTTCAGCAAATTATTCTTTTTTTTTTAGCATTTTTTTTAGCATTTTTCATGATTTGAGGTCGAGCCATGAAACACTGGTAAGGCGTCAATGATTGAAACCTGAATATGAAACAAGCAGTATTACAAATATGCATTTGGTCCCTTTATTTTCTCTCTTTTGTTCCTCACTGCCTTGCTATGTTTTACTTCATAACTAAGGGTAAAATGAATTCTCGTAAAATTAAAATTTCATTGGGAATTTATTAAGTTCTAATTGCAAAAAGGTGACATTAAATGCACAAAATTCAAGTGAACTAATAAGCTGGAGCTGGTATCTATACATTAATGAAAACAGTGTTCCTAGGTTATTTGTACCTGGTATCTATACTGGAAACTACAATCTTTGTATCCACCTATTAACTCATACGCTCTAAATGCTCATTACTTTTTTTTCCTTGTTCTTTATGAATGTTATGGAGAATTCAAACAGCATGCCTCATGTTGGTATGACACTTTTGTGTGTGCTTGTGAAGAGGAAAGAAAAAAGGGCAAGCGAGATCATCTCACAAAGAACCCCCGAGCTGAGATTATGTGCTTATGAATTTTAGCAACTTCAATGGGTTTATGTGCAAAATTTATGCTAGTGGGTATTGTACTATACTGGTTTTATGTGCAAAATTTTAGCAATTTTCTGGTTTATGTACTGTACTGTACTGGTTTATGTGCAAAATTTTAGCAACTTAAGTAATGCTGTGAAAAAGAAACACAGCAAAGCACTATCAAACCCAATTTGTGGACTCAAAATCAGAAGGAGAGGGCACTGAGAGTTGAGCATAAGACAGAAAGGGACGGCACAAAGAATGGACTACGGAGGGAAATGAATGAGAAAATTGAAATCAATGACAGCGCAAATTGAAACTAAGTAACGCACCTGAAATGCAGATTACAAGGCGCCGAGGCGGTCGGGCAACCTTCACCCTTCAAAAACACCGAACAGTTCTCGATGTTTACCATTTTGCGTTTCTGGTAATAAACATATCAGTCCATATAGAAATTGGTATTTTTTTTTTTAAAGAAAAACATTGTTGATATATTTTTATAAAAATCAACTTCATCACGATGTCACAATAATCTTGTATACATCTGAAATAAACACATATGTTTTGATTCACTACAACTATAAGTTTTGAATTTGTATCAGCCCTTGTGCAGAACAAAATTTTAAATTCTCCAGAAAATAAATCAATCAGATAGTACAAAAATTTTCAGCGCATGATAAAAGTAATAGAAATCTGGTAAATGCCCTTGCAATGATATAATAATTTGAATTCTTAGCAAATAAAATAAAAAATCTTGACAGATCCCTAGGCCATAAAAACATCACGCAATACATGCAGGCAGTTAAGACCCAGTTAAATGTATTGCCCAAAAGGTAAAAGCGGGACGAAAAAAAAAGTAATAATATTACATGTAACAATTTCTTGAACAGCCATACGTCACAATTAAGTTCTCATGACCATAAAAAATCATGGTATTCACTTTTTGGTAACTCCTTTAATTTCCCATGCCGTGCAGCAATTGTTTAGCTCATTCAATTTCACCATTCTTGTACAGATAATCCATTAGAGTGGTGTATGTCACGATATCAGGCTTTGACCTTCAAAATCATGCTAGAAATTACGCTATACAACAATTCCTTTGCCTTTGCAGTTTCACCATTATTGCACAGATTAACTATAAGATTGCTGTAAGTAACCGCATTAGGTTCGTACCATTCAGGAATCATGCTATGCACCAATTCTTTTACCTTTTCAATTTCACCATTCTTGCAAAGACCATCTATTAGAATGTTGCAAGTCACAACATCGGGCATGTGCCCTTCAGATTTCATGCTATGCACCAGTACCATAGTTTTTTCTATGTCACCATGCTTGCACAGATGATCCATCAGAATGTTGTAAGTCACGACATCAGGCTCGTGCCCTTCAGATTTCATGCTATGCAGCAGTTCCATTGCCCTTTCAATTTCACCATGCTTGCACAGACCATCTAAAAGACTGCTGTAAGTCACGACATTAGGCTCGATCCCTTCAGATTTCATGCTATGCATCAGTTCCATTGCCTTTTCAATTTCACCATGCTTGCACTGGCCATCTATAAGAATGCTGTAAGTCACGACATTAGGCTCGATCCCTTCAGATTTCATGCTATGCATCAGTTCCATTGCCTTTTCAATTTCACCATGCTTGCACTGGCCATCTATAAGAATGCCGTAAGTCACGACATCAGGCTCGTGCCCTTCAGATTTCATGCCTTGCAACAGTTCCATTGCCCTTTCAATCTCACCATGCTTGCACTGACCATCTAAAAGACTGTTGTAAGTCATGATATTAGGTTTGTGCCCTTCAGATTTCATGCTATGCAGCAGTTCCATTGCCCTTTCAATGTCACCATGCTTGCACAGACCATCTATAAGACTGCTGTAAGTCACGACATCAGGCTCGTGCCCTTCAGATTTCATGCTATGCAGCAGTTCCGTTGCCCTTTCAATCTCACCATGCTTGCACTGACCATCTATAAGAATGTTGTAAGTCACGACATCGGGCTTGTGCCCTTCAGATTTCATGCTATGCACCAATACCATTGCTTTTTCAATGTCACCATGCTTGCATAGACCACCTATAAGAATGTTGTAAGTCACGACATTAGGCTCGTGCCCTTTAGATTTCATGCTATGCAGCAGTTCCATTGCCCTTTTAATTTCACCACGCTTGCACAGACGATCTATATGAATGTTGTAAGTCACGACATCGGGCATGTGTCCTGATTTCATGCTATGCACCAGTACCATTGGTTTCTTGTTGATTTTGTGGGGTTGAGATTTAAATTGGGGGATTGAGTAGCCGAGGCTATGATGAGAAGCATGCGAATGCGAGAACTGGGAATGGGATTGGTAAGCTGAAATAGACAGTGAAGAGAAGGGGGTAAGAGGCAATGCATGCGCCATCTTAAACTTAGATTTTCACTCTGGTCTCTCGAAGTGACAATCTGCGCGTCTATTTTTCTGTCACTGCATTCATAAACAGCACCATCATTAACAGAGATTGTGAAAAGCAACGCAATTTGGTTATTACAATAGTCCAATCTAGCCATCTTCTGGATCGTTTAACAGTTATAAAATCAGCTCTATACACCCGCTGAACAAATGTCATAAAAGATGTAGCCATCTTGTGCACAATTAAGAATGGATTTGAAACCCTGCAAAGCACTATCAAACCCAAATTGTGGACTCAAAATCAGAAGGAGAGGGCACTGAGAGTTGAGCATAAGACAGAAAGGGACGGCACAAAGAATGGACTACGGAGGGAAATGAATGAGAAAATTGAAATCAATGACAGCGCAAATTGAAACTAAGTAACGCACCTGAAATGCAGATTACAAGGCGCCGAGGCGGTCGGGCAACCTGAACCCTTCAAGAACACTGAACAAAGTGAGAGTAATGAAAGATGAAGGAGATGAAATCTACAAAAGGATAGAATTTTACAGGCCGTTCCTAGGCCGATACGTCTGGCCCAAATTGAGGATATTCGGGCCGACCTCAAATAAGCACCGTCACAGATGCCGAAATTTTAAAAAATAATACTAAAATAATATAATCCATTAAAATTAAAATCAATATAATAAGTTTAATATAAATAGTATCAAGAGATCGGAATCCAGGATTCCGAACAGGGCTGTAACACGAATTTTTGTCGTTTTTAATGATTTTATTGTACTTCTATTATAAACATTAATTAAATATATAAAATTTTAATATTAAATTAATATATTATAAATATTAGTTTGTTTAGAACTGGATTTTTGATATTTTGAAGAATGTTAATATAATATAATTCTATATTATTAACAATATTTTAATATTTAAAGTTTTGATATTAATTTTATATGGATGGTTTTATTTTTAATATTAAAAATTTTCAATTATGTTAAATGTTGTACATAATAAGTACATAATACTTTATGTAATAATTTATTTATGGCAATAATTATAATATTAACTTATAATTAAATATTAGATTTATTTCATTTAATTCATAATATAAAAATACATGAATTATAAGTGTCATCGGCAAATATACCATCCCAACCATCGGTAAATACAAAGTGAAGATATACCGTAAATAAGCTGAACATATAGACGATCTAAGTGAACACTTACAAACTTATTTTTATTGAACTTATTTGTTTGTATGTGTTCACTTAGATCGTTTTTATGTTCACTTTGTTTTATGTATATGTTCACCATTAGAAGAAGAATTGAATTTTGTAACCATAATATAAATTAGCACACTAAAATAAAAGAAAGGGAAAAATACATGAAAATCATAATATAATTTAGCACACTAAAATAATAAAAAAGGAAAAATGTACATAAAAAACCATAATATAAATGAACACACTGAATTTAGTTTGGTACTTAAAAACAAAGTAATAAATATACTTAGAGATCTTGATCATCTACATGTTGCAGAATTTCATCCCACCAGGGTTGATCTTCTTCCGCATTCATTTCTTGTTGATTACTGGTACCATGGTTGTCGGCGAATTGAGCGGCCTCGTTCCAAAAAGCCTCATCATGTTCTTGTTGATTATTCGCAGCCGGGTTGTCTGCGAATTGAGCGGCTTCGTTCCAGAAAGCTGCCTCAGCTTCTTGTTGCTCAATCTCAGCCATTCTAGCTACTGCAATTTTGTGTTTTTCATCTCTCTTCTTGATCTTTATTAGGCTCTCCTTAATTTTTTTCCCAATTTTTTCTTGTTGCAACCTCCGGCTCTCTTCGGCGGCCTTTTCTTCCATTCTTCTCCTTTCGAACCATTGTTCTTTCACTCTGAATCTCTTTTAAATTTCATCCCTCTCTTCTTGTTTTTTGTGTTCATCGTAGTGGTCATGTAAAATGGTATCTTTGAAATTGAAAACCTGACCACACTTTGTACAGCTCACTGTGTGGTCTCCACGAAAATCGTATATGCTTTCGTAAACAATCATGGGTGTAGGATCTGGTTTCCACGGTTTAAGTTCCGACATCGGTTCAGGTTCTGTGTAGTACTTTTTATAGCGTTCAGAGTTTCTCGACTCAGGTTTAGTCAGGTAATGTCGCAATCTCTCCCTGCGGTCTCTTTCTGGGCCACCATGAATGTGCCACTGATAGTGGGTGTATAATGGCCACTCGCCATCATTTCGTGTATAGATATTGTAGTCGAAATTGCGATAAAATTTATTACATATCGCATGATAATCTCCTTTTTCGATCTCATTTGGATTGGCAGGGGAATGTTCGTAATTTGGCCAGTACTCATGTCGAGTAGATAGCCATTCCGGCACTTCACTGTTGGAGGTATTTCCTTTCTCCATGGTAGTGAATGTTGAAGAAAGAAGGATTGAGTGGGTGTGACATATTTTGGCTGAGGAAGAATAATTTTATAGATCATTTTAGACTTGCAATTATTTAAAATTAATAAATATAATGTGATATCTTTTCAGACTTTATCAGAATACGTTTGTCCTTTTGCATAGCTTAGGTAGGCATCAGTATACTTTTCAGACTTTATCAGAATACGTTTGTCCTTTTTGTAGTGCTTAGGTAGGCATCAGTATACTTTTCAGACTTTATCAGAATACGTTTGTCCTTTTTGCAATGCTTAGGTAGGTATCAGTATACTTTTTAGACTTTATCAGAATACGTTTGTCCTTTTTGCAGTGCTTAGGTAGGCATCAGTATACTTTTCAGCTTTTATCAGAGCACGCCTGTCCTTTTGCAGTGCTTAGGTATGAGTATAATTTCCAGACTTTATCAGTTGCATGAATTTAATGACATTAAAAATTAATTAAATAAAATTATTTAATAATTTGACTTAATTTAATGTAATAAAATCTTATTTAGATATTTGAAGTAATTAATTTAATTTCATTTAGTTAATTTAATTTGATTGAGCTAATATTTTTTTATTATTACCAAGCTTTTAAATTTCGTTTTTTTCGGTATGACGGTCCGGAGTTGATATAGCGGTGCGGCGTTATTTCGGTGAAAAAACGGCGAAAAAACGGTGTGCATATACGAACATATGTGTCAAACTCATATTATACAAATAGTCAAATACTATATTACAAGTCGAACTTCTATATTTTTTTGAATGTGCTAATTATCTAATTATAATCTATATACGATTGGTACTGGATCTTCTCTTTGTAACTTGCACATTCTATTTCCTACCAGAAATATAGGTAGTAAAACAAATAATTCCTCTAAAGCTCAACAATACGACAATAGTACAATACTAATTAATTAATCCTTAACATCCAAATATCCAACTTAACAACAATTCATACGACAATACAACAGTAATCTCTAAAGTGATAAAGTCTAATCCATACTACAATAGTACAATACCAAATACCAAAATGATTAAATTATCTCCGTTTTTTCACCGAAAAACGAAATATTTTCGCCGAAATAACGGCGTTTTTTCGAAAATAACGCGTTACGAATTTTTTGGGTTTGAAACCGTAACGGTGGTGCGTTTTTGTCCGAAATACCGAAATTTCCGAAAAAACGGCGTTATTTCGCCGAAATTTAAAAGCTTGATTATTACAAATAAAAAGACAAAAAAAATTCCAATATAATTAATAAATTAGATATAAATTTACATTTTTTTTCCGGATTTTTTCAGATTTTTTAAATATTTTTCAGTATTTTTTCTATTTTTTAATTTAATTAACTAAATTAAAAACTAATAAACTAAATAAATAATTAATTAAATAAAAAAAAACTTACTGTTCTCGAGCGCGGAAAGGGAGCGTCCAAGAGCGAAGGCAGCATCTCGTTAGATCGGAAACCCATATATATAAAGTAAAGGTTAGATCGGAATTCAGGATTCCGATCTCGTGATACTATTTATATTAAACTTATTATATTGATATTAATTTTAATGGATTATATTATTTTAATATTATTTTTTAAAATTTCGGTCACAGATGTCATACAATATCAATTTCCATCGACTTGTTATACTTATGCCCTGTATTTATCTTCCCAAAATATTATTTTGTTATGCGCAAATGATATAATATTGATTTATACATATATTATTATTTTATATGTGTAAAATTATTCACGGTGTCTGCATGCCATCAAATAAGCACCGATGTCATACAATACAATTACAAGGTCATGATGCTGACCTTTTTCCCTTTGTAAGTTACTAAGAATTCCATTTTTTTTATAAATATGGATAACTAATTAAATATTTGTTGAAAGCAGACAATATGTTCTTGTGCTATAATCATAAATGCAGCTTTTGTTAATTTGGATATGAATATCAGTATTTTTTTTTAGAATTTTAATTGAAAGGCAATTCAATATCTTAGCTCACTGTGATATATAAAAATGCAGTGACACTTCATCATATGAACAAATTAAATTCTGTTTGATTATCACAATTTAAATATCAACCAATGGAAGTATTGAACAATGTCATGATACAAAAAAAAAAAGTCTTCATTCAAAGATAGATGCTTTGCTTTCTCCCTCGACCCGGAGCCGGCGGTCCATCGCTCCGTCTCTTTCTCCCTCGACTCCGACGCCTCTTCCGACGATTAATCCGACCAAGAAACAGACAAATCGCACACTGACGTGGAAGATCTCGTCCGTCGATCTGCTGCTGAACTCTGGCTTTGATGGCGATTCAAGATCTATTCCGTCGATCTGCTGCCGACATGGAAGACCATGATCCAACAACCGATCAGTGCCAAGGAGACGTTGGTCGACGAGAAAACGCAGAAGCCGCGCCAGTCGAAGCGCATCGCCTCGCTCGACATCTTTCAGGGCCTCACCGTCGCTGTGAGTTCCTTTACTTTTTCCTTTTTCTTTTGAACATGTCCAAGGATCGACCATTTTGTCTCTTATTAAAATTCTGTACAAAATTAAGGCGGGGTAGTCGTAGTACAACGAATAATTAAATTCTGAAATATTATTATTATTATTATTATTATTATTATTATTATTATTATTATTTTCAGGTGTTGGTGGATGGAGTAGGGGATGAGTGGCCGATAATAGGCCATGCACCATGGTACGGATGCAATCTGGCTGATTTTGTCATGCCTTTCTTTCTCTTCATTGTTGGCATGGCCATTCCTCTCTCTCTCTCTCTCTCTCTCTCAAGTTTCTTACTTCTTACTATTCAACTTTAATTTCCTTTGAATTTCTTTTCTTTTTTTTTGTTTATTGTTTCCTTCGTCCTTCCCTTTACTTTACTGCAAAACCTTAATTTGATACCCTCTCTGTTTTGTTCCTCAAGTTGATCATGAAAAGATTAAATATTATAAGAGCACAAAAAGCTACAAAGTTGTGTGGAAGAAATCTAAGGAGAAATTGATGAATTGTGTTAGCTTGTAGTTGTGAAAACTGTGTATGATTTGTATTATTAGTAGTAGGATTGTTCAGTTTGTTGAAATAATGAATATTATTACTCTTAATAAATAAACAGTGTTAACTTCATTGCATCTAATTGAACACATAAACAATTTTAATTGATCCCTTAACTAGTTTAATTGAACAAAAAAAATTACGAAATCAAATTTATATTGCAACTAATTGAACACATAAACACGTTAAATTCATCCCTTAACGTGTTTAATTGAGCACAAAAAGCTACAAAATCAAATTTCTACTGCAACTAACTGAACACATAAACACTTTAAATTCATCCTTTAACGTTTTTAGCTGAACACAAAAGTATGAAAATTCAATTTTGATATGCATCTAATTGAACAAATAGTTCATCTAATTAATCCCTTGAGATGTTTAAGTGAACAGAAAAACCTAAAGTTTCATATTATCACTGCATCTAAGTGAACATATAATTAGTTTAACTCATCTCTTGACGCATCTAACTGAACATAGAAAATCCGTCCATTTGATGACGTCAGCGCACAAAAAAATTTAAAATTTTTTTATGACGTCATCATGTAAAAATGATGATGTCAGCACGCGAAAAATCTGGGCCTGACATCTAGAAGCCCATTATAAAGTTGCTGAATGAAAGGTGGATGGTTGGATGGTTTTTCACTAGATGGTTTATATAATTTCCGCATGAATCATGATGTTTACCTTTTTCCCTTTGTAAGTTACTGAGAATTTCATTTTTCATAAATATGATGGATAACTAATTAAATATTTGTTGAAAGCAGACAATATGTTTTTGTGCTATAATCATAAATGCAGCTTTTGTTAATTTGGATATGAATATCAGTATTTTTATTAGAATTTTAATTGAAGGGCAATACAATATCTTAGCTCACTGTGATATATAAAAATGCAGTGACACTTCATCATATGAACAAATTAAATTATGTTTGATTATCACAATTTAAATATCAACCAATGGAAGTATTGAACAATGTCAAGATACAAAAAAAAGTCTTCATTCAAAGATAGATGCTTGGCTTTCATTATTAATAGTGGGAGCGTCGCACGTTGCACGACCTATTTTTCATGTTGTTTTTTTGTTTAATGTTATTAATAGTAAATAATTTTATGAGGGCAGAAAATGATAAAAATAAGATGAATTTCAGGTATCAGATTTGATGATATGCTTAGTAGAGCAGCAATACTCGTTAAGTCCTGAATCCAAATTGTTTCTTCCATATTGAGTAGGCACATAATATATTTGTTGGAAGGGAAAAAAAATAATCAGCAAGATAAAAAAATAGGGTGGTGAGAAGCCATATAAAAACCAATATAAGAATAAAAAAGAACCCACAAACAATATAAACAATAACTTATTAATCAGCGATAATTAATTAGTGACTATGACACGTTACGAAGAGAAACAGCTGAAATGTTTTACTTAGTGAGATTTTTCTAACTTAAAAATTCGATCAGTAAAAAAAAACCAAATAACCTTAAATTTGGTTAATTTAATTTAATCGAACAATAGACATATAATTTCTTAACCAATAATACACGTCCTAATCTAATAAATGGCGTGTTATTGTGTGTAATATTATTTTTAAAACTAACATAATAAGTACAAATATTTTTGTTAATTTAATTTGTTCAATTTGTTTTAGATTATCAAAATCAAACTAATAATTACAAAAATAAGTTGCGATAATTACGCAAAATACAGAACTATTTTATGTAAGCTGGAAGGTTGATTAGATTAACACCACGTGAATTGAACCATAGGTACACCCGGTGAGTGGCGGTGACAGCGACTCTCGAGTCTTGACACTGCTGATTTGCTGAACCACCAATAGCGCCAAGATTCGTGCAAGCGCGAATCTAGATGAGTGAGGTCATGGACTAGTTAGTAGTGAGTAGTGACACTCGCAAGTTTATTCGCATTCAACCCTCCTTTCTTTCCATCTCACGCTCCCGTCTCCGACTCTTCTCCACCATTACAAAAATACAATTTTGGCTCACTCTCTTTGTTGCTTCTTTCTGAAATTAAATCACGGGCTATCCGAGTTTTGAAATTTATTTTTCTATTTTATAACAAGGCCACAGCTAAGTCGGTGAACAGTTAAAGCGCAGTTCGAATTTTCAATCGCTTTTAGGTTAGATGTTTTCTGCTTTACCTCTCAAGTTTGTTCTCAAGTGTGTGTTTGAACTTTGAAGATAGTGCCCGTGATATTTTGTGTGACAGTGGCTAGGTCAATTTCGTATGATTCCTTTTCAATTTTGTGCGAGTAGAAACATATAGTGATTATTGATGTTTCCCGTCTTGGATGTGTATCTCTTATAATTTTTCAGAGTTGGCATTGGATTACCCGTGCTCGCAAGGTGTTCGATGAAATGTCTGTTGAGTAATTTAATCAATTTTACCCCCAATGTAACTGAGTAGATTTTGTGTGACTGAGGTAATTTTGGGCCTTGGTGGCTAAGTTTGTGAGGTTGACTTGGGAGTGGAGTTCGTTACGGAATGTTACTTTGTAAGGTTACATGATTAATAGAATTGGATCATTTGAAATATCATCAAATAGTGGAAATCAGTGTGAATTAGGAGAATGTGACTAGTTTTTATTTTTTCTGATTTGAGTGCTGAAATTTCTCTCATTACGTCTAGTTAAAGTTTTGTTTCCAGACAAATGATAATGCAAATTCAACACATTCTAGTTGTCTGATTCCATTTTTGCTTACCCAAATGTTGATTTCATCTTTTGTTTGTTGTTAGCATTCTTATCAAAATAGTAATCTGTGTGAATATTTTTTTTCCCTAATTGTTTGCTTTCAAATGCTTAAATGCCATTTTTTATGAGTCTTTTGGATATACCCAGGATGCCGTTTTTCACACCCAAAAGTGATCAAATAATAAAAACAATGCCTTTTATTTACAGAGTTCCTTGGTTTGGAGCTCCCTATGTCTATTTATGGCACTGTTTATCGAAAGAGAATAGCTGCTAGCTGGTTTTTTCAGAGGCGGTTTAGCAACAATGGGGTCAATTATCCAGCAATTGATGAGCTTAATAAGGTAAACCTGCAACATCCACCTGTTTTTTTATTCAAGGGATGAGGATATATTTGACGAACAACTATACTAAACTTATCAAAATAAAAAAGTTAATTATGGTTGCATTATATATATATATATATATATATTTTGGTAAGATCATGTATAAATTTGGTGCAATTTTGGTCATTTATCAAGCTATTTGACAAGTTACTGTTGTAGTTTTATTAGCATTTGGTTAGTGGCCTAAAGGATTCCTCAAGTTATGGTCTATCACATACTTTTAGAATCGTAAAATGTATCGTGTATCGATGGATTTAGTATCGAACCGTGAATCGTGTATCGTAACGAATCGTCAAAGATACACTAAGTTACCCTTGAAATCAAGTAAAATAATTAGTTAAACATATATGGGAAGCTTTTCATTAAAAAGAAAGCTTTAGTAAATAGTAACAGATAATATCATTATAATCTTTCAACCATCTAGGTATCATTAGGTGTAGTCTATGAATATTGATAATTATTGCATAATCTGTATAACTTATAAAATTATATTGCATAATTTTATAAATTAAAATATTATTTATTTATTTATTATAATAATAATAATTATTATATTATTGTCATCATTATTATTATTTAATTATTTATTATTATTATATTAAGATATTTATTATTTTAATTTTAAATCTGTGATCTTTATATATAATCTATAATTTTATAATTAAAATTATTCATAAATTTAATTACTATAATTATTTAGTGCTAAGTCTGAAGCTTATTAAATTTTATTTATTGATCGGATTTCTTATTGCTTAATAACATATAGAAATTAAATGATGTTTATCGTGCTAAAAATAGATTTAATCCTGAATATAATCGGTATTCAATATTTCTCATTTAATTTTAATTTTTATTCATTATTTTGACCATGGGTCCACAATAAAGTTAATCTTATTAAAAGGTTATTTAGGTCTTCAGAGTTCAGAAACATAAGGGTGGGGTCGTAGGGAAATAAAGTAAAAACAAATACTTTATAAAATGGCCCCACAAGTCAGACCCTCCTTCTCCTAGGCTGCGCCTCAATTCTTGTGCGAGAGAGAAATCAAAGCCGGTTGGGAGCTTCTATCTCACGATTTCCTTTTCTTCATCTTTGCCTAGGTTTTTATTTTTCTCTCTCGCGCAAATGGAGGGGTTTTTTAATCGGAAATCTAAGCCAATCACGAATCGTGTGTATCGTGCGATACGATACGATACACGTATCGTTCGTGCGTACCGCAACGATTCCGTCGATTCACTTGGTCTCCGATACAATGGTACGATATGCATCGGTAGGGCTTTGACTCGTACCGAACTGTACGATACGTTGCGCGTATCGTACGATACTAAAATGTATGGTCTATCACTTCATCCCAATAAAGAAGGTGTTACGATTTCACTGGAAAAGATATGAATTAATTGTTGAATTTTAATGATTTTGACATCAGTTGTTATTGTTGCTGAATGAGTTGCTTTCAATGATTTCATATTATGGGTAGGGATATATTTGCAACCGCGAGAATCAATCAAACAGTTATCAAGCTTAAAAACTAAATTATAAATATCTCCCTTATAGTTAAAATAGCTCGTGTATTAAATTTGATGCAAATTGAGAATTATTTAACCATCAATCAAGTACTGCATAGACTGATATGTGAACATTTCAAATGACATCACAAGATGTCTGTTTAGTTCACTATTTAAAAAGTTTCTGGAACTTCCCTTCAATGCCGTTATTTTAGCTGGCAAGATCTGATCTGACTATCTAATCCATGAAAAACAACATGGACCTTGAATTCAAAAAGCCAAATGTGACCTGGTCTGAGATTTTGAGCTCTGAGCACTTCAATCTGACAAAAATTGAGCAACTTGAGAAACAATAAAATGACTTGCCATTGAACTGGTCCAACCAATTGGTAACCTATACCTGACTGCCTATAGCCCAACTTAACCTCATAAATTTCCATGTAACTTTAAATTAGTTTTGTTGGGGTAATAACCTGAAAGGACTTGAAATGCGCATATCTGCTTCTTTTTTCTTAATACCTGGAAGGCTGGAATCACCCACCAAATATCAATTAGTCAACCAAACCCAGTCCACCCAAAGGAGGTGAGCATTGATATCATCAACCCAAACTGAAATGAGTTGACAAAAGAGCCCAACAACTAAAACTGAAAATGGCCATTACAAACATCCTAGTGCCAGTGCCTACTAGTACAAGTTATTGTTCTACATTTTCAATTTAATTCAATCTCTCCTTCCTGATGGGTATCCTCTCATAACAGGAATTAGAGTCAATATTTGGTGAAAGGCCGCCTTCAAGTTCTCTAAATTCAACTCCAACTATTGAACCAGAATATAACCCTAATTCTGATCAAAAGCCACAGCTCACTCATGTGGACAGCACAGGACAGGCTAAAATGGTAGACATCTCCCACAAAGGTGACACAAAAAGGGTTGCTATTGCCACATGCAGGGTCCTTTTGGGCCCGAAGGTCTTCCCTTTAGTCGCATCAAACCAAATAGCCAAAGGAGATGTGCTAAATGTTGCAAAATTAGCTGGTATAATGGGAGCGAAGAATACAAGTAGCCTCATACCGTTGTGCCATAATATTATGCGAGTAATGTACGAGTGGATTTGAAGCTTAATAACAAGGATTATAGTGTCGAGATAGAAGGGGAGGTGGGGACCACAGGTCAGACAGGAGTCGAGATGGAGGCCTTGACTGCAGTTCGAGGACAGTTTTGCATTACTGGGAAAATTCTGCTGTTACTTTTAATTCCTTTTGTGTTATAGCAGCAGTTGTTGAACTGGGATGATACCAGCTTTATATGAATATAAAAAAAAGACGATCTCCCTTCTTTTTAACCTTTTCCTTTTTCTCTTTTGGTGCTTTTTTTTTTTTTTTTTTTGCTTCCTTATTTCTTGTGTTTTTACTTCTAGTCTTCTACCTTTTCTTTTTGTTTATTATTATTTCCTTATTGTTTGTGGGTGTTTCATCATTGTTGCAAATGCAAACCGAAAGGAACTAAGCAATGATTAGATATGAAAATCTAAAATTGATGACCAGGGACCCAGACCTTTCCTCTCCAAATTTTAAGATAAAACCGTGTTTTAATCTGTTTTTTCATCTGATTCGGGATTCCTTATATTATTTGTCTTTTCCTCTGCTTTTATTTTTGCAAATTTAAATATATGTCAAACAATATGCAAATAAGTTCGGTGGAATTTTCTTTCATGGGTCTGCTAATGTTTAAACATATAAAATTTATATATTGTCTATTATAAAATTATGGTTTACTCCAAAAATAGAAGAGGAAAGAGACAGAAAGGTACAAGAGAAAAGGGAAGAAAAAGTTTTACCTCCAAATTTGGATTTACATGAATGACAAAGTTTATATAGAAGATCTCACATTCTTTTTCTTTTTCTCCCCCCCCCCCCCCCCCTATCCTCGATATTTTCTTTCAAATTTTTTAGTTCTAGAGCTGAAGTAGAGCATGTTTTAACTTTTTTTTAAGTGTCCACGTGATCTGCCCTCCCTCTCACCTCCAATTTCCTCTATCAATTCCTGGAGCAAAGCGTTAGAAATTTATTGACATTTCATAGATATGTTAATAATACGCATAAAATTCAGTATAATGTGTTCCACGCATTTGTCGTTGTCAATAAATTTGTGTCACGTTTCTCAACCTAGAATCACAAAATTCGAGAGAATCTCTTTGTATTATTCTTACAAAAAATATTTCTTATAAATTATATGACAATGAAAACGCGTAAAACTCGTTAAAAAAAATGTATTTATATTGCAGGAGATCCCATGAGAAAATCAGAACATGACACATAAGCTGTCCACGTCGGTTAGTAAACTACAACACCGTAAGTTCTTTCTAACGGGATTGCAATACAATGAAAAGAAATGTTAAGAGTTCAAAATATGAGACTAATGAAGTCTCTTCTATATGATCATTCTCACATTATAAATTTCAAATGACTGATTCAAATCATTCAACATGTTCTTCATATTAAAAACTCATAAAAAACCAATTTATATATATATATATATATATATATAGTTATATACGTTTAAAATATTTTTCAGTCTTTTAGAAAATGTATGATACAAAAATTATAGACCTCCAATAACAATGATTTCAAAAAATACCGAAAGTAAAAAATAAAAAAATTAATTTCTTATAAGATTTCAATATAAAAAAAAATTATTAAACCATTCAAATTGGTTGTTTGAAATTTGAAATTTGAAACATGGGTACGATTGTATGGGAATGGGACAAACTTCATCCTTGCCATACGTTGGACATCAGCATTTCTCTAAACTAAAAACCGAAGTTATCCGCGGGCCTGTATAATAATTGGACTTTAGGAGTAAGAAAAAATGGTTATAAAAACTTAAAAAGACGTTCATTTAATTTGGGATCCGTTTATTTTCGTGCAAGATCCGACCCATCATCTGAAGTCAATTCACGGAAAAAGAGACGACAAAAATGAGTAGGTCGGAAGTGTTCATCACTGGACACGACCACTTCTCCCTTGATTTGAGTTGAGTCCTTGACTATTGGCTCACTAAATTAAATTAAATTAGTATTCTAACCTTCACACCTCCTCCATTAACTGTGACTTCTCTCCTCTCTTCTTTCTCTTCTCTTCTATTTTGCTTTTAGACACATCTCACCTCGCCTCTCGTCTAAATCACATTTAAGACCACTTCTCTCTTTCTCTCTCTCTCTCTCTCTCTCTCTCTCTCAGTTTGACTTGAACAAAACCACATGAGATTTCACCTCTCCATTGCACATTGCGCTACTAAAAGAGAGCACACCAGATAGAGAGATCTAATCGCAAGGTTTGAATTCCAAGGTGAGGGTTTATCTTTTGACGAATGTTATACGTTCACTTCCTCCTGACTTCCTGATTATTATTTATTATTTATTTTTTTATTTTAGGAAGATAAAATGGTTGAGTCCGGGCCTTGGACTCCTGGACAGGTTAGTGCTATTTGACCTCTTGCATTTTGCCATCTGGTGTTGATTTTATTTTGAATCTGTAAGATTTAAATGCACTGCGGTCTGCGCATAAGAAAAAGGAAAAACCTGGACAATGGCTTGGAGATAAGTATAATTCATAACTGATATGTGTGAACAAGAGTTATTATATTGTGTTATTGATTGCAATTCAAGCTCATGAAAATAAATGTGTGCTACCTACATTGGGTTCGAAATGTAGCTACCTGTTACCGGTCCCCACACTGAGAACACAGGCATCAGGGTTCTCAATTTGAATCATTTAGTTGATAACATTATTACAATCTTAATTGCTACTCTTAACTTAGTCAGCCCCTGCCCCATTAATTGCTGATAAAGTGTTATACCAGTATAAGACCTGATGAGTGTGTTTAAAATTGTGCCTTTAAGGAGGTAGGAACTGCAGTATACTTAATGTTGCATTATTTTTTTTATTATTTTTTTTTTGCAGCTTTCATTTTTGCTGGGCTTTGAAGTTATATTGGTTTCTTGGTTATACTCTGAATGGCTACATTATAAGAAACATTCTTCACATGAAAAAGTGTAAGATGTTTGGTCCTCATTATGTTCTTGAATTGTAGTTCAAAATGAGCTCATAAATTAAAATTAATATGTTGCTTTATAGTTCCTGTTGTAGAACACACTTTATACGTCCATGGTTAACTATTTTTTTTTTTTTCTTTTCAAATCTCAGTCATTCAGATTCTGATGAAAATCTGGTAGAGTTGGAAAATCAAATTAGCAAAGAAGATGAGAAAGCAGGTTTACTTGAAGGAGGTCTCACAAAAGCAGCATCTTCTAAGAATGTGTCTGTCATGGCAAATTTGTCAAGGTAATGGTTTCTGCTATACAAAATTCTGGCTAAATTGGTACTCCATTCGACATTGATTGCTGATTTTTAACACATTTATGTTTGCCTCTTACAGGTTCTTACGAAGGGATGAGTCATTTTTTACTGAAAATCGTGCAATATTAAGAGCAATGTAAGTTTCAAGTTGTGATTGTTTCTTTTTTTTTAAAAAAAAAAATTATCTTTAACGGCTTACAAATTCAATGCAGGGCTGAGTTTGGCGGGATCCTTATTTATTTTTACATATGTGATCGTACTGATATATTTCCTCAAGCTGAAAAGGTGAGTCCACCTTAGAAACTACAAATGTTTTTCTTCTATCAGTTCTCCTCTTTGAAATTAAGAGTACCATTGATCGTTCTTAGTTTTCACTATGCAGAGCTACAGCAGGGACCTCTTCCTGTTTCTTTATCTCCTTATTATAATTGCTTCTGGGTTGAGTTCTCTACAGAAGCATCATGATAAATCGATTTTTACAGGAAAATCACTCCTTTATTTAAATCGGCACCAAACTGAAGAGTGGAGAGGTTGGATGCAGGTCAGTAACTCGAGTTATATCTTGAAATTTTATTGAAAATCCTTGGTAACGGGGAAATTGCAGAAAATGTACTTTTTTTTCTCATTCTTTCAAAAAATAGTCCACCCTCTTTTAAAAAAATTATATAATATAACTCCTTTCCTGAGTTGGGTCTTTGCTATGATTATATTCTTATATCAGTAGTCTGCTTACAGTTAGGAAAGAACGAGAATAACCCCTACAAAATTGAATTAAGTTCTTTTTATCTGGTTTTGATTGTGCATCACCATTTATGACATCCAACTAGATTCTTTTACTTGTTAAAACAACATTTCTAGCTTTGAAAGGTAAGAAGGGAGGCCCTTTTATTCATGTTTTCTCCATAGGAGTTGACATGTCAACTCAATTGTAATAATTGAGGGCCAGATTGCAAGCAAGTGCAATTTTTGGTCAGTCTAAGGGGAGAAATTGAATTGTAACGCTGATCTGGGATGTAATCAATTGAACAAAATTTCTTGTTTGAAAAATCTGCCAAGATCTCCTTTTGCATCAATTTTGGATAGCATTTAGATGAATCCAGTGAATTATATGCAGTTTCTGGGTTTCAAATAAACGGCACATTTAACTCAATGTTCAGAAATATTCTCTCCTGAGGCATACTTCTGTTATCACCATTTCCCCCTAATTACGTCCTTTTGTTTTGTCAACCAGATTTTATTTTTGATGTACCACTACTTTGCTGCAACGGAGTTATATAATGCTATACGTGTATTTATTGCTGCCTATGTTTGGATGACTGGCTTTGGAAACTTCTCGTACTACTACATACGGAAAGATTTTAGCCTTGCCAGATTTGCTCAGGTATCTACTTTCCTTGATAAAAGCCGACACCAAATTTTTTTCGCTTCTTTGGCATAACACTATATTAGCAAAAAAATAGGTAACTAAAAGAAACCAGAGATAGTAAAATCTGCTCTGATAAAAAAACCTTCTTGAATTCAAATCTCCTGAGTCAGATCCAACTCAAACACCAAATCATTCAAAAAAAAAATTTTCCCTGTTTTATTAAACCGTGGCACTGATCATGCCACCACTTTGCATTAACTCAATGCATATTTTACCTACACTCATTTCTCCCATATTTTCTCACCCGCCAAAATTTCTTATCCTGCCTAAAAGCACTCTGATACAATCATGTCACTAATTCAATATCATGAAATGTTTAGCATAAACCCCTTACGACAGTAACTAATCGCAAGAAATCATATATGACAACAATTTTTATATGCTTTTTGAAAACAACTGTGCTGCCAGTATCTGAGCTCCAGGAGATTTCAACCTCTGCACACTTCACTCTACCTGCTCAACCTAATCCATAAAAGTCTGCATTATGTCATCATATAGTCAATCTGATAATCAGGAATAATACATCAAACGAAAGCTGGTAATCATTTATATCAGAACTGCAAAGTTACATTGAATCAAAGCACAACCAGAAAACAAATCTACAAAAACCTATCTGCATCATTTGGTTCTATCAAAACCTGAACTGAAATACTGTGCGACTGAAAACATGGTGAAGCCTAAATGTGAAAAAATAAAGAAAATCTTAATTTTGATCTGCATAACTAAAGGAAAATAGAAGCAGCCCATGCACTTTCTGAAAACATGCAAACCTACGTCAGGAATGCTCAGCATTATCTTTATTAGGTATAACACAGAACATAGCTAATAGCATAGTTTTCTTTTCTATTAGGTAGATACAGTTTATTAATTGTTTTCCTCAGACTATGACAAAATCAGTTAGTAACACAAAAAATATTTCAAAATTGAATGACTGATACCAGACCACACCAGACCCCTGGATGGAAGAACCTGGAACCTGACTGACCACAAGCCAATTTGCAAGAAACCAATTCGATCAAAATTGAAGCTATTTGTAAAATAAAATAGAAGTAAATTATGTTCTTCAGTCAGTCATGGTGTTAATTAGAGGTCACATTTAGCTCATTGTGATCTCTTTATTGCTGTCAGGCTAATGGAAGGAACAATGAAATTTCTTAGGACTGATTTGTACAAAGTTTAGGAACTAGTTTCAACAACATATCAAGGAGGTAAATGCGCAATACTTTATTGACTTATAAAAAAGGATGAGGTCTTTTGTAGGTTCACAGTATCTTAACCAGTCTGGAATTGTCAGATTTTGCCGGTTCTAATCTTGTAGATGAAATATTTACTTCTTTTTGCAGATGATGTGGCGGTTGAATTTTTTTGTGGCCTTATGTTGTATAGTACTGAATAACGACTACATGTTGTATTATATATGTCCTATGCATACTCTGTTCACGTTCATGATTTTTGCCACATTAGGCATATTCAACAAGTACAATGAAATCAAAGCTGTCATGACAGTTAAGCTTATTGCCTGCTTTTTAATGACGGTTGTGATCTGGGAAGTACCTGGTGTTTTTGAGACCATTTGGAGCCCTTTAACATTTCTAGTTGGTAAGTGTTACTCTTGTATCTTTTTTCTTTCAGATCTATCTGATACTATGAGGGCAGTTTTTATATTTATGATATATTAATAATACGAAAAATATATTTTAACTCTTTTCATTTCCAATTTCTGTACTTGTAGGTTACAAAGATCCTAATCCAAAAAAGACAGATCTGCCCCTACTACATGAATGGCACTTTAGATCTGGTCTTGACCGCTATATTTGGATAGTTGGAATGCTGTATGCTTACTTCCATCCAAATGTATATATTCAGCTCTATTTATGTTTATACACTGATCATCCTCCCCTTTTACTTTCTTTCTCTCTCTCTCTAAACTTTTCTGTTTTTCTTATATGAAGATCGAAAGGTTGATGGAGAGATTAGAAGAATCAGAACCCAGAAAAAGACGAACTATTAAGACAGTTATAGTATCTATTGCATTGTTGGTGAGTTATAAGATGTAGAATACTTATTGACTTCCCCTTGTTCTCAATATATCATGTAGTAATTTTATATTTGTGACATAATGTCTATGACAGGCTGGCTACTTGTGGTACCATTACATATACCAACTAGATAAGCTAACTTATAACAAATACCATCCCTATACTTCTTGGATCCCCATCACGTAAGTTGCTTCTCAGGATTTATTCAGAAAATTTCCTTTCAAATAAATTTTATATCTAGTGTAACTGGATAGTAAAATCCCTTTTTTTCATCAAATAAATTTCAGAGTGTACATCTGCCTGAGAAATTTCACACAAGAGTTGCGTAGTTACTCCTTGACTCTTATGGCGTAAGTTTGGTTGATTTGTATTGCTGTATGAAATATTTTTTATGCATTATGAAATTTTCACTTTTTATTTCTCTCGAATTTAGGTGGCTTGGAAAGATCACACTGGAAACTTACATATCCCAATTTCATGTCTGGCTGAGGTACCATTTCTCTTAATTAGGAAATATTTAAGCTGCATTACAATTCATATATAGCATATGTGAATAAACATTTTGCACTTAGAAAATATCCATTTTTTAAGTAAAGTCACAACTCTAATTCACTATCTACACATGCACTTACTTAGATTTGCAATTGTAAGTGCAATTAACCTTGCTATTAGTGAACTCATATGTGAACAAAGTCCAAACAAAATACTGAAAAATGGAGTGCATTCAGAAGTTTTGTATAAAATGAATGTTAGATTCAAAAATAGTATATGGGAAATATTGTTTTATTAATCTTGTAAATAAAACTGCAGGTCAAGTGTGCCAAACGGTCAGCCAAAGTGGCTTCTTTGCTTCATCCCAAATTATCCCCTTCTCAATTTCCTCCTTACCTCCACAGTATACATATGTGTAAGTAAATGATATGTATTTTTTTCTTCTCTGTGGTTCTCTCAAATTCATATTTCTTACCTGTGCTGACAAAAGGTAGGTCTAGACTCTAGAGTACAATAGGTATTAGGGGGGGGGGGGGGGGGGGGGGGGAGAATTACACCATTGCCTTGTTTCCAAGTAGCTATGTGAACTTTATGTCTCTTATATTCCAAATTTTGAAAACATTTGTACTTTTCACACCCAACAGTGAAAAAAAAAGGTTAGAGCACTACAGAGAAATATTACCTTTGGTTAGCAATGACTGATTAAGTCGAGATGTTCTGTCTTCTCTATATGTTAGGTTCATCTTCCTGTTCTTGTTATCATTATTACAATTTTGGATCTGTATATTACAAATTTATATTATCAAATGGGTGCTCTTATCCAATTATGTTCTGACATGATGTTTCCTTTGACCAGATTTCATATCGGATATTTGAACTCACAAATGTACTTAAGGTGGCATTTATCCCAACAAAAAATAACGGGCGTTTATTCCAGAATTTCTTTGCTGGAATAACAATATTTTTTAGCTTATACTGTGTTTCCTTGGTTCTTCTGCTGATCTCGAAATTATTGGTATGTTGTAGCAGTATTGCTTTATTTAGTCTTTTAAGAATTGGTCTAGGTATTATGGTCTAATTCAGCCAAACCAATATACCACCCAATGAGAAATAATCCACCGAGAGGAACAAAAAGTATAAGACTAGTCAAAAGAGTACGATACTTGCCTAATATCCTTATTCTAAATTGAGTGTATTTTATTCTTTTCTTTTCGGTTCCTTATAAATTTGTTTGTTTAACAGGTCTAAGACAACCAAAATGGATAAGCAAGTGAACTGTCTGGCTCGATATATCATGAAAGGAACTGAAAAAGCCTCAGTTTGGTGACATAGATGACGGAGAAATTTATTCAGCTAGCATACAATTTTGTCTTAGCTTTCATCATATATGTATATTTTTATCTTGTACATTTTTTTTTATCTTAGGGATGTGTCACGCAATATAAAGAAATTACAGTTGTAGTATTGAAAAAGGAAAAATTCATTACTGCTGCAGATATTTGTTAAAATTAATAAAAAGAAAATAAATTTTGTTTCCACACAACAAACTTTTGTATGTCGCTCTCATTATTAATATTAATATTATATTATACAAGTTATGTTTGTCACCTTTCTTGTTTTTCACAAATAAATAAATTGTTGCCGCATCGCTATTACAGAAATTTTTAAGTTCGTTATGGCTACCCTTTTGGTCGTTATTATGCTAGCTGAAATTCAGTTTCCCTGGAACAATTAGCTTACAAGTATTCCAAATTTACAGGACATTTTATGGAGACCCTTTTGGTCTTTAGTCTACTAGTCGAGTCAATTTCCCTGGAACAACGTCACTAGCATGCCCAGCAAATGTCATTTAAAATAGGGGGAAAAAAAAACAAAATTTGAAGTAACGCCCAACCTAATTTAATCACAAAATTCAATACGAGAATACGACAGAACAGAAAAAAAAAAAAGTATCACTCCATACAGCATTTATGAAAGCGAAAAGAAATGAAAGATCAAAATAGCCAAGCAAAACTATAATTTTGTTGCACTCAACACAAGATGCAGAGTGGACATACTCTTTATTGGATGATACAATATACAACACACATGAGCTCATCATGTCCTCTTTTAGGAACTGAACCTTTCTCTGTCATGAGGTGATGTATAGTCAATATTAGGCCCAGCAGGGATAATTCCAAATGGATTTATGGAGGGATGGCTGCCATAGTAATGCTTCTTTATATGATCCATATTAACTGTGCTACTCATGCCAGGGATCTGATATATGTCTTTTGTATAGTTGTATAAATTTGGGTACTCACGCAAGAGTTTCTTGTTACATTTGAAGTGAACAGCATATACCTAGAAACAAAAGTAGTATTTTTGTTAATTAAAAATAATCAATATCCTGTATAGTACTTAGTTAATAAATAATAATGTAATACAAAGGTTGTAAATTATACCACAGCCAATTACATCTTAAAAGCATCTATGAAAGGTTTCTTGCCAACATGATTGTTTAGATTTTCTATTTTGAGTTATTTTAGTTAGATTGATTGAATCACTCCAAAGCTGGTTAATGCAAACTAAAGATAACTGCCATGTATAATATTCTTAGCTTGATTTTGTTCAGGGGCAGTATTGTCAAAGTTTAATGGAATGGACAGATTGCCAATCCAAATACCTGGTGTTACTTGCATAAAAGAACAAAATAACTTTTTGGTTGCTGAATGCAAAAATGAAGTACAACAATGCCCTTTACAAATGTGCTAGAGTATTTGGATGTGATTAACTGTCAAAGTAAAAGAAACAAAAAAATAATAATAATAACAAATATAAGTTGTACCTCATCAAACCTAATCAGAGTGACAAAGAGCCGTATATCTGCCTCAGTGAGTGTGTCACCACATATGTACCTTTGCTTGCTTAATATCTCTTCACATTTGTCTAAGGCCTGATATAACTTCTCCACAGCCTGTACAAAATGCATGGAAATCAACACTTTTGTAGAACCCAGCTATATGAAAGATTTTTTTAAGATTATTTTTGAAAGGTCAAAAATTTTAATGGGTTCAGTTGGTTACACCATCAATCAACTATATATTCAAGTGTGTATATTTCGACTTGTCCCTCTTCTCTTATACTCGACTTGAAAACAGGACATCATTTTTTAATTTCAGATTCAAACACAACAGGAGAGTGACTTGTTATAATACTCAGTCCTTTCAGCAAGCTAAGTGATAAACTTCTCTGTTGTACTATTAAGTAAACTTCTCAAAATTCTATTCCTTTGAACTTTTAAAAGTTATCACAAGCCAACAAAATTATCAATAAAAATTGTGGGATATAGATATTCAACAGGTGATGCATATGACACAACTGTATTCACATTTGTGTGCATTTTCAATCATATTTAAATTGCGGGGGCAATTTGGGAAAAGGAATTTAGAAACATATTGAAACATTGTTTATTGTTTGGTGTTCTTCACTGAAGCTAACCTGTATGCCTTCATAAGTTAAGTTTTATATAGGAAAGCCATAAAAACAAATTCTCTAAAATGACTTGGCTCAAGTTACTGACTTGCCCTGAGTTATGATTGAAAAGTAGGTCCCAAGTAACCCCATTTGAAATAATTAGCTTTCCTGGTGGGAACCAATAATTGTATACAGCTGGTAAATAAGTGGGTAAACAAAAAGCGTATACGGTAAGTACCTCATCATAAGGCCCTTGTTTCTTGGCAAAACCACACTTGTAAACACCATTATTTATAGAGTCGTATACCCACTCGTTGACCTCATCTATAGCAGGTCGTAAATGGACAGGGTACAGATCTAAGTCAGGTTTCTCAGCCAGATCATTAAATTCTGTGTTGAACATCCGAATTATCTCTGCACTCTCATTGTTTACAATTGTTTTCAATTTCTTGTCCCACAGAACCTACAAAAAGAAAATCCCAATAGTTTGCCCAAAACGTTAACAAACAACATCTTATAATTGTTCTTCAGACCCAAATGTCACATGTGAACAAATACAAATGACTCATTCTTGCTACACGACAGGTACATTGCAAGCAAATACCGGCCATTATCATTTTCCGGTCTAATGTAAGTGCTGGTCTGGTCTTATTTGGATTTTCACCCAGGAGGTCATAGTCAGGGCAAAATGTATTCTTAATTTAATAAAATTGCAATCTCAATCTCTATCCATTAGGATAGTTAGTCAACATCTCATCCACAAATACCGACCTTTCAACAGGACCCTGAGTTGAATTATACAATTTAAAAAAAAAACAAAAAAATGTGAAATAAAATTAAAATAAAAAGATTAAAAATTATTCAACCAAATTACCAACCCAGCCTTTTTCAGGCCCTGAATCACTTTTCTTATAAAAAGAAAATAACTAAATAAAAAAAGAAAATCTTGATCCAAACCTGATATGTATAGCCCCCTTAATTTGAATGATTAATTAGAGCACTTACTGGAACAGTGTATTTCCCAGTATAAGCTGAGCTAGCTATCTCATATAGTTCTCTAGCAGTTCTGGCCCCATTAAGAGGATCTGGATCTGCAGCCGGTTCTTCTGTGCCAGGGGTTGAGAAAACCCACCCAAAATGGTCTTCTCCCTCCTTTGTCCTTTCCCATATCGGCTTTACTGACTGTAAGTAAATAAACAGAGATTTATTAGCTAAGTCAATTGTTGTGTTTGTTCAGCACCACCTCACCTAGGATTTCCCTAACATGCTAATTTCGGTACCAAAGTAGAGAGGTCCTCTGATACCCCCTTCCTTAATGTAAGGTACAAAATTGATCATGAGGTCAAATCTAAAAGCCAAATTAATAGAACTGCACTAAAGACACTGAAAAATTTGCAAAGAAGATCAGTTACCGTGTAACTAATGGCACTGTCGAGACCTTTGAGCTTCAAAAAAGATAAGCATCTAGAAGCCCAGGGGCAAGCATAAGATATATAGAGGTGGTATCTTCCTGATTCAGCTGGAAACTGAGACGCCTTGTCTTTCGAGATTAAATTTCTGAAGGTGGAAGGAGTACGATTAAAGGCACCTGATGTGGTCATTTCATCAAGCGCTGAACGAGCCATCTGAAAAGAAATTACATATTATCAGGATGCAAATTTCTCATAAATCATTAAATTCACAGAAGTGACCATAATGCACCATATCACTGAAAGGTGCATTATGATATGATCAAATTTCTCCTAACATTGAAATTATAAAGCTCATTAGTTATTTTTCTTAATCAAAATATGAAGGATCTGGAATTAACTCGAAACCAAAGAATTCTAGGTACTGATGGTGATTGATTGATTGACTTATTTGTCCCTTCAATTAATCAAACTTCAGTTACAATCTCACTACCAGTTCATCCTAGTCGTAGCTTATTGAACTCGAAGAAATCAATGGATTACTTTGCAATTTTCCATTCCAATTACATCAGAACAACAACTGATAGTACAAAAGTAGATAAAAGAAAACTAGAACTAACCTTAATGGAGGAAGAGGAAGAGGAAGAGGAAGAGAAAGAGCAGGAGAAGACGAGACGAGAGGCGGATACAGGCGAAGTAAATAGCATACGAACTTTATGTTAAATTAAATCTGATTTCGTTATGAAGGATCTCTTTTTTATATTAGTTTTGTAGAATTATGGAGCAGTTGAAGTAGGTCCCTCCGCTCCAGTTCCAGTCTCCGTGAGAATTGGAGACACCGAAAGTCAAAGACGCGGACGCCAGGGAAAGAAAGAGACGAGCATCACTGAACGGACAGGTGGAGATCAAATTCGAATTGATATCCTCTGCAATACGTCACTCTGAAATTTAGAATTCCAACCGTCCGATCAATAATGAATGCTTCGTGATTAATATCGGATCCGTACGGACCATAAATTTTAACCATCTAAATTGATTGGACGGTTGTTATGATGAACTGCAAAGTCATTTCACTGCGGGCATATTGCATGATCTCTGTCCTTGTTTCTTCTGGATGATTTTGTGTACTTCAGTTTTCTACGTTCTTCTACTTTACAATATCTCGAATATTTTATACAGATACAAGCACAGTCTGCACGGATAGGATTATCGGCGGATTTATGTGGAGACAATGGAGTGAACGGAGTGTAATGTCTTTATTTTTCTCTTTTAATTCAAATATTTATATTTTTCATGTCATATTTGATTTCATAAAAATATAAAAATAGTTATATTGTTGACTCTTATAGTTATTATTTATATTATAATATGATTATGTGTTAATTACTGGTGTGTATGGTATTTATATTCCATTAAAAAAAATTCGAGCTCCGATGTATAGGTTTGAACATTCATATATCAATATAATGTATATTCATTGGACTAACGAATAACGAAACAATATTATCCCTAACAAAATTTGTTAGCTCAAAATTATATATTAATATAAAAAATGATCATTATATTATGAGTCAATATGTACAAATAATATATGAGTCTTAACTATAAAAAGTAAACTGTGATGTGTAGTTGAGTGCAAAATTTGGTGGAGTTTTTTTTTTAACAAATACTTTTTTCACACAGGATAAGCTATAAACGCCACCCCGGCGGCTACAAATTTCCTTTCTTCCCACGCTGACCAGGTTCTAGCGACAGGTTGCAAGAATGCAAGTTGCAACTAGGTGTGTTTGGATGGAGGTCGGATAAGTATAAGAATAAAGATTGACACAAGATTTTAAAATTTCTTATTCTTATTCAAATTTCATAGTTTTGTTAGTATAAGAATAAGGAACCGAATAAGTCCAAATTCTTTATTCTTGTGTTGTTTGGGTTGCACAAGAATGAGGAATTTGAGCTTATTCTTATCTGGATCCTTATTCTTGCACATCCAAACACATAAGAATAAGGAAATATATTTAACATGAATTTTGGACGTAACTGGTGGCCCCCACTTAAATTTCTTGAGCACCTTGCAAAAGTATGATTCTACATCATTGTAAGAGATTAAAAAGTGTAACTGTTCAGTGGATTGACAATAAAAAATAATAAAGTCTACACCCCAAATTGGTTGGACCAAAGTTAAGTAGTTTGTGAAAAAAATTCCCCTTATTCAAACATCCAACCTATTAAACTTCCATTGGCTCCGTTTGGATAGGTGTGGGAAGAAGAGAAAAAGTGAAAAGAAATATTGGAAAATGTGTAACTTTGTGAAGAGTTTGAATTGTTTATAATTTTTTTTTCTTCCCTTCTTCCTTCTTCCTCTTCTTCTTCTTGCATCCAAACGGAGCCATTAAATCATAATTCATTTTTAGTGCGAACTAGCGTATTGATGCGACAAAGGTTTAAACTATTGTATAAAATTAGAAACATAGTCAACGCAAAAACATAAAATAAAATATCTGCATCATTTATACTTTCTAACACATCAAAATTCGTGTGGGCCTGTGGAGGGTGCATAAAATCCGTGGTAGCAACTGAGGCGAGTTGTAATAGTTGTAACATTCCTTGTAAACCCACAGAAAATGAATGTTTATGTCACTATTTGTTTACACCTAGTTGCTTGCAACCGGCACGTTTTGTTGTTTAAATCATTTTGTCCATTATAAAAGGTGCTATTCAGTAATTTATAAGACCAAAAAAAAAGGGGGAAGAGTGGAAGGGGTCTGATTCTTTTTTGTTGCATATGTTACCTTCACATATAGAAGGCCGTAAAATATCTTACAGTTAACTTGATCTGTACAAGACAATTTTTAAGTCTCCTGCTTCTAGCTAAACACTAGTGTCGGTATTTTAAGTCTATAACATGGTCTGTACAAGAGAGGCATGCTTTTCCTCATGAAACCAAAAAAACAAAGCTAACTAGAATTTAAAGCTTCTAAAGGCCACTTCCACATCATGAGTGCATCAACCATCATCTATTACTGCAATCAGAATAGTCACCGGTAGAGATTAGAATCAGTATGGAATTGGACCTTGCGACCTTAAAACTGATGGAGGTCCAAGATCTAACCATGAAAGTTGGGCACATTATAAAATATATCTGACGGTGGTGCTTGAGGTGCTCGAGGTCTGCTCGGCAACAAGTGGGGCCGTCGATGGAGAATATAGGGAGAAGGGGCACGTAGCATACGTGGAGAACTGAAGGCAAGCTGAGATCCAGATGGACGGGCTAAGAGAGATGCAGTATGAACCAGTGGGGCCTGATTCCTGAGGACAGATGGGAACCTGCTGCTATGTAGATGTGTGGGATGAATAGGATATATAGTTGCGGCCCCCATATTGGAAACAGGGTGGGTCATGCCAGATACAACTGGCAGGACCCGACTTCTTGAGGTAGGTCTGGTTGCGCGGGTCAAGAGAGGTGCAGACATATCAGCTTGCAAATGTGGAACCTGAATGGGTGGATCTCGTGCAGTGACAACAACTCGTTGCCGTGTCTTCTGGACAGATGGGGCCGAACTGGTTGATGGAGACATCCCCAGAGTGTCGCGGTTGAGCAGGTCCTGATTATTTAAGACAGGTAAGCTTGGAGTGCCTTGGGTTGGTAGAATCCAGACTTGTGACATATGTGGGTCCAAGCTGGCAAGGACATCTACACCATGAACAGTTGAGACACATGCAGGAGCCAGATTGGTTGTGATTCTCGAGGTTTGACTAGGCCAGACGTTGGGCAGCTGATTAGTGGAGACACAATTTGGGCCCAAATTAGCAGATATTTCTACATCCTCGTTAGACACATGTAATGCTGGAGAAGTTGAGATGGGAGTAGAAGCCAGACCAGATGAGACAGCTGGGCCTCTGCTGATTGTGAGAGGTGGAGCCAAATTAGTCTGGACAGATGGTGCCTGATTTATTATGATAGATGCCGCCTGAGTGTTCTGGAGAGGAGGCATGCAAGTGCTAAGCCCAAAGGATGAAGAGTTCATAAATGCCGGTTCAGACCCACATGCTGATGGAATTGGAAAGTTTTCTGGAGAATACAGTATTTTATTCCAATCTGATGTTATTATGAAAATTAAATAAATAAAAAAATTTTTATAGTGCAAGTAGTATCTAACAAGATTATATTTATTTCTTCTTTTTTTTTGGGGGGGATTGATTAGCGTTAATTAGACTACCGTCACCAAAATGGGTCAGTGAAACCATGCATGAAGCTTTGGCCAATAACTTTATCTAAATACCATCCTTACCACACCAACCAATCAGGTCTATTACTAGTAGCACTTGAAGCTGGTATTGCGTTAAAATTATAAAGCTTACAACAGAACCATACCTCGATATGGCGTATCTGATTCTGCGGCCATTTCGAATGCTTTCAGTTCCCTTTCCACTGTTTGACTACCTTCAACCTTGCTGGTTAGACCTTGCAGAAACTTTGTATGTTTCCTAAAGGTTGCATCCTCTTCCTTATTTAATTCATGGTACTTTCTCTTAAAGCTTTGAATCTCCCCCTCCCATTGTGATTTGAGCCTTAATTTCTGCTATATCATAACAAAAAAAAAAAAATGAAGGTCATCTGGGTCGTCACAAACGGAAGAAAATAATGATTATTTTTTCCTTTGGGAGTTTATCAATATAGGAGAGAGAACTGTACCTTCTCTGCATGCTTCTTTGTGAGATTTCTGTCCATATGATTTATTCTAATAAGCTCATTTACAATAGGGTCAAGGTTAAGCCCATTAGGAAACATTTCTTGAGTAAAAGATGGGATTTCAAGGTCAATGCTAGAGTCTCGGAGAACATCAGGCCTGCTGAGAGGAGAAACACCAAAATCTGGCATGGAAACATAGGCACTTGTAAAATCAGTGTTGGATTCTCTCTCAGCAGGCTCTAAAAGCATGTCATCACAATAAGTAAGTTCCTCCTGAAAAAAATATAATTAATGAAAAAGTTATAAATTAATACTCAACCAAATTCGCCTGAAAGGATGTTTCATCAGGCATAGCATTATATATAGTCTACCTCATATATATAATGTGTAATATTTGTAGCATCTTTTTTCTTCTTATTATATTTTATTTCTTTTTCTTTTTTTTTCATTTTTATTCATTCCAATTCCAAACCAGACAAGCAGAGCTCATTACTAGTCGATACTGTAATAGTATGCGATAATAAGAGGCATATAAGAGGTTGCTATCGAACTTGATTACTAGTCAATACTGGTATAAGTCAATAAATTACTTGCCAGGTTGGCTGGAGTTTCTTCCGCCATAAAAGAGGTTGCTATCGAACTTGATTGCTGAGTTTTCCGAACTACATGAAATGCTGAACTAGAACCAGGACATTCAGGAGGAGCCTCAATCTGTTGTTGATGTAACTGAGTTACATCATGTTGCTGTACCATATTAGCTGGTTCCCCCTGTACAACCTGTTGTTGTATGGTAGAATTAGAAGTTGCAGAGTTAGATCTGTTATCTGAACTTCCATTTTTGGAGCATTTGATGTTCTGTCTTACAGTTACATCATGTTGCTGTACCATATTAGGTGGTTCCCCCTGCAACAATAAAGAATACATAACCAAAATTAGTTTTCAAGGTAGAAAAATAAAGCAAGAGAAATGCTAGTCACCTTGTGCTCATTCCATGCATCCCATTACTCCATATTTTGATCAAATCAGACAAGACAGCTAGATTTGAATCTTATCTTATTAGTCCTTGTTTAAATAATACAGAAAAGAAACCACCCAAAATACCCTTGCTCAATGACAATTTTACCCTCAAATATAAGCTGACATCATAATACATCAGTTCCTCATGTACAGAGGCAACAAGCACGAAAACTCCACGAGATACAATTCCCATAACCTGAAAAGAACCCTCAACTCCGTAACAAACTAAGAATATCACTAAGGATACAGAAAGGTAAGAAAACAAGAGTAATTGCATACCATATTAGTTAATGCACCAGCTGCCACTGATGAGGGGTCCCCTACAGTTGGTGGGCTGGGGTCAAGCTTCTCTAATACATTCTCCTGAGGAGAAGAAGTAACACCATAATTCATGGTTCTTTTGACGCAAACCCAATCAAACTTCTCTAGAACAAACTGCCAATCAGGCAATGGAATTCGACTGAAGTCAAAAGACTCCTCCAGCTTGCCTGATTTTGCCATTTTGATCCATTCTTTCTTCCTCAAGTTCTCAACATCCCTTGCTTTTTCTTGCAAAATTTCAAGTCTCCTGCGCTGGCACACCATATGCTTCCGAAAAGTTTCAAATTTTTTTAATGTCTCTACAATCATGTTTGATGCCTGGTCAGAAGAAGCAACTATGTGCATATGCTTGATCGCTGACTCATGGGCCACCCAGTGGCTCCTCCTTTCACTCTCTGCATGCTTTTCCAGATCAAGGAGTTCACTTTTCTGCAGGGCAGATAATGCATTTTCTCTTTCAGCACAAATCTTTTCAATCTCATGCTCAAACGATTTCTTTTCCTGTGACACCACCAGCCCTTGGTGAGCATTTGGTGAGGTGGTGCTAGGTGGATTGTAGAAAGTGAGTCTGGGTACAAAATACGGTGAGAAAATTCTCTTTGCTATCTCTGACCAATGAAGAAACAGTGCACATAGCTCGTTCAGTGAGGAGCGTTTGTATATTGAGCCAACTTCTAGTGTAACTCTTAAACAAGTCTGGAGAAAAAAGAAAGTAGTAAAAAGTTCTTACTTATCTCTGTAGATAAAGTAAACAGATGCATAAAAAAGAAAAGTTATTTCTAACCTGAGGGATAATGAAAGGTGCTAGCATTGCCGTGTGACTCTTCAATACATGATTTAAAAACATATTGGCCACACTATTCACACTTTCCTGCATATTAAACCAAAGGATGGATTCTATTATTAATAAGATTAACAGCCTATTGAGGCAAAATCAGACAAAAGTATCTAGGATCCTCTAATTAACTAATGATCTTCCCATTTTGTTAATCTATTAATTTTCTTATATGAAGTGACACATACATGTAAAAGCAGCAAAAATAAATTAAGATATGATAAATCCATACCGGGATGCCTGACATCTCACACAACCTTAACCGCCTAGGTTTCAACAAAAAGTGAATAGTTCTTACTCCAACTTTTGATAAAATTATCTGTTTAGACCATTGTCCATTGATGATCTGCCTTTTTATCTTACCAACTGAAACATCTGTACTTGCTGAAACATCTGCAAATTAAAGTTTTCTACTATTTAGTATAACAAAATGCCAATTCATTTAATATATTCTCAAATCAGTAATCAGAAAAATTAGCAAAACCAGAAGACAATTGCCCCAGAAATACCTGTCTCAATTGAACTCAAACTCAAATTATCTAGTTGCATACTCAATGTCACCACAGGCTCACAAGAAGATTCCGATATACAACTGTTTGTAGGAATTTTGAGGAAACTTCTTTTGTCTACCATCGCACCATGAGAACCACAAAGGTCATTAACATCATTTGGGCTCTCTTTGCGCTTTCTTGGATTCATAACCCGAGACAAGTATTGACAACAATATGGCTTATCTAGGTCCTTGCAAAGAGCCTCTTCTTTTTCTCTAGCTAATGGGACTATGTCACAATTTGAGGAATCAGTCTCATATTGATACACAATGTATCTTGAAATTTTTTCTTTCAAGATCGAAATATCAGTAACATGATATGTATTCCCCGGTTCAAGGAAAGAAAGTAATTTCAAATATTGTGAAATGTCATCCTGCAAAAGAACAATATTTGAATATTCAGTTCTGCTTGTATGCCTTTTGCATGGGATAATCATGAAATTGGATGTTCTCACAAAGATTTTCATTGAATGCACCTTTGGATTTTTGTTTAGTACGAGCAGCTTAAAGTCAGCTGAAAGAGTATTAATTTGCCGAAGGTGTGTTGCAGTTTCATATTGGTCAACAATAACAGTTTCCCACCTGATCTGCTGTACAGCTTCAAAGCCCTGAAAAAAAAAAAGAGAAAGGCATTGATGTATGAAAGAAATAACAACATACTCTAACTAATATTTGTACACCAATAATATTTGAGTCTAAACATTTGGACATTACCTACAAGTACCTATATAAAAATATTTTGACAATATCATACATTTTCAGGTATCGGTAAACCGCTTTAGTTCTAGTCAGGCTGCAGTTTGTTGTCTGATGAAAGATGCATTATCATTGGGTTTCAGTGCCTAATAGACTACCTTTTATTGATATCTTTTGGCTTTCATCTCATTTGTATATGGCATTGGTATTGTTTAAATTTTCAGGTTAAGATGATTCTAAATTGAAAAACCAAGGCAAATTAGCATTAACAAGGACAATTTCAAGTTTCAGTTACTGCATTCAAAGACAGATTTAAATAAAATGAACCAAACATTATTAATTTCTCTGAATGTAGCTTTACATTCCAAACTCTAGTCAGGTTCCCAATCATGTCTATTATGTTAATATTTATTCCCATATTGAGCCTCCTTTACTCTCAATTGGCTGAACTTCTAGTTTCAATAACCTACTAACAAAACAATTAGGACAACTCATTAAAAAATTAGGCCAAATTGTTGAAATTGTCAAATACAACTTAGTTCACCTCTATAGCATCAGGGTTTGACAATAGAACTTGAAATAGTAAATGACCATCTTGCCCCCAGAACTCTGTGATTTCAACAAAGGAGCTGTTGAATCTATTTGTATGCACCACAGTATTAACAGATGGTACCAATTGCCTTAGCTTTTCTTCCCACAAGGAGAGAGCTTCATTTGCTGATAAAATTAAAAACGGCTGGGCAGTGCTATACATTATCGACTTAATAAAGAGGATAATTCTTATCACCCTTTCCTGTTGAAAAAGAGAGAAAGAGGTTGTCAGTGAGATTCAGGAAAACTAGTTATAATCTCTATTCAGAATAACCAATCCCAATTTTATTGAGCAAACATAAAAGATAATAAATCGTCATCACAAAACAAGACCCAATGTTTAAAAATTTGATTCACTATGAAGATCCATAATAGTAATGCTTTTTAAATCTCCCAAACTAACAATGGGCGAATTTGAAGATGGACAATTATGAGGTCAGATATTAAGGAGAGAACTAAAACATAAGTACAGTGGAATGAAGAATGCCAGAAGTACCTCCTGGTCAATTAACAATGCATTCTGAGACTTGTGCCAGAACTGACGAAGTCCGTTAACAGAATCTAAATAACTGTCATTCAAACCATCCGGGAAGCCGTTTGGTAATGTATCTAGTCTTACAAAGGGTTCTTGCTTAATCTAAAAATGATTTATAAAGGAATTAGAGCTCCACTCAAAATAATTAATATAACAAATTACAAACATGGTCAACCTACTAGTAACTGAATTTTCTTTCATTTATTTGTGCTAAAAGGGGTTGTTATAGTTGAAATGAGCATTTGTGCAGCCTCAATTAAGCTCTGCCAAAACCAAAACTAATGCTAAAGCTGATGTTGCATTGCACATTTATCCATTTAAATTCAAGACAACAAAACTTGCACAGTTAAAGTTAAACTGTAAATAAATTATGTTTCAATTGTAGTAAACTCCGATTATTTACAATATTAGGTTCAGAGGCTAATTTTGCTCTCCTGGCAGCCTCAACCTGACGTTGGCAGTACTCCTGTTTAAGCCTCTTGGCCTCGCTACTGTGCAGAAATTTGAGACTACCAAGCTCCCATGTGGCATGCTCATATCCTAGACCCTTCCATTTGACTAGCCACTCGGTGTTACAATATCGCACTTGGCTGCCTAAACTCCTAGAAAACTTTAGGGCCATATCTGCATGCATGAGATTTCTTCGCATCAACAAACGTTCTGGTCTTGTCCATTCTTCTTTCCAGGTTGTACCCTGTTAAGAACATATTTTATTAAAGCATAATTCAAGAGGCAAAAGCAGACAAATATAAAGGCAAAATGAATATCATAAGGTGTTCGGTGTTCCTAATCTTGATACAAATACACCACAGAAAGACCACAAATACACTGCAAGAAGAGCTAAAGGAAATGATCAAAACAAAATTGTCAGATTCACTAGATAATCATAAATAAAACTGATAATAATAAGGTATTAATGCTGCAGGAGCTGCCACTCTTTATCTAGTAGTTTTATCTTTTTGTGTACATTTGGCACAGAATTTAGGCCTAGATTTAAGTTCTTTAAGGCTCCTTAAGGTGGAATAAAGTCAAACGGGTTTTATAGATGCTTTAGATGAAAAAAATTAATAAAAGAGTTTTAACTTTTTGACACTTATTAATCTTACTTTCAGTTGTTAACATGTTACGCAAGGATGATTTGGCCTTTTTTATTCAATACTATTTCATATACTTAATTCACTACTTCCAAAAGGACCAAAACCAATGTTTTAAAGTAATTTAGTACTCACCTCAGTGGTCAAACACAAAGTTAATTTTATAGGGGCTCTTTGACTGGAGAATTTCATTTTTTAAATGAGCTAGAATAATTCCCACCAACATTTACATAGATTACCTCAACTTTTTGATATTCTTGGTTGAATTTGGCCAGGATTTCAGGTATTGCCTGGCGAATGTTACTTTCCGATATCCAACAGTTGTGCCAATGGGCCAGGTTCTTGTATTTGACCATATATATTGCCTCATTTTCCCCTGAAAATACAACGAAAAGGAAAAATGAAAAGGTTGAGATAGCATGAACAGCTAAGGATTTATTAAAAAAAAGTGGGGCCAAAAATATGGTTCTATTATAGTTAGCTGATATGAGTGCCTGATACGAATGTACCTTTTCTAATATCCCAAATGGACTCAACCTCATCGCATTCAAAGCCAGCCCCCATTTGTATCTGTTTCTTTATGCAATCAACACAACGCCATCCACCACCAACAGTGATAAACTCATCAGGTTGGTGTTTCTTCACACAATGGAGATGGTATCTACTGTGGCAACCCTTTCTCTGACATGACCTAAAATTTGAAAAAATAATTAATACAAAAAAATTTAAAAGTCATTTGCTAATTTATCAAAGAGTACCAGTTCGGATAACTAGTGAAACAACGTTCAATCTAAGAGTTTCTGCTAGTCCAAAGGGTAGTTTCTAACACAGATCCATCTTTTATGGATATCATTCATCCTTTAACATCTTCAGTAATAGAAGTCCAAAACTAGAAGATTACAAATGTAAATATTTTCTCCCTCATTTAGACAGGTTGTATCTAATTTAAATCAATTTGAAAAATTTGATTGGTCATCCATTAATATGTCATTAAACAGCTAGAATGTTAAATTTTGTAAATTGTTTAAACAGCCATCAAATTGACCCAAGTTTCAGACGCACCCTATTTGAATAATCAATAATACATCAACAATTCTAGGCACGGTTAGAACAATAATTTTAAATGTCAAAGGGATGCCCCCGCAAAAGATGAATTGACACTAGAATTACCCTTTATTAATAAAATCCCTCATTGGCCAAGATTTTTTCACTAAAGGTTATTGAATAAAGGAAAAATAAAAAGGAAAAAAAAAACCCCCACTTTTGTATAGACAACAATACTATCACATTTCACATATAACACTGATATGACTTGACCCAATTAATCTAACAGGTCAGATCCTCTGTTAGATTATTTTAGGGCAAAATAGCCAAAAGTCTTTCTCACTCTGACAAATTAATCACACAGTTGTTGTAAACTAACCAGTGAGCATCTGGCTTCTCACAAACAACACAAATTGTTGAAGCATTCTCTCCTGTGGCATCCATCTCTTAAAGTAATGAGAAAAAATAACTCAGTTTATACATAAAGAAATTAAATAAGACACAGCAACAGTAGAAAAGTCTTTTACAAGACTACAGCTTTGATTTAATTTATTTTTGCTATTAAGTGTATATTGAAATTCAAAAAAAGAAAAAAAAAAAAAAAAAACTCACAGAAGATAAACAACAAAAAACCTCCAGATTTGGAAAAAATGGTACATAGACATAGCCTGCAATTTTTACATATTGTAGGAAAACTTCTACAAAAAACAATAAATGTTAAAACTTGATTCAGAAAAAAACTAGCTTGGTTTTGACACAAGAAACAGCAATTAGTATAGTTCAATGGAACATACAGACAGATAAAGAGAATGTTTGGCAGCTACTGCCTAAATCAAAATTTCAGTATTTGGAGATCCGACTAGGAATGGCAACAACATTTTTATCTCATAGGAACCAAAATTGTACAATAAATTTTTATGAACATGTACTTCTATAAAACCTTCTGATGATATTAATAGCCATGAAGTACGCCCATTCAGAAAAAATTACACGGGTACAAAAATCATTTTGAACAGCTTTACTATTTTATTCCCATTCAAGAATTTGATCCACACAAATAAACCATCTATTATCAATTTACTATATTCTGCGAGCCCTAACAGGGGCTTGCTAACAACTAGCGCCATAAACTTTAACATCTCATCGATTTAGAGGTTATAACTTATAAATCATTCATTTGAATTTGGGAAGAGAACAGCTGAACAGAGCACTTCGCTCGAGATTCCATTAACGGAGTGTTTAGATCAGAACTTTGAAGCAAAACAGCATAGAAATGAGAAATCGAAGCTTATACTTTACTCTAGTCGTGAAATGATGACACCTAAGATCGCCGGAATGATCGTCGGAGTTGGCGCGCCGCTCAAGAGACAGTGATTAAGTGGCTTTCTATTACTTTAAAACCCTAGATTTCCAAATGTGGAAAGAAATGCGAAAGTAAGAGAGGAGAGAGAGGAAACAAAGAGTCACACTGGAAGCGTGTGAGGTTTTGGCCTTGGGATTTGGGATTTGGGAAGGAAAACGGGAGCAAGGAGTAAGGAGTTAAGGACTAAGCACTCAAGAGAGCGGGAGCGACTAACGCGGATGTAAACACCAGATTTAAAGATTAAATAAGTGTTGGGACTTGGGCCCACTGGTCAGAGGTAGTGGAATGGGTTTACGTCCTTGGACCATGTGCAGCAGGCACTTTTTGGAATCGTGCCCAAAGAGGAAAACGAAAAGCATGATTGTTTTCTGAGTTAATGTAAGAGGAAGTTGAAAAGCCTACGGGCTGTTTCCCCTCAAAAAAAAAAAAAGAGGAAGTTGAAAAGGGATTCGAGAGTTGAATGGGCCCCATCCCCATACTAATGACTCCATCCTTATTATTGTTTTAGAACTGGACATATCCAGTGGCCGTCCTTTCTGCGGCTCTGCCTCTCGCATCTTTTTCGAGATGATACAAAATCTCTTTATTGCTGTCGAAGAAAGAGGATCAAGTGCATAATTTCAAATTGAGATCCGCTGCCGCGCGACACAGCGTGTCGCGCGGTATTCTGGCCGTTTGATTAAGATCCAATGGACAAGGGAGCCCCGTGCATGTAACCTAGATTGGTAGGCCCGTAAAAAATGAACCGTCCGATCAAGATCAGACGGCTCGTAGTGCGCGACACGCGGTGTAGCGCAACAGCGAATCCGGATTGGCATAATTTCTATCTTTATTACTGTTCAAAATAACCTTATCCGGAGTCTTAAAATGGTTTCTTCATTTTACTTTACTTTTGTTTTATAAATTTTGTTTTGTTATAAATATTAATTTTCTTCAATCAAAATGTAAGGGCTCGTTTGGATATATTATGGTGTGTTTGGTATGAGGTTTGAATATGTCTTATTTCGAATAAGGCTTATTCGAGATGAAATTAAATTCGTTTTGAATAAATCTTATTCCGAATAAGGAGTTATTCAACCCCTTATTCTAATTTCACCATATAGATGGTATTATTCGGAATAAGACTTATTTCAAAACGCATTTGGTTTCATCCCGAATAAGTCTTATTCAAAAGGTTTATTCAACATTTTGCCAAACACACCCAAGTATGAGAATAAGGAATAAGGATTTTAGGAATAAAATATTGGGAAGATTGTAACTTTGGGAAGAGTGAGAAGAAGCTATTTCTAGGAAGAAGAAATGTTATTTGGATGGTGAGCTAGGAATAAACAAATTAATATTAATTTAAATAAATTATTAAAAATTATTATTTTAATATTAAATAAAGTACTAATTAAATAACACACAGAATTTCATTTAGCTATTAATATTTAGCTAATTTTGTTAAAATTATGTATATATAAATGTTGGAAAAAACTATTCTTCTTCTTATTTCTAACTTGTTTGGATGCCTAGAAAGAAGATATTCTTTCTTATTCCTAAGCAATCCAAAAGTGGCCTAAGTTTGATAGGCATACTTGTACACCTCTCTATTTTGGCAGTGAGCAGGAATTTCATACTTATCTTAAATACTTCAATTTCAAACCAGCCAATTACTGTTCAATTATCTGAACCGTCCAATTTTTCTCTCTGCTTGATGGATTTCATCATCTACATTCAGCTCCACTAACCCGGTTGTTCTAGATTTTCTGTCTCTGCAGCTTCGTATCTAGAGTGTTGCTTTTCCTTGATGCATTTTCGTGCGGAGACAACAGAGAGAGGCACGAAAGATTACATGAATGGGAGTAGGGTCCCCTCTTCTTTTCCCGTTAAAGTTCCTCATCTCTCTCTCTCTCTCTCGATCCTTCGAAGACCTCTGTTACTCAGCACGGAATGGCGCAGCTCCCAAGGCGAGATTGAGGAATCGCTGCCCCTCTCTGCCGCCGTATTTTGGACGCCTCCGGCCTACATCGTCGATTTCGACGATACAACAGTTTAGATCGTCTCTTCCTCTTTCGATTGAGCTCCATTTTTTCTGTTTTGCTCTCTTATTCTCCATCTTTGTTCGAGAAAGTGATCCCAATTGTTTGTTTCAGAGGGAGGCATGGGGGAGTTGGAGGCAACGCTGCCAACAGAGCGATAGATCGCCCTTTGGAAACGGTGAAAACTAGGAGGGAAGAATCGACCTTCGTATACCAGGTTTCTCCTCTTCTTTTATATTGTTCTTTTTTTTGGCTCTTGCTTTTCTACTATAGTTCCTGGGTTATTGCATTTTCTTCTCTTCATAGGTTTGCTATCTGAGGATCCCCTGGGCACTTCTAAAGCTTGGTGACTTACATAAGACAGCTATGCACTCTCATTCCCTCTTTTTTTTTTATTTTATTTCTATTTTACTCTGTGCACCGATTTTGTTCTCTTTTTTTCAGTTGAGTTCATATGTTTTTCTTTGGCTTACAGAAGTATTATGTGCTTGATTGCTCGCATGGCTATTTAATCGATATTTGTGGGCATAATTATTTGGTCATGATTTCCTCGAGCCCTTCAATTTGGTACTGATTCTTCTTAATCTTAGTGTCTTTTGGCCTAATTCTTTGCATCAGAAAGCAATAGACTTATCATTGGTTTCATTATGTTTGTGTTGTTTGAAGAGTAGTTCTGCTAAGATTTTTTTTTATTTTATATTTTTCCTCTTGCAAGATTCAATTTAAAAACTGTAGGAACTCACATTGAAATTATGTGATGGAATCAAGTAAACATGACTGAAATATGGTCAATTAAAGATTGGTATTTCATTTGCCTAATATGCTCGGTCCTATTAAAATGTATGGACCTATTATATGTAATGGATAGAGAGACATTTTCCGGAAATATATAAAAAATGTATGGTCCTATTATTCAGTTTTGTGTTCCGATCGATTTACATCTTTTTTCAACTTTTATATAATTGGTAATGATTTGCAGTGAATCTGCTGCAGCTTATGTACAGTGTTAAGATGACCGCATACGTGTTCAACGTTGGATTTTACCAAGTCAAGCAAAGAAGAGAGCCTGGAGCAGATGACCTTTCTGGACCAACTGAGAAGGTACTCATCTTTTTAGTGTTGTATTGCTTTTAGATGAAGATTTTATGTTCTTCTTTTTTTTTAGTGATGACAATTTTCGGTATGGAGTAGGTTGGTGATATGTACAAATTTTGTGTTTCTAATGGTAGTGTTGTGTGTTATTTTCTATTAAAACATGGTTGTGTCCTTTCTTTCTTTTCGCAACAAAATATATTTTGTCTCATTAAGTCCAGTTAGGCATGAAAAGCAACTAAAACCAAGTGAACTCAACAACAAAGATGAGCATCAAACATGCACTTTCTGAAATCATCAAAGCAAAACAATGCCAGACCGACAATATTTTCCAATTGAAACGGAATTGGTATAACATCCATAATTTAAGCACTACCCATGCAGTCGTGCTTGCACTATCTCTGATCTGAGTATTCATGCGGCTTATATTAAAAATAGAAGTAACTGTGTTATTAGTTTGTGTATATTTTCTGACTTTGAATTTTTTTTTCGTTTTGGCTGATGAATTAGAATCATGATAGCTATCTACTTTTGTAATGTTTTTTTTTAAATAGTTTATGTGTATTATTATTGTTTCTTTTGCAGTTGTTGTTGGGATCCGGACAACTCCACTGATGCAACTTACAAAATTGCATCATAGTACCTTGGAAAATTATGTGGGTTATTCAGTTGCTGTTGGAAGGTGGAGCGATTGCTGTTGCAGTTTCTCTGATTGGCTATTCGGTTATTTCGTCTCGACATGTCTCCCCTCAGGTCTCAGCAACTCCTCTTACAAGCAAAATCATGATGCTTTGCTCAGTCCCCAATTCGAAGTCAAGTTGTACATCGATTGATCTCCTCGGCACTCTAAGGGATTTCGACAGCCTCGCTACCTCAGACCCTGATACTGATCCTATCATCCTGATCTGATCCCTCACAGTTGTAACCCTAATCTTGCTCCTGATATGATCCTAGCCCTGATCCAATCTGCTCCCTCTTACTAGCCATCTATTGTGCACAAAAATAAACCAAGGAGAACAGATAGGTTGGTTATTTTTTTTTTCCATCTTCTTATCTTTCGTTGCCTTTAATTGTTTCAGCCTATTCTTCTTATTTTTTTTGGTCGCTTATCTTTTCTCTGAATCTTTTTTCCTGAAACCTTGGTAGACCTTTCTCTTTCGTTCTTACTAAATGTAATGATTATTTTTCCTCATCTAATTAACTCGATTAAATTTTCACAGGAGAGGTGTCAGCCTCACAGGATTGGAGCTTCTCTATGCATGAGCTTTTAAATGATTAGTTCTTTTTTTTTGTTGAAGATAGTTTCTTTTGATTTTCTTTTTATTAAAAGTTTAGCATTATATTATAGTTTGACTTATCTTTAAAATAAATTGAATTAGCACACAAAAATTTAGCAACGAATTGTTACTGTTATAATTTTTTTGTTATTACAATTAATGTTTATCAGTTTTTAAGCTGAGTACCTCTTACAAAAAATTTATAATCTTTCAGAAGGCATCTTAAGAATTGACCATTTATGCATGAGTTCAACCTCCCCGGTTAAGAATTAGCCATGGATCAGTTTGAGTTCCTCAGATTTTGGTCATCCTAAGGTATGCGTCATCAAGCTCCTCTCTCAAATTAAATGCTGATTGGGAACCAAATTAGCTGATTTCAGGGTTACAATCTCGATTTAGTTCTGATTCCAAAATATTTAGTTCTGATGGGATATCAATGGATTCTTTCACGAGTGTACTAATTTTTCTTTGGCTATAATTCTTAAGCATTCATTATACCATGATTTATTAATAATTGTACCGTTTTTTTTCCAGCTACAACTCTAGATTTTTCTTCTTTCAGTGCTCAAATTAGAGGCTAGATTCACTTTTATATTCGATGAAAACATGGAAAAGCAAATAAGGGAAAAACATAAAAAAAAATTCTTGGAGCTGGGTTTAGCCAGGTTTATATGTATTTGATGATTGGTACCATTTATGGGTCCTTTTAACATGGAAGGATGTGGTATAACTTACAATTCTGCAATTTATATAAAAAAAACTTTGCTTTATGCAATTGGAATGCAACTTATGAGAATTTATTGGGTACCAATAGGCGATTCCAGCAGCCTATCCTTCTAGCTGTAAGATCCACTGATTTGATTTTTTTTTTCTAACATATCTCAAATCTGATTAATTTGTGGACTCTTTGTTTCTTGATTTTATCGTTTTTATCTTTTTTTTTTAGAGGAAATGGTAGACATGACTAGGAATGAAACAAAATGTATAGATCCGACTAGAGGATCCTATAATAACAGTATAACTGTATAGGTACCGTTTCTAAACTGTGCCATATTCACTAAAATGCCTATGTATATGATGTTTAAAACACGGAAGATAAAATTAAGATATTAAAATATAATTATTTTTAGTATCACAAGAATTGCCTTCCTCTACATCAAGTGTTTATTCCTCTTTGAAGAAACTGTACTGTAGGTCCTTGAACTCCTTTTTAGTGTGCAAAATAATTTTGTCCTTGGACTCCTTTTTAGTGTGCAAAAAAAAGAATCAAGTTTATTTATGTTTAATTCCTCTTGCTGGCACTCTCTTCTAGCACTTTCATTTGTCCCAATTTTATTATTAAGAAAAAACAGCTCCAAAAGATTGGTGAATCTAGCCTTGCTGCTGATGTGTTCATTTTTGGACGATTCAATTATAATTTTTGTCATATTAAAAGATGATTGAGAGATGTACAATTTGCTTAGACCAGTTTCTCTGTAAATGAATTAATATTCAATAATATATCCATCTTAGATTAATCATATATCGCGCGAAGCGCGATATTATAGCTAATTAGATAACATATTTATGACTTGCTACATAAAGACAGTAAGTAATTATACAAAAAAAAATTTATATTAAAAATATGCAGCTTATCTTAATTAAAGAGGACCAAAGGAGTTGTACCGTTATTTTTTTTTAAAAAAAAAGAAAAGAGCTGTACCTACCGAGCAGTACCTATGAGAGTTCCAATCAATATTGTGCTCCGTTATTTTGAGGAAGGGGAGGGCAGGGACGATGAAAAACTAGATTTTCTATTGAGCTCGAAATTCTAAAAATTTCAAAGGTATCAAATATACTAGTAAAAAATCTACTTGTTCATGCTAATCTAAATATATTGTAAAGAGGGTGTGAAGGATTATATCTCCTCTTAGCTTGTAACAAGAGGGCTTTGAATTCGGTAAGACGGTTGTGGCGTGTCGTTTTTTTTTTTTCTTATTTTTCTCCGAACATTCCAACTAGAACGTCCCTCCTCAATTCAACCAAGATGAATTTTTCAATTTCAAGCCATCCAACTTTATTTGTAAAATTAATTGTAGTTTCTCTGATCTAATTCACCAATTTTAATTGAATAGACCATTGAACGTTAAAGGGGGAGCCAATAGGGGGCTGTTGACCCCTGTGCTCCAAAAAGAAAAATGTAACTTTTTAGAAATTTTTTATAATTTACCTCCCTAATTAATTTTGAATTACTTGATGTAGGAAAGAAATATTTTTTCATAAATAAATTTATATTTAATTGTTCAATTTTTTAATTTTTACCCCTCATGTCATATTTTCTGACTCCGCCCCGACAACAATAAAAAGAGACGAGTGGTTTAAACCTAGGAAGTGGTAGTGCACAAAGTAACCGGTCACTTGGGGTTTAGCCCGAAGAGAGGATAGAGTAGAGACTCCATGATCTACTTTAAAAAAGATCTATTTATTAATGTAAGAGTTAGAACAATACATCTAATAAGACCAACCTACTCTCAAAATATATCCTTTGTTCTACCTACTTTCTTTAACCAAGTTAAAGCGTGGCATTCTTCCTTCTAGCTTCACGTTTTTTAGGACAAACGGAACACTCTTAGCCAAATCAATTAGAGCCGGATCTATATTCACGTTTTCTTATAAGAAAATTTTCATTTTTAAAAAAATGCAAATCATATAATATGTGATTATATTATCATCATCAAAATAGCAACGCTTTTTTTCCCAATCAAAATCTGAATTTTAATATAAATATTCATTTTTTAAATATTTTAATTATTTTTTCATGAATAGAATTTGTTTTTGACATGACAACGAGTAATCTGATGTGAGAGACAGCGGACTGCCAACACAGCATGACACAACTGTTAACACCGATTTTTTTTAATAAGAATAATTTTATATTAAAAAAAATTAATAAGAACCATGATTTATTATTATTTTTAAATAAGAACCATGAATTGTAATATTGGGGTCAAGCCTCTCAACTTATTTTTTAAATTAAATTAAATGCCTATGAAAGACCCTCTAGCCGGATTTCGAACTTACGATCTTTCACTTAATAATTTAAGATGTACTGTTCTTTGCCACTAGACCAAGAGCTGGTTCTCACTATTTTTATTTTTTAATGAATAGAATTTGCTTTTGACATGACACAACGAATAATCTAACGTGAGAGAGAGGACTCCATACTAACATAGCATGACACAATATTTCTCAAAAAAAAAAAAAAACAGCATGACACAACCCTTAACACCGATTTTTTTAATTAAAATAATTTTATATTAAAAAATTTAATAAGAACCATGATTTATTATTTTTCTAATAAATTTGAATATTATGTTCCTTCATTTTGTCTCCCTTATTTAAATAAACTTAAGTTGGCATTTGTAAAATACAAGCTCGTTGTTTGCGAAATTGATTGATGGTTGACAGGTCTCAATAATTTATTGAGAATGACTCCTAGTAAAAATGCACATCATTGCCTAGCCTACATTGTACAGATCTACGGCTTTAGTATGCGTTCACACTGAGCACCTTCGACAACAAATAACAATTAATTGTACATGAGTGTCTATTTTTTTTTTTTTTTTTGAAGATAGAGTGTCTGTTTTTGATAGTGCAAGACCAAACATTAACATTGGCATTGTCCAGGTGTTGAATTGATTGATATTTTAACTTAAATTGTCCAGTTTTAAGGCTTACATTTCAATTTTTTACATGTGTTTTTGGGATGAAACCTCGTCGGTTTGTGTCTTCCAAGAATCTCTTGGATCTCCTCCGCGGCTCCGCCTTTAATTCTAACTTTACTGCTTGGGAAAACAAGTCCAAACAGGGGGAAAAAAAAAAAAGAATTAGGAAGAAACGCAAGAGGTAGCGAATGTCGAACAATTCACACAACAATGAACTTATTTTTGTGTGATATAATTATTGAATAATTTAAGCTCAAATTGCGCATATAACCATTAGACAGAACATATTTAGCTTAAGGTGACACTGTATTCATTTTTTATAGGGAAAATTATATATAATGGAACTCGCTTGCTTTATGTGTAGCTACTCGTTCTTAAAAATTAGATATAGGGAAAATTAGATATTGGAACTCGCTTGCTTTATGTGTAGCTACTCGTTGTTCTTAAGTTTTGGTTTGCGTTTGAATAAGGTAAATACAAAAAAAGCTCTATTTGCGTGAAACCAAACAACATATGAATAAAGAAATTTAGACTTATTCAGGAACTTATTCATATTCTAACAAAAACTTAGAATATATAAATAAGCCCATATTCCTTATTTCACTCCGCATCGAAAATAAAACAATTATTATGATTCAGATAACAATTTGACATCAGGGCTCACATCTCATTAAAAAAAGGGCAAAAAAACTAATTTGTCTTAAGCTGTTAAGCATGAAGCGGAAGTTTGGTTTGCACGTACTCGGCCTTATAAAGGAATGGAGAAGCAAAGCAACGGCTAATATAGCAGTAATCCAAACTAAATCCTATGTTTGCCAAAACCCAAATAGATATTAATCAAATAATAATATAACAAACGCCAAAGTTTGGTTCATTGTTAGTTTTTTAAACTAAATATGGTGTCACCACATGACCCACATTGTCAGGAGCTCCCTTATTGCACAACCAACAAACTGCTGACTAATCAAAGCTCATCCGTCTCCCAAATCAGTATTATTCGGGACACACTAATCAGACCCAACTCACATAATGACCCCCAATACAAAGTTCTAAACCAAAAAAGCACAAAACCAAAAGCCAACAAGCACACACAGCTAATACAGAATTTAATCTGCATACAATGTCATTCTGTCTTACTCTGTTTCAGTAGAAGAGTCTGAATCAGAGTTGGGTTGCTGTGCAATCTGCCCCTGCTCTCTAGGCACTATAGGTGCATTAACTGGATCTGCCAGCATATTAATATCTGTCAACATGGATTTGAAGTTAAGTTAATCAGCCTTTTCTTGTAACATACCTAGAAACTCAAAGAGTGTTATTTTTAAAAAAACCCTTTTAAAGTGCTATTGATGATGTTTTTGACAGGATTATCCAAACACAACTAGTACACTTCAACATTCAAACAATCAGTTCATTGGAATTATGCTAAAATAAGCATAACACACATCCTTAATATTTTCTGCAACCAACCCCTATTTAAGTACCGAACTATTTCAGTACCGAAATACCTTACTCTCCACAGCCACAGTTTGTATACCAAATGCTTGTCTCAACATGTTTGTAAGCTGAACACTTGCATTGCTACCTTATCATGGTAATTTATACACTGGATGCAACCTTGGTAAAAGTTAAATCCGTTAATCGAATTCTTGCACGACAACTGGACAACTTTGCCTACATTTAGCTCGGCTACAAAACAAGCAATGACAAATTTTTACCAGTAGCTAATTTAATCATACGTCTATAGCAACTGAAGGGAATTTGAGCATGCTTCCAACTTTTTGAATATACAGAACACAAAATGACAAATAAATGAATAAGATTACGAAACCTGTTCTTAGAGTATATTGGTTTACATGAACAGGCATGATCCTGCTTTCCTGCTGCATAGATGACTGTTGTTGATGTCGTCGTCGGCTGTATGTTATCAGTACTCCTGAATTTAGCAGCCTACCATGCTGCCACATGGGCATATGCACAAATCTCTCTACATCCTGTAGAGCTTCATCTCTTGTGATGTTTGTGGAGGAGACAGCCAGTTGCAGTTTGGAGTTAGATGACTCTCCTTTTTCAAATTGCCGAACACAACATTTGTTTTTGAACCAAATTTTGACTTGCCTAGGGGTCAGGGAAGTCATGCATGCCAGCTCCCATATTGCTTCAGTTGATGGATTTTTAGATACTGCCAGAGTAAAACATAACTTGGGATCGTTAGAAAAACTTATATGCCATTGATCAGAGATTCAAAGTTCAAAACAGTTGATTCTGGGTTCTGCAACAACTTCTGTCTGCAATTTCTTGTGTTCAAATTGATAAGAAATTCTGGTTATTGTTTAGGGTGCAAAGCACTGGGCATCTCATTACAAGCAGGGTTCATGTAGCACTAATTTGTGTTGCTACATTCCCTTTTATTGTATAAATATGGTACAGTCTGAAGCTCAAAACTAAATCCAAGCCATTACAAGTGATAATCGCCTAAGCAAAATTTTTACAAATTTATAATCATTTTAAACACTAAGAGGTTGAACAAACACTGTTAAATTTGTCCATTGTAACTAAGCTGCTTCAGTCATTTGTTAGCCTTTTAATATTGTACAACAGTCTTCGAAATTGTAACTTTTGCATATTTGTGCATCAGTATTATGACCAAGTACGTGGAAGACCATTTATGGAAGACTTCTGTTTTAGTTTTGAATTTTAAAATATTGATACAGAAGAGAATTATTGGCAAACCAAGGCACAAATAACCTGTCCTAGCAGAATCAATGTTTTATTTTGGAAGGTGCAGTGGGGATGGGGAGGTTGTTGCAGATGGAAATCTTAGGATGGCTATGGCCTCCTTAGCCTTTATCTTTTCATATAAAAGGCTTGGTAAAAACTTGCAATATATTTCTGAGAGGGGAAGCAAAATCGAAGAAAAATCAATTATAGAAGTCAAGAAAATTTTCGCAGCAAGCATGTAAAGCTTTTGTATATGCAACTTCCAAATCACACAAAGACCCAACATTTGAGAACATGTATTTATACTAATATTTAACGCAACACAAATCTTTACATATTGAGTATTTCAAATTTTCCCTTAATTACTGAAGATTCGGTAAATATGTGGATTGTCAATTTCTTACAATTTGGATCATACACACTGTTGAAATTTTATCCGACCAAATAGATAGAATTAGAAATGACATTGATTCCACTTACTTTTATACGCAGCCTTTAAGATTGTTGTCTGCCATTTTTCTAAGGCTAGCCTATTCCAAACTGCATATTCTTCGAACTCTGTAGTTTCGACTGGCTTCTTCCCCTTTCTATCCCCACCATATCCATCTCTATTTTCCATCCGCAGCTTTTTAAGTGTCGACAAGAGAAAAGTGCCCTAAACCTCGAGCAAGATAGAGACACAAGGAAGTAGAATGAAGGATATACAAAGGTGTCGGGAGCATTTGTAGGACAATACTAAAGGGGAAAGTGATACAACCAAAATTAAAGGGAATGTCATTAACTCTCGCATTGCTATTGGACCGTACAGCTGTCAACACCACCCCGCCCCCCCCCCCCCCAAAAAAAAAATAATAAATAAAACATGCGGCTTCAGTTGCCCAAGTCTTTAAAATATCACATTAGCAATGGCCTTGATCGACTTTTTGGTACTCGCTGTAATTTTGGTTCCCAAATCATATTAATTGGTAAGTTTTATGGACCAAATAAAAGGGGAATGCAATTAATTTTATACATTGCTCTTGGACACTACAGTGGCTAAAACTGTGTGCGCCACTCTCCTCTAAACAAGATTTCTGAATCAATGAGTGCCTTTGGTAATCACTCTATTGGATGGTACAACATAGTCTCTGTTCGAGATCCAAATTTTATTGGGAAGTCTTTTTTGTATATAATATAAACACTGAATTTCCATTTTTAAATTTTTGGTTTCCAAATCAAAGTATTAACCTCATAATTACAATTTACAACAATTATCATAAATAATACTGATAAGATAAGATAAATCACAGTGTGGTTTGGTCAAAGTCCATGTTGATTGATCTAGTTGTTCCTAGTTGAATGGCTCCCAGTATATTATGATACAACAAAATAAGAAGGTTTATCGTATGCAAAGTGTTCAAAATTCAATTTATAAAATTTTTATCAGGCGTTGTTGTGTCTATTCAAGTGTTTGCATGGTATTAGTAGTCAATATATGAACTCAACTTGAAGAAGACACCTTAGGACTAATTTTTGAGTTACTACAAGTTCAATACAGGGTTTTCATAGACTTTTATGATGCAACTTCCTCATGTGGAAATTAAAAGGTATGGAAGAAGTTCACTCACTTAAGAAAACCTGATCTGGTTCTGCAATCATGGTCAGATCAGTAGCTTTGAGGACCATTTGCGAGGCATGATAATAGTAACTGAGAAGCATTTGCCGTTGCTACAAGGCTTCAAATAACATGAAATGAGGATCAGACTACAAATGACAACCTATCCCATGGTACATCAGTTTGAAGCATGGTAACGTATCTACATTACTGGTGCAAAGAATCGGTTGGTGATTTCTGCCTCTTCTTCACAATCAGGAAATCATGGAATGACAAAATTTGGTAAGAATCAATATCATCTGATGGAAAGAAGATGCTTGAAGAAGTCGGACCTTGAGAAAGTTTAGAGTTACTGTGAATATGTAACAAGTATTCTATGAACCGAAAGTAATAAAATCGGAAGAGGATTAATACCACAATGAATATTGACAACTGTGGCAACCACAATGTGCTTTTCAAATATCAAAACGGTAAAACTGTAAATAAGGCTCTTATAGTCTAGATAAACTGTTTATCAAATTTGGGACGATTAGGAAATCATATTATTTAAATCAATTGCCGATAAAACTGAAATTCTAATTTTCCAACGGCATGACAGATGTCCAGAAAATTTTTATATTGAATCATATTAGACCCAAAATCTATCCAGAAAATTTTATTATTGAATCATATTTGACCCAAAATCTATCTATAATCTAAAAAAATAGATGTAATTTTATTTCATTTATTTTTATAATATTTGGTCCATTTTCATGTTTGTCAATTAAGTGTTGCCAATTACAGACTAATTAGTGGTGATGTTCATATCAGTTGATCTATAATTTAGTGAAATCGCTAAGTGTTAGCAGAATATATATGTCCAATTACTTTCTTTACTACTATCTGCCAAGTTACCAGAAAACATCATAGCAGTGAGACGAAATCTCTTACCAAACAAAAAGATTTGCTTCATTTCCATGAGCAAGATTGATCACATAGTTTGCCAGTTTTTTTATAATAAAGAAGTTAATTTACCTTCTCTTTCATCTCGCTCTTTGAAATACGACAATCCAACAGTAATTATAAAGTTTTCTGAAGAGTCATGCCCACCCAACAGAAGAAAATATGAAATATTCATTTATTTATTTTGACATCAAAACTGTATTGATATACCAAGATAAGGACATCCATGGGGCCCGATTGGCTACAGCAAAAGTATAATACATACTGGATATCACCTTAAAAATTAAAATTACATATAAAAAAAACTGCATTGTTGTAATTCATACCTATTATGAGTGGGGAATGCCTTTCTACAACTGTCCCAAGATATCCTTGCAAACCCAGTTCTAAAACCTGTGCAAAATGAAGAAAGAAAAAAGATGATAAATAATTAAATATTGATAAATTCCAGAGCAGCCAAAATAGTTGAAAGTCTAGGTATAATAACCACAGTACACTATTGAGCATTTGAATAAACTGCTATTCAACAATCCAAATTCTTCTATGGTTCCAATCTGACGCATAATTTATCTCCCAATTCAAGCTCAAACGTTTCAATTTTAAATTGACAATAAACTTACCATGACCTCATTAATCGATCCTGGTCACTGAGTGCAGTGCCATTGCTTGGAAGCCGATACTTCAAGACATTCCACATCAGGGAAAGAAATGGTAAATGGAGTGCCCCCGTTTCGGTATAAAAAAAAGCTTTAAATTACGCTTCACCGACAAGGGTTCGAACCAGCGACCAGTCACCAGTGCCCGGTGTGGAATTCATGGATTGGGATTTGGGAACTTGAAAGGAAATGAGATAAAAGAGTCATATATAGAGAGGCCGAAAAGGTTTATATTCAGAGTATTATAATTGGGCCGAAGGATCGCATTCAAACACCAATATATTTTATATTTACATTGAAATTATAAAATTATAAAATCTTATCAATTAATAAAATTACAAAATTTTACATGTTTTAGATAAAATAAAGTAGATTTGAATAGTTAGTATTTTATTGAGGGTAGCTTATATAAAATTAATTGGTTTTGTCTGCGACCAAATTATTTTATATAATTTCATTCTAAATACCAATGAATCATCAATTCATTGGTGCTTAAATAATTTTCAATTTTTTTAATATAATTTATGATACTTTTAAAATCAATTTGATTGTCGAAATAATATCATTTTTTTTTCTAACAGAGGGTGGGACGCATCTTGTATATGTACCATCTTTTAAAATGCTTTATATTTTTCATCGTACTGGTTATTTTTATGAAGAATTCAATATTACGATCCCTTTGGTTCCATAAATTATCATAATTTCTTCTTTATGTTGATATGCTTTTAAGAAGCTTTTATACTGATATTTGACGATCCGATCTCTAAATTTAAAATCCGAACTATTGTTTGTTTGTTACATATCTATAATCTATGTTTGTTTTATGTAATAAGTTGTAAATTAGCTTCCTACGATGAAGGGGCTAATTGTAAAAAGCAAATTTCATTGCGTTCATCTTTATGCCAAAGCAAGAGTACTAAAGCAATTCATCCTTTATAACTAAAATAAAATGTCTTAGCTTGATAAAAGATGAGAATATTTCAATGAGATAAAAAGGATTATGTTTCAGTAGTACAATAGCGAGTACTAAAGCAATTCATCCTTTATAAATGTATAAAAGAAATCATAATATAATAAACTGACAAAAAGACTGATCACTAATACTCTTGTAACTGAAATATAATATGCTGTAAATACAAATGTAGTTGCAGTAAAATCACTAACATAGTAATTGCGAAGCTCAATGTAGTATGCTGTAAATTTAACAATAAAAATGACTGCAGTTAATACCCAAAAAAAACTAAAACTTGAGCCAATCTGCACCTAACCATCAAATTGAAGCAACTGTCAGTCAATTCAACCAGATATTGTAACCAAACTTCCTACTCAAAGTATGCTCAATTTAGGTAAGCTCTGTTCTAAGTAAAAAACATGACAAAGGAAACATGAAAGCTATCAAAATTTCAGAACAATCAGTACTGATACCCATCTTTCCAACATGTCAGTTCCAAGACTATTCACATCATCTCAATGAACATGAGATCTCAGGCAGCTGCGGATGAGTTGAATTTCAGACAAGTGCAGGACCCAAAACGGAGCCATTGTTAAGCTGTTCTATTGCACCACTGGGAGAAGCGGGGCCCAAAACGGAGCCAATGGCACGTCCTTCGACTTGATCTCTAGAAGATGGGCCCAAAATGGAACTGCTAACCTGTCCTGGCATCAGACCTGCACCATTAAATGTGGCGGTGTCAGTTTGCGGTATTAGTTGCCATCTGGGGCAAAGAGAAGTGATGAAAATGGTAAGGTGTCTTAATTTGTATGAACTTATTCGCCTGGTACCAGACTCTAAACCTATCGTCAGAGGTTCATGGCATTCAATTTCAACTATTTCTAACTTGAAATAGATGCCAGTAAAACCTCCAAATATTTTGTTGGTACCAGTTATTTTTTTCTAACAACTTAGTACCAGTATCTTACCTACGTGCGCCACACTTGCCTCCATCTCTTGACCAAAAGGTGATCCAAATTCTTTCTCGACTGACATACCACTCTCAACCTTTTGCCTTAATACTTGTAGAAGCTCCTTCGCCTTCTTATATGCTGCATCTTCAATCTTGTGATACATCTCATACCTTCTCTTTATGTTTTCCACCTCTTGCTCATATTGTGGTCTGATTTTCGATTTCTATTAGGGAAAAAAAGGGAAAAGAAGAGAGTGTGATGTGCAATACATATTTCTTTGCTGTTGTACATGGATGGCAAAAGAAATTAAAACTTAGCCATAAATACCTTCTCTCCATGCCTCTGCTCAAGACATACCATGCTGTGTTTGATCCTTGAAAGTTCATTTATATATGGGTGCTTGTTAAACCCGTCAACAAACATTTCTTGTGTGAATGGTATTGCGAGTACGTCATCTTCTGCTCCTCTCTCAACTGGTATGCCATTCTGTAGGAAAAGAAAAATGAATAAAAATGAATTAAGAAAAAATAACATTGAGGTACAATGGTACATTAACTATGTGATGAATTAGAACTATTTATGGCCACCACCTAAGTTATTTCTTCATGGTACCATCTCTTATTCTCTTTCCATAAAACTATTCCCGACCACCACCTCAAAATAACTTAATAACTTGGGGTGCGTTTGGATAGGTGTGGGAAGAAGGGAAGAAGGGAAGAAGTATTGGAAAGTGTGTAACTTTGTGAAGAATTTGGATTGTTTATATTTTTTTTTCTTCTTCTTCCTTCTTCTTCTTTTTTCTTCCAACGATCCAAACGCACCCTTGAAAAAGGAAGGCCAAGATAAACCCTAAACCCCTGCAATTTGGGTAAAACTTTCTTTTCTTTGAGGTTTCTTCCAGGATGGTTAACTTTGTGGTGTAATTAAGGTTTCCATCAATGGCAAAAAAAATACCAAATTCTTGGCTGATAGTGGTATTGGTAAGATCAATCCAGCATTTCAAATTGAACCTGTGTCAACCAACAAAGTGTTTGTAATTGTGCTAATTTATTTTGCCTAATTACCTGTAAGCTACGAGACTCCATTTTTGAGGAGATGCTGCAATACCTTAGTCTGAAATTTTTGCAAAGAACAAAGATAACAAATAATTTCCATTAATGTTTCTCATTACAATGCTTTCGTAAGGAAAGATGTCGGAATTAAAACAAGCAATAGTCATAGTTCATAAACAAAACAATCATAAATCACCAAGAAACCAAAGGTATGAGCGAAGAATAATCAATCAACTGTTTTACTGTTACCATTGATTAAAAAAAGAAAAAAAGAACAATTGTAGTTGTAGAGTTAAAAAAGTGTGACCTTAGAAAATTTCTTTATGAAGAGAGAAGAGTTCGCCTCTCTTTTCTGACCTGGCTTCTTAATTTTTTTTGTCTGTGTGTGTTATAGAAGCGCCGCATAAACCAACAGATTGAATTGAAATAACAAAAGCCTGTTTAAGAAGCCAAACCTTTCCAAAAAAAAAAAAAAGAGCCTGGAAAGTAACTAAGTCTTGGTCCAGTCAAAACTTTTTTCTCTGCTATTAAATTCAGAAAACGACAAACTGACAAGCCTTGTTGAGCAAGGAACAACAATCAACAACTCGGATCCGTATCCTCTGGACATCTTGTTAAGATGTCCAGAGTGCCCATCTCTCGATATGATCCGTTCGATCGAAATAGACCGTCAGATTTCGAGCGGAGCATTTCTCCTAATCCTCTGCCTCTTCCCCCCTCGGAACCTCTTTTAGAAATTTACCCCTCTCCTCCTCAGCCATCCCCGCCCCCCCCCACCTCCAACCCCTTTCCTCCTCCCTTCTCTCCTCCCTCCTCACAAATCAATGTGGTCACCAGATCCTCTGTGCCTCCTTCGCTTCGCTTCCTCCTCCACCGACCATGTCTCAATCAAGTGATTCCAACAACTACAACCTTCCCTCGTCTTTCGGCTACCATTTCTAAAATGACCAACTGAGATATGGAGATCGTTCAATAATTTTCTTTAGCTCTTCAATTTGTTAATAAACCCTCTTGTCCTTCATGATTTATCAATATTTGTTATGTTTATGTTGCAAGGTTCTGATAAACAGATAAATATTTGTAAGTTTATTCTGCCTTCATTCACTATTTTCTCTTTGTTAATGTGAAATTGGCATAACAGGCTCTACGAGATAAAAATCAAGCGTGTAAATCTCAAATAAAATTACTTTTTGTTTTGTTCTTGGTCTACTACAAGAGTTTACTTTGACCTTAAATATGAAGCATATGATGCATTTTCTTAAATTTTAATTACCCAGTCATTTTGGACACATTCTGTAGAAAGAGATTAGACAAGAGTAGTCTGTTTTTTTTGGCAACATTTTGTAGAAAAGAAATGATAGTATAAAGTTTGCAAAGTTAAATGTAATTTACTTAAATGTTGACAGTTTATGAAAAATAAAAATGTGTTCTCTATTATGCGTTCTATGGTACTGGATATGAAAAGTTTACAAAGTTTTCTTGATAAGTAGAATGTACCACTTTCGTTAAAATCCTGGCCATTGCAAGGTCCAAATTTATTCCAAACAAGAAGTGAAACTTGTATCATGGTAATTTCAGTCCAAGAGGATGGTGATTTGTGGCAATCTTACAAACAGTAATAGGTACAGGTACCAAGCCAAGAGGCATTCGTATTGATGATGGCTAGAAACAGTTTCACTAAAATCATGAAAATCAAAATCATAATATGTACAAAATAGAAAATCACGAAGACAACTCTAATAGGTACATCATAGTATCTCCCGGCTTTGGGTCAAAGAATTCAATATCCACTCGTAACGTCTCCTCTTCCTGTTTATGTCATTTTCAAATGAAAATTAAAAAAAGACATAGTAGCTTCTCACTTGCAGCCCAGTGCACCATGACAGGTGTCACATTGGTGATGCCAATATACATAGCAAATAAAAAGACAAAGTTCAACTGATGTAAATTCAGACCAAATTCAGAGTGAGTTCAATTGATGCCAGGAGAAGGTTAGCATAGGTATGGGCCTCTTCTTCATAGGTCTTTTGTGCAATTGTGTAGCCATGTGCATCAGCTAATCATCAAAGTCGACTAAGTTATGGCCTTTCTTCGATTTCATGGAACTCTCATATGTGATTAAGTTCAACTGTCCTTAAAATAGAAGCAAATCGATTTCGTCCAGTCGAGTTGAGGGGATGTCGAGAGATGCCTTGAATGCTTCTGTCAAGTGCAACTTTTCATTAGAAAGGCTAGCTGCAAATTAAGTGCAACTTTTCATTAGAAAGCATATGTAAGAACAAATCAATGTGTTTGCCATAATTGAACTTATTTCACAATGCAAACAACGATCTGTTGTGTCCATACAAGCCGATGTGTAACAGGTCAGGTCAGCAGTATATATCTTGACTTGCTACCAATTGGTCAGACTTGAGAACAAGTAATTAGCAATTAATAAGGTGTGTCTTTGACATAAATAAGTATCATGGCACCTAACCCGATCCACTACCGTTCCTGTTTGGAGTATGGAGAGTTAATTTTACCCCTGATCCTCTTCCAAAACAGAACTCAAAAAATGATTTTCCATGCTGCCACAATTCAGTTTAATTTCATAAAATAACCATAATTGCTAATATAAAGTACAAAATTTGCCTCTTAAGGAGGTACTTTGCAAGTTCATCATTCTCAATCAGCACAGTTAAAGTATAACCATTTGATTAAATTCTCACCAACCAGTGTACAGAACCAGCTACAAGAAAGAAGAAAAATATATATCTTTGTACTTATTTCAATCAGGAGAAAAAAGAATTGAGGAATAACTCACTTCTAACCCGCTGCCAGGTCGAGTCGATCACGATTGAGATGCGAGAAAGAGACGTGTCGACGGCGTGGAGCAGTGAGAGTGGCTCTTACTTGATCAGTGAGATCGGCTTCGAGAGAGAGAGGAGGAGGGAGGGGCAGCAGTGAGAGTCGACGGCGAGAGTACGCAGTCGAGTCGATCGACGACTGAGGCGCAGTCGAGAGAGAGGCTGAGAGAGGTGACTAGCGGCAGCGAGAATGAGGTGTCGTCGGGGGCGGGGCGGAGGGAAAAAAAAGACTCCGGAAGAACTATATTTGTTTTTGGGAGATAAATGGAGCGCTGGAAATCCAGCCATTGATTTCGATCGAACAACTTAGAACCAGAGATGGGCACTCTGGACATCTCAATAAGATGTCCAGAGGATACGGATCCTCAACAACTCCCCTGTCCGGCACTGATACTGTGATATATATTTTTTTTTGAGAGGGGAAAAATATATACAATGGTACTTGTAGTAAAAAAAAAAATGAAAACACTTCATTATATTTTTAACAAAAAAATACTTTATACTTTATTTTTCAAAAAGAAGACTTTTTGGATGGGGATTTCAAAAATATTATTCATATACCTCTTAATTCTTCTCTAATTAATATTTCAATCTTTAATATTGAATTGTTAGTCCTCTAAATAATATAGTAAAAATTATTTATCCTTCTATATTATATTTAATTATAATTATATTTAAATTTTTTAAAAAAATTTCTTAAATTTAGGACTGATTATCCCCAATAAAATAATATACTTTCTATTCTGAACTGTTGGATCATGATCCAACCAATGAGATTTAGCCACCTACTACAATCAACTCGGAACGGACACGTGTTTCCAACCGCTGTTCGCTACGTAGGCCCGTTTCAACCACACAACCCAAATCATGAATTTACATCCTCTCCATTTATTAAGTGACGATACGTGTCCGAACTTCGTCCAAACTGGAGAACAGAAGGAAAACTATTGTTACGACTTACGACCGAGTCAGCATTTCTTCACGACTCGCCACAGTGACCCGTTTTAACCAAAAGCCATGGCTACTCGAGCTGGTGTACTTCATCTCTCCCAAGCGAACCTTGTCCGCTCCAGTGCTATCCCCTCTCCATTCCTCTCCAGTTCAACTTCTCTTGTATCCATCCCACGTTCCCTCAAGGTCTCTATTCGTGCCATGGGATCAAGCGCCTCTTCTTCTCAGAGACCCGAACCAGTTCAAGGTTCGCTTTTTTTTGTTGTATAACATTATTATTATTGAACGTTTTTATGATAATTTTTTTTCTAATTTCGTGTGATTTATTTGTGTTGTAGATGCAGAGAAGGTGAACTTGAATTCCTTGAGTGAAGAAGAATGGAAGAAGCGCCTAACTGATCAACAGTACTACGTCACTCGCCAAAAGGGCACTGAGAGGGCTTTTACTGGGTATTTTTTTAAAATCTATTTCTCTGATTTTGGTTCTATTTTACTGTTATTTAAGAAAAAATTCACTTATTTCCCTGCACAATTTCAAAATTACAATGAGAAAAATATGGCACGTGGTCACTTTGATTTGTTTAGTAAATAATAATTGTTTCAAGATGCCAGTTTCTATATGATATGTTTTAGATAAATGTTTAAAATGTTAGGAAAATTGAGTACTTTTTAGATTTTTGCACTGACATAGTATCGGATGATGTATTGGTGTGCTATACCAGATTGTCTGATATGTGATGACAGACAGTACACATGAAATTGCCCAAATTTTTTTCTAACATGGCTTAGTAATTTCAGTTTCAATTTCAATTGATTTAATTTTGTATATTACTGTAGTTTGTTACTGGTTAATATGTGTCTTTTGACAGAGAATATTGGAATACCAAGACGCCTGGCATCTACACTTGTGTTTGCTGTGATACTCCCTTATTTGAGTAAGCATTTGATTTTCTGATCCATTCATATTTACTCTAATTGGAAGATGAAAATTTCATCTTCTGTATTCTCATTTTTCACTAGTCCCCAATTATATGATTCTGTATTATTATCGTATTGATGTCGATAAAGAAGAACTGAAGGGTATTGTGTATTGTGTCACAAATGGGATAGAATAAATAAATATTTGGGGTGTACTGCTAAAGGCTTTTGCTTGTGTGTATCAGTGTATGAGACTATGAGCAACTAATGATATCCCAGGGTATTTTATACAAGTATATTAGAGTATATGACAATTGTGTACAGAACACAGTTGAGAATCATATATATATAATTTTTTCAATATTTAATCTTGATGTTAACCTTCATGTTGATTTCACTTGTTTATTTATTTTTGCCAGATCAAAAACAAAATTTGACAGTGGAACTGGCTGGCCCTCTTACTACCAACCTATTGGAAATAATGTGAAAAGCAAACTGGACATGTCCATTATTTTCATGCCTCGGACTGAGGTTCTTTGTGCTGTTTGCGATGCGCACCTTGGCCATGTCTTTGAAGATGGACCACCTCCTACTGGCAAGAGATACTGTATTAACAGGTATATTTAATCTTAGTTAGTTTTTCAATTCTATTTCTTATTTTGGTACAAACGGTTTGGGGAAGTAGGGAATATATTTCATAGGGAACTTATATTAAAATTTGGTACTGGTCGTCTGAAGCAAGAATTTGGTACTTATGTCTTCGTTCTTTGGGTTGGTTTTGTTGGTGTCTAATTGCATCATTAGTCTTTATAAACATCAAGTCTTACCAAAAACATGGAATAGATGTAGGGGGTAATGTTACTGTTCTAGTGTTTATTGTATCGGTCAGATGGTAAACCTTTGAAGATGTCATAAGAAAATTAATGAAGATTTGGTCTGGAAAAAAAATAAAAAGAAAAAATAGGGGTTCTCTGAGAAAATTTGAAAGGACTTCCCAGGATTTTGATATTTATACTCGATACTTTTCACTTTGCAGTGCGTCATTGAAGCTGAAGCCAGAGTAGAGCATCCTCATGCGGCTTATACAACTTATAATTGCGTCATCTAGATACTATTCTAGTATTACACAAGTGTAATAAAGGCTGTGCATTCCCCTGAGTACTTGTATGATTTTCTTAAATAAAATTTTTGTTTTGAGGTGTAAAAATATTCTGCTTTTGAGAGTTTACAAAGCTTATGATTGCTGTGGTCTATCTTATTTCTTTCCATAGCATATACATATCGTACAGGGCGTTTGAGACAGACATGGCAATGGCATTGGCATTAAATTTTGTCGTGTATTTGTTGATGCTTTAGAAATTGCTTGATTTATCTCAGTGAAGGCTGTGTATTAAAATAAGAATAATGCTAGAATTAAATGCGTTTGACACTGATCAAATTTAAATTTTTGACATTATAACTGTCAATTCGAACGGTTCAATTTGTTTTCATGATGAAATCTTTTGGAGATCAAATTTTATACTTTTAAATTTTTTTTACTATTTTTATTGAATTTTATAAAATTCTCAATCTAATTAGCGGTTTGGATCAATCTAATTAGCAAACAACCCATTCTTTTACTATTTTTATTAAATTTGTTTCGGACCATCCAATTTTAAAAAAATTGAGAAAATAGTAAAAAAATTTGAAAAAATATAAAATTTGATTCTCAAGATAATTTTATCATGAAAATCACATTTAGAGGTTTGGATGGTCGTTTGAAATTTTAAAAGTTGAATCTTTAATCATGTTTGACATCAAACGGGTTTAATTCAAGCGTTACTCGTTAAAATAATGTACTGTCATCTAATTCTCACAGTTTAATTGCCTGCTGTTGTAGTTTTTGATTTGTAGTATACTTCCAGAGTATGTGAACTTATAAATTCTCAATCTAATTAGCGATGTAGACAATATAAGTTTTTGCCTGCTATCGATGTAGACAATATAAGTTTTTGGTTAGCAACCATTGCAATATATAATTCGTGGCTACAGTAAACAAACATATTGTTTCTGTTTTTTACCATACTCTGTCCATGAAATTTGCAGTTTGGTCGTGGATACTCGCAACTCTATGCTGAAACTCTCACATGCTGACCGTGGATCATCATAATCCCTTTTCTGAAAAGTTCTTAGCATTTCTTTCTTTAATTAGGTTTCCAATTATTTGTTGTCCTGGGACGTGGAAAAAGAAAAGTATTCATCATTTTCAATTCCATACATTACTATTTACTAATAAACCATTCAGAAAAGTTTTAAACAAACAAGAAGGACAGCAAGTAAATCTGATGATGAAATTCTCGTGTCCTGATCCAGGGTAGGATCCATGTGTTGAGAAGTTTTTTTTTGCAAATATAATGGTATAACAAATTCAGTCCTTTAAATAGGCTTCAAATTAAATACTGACCCGAGATTTGGAAAGAGAAACATTTTTAATCATATTCAATTCCACTCTTGACTCATATGCCTTTCAAAAATACATTTAAACAAAATATTGGTTGCAACTTGCAACTGACTGGCACTGGAGAAGATGAATTAGTTCAAACAATAAAGTTTTGGGCTTTTGGCTTTCCTTAATAAATCTTCTATTACTTAGTTCCTGTTCTTGTGTTTTCGGTTGTTCTTAGTTTTTCTTTTAGGGGGTGTTTGGATTCTCCAAAGAATTTGAGAAATTTCATCTTCCTACCATAAATTTATTATAAACAATCCAAACTTTTCACAAAGTTACACACTTCTCAATAAATTTATTTTTAGAAATTGCAACTTCCCTAAATTCTCCAAATTCCTAAGCGATCCAAACGGCTTTCTCTTTTGTACAAAATGGGTTCTTTGATATATTTGCTACTTGGATTATGTTTCCAGTAGTAACTTTGTTGTGTGCGTGTGTTAGTATTTTATTACATCGGTCTTCGGGTGTGAAGAGAGAGGGGATGGAATGAACCAATTGCACTGTAATTAGCATACATTTTAGTATCGTACGATTCACGTAGCGAATCGTACGTAGCGGTACGAGTCAAAGGCCAATCGAGACGAACCGTGCCTCTGTATCGCCGACCCTTGGTATCGCTGGGATCGTGAGCGCGACGGCGTGCGATTCGCGTATCGTATCGATGCGTACGATACGAGCGATACAATGTCGACCACTGGGAAAGGGAAGGAGGAGAAACTGACATGTGGGGCCCTTATTAATTGATGAACTGGGCTCAAGTGGGCTTTATCCACTGTTGGTCTTTTCCAGTTTTCCTTATAATTTATATGAGCCCAGTGGGCTTTATCCACTGTTTGTCTTTTCCAGTTTTCCTTATAATTTATATATATTACATATAATAATAATAATAATAATAATAATAATAATATAATACAATATAATGATTATGATAATTATAATTTATATAATATATATTATAATATTTTATAAATAATATAATAATTAATAATGAATATGAACATTATAATAATATAATATTATACAAGTACAATATAATGAATAAAATGACTACAATTTTTATATTTTATATAGTAAAAATGATATAATAATGATAATAATAATACAATAATTTATAATCTAATTTTATAATTTATGCAGATGATGTTACTAAAAAACAATTAGATAGATTATATAGTAATAACCAATAGTCATAGACTACACCTAATGATGTCTAGAGTGATAAATGATTATAATGATATAGTGCTTTACTAAATCTTTCTTTTAATGACAATCGTCCAATATATGTTCTAACTAATTATTCTACTTGATTTCATGGATAGCTTAGCGTATCTTTGACGATTCGTTACGATACACGATACACGGTTCGATACTAAATCCATCGATACACGATACATTTTACGATTCTAAAAGTATGGTAATTAGTACTAAGAAAAAAAAACAAGATCACTACTGCACAAAAGGATTTTAGTTTACAACACCAATAATCTCAAACAGATCATCGGAAATCAGCTCATGCAACCCCCAATCAACCAACCGACAAACACTATACTATCACTCCTCACTTGCCGGGCACGAAGTTGGTGGCGTAGGCCCATGCGTTGTTGTTCACGGGGTCGGCAAGGTGATCAGCCAAGTTCTCAAGAGGTCCCTTTCCGGTCACAATAGCTTGAACGAAGAACCCGAACATGGAGAACATAGCGAGCCTGCCGTTCTTGATCTCCTTGACCTTGAGCTCGGCGAAGGCCTCTGGGTCGTCAGCAAGACCCAATGGGTCGAAGCTGCCACCTGGGTAAAGTGGGTCAACAACCTCACCGAGGGGACCACCGGCAATACGGTAACCCTCAACGGCTCCCATAAGGATAACCTGGCAGGCCCAGATGGCAAGGATGCTCTGAGCGTGGATCAGGCTGGGGTTGCCGAGGTAGTCAAGACCTCCCTCAGAGAAGATCTGAGCACCAGCCTTGAACCAGACAGCCTCACCGAACTTAACACCGTTGCGGGCAAGGAGTTCTGGGAAGACACAGCCCAGAGCACCAAGCATGGCCCACCTGCAGTGGATGACCTGTGAACATACAAGTAGTGCAATTTTATAGTTAAATAAGACAGTTGTTCAAATTTATTTTCGGAAGAAAAATAATTGATGAGTTAGGACTTAGGAGTTAGGAGTTTGACATTACCTCAAGCTCGCGGTTCTTGGCGAAGGTCTCGGGATCAGCGGAGAGACCAGCGGTGTCCCAGCCATAGTCACCAGGGAACTCACCGGTGAGGTAGCTCGGGGGCTCGCCAGACAATGGGCCAAGGTACTTAACACGGTCAGGACCGTACCATGGGCTGCCAGAGACTGTTGGCTTGGCGACAGTTTTACGCATGGTGACACGGGCAACCAAGATGTCAGAGGCTGATGGAGCCAGCTTGACGGCGGTGCCGGCGAAAGCAGAAGATGAGATGCCCATTGAAGCCATTGTACAAGTTCTAAGAGAGTCGCTTTGGTGGTGCTGTGATTGTTGATTGCACTAACAACAGGAGTAAGGCACAATAAATAGATTGCTTATTAGGAGTTCTTATAGGTACAATTAATTTGTGATCCTTATCTTATGAAATCTTTTTCTCTTTTCTGATTGGCTGAGAGGATGCATGGCTTGGATTCTCAGGTACACGTGGCTGGTTGGTGGCCGATACAATTGGCCAATTGGGGGATACTTACTGAGGTCTTGTGAGCAGGGGTATTTTTGGTAAAATTATCTTCTCATCCATGAGTATTTTCTAGATTGTTCTCATAGGTTGAGAAGCTGCACAGAGGTGACGTGGATATTTCTCACCCACTTGGATAGGCTTCATGGTAGCATTTGAGATTCCACAAATATCTTTGGAGACAAAAAAGAATTTTTTTTACCTACTTCAACAGTTGTACGGTAGCAATGTTGTCTTACTAAATTGGAATTATTTGAAGGTAGTCAAATGCAACCTTTGCAAAGCAACAGCAACCGGAAAAAATATTGACTCCAAACCAAAATTAAAATTTTCCAGCCTCAAAATTAATAATTGGACGGTTTAGTGTAACAACCTAGAATTCTCAAACGCAGTACAATCGAATTAGTTAGGTAAATTTTAAAAGTATTACTAAGGTAACTGCAATTTTATAATTAATAATCCTAAAACGATTAAATGAATAACTATAGAGAAACTTATTTGAAATCGAAATCTTTTAACTTGTGTGGTATCTAAAAATAATTTAAATGATTTTAGCAAAATCAGAGTTTGATTAAAATTCAAATCTAATATTCCAAATAATTAAAATTAAATCAAAACAAATAACTAGTCAACTCATATGAGTTGCAGCATCCTTAATTATAAAATTGTATGCCACAGAGAATCCCAGGAATGAAATTTTGGTAAAAATGGTCATTTTCACCGTGTCACCATCTCATTCGTCTCTCTCTTTTCCCTTTCTTTTTCCGCTCCGTTCGATTTCTCCCTCTCGTCTCTCTTATTCTCCGACGAGAGAAATTCTCGAAATTTTTGAAGGGATGGGCTGTGACCAGCCAATCCCATCGCGCCACCCAGCCCCCCCTCCTCTGATTGGTTGGCCTTGTTTGTTCTTATCCGATCGAGATGGTTGTGAGTGACGTGGCTTTGAGATACGAGCTCAAGGGATCTCTGCCGTTGGCCTCTTCCTCCTCCTCTCCTCTCTCCACTAGCTGTATATATACCTCACTCTCTCCTCCATTTTTGGGTTGGCTGGGCGATTAGGGTTTCCACCTTGAAAAGGAGAGAAACGAAGGAGAAGAGAGGGAGGGAGTAGCTGCCAGAGATCCAAGGTATATCCATCTCTTTGTGTTGTAATCGATTTGATTAAGTTTAATTTCTTGATTTGTCGGCTGAATTTGGGGAAAACTTAGAACTTGAGTTTCTAGTTTATGCATGGTATTATGCTTTGTTTTGAATACTTTGATTACTCTCTGATAGGCAAATTGACCCCTAAAACAATGAATTTAGTAGTGGAATTAAGTTGAGACCTGAATTTTGTGTGTTTGTTCTGTTACAAGCTTAATTCAGAAAAATTTGATGAAATTGGAATTGTTTCACTGGTTGGGCATAAGGAGACCTATGTGAGGCTTTACGATTGGGTTTTAGGCTTGGTACCAGTCTTTGGTACCATTGTGGTACCTCTGGTATTTTTCTGGTACGCTGTGTACGACTCAGGGGCTGATTTGTAAGGAAAAAGGACTTATTCGTAAGTTCCTAGGGGCCTGTTTGAAAGAAAAAGTACTGGAATGTAAATTATTTTGATTTAGGGGCCCCTGGGGATAATTGTTGCGATAGCGGGTCGGATCCTGACTCTTCTTATCGGGTCCGTGCGGAACCGTTATGGTTGGCTCAGGTCAACTGGGTCAGGTTGACCTGGCTCAGTCCATTCGATATTGGGCCGAGACTTTCTGGGCCAAGAAAAAAAAAAGAAGAAAGAGAATTGGGCTGGGCTCAAATTTTCGAATATGGGCTGAAATTTCAGAAATTTAAAAGATAATTATAAAACTTAATCTTTGATTAAGTTAAATTAAATGTGGGCTTAATAAATAATTAATTAAAGGAGAGACCATTAGAAATAATTGGGTATTCCTTTAGTTAAGCGGGATTCGATTTTTCGGGAGATGATGAGAATAGTCCGAGTGAGTCAAGAACAGATACAATGACATAAATCACCGACTTTCTGATCCCAAACAAACAAATTAAATAATTTCGATTTTTATTTTCTATCTCCAATTATTTTCTTAACTTTGGATTATAATTTTCTGATTTCAATTCTCAATATAACAAATGGCTAAATAACTTAATAAATATTAAATAATTCAAACTAATTAATTAAGTATTAATGAAATAAATCAAATATTGCACAACTAAATGAATGTTGGAGAAATACTATATAATAAATAAGTGAATATTTTCATTCTAAAATAAAATCTATGACTTATATAATAGAAATAAATCTAAACTCTTAATGACTGGAAAGTCAAAACCAATTATTAATAATAAGATAAAATACTTAATAATATATTTTAAAACAGAATCCTCTTAAGAAATAATCTGAACCTAACTATCCAAATCTCAACCAGTCGGGTTAACTCAGACCGTCAGTATGGTAATCCAAGAACCGCGTAGGAATAGGTTATTTAGGTTTACCTTACATATTATATAACTGTTAAACGGTCAGTAAGGCAGTCACCTGTTTTATTAGGGAAACCAAGCTACGATCATTAAGGTGAGATTATCGAACCTAAGAGCTAGCAAACATGATAACTCAAGATAGGATGATCGTCAAGCACCTGAATTGCCGAAGAATATCGAGGAGCTAAACTTAAGCTTTCTACTATCCAGGTGCGGAATTACGTTGGATTTTTGTTAAAGTTTAAGTGGCTATTAAGCTATGTTTGAATGTCTGTTATTTTATGTGGTTATGTGCTTTGCTAAAGTAAATATAATTTTTATTCATATGCATATTGGAAATTCGTTTGCCTGCATGACCGTATTCAAGCATTTTTAAATGATAGTGCCAAATTATTGATAAAACTGCATTTTGAAAGGCATGTTCTCCATTTTGAGAAATTTGAAAAGTAACAGTCAGATATTTGGAAATGTCGTTGCTATTGATAAATATGTCTTATGAATGATCTGACTGAAAGAAATGAAATGATGTGAATGAATAATTGAGATATGATGTGATATGCTTGATATGTGTGATTTGATATGTTTGCATCACTCTCCGGAGTCGGTTGGCCCCCGGCTTCGGCCAGTTCGGTAGCGCTATGTGGATTTGGAATCCCCTTTTGCCACTTGGGTAAGGGACGGATCCCTTTTGCCTCCCAAGTTAGGGGAAGGTCTCCTTTTGCCACCCAACCGGTTGGGTTAGGAGTCCTGAGTGATTATGATTATGGAATTATGTTAATGACATGTGGATTTGGAATCCCCTTTTGCTACTTGGGTAAGGGACGGATCCCTTTTGCCACCCAAGTTAGGGGAAGATTTGTGATTTGCCCAGACTTATATTATGCTCAATTCTGCCATGTTCGGATCCCCTGACACGCTCAGTTTCCTATCATATACAGACATGTGTTGTCTGCGACGGGATTCGTGCCACGTGTTCAGTCCGACATGTATATGACTTTTGTCATAGTCAGATTTTGTTATTTTGTCCAATTGTGATTTCAGACTGGTTAACATGTTTTAAAAGAAGATTTGATATTGGTTGACACATGCATGCATTGTTTTATATTAAATGCAGATAATATTTTTGTTTGTCTTGTTTAACAAATAAATGATTTATTTACGGGTATTATTTCTAGAACTTGGATTTTAGCTTAAATCCGCGTACTGGAACTAAAACTCGCACTGAGAATTAAATTCTCATTCCGTACTTTTTGTATGTTTTCCACAATGGATGTGGGTTCCAGGTTGCAGAGACGGGCTCGATCAAGTCAAGCGAAGTTAAGCCAAATTGTCTTGCCATGAGGACTCAATGAGTCATAGGAGACAACGTGGTAATACATGGTAAGCTGAAACCTAAACCTTAAAGATTCTAGAAAAAAAAAATGCCTTGCGAGTACACAGAAGTTGTGTGTTCGCGGCGGGAAACTGCCCCACCCCATTGCGGGCTGTGACATTTAGATGAAAAATTGAACAATGAAAATAGTGAGCACAAAAAAAGAAAAAAAAAATACTGACTATTGGACGGGTTTAGTATAGAACACTGTTATTTATCCTTTAATTCAAGTATTATTTACTGTTCGACAAATAAATATGAACTTTGTAATAGTGCCATCCCAAACTTTTGAAGAGATAGATTGAATATTGTGGATTGACTGCTTGTAATATTAGGGACTCTTCTGATTCTAATATAGAAGTGGTGGGTATTTAACCGAGTTGTTTCCAAAAAAAAAAAAAAATTGGTAATAGTCACTAAAAATCGAACTAGCAACTAACCCTCAGTCCCTCACCTATCTTTAGACTATCTTAGGTGAAAAAAGATATTTTTACCCTAATGCAGCAGTTGTACGGTTGCAATGTGGTCTTACTATCATCTCAAAAAAAAAAAAAAAAAAAAGTGGTGTTACTAAATTGGAATTATTAGAAGGTAGTCAAATGCAAGCTTCTCAAACAAAGTAACGGAAGCCGGAAAAAAAACATCGACTCGAAAAACAAACCGAAATTTTAAAAAATAATATTAAAATAATATAATCCAATAAAATTAATATCAATTTAATCAGTTTAATAAAAATAGTATCGTAAGATCGGAATCCTGGATTCCGAACGTTAGATCGGATTCCTGGATTCCGATCTAACCTTTACTATATATATAAGGGGTTTCCGATCTGTTTTTTCGCTGCCTTTCGCTCTCGGACGCAATTCTTCCTCCGTGAACAGTAAGTTTTTTTTTTATTAATTTAATTATTTATTTATTTAGTTTATTAGTTTTTAATTTAGTTAATTAAATAAAAAAATAGAAAAATATTGGAAAAATATTCAAAAAATCTGAAAAAATCAGAAAAAAATCAGAAAAAATTTGTATGTAATTTATTAATTATATTGGATATATTTTTTGTCTTTTTATTTGTTTATTCACTACTTAATTAATTAGAAAAATAGATAATAAATTGTAAAATTATTTTAAAATTTCCTGAAAAATAAGAAAATTTCATATGAAAATTTATGTGTAATTAAATTTTTTTTTTAATTTTTTTTGCTTTTAATAATTAAGATTTTGATAATTAAATATGTGAAAAATTAGAAAAATGATAATAATTGATGGTATTAATTAAAAATGTAGGTAAAAAATTGTTTAGAAGAGAGTCAATTCCTTTCTACTCCAGGTTTGCTTTTTTATATGTTTATTTTATTATTGTTTGAATAGAAATGTTTGTGAATTGATGGATTGTAAAATTGTGAAATGCAATGTTTGTAAAATTGTGAAATGCAATGATTGTAAAATTGTGAAATGCAATGTTTGAATTATTGATTCATTGATACTTGTGAAATGGTTTGTGAAATGCAATGATTGTAAAATTTGAATGATTTATTCAAATTGGGTTGGGTTGGGTTCAAATTGGAATGAAATTGGGTTGGGTTGGGTTGGGTTCAAATTGGGTTGAAATTGGGTTCTAATTGGGTTCTGATTTTTTGGAAAACTCTCCCGGTACAGGGGAGATGCTGCCGAAATTTTGGTAGATTTTATACTTTATTAAATTTTAATTGCAGTAATAGTCGAAATGCCACCGCGAAGAAGAATACCAGAGGATCCACGTCGATCCACGAGGCGTCGAGGAGATCCTGGCGCATCTACATCAGGAGGAGATCCTGGCGCTTCTTCATCTGCCCCCCCTGCTGCCCCCCCCGTTCCTCCTCCTGCTGATCAGCTTCTGCATCTCAGTCAGTCTGAGCTTCGAGGCGTACGAGTAAGTTTTTTTTTATTTATATAGTTAATTCTTTTTTATATATATATATTTTAATAGTATATATAGGAAATAATTTATTTTTTAAATTATTTAGGGTACAGGGTTTAGGGTTTAAGGAAATAATAAAATTTTTTAATTTATGTAGTTAATTTTTGTATATAGTGAATAGTATATATAGTTAATAATATGTTTTTTAACTTATTTAGGCGTGGACGCCCGAAATGCATAAGGCAAAAATGATACGAACCGAGGAGGTGGACCAGCGTCTTGTGACATTGGGCCTTATTCATTTCGTTGAGTTAGGTCACATGCCATTGGATCGTTCCATGATACAGGGTCTAGCCATGTTCTGGAGGCCCGAGACCCACACGTTCCACTTTCCCCGCGTAGGCGAGATGACCGTTACTCTTGAGGTATTATTTTTTCCAAGTTCTGTTGGTAGCTATTTATTTATTTATTGTTTTTTTGTTGTTTAATAAAAAATGTAAATAAAATTTGCAGGATGTCGCCTTCATTTTTGGCTTGCCTACGACTGGACGACCGGTGACCGGTCGTACTGATTACGACGATGTGCAGAAGCTAGCCGACTTTGCATTGCCACGGGACACTCCTATGGAGGATGTTCTAGATTGCTTTAGAGAGAGGGCTACTGATCGACGTGCTGGGAGGTAACAAACGTTTTAAAATTTAATTTAAATTTTGAGATATGCTGCAATATATATATATATATATATATATATATATATATATATATATATATATATATATATATATATGTGTGTGTGTGTGTGTGTGTGTGTAATGTTTATGTAATGCAGGAAACTTCACGCAGTACAGTTTGGGAAACTGCGTGATATGTGGGCACAGGGACCTGGTTCAGAGGACGCAGATAGGATCGATAGATACACACGGGCCCTGGTGTTGGAGTTGATGGGTTGCGAGATGTTTCCAGATACCACAGGAGATTCTGTTCCTTGTTTTTATCTGGAGTTACTTCGGGTTAGTAGTTGTAAATATTAAGAACATCTCTTACATTAGTATTAACTTGGATAACTTAGTTTAAAATGTGGAGCAAGTAACGAAAATTTTTTTTTCTTATTTGCAGGATGTTCATGCATCGGATTCAGTGAGATATAACTGGGGTGCGGCCACACTTGCTATGTTATACCGCGGCCTGGACTTGGCAGTCCTGGCAAATGGCGCTCAGAAGGTTCCTGCTCCGTGGCTTCTGCTTCAGTTGTGGTCGTACACCCGGTTATTGCTTTGTCGCCCGTCTGTTACGAAAAGTTTCGAAGGTTGGGGGAAGCCGTCAGTTGAGAGATGTCCGCCGTATGGGAGGTATAATATTTTCTTAAATAAAGTAGCTGATCCTTTGTAATATAACATCAAATTGTTTGATAGGTAATAATTAATTAGTTAAAATTAATCTAAATTCGTTATTTTAAATTAGTTAGTTAAACAATTAACATTAGTCATAATTGTAAACAAATTAAAATTAAATTAGTCATAATTGTAAACAAATTAAATTAGTCATAATTGTAAACAAATTAAAATTAAATTAGTCATAATTGTAATGATTTGGCAGGCAATGGACGACACGGGTTAGGTCGAAAAAGGTGAAAGGTCCCGTTCGCAGCGGTATTGAGTACGCTAGAGACGTACTAATGAAGATGGAGCATGCACACGTGGTGTGGCGGCCATACGAGGATGAGCTCAGACAGGTGGTCATGCCTCCTTATGCCCGCTACGAGCAGAGGTACTACCGGCTCCGCGTTCCATGCATCCATTTCTGGGTCGTGGCGTGGCACTATGCCGATCGGGTGATGCATCAGTTCATGCTGTTCCAGACTGTTCCGCCTCCTCTTCCTACGGTACGTTATTCTTTTAACCTTCGTGATTTAAATTTAAATATTTATAATACGTGCATTAAAATATGAAATAAAAAAACAGGCTTGGAGGAGGATGGAGGCTTTGCTACAGTACCGGCACAACACATTTCGTCAGAGAGATTTGCAGGACCTTTTCTCAGTAGAGGTAGCGATGTGGGCCGACACGACGCAGGTCGAGGTGGCAGAGGCGCGGCCATGGAGTGACGATATTTTGCCCGCATACGATAGATGGATGCGGATACATGGAGGTGCTCATCTTGTCCCCATTCCGGGAGTGGCACAGCAGATTCCAGCTAGCCGGATGACCTATCTACTAACAACAAATAAACAGGTCAAGCACATATTGACGCAAGCTCTGCGAGCATGTGCATGGGCGGTGAAGAAAGGATTCAGACGGGCTGGGAAGGAGATGCTGAAGGGCTGCAGGACGCAGTTAGAGCTCGTTGGGGAGCCGCATCGGTTACCTCACCTTTTAGAGTCGAAGGGTCTAGCTACAGACATAGACTCCATACCTGATTCGCCTGAGGAGGATCACGCGCCAGAGCCTGGATTTGAGGAGCAGCAGTTTATGACGGTAACCTACAATTTGTAATATTATTATTTTTTATTATTATGTTATTGATAATATTAATATTATTTGTAATATCATTGTATGTAACAGCCATCTGGGTATACTTTACACGACTGGGACACATATTTTGATCAGCCGAGACCCAGCCAGCCTATTGTGCGGAGCAGACGGACAGAGAGTCAGCCATCCACACAGCCGCCCATCCACTCATCTACAGAGCCACCCATATCCACTGGCGAGTTACCTACACCACCAGGCCCACCTCCTGGTCCATATCCAGACCCACCTACCCATTATGAGTACCAGACCCAGTACCCACCATACCACACACAGTATCCGACACAGTATCCACCTGGACCACCACCCTATTCTCAGGGCGAGCCTATCTTGAGCCCGGGTGACGCTTTTTTGTCATCCATTGGAGTACATTTGGACGAGCCGTACACACCTCCTGTTCATCCATCTCCTTTCGGTCAGAGCTATGGTCCATTTGGTCAGACATATGGCGGAGCCTCTTCTTCTAGTGCACCGCCTCGTCATTCCACTCCTCAGATGGCTCCTCGTCCACCACCTGTCGGACTTGCTCGCGGACGAGACCCCCGTCAGCCGCCAGGTCCTCCGTATATTTGGTCCCCTAGTGAGGGGAGGTGGATCCCCCGTACTGGACATATTTAGGATTTAGTTGTATTTTATATTTTATTTACTTATGTATGACTTATATATTTATGAGTTCTATATTTATGACTTCTATATTTATTTGTATTTTATAATAACTAAAAACTTATTAGGACCAATCACAACGAGTACGAAACACCTAAGTACGATAAACGCTTTGAAAAATATGAAGTTTGGCGCAAATACACCTAAGTACGAAACACGTAACTATAAACCGTTGGATTCGAAAAGTTTGGCGCTAGAAAAATATGAAATACGCTCTGAAAAATTGTATCAAAAATACTGAGCTGTTAATTGGCGGATCTATTTTCCTAAACTTGAATTTCAAAATTTTTAGGCGTACCATTTGTTCAAAACAAAAATGACAAAGGACCAAGATAGTCACACTTTGAACTGAAAAAACAGCGTTGGATTCGAAAAGTTTGGCGCTAGAAAAATATGAAATACGCTCTGAAAAATTGTATCAAAAATACTGAGCTGTTAATTGGCGGATCTATTTTCCTAAACTTGAATTTCAAAATTTTTAGGCGTACCATTTGTTCAAAACAAAAATGACAAAGGACCAAGATAGTCACACTTTGAATTGAAAAAACAGCTCTGGATTCGAAAAGTTTGGCGCTAGAAAAATATGAAATACGCTCTGAAAAATTGTATCAAAAATACTGAGCTGTTAATTGGCGGATCTATTTTCCTAAACTTGAATTTCAAAATTTTTAGGCATACCATTTGTTCAAAACAAAAATGACAAAGGACCAAGATAGTCACACTTTGAACTGAAAAAACAGCTCTGGATTCGAAAAGTTTGGCGCTAGAAAAATATGAAATACGCTCTGAAAAATTGTATCAAAAATACTGAGCTGTTAATTGGCGGATCTATTTTCCTAGACTTGAATTTCAAAATTTAAATAATTCATTACCTAAAATAAAACATTTTTTTCAAATATAATTACTTACATTAAATTAGTTAAATGAAATTAAATTCAATTCGTGAAATTAAATTAGTTAAATTAAATTTAAATAAATTAGATTTAAATAAATTACATTTAAATAAATTTAAATAAATTAAATTTAAATAAATTGGTTAAATTAGTTAAATTAAATTAAATTATTCCATATTCAATAGCTACATATTTAAATTAAATTAAATTAAAATAAATTAGATCGAAATCCAGAATTTCGATCTTAGCTACAAAAATTAAATTCTTCTTCTAATGGTGAACATATACATAAAACAAAGTGAACATATAAACGATCTAAGTGAACACATACAAACAAATAAGTTCTATAAAAATAAGTTAGTAAGTGTTCACTTAGATCGACTATATGTTCAGCTTATTTACGGTATATGTTCACTTTGTATTTACCGAAGGCTGGGATGGTATATTTGCCGATGATGACACTTATAATTCCTGTATTTTTATATTATGAATTAAATGAAATAAATCTAATATTTAATTATAAGTTTATATTATAATTATTGCCATAAATAAATTATTACATAAAGTATTATGTACTTATTATGTACAACATTTAACATAATTGAAAATTTTTAATATTAAAAATAAAACCATCCATATCAAATTAATATCAAAACTTTAAATATTAAAATATTATTCATAATATAGAATTATATTATACTAACATTCTTCAAAATATCAAAAATCCGGTTCTAAACAAACGACAAAAATTTTATAATATATTAATTTAATATTAAAATTTTATATATTTAATTAATGTTTATAATAGAAGTAAAATAAAATATATTAATTTAATATCTTATCTTCAAAATATATTACTAAAATTTCATAATATATTAATTTAATATTAAAATTTCATATATTTAATTAATTTTTATAATTAAATTACAATAAAACCATGAAAAAGACAAAATTGGGCAGTTACAGCACTGTTCGGAATCCCAGAATCCGATCTAACGTTAGATCGGAATCCGAGAATCCGATCTAACGTTAGATCGGAATCCAGGAATCCGATCTAACGTTCGGAATCCAGGATTCCGATCTTACGATACTATTTTTATTAAACTGATTAAATTGATATTAATTTTATTGGATTATATTATTTTAATATTATTTTTTAAAATTTCGGAAAAACAAAACCAATTTGAGGTCGCCCCGAATATCCTCAATTTGGGCCAGACGTATCGGCCCAGGAACGGCCTGTAAAATTCTATCCTTTTGTAGATTTCATTACTCACTTCCGTGATTCCATCGCAATTCGCAGGACGAGAACTGTTCAGTGTTCTTGAAGGGTGAAGGTTGCCCGACCGCCTCGGCGCCTTGTAATCTGCATTTCAGGTGCGTTACTTAGTTTCAATTTGCGCTGTCATTGATTTCAATTTTCTCATTCATTTCCCTCCGTAGTTCATTCTTTGTGCCGTCCCTTTCTGTCTTATGCTCAACTCTCAGTGCCCTCTCCTTCTGATTTTGAGTCCACAATTTGGGTTTGATAGTGCTTTGCTTGGTTTCAAATCCATTCTTAATTGTGCACCACTTTAAGTCTGTTCAGGTGTTATACAATTTTTAAGAAAATATATCAAAAACTACCATGTATTGTAGAAATACAGTATGTCATTGTCGCCACAAGATGGCTACATCTTTTATGACATTTGTTCAGTGGGTGTATAGAGCTGATTTTATAACTGTTAAAAGATTCAGGTTCCTCCAGAAGATGGCTAGATTGGACTATTGTAATAACCAAATTGCGTTGCTTTTCACAATCTCTGTTAATGATGGTACTGTTTATGAATGCAGTGACAGAAAAATAGACGCGCAGACTGTCACTTCGAGAGACCAGAGTGAAAATCTAAGTTTAAGATGGCGCATGCATTGCCTCTTACCCCCTTCTCTTCACTGTCTATTTCAGCTTACCAATCCCATTCCCAGTTCTCGCATTCGCATGCTTCTCATCATAGCCTCGGCTACTCAATCCCCCAATTTAAATCTCAACCCCACAAAATCAACAAGAAACCACAACCATGTCACAATTCTGCTCAAGAGGCAATTAACCAGTTGCACGATTATTTGGCTTCTCCGAACACTCTAACATCCATTCATGAGTTCAATCAGCTCGTGTCCCCCATGGTACGTGCCAAAACCTCAAGACATTACCCATCCATCTTTACCCTCTACAATCATTTAACGCAAACCCTAGGGATTAGTCCAGATAAATATACCTATGGGTACATGATTAATATCTGTGCCCAGATGGATCGGCTCAACCTAGCTTTTATTTTTCTTGGGCGGCTTCTGAAAGAGGGACACAGAATTGATGCAATAATCTTCACTCCAGTACTTAAGTGCCTCTGTTCTGGGGATAGGATTACGGACGCAGCAGTCATGTTGCTTCGCAAAATGCCTAAGCTGGGAGCCGTGCCCGATGTTTTCTCGTATGACATTCTTATCAATGGACTTTTATCTTACGGTAACACTGACTTAGCCCTTCAGCTGTTTTTTAAAATGGTTAAAATTGGTGGTGAGTGTAAACCCGACGTGATCACATATAATACTATAATTGATAGACTCTGTAAGGAGAGTGATCTCACTAAGGCATTTGGTTTGTATCGACAGATGTATTCAATGGGGGTTATACCTAATATTGTGACATACAACTCATTAATTAACAGTCTCTGCAAGGTTGGTGCACTAGACAGGGCAGAGAAACTGCTGCATAGCATGAAATCTGAAGGGCACAAGCCTAATGTCGTGACTTACAACATTCTTATACATGGTCAGTGCAAGCATGGTGAGATTGAAAGGGCAATGGAACTGCTGCATAGCATGAAATCCGAAGGGCATAAGCCTAATGTCGCGACTTACAACATTCTTATACATGGTCAGTGCAAGCATGGTGAGATTGAAAGGGCAATGGAACTGCTGCATAGCATGAAATCCGAAGGGCACAAGCCTAATGTCGTGACTTACAGCAGTCTTATAGATGGTCAGTGCAAGCATGGTGAAATTGAAAGGGCAATGGAACTGCTGCATAGCATGAAATCTGAAGGGAACGAGCCTAATGTCGTGACTTACAACATTCTTATAGATGGTCAGTGCAAGCATGGTGACATTGAAAGGGCAATGGTACTGCTGCATAGCATGAAATCTGAAGAGCACCAGCCCGATGTCGTGACTTACAGCATTCTTATAGATGCTCAGTGCAAGCATGGTGACATTGAAAGGGCAATGCTACTGCTGCATAGCATGAAATCTGAAGGCCACAAGCCCGATGTCGTGATTTACAGCAGTCTTATAGATGGTCAGTGCAAGCATGGTGAAATTGAAAGGGCAATGGAACTGCTGGATAGCATGAAATCTGAAGGGCACGAGCCTAATGTCGTGACTTACAACATTCTTATAGATGGCTTATGCAAGCATGGTGAAATTGAAAGGGCAGTGGAACTGCTGCATAGCATGAAATCTGAAGGGCACGAGCCTAATATCATGACTTACAACAGTCTTTTAGATGGTCTGTGCAAGCATGGTGACATTGAAAGGGCAATGGTATTGGTGCATAGCATGAAATCTGAAGGGCACAAGCCCAATGTCGTGACTTACAACATTCTTATAGATGGTCAGTGCAAGCATGGTGACATTGAAAAAGCAATGGTACTGGTGCATAGCATGAAATCTGAAGGGCACACGCCCAATGTTGTGACTTGCAACATTCTAATAGATGGTCTTTGCAAGAATGGTGACATTGAAAGTGCAATGGTACTGCTGCATAGCATGAAATCTGAAGGGCCCGAGCCTAATATCATGACTTACAACAGTCTTTTAGATGGTCTGTGCAAGCATGGTGACATTGAAAGGGCAATGGAACTGCTGCATAGCATGAAATCTGAAGGGCACGAGCCTAATGTCGTGACTTACAACATTCTTATCAATGGTCTGTTTAAGCATGGTGAAATTGAAAGGGCAATGGAACTGCTGCATAGCATGAAATCTGAAGGGCACGAGCCTAATGTCGTGACTTACAACAGTCTTCTAGATGGTCTATGCAAGCATGGTGAAATTGAAAGGGCGATGGAACTGTTGCATAGCATGAAATCTGAAGGGCACGAGCCTAATGTCGTGACATACAACATTCTTATAGATGGCTTATGCAAGCATGGTGACATTGAAAAAGCAATGGTATTGGTGCATAGCATGAAATCTGAAGGGCACAAGCCCAATGTCGTGACTTACAACATTCTTATAGATGGTCAGTGCAAGCATGGTGACATTGAAAAAGCAATGGTACTGGTGCATAGCATGAAATCTGAAGGGCACACGCCCAATGTTGTGACTTGCAACATTCTAATAGATGGTCTTTGCAAGAATGGTGAAATTGAAAAGGTAAAAGAATTGGTGCATAGCATGATTCCTGAATGGTATGAACCTAAGCCTGATGTCGTGACTTACAGCAATCTTATAGTTAATCTGTGCAAGAATGGTGAAACTGCAAAGGCAAAGGAATTGTTGTATAGCATAATTTCTAGCATGATTTTTGAAGGTCAAAGCCTGATGTCGTGACATACACCACTCTAATGAATTATCTGTGCAAGAATGGTGAAATTGAATGGGCTAAAACAATTGCTGCATGGAATGGGAAATTAAAGAAGTTACCAAAAAGTGAATACCTTGATTTTTTATGGTCATGAGACCTTAATTGTGGCGTAAGGCAGTTCAAGAAATGTCACTTTGAGGAGGCAATGATTTGCTGCGTAGCAAGGTTTCTAAGGAGCACGAGACCAAAGTCATAACATATGCCATAATTAATAGATGTGCTCTGTAATTGGTGGATTCATTGATACTAAATGCCAATGATAATTTGTTGATAAGATTTTCTTTTTATTGATAAATAGAGGACTGGGGAATGCAGAAGCATTTTGTCAAAAGCAATAATAGAATTTTTCGTATGGTTTCACTTGTGTAATCGAGACTTTAAATTTTGAAATTTTGACGTGCGTGCACGTTGTACATGAATGTCTTCCTTATAGTATACTAGCTCTAATCTCGCCGGTTGCGCGATGCATTCCTATATGAATATGTGGCGAAACGATTTTTCAATGTATTGGTCTACTGTCAAATTATAAAGAACAGGCTTTTCTATTATGTTCTAGAACTGTTTTTATCGAACATTAATTTATATCTATATCAAACAGATACACAATGACAAAATGTAGCCATAAACAATTTGAGTTATTAGTGTAATTAGCAGTTCAATCAAGCAATAAAAAAATTGATTGATCGAATGTTATAACTCAATTTGATCGAACGTACCTGCATTATTGTCCAAAGAAATGTGATTTTACTTTAGGCAAGCTAAAAATAAAAAGTAAAAGCTTAAGGTTTATAAGAGTGCAATTTTAGCAATTATATTAAATCTTTATGCATAGTTTATAGACAAAAAAGACAGTAACACGTCCCAAAATAAATGTCATGAAGAGTATACAGAGAAGACAAAACATGTAATAGTGATCTTTGCTATAAACTCCAAATTTGCTATATTATTCCCTAACATAACACCCTAAATCTTTGCTTTGTCATCATGGCTGACCTGAAAGAGAAGACCGAAAACATGTAACAGTGAATATAGAAACATTTGCATCATGAAAATAACAGTAAAATCGATGAGAAATAAGACAAACCATCCAATAACAGTAAAAAAAAAAGGACATTAGCTGTATAGTAAATTTTGTTTCTCTAATTGAATCTTAAAGATGCAAATAATAGACCCCTGCAGCCATACCAAACTTAAAACTGGAACAAAGGGGCAAACAAAACAAATCAAATCGAAGAGGAAAAAGAGGGTCAATTGAAGACAACGAAGACAAAATTATAAACCTAAAAAAAGAGGAATGATATCGGAAACCAGAATGATAACAATAAACTTCTTTTTTAACTCTTGAATTGAAAGACAAAAAAAAAAAACTTAATATATGGAAAAAATAGACAAAAAAGAAGAACCCGTCTGACCTAGAAAGAGGGCTGAGGAACCCTATATTTCGCTTGTTGTTCCCTCCCTGATGAGAAAATGAGCTCACCCCAAAATCGGAGATTACATATCCATAACAACTATTCAATTTTCTCTCAGACTTTTATGCATCCCCTCTTATCTCCTTAATACGTTTATTTACTTTGGAACCCTTACATTGTTTTTGGGAGCACAGCTTTAGTCTCCAATAAAGTAACATTTTTCTACAACATTAATAGAAAAGAGAAAATCGACTGACCTTAAATTTGCAACGAGGATTTTTGTGCAACTTGAAAAAAAAAGAAAATAACATAAAAAACAACAAAGATTTCAAGTAGACTGGGATCTGCATTAGAACCATACGTCCATACCACTTATATGATTATATATCGGTGTCAGTGATAATTTCTATAATAGAACCAAAAATAGAAAGAAAAATAAAGAATAAAAAAATGCAGTGGAGATTGATATGAAAGACAGGAATGCAAAATAAAAAACTATACCAATACAAAGTAGCAAACACCACCTATATAACTCACTCATCTTCTATAGTATAATTAGATATTTAAAGCAACAGATCGATCAGTTAACACAATTGACCAGTATACAAAGTAATCTAACAATGCTGAAAATAAAGTATAAAAATATTTAAATATTGGTAAGATGAAGGAAACTCTGGTGAATCCATGCATTTGATTTAAGCATGAGAACCCAGCTCAAAAATAAGCAACAAACAAATACTACAAAAATTCTTTAGTAAAATAGGAAAGTTCCATAAAATATAAACCATCTGCATGACTATATTTGTTCTAATTGAAATATCAAAACTCAAATTTTCTTTGACAAAGCCTGAGGAAGATCTGAGAAAGATATACAACAAAAGATCATGCAATTACTTAGGGAAAATCAGAAAGCAAGACCATCACACTTTCATGCCATGTATAAATATTTATCAATTTAAGTGTACCATAGCATGTACAGATTCATAAATTAGAACAAAAATAATGTAGAAATCCTATATAAACATAATGATGAAGCTGCCACCTGCATGGCTGCATATCATACCTGGGATGGTTCAGGTTTCTGATCAGCAAGAGGAGAAAAAATGACAATCCTATTTTAAAAAAAAACAAACATAGTCAGAACTTAAACAAATCATAATCAGATACTATCAGATCTTCATCTGGTGCGAGAGAGAAGGGACTTAAAGGAAAGGACCAGGTTGATGGCACCGAGCCAATTGCACCGGCACCACCATCACTCTCGTCCATAGCTGAAATCTGAAATTGTGAAATAAATAAACCATAAAATAAATAAGACACATTCCAAAAAAAATTAGATTTTCATAGAAGAAGAAACGATACAATGGGAGATAATCATCAGTCTTACCTGTGTTGTATCAAATTTCATGATTTTATTTCAAAAACATACATGAATGTATTAATTTTCATGCGTTATATCAAATTTCATGCTAATTAGGAAAGCTTTAGACAAAATAACATCGATAAACATGCGTCAGGAAAGAACAAAAGGGAAAAAAAGCAACCAATAAAATTAATAGCTTACACTTTCATTATTTTAAAGTTACTCTTGCCGTAAAAGGTAGCACCATTCTTTTTTGTTATTTTCCAAGAAAGAAATTGGATATGTTAATAGATGGAACCAAATATCACATTAAAAAGTACAATCCCAATTTGGTAATATATATCAAAACACAGCAGAAATAAGAAAAAGGATTTCATGTTAAACCTTTTATTTCTACATTTACTTTGTTCATTACAAACATTGCAATACATTGTTACCATTTGTTGGAGGGAAAAATTCTGTCATGCCGGTATCTGTTAATTTTCTCATGATATTAGCATTTCATTGAATGTAAAGATGCAACTCGATACTAATCTTGCATGATCATAGTTGTATACTTCATGTATTCCTTGAACGCCAACCTGATTGTGCATGGCTTCAATTCAAGCAATTTATCAACTGTACCCAAATCCACGAAATCGGCAAAATAATCTAAATAGAAGAATGATAACGAAAAAGGGAATTAAAATAAATTACTTGAAAATACCAGGAAGCGTGAGTAACTTGTTCTGAAATGGAAAGTTCTGGCATTTCTAGGGTCGTAGATGCAGCCTCCAAATAGGGCTTCTTACAAATCGCAAAAACTGACACCTACAATGGGATTTTATTGCAATTTGGATTAGGAAAGCAAAATAGAGGCGCAAGATTGACTGAAATGAGAAAGCGAGAACATATAAACAAATTGAAAGAGCATGAAATCAAGCACCGAGATGAAAGAAAAGAGTAAGACCTAATCCATTGACCAAATCGGAGCTGTTCTCGAAGAGGAACATGCGATCTACTCATTCATGGAAACAGCGGTGAAAGCAGAGGTCGGAGGTGTCTGAAATTCGACGACGAAGGGTTCTAGTGACATTTGCTTTTTCGCAGAGCATGACCCAGAAGAACGCACGAAAAAGTGAAAACGACAGGAGAAATAGAATGGTTGCGGAGAGAGACCTGTGGCTTCGTACGCAGCCCACGTCGTCCAACACAGTGAGCCATCCACCGATCAACAACGCACAAAGAGAGAAGCGCAGGAGCAGGTGACCTAAAGGCTAAAGTGGAGGATGACGGCCAGGATGAAGAGACGCAAATCAATGGGCAGGATGAAGTCACTGTGCTATCTACAGTCCCACGTGCAAGTCACGCTGGGCAAAATTTATATAATTTTAATTTAATAGGTCGGGTCGAAATCGTTATTTGTAATATTAGTTCCGTTTGTTTGGATTGGAGTAGAAAAAGTTATTTTCTTATTTTTGTACCCATTCAAACGGAACCATTATTATTATTTTTTCATCCCGCTTTTACCTTTTGGGCAATACATTTATGTGGGATTCAGATCCTCTGGACTGTGGCTAGAAAATGGCCACTGGTCGTTTTTGAAACTTAACCGTCGAATCTAAACGGACGGGTTGATTTTAACAATATATTCTTCTGTCCCAAAAAAAAAAACACGCGTATTTCTCTTCCGTATAAGGTTCTGTATAGCTATGTCGGAAACCAAATTTCATCTTCACGCGCAAACTAAACCCTCTCACTCCTGAATCCCAAAAAATGACTTCGTAGGATGCGTTTGGATTGTTGGAAGAAAGAAGAAGAAGAAAAAAAAAGAAGAAAAAAATTATAAACAATTCAAACTCTTCACAAAATTACACACTTTCCAATACTTCTTCTCACTTCTTCCCTTCTTCCCTTCTTTTCACACCTATCCAAACGGAGATCGCTCTCACCCCCAATTTTCATCTGTCTCTCCTCTCGTGGGATGTGCTACCGATCGCAACTCAATGTCTCAATCTATTATGGTCTGCAAAACCAATTTTAGGTCGGCCCGAATATCCTCAATTTGGGCCAGATATTTCGGCCTAGGAACGGCCTGCAAAAGTCTATCCTTTTGTAGATTTCATCTCGTTCACGGCGCCGCCTTTCATTACATTACTCTCACTTCCGTGATTCCATCGCAATTCGCAGGACGAGAACTGTTCAGTGTTCTTGAAGGGTGAAGGTTGCCCGACCGCCTCGGCGCCTTGTAATCTGCATTTCAGGTGCGTTACTTAGTTTCAATTTGCGCTGTCATTGATTTCAATTTTCTCATTCATTTCCCTCCGTAGTTCATTCTTTGTGCCGTCCCTTTCTGTCTTATGCTCAACTCTCAGTGCCCTCTCCTTCTGATTTTGAGTCCACAATTTGGGTTTGATAGTGCTTTGCTTGGTTTCAAATCCATTCTTAATTGTGCACCACTTTAAGTCTGTTCAGGTGTTATACAATTTTTAAGAAAATATATCAAAAACTACCATGTATTGTAGAAATACAGTATGTCATTGTCGCCACAAGATGGCTACATCTTTTATGACATTTGTTCAGTGGGTGTATAGAGCTGATTTTATAACTGTTAAAAGATTCAGGTTCCTCCAGAAGATGGCTAGATTGGACTATTGTAATAACCAAATTGCGTTGCTTTTCACAATCTCTGTTAATGATGGTACTGTTTATGAATGCAGTGACAGAAAAATAGACGCGCAGACTGTCACTTCGAGAGACCAGAGTGAAAATCTAAGTTTAAGATGGCGCATGCATTGCCTCTTACCCCCTTCTCTTCACTGTCTATTTCAGCTTACCAATCCCATTCCCAGTTCTCGCATTCGCATACTTCTCATCATAGCCTCGGCTACTCAATCCCCCAATTTAAATCTCAACCCCACAAAATCAACAAAAAACCACAACCATGTCACATTTCTACTCAAGACGCAATTAACCAGTTGCACCATTATTTGGATTTTCCGAACACTCTAACATCCATTCGTCAGTTCAATCAGCTCCTGCCCGCCATGGTACGTGCCAAAACCTTAAGACATTACCCATCCATCTTTACCCTCTACAATCATTTAACAGAAACCCTAGGGATTAGTCCAGATAAATATACCTATGGGTACATGATTAATATCTGTGCCCAGATGGATCGGCTCAACCTTGCTTTTATTTTTCTTGGGCGGCTTCTAAAAGAGGGACACAGAATTGATGCAATAATCTTCAGACCAGTACTTAATTGCCTCTGTTCTGGGGATAGGATTATGGACGCAGCAGTCATGTTGCTTCGCAAAATGCCTAAGCTGGGAGCCGTGCCCGATGTTTTCTCATATAACACTCTTATCAATGGACTTTTATCTTACGGTAACACTGACTTAGCCCTTCAGCTGTTTTTTAAAATGGTTAAAATTGGTGGTGAGTGTGAACCCAACGTGATCACATATACTACTATAATTGATAGACTCTGTAAGGAGAGTGATCTCACTGAGGCATTTGGTTTGTATCGACAGATGTATTCAATGGGGGTTATACCTAATATTGTGACATACAACTCATTAATTAACGGTCTCTGCAAGGTTGGTGCACTAGACAGGGCAGAGAAATTGCTACTGACCATGGTTCATGTAGGTCAAGAACCTGATGTCGTAACTTATAGTACTCTTATCAATGGTCTGTGCAAGCATGGTGAAATTGAAAGGGCAATGGAACTGTTGCATAGCATGAAATCTGAAGGGCACGAGCCTGATGTTGTGACTTACAACATTCTTATAGATGGTCAGTGCAAGCATGGTGAAATTGAAAGGGCAATGGAACTGCTGCATAGCATGAAATCTGAAGGGCACGAGCCTAATGTCGTGACTTACAACAGTCTTATAGATGATCAGTGCAAGCATGGTGAAATTGAAAGGGCAATGGAACTGCTGCATAGCATGAAATCTGAAGGGCACGAGCCTAATGTCGTGACTTACAACATTCTTATACATGGTCTGTGCAAGCTTGGTGAGATTGAAAAAGCAATGGAACTGCTGCATAGCATGAAATCTGAAGGGCACGAGCCTAATGTCGTGACTTACAGCATTCTTATAGATGGTCAGTGCAAGCATGGTGAAATTGAAAAGGCAATGGAACTGCTGCATAGCATGAAATCTGAAGGGCACGAGCCTGATGTCGTGACTTACAGCAGTCTTATAGATGGTCTGTGCAAGCATGGTGACATTGAAAGGGCAATGGAACTGCTGCATAGCATGAAATCTGAAGGGCACAAACCTAATATCATGACTTACAACAGTCTTTTAGATGGTCAGTGCAAGCATGGTGAGATTGAAAGGGCAATGGAACTGTTGCAAGGCATGAAATCTGAAGGGCACGAGCCTGATGTCGTGACTTACGACATTCTTATAGATGGCCAGTGCAAGCATGGTGAAATTGAAAAGGCAATGGAACTGATGCATAGCATGAAATCTGAAGGGATCGAGCCTAATGTCGTGACTTACAGCATTCTTATAGATGGCCAGTGCAAGCATGGTGAAATTGAAAAGGCAATGGAACTGATGCATAGCATGAAATCTGAAGGGATCGAGCCTAATGTCGTGACTTACAGCAGTCTTTTAGATGGTCTGTGCAAGCATGGTGAAATTGAAAGGGCAATGGAACTGCTGCATAGCATGAAATCTGAAGGTCTCGAGCCTGATGTCGTGATGCGGTTACTTACAGCAATCTTATAGTTAATCTGTGCAATAATGGTGAAACTGCAAAGGCAAAGGAATTGTTGTATAGGGTAATTTCTAGCATGATTTTGAAGGGCAAAGCCTGATGTCGTGACATACACCACTCTAATGGATTATCTGTACAAGAATGGTGAAATTGAATGAGCTAAACAATTGCTGCGTGGCATGGGAAATTAAAGGAGTTACCAAAAAGTGAATACCATGATTTTTTATGGTCATGAGAACTTAATTGTGACGTATGGCTGTTCAAGAAATGTCACCTTATAGTATATAGGTCGGGTCGAAATTGTTACATGTAATATTATTACTTTTTTTTTCGTACCGCTTTTACCTTTTGGGCAATACATTTAACTGGGTCTCAACTCACTGCATGTATTGCGTGATGTTTTAATGGCCTAGGGGTCTGTCAAGATTTTTTTATTTTATTTGCTAAGAATTCAAATTATTATATCATTGCAAGGGCATTTACCAGATTTCTATTACTTTTGTCATGCGCTGAAAATTTTTGTACTGTCTGATTGATTATTTTCTGGAGAATTTAAAATTTTGTTCTGCACAAGGGCTGATACAAATTCAAAACGTATAGTTGTAGTGAATCAAGACAGATGTGTTTATATCAGATGTATACAAGATTATTGTGACATCGTGATGAAGTTGATTTTTATAAAAACTAGCTATTGCATTGCGCGAAGCGCGATTAAATGTTCAACCAAAGTTAGCCATTTTGACTTTTCTTAGTACAATTTATTGTGGTAAGATAACCACTTCTTGGTATAATTGTGATTTAGAAATATTTTCTTTTTGCTCCATAACAATAATATTACCATTGTTTTTATTACACTAATAATTTAATAGCTTACCAAATAATGATTAAATTATCATCGTTGTTATTATAAAACTGCTAAGATTATTAAACCATCATATCCATTACTAAATTATTATTTATGCAATAATTTATCATTACTTTTACCGTTTGCGAGATCATCTGAACATATCTTTGGCTTGAATCAGTTTTAACATATCACATACAATTATAAGAGAAGTAAAAATAGATCAAAGGAACGAATCACTTGACTGTCATATCACATACAATTATAAGCAAAAATTGCTTACAAATGAGAGATCTAAAAACAGATTAAAGGAACGAATCACTTGACTGTTATATCGCATACAATTATAAGCAAAAATAGCTCTAACTGTATCTAGCATTTATGTTTACAAAATAAAATAACAAAGATACATGTCTTGAAATACAAAATCAAGTGAGACTAACAATATCTCAAAAAAATCTCATATTTGATAAGTTGATAACAAATGTATTAAATCGAGATGCACACTTGCTCTCAAGTAACTAAGTCTACATGAACTAACTCTAGGAGCGAGGCATCCTGATCATCTGCTTTAGAAATATGAAATAGCACACATATATTATAAGAAAATTTAAAATTAATCACATGAAATATCTTTGGTGATGTTACAGCAATAGAAAGAAAATAATAATTATATACAGAGCAGATTGTGAACTTTGCCGTCAAGCTTCTTTTAATTTGAAGCTGCTATTTCTTCCTTTGCTAATATACTTAATGAATTTTTTTCCCTTTCTACCATCATAGTGTATTCTTATCATGGCGATTTGAAAAGCAGTTTTATTATATATCAAGTGTAAACATCCAAATGGTCTATTTTCATGTAAGATCTATAATTAAAGTTTCATCTCAAAGTTCATGTCAAAAACATCAAACTAATGGTATGTAGAATAGAAAGTTTCTAAATTTCGTCGAAGCAAAAAAGAGCATAATACCTATGAGGCGAATTAATAAACCATCATAGTATGCACATGCTAATCATGGCACTTTACTGAGCATTATAATAGTAAGAAACTAACCTATTGCATGCTCATTCTCTCTTGTAGTGGGCATAGTGGGAGTCCATCTTGTCAACCCATGCTGGTACGACTGATCTCCTGAAAAACTCTGCCAGCATCGAATAAAAAGCACTTCTTCAAACCATTCTTGCTAACATTGAGTAGTGTTCCTTGAAAATCTGAAATTTAAAAAGATATTAATGTAATTTTTCTTGCTTTTAAATACGTTATGAACATAGAGCTGATTGCCTTACTTTGTCCAAATTCATAACAAGTAGCAAGGCATACTCAGTAGTTAGCTATTAGGTCAGCTGAAGTGATACACCTAAGGTATCGGTTTGACCACCCAGTTGGGTCTCCGCATCTCTTTAGTAGCTTCATCAGTAGCAAACCATGGGAATGTGTTCAATTTTTATATCATCCATGCTGATTATTTAGAAGTTCGTTTGACCACCCAGCTTTTTGCACTTCAACTGCAGATGCACTTTCCATGTTTTTCCTTCACTCTGAAATTATTAAATTAGGCTTAGTAAACGAAGAAATTTATCTAGAATTTTGACATTGCTTTTTTCCATTTTGGTGCAGCTAAGTGTGACTTTTTTATTTATTAATTGATCAACCTTGATAACTGAATTAATTTAGTTACTAATTGGCCTACAAAATCAACTCAATATAATATAAACTAATCTGCAACATCCAACGTTGCTGATCACCTAACCAAAAATCCACAATTACTCATAATTACGGTTGAGACAAAACACAAAAGAGTGAGAAATTCTATAAAAACTATATATGAATACCAGAACAGAAGATGACACTATTCCAATTGAACATCTTCATCAAATTAGAGCCTAGTCCACTTGGTAACCCTTTTCTCTACATTGTTACAAAGGAGAACAATTTCTGTAAATTATCAGAACACAGAAACCTGAAAAAAAAATCTGGCAAGCAAAATAGAAAACAAACAGTATAATAAACAGCAAAAGATGATGGTACTAAAAACCTCCAAACAACGAAAATAATTTGGCCACCTCGTAACAAATAGTCTATCCTTGTACATGAAACATATAAAAGATAATTTTGAAGAAATAACCACACGAAAGAGGAGGAAAGAAGAGGGAACAATGCAGGATAGTACAATTCATTCTTTCAAGAGATAAGCCCCACCTCTGTTTATCCCTTTAGCAACTCTGCCTTGTCATGTTTGGCTCCACCATCAATCAAGTGAGCCAATAATTAGTCTAACTTTGTAAGAACTCTAAGAAACATAAAACAACAACATCGCATCACCTCTCAGTTGCGATTATTCACCGACAAACTAAACTCACAAAAAATCTAGCATGCTTACTCTGTGCACCATAATTATGGCAATTTATCGAGCACCTCAAAAGGCAAGAAACTAACGAATTGCATGCTTCTCTCTGGAATCAGATAGAGTCTATCCCATCATGGCTCACTGCTACAACTGATCTCCTGAAACATATTATGGCAATTTCTTGCAAGATGCTCACCAAAAAGAACTCATAAGCTACACCCTTCTTTCAGTTTGCAACAAAGACATCATGATTTTATCACATGCCCTCTCTAGCATGCACGTTGATTTCCCTTTTTTCACACATTTGTAACTACTGGCGTATACCTCTTAACAGCTGTAGCAGCCTTCTTTGCAGGTTTCTACAAAATACAACACATAGTGAATAAGCAAACATTTAGGGTAAAAACAAAAACAAAAGATACAAAACAAAACTGTAAAAAGTTTGTATACTGTTTGATTACCAGAAAAATGGATATGGCACATTCCAGCTTAGCATAGGAATGTTTCTGACTGGTACTTGTGTAATGTAAATATACTAAACTGCAATATTTACATTTGATGATCGATATCTTCGGTGCTCCCTATCCTGCTCAGAGAAGTGACTCCTTTTCTCTCTTCTTGCCCCCTATATATAAACCCCTTCCTGCATCAGCAATGGCGTTTCCAATTTACAGCCACATTAACAGTCAGAAATCAGTTCAAAGGACTCAACGATTAATATTCAATGGAATTAGTAGAAAAATTATGTGATATTAAGGAGACTAAAATGCATGCCACATCGCAGAACCACATGGCAACCATCATAGGCTGTGCAAGACACAATGAGCAGACCAAAGCAAGAACACCAAAAAAAAAAAAAAAATCACCAACAGCAACAACACAAGGAATCTAGGACAGCACAGTAAAGGTAAAAAGAACTGGAACATAGTAGAGCAAATTGTTGAACCCAAGAAAAAAAAGTAAGCCCTAACAGAGAGGAAGAAGATATATACCTTCAAAAGCAAGAACGGACCAGCTGAGACACCGTCAGCAAGAAAGGAACATAAAAAAAATCCGCAGGGAATACATCACATGTAAGACTCGTCAGCAACGCCGACGGAAGGTAAAATCGCATGAAACAATGGAAAAAAAGTAAGAAGAAACACAGAGATGAATGCAGGCGTAGCAAGGAAAAAAAAAATCTGAGCATGATTGGACTTGGGTGTCGAGCTTCAAGTTTGTATTGCAGGAGCGTGTTATTAAGGGCTCTGGTTCAATTCGTACCAAAACATACAATTCTATAAGTTTTGCTTCACTGAACACTTATCAGGTTGATACAATATGATTGGGCGTTGTTTGCAAAAAAACCAAAAAAATGTTAAGTTAATTGCTCTTTTAAATGTCTTTACATCATAGAGACCTCCCTCAACAGCTAGACCAACCCATTCTCCCTCGACTGTGTATATATGAATCGTCTGATTCAGTATCCTTACCTGTAGAGCAAGACCCACTCGGGCATTTACTGCACACTCCATACTCTTTCCACCAATATGCAAGGAGCTCTTCTTCCCTCTGTAGTTTAACAATGTTCAATGGATTCAGATAAAAGGTATAACACCAAACAATATAGATATCTGAAAATCAGTCTTTATTTTGTTATTTTATCTATTCCTTTCACCTGCAAGAAACAAACTTCAAGTGGTAGGGAGTCCCTCTTGCTGAATTGAAAGCAGCGACTTTCTCCAACCATCGATGTCCGAGGTACTGTCGTTGCACAAGTTCTGGATGTATAAATAATAGTCATTAATCACAGGTAAAAGGGGAAATCAAATTGTTCATATGCAGTACATATTATCAACAGAAAAATACAGAATATCCATAACCATAAATTCACTGTACTTGTAGCAGCCTAAATATTCCTCCAGTCACTTTGATCGCAGCAAAGTTTTCAGCAAAATAATCTCGCAAGAACATTAGTTTTCAGCTATTAACAGCTATACACTTAGTTGGCCACTGCAAGATTATGCAAAATTATTCAAACCTACAGACAAAATTAGAAATGTATATATTTAGTATTTTATCCGCATTTTCAGCCAATCATAACAAATTTAAAGGATATATATGAAACTAGATGGGAAAATCGAGCTTCGCTCGATATATTCGATACAAATTACCAATGAAGAAGATGAAGAAATACGTTAATCTGTTAATATACGTAATAATATAATTATGTAGGAGCAGGTCTTATTACGGAAAAAAAACTTGGAAAAAAGATGAATGCGGTTAAATTGAAGAAATAAAAAAAAGAGAAAAATAATGGCAAAACGAATAATTAAATTGAACATAAGTAAAAAGGACAGTAAAACCAACAGAATTAGAAAATGATAGAGAATTAAAAAATTAATGGTCAAGAAATTTTTTTTAAAAAATTATATTTCTAAGTCTTCAAAGCTATGAATGGACGCATTGTCAGAGAAGTAGTCCTTGTTATTCCCAAAATAGTCGTCGTCTTCGATATCTATGTCGGGTGTAATCATTGAAATGTTGTTGGATGGAGGAAGAAGTGAAAGATTATAACACCTGCAAATATGGTGAATAGAAAAATGTAAGAGAAATAGAAAAAAAAATAGAACGGCTAATAAGGAGGAAACGTAATTTTTTGAAAGGACATTTTAGAGCATTTGGAACTAAATATAATCGATTGTGAACAAAAAATGATATTAAAAATATTATGTGAAGCAACAATACAATTAATACGTACTCAAAATTAAATTTAAACGCACATTTGAAACCTTTTTTCATGTTAAAAAAGTGTTTATAAGAATATTTTTGTCATAAAATAATGTTATGTGTGTAGTTATCTACAATATCAAGCAAAATTTTACTAATTTAGCCCAATTTCATGTTACCTACATTAATGTCATTATTTGTGTTATACAATTAGAGTTAATTAAAATCAAATAATCAGATGAGGCCATGAGGGCAAGGACTTGAAAAGCAATTGACTCAATATGTTATCTACATTAATACTCTATGATCTTGCATCTTCTCTTATATTATGTATAGTATGCTTACTAAGAGTTGTAAACAAATATATGATTGAATATAAGTTTACTGTGTGAGATTCAAAAAACAAATGTCAATATAATTATATAAATAGGAAAAAGTACCTGAATCTCTGAATAGAGTTAATACTTTTTTTTTTTTTTGAAACCAGTGAGAGACTCCCACTAATTTTCCATTTCAAAATGAGAAAAGTAATTACAACTCAGCTACTTAAGCGTTCAACGCCAGCACAATCACAACTTTAAAAAACCCCATACGTATCAACATCTACAATACCAGTGCAGCCATTAATTATTATCTAGTAACCAATAATCAAAGCCACAAAACACAAAGTTGACACTTAAAAAGAAAAAAATACACCCAGCACAGATGCAAAAACAATAGTTTAGAAGCAAGCTCCCTGCCTCCCATACACACAATCAGTAAACCCTGCAGCGATCATCATTCAACCGGATCCTCCCTGTGGTCAACTGCGCTGGCAGCAGTTCACTGTCAGGCATCATCTTCATCGCCAGGCTCTTCAAAGCTGGGTCCCACAAATCTGTCCAGTGTTAATAGTGTTTTTAAAAATAATGATTGACCTTTTGAATTGTTTGAACCACAATTAACACAATTTTGTTACACACAATCAGGGTGTATTGTAAAAAAAAAAACCTCGTTCTATTCATTTGTATGAAGAGCAAATTAACCCCAAAGGAAAATTCTATCCAAAATAATGGAACACCGGCCGCAAACTTATATTTACATATATTTTAATCGAAATATATATATATATATATATATATATATATATATATAACATTGCACAACCTCTAGCATATCAAGAATAGACCCTACATTACCTACCTGTCCATGTTAATTAAGATAAGCATTTCAGAGATATAAAAATGTGCACGATTTTTTGCTCCTCCTCAAGTCACTAACAGGGAACAATATCATTCGAATATTGCAAAGAACCCCCGTGCAGCACTACATTTATGAAAGTCTATCAACATGTAAATCTCTTTGCTATAACTAATTATCACTTCCCCAAGACGAAATAAGAAAAAAATATATGTAACATTGCACAACCTTCTCGGTCAGTCGACGCAAAAGGCATGCCTCCAAGGCTGAATGAAGAGCTGAGTTTGGCATGCTGTCATTATCTTCCGATGCCTCTATTGGACATTGCATGCACTTGCGCATGTGCCTCACCAGATCACCAATTGCAGAAATTATATATACTGAGGCCAGCAACTTCACTTGTTGTGCAAGCTTATTTGCCAACTTAAATATGTTTACTTGCAAGAGTGTCCGTTTAGCCACACGTTGTGGTCCAGGTGTTTGATTGTGATAGGTAGCAGCAAATGACTACTTTGCGCTGAAAAATTGAAAAATAAACAGTCAAAGATCTCCATCTGAATAAGCATCGAAGGAGCCATTGCAGAGAAACTCTCTTCCTATCAAAGGAGTGAAGAAAGACCCTCTTGATTCAATTGATATCCATACTAAAGAACTTACTTTATGGAAAAATGTAAAATAAACATAGCCCAAGCATGGTGACATTGAAAAAGCAATGGTACTGGTGCATAGCATGAAATCTGAAGGGCACGAGCCTCATTTCGTGACTTACAGCATTCTTATAGATGGCCTGTGCAAGCAAGGTGACATTGAAAAAACAATGGTACTGGTGCATAACATGATATCTGAAGGGCACGAGCCCGATGTCGTGACTTACAACATTCTAATACATGGTCTGAGCTAGCATGGTGACATTGAAAAAGCAATGGAACTGGTGCATAGCATGAAATCTGAAGGGTACATGCCCAATGTTGTGACTTGCAACATTCTAATAGATGGCCTTTGCAAGAATGGTGAAATTGAAAAGGTAAAAGAATTGGTGCATAGCATGATTCCTGAATGGTACGAACTTAATGCGGTTACTTACAGCAATCTTATAGTTAATCTGTGCAAGAATGGTGAAACTGCAAAGGCAAAGGAATTATTGTATAGCATAATTTCTAGCATGATTTTTGAAGGTCAAAGCCTGATGTCGTGACATACACCACTGATAACCTACAATCTAGCTCATAAGTTTCAACAAAGAGATAGAATGGAAAGGAGTAGAAATCTCCAATTTATTTCTTTATCATTGTATTCATACATAAGTTCTTGTTTCTTTTACAGAGTCTAACCCCCCTTCCTCATAAAGGGGGGTATCTATTTATAATCGCCATGTAGTATCGTATCAGATCTTCTGTGGCCTCCCTGTGGCACCATTTTTCCTGTTCGACTGCGACATGGAGGTCGCTGAAACCTTTCCCAACCTTGACCTGCCTCTTCCTTGCTTCCGACCCACACTTGTGTGTGCGAGGTTATGTCGCGATCCCCTTATCAGTTACTTCTCGAATGCCACAGAGCATCCCAGGGCAGTTATTGAAGATCATCTGTCCTTAGAAACCGTTTACTCAGAGGGCCCACTGGGGAGAATCTCTTCTAACGGTTCCTAATCCTGGACCTGTTCTAAACGCTGCGGCTCTGGGTCTACCTTAATCATAGCGGCTTTCGACCTTCTTTCTTTTAGGAGGCCCAGGAAGGATTTCTTCGAGCGATCTTTCTTAGTCTTTCACTGTATTTGGGCCTCAAACGAGGCTTTACGCAGTCCCTGGACCCGTATCCTGACCTGACTGTATCAACCACTCTAATGAATTATCTGTGCAAGAATGGTGAAATTGAATGAGCTAAACAATTGCTGCATAGCATGGGAAATTAAAGGAGTTACCAAAAAGTGAATACCATGATTTTTTATGGTCACGATTGTCAGGATATACATATCTTTCCATATCTTCCAGGATATACATATCCTTGTTGTATTTTTCTTGTATTTGTATATTAGGTAACAAATCTGTGTGATATGTGTAAATATAGTAGAACATATAACGTTTCCTTGTCATAGGATTTAGTTTTGATTGTAAAAGGGGTATAAGAGAAGAGGTTGTACACGTTTTCTTTTAATGAAATTCATTCTAGAAAATACTTGTTCTCTGCTGTGCAAATTACTAGAGTTTGTCATGGTATCAGAGCACTGAAGTCGAAAATTCTCGATTCTGTCTTGTGTTTTGCCACTTGTTTGTGGTTCTTGGTCTTGCAACCTGTTTTTGTGTCCTTTTGCTTCAATATCTATGGAGTTTTCTGCTAAAGGGGTTGTAGTACCTATTTGTTTGAATGGCCAAAATTACACACTCTGGGAATTCAACCTTAGATGCTTTATTCATGGCCATGAATTATGGGGTTACATAGATTACAGTGAGAAGAAACCTATACTCAAACCTAATGCAAAAGCTGAAGACAAGGAGAAATACAAAGCCAGCATGAAAAAATGGGTTAGTGAAAATTCTCGGATCATGAGTTGGATTCTTGGCTCAGTTGAACCACATATTGGCATAAATCTCAGGGCTTACCAATGTGCTGCTGAGATGTGGAACTACCTCAAAACTATCTATCACCATGACAGTGATTCCCGCAAGTACCAGCTAGATGTTGAAATTCATGCATACACTCGAGAACAGAAGATCATACAAGAAAATTATTCAGGTTTCATCTCTCTGGCTAGAGTATAATTCAATAGTGTACTTCAAAGTTCCTGAAGCAGCCTTGATTGCTGTTCAAGAGATGCAAGAGAAAAACATGAGGGATCAATTCTTGATGAAACTTAGATCTGATTTTGAGCCAATAAGGCGACAACTCATGGCTCGTACCCCAATTCCATCTTTAACTGAGTGCTTCAGGGAGCTAGTACGTGAAGAACAATCTATGTGTACTAGATCTATCCTTGAAGACTCTGTTGCCAACTCTCAAAGTATGGCTCTGGTAACACAAGGGAAGGCTGCAACCCAAGTAGGCAAAGATGTCCAGTGCTTCTCCTGTCAAGGATATGGCCATATTGCAAAAGATTGTAAGAAAAAATTCTGCAATTATTGCAAGAGAGGTGGTCATATCTTGTCTGAGTGTCGTCGTCGACCACAAAATCGATGAACTATGCAAGCACTTGCTACTCCAACAGTGATGCACAATCAACAGAACTCCACAACCAACAATGGTGCTGCTACCGCAAGTTCTGCAATGTCACCTGAGGCAATCCAACAGATGATCCTATCTGCACTATCTTCGATGGGATTAACAGGTAAAACTACACCGAATTGGTATGTTGACACAGGTGCATCAAACCATATGTGTGGTGAAACAAAATCCTTTTCTTCTTTAGTACCTTATCAAGGTACTGATGTGATAACAACTGCAGATGGAACTAAACTTCCTATTACAGGAATTGGCAAGGTACCCCTGAATAACATGGCATTAGATGATGTATTCTTTGTACCCAAATTATCTGCAAATCTGATTTCAGTGGGACAACTTGTGGAAAAAAATTATAATGTGCAATTTAACTCTCTTGGATGTGTGATACAGGACCAGGAAACGGGGAGGACAATCGGGACGGTGATGAAAAGGGGCCGTCTTTTTCTTGTTGAAGTAAAACAAAATCTGGCTTGTGAACAAGACTTTGCATTTTCTGCTTCAAAAAATTTTGATTTTTGGTCGGTGTGGCATCGAAAGTTAGGTCATTTGAATTCAAATAGTTTGTCCTTGATGTTTGAAAGAGGTTTAATTTCTGATAAATGTACTAATCCAAGTCCATGTGCTTCCTATTTATTAGGCAAAAGTAAGACTCTTTCCTTTCCAATAAGCACGAGTCAAACAATTGCTCCTTTTGAATTTATTCATTCAGATGTGTGGGGTCCTTCTCCAATCTTGTCAGCAGCTGGTTTTAAGTATTTTGTAATTTTTATTGATGATTTTTCTAGATTTACATGGGTTTTCTTATTAAAAAAGAAATCAGATGTCTTTCAAAATTTCAAATATTTTGTTGCCATGATTGAAAATCAATTTGAACGAACCATTAAAATTCTACGATCTGATTCAGGGGGAGAATATATGTCAAATGAATTTCAAGGTTTTATTTCTGAAAGAGGAATTCTTCATGAAAGGCCGTGTCCTGGCACTCCTCAGCAAAATGGAGTTGCCGAGCGGAAAAATAGACACATTCTTGATACAGTGAGAACACTTCTTTTAGAATCAGCTGTTCCTGCAACCTTTTGGGATGAAGCAGTTCGTACCTCTGTTTTTTAATAAATTGTCAAATTACAAAAAAATTACAAAATGAGTCACCTTATTTCCGACTGTTTGGCAAGAATCCAAATTATAATATGCTCCACACTTTTGGTTGTATATGTTATGTTCTTCTATCTCCCACAGAACGTTCCAAATTAACCAAACAATCAACAGAATGTGTTTTCTTAGGATATGCCATTGGAAAAAAAGGGTTTTCGCTGTTATGATCCAAATTCCAAAAGAACTTACATATCTCGTAATGTTATATTTCGTGAATCAGCCTTTTACTACCTCCAATGTCCTAATATTTCTCCCACTATTTCTCGATCAATACTTCATCTCTTTCAGCCCACAAAAGATGTAGTTGATCCTCAAAATTGCTCAAGTCGTTTCAAGCCAGGCCTTGTTTATACAAGACAAAGAAAAAGAGGGCCCCCATCCTTGCCACAAACTGATTGTGCTCCTCAACCTCGGTCTATGGATCAACATACTCGAACTGGGATTGAGCTTCAAGAAGATTCAGCATACAACCATACTTCAGAGACAGATCCAAATTTGCTTGGTGATGAAAATCACTTGACTGAACCTGAACTTCAGGGTACTGGCACTGCTGAACCTGAACTTCAGGATTATTGCATGAATGAACCTAATCTCAACAACATAAGACAAGAAGCTGAACTAGAACCTGGTACAGAAATTGTGAGTGTTCGACGGTCATCTCGTCAAATTAGAGCTCCTGCACGGTATGGTTTCTTAACAACTGATTCTCATGCTCCAATTCCTAATTCCTACAAAGAAGCAATTACACAAGAATGTTGGAAAAATGCTATGAAGGAAGAATTAGATGCTCTGCATCAAAATGACACTTGGGATTTGGTTTCATGTCCAAAAGGTATAAAACCAATTGGATGTAAGTGGGTGTACACGGTCAAATTAAAATCTGATGGTGCACTTGACCGGTATAAGGCCAGACTTGTTGCACTCGGTTATAGTCAGGAATATGGCATAGATTACCTTCAAACCTTTGCTCCAGTTGCCAAAATGACCACAGTTCGAATACTTTTAACTCTTGCTGCTGCCCATAAATGGTCAATTAAACAAATGGATGTAAAGAATGTCTTTCTCAATGGTGGGCTGCATGAGACTATTTACATGAGACCACCACCGGGTTTGGTTCTTTCAAAACTGGATGAAGTGTGCAGACTAAAGAGGTCATTGTATGGGCTCAAACAAGCTCCTCGAGAATGGTTCAACACATTTAAAGATGTTGTTTTCTCTGCTGGTTTTCAACAGAGTAAACATGATCCATCCTTGTTCCTTTGTAAGACTAACAATGGTATTGCAATGGCTTTGGTTTATGTTGATGACATATTAATCACTGGAAGTGATTTGCAGAGCATTACTAATCTTAGAGATTCCTTAACAACCTCCTTTCAGATGAAAGATTTAGGTGAAGCTCAATACTTCCTTCGTCTTGAAATGCATCATACTCAGAATGGTTTGTTTGTGAACCAACGCAAGTACCTTGGTGAGATAATAGAGAAGGCAAATTTACAGCATGCTTATGCTGTTAACACACCCATGGAGGTAAATTTGAAGCTTCATAAAGATGAAGGGGAATTGCTGAACAATCCTGCATTGTATCGTAGCCTAGTGGGAAGCTTAGTCTATCTCACTGTCACAAGACCTGACATTTCCTTTTCAGTCAATGTGGTGAGTCAGTTTATGAATGCACCTCGACACTTACATTTAGCAGCTGTTCACCGCATTATAAGATATCTCAAAGGTACACCCGAGCGAGGTCTATTCTTTCCCTCCATCAACAACTTTCAGATTACTGCATATGCCGATGCCGATTGAGCTGGGTGCCCAAATACCAGAAAATCAACAACAGGTTGGTGTGTATTCCTTGGAAATGCACTTATATTTTGGAAGTGTAAGAAGCAAGATCGTGTGTCTAAGTCATCTACCGAAGCAGAATATCGTGCAATGTCATCTGCTTGCTCTGAGATTGTGTGGTTGAGAGGCTTACTTAATGATTTCGATTGCACAGTGACCTTACCAGTCCCTCTCCATGCTGACAATCTAAGTGCAATACATATTTCAGTGGATCCTGTGTTTAATGAACGCACTAAGCATATAGAGGTAGATTGTCATTTTATTAGAGATGCAGTTCAAAGGGGACTAGTAACTCTTCCTCATGTTCCATCAAATCTTCAAGTCGCGGATATATTTACTAAGGCTCTTACTGCAGTTCGACATGAGTTCTTGGTGAACAAATTAATGTTGGCATCATTGCCATCATCAATATGAGGGGGTGTGTCAGGATATACATATCTTTCCATATCTTCCAGGATATACATATCCTTGTTGTATCTTTCTTGTATTTGTATATTAGGTAACAAATCTGTGTGATATGTGTAAATATAGTAGAACATATAATGTTTCCTTGTCATAGGATTTAGTTTTGATTGTAAAAGGGGTATAAGAGAAGAGGTTGTACACGTTTTCTTTTAATGAAATTCATTCCAGAAAATACTTGTTCTCTGCTGTGCAAATTACTAGAGTTTGTCAACGATACCTTGTGACGTATGGCAGTTCAAGAAATGTCACTTTGAGGAGGCAATGATTTGCTGCGTAGCAAGATTTCTAAGGAACACGAGACCAAAGTCATTACACATATGCCACAATTAATAGATGTGCACTGTAATTGGTGGATTCATTGATAATAAATGGCAATGATAATTTGTTGATAAGATTTTCTTTTTATTGATAAATAAAGGACTTGGAGATTGCAGAAGCATTTTGTCAAAAGCAATAATAGAATTTTTCGTATGGTTTCACTTTGTGTAATCGAGACTTAAATTTTGAAATTTTAACATGCATGCACGTTGTACATGAATGTCTTCCTTATATAGGTCGGGTCGAAATTGTTACTTGAAATATTATTACTTTTTTTTTCGTCCCGCTTTTACCTTTTGGGCAATACATTTAACTGGGTCTCAACTCACTGCATGTATTGCGTTATGTTTTTATGGCCTAGGGGTCTGTCAAGTTTTTTTATTTTATTTGCTATTTGCTAAGAATTCAAATTATTATATCATTGCAAGGGCATTTACCAGATTTCTATTACTTTTATCATGCGCTGAAAATTTTTGTACTATCTGATTGATTTATTTTCTGGAGAATTTAAAATTTTGTTCTGCACAAGGGTTGATACAAATTCAAAACTTATAGTTGTAGTGAATCAAAACATATGTGTTTATTTCAGATGTATACAAGATTATTATGACATCGTGATGAAGTTGATTTTTATAAAAATATATCAACAATGTTTTTCTTTAAAAAAATACCAATTTCTATATGGACTAATATGTTTATTACCAGAAACGCAAAATGGTAAACATAAGAATTTGAAATAATATTCCTCAATGCATGTGTTCGCCTTATAAAATTTAAAACAAAAACTGATAAAATGGAAAGTGAACTCTTTGCAAAAATACTGATGGCTGAGTCATATTTGTCAAAGTTTCTTCATGTTTATCCCAAATGTTCAACAATCATTTCATATCCCCAGCGTAAAAACTCTCGTAGTAAATGAAAATTTAACTGAAGGACTACCAAATCGTTGATATAATTTTTTTTTCAATATTATATATTCACGCCAAAATTTTCTAAATTGGTACAGTAACAGCAGTCCGTTTTTAGCCTCTTGATTTCGAAAAACTAACTTCAACATGATAAAAGTTCTAACTTTATCAGAAGTGATGTGATGTTTTTCACTAACGTTTAAGTACCACAATAAGCTTTATAGCTCATAGATAACTTTAAAATTCCTTTTGCCAGAGTCCGTCCCCGCCGGTTCTACCATATCAACAATCTTCATGGAAAAAGAAAGGAAATCAAAAACCAAAATTAGCAAAAAGGATAATTATACTGATATTAGTAATACACATCATAGCCACAGAGAAGCCACTAATTGCTGAGAGACTATTTTCAGCACATGAATAAAAAAATTGTGCAAGGACCCAACTCTACACACAAAATAAACCCCAAGTACTAACCTGGACACATACCAAATCTACGCACAAAAACTAAACTCCAACTACTAGCCTGACTTGGTATCTGAAATTCTAATCTCGTGATAATTGCACAAATCTGCTTCAGAGTCTGAAATATAGTCAGTATTAACTACAGGCCTCTGCCTTATGTCTCCTTTCGGCCTCTGGTTTACTATCTCTTTGGTAGCCCATTGGGTTGCTGGTATGTGCATTTCGTTTACTTCGACGAAGAACCAGCGACAAGTTCAAGCTTTGACTGAATGTTACTTTTGGGCCTCCTCTTATTGTTACACGCTTTTCTCCAGAATCACTATATATCAGGATTAGTAAAGTCACTGTCGGGGTAAACCTTAGAAGAGGTAGCACTGTGAGACTGAAGGCCTCCAGTTGACAAACCCTCATGCAAATTAACATCCTTCTTGAGATTCCTAATTCAAATAACAAAACTAAAACACTAGTGTTTTATGATTAAATTGATGAGAAATATAAAATGCGCATCTTGATTTAGAACTTACTCTGCTAGATTTATGGCTTCATTGATTCGCTGATCATAGAATTATAACTCGCTGAAATAAGATTTGAACCTATGCAAGTGATGGAGAAAATATCTAAGGCTCTGTTTGGATCGTATGGCTCTGTTTGGATCGTATGAGATTAAGGGTAGGATTAGCTATTCAGGATTAAGATTCTTAATCCTAAATTCTTAAGAATAAGCTTAATCTCAGATTAAGACTTTTTGTTTGGATGAGGAAAGAATAAATAATGAGCTTTTCTTTCTAATCTCAACTCTTATTCTAACAAAATGTCGGATTAACTAATCTTAGTCTGATTAAGAATAAGCTCTTAATCCTAGACTGTTTGGATGGTTTCTTAGTCCCGAATAGCTATTTAGTCTAGAATAGCCCTTATTCCTAACTATCCAAACAGGGCCTATGAGATTAAGGGTAGAATTAGCTATTCAGGATTAAGATTCTTAATTCTAAATTCTTAAGAATAAGCTTAATCTCAGATTAAGACTTTTTGTTTGGATGAGGAAAGAATAAATAATGAGCTTTTCTTTCTAATCTCAACTCTTATTCTAACAAAATGTCGGATTAACTAATCTTAGTCGGATTAAGAATAAGCTTTTAATCTTGGACTGTTTGGATGGTTTCTTAGTCCCGAATAGCTATTTAGTCTAGAATAACCCTTATTCCTAACTATCCAAACAGGGCCTAAAAGTTTAATTATTATTTTGATAATGGTTTTGCTGCTTGTCACAGTTATCAAATAAGATTGTTGTGAATATAGCATATCCCATTTACAACAAACGTGAAATAACTAACCGTAGACCGTAGTTATAACTTACAGGCCGACGGTCACGGCATCTACGTGAAAATTTTATAGAATTGTTAAAACCATCCAGCATCATTGCTTCCTTTTGCTGCCGCTTTAGCTTCCTTTCTCTCTTCTGTTGTGAATTTCACAAAGACATTTGCACAAGAAAAAAGCTAAGCAATCAGCATTACGCCTTAAATATTTGCTAGAATAGATCCAAGCTAATGCAATGAATTTTAACAACTTTAGAATATATAGAGAAATTCAGGAAAGTGAGGTCCTGTTGGAATCACACTCAGAATTTTGTGTTGGTATATAGCATGAGAACAGTTCAGCTATGTAATTTCTTGTTGCATTCCAAATTTCCAATCATAGTGGCATGTAAGATTAGAACAATCATAAAATTCGCATAAAAAATAGAATAATGCCAAGGAAATGATTTCTATTAACTATTTTTTGGCTTGATGAAACTTTTCCATAGATTAAATATGAAAGTTCATTCCAATCATGAAACGACTCCATATTCCCATTGACAGTTCATTTTTGGCTTGATCATGGGAAAAAAAAATTTAGAATGAGTTCTCTGAGAGAGATTTCAACATCTTCTTTTTTCACAACACATCAAAGGGGCTCCGGTTGTGTCGTCTCGGCTTGATCATGGGAAGCTGATTGATCAGATGCCTGTATTCTCATGATTTTGGCACCTGTCCTTAATTCTCCACTAAGGGTGCGTTTGGATAGGTGTGGGAAGAAGGGAAGAAGGGAAGAAGTGGGAAGAAGTATTGGAAAGTGTGTAACTTTGTGAAGAGTTTGGATTGTTTATAATTTTTTTTTTCTTCCTTCTTCTTCTTCTTCCTTAACTCCGTGTAATCTCCTATTTTCTTTATACTCTTTCTAGCACTAGGTTATGAACTTTATGATTTATGTCGCTCTGGCAATTTATAATTCTAAAGTGAAAATATAATATCTTGGACTTTTTTAAAAATGACTATACTATTTATATTTGTGAATTACTGAATTGTGATGATGAAGTTTTTTGAGTGATGTAATATAAAATTACGACAGTTTCACATTTCTAACTTCTAAGCAGACTAATAAAATATATGATACTATGAATTAATAGGCTGCCAGATGATACACCTTTGATGCAAAATTCCAAAATTTTCAATCATTTTCTGGCATGAATTATCATCTGTTTAATGGCCAGCAGTGCCGTACCAGTCTTAGGAAACTGGTACACACCGCCACCAAGATACAGAGCAAGAGGGAAAGTTGCTTCTAGTTTTATTATTGCGCCATCATCAGCCTCTCATTGTAAAAACTCAAAAATAGTCTTCTTTCTTCTTTTGGCTCCGTTTGGATAGGTGTGGGAAGAAGGAAAGAAGCGAAGAAGTGGGAAGAAGTATTGGGAAGTCTGTAATTTTGTGAAGAATTTGGATATATTATTTATAATTTTTTTCTTCCTTCTTCCTTCGTCCTCCTTCTTCTCTCATCTAAACGGAGGCTTTATGAAGAGTTTGAATTGTTTATAATAAATTTTCTCTTCTTTCTTCCTTTATTCCTTCTTCCTACCTTATTCTGAACCAATCCAAACAGAGCCTTAGTAAAAATTAAACTACTTTTTTGACTTTGGACACCCATAAACACATTTTCTTCTCCCTCCTTTCTTTTTTCTTTTTTTTTGTTTTTCCCCCCTTTTTCTCTTTCTTTCTAATTCACCGACCCATATGAAAATAAAACAAATTTTACAGCCAATTTTAACAAGAGATTGCTAAAATACTATGCATAGCACGGATGCCCTTCGTGTTACGAATTCGTTCTTGCATTTCATGCTTCAAACAACGATCCAAACCGTTCATTACCTTTTACATATTGAAATCTTATTAGAAACCAAATTTTACATTTTTTTATTTTTTTTACTATTTTTCTCAGATTTTTTAAAATCACTGTTATTGAAGGGATAAGAATTTATTAGATTAAGTATTTCAAGAAATATGAGAAAAATAGCAAAAAAATAAAAAAAAGTAAAATTTGGTTTCTAATGAGATTTTAATATAACTCAGAAATCAGATAGTTGGCATCTCTAGCTTTTTTGTGTATGTTAAAAAACTAAGATATTTGAGTAGTGACGGCTCAAAAATAATACATTCGAGCAAATCAATTTCTAATTGTGAGTTTTTATATTAAACAAGAACTCCCTTCAAACTACGCAAAAGGAAAAAAAAAATTGAATATATGATACACATCTCTGGAATTTTTCGACATTGGGCCCCTTGAAATAAAAGGACATAAAATGTAAAGAATGTGAAAATGGCATTGGGCCCCAATCATACCATGGATTCATACATGTAGGGCTGCAAACTGATCGAGACGATGACGCAAATGAGCTGTTGCGTCGATCGTTTCGTTCTATGCGACAAAACAGATTTTTTATTTCGTTGATCGTTTCGTCCAAACGAAACGATCGAAATTGACGAAATTTTCGTGATTTACACATGGACGAAACTGTTTCATTATTTCGTCGATCGTTTCGTCCAACCAAAAAAAATCGTTTCGTTGTTTCATTAACCGTTTCGTCCGGACGAAACGAAAAACGGTTAAAACTATTTCCGTTTTCAGCCCTACATACATGAAACGCTTTTATTTAAAAGATTGAGGTAACTGATAAGAGCATTTATGGATTGATGATTGCATCTTAATTTCAAATTTCCAACCTCCCCAATCCTAATTCAAAGAAAAAGGGATCTCAAAACTGTGAATTTCATACAATATGTGCAATGCCTACAAATGCTAGGTTACATTTTTCTCATAGCCTTGCTTTAATTTACTAGTATTTTGCAAAAACATTCTCCTTTCCATGAATAGTCCATTAGCTAACTATTCATAATCTACCTAGGAACAATATTTAATGTCCATTACATCTTCTTCCATTTAATTTCACGCTTATATAAGACCAACCCAAAACATACAAAAATCTACAAAGAAATTTCGTAAAAAAGGTGTACAAAATGCTTAAGAAAAGAAAAAACCAGAAGAAATCCAAGCTACCTTTAAGTCTGACGTGGCTCTTCCCTGCTTCGCAAATCGCAAAGCTCTCCTCAGTCAGAATTTTTTCCAAAATACCCCTCCGATCCGAACAATATAGTGTAATAAAATCTTGCACAGGCCAAAAAGTAATTAGTGTTATCTTCAAGCCATTAACTTGGTTTTAATTTGACCTCCACATATTTCGACTATTTGACCTTCAGGATAATAATGCCATTAAAAAGCCTTACGACTTCCTTGTATTTACAGATTATATATACTTGTCATCTAATTAGATGCCTTCCTCAATTAGTAATCAAGCTTCGTATATCATACTTTATATTTGAAAGCTCACAACAACCAAGAGGTTTGGGTTTATAAGCAAACAATTAGTACATTGGCCAAGCAAAAGTGAAAAGATTATAGGGTGCGTTTGGATGGGGTTGGAATAAGAGGGAATTGCAAATTCCCGGAATTTCATATGCCAAATTTATTATAAACAATCCAAACTCTTCACAAAGTTACACACTTCCCAATAAATTTATGCTTAGGAATATCAAATTTCCTCAATTCTCCCAATTCCTAAGCGATCCAAACACCCCCATACATAATTACATATAATCACTTAATACACGTATCCAACAAAGAGAGGACTAATGAACACACGGGTTTGAAAGGTAAAACCCAACAACATATCATTTTTTTTTTTTTTGCACTTCGGCCCCACTGTTAACTTTATTTACTGTCCTCACTACACTTTGACCCTTTGGAAATCACTACTTTTGTAAACGTATTCATTAAATTTAGGTTACCGTTCTACTAGTTTCCAACCGAACCAACACCAGATCAGTACAGCCCTCGTACTAGTGTCACCAAAGTAGCAAGTACCTCACAATGAACACTACAAGTACCGAACGGATTTAACTCAACATTCATTTCAACTATCGATGGCATCGGCTTAAAGAATAACCAGTGAATTGATGGGTAATATGAGAAAATACCTTTACCACAAAATTGTTAATCTCCAGGCCAGTTTTGGCCTCCTCAGTCCGTCCCCTTCCTCCTTCACCTTAATACCATAACCCAACTCGATGAAGAGAAGAACAAGAGATAGAGAGGGTATAAAAGAAGTAAAAATGGGTATAAACCAAAAGGAAGAGGAAAGAGAGGTATTTATAGGGCGAACAATCAATGAATGGACCAACTGGAGCTCACCACTTCACCTATGTCGGTTGAGCTACCAGAGGATAGGAACAAGGGGGGCGTTTGGATGAGGTTGGAATAGGTGGGAATTGCAAATTTCCGGAATTTCTTATGCCAAATTTATTATAAACAATCCAAACTCTTCACAAAGTTACACACTTCCCAATAAATTTATGCCTAGAATTGACTATTCCCCCAATTCCCAACCCATCCAAACGGCCCCAAGGAATTGAAAGGAAGAAGAACCGTTGATTTTGATCAAATGAAGGGGAAGCGCACCACGTCAAAAGAGATAAGCTCAGAGGGCAGATGGAGAAGAAGATTCGAGAGAGAGAGAGATAGAGAGGCGGTTCATGGTATGAAGCAGAGAGAGAGATGAAGGATGAAGAGGAGTTAGCTAGGTTTGTTTATGGTCCGGATTAAACAAAGGGTGGATAAATTTCTAAATGAATTTCCTTCATCTAACGATCCATATTAAACAGTAGATTAAATTCAAAAGGATTTGATGTTATAATATTCAAAATTTATTTCTTTAAACTCCAAACTTTTCCAATTTCAATTATCTACGATGTTTAGTAGTTAATTTGCATATTTCCAAACAACATGTATTATACATTTAATAATCATATTCATAACTGGGTAAAGACATTAATTTGAATCAGTAACAATAAAATTATCGATTCCTTATTGAATTCATCGATCATAATTTATAATTGGTTGTTTTTTTTTATGGTGAAAAAAGATATTTTTACCCTAATGCAGCAGTTGTACGGTTGCAACGTGGTCTTACTATCATCTCAAAAAAAAAAAAAAAAAAAAAAAGTGGTGTTACTAAATTGGAATTATTAGAAGGTAGTCAAATGCAAGCTTCTCAAACAAAGTAACGGAAGCCGGAAAAAAAACGATCGACTCGAAAAACAAAACCAATTTGAGGTCGGCCCGAATATCCTCAATTTGGGCCAGACGTATCGGCCTAGGAACAGCCTGTAAAATTCTATCTTTTGTAGAATTCATCTCCTTCACGGCGCTGCCTTTCATTACATCACTCTCACTTCCGTGATTCCATCGCAATTCGCAGGACGAGAACTGTTCGGTGTTCTTGAAGGGTGAAGGTTGCCCGACCGCCTCGGCGCCTTGTAATCTGCATTTCAGGTGCGTTACTTAGTTTCAATTTGCGCTGTCATTGATTTCAATTTTCTCATTCATTTCCCTCCGTAGTTCATTCTTTGTGCCGTCCCTTTCTGTCTTATGCTCAACTCTCAGTGCCCTCTCCTTCTGATTTTGAGTCCACAATTTGGGTTTGATAGTGCTTTGCTTGGTTTCAAATCCATCCTTAATTGTGCACCACTTTAAGTCTGTTCAGGTGTTATACAATTTTTAAGAAAATATATCAAAAACTACCATGTATTGTAGAAATACAGTATGTCATTGTCAGCACAAGATGGCTACATCTTTTATGACATTTGTTCAGTGGGTGTATAGAGCTGATTTTATAACTGTTAAACGATCCAGAAGATGGCTAGATTGGACTATTGTAATAACCAAATTGCGTTGCTTTTCACAATCTCTGTTAACGATGGTGCTGTTTATGAATGCAGTGACAGAAAAATAGACGCGCAGATTGTCACTTCGAGAGACCAGAGTGAAAATCTAAGTTTAAGATGGCGCATGCATTGCCTCTTACCCCCTTCTCTTCACTGTCTATTTCAGCTTACCAATCCCATTCCCAGTTCTCGCATTCGCATGCTTCTCATCATAGCCTCGGCTACTCAATCCCCCAATTTAAATCTCAACCCCACAAAATCAACAAGAAACCACAACCATGTCACATTTCTACTCAAGAGGCAATTAACCAGTTGCACCATTATTTGGATTTTCCGAACACTCTAACATCCATTCGTGAGTTCAATCAGCTCCTGCCCGTCATGGTACGTGCCAAAACCTCAAGACATTACCCATCCATCTTTACCCTCTACAATCATTTAACGCAATCCCTAGGGATTAGTCCAGATAAATATACCTATGGGTACATGATTAATATCTGTGCCCAGATGGATCGGCTCAACCTAGCTTTTATTTTTCTTGGGCGGCTTCTGAAAGAGGGACACAGAATTGATGCAATAATCTTCACTCCAGTACTTAAGTGCCTCTGTTCTGGGGATAGGATTACGGACGCAGCAGTCATGTTGCTTCACAAAATGCCTAAGCTGGGAGCCGTGCCCGATGTTTTCTCATATAACATTCTTATCAATGGACTTTTATCTTACGGTAACACTGACTTAGCCCTTCAGCTGTTTTTTAAAATGGTTAAAATTGGTGGTGGGTGTGAACCTAACGTGATCACATATACTACTATAATTGATAGACTCTGTAAGGAGAGTGATCTCACTAAGGCATTTGGTTTGCATCGACAGATGTATTCAATGAGGGTTATACCTGATATTGTGACATACAGCTCATTAATTAACGGTCTCTGCAAGGTTGGTGCACTAGACAGGGCAGAGAAACTGCTGCATAGCATGAAATCTGAAGGGCACGAGCCTGATGTCGTGACTTACAACATTCTTATACATGGTCAGTGCAAGCATGGTGAGATTGAAAGGGCAATGGAACTGCTGCATAGCATGAAATCTGAAGGGCACGAGCCTAATGTCGTGACCTACAGCATTCTTATAGATGGTCTGTGCAAGCATGGTGAAATTGAAAGGGCAATGGAACTGCTGCATAGCATGAAATCTGAAGGGAACGAGCCTAATGTCGTGACTTACAACATTCTTATAGATGGTCAGTGCAAGCATGGTGACATTGAAAGGGCAATGCTACTGCTGCATAGCATGAAATCTGAAGGCCACAAGCCCGATGTCGTGACTTACAGCAGTCTTATAGATGGTCAGTGCAAGCATGGTGAAATTGAAAGGGCAATGGAACTGCTGCATAGCATGAAATCTGAAGGGCACGAGCCTGATGTTGTGACTTACAACATTCTTATAGATGGTCAGTGCAAGCATGGTGAAATTGAAAGGGCAATGGAACTGCTGCATAGCATGAAATCTGAAGGGCACGAGCCTAATGTCGTGACTTACAACAGTCTTATAGATGGTCAGTGCAAGCATGGTGAAATTGAAAGAGCAATGGAACTGCTGCATGGCATGCAATCTGAAGGGCACGAGCCTAATGTCGTGACCAACAGCATTCTTATAGATGGTCAGTGCAAGCATGGTGAAATTGAAAGGGCAATGGAACTGCTGCATAGTATGAAATCTGAAGGGCACGAGCCTGATGTCGTGACCTACAGCATTCTTATAGATGGTCTGTGCAAGCATGGTGAAATTGAAAAGGCAATGGAACTGCTGCATAGCATGAAATCTGAAGGGCACGAGCCTAATATCGTGACTTACAACAGTCTTTTATATGGTCTGTGCAAGCATGGTGACATTGAAAGGGCAATGGTATTGGTGCATAGCATGAAATCTGAAGGGCACAAGCCCGATGTCGTGACTTACAACATTCTTATAGATGGTCAGTGCAAGCATGGTGAGAATGAAAGGGCAATGGAACTGCTGCATAGCATGAAATCTGAAGGGCACGAGCCTAATGTCGTGACCTACAGCATTCTTATAGATGGTCTGTGCAAGCATGGTGAAATTGAAAGGGCAATGGAAATGCTGCATAGCATGAAATCTGAAGGGCACGAGCCTGATGTTGTGACTTACAGCATTCTTATAGATGGCTTGTGCAAGCATGGTGACATTGAAAAAGCAATGGTATTGGTGCATAGCATGAAATCTGAAGGGCACAAGCCCGATGTCGTGACTTGCAACATTCTAATTGATGGTCTTTGCAAGAATGGTGAAATTGAAATGGTAAAAGAATTGGTGCATAGCATGATTCCTGAATGGTACGAACCTAATGCGGTTACTTACAGCAATCTTATAGTTAATCTGTGCAAGAATGGTGAAACTGCAAAGGCAAAGGAATTGTTGTATAGCATAATTTCTAGCAAGATTTTTGAAGCTCAAAGCCTGATGTTGTGACATACACCACTCTAATGGATTATCTGTGTAAGAATGGTGAAATTGAATGGGCTAAACAATTGCTGCGTGGCTTGGGAAATCAAAGGAGTTACCAAAAAGTTAATACCATGATTTTTTATGGTCATGAGACCTTAATTGTGACGTATGGAAGTTCAAGAAATGTCACTTTTAGGAGGCAATGATTTGCTGTGTAGCAAGATCTCTAAGGAGCACGAGACCAAAGTCATAACATATGCCACAATTAATAGATGTGCTCTGTAATTGGTGGATTCATTGATAATAAATGCCAATGATAATTTGTTGATAGGATTTTCTTTTTATTGATAAATAGAGGACTGGAGAATGCAGAAGCATTTTGTCAAAAGCAATAATAGAATTTTTCGTATGGTTTCACTTGTGTAATCGAGACTTAAATTTTGAAATTTTGACATGCATGCACGTTGTACACGAATGTCTTCCTTATAGTATATAGGTCGGGTCGAAATTGTTACTTTAATATTATTACTTTTTTTTTCGTCCCGCTTTTACCTTTTGGGCAATACATTTAACTGGGTCTCAACTCACTGCATGTATTGCGTGATGTTTTTATGGCCTAGGGGTCTGTCAAGTTTTTTTTATTTTATTTGCTAAGAATTCAAATTATTATATCATTGCAAGGGCATTTACCAGATTTCTATTACTTTTGTCATGCGCTGAAAATTTTTGTATTATCTGATTGATTTATTTTATTTTATGGAGAATTTAAAATTTTGTTCTGCACAAGGGCTGATACAAATTCAAAACTTATAGTTGTAGTGAATCAAAACATATGTGTTTATTTCAGATGTATACAAGATTATTATGACATCGTGATGAAGCTGATTATTATGTCAAAAGCAATAATATTGCATCACGCTTCGTGCGATTAATGTTCAACCAAAGTTAGTCATTTTGACTTTTCTTAGTACAATTTATTGTGGTAAGATAACCACTTCTAGGTATAATTGCGATTAATGTCCATAACAATAATATTACCATTGTTTTTATTGCACTAATAATTTAATAGCTTACCAAATAATGATTAAATTATCATCATTAATATATTTATATTTTATTATCATCGTTGTTATTGTAAAACTGCTAAGATTAATAACCATCATATCTGTTACTAAATTATTATTTATGCAATAATTTATCATTACTTTTTCCATTTGCGAGATCATACAGAATATCTTCTGCTTGAATCAGTTTTAACATATCAGCATTGTTTTATCTGATACACCAAAATTTTCATCCAAAATAAGTAACGAAGAAATACAAATAGATTACCTTGCAAATAAGAGAACTAAAAATAGATCAAAGGAACGAATCACTTGACTGTCATATCACATACAATTATAAGCAAAAATTGCTTACAAATGAGAGATCTAAAAACAGATCAAATGAACGAATCACTTGACTGTTATATCACATACGATTATAAGCAAAAATAGCTCTAACTGTATCTTGCATTTATGTTTACAAAATAAAATAACAAAGATACATGTCTTGAAATACAAAATCAAGTGAGACTAATAATATCTCAAAAAAATCTCATACATGATAACAAATGTATTAAATCGAGATGCGCAATTGCTCTCGAGTAACTAAGTCTACATGAACTAAATCTAGGAGCGAGGCATCCTGATCATCTGCTTAAGAAATGTGAAATAACACACATATATTATAAGAAAATTTAAAATTAATCACATGAAATATCATTGGAGATATTACAGCAATAGAAAGAAAATATTAATTATATACAGAGCAGATTGTGAACTTTGCCGTCAAGCTGCTATTTCTTCCTTTGCTAATAAACTTAATGAATTTTTTGTCCCTTTCTACCATCACAGTGTATTTTTTTCATGGCGATTTGAAAAGCAGTTTTATTATATATCAAGTTTAAACATCCAAATGGTCTATTTTCATGTAAGATCAATAATTAAAGTTTCATCTCAAGTTAAGTTCATGTCAAAAACATCAAACTAATGGTAAGTAGAATAGAAAGTTAATAAATTTTGTCGAAGAAAAAGAGAGCATAATACCTATGAGGAGGCGAATTAATAAACCATCATAGTTTGCATATGCTAATCGTGGCACTTTACTGAGCATTATAATAGTAAGAATCTAACCTATTGCATGCTCATTCCCTTGAAGTGGGCATAGTGAGAGTCCATCATGTCAACCCTTTCTGGTACCACTTATCTCCTGAAAAACACTACCAGCATCAAATAAAAAGCACTTCTTCAAACCATTCTTGCTGAGTAGTGTTCCTTGAAAATCTGAAATTTAAAAAGATATTAATGTGATTTTTCTTGCTTTTAAATACGTTATGAACATAGAGCTGATTGCCTTACTTTGTCCAAATTCATTAAAGTAGCGAGGCATACTCAGTAGTTAGCTATTAGGTCAGCTGAAGTGATACACCTAAGGTACCGGTTTGACCACCAAGTTGGGTCTCAGCATCTCTTTAGTAGCTTCATCAGTAGCAAACCAGGGGAATGTGTTCAATTTTTATATCATCCATGCTGATTATTTAGAAGTTCGTTTGACCACCCAGCTTGTTGCACTTCAACTGCAGATGCACTTTCCATGTTTTTCCTTCACTCTGAAATTATTAAATTAGGCTTAGTTTTAATGAGCAACATAGTAAACAAAGAAATTCATCTAGAATTTTGACATTGTTTTTCCATTTTGGTACAGCTAAGTGTGACTTTTTTTAGTTATTAATTGATCAACCTTGATAACTGAATTAATTTAGTTACTAATTGACCTACAAAATAAACTCAATATAATATAAACTAATCTGCAACATCCAACGTTGCTGATCACCTAACCAAAAATCCACAATTACTCATAATTACGATTGAGACAAACACAAAAAGAGTGATAAATTCTATAAAAAATATATGAATACCAGAACAGAACATGACACTATTCCAATTGAACATCTTCATCAAATTAGAGCCTAGCCCACTTGGTACCCCTTTTCTCTATATTGTTAGAAAGGAGAACAATTTCTGTATATTATCAGAACAGAAACCTGAAAAAAAAATCTGGCAAGCAAAATATAAAACAAACAGTATAATAAACAGCAAAAGATGACGGTACTAAAAACCTCCAAACAACGAAAATAATTTGGCCACCTCGTAACAAATATTCTATCCTTGTACATGAAACATAAAAAAGATAATTTTTGAAGAAATAACCACACGAAAGATGAGGAAAGAAGAGGGAACAATGCAGGATAGTAGAATTCATTCTTTCAAGAGATAAGCCCCACCTCTGTTTATCCCTTTAGCAACTCTGCCTTGTCATGTTTGGCTCCACCATCAATCAAGTGAGCCAATAATTAGTCTAAATTTGTAAGAACTCTAAGAAACATAAAACAACAACATCGCATCACCTCTCAGTTGCGATTATTCACCGACAAACTAAACTCACAAAAAATCAAGCATGCTTACTCTGTGCACCTTAATTATGGCCATTTATCGAGCACCTCAAAAGGCAAGAAACTAATGAATTGCATGCTTCTCTCTAGAATCAGGTAGAGTCTATCCCATCATGGCTCACCGCTACAGCTAATCTCCTGAAACATATTATGGCAATTTCTAGCAAGATGCTCACCTCAAAGAACTCATAAGCTACACGCTTCTTTCAGTTTGCAACGGGGACATCATGATTTTATCACATGCCCTCTCTAGCATGCACGTTGATTTCCCTTTTTTCACCCATTTTTAACTACTGGCGTATACCTCTTAACAGCTGTATCAGGCTTCTTTGCAGGTTTCTACAAAATACAACACATAGTGAATAAGCAAAAATTTAGGGTAAAAACAAAAACAAAAGATACAAAACAAAACTGTAAAAAGTTTGTATACTGTTTGATTACCAGAAAAATGGATATTGCACATTCCAGCTTAGCGTAGGAATGTTTCTGACTGGTACTTGTGTAACGTAAATATACTAAACTGCAATATTTACATTTCATGATGGATATCTTCGGTGCTCCCTATCCTGCTCAGAGAAGTGACTCCTTTTCTCTCTTCTTGCCCCCTATATATAAACCCCTTCCTGCATCAGCAACGGCGTTTCCAATTTACAGCCACATTAACAGTCAGAAATCAGTTCAAAGGACTCAACGATTAATATTCAATGGAATCAGTAGAAAATTTCTGTGATATTAAGGAGACTAAAATGCACGCCACATCACAGAACCACATGGCAACCATCATAGGCTGTGCAAGACACAATGAGCAGACCAAAGCAAGAACACCAAAAAAAAAAAAAATCACCAACAGCAACAACACAAGGAATCAAGGACGGCACAGTAAAGGTAAAAAGAACAGGAACATAGTAGAGCAAATTGTTGAACCCAAGAGAAAAAAGTAAGCCCTAACAGAGAGGAAGAAGATATATACCTTCAAAAGCAAGAACGGACCAGCTGAGACGCCGTCAGCAAGAAATGAACATAAAATAATCCGCAGGGAATACATCACATGTAAGACTCGTCAACAGCGCCAACGGAAGGCAAAATCGCATGAAACAATGGAAAAAAAGTAAGAAGAAACACAAAGATAAATGCAGGCGTAGCAAGGAAAAAAAAAATCTAAGCATGATTGGACTTGGGTTTCGAGCTTCAAGTTTGTATTGCAGGAGCGTGTTATTAATGGCTCTGGTTCAATTCGTACCAAAACATACAATTCTATAAGTTTTGCTTCACTGAACACTTATCAGGTTGATACAATATGATTGGGCATTGTTTGCAAATAACCAAAAATATGTTAAGTTAATTGCTCTTTTAAATGTCTATACCTCATAGAGACCTCCCTCAACAGCTAGACCAACCCATTCTTCCTCGACTGTGTATGAATCGTCTGATTCAGTATCCTTACCTGTAGAGCAAGACCCACTCGGGCATTTACTGCACACTCCATACTCTTTCCACCAATATGCGAGGAGCTCTTCTTCCCTCTGTAGTTTAACAATGCTCAATGGATTCAGATAAAAGGTATAACACCAAACAATATAGATATCTGAAAATCAGTCTTTATTTTGTTATTATATCTATTCCTTTCACCTGCAAGAAAGAAACTTCAAGTGGTAGCGAGTCCCTCTTGCTGAATTGAAAGCAGCGACTTTCTCCAACCATCTATGTCCGATGTACTGCCGTTGCATGTTCTGGATGTATAAATAATAGTCAATAATCACAGGTTAAAGGGGAAATCAAATTGTTCATTTGCTAGTACATATTATCAATAGAAAAATACAGAATATCCATAACAATAAATTCACTATACTTGTAGCAGCCTAAATATTCCTCCAGCTACATATTCCTCCAGTCACTTTGATCGCAACAAAATTTTCTGCAAAATAATCTCGCAAGAATATTAGTTTTCAGCTATTAACAGCTATACACTTAGTTGGCCACTGCAAAATTATGCAAAATTATCCAAACCTACAGACAAAATTAGAAATGTATATATTTAGTATTTTATTGGCATTTTTCAGCCAATCATAACAAATTTAAAGGATATATATGAAATAAGAATACCAGGAAGGGCAATAAAAACACCAACCCATCCAGGCATTCGCACTTTCGCTCATGCATACTTGCAAACGACTCCCAGTTATCTAACAGTACTGTCACAGAGATGTTTTTCAGATTAAATTGAAAGAGCAAAAAAGAACAATAATAACAGCTTTTTATAAAGAAAAAAAAAAGTGAGAAAAAGCAAAAGTGCTTTGAACGGCATCACAATTTTTGCTACAATTTGCAAAGAAATCAGTTGAATACAATATTAAGAGAATTTTTTGGCATTCTATTCGAAGTTAGCATATGGAATTGTTGAATAAAAAAATCCAAATAAAAGAAGCAATTAAATGTGAGACACATAAATAAACCAATTCAGAAACACAGCAATCAGTTTATAAACTGTTTGAGAAATTAATCCCGCATAGTTCCTTTTCACAACATATACTTACTCCATATATAAATAGTTACAGTGAAAGCCAGAACCAAAATTAATTTCTTAGTTGCGGTAAATATAGAGAAATAAATCCCTGTTAAAAGCAATTCATCCACAAAAAAAAAAAAAACTCAGAAAAAAGGAATTAAATTACCTATTCACCCTCACATGCAAACAGGAGAAAGAAAACTGCAATCCCTCGCAAGCAAACAGTGATATCCAGGAATGGAATGAGAAGAAAGTACACAAACCTCAGCGCCAGCGGACCCATCCTGGAAAGTAATAAATCGGAGCTGATAACTGCAATCAAGCAGTCAGGCAATCAAACAATCATATGTCAAAAATAAAAAAAAGTCGCTGTCCAAAAAAGGAAAATAAGTTCCTCTCACCCTCGCGTCGCTCTCACCCTGCCTCACCCCCTCACGCGCATCTCTCGCCCGTCCTCTCGCCCATCGCCGTCGCGCCCGTCGTCGTCGCACCGTCCAGTCACCGTCGCCCTCAGCCGTCGCGACATCCCTTCACCGTCGCCCTCAGCCGTCGCGACATCTCGTCGCCGGCGAGCAGCCCTGTCGTCGCCATCGCGCAGCCCTGCCGTTATCAGAATCAGAAATTAAATATTATTTACTCTCTCACTTATATTAAATATTTCCTTACTACTAATTATTTACTCCCTTATAGTTTTTAGTTACTCCCAAGCAACAGTAGAATCAAATCTGAATGTTATTTACTTCCTTATAGATATTAGATACTCCTTTTGTATTAGTTATTTACTCTCTTATAGCTATTTAGTTACTCCTAAATAACAGCAAAATCATATATAAATATTATTTACTCTCTTATTTGTATTAAATACTTCCTTATTAGTACTTATTTACTCCCTTATAGCTATTTAGTTACTCCCATACTACAGTAGAATCAGTTTTGAATATTATTTACTCCCTCATACATATTAGATACTCCCTATATACTAGTTATTTACTCCCTTATAGCTATTTAGTTACTCCCAAACAACAGTAGGAATCAGATATGTATATTATTTACTCCATTGTATATATTAGTTACTCTCTTATACTGATCAATTTTCTCCCTTATAGTAATTTAGTTACTCCAAAAAAACAGCAGAATCAGATATGAATGTATTTACTCCCTTATACATATTAGATACTCCCTTACAATAATTAATATCATCCCTTATTGTAATTTAGTTACTCCCAAATTGTAACAGAACTAGATCTAAACCTCTTTTTTCTTCTTATCCTTCTTTCTTCCTCAACCAGATCTGATCGGAGAGGGAGCAGTGAGGGGAGGCGGAGGTGGAGGTGAGACGGAGGAGACGAGAGGCGGAGGAGATGAGAGGCGGAGGTGAGGCGGAGGCGGAGGAGAGGAGAGGCGGATGCGAGACGGAGGCAGAGGAGAGGAGAGGTGGAGGCGAGGCGGAGGCGGAGGCGGAGGCGGAGGCAGAGGCGAGACCGACGTGAGGAGAGGGGAACGAAGGATGTGGAAGAGATTTGATTCGACGTGGGGAATAAAATATATTCGCGCAGGATGAGGGTGAGGGTGAGGGTGAGGGGGATAACGCTCTGATTGCGTGATTGTAGAAAGTGTTGATTACTCTAAGTAATTCCCGTAATAAATTTGTAATTACTATATACCATCCACTCAGCGCGCACCTGTATTTTGGGCCTAGCGTCTGGCCCATTTTTTATTCTTTTCGCTCGTAAATCCGAATCAATGCACCTTTCCATTCCCTCGTTTCGTGAATTTCAAATTTAGAAATCAAACAACCTTCTTCTTCAGGCGATCTCCTTCCGTTTCCATGGCGATCTGATTTGGCCTCGAAATCGCATTCTGTTACTGTTTGCCTCTAAATTTTGCTGCATGCAACCATACCATGAATAAAACCAAAATACCAAAACCTCTACGATCAACTAAAACTGCCTTGACGCATCGTCACGAAATGTGAAAGGAAAATGCAAAGTTTCCTAAATATGGACTGTAATTCAATTATGGGAATGTCGTATGGAGCCTTAGATATCCCTACGATTGATTACACTCACGTCCCACATAACGGAGAATTTGTAGCAACTACGTTTCTTACGATTATACGAGGAAACCTGCTAAATTTCATATTGAAATGGCCTACCATAGAAATAAAACTATGCAATATACGAACCAAAACCATATCAGCAATCATACAAAATAGCCTTGACAGATAGTCATGAAAGTATGGGAAGAAAAATACAGAAATTCCTAAACAGTGGATGGTAATTTAATTTGGGGAATGCCATATGGAGCCTTAGATATCCCTACAATTAATTACATCAGTGTCCTATATAACGGAAAATCTGAAGCAGTCATAGTTCTCAAACATATACAAAGAACCCTGCAGAATCTCGTGCGAAATTGACCAATGAATAGGCACCAAAACAATATTACAAAACCATGCAGCAAAATTAATCTCAAATTACAAATATCAAAATTGGGTGGGGCTTTACATTAAACAAAAGGCCCATTCTCATATCAAAATCGCCGGCGGCCCATCACAAAAAATAAAGTATTGGCCTACAGTCGAATAATCAAGACAGCGGCCCAATGCGAAATTAATAAAAAATAGCGGCCCAGCAAAATAGCAGCCGAAAACAAATAAAATAATGACGGGTCCAGACCCAGACCCGCTACGAATCCAAACTCGTCTGTCGAAAATAGACTCAGGCGGAATAGACTTGAGTTCGACCCCGAATGGATTCAACACCAAGCCAATCGACTCGACTGAGTCGAATAAGGGGTATGCCCATGTGTCATTGCATGATTGGTCGGACCCTTTACCGTTAAAAGAAATAAAGAAAGAAAGGAGAAGGAGGGAGCAGTTACTCAAAATATAGGTACGGTATCTCCGACGAAGACAAACGCCGTACCACCAACTCCGGCCACCTCAGCCCAAACCAATTGTATCGCTGCACAGGCGATGCACTCACGATCTCAGCGATCTCAGACACGCTGGGTGAGGTAACAATTCCAATTGAAAAGAGGAAGAGTTCACCGTCTGTGAAGAAGATGATGAAATTGAGTCATTACAAAGGTGAATTGATGCAACTAAAAGGTAACGTAGCTTGTAGGAGGAACGAGTTACATACCTGACCACTCAATTTCGCTGTCGAATGCTTATGGAGACGAGCTAGTCACAATGGCGACAGTGTTTAAACAAAGAAGAAAAGTTGGATGTATAGTATAAACTGTTAGAGTTATGTCCTAGAAGTCAATAATTTAATGACTTAATTATTAGTTTATGTCTTGGATGATATTTTATCATCTGTTCCTAGGTTTATTATTGACAGATCATTCAGGTTGAGGATCTGAATTGTGGATCTCTGTGGATCATTCTTTAGAATGACAATAATAAATCTAAATGGTCCATAATCTTGATAATTAACAAGGAACATTAATTATCATATAAGATTAGTATGCAAGTTAAGTGATGATTAAGTTCTACAAATCATAGGTAAAGAGTTACCAACTTAATTGCATATGTATATGTTATGGAACATGGTACAGGACTTGACCCAATGAAATAAATATATGGATTGTGTTATGTGTCATTGTTTATTTCGTCATGATTTTGGTTCTAAGTTTGAGATGTTTATCTTTTCCACATGAGGATAGGTTCAATAAATATTGTCTACCGCTGATTCCCGATAAGGGCTGCTATACAGACTTTATTTATGTTCTCTTGAATTGTGCGGGGAAAAGCTAATCATCAAGAAAACCGTATGTCCCTCATTAATTCACCTAGTGAGTGACGATATCTGTTTAGGCCCCTTGATGGAGTTGGATCGTATGCGCGCAACTAGGCGATCAACTTTAGATCAAGAAACGTATAATCTGCAAGAATGACACATTCCTATCTTGGATTATACGATGATATCGTGTGACATAAGAATCAAAATAGAGAAACTAATTATTCTCTTATGCAGAATTGAAATATTGTAGCAGTACACTATTTATGCGAATTGGGAGTCATAACGTGCTGCTAGATACCGCTTATGATTATTGAAATTAAATAACGATTTAATTCCATGGCCAACATAGCATAAATCCTCAAAGAGTCACACATAATAAGGTGTTTAACCACACGTGCATTAATTATTTATTTGCAACAATTGGTTTTGCAAAATATGATAAGTTGATTAATTAATCGTATACCGTCATGGACCGTTATGAGTAATTAAGTCAAATATATCATATAGAAATAATTTAATGCATTGACTAATTCCATATTAATTATTAAATAGTTAATAATTAATTATAATCAACACATTTTATTATTTGAGCTAATTGGGCTTTAAATTAATTGGTTAATTTAATGTCCAATGGAAGGTGTAATTAAATAGAAGAGTATTGGGCTCAACTAAACTTGAGGCCCAACCCAACCAAGGGGTTGGTAGGTGCGGCTAGGGTAAGGGGCAATTTTGTCCATGTAATTTTGGATGAGAGCTAGTTGAGCGGTCTATATAAAGGGGTGTTCTTTGGGAGCAAACCCTAGCCTCCACACTATCTCTCTCCCTCCTCCTTCCTTGGCAGAAATCCACCAAAGAGGAAGAAAAATTTTCAGAATTTTTCTCTCTTTATCTCTTCTCTTATTCACCTTCTAGCTCATGTGTTGAGCAAGCTTCCCACCTAAAATTAATTGGAGAATTAACTAGAAGAGGGAAAGCTTAGGAATTAGTCTCATTTCTCCTAATTACTAGCATAATTAGTTGAGAAGGTGGTTAATTCCTTAGTGGACTCGAGGCGCGCGATTAGGAGGTTCTTGGAGGGCACGCCACCGACATCAAAGCCGTTGGAACGAGCCTCTTGGTTGCGATACCAAGAGAGGTATATTTCCAACCCTTTTCTCTTGAGTTGAATGGCTTTTGTGCACGATCCGTTTTTGTGTGTTGTTTCGATGGCTAAATTAGTTGTAATTAGCATTAAAATTGAAAATTACACACTTCCTAACATAAACATGACATATACACTTAACCTCGAGCGAGTCAACCCAAAACAAAGCTTTAAGAAAATGCAGAATTCCAAGAGAGTCAACCCAAAACAAAGCTTTAAGAAAATATAAAGGATCTTAGTCTTGATCAAAACAAATGTGGCTAATAAAAGTCCAACCCTCGCTCACTTTGAGACGGCATAGCGCTTAGTCAATGGAAGGAGCACTTGTTTCGCTTTTCTTTTCAAAAGGTGGCATAGAGCTTCATTCTGCTGACTCGAACGAAACTCCGAGATTTCTCTAAGCTCTCATAACAGTTGAGGATTGACCTAGGTCGTTTATCTGCCTAGTGTTAAGCTCAAAATCTCATAACGTTCTTCCGAGACGGCATAGCGCTTAGTCAGTGGAAAGAATGACTTCTCTAGTTCTTGTTGAGATGAGGCATAGCGCATCTACCGTCGAGACTTGAACGAGAAAACCTAAAATCCTAAATCTATAAATCGACTAAATGTCGACCTGGGACATATAACCCCCAGTGATGACTTTAGTAATCATATGGTGGCTACAAGCCAATGTCGGCATAGTAAAATAACTAAGTTGACCTTAAAACGTGACGTAGAAGTCAACCAATGTCCAGTACTGATCATAAAGCATAGTACCATAAAAATAAAACCATAATATGATCGAAGACAGTGGTAATCACCAAAGTATAGTACCAAATATAAAGTCTCTGATTAAACACCCCCTATAACATTAGAAATATTAAAAATATTCCTCGAAAAGCGAGGAATAGAAAGAATGAGTTCCAAGTTGTTTCCCTTCCCACTTAGTTTGTTCATTCCCGACCGAGAAGGTGCTCTTGTCTGGATTCCCGACTTCGACCCAGGCCGGAGGTAATTAACAGTAGGGGCTTGCGCCTATTGGAAGGAAAGAACCCACACAAATAAACAATCAACTCTCGAGTTCCGTAAGGTCGCATTGTTATCTTTCGTTCATTCAACGGATAACGACGTTTGAATCTTAGGGGGCTCGAGGGGTATCTGATCCGTATGTTTTTCACCCCATAGCTGAGATCCGCGATCTTCGTCTGTGGTTAGGACCCCGAAAAACGTGCGAGACAGTTACCTATCTTCGAAGCACACGTGGTTCAATTATTCTCCGAACTGTCAATTTATCGTAATTTTACTCTCTTTATCGTTTTTTATCTCTTATTTGTGTGAATATCATGTTCTCCCTCGAATTTCATCTAAAACTAGTTTCAATTGAAATCTCATACGGTACTCAACCTTCCTTGTTCAGGCGATCTTATGCTGATGATTTGTCCTTCTGGTGATCTCCGACCTGTGGTTATTTTGCTCTCAAGCGTTGTTACTGATGATTCAGATTCTGTATTGCTCTTCTCCCATTGATTGTCTGGAGACTTCTTTCAAAATGTCGGGATCAGGTTAGTAATTGATGATCCGTTGTGTTATTTCTGCATTTAATGGCTGGATTTGATATTTTGATCAAGAGATTTGTATGTACTGTGATTCCTGATTTGTATTTAATGGCTGGATTGATCTTTTAGTTATTTCTGCATTTTATTTTGTTCGTGGTTTTAATTTAAATATTGTTATGCTTGTGTTCAATCTTGATCTAGTTTCATATAAATTTTTTTTATATAGTTAGAAGTAGCAAAGAAACACGTGAATCAAGTTGATTATATTTCTGGCACAGATTGGCATTTATGGCACGATCCAATTCATGTTGATATAGATAAGTGTTCGATTAATTGCTTTAAATGTTTAGATTGGCACTAATGGAAACATCTAATTTGTGTTAATTTATATAAGTGTTCATATAGTTGTTTTAAATGTTACATTAGATGGCATCTATGGATGAGATTATTTGCATTCATGTTGTTTCTAATGTGCTTATAGGTATTGGTTTGGATCTCGCCTGGGATATTCACCTCTTTAATCAACGTGAAGAAGCAGATGTTGGTGCTGGTGTGTATGAAGAAGGAGATGATCAAGTTGTTGATCTAATGGATGAGGGTAATCAACTTGTTGCTAATGCTGGGTTAGATGTAGCTACTATTGAACAACCTCTCCAGGCAGTTTTTCCTCCACCATATGTTGGCATGGAATTTCCTTCGAGTGAAGCGGGACATATGTATTACATACGGTATGTATTTGACCGTGGTTTTGGTGTGATGAAAAATGGAGGTTCTAGTAAAGAGGGCAGAAAAAGGGTGATTATCATGTGTACAAAGGGTGGAAAACCTAAAATCTCAGGGGAAAAAGCTATACCTGACAAAAACAAAAAGGTGGAAAAAGAGGAATGCATGGCTCGTGTATACTTGAAGCTAGATCAGTCGAAGGATGTTTGGGTTGTTACTGGTTTTTGTGATAAGCACAATCATGTTCTCTACCCAAATTACTCACATAAAATAAGGTGCCATCGATCAATACAAGACTGGGCAAAAAATCAACTTGAACTCAATGACATATCTGGTGTCCCTGTTATTTCCAACATCAATGTTGTCACTGCTATGGGAGGTGGGCCACATCACTGCGGTTTTACCGAGCGTGATGCCAGGAATAATCTAGCGAAAATGAGAAGGGGAGCTTTCAGAAAAGTGATACTGAGGCATTAATGCAGTTTTTTCGGGAAGCAAAATGGAGGGATCCAAAGCTCTTCTATTCCTATAAATTTGATGAAGAAAACCAGCTTGATATTGTTTTTTGGGCAGACTCGATATCCCAATCGTGGTACGAATTCTTCGGCGATGTTGTCACCTTTGATGCCACCTATATTGTTAACAAGTATGTCCTGAACTTTATTTCATATTACATTTTCTTTTCTGTTCTATTTCTGGACTAGAAATCCTTGGAGTTGGTTTCATTGCATAAATGTTCTTTCACAATCTATAAGGATTCAATTAGATAAATTAAGGGATTAGATACTTAATCTCATCAAAACAGAGTTTTAGATATTGGTTTGTAAAAGTATTCAATACATGTACTTGATTTATGGTATTAACTGATTTATTACTGGTAAAAATGGTTATATTTTTATTGATAAGGGATTATATTTTCTTCTCTGTGGTATTTCTGGCTTATAAAAATTCGGAACTGGATTCATTGCATTAATGTTCGTTTACAATCTATACGGGTTCAGTTAGTTGTGGTATGTGATTAGATACTTAATCTCATCATATCAGAGTTTAGATATTCATTTGTAAACGTATTCAACACATGATCAAGATTTATGGTATGAGCTGATTTATTATTGCTAGAAATGGTTTTATTTTTGTTGATAAGGGTTTAGATTATTTCAAAAAGTCGCTGCTAATTGGCACGAGCTGGGTTGTAAAATTGATTACATTCAACCAAATGTTCTTTTACCATCTACAAGTATTCATTTCGTTTTTATAAGGGATTATATTATTTCAGTGATCACAGCACAGTTCTGATTTTGATTGCAAATATATTCAATACCAATTACCCTTGAGCTATGTTATTAATAGTTTTATTTATCTTGCTAAGGTTAATAAAAACTTTCGTTTACCTAATTATAGATTTGACCTTCGGGCTGCACCTATTGTCGGGGTTAACCATCATGGACAACCCATAATTTTCGGTTGTGCAATGATGACCCGTGAAGATACAGAGTCTTACAAATGGATTATTAGTAACTGGCTTGAGTGCATGGGCGGCAAGGCACCGCAGACAATCATTACCGATCAGTCGGCACCCATAAAAAAATGCTATAGCGGATGTATTACCGAATACCTGCCATCGTCATTGCATTTGGCACATCCTCGACAATTTAGACAATAGAATTGGCAACAATAAAGAAGCTTCCACTGATCCGTAATTTATGAGTCGAAGACGGAAGATGAATTTGAGAGGAATTAGGAAGAGACTATTACACTTCATGCTCTGCAAGGTAAAAATTAATTATCTCATCTCACTATCAAATTTTCATAAAGGATGTGTTAGATATTACAACTAATTAATTATATTACATAAGGGATCATCTTAATTTCAAAATCATTGCTATCTCTGTGCATTCTCTCAATTATAAAAGCCTGGAATTCGTCCCATTTATAAATGTTACTTTTCATTCTACAAGGATGCTTTTAGTTATGGTAAGGGATTCTATTATTAATATAATGACAGCAGTGTCTAGATATTGAATTGTAAATGTATTCATTCCCTGTTCCTGATTTATGGTATTATCTGATTTGTTACTGATAGAAATAGATTTTTTTTTGTTGATAAGTGATTATATTAATTCAAACGATGATGTTGTTTGGCATATTTTGGATTGCAAATAACCTGTAATTGATTACATTCATAATTGTGGTTTTACAATCTCTATGTTTAAATTTATTTTTCTCAAAAGAGGTGCATACCATGTGAATTCACATGGTTTCTTTTGTAATCAGATAATGTGTGGCTCGCCAAAATGTTTGACATACGGTCCAGTTGGGTTCCGGTATACCTAAACAAATATTTTGGGCTGGTTTGAGGTCAACACAGAGGAGTGAGAGTATAAACTCTTTTCTGGACAGATACGTCAACTCAAAGTCTTCTCTAAGGTATATTTGCATTAAGTGTTAAGTTTGTAACTTTAAGGGTTTAGGTTATTTCATCACAATATTTGCATAGTTATTTCTAAGCTCAATTGTATCATTAAATGTTCAGTTTGACACTTCAAGGGTCTAGATTGGTTTCAACAGAATATTTGCAGATATATTTCTATAATGGTTTTGCTATGCTTAATGTGAAATTATATGGTGTCACAACAGTCTTTTATATGTTTGATTTGTTGTTGTTTTAGGAACTTTGCAAGGTGTTTTGATCTGGCACTAGCAAGATTGAGAAGGAGCGAGTCCAATGAGAACTATGATTGCATACGTGGACAATCGAGGCTGATTTCAAAATGGAATTCAATTGAGCAACAATTCTCAAAGGTGTACACAAACAACATGTTCAATAAATTCCAGCACGAAATCAAGGCGCTTATCGACTCGAAGTTCACATTATGTGAGCGGCAGGGGAATGTTAAGGTTTACAACATTGATGATGGGGAGAGGGAGTTCAAGGTTCACTTCAATTGTGAAGATCAGACCTACACCTTTGAGTGCCATCTTTTTGAGACAAACGGGCTGGTTTGTCGACATGCATTGCTGGTTTACAAGCAAGAAGACGTGTCGCTTGTTCCAGACAAGTATATACTGGACAGGTGGTGCAAAAGCTTCAAGAGGAATTATTTGAATGAAAGAGCAATTGTTGTCAGCGTTAGAGAGAGGCGGGAGACTTGCCATAATCTGCATGTGCTCCTTGATCCAATTTTCCAGAATCTTGTTGATTATGCAGCGTTAGATGAAGAAACACAGCAGTTTGTTATTCACAGCCTTAATGGATTGTTGATTTCAGTTTCAAAGGTTAAAGAACAGTCCCCAAGCGCGGGCCAAATCACTACCAGTACAACTGTTCAAGGTGAATCGTTTTCACAGAGTGTTGATATAGATGAAAATGATGTTATTGCTTTGAAAGACCCAATCAAGAGGCGCAAGAGGGGTCGAAATCCAGTGAATAGGAAGAAATCAATTCTTGAAGTGAAACGGGATCAGGCCAAAAAGAAGAGGATTCAGTCACAAAAATCTGAATGGTAATTTTGATTTATGTTTTATCATTTTCCTTTCCACTGGATTAACTATTTAGTTATATGGTTTAGGTTATTGCTACAAGTGTTTCATTAAATCTATATAATCTTTTTGTTTTTTGTTACAAGTGTTAATTAGTTCTTTCTAATGGTCTACCTTGTTGTTAATGGTGTTCAGCTAATATTTCTAAAGTTAGTGACTAATAAATCAAATTTTGATCGTTGACAACTGCCTATCATGTCAGTTTTACAAATGTTCAGTTTTTGGTACATATATATTAAAAAATGGACTGACAAATTCTATTTATTTTTATTGTTCTCCTCTTTGCAGATTTCAGATGGAAGATTGCATGACAATTTCTTTCAAACACTTGATTGACAGCTCAAATTAGGAGAGGTTCCCTTTGATTTGTAGTTTGCAGGAAAAAAATTTTCATTTTATATAATGTAATTACTATAGAAATATCAAAAAGTTATGTATATGTCATTTTGTTGCTCATGTTGTGTATACTTTGATATGTTTCGTCCATGAATTCTGTATATGTTCCATTATCGATTTGTCTATAATTTATTTTTTAAAGATATTATATAAATAATTTGCTTCTTCCGTACTTAGTAAATTGTTTCATCATGTTAATAAAGCGGAATGATATCCACGTGTTTGTGGCATTAAGTTCACAAATATTTTAGTGTTGACGTACGTGATTAATTCGTTGTATGTAGTGATTTCTTTTTTTTTTGAATAAGGGATTATTTTGTATAAGACGGAAACGTGATTACGCTTAGAATTGGAATTAATTATCTAATTGACGCGACCTTATCCACGTTTTTGTGGCATTAAGGACACGAATATTTTAGTTTTGACTTAAGGAACTAATTTGTTGTATTTAGTAATTTCGTTATTGCAATAAGGGATTACATTGTAAAGAGGAATCATGTGATTATGCTTATTCAATCGACGCGACCTTATCCACGTGATTACATTGTCAATCAAGTGTTTTGACTTAAGGAACTAATTATGTTCATTAGTTTTGACTTAAGGAACTAATTTGTTGTATTTAGTAATTTCTTTATTGCAATAAGGGATTGCATTGTAAAGACGAATCACGTGATTACGCTTATCCAATTGACACGACTTTATCCACGTGATTGTGGCATTAAGTACACAAATTTTTTAGTGTTGACTTAAGGAAATAATTCGATGTTTTTAGTAATGTCTTTATTGCAATAAGGGATTACATTGTTAAGAAGAAACATGTGATTACGCTTCGGATTTGAATTTATTATCTAATTGAAGCGACCTTATATAATCAGACGCGTCCTTTGACCATGCTTCGAGTTATATAAACTAACGACCTATCCGCCAATTAAATCATTTCAATTTACGCAACCACTCTCTTAACTCACTTCACTCGCTCTCTCTCACTTTCTCTCCCTCCTTGAATTCAGAGAAAACCTCGCTCCGTCCTCGACCAAAACCTAGGGTTAGGGTTTCGCGTGAACTCCGTCTCCTCTGTTTTCCGTCGACGTCCAGTGGTTGTCAATCTACTCACATCTCCATTTCCGTGCTATTCTCAGGCCATCTTCTCCTACCGATCCGATGGGAAAGAAGGCACTGGCTTCGAAGGAGCAATTATCCGGTACTTTTTCTTCTTTTCTCTGACTAGGTTAGGATTAAGTTTTCGATTTCTATATCTATCTCTGACTAGGTTTAGGATTAGTGTTCACCTTGGTTAATTGCTTGACAATATTAAGTTTCTAGTAATAATGGTTATTATTACTGTTATAAGTGTTCAGTTTGTAACATTTTAATTGTACACAGAACATGACAATGACGGTGGCTCTGGAGGCGAGGATGATGATGAGCCACGGGATAAAGATGGTGGCAGTGGCAATGGGGGTGGAGGTGAGGATGAGGATGAACATAACAATGAGGACACACATGCCAAGGATGGTAGCTCTGGAGGTGAGGATGAGGAAGAGCCACAGGATAAAGATGGTGGCGGTGGTAGTGGCAGTGGGGGTGGAGGTGAGGACACACACGGCAATGACAAGCCACGGGATAAAGATGGTGGCGATGGTAGTGGTAATGGTGGCAATGATGGTAGGGACAGCACTGGGGGGATGGTGGCTCTGGAGGTCAGGATGAGGAAGAGCCACATAATAAAGATGGTGGCGGTGGCAGTGGCAGTGGTGGCAAAGATGGTGGCAGTGGCAGTGGTGAGAAGGATAAAGAGGACAGTCCTGAACACAATTGCAACATACCAGAAGATGATATTGGCCTAGGTGACCTGTAATTGTTCAAATATGTATTTGTGTAAGTCAAGTGTAATTGTTTGTTCAAATTGAACTATCTTTTTTGCAGGGATCCAAGTTCCTGATCCTATTGGGTTGACATTGAATCATTGGATCCAAGTCCCTCATCCAACAATGGATCAAAATTCACAGCCATCATTTAGTTTAGGGTTAGGTTTAAGTGATAGTAGTGAGAGTGAACGAGATGATCCTGGTACACCACCAGGATTTTATGATATTGCCGGTGAAGTGGCAGACACGATACAATTTTTGAGGGACAGTGAGGAACATTTTACATTGAGTAAGAGTTTAGTTTATGTAGATAAGGGATTCTTTAATGGTGACCATGTATTGTTTTACCCAAAATGATGACATATTTGCCTAAATGTTCTTTTTCAATCTATAAGGATTCATTTAACTAAGTTAAGGGATTGCATTAATAATATCTTCACAACATAGTCCAGATATTTTCAATATATAGATAACATAATTTTTTGATTCATTCATTAACATTTTTAGTATGATTGCATTCTAATTGCATCAAATATTCCAGACTTCAAATTTTTCTGGATGGATAACGATGAGAAGGTGTCTGGGACCTTTGATGATTGGTGGGAGAACAGACCAATTGCTAAATTGAAAATAAGTTCAAAGGGTCGTGTGATCAAACCAAATACGAACTATGGTAGCCCATTCGCAGACCCTTTTTATGTTAAATTTTAGGCAAAGAAGAGCAAGAAGAAGGTCGATATGGAATGTTTCTGGAGAGAATTTGACTTCACTGCAGCACAAACTATATCTCGTGAATTTGATAATGAGATGTACAATGCCATGCAGCTTATGGATCGTGGCCAAGTACCACCGGTCGTTTACAGCACTGAATGCAATGTTGTAAGTTCATAAGAAATGCTGAACTTTGTGAAGGGTAAACAGATAGCAAGCAATGTAAGTATGTTGTCTCCTCACTTTTTGTTTAATACTTTTCAATAATCACACTGTTCTAATTGTTGCAAGTCTCATGTTTCAATCTTAGGTTGTGTCCTCTTTAATCTACCTCATCCATAGAGAAGTCAAGGCAGTTCACAAGTGGTCCTACATTACTCAAGTCCAGCTGGTTAGTAATCATGCTACTATTTTTTCTGATTCATAGGGTTGAATCAGATTCTACTTATATTAGTTCGTTTCGATATTTCTATGGATTTCATAATGACATTAACTGTTCAAGTAGATGTCTAACACCTAACTGATGCTTGCAAAATAATTTTGAATCCAGATAATTATTAATACGAGAACAGCAGAGTCCAGATATTGAATTGTAAATGTATTCTATCCTTGTACATGATCTATGTTATTAATTGATCTTGTTATTGGAAGAAATGGTTTTATTCTTGTTAATAAGGGATTAGATTAATTTGAAGGCTGATAATGTTTTGATTAAGGTTGATTGAATAATCATGTCAGTTATTCAATGCATTATCACCCAAAAGGTTTGGCTTAAATTTTTTAACTAAACTTGTTTCAATGGCCAGATTTCAATTTTTTCTGCCAATGTGGACTTAATCAGAGATAAAGCCATGCACATATTTATCCCTGAATTTCTAGAAGCTGAAATGATTGTTTTTCTCTCTACTTTCAATGATATAATATGGTGGATGATTGTCGTCAATCTCAGAGAGAACACTGCCGAGATCTACTGTTAAGGTATCAAGAGAGAACACATCAATGATCAGGTAGTAAGTGAGATTGATGGTTTCAAGCATTTTTTTGGCATGGCGTGCAAATGACGAGAAATATATGGATCTTTCCATTAAATGGATTGATGGTATCTATGAACATTCTCTTCCATTCTGCAACAGTTTGCAGCTCTTCAGGTTACTATGATGCAAACTTCTCAATAAGCCCTTGCCAAAGGAGGTAAGCATGCAAAATTGATACTTACAAATTAATAGCTTTTATCAACTAATCACAAAAATAAATATGTATTTTTCAGGAGATTGACCTCCGTGTTGACAGCTTTCTTTTCGCATATCATTTGCTAAAGGATCCGACGAACACAGTGAAGGGAATTTTACGACATTAGGTATTTACACGAATTTAAAGTATGCCTGGAAAGTATTGAATAGTTTACGTAAGATAGTACATTGCAGCCCTATGCATTACATGATTCAAGGATATTAATGTTTGGTTAAATGCACTAAGGGATCATGTCTGTTGAGTTGAACGATTAGAAATGTTGATTTAGCCAAACATTTTTTCCCACATGATGTGTTACATACTGTTATTGTTATATTAAATGATATAAAGGATCATCTAATGTTCCATTACTAGACTATGTTCCCGGCATAAAGTCTTTTAGTTAGTACTTAATGGTGCTTTATATGTTATTGTTAGCAATTCATATATTTATTTGTTTTTATATTACGCAGGTTTGGATTGCGTATCGATGAACTTGTTGTGGCATTCTGTGTTCATTCTTCACAATTATTTGATCTCTAGCAAATTGAACATTTATCATTATATTGTATGAATCATGTTGGTATTATCTTGTGTATTCGTTATAATATGTGTGGTTATGGATTGTTAAAACAATTAATGATGTATTAGGAAGTATTATGGATCATATTATTTTTAGTTTTGGTTTGTCCCCATTTTAATATTTCATGTTTGCACTAGTTATTGTCCTTATAACGCATGTTAAATCATGTTCCTTTATAACTATATCAAACCGAACACTTATTACAAATTAACCTATCCCTATTTGTATTTAATGCCAGAAAACTTATTAATAGTTATCAAATCCCTTAACACATCAAACGTAACACAAAATTTAGCATTATGTAACTTTAGAAATAAATAAACTGATCACTAAACGCAAATTAGGCCATTCCTTGATGTATTTAGTTCAAAATAACATTAAACCATTATGTAATCCCTTAAAACATCGATGAAATCACCAGTAGTTGACGTCACCAAGGGTTTGAATTATGTCATCCCTTATTGTTTTTAGTTCGAAAAACCATCGAGAACATTATGTGATCCCTTATGACATAGATCAGATCACGAATAGCTGACGTCAGCATCGCGCTCACGCGCGCTCGCACGGATGACGCATCGCGTGAAAATGGGCCGTATGCGCGCTAAACAGGCCCACACGCTGGGTCGCATGGTCGCGGGGTTGCTGGTCATCGCTGGTTGGTTGGATGATTGGATGATAATTTACTGGATGGTGTATATCATTTCCGGTAACAAATCAGGAATGATAAATGTCATCTGCAATTTTGTCATCCTTCCATCGCTAAATACAAAGTGAACATATACAGCAAACAAGGTGAACATATAGAAGATCTAAGTGAACACTTACAAACAAATAAGTGTTGTCATCACTTGTTCAGAAATTTGCATGCATATTCAACTTATTTTCATTGAACTTATTTGTTTGTATGTGTTCACTTAAATCGTCTATATGTTCACTTTATATTTAGCGATGGCAACGATGGCAAAAATGCAGATGACAGTAATTAATTTCCCTACAATTGTTATAACTAGGGCTATACAACGGGCGGGTTTACAATTTTTTATCAATATTTTAACCCAACCCAATTATACCGGGTTGGAAATTTTCTTTAATTAACTCACCCGTAACCCAACCCAACCCATATAATTTTTTATCTACGGATTTTTACGGATTTTCGGGTTAAACGGGTTATGATTTATATGGTACATAAATAAAATTGACAATATTAATTAAATAAAAATAATTTTACATGTAATATTGATTTATATAGATAATTTCAGGAACATATTGACTAAAATACCGACGCAAGCAATCATTCGAAGATATCTTCTAGAATTAAGTGAAAATAGATATATATATATATACACACACACTATCGATAATTCTAACAGAATAATTCGAAGATAACTTTTAGGAATTTATTTGCTTCATGATATGTAAAACTCAGTAAAGTCGTAATCTCTAACAGAGACAAGCAATAAATGTATGAATTAAGGGGGAAAAAAATGAGTCCCGTTGCAGTTTATAAAGTTAAGGAAATAGCACATATGAAATTCTTGTTCTTATGCAAAATACTTATCCACTTGTATATCACTAACTACACAATAGGCAGTTGAGGTTAAGTCAACTGGTAACTAAAGAAAATTTAAACTTTATACAAGGTACAAGAGTATGCTCCGTAACTTAATAAAATATGGGTTTTCTACAAATTCATCTATAAAAAATACATTAGCTCGGTGCTACCTTTCAAAATCATGTAAAGAATTTATTACATTATATATTTATATAATATAATATAACTATTGTGAAATTTAATACAGTGTTAACTAGAATAATTATAATATTACGTCATTAAAAGTTTTTGATAGTCATCGCCATTTGATAAGGAAGAAGTATATTGATGGTTCAAGAAATATAATTTCAAGAAACCAACGACTTTTATAATTCACGAGCCAAACATTGAGCAACATTTATCACTAAGAAGGCAGAATAGTAAACTATTTATCTTCGTGTTGTCCGTCGGCGTGTGTTGTTGTAAAGAAAAGAGAGTAAATGTGATCAATTCAAGGTAATACGGGTCGGGTACAAACTGGGTTAAAAATCTTTAAGTTTGAACCCAATCCAGTACAATCGGGTTAGTAAAATTAAAACCCGACCCAATCCGGATAATATTTGAACCCGGTAAAATAGGTGTGGGGTTGGACGGGTTAAACGGATCAGACGGGTTTTAATTTTTTTTGTACAGCCCTAGTTATAACAGAGAACATGAACTAGGATAAGCTGTTACCATTTTCTCGTCTCAGCATTTCAGACACAAAGAAAACTTGAAAGTAAACAAAACCCCAGAGAAAAATGGTGGGTTTAGTCTCCACGAGAGCTCCATTTACCACAATTCACTCAAGATCTACTTTTAAATTGGGGATTTCTCGTTGTAATTCACTTAATTCCTTGAGATATGGATTGGAATGTCTTTCTAGCTCCCTGAATTGGTCTCTTAAGAAGGATGCTATCTCTCTTGCACCAAGAGCTTCAGGTCAGTAACTATTTATTCAAAGGCATTATTCTATGACAATTTGTATTGACTATTTTCCATTCTGTTGTAGTTGAAAGTGTCGATTATGTGGCTGAACCAGCAACAAAGGTGAAATTTCCCAAGGAGATGTCCGTACCAGGTTGTCTCAAGTCCTTAGTTCTTCTCGGAGCAGGTATTGAGCTTTGTGGGTTCATCACATTCTATCCAGTTTAGGTAAATTGGATTTGGGGTCTGGCAACTTTATGACATTGCCTTTACTGTTGTTTAATGTCTTAATTTGTTCATGTCAGGTCAAATTTCAGGTCATTTTAAGGTTTAGTTTGGTCACGGGAATCAGAATTTTTTAGTTCTGGTATCGGACGAAGATTTTGGATCATTTCGGGTGTGATACCAAATATATGTGATGGTTCACTAATTGATCCGTACCACCTAATACCAATTTGATTCTGGCAACTGGAATATTTAGTTATTATATGAAATTCAGGAATTTGTTTTTTGCACAAGTTGCTTAAGATAATTCTATCAATTTGTTGAACATCACTCTAGTTTTGAAGTTTACTGTTTAAAGACATATATTGACATTCTTTTGTCTGTTTATATTTAGGTTATAGAGAGAAGGTTTTTGCAATTATTGGTGTTAAGGTTTATGCTGCTGGCTTTTTTGTGAATTCTTCTATTAAAGAACATTTATCTTCATCCAATGGGAAGATTGAAAAGGAAATTTCAGTGGATTCCTCCATCTTCAACTCAATTTTTAATGGTAAGTAGTATGTGTACGCATGCTAGTAATTGATCTTATAATCAAAGAAGCCAAAAAGTAATAATAAATAAAAAAAATTCCCGTAAGGCCTGACGATTTTAAGGTGCTAATGGAAAGAACCTTTGGATTATGATTATAAGAATATAATTTATTTGCACATCACCATGTGAGAAATCATTAAACATAAAGCTTGTCAGAAATGTTGATGGAAAGACATTTTGGGATGCATTGAATGATGTCATCACGCCAAGAATAAAAGAAATTACTGGTACTGACGAGGTTGCTCTTTCGGTCTTCCGTACCACATTTATGGATCGCACCCTCAAAGAAGGCACAAACATTTTGCTAACTTGGGTGGAACCTTCAATGTTGTTGGTATGTAATAAATCAATAATTTACTTATTTAAACTATATTAGCCGGTACCAATTAAGACTAGTTCTAGCAGGTACTGGTGCATTTTCTCCCCCCTTTGCTTTTCCGTAAGTCCCCTGCATGACAACAGCTTACAATTTTGAGAAGGTAAGCTATTTGTAAAGGCTGTTTTGAGTCCAATGGATGCATCTATTTGGCAAATGTTGAGAAAGTACCAGTTTTTTTAATTTCTGGATAATCATGGAATTTTACAAGTACCACAGCACCCCAAGCAATTTATTTTACCTTAATGGATTAAACTTTCAAACTAACGAGTATAGCACCGCTATTGTGTTACAATTTTCAGATCTCCGTTTCAGCTGACAGATTGCCATCTAATGTTGATGCTAAAATAGAATCATCAAATGTGAATTCAGCTCTTTTTGATGGTTTCTTTGGAGATTCACCTGTTTCCCCAAGTCTCAAGTCATCTGTTGTTAGTGGCCTTGAAGCTCTTCTTAATTAGAGGGAGAAGCTCTAGGATGTAAGTGTGTTCCATTCTCGACTGATAAAAACTTTGTAATACCATTACTCCTTGGAATGAGAACCATGATATAGCTTGGGAAATCATGCCTGGAAATGTGTTATTACTTTCATTCAGTTATAAAGTTATCATCATTCCTTTTTTGTAGAGAAATTATGGGCTACTTTTAGCAAAGAAAATTATGAGCAATGAAGTTTGTTTATTTCTTTTGAAGAATTTGGTATGAAAAGTATAAATCTTTTCATCTCTCTAGAGTTGTCTTGTATTTTGAATGGGTTCTGTTCTATATTTCCAATTCGTTTGCAGAGCATACATAAATTAATCGCCTTTCCTTTTCTCATGGCCTCTTGAGCTGTACGGTACCTAATATACTTACTAGTATTAACTGGCCATATTGTCTCTATATATTAGATTTTTACATCAGACAATTTTTTTGTTCAGAAGAGGACAAACTTGTATATTGTTTATCAATGGAGCGTTCAGTCTCAAGATTGCGTACCCATTGAATTCGCATCATTTGTTTCTGTAATAGTAAAGCTCGGGTTTTAATTAATTTATGATCACTGATCAGTGTTGCCTTGTATATATTTTAATAGCAATCCCTCTGACTTTTGCATGCTTTAATCTTATCAAACTTTGTTTGCGTTTGTTAAACTCATCAGCTTACTAGATCAGTTTTACCAAGGAAAAATGGTTGCTCTATGCAACTGCCGTCTATACTGTCAATGCACAGGGTGCAACACAGGTAAGGCTGTCAACGGCTACTGTTAGACCATTTCGCCGTGACGTGAAACGGTAACGAAATGGTTAGTGGCATCGCGAATCGTGGCGTTTCGATAATGGAATGGCAAACGGAATGGGTAGTGGAATGGAATAGCCATACAGTTTACTGAAATTGCATATTTTGTACACACCGTTTAATGAAATGGTAAATGGAACGCTAAAATTGTGCCGTTTTGTTAGTGACACGGTTAAGTAAATTGCGTTTTCAGCACGTGAACCCCACGTTTGACAGGTCTAAACACAGGCCTCCATTCCTCTGTACTTACATATAGTATCCATCCAGTCAAATCATAGGTGTTTTTTCGTGTAACAGGAAATCCCCATATCTAGTTGATACCAAGGTACAACCCAGAACTTACAACCAGCATCCATAGTGTATGTAAACATGCAATCACACAGTAGTTCCAACCAACAGATGCAACAACAATATCAAAGTGGATTTTTTCCCACTTACTAATTAAGCACATGATAAACTGGTAAATCAGGTATATGCCACTAGGCTCTGTGGGAATAGGAAGCATTGTTCTCTCTATACAGACACTGCCATTATGTTTATCTCACCAGCCATATCCTCTCAAAGGGACCCACCATTTGGAGTGGGATCACGTTCAGTCAGCAGGAGCCATATGTAATGTATATAGGTATTTCATTTGCAATTAATTAAGTGGATTACTAATGTCCATGAAAGAAAAGGCAAAGCTATCTATAAATAAATGAACCAATAGGAAATCCACCAAAAGATGTATACCCGATATATTTGATTAAACCTTATCTTGTATGAAGGTTATACAAATCCAACAGTCATAAAAAGTGAATTCATTTTAAGTAATGGTAGTTTTACAGCCGAGACAAGCTATCCGCGAGTACTTGCTCAATGTAACCAAATTCGAGCACTTTTATCTTGCTTTTCTACTTTTTGTCTCATTGGTTGGAATTTTTTAAAAGAGCAATTCATGCTTTCATTATCAGCGGCTTGAGGCACCACCGCACCAGAGACAACTTTACCTACCATATAAACTCTTTTTCTAATTTCCAGCGAAAACGAACGCAAATACTCTACTAGGAAATTAATATTCCTCAAAACTCTTTTATAAAGAAAAGAAAGAGTATATTGCATTAACATTACTCTCCACACACATTTCATATACAAGTTAATTACAGTAGCATGCATATACTTTGTGCACACATTGCACTAGACTCCAATACAGGAACATATGGCAAGTGATATCACATAATTTTACAAGCTTGGGACATCCATGAGATGCAAATTATTATTCATCTTACATGCTTCACTACATTTCCCAACCCATAGCCACTAGTCACTGACAGGTTATAACCTTAAATAAATTTATAATTAAACCAAACCAAATACCTAACGCACAACAAACCTTTCTCGTAGTGGCTCTATTAAGCAGCATATCCAAATGTCTCAGTCGATAAAGTCGGTCGTAATCCGGTCATAATCACTAGCTATGTGGTAGTACCTCTTGCTATGTTGTAGCAAACAAACGGGTCGTCATGAGGTAGTATGTCATTTGTTTTGAGAGCAGTAAACACCATCAATGCAAGTGTAACAACAACCGAGAGAACTGAGAGGACAAGCATGAGTACATTCGGTATCACGCCTTTCACGTCTTGTGCATATTCAGTAGCAGCAAGTGCGAGAATTGTCAGAGGGAACGAGTAGGCCCACCATGCAACACTAAACCGTCTCATTGATCTTTTGAATAATGCTGGTCTGGAAACCTGCAAATGTACTTAGTTACTAAATATATTCGATAATGATGATCAGGACATGCTTGGCCTTAATTTGAATTAAATGCAATTTTGTCCACATAGGATGATCTACAATATTTTTATTGAAAATATCTTCTACCGCCAGTTGCTTTTAATTATTTTTCTTGATCATATTTTCAATATAAAAATGTCCTCGGATATAAAACAGGATGTCCTTCGAAAGGAACAAAAGATTTGACCTGAAAGATGATCTTGACTTCTAATTTATTGGAATTAAATCTACAGAAATAATAATGCAAAATGCTTTCATGATAATTTTTTTAGCAATGTCACGAATGCTCAAATAATTAAGGATTCGATATCTGAGTTCCAATTTAGGTGAAAGATCTTCATACATATATGGAGAAGAGAAACCTGATTTGAGTTCTTAGAATGCAACCACTATTAGTCATGTTGAAGTAAACATCCGATAAAAAGTGAAGCGAAAAGAAAAGCAGCATTAAAGGCTAATGTTGTGATAAATATGGACCCACTAACAAGATGAACTGACGTGGTACACAACTGGCCATTCAATATATATATTGCATGTTCATGCAAGTAGGAACTCACTTTTGTGAAATGTTGCTCTCGATATTATGTTAATGTCAACAGTAATAGAAATATAGGTAAGAAGAACTGGAAATGACTATTGATGGAATTTAGACCATACAGTATTTGACTAAAGATTAATGTCAACATACAGTATATTATGTTAAAGATCATATTCTCCGTCGTATCCTAAAATTCTTCTCTAATTGTCAACTTTGATGATGTGATCCCATACACTTATTCAAATGATGGGAAAGAAAGTAATGTGATCAGGTTGCTTTCCTTTTGAGGTTAGAAAGGGAGTCAATCTCCCATACATGTATCCGTACTACATACTACTTGATTTGTTAAATCTGAAAGGGATATGCGCACAAATCTAGTTGCTTGCGCATGCCCAGCAGGATTTTAAGGTAGAGACTAGTGGAGGTATGTAACTTTCTTAACAGGCTTAACGCAGTAACCACTAACCAGTGGAGACAGTATATGGGCCATTTATTTCTAGCTAAGATTTCAAAGAAAAATATCTATACTAGTGGTTGCGCCACAAATATTTAGTTGAAATACATGACAATTAACACATCAACAAATGTAGGTCGTATATATGCTTTATTACTCAAATATAAATATATATATACAATTTCTTGGAACGTTTAGAAACTTATTAGTCGTCCCTTCAAACAGCATATAATTAAAATACATCATATATATGCTAAAAGCAACGTTTTTTTGGTGGAATATATAACTAAAAGAATGATTGAAGAACTTTTGATGGGTTTTATGACCAATAACACCCATATACATCCACCTGTGTATACAAATGTTTAAATGCTTCATTTATAAAATTGATCAGGAGTTCACATTACAAATGATTTGTAAAATTTTTAATTATATTTAATTTGATACATGACAGATTATGACATATGAATTAGATGCCATTATATAAGATCCCATGATTATATTAAAGACCATACAAGTTACGCATATATAAATATATAATACGGGTTGAGTTGCCCAAGAGATCATACAGCATTTGTGGCAGTGTACAAATCACTGAAGTCTGGGACCCCCTGACCCACACATATTTATGTAGGGCCATGCATGCTCAATCCTATGGTTGGGATCCACCTGTTATTGACTCGCCATAAGGAGTGGCGAGTCCATCCTTGCTTGAGAGGATCTGGATTCCTATAAAACAGAAAACAAGGAAAAGTTGCTCTTTTCCACCTCTATAAGAGTTCATGAACTTTATTTTGTTTATATATATGACGATAGCTGGCTATATTAATTAATAATTAAGAAAACGACCCAAATTCAAACTACGGATTTTGATAATAATAAAAAAGATTAGGTGCATTGTTGTCTTTGTTGCATAATTTTTAATTATAAAAAGGCACGTAACAACATATATGCCACTAAATGCCAGGAGCCCAGGATCGATGCAAGTAAACTTATATACATGAAAAAATAGAAAAGGAAAGAAATCAATAATAATTAAAGTACAACTGTGTCATAGTTTGATGAAAAAAATTACCAAGGAGGCAAAGAGGAAGAGGGAGAGGAAGAATAACATCTTGCAACCGGTGTCAAAGCTGGAGGAGATGGAGTCCCATGCAAGACTTGCCGTGCTGGGAGCAGCGATGAAGAGAAAGAAAACCGGTCGAAGCATCGCCGGAAGAGAGTCGCTCCCGAGAAATCGTTGGTATAGTGTAACAAAGAGCACCAAGTAGTGTGTGATGCCGAGTGAAAACATGCACACGGCACTTTCCTTCCATCCCATTTGCGCTGCCACATGTGCCCCGACTAGGTTGCCTGATGATAGAATCAGACCATCAATTATATATGTCAAATACGGTTGAATTTTTGCAAGTATTTTGCGGAATCTTGCACCTTGCAGACAGGTTGACATTTGGAGGCAGTGATATAAATGTTTTCATTTTGTGAACCTTTTTTTTATCTCAAACCTTTTTTTAAAATTCTTAAGAGTGAGTATTCATTGAAATTTGCCCAAAAGCACATGTTATATATGTATGTCCATGATATATTCAGAGTATAAAATAGATTTCAAAACTCAAAATCTCAAATTCTTTGATGATTGTAAAAAACTCAAAATTGTCAACCACGTACTAAATTTTTATTTTCTTAATGAGATAAATCAACCCTTTTTTGTCAGAAAGTTCATTTTGATTCCTTACGAATGCATTTGAGATTCACAACAGCTCAGAATGCAATAATTAATAATATAGGTGATGTGTATTATTCAATACCTATCACTGTAATTTGACTTGTTGGATTGGCCACCATTGAAAGAAATCTCTTTCCTTGAGTAAACCACTGCCCATAGATTTTCACATCTAGAACTACAATTGGCACTGAGAAAGCACACCATAATATTCGGCACAACCGATTGTCCGGCTGAAGAAAAGGTGTCGCCTGCAGTAGCATCAAAAAGGAAATCCATGGAGCGAACAGATAGTTCATCCCAACATGATGTGCCAGCTCAGCACGCACACTCCTAAACCGAAGAAAACACCTGACGAGATAGAGAAGGCAGAGAAGTAGTAGTGTCAGAAGTGCAATCGACCAAAGAAGGATAAAAGCAAAAGAAGGTATTGTTCGAACTATCGAGCTCAGTGCACGGGCATCAGTTGTGGGTTCTGCAAGAGTTTTCCATAGCAAAGCCTGGCTGCAAAGAGCAAGGCTTATGCGAAAGTAGCCTGCATGAAACCGTGTAAGGATTGATAAGTCAGAACTTGAAGCCGTTTTGCTAGCTCTGGTACTGGTACCGGTATCAGTACCGGTAGTGTTTGTGGTTGATTGATGAAGAGTTGGAATGGGAATTTGGTGGTTTGTTACGTTGAAGCGGCGCTGGTTTTGTGCCATGTTTAGTCTACTGGTCTAACTTGTTTTTTGGTTGTTGTAACTAGCTTGTAAGTTGAGTTATGACTTAATTATGAGAGATCCAACATGTTATATATAGGGAAATTAGGCCTTACGGTCATATCCTTTCTTTTTCATGATTTTTAAAAAGAACGGCGGTTGGTCAAAACTTTGTGTGCTTGCTGACAAGCAACATCGTCAATTGGTCTTCGGTTCTCCTTTAGAGGCATTTATATATATCCCTCGCCACAAATATATTAATTGATTTACCTCAAGGAATTATATATATAATTTAGAAAAAAAATGCAAAAAAAAAAGAGGATGTCTCAAAGAGTCGCCCGACATGTATATTGTTTGACCCCTTTCTATACACTGTCATTTGGTCTTGTTTGGATGGTTGGAAATAAGAACGGAAGAATTCTTCCGGCAAGAAAAATGAAATAATTTACGGAATAATATTTGACAATGTTGGGAATAAGGACCTATGCATACTTTTTGGTTGAATAATAGTTGTTGTATGCTGCACATGCATGGTACTATGCATACTTTTTTATTAATTATAGGCACCGTTTGAATGCGTTGAGAAAAAGGTAGAAAGAAGAAAGAAGGAAAAAAATAAAAGAAAAATTGGATATAACCTCCTCTAATCTTCTCTATCCGGATATAACCCCTTGTAATCTCCAAAACTGAATATAACCCCCTCCAATCATGCTTGATTGGGATATAACCCCTTTTGATCAGTTTTAGTTATTTTTAATTAAAAAAAATCACTACATAAAATTTATGACCAAACTACCCTTCTTCTCTCCCAAGATCACTTCACCTTCCTTTTTTGCTATACGATACCAAAATTCTATTCTTCTTCCTAAAACCGTTTCATCTTCTCTTGAAATTGGCAGCCAATACCAAATTCTTTCTCAATCATTGATCTCTCTTTACGCCAAATAAGAATGGAGATCAGGGAATAAAATAAGGACCCTTTCTTGTCCTTGATTGTTTAACAAGTAACTTTTCAAAAGGATAATTTCTTTTACTAGCGAAAAACCTCATCAGAAATTAAGGGGCGAGAAGAAATAGAAAGGCAAAAACTTATGTAGGTTCGAGGTAATATTAAAATCAATATTTACTTATACGTTATTAGTTTGGATACTGTAATTGGTCACAACATTTCAAGTTCTTTTCGGATGTGATATGGCATAACAGTTTACTTGTCTTTTTCTAAACTAACAAAAATTTAGAATAAGTAAAAATTTCTTTAATAATATCAATGTATTATTTAACTTGGGCCAATAGTGCAGAACTACAGATCGTATGTTTTCACAACTAAAATTAGATATTTAATTATCACCGGCGTGGCAATCGCAAAGTTCTAATTGATTATTATTGCAAACAGGGACATTAGTAATCTTATGTCCACTAAGAACTCCAATCAATATCAATGCATACTATCAATATTCATTAGTCTTAGTCAATTAATATTTTGAGGTCACAATATTTTTTTCCATCGGTGTCGTGTATATAGGAATTCTTTTTAAAGACGTGAAACACCAGGAAGTTATTTTAGACAGTCTGGTGTCGTGTATTGAAGGAGGATAATTTGGTCACAATTGATTATTTGTATTTTAAAAATAATTAAAACTGATCTAAAGGGGTTATATCCTAATTAAACATGATTGGAGGGGGTTATATCCGATTTTGGAGATTACAGGAGGTTATAACCGGATAGAGAAGATTAGAGAAGGTTATATCCAATTTTTCCAAAAATAAATTATAAACAATCCAAACTCTTCACAAAATTACACACTTCCCAATATTTTTTCTCACTTTTTTCCTTCTTCCCTTCTTTCCACACCCATCCAAACGGAGCCATACAGTTTAATAGGCGGCTACATAATAACAAGTAATCAATAATCTCACTTACATTAATTAAACCAAATTAAATTGCTATAACAGATTCATGCACCGCAGCTTTGCCAACTCAGCAGGTGCGTGTTCTTCACCTTAGATTCCACAGAAGTCTTAGCTGGACGCCATTCACAAAACCTAATTTAACTAGTTATTAGAAGTGTAGATATTTTTTTACATACACTCTAAACCTAAAAAGCGAAAAGTACATTTTTAACCAGGTGTCAAATCACTGAGGACTCCGCAGCCAATGGGATATCAACACGTCGCGCACGCTGTTAACACCTCATGTTTTGTTTTTAATTTACTTTCGCGCATTTTTACAAAATCACAAATATGTTGAGTTGTTGACAATAATGTGTACGGACTGTCATTTGCATATTCCCGGATTTTACCCAATTTTTTTTCAGAATGATAATTTTATTATCGGTTCCTATCGCTTTAACAAGTGAACACATAAGTTCAAATAAATACATAAAATAGACAAAATGAATATATAGATGATCAAATCAAACACAAACAAAAAAAATTTTTGTCATTCATGTTCAAATTTTTATATGCATATTCAATTTATTTTTATTGAACTATTTATTTGTATGTGTTCATTTTGTTCAAGTAATGATAAAACTAATCAATTTTCAATTCTTTTTGCATTGTTTCTATGCCATGCCTCATCACGAAAAAGGAAAATTGCATGCTGGCCCGTCTCTTTTATTACATTTTAAAGGAGCTATAATTTGACTGTCAGAATAAGTACCAGAAAAGATATCTGTCATCATACTTTTAATCAAATATGGTAATTTGACTTCCAAAGATAATTTGATTCATTGATTGTATCACGAAAAAGTTAATTTGACTTCCAAAGATATGTGCCATCTGATAAGATGAAAAATAATAAGATCTCAATATAATGTTTTTTACTCAATTAGCTTTATAACTTTTGGAAGTGTGTAGAGAAGTTATTTGGATATTGATACAATCCAATATGGTTGAGTGATTGAGAAAGTAAGATATAGATAATATAAGAAAATCAAGCTTTATTCATAAATGTCTTTGATTACATCTTAGTTACATGGATTTCTTAAGCTCAAAATGTAATAAGGAAACGCCTAATAACTCAAGAATTGAAGGCATCCGTAGAATATTAATTGAAGCGTCCAGAATTATTTAGATTAAGAATTTTGTAAAATAGTAAAAAAATACTAAAAATTTCAGAAAAATGTAAAATGTGGTCTCCAACGAAATTTCAATATGGAAACCACATTGAACAGCTCGGATCGACTGTTAGAATTTTAAAAATTAAGATTTAATCGCAGCTGACGAATTCAAATATCACGACGGATTTTAGTCTACCTCCTTAACTATTCCTTGTATTTTGCCATATACGGCACACCTCCAAGCATTACACCATATTATTCCACCTATCAGGCCAATTCCTTGGCAACCCAAACAATCCTGGTTCGTCTAGAGAATGATCGATAATCTAATCTAAGATGAGAAAGTTTAATATGCACAATAGTGCATAGGGCACTCCGTGCATCGCGGATTTTTTCTGAGATATTTTTATAAATTGACAAATTTAATTTAACCAATCTAATCTACATATTGAAATCTCATAGAAAACTAAATTTTACAATTTTTTAGATTTTATTACTATTTTTTTAAAATTTTTTAAAACATGATATTTTTGGATAATTGTAAATAGTACAACATTCCAAAAATGGCATGTTTTAAAAAATTCGAAAAAAAAATAGTAATAAAATCTCAAAAATTGTAAATTTTGGTTTGGTATGATATTTCAATATGTGGATTAGATTGGTTAAATTAGATTTCTCAATTTACAAAAATATTTCCGAAAAAGTCCGTGGTCCACGGAATGCCCTATGCACTATAGTGCATATTAAACTTCCTCATCTAAGATATATTATTTAAATCCCGTGGTTTTTTTTCTCTATTTTGACCTTTTTTTACATTAGGTAAATATAGTTTTCTTTTTTTGTATTTTCTATAATTAAAAATAGTTTTATTTTTTATTAAATACATTAAAAATAGTTGTGTCGATCATTATTTTAAGATAGTTCGTGCTGAATTATTATCATTTAAAAAACATAGCGTGAAGAAACTAAGATAGTTCATGCTGAATTATTGTCATCTAAAAAACTATAGTTGCTATATCTAGTAATAATAACAATAAATGTAATGATGTGAGTGAATATTTCGCGCACAGACAAAAATACAGGCAGACCTGGTGGCATTCCCGTCCAGGCGTCCCTTGATCCGAAATTTTAAAAAATAATATTAAAATAATATAATCCATTAAAATTAATATCAATATAATAAGTTTAATATAAATAGTATCGTTAGATCGGAATCCTAGATTCCGAACGTTAGATCGGAATCCTAGATTCCGAACGTTAGATCGGAATCCTGGATTCCGATCTAAGCTTTGATCGGATTCTGGGATTCCGATCTAAGCTTAGGTCGGAATCTAGAACTCCGAACAATGCTGTAACAGGAATTTTTGTCGTTTTTAATGATTTTATTGTACTTCTATTATAAATATTAATTAAATATATAAAATTTTAATATTAAATTAATATATTATAAAATATTAGTAATATATTTTGAAGATAAAATATTATATTAATATATTTTATTGTACTTCTATTATAAACATTAATTAAATATATAAAATTATAATATTAAATTAATATATTATAAAATTGTTGTCGTTTGTTTAGAACCAGATTTTTGATATTTTGAAGAATGTTAATATAATATAATTCTATATTATGAATAATATTTTAATGTTCAAAGTTTTGATATTAATTTTATATGGATGGTTTTATTTTTAATATTAAAAATTTTCAATTATTTTAAATGTTGTACATAATAAGTACATAATACTTTATGTAATAATTTATTTATGGCAATAATTATAATATTAACTTATAATTAAATATTAGATTTATTTCATTTAGTTCATAATATAAAAATACAGGAATTATAAGTGTAGACGATCTAAGTGAACACTTACAAACTTATTTTTATTGAACTTATTTGTTTGTATGTGTTCACTTAGATCGTTTATATGTTCACTTTGTTTTATGTATATGTTCACCATTAGAAGAAGAATTGAATTTTTTAACCATAATATAAATTAGCACACTAAAATAAAAGAAAGGGAAAAATACATGAAAATCATAATATAATTTAGCACACTGAATTTAGTTTGGTACTTAAAAACAAAGTAATAAATATACTTAGAGATCTTGATCATCTACATGTTGCAGAATTTCATCCCACCAGGGTTGATCTTCTTCCGCATTCATTTCTTGTTGATTACTGGCACCATGGCTGTCGGCGAATTGAGCGGCCTCGTTCCAGAAAGCGGCATCAGGTTGTTGTTCATTACTGGCACCGGGAGAGTTTTCCAAAAAATCTGAACCCAATTACAACCCAATTTCAACCCAATTTCAACCCAACCCAACCCAATTTCATTCCAATTTGAACCCAACCCAACCCAATTTGAATAAATCATTCAAATTTTACAATCATTGCATTTCATAAACCATTTCACAAGTATCAATGAATCAATAATTCAAACATTGCATTTCACAAGCATTTCACAATTTTACAATCATTGTATTTCACAATTTTACAATCAATCAATCAATCTACAAGCAATTCACAAACATTTCTATTCAAACAATAATAAAATAAACATATAAGAAAGCTAACCTGGAGTAGAAAGGAATTGACTCTATTCTAAACAATTTTTTTCCTACATTTTTAATTAATACCATCAATTATTATCATTTTTCTAATTTTTTCCATATTTAATTATCAAAATCTTAATTATTAACAGCAAAAAACATAAAAAAAATAAATAAATTACACATAAATTTTCATATGATTTTTTCTTATTTTTCCGTATTTTTAAAATAATTTTACAATTTATTATCTATTTTTCTAATTAATTAAGTAGTGAATAAACAAATAAAAAGACAAAAAAATCCAATATAATTAATAAATTACATATAAATTTACATTTTATTTTTCCTGATTTTTTCAGATTTTAAAATATTTTTCCAATATTTTTTCTATTTTTTAATTTAATTAACTAAATTAAAAACTAATAAACTAAATAAATAAATAATTAAATTAAAAAAAAACTTATTGTTCTCGCAGCGAAGGCAGCGTCCAAGAGCGAAGGCGCGCTCTGGTTAGATCGGAAACCCATATATATAAAGTAAAGGTTAGATCGGAATCCTGGATTCCGATCTAAGCTTAGATCGGAATCCCAGAATCCGATCAATGCTTAGATCGGAATCCAGGATTCCGATCTAACATTCGGAATCCAGGATTCTGATCTAACGTTCGGAATCCAGGATTCCGATCTAACGATACTATTTTATATTAAACTTATTATATTGATATTAATTTTAATGGATTATATTATTTTAATATTATTTTTTAAAATTTCGGTCCCTTGATTTAGTACAGCAAAATTGAGCGGCTCTGGTCTCAGCCTGGCCCAATATTTTAGGCCCTAATAAGTTCTTCAAGCAAATAAAGAGGCCATTAAAATAGGAAATTGATTAGTGCCATCGCACTCCGTGCCATCCGAATCATCGCGTGGCACAGCGCCTCAACTAGCGCTCTGACCCCTCTACCCATCCAGCGCATATTTTTTGTTCAGTTAGTTATTATAAGTGTTCACTTTAATATGTACAAATATTCAATTTGTAGTAGAATTGTTCATTATTTTATAAGTGTTCGCTAGACCAAATATGTTCATTTTGATTTTTTTTTTTTTTGCCAAAAGTTCAGTTTGGTCAATACAAATGTTCAGTTAATTGAGTAGAACTGTTCAGTTAGTTACAACAGAAAATATAAATGTTATGAGCAAACATGTTTATTTTATTAAGTATAAATTTTTAGTTTAGTAAGTACGAATGTTCAGTTTAATAAGTACGAATGTTCAGTTTAACAAGTATGAATGTTCAGTTAGTTGCAACAGAAATACAACTGTTATAAGAAAAAAAAACCAAGCGAAGGGGTCACGAACCGGACAAAAAATACATGTAAAAATTAGAATTGGAAATGAACCGATCCGGTTCAAATTAAATTTTTTCCGATTCTACCCCTGCCTCCTAGCGCACCTCTTGACCACGCGGGACTCTGACTCTAGCACGATTCTGACGCATTAAACTGAACACTTCTTATTATTAAACTGAACACTTATTATTAAACTGAACATTTGTAACACATAGCAGCGATGGCTGGGATGGTATATTTGCCGATGGCACGATTAAAATATATTTGAATATTGGTTACAAAATGAATAAATGCATATCCAAATCTTTGCTGGAAACATTTTTATTGTACACCCTCAAAAGGGGAGGTGCTTTGGACACTAAAATTTACACTGCGAACATCCTGATATAATTTAAATGACAAATTTGTCCTCGAGCACTCCTAATTCCATTTGGAAACGCAATAACTCATTATTCCACCGCTATCCCAACCTCATCTTTGTTCACTCATTATTATTAAATTGAATGAACATAACAAATTTATGTCCAGTACAAAGTCTTTAAGCAGCCGTCCAACGTTGCCTTATGGGCTTATATTTGCTCAAAAAAAATAATAATAAATAAAATAGCTGCCCAACAAGAGATTTATAAAAAAATATATATGCTCAATAATTATTTACTAATATAAACTTATATATTTAAATCAACTAGAAAACGTATTACTCAATATGTGGGTAGAAAAAATTTAGAAAACATTTATACTTTAATAAAAATTAAAATAAAACTATCAACATGAAAAATATAATTTAAAAAAGAAAAATTCTAAAGTCCAACATATAGGACAGATATGGTTCGTCTAACATGATTGTATTCGCATATCAAATTTCAAACGACCGATCCAATCCGTTAGATTGAGTCTATATATTGGGAACTTTAGGATTCTAAATTTTATGTTTTTCAAACTTTTTTTACTATTTATTTCATATTTTAAAAAAAAATGATCCTAGAACTTATATATGGAACGTCCAATAATAATGTTGAAAAATATAGAAAAATTCTCGACAAGATTTGACTACATATGTTTTTAAGGATAAGATGAAATAATTAACTTATTAAGAGTGCAAATGAATTTTCAAAATTCTCGGCAAGATTTGTCTCTTCAAATGGCCGGTAAGAAATTCTTCTATTACTGTGTAAAGGAATAAATGATAATTCAATTAAGGAAAATAATTATGGGAAGAAAAGGTATTAACCTACGGTAGATTATTGCTTAATTTATAAGAGGGCATATGCGTCCAAAAAAATTCAGTGGAATGTTTCCAGTGAAAATTTTGGTGTCCAAAGCACCTCCCCCTCAAAAGGACTCGACCTAGTTACCTCGATCGTATTTAGCATATATAGCTTGGCGGCGAGAACCTCTATTTGGAACATAAAAAAATCCACTCATTTAAGCAAGAGATTCACTAAATTAATGACAAAGACACTCAAATCTTAATTGGTAGGAAACCCTCCTTTGATAATGGCGTGAAATAATGCATCTTCAGATCTCAATTTATTGCTATAACGGTGCAAGTCAAATCAAATTGTGTATGTTGAGCGGCTGTACTCACGAGATCTCTGCTTCGTAAAGCAAGGCAATAATAACCAATTCTTTCATTTATTCTGTTTGCTTCTTTCTCTCCATTAGTGAACGCACTGGAGACACCCTGTGTAAATAAAGACAATGGATTTTTTTATAACACCTTGATGCGCATGAATACAACACAAAAAATTACAATCCATAGATATAAAAAATTAGTTCTCATGCTTTTGTTTTTGATTATTGCCTTACTGGTTTGAGCTAAGTTTTTTTTTTTTCGTTATCACTATCTATCCTGATTCCTGAATATTAATGTTACAATTTACTCACCACAAAAACAAAGCCATTTGAGATATTCTGATCACTACTCTCTTTACTTTTTTATCAATAGAAGATTTGTAGGTTTCCTCCTGCTGCCTGAGAATAATTAGAAACAGGTATCTCTCACATCATAATTAAAGTGTTAAATGGCCAAATGGGACAGCGACATGCAGCATTACAAAATGAAGGAAAACTAATGCATGTTCAGTTGAGTTTCTTGTTTATTACTTCAAAAGTGGGCCTGTATCAACCCAATTTTACAACAAACAATGCATATATATCAAGCCATCATCTATTTACAGATGCCAATTGGTAATGCTTCCAGGTCTGTCCCGGATCTGAATTAGTACGTTGTAATTGGACACATTATACATACCTTGATCCGACCTTTAATGTGACCAAACTCTAGTCAAATTATGTGTCAGATCATGTTTAAACTTTTCAGAATTTTTTTTTAATCTGTACAATTTCAATTTAAAAATTTGGATGGCTTTTATAGTGTCTTCAGTGCGAAATATACTATACACTAATCAAAATGTTAGTGTCTTCAGTGAGAAAAACACCATACACTATTAAAAATTTTCAATAATCCATCCCATTATATGTAAATTTAGCAATTTGGAAGCTGGTTCACTTATCTTAGTACATATTATCATTGGTTATATGATCATAAGTACTTAATTTAAACTCAATTTAAGTACAATAGTGACTAAAACTTTAGAGGGCTAGCTAGTCCCTCTAATCCTTCTAGTGAAGAATAATATGTTTGCTAACAGATACTTCCATTTCAGTAAAATACAGAAATTTATCTGTCTAATACAGAATAATAAGTAGATCGTCAATTGGCAAGAACCAAAATCCGAAACCTGAACTAACTTCCAAAATTTCGTTTTCCAGCAAACTTATGCCAAACCAACTCTCACTATAAATCATGGAATGATGGAACCAAGCAATCCCTCTTTTATATATCACCATTTTAAAACCAAACAACCAAGGCGCCAACAAACACTAATTTAACTATTTAAGTGTTATGACACTTGCACACCGCCTAAACCCCTAGCCTTATAACTCACCCAACCCCTCCAAACAGCAACCCCACTACTCTTCTCTCCCTCCACCTTACCTCACCATGGGCCTTTGTGCTTCCACCTCTCTCAAAAACAAAAATCATACTAGCACTGCATCAAATTGTCTGACGAGTCAAGTGAAGAAACTTCCTTTGTTCGAGCACTCGTGTCGGGTTAGAGATAGGGGGAAGAAGAGTAGCTTTGAGAGTGTGAAACTGGAGGTGGAGATGGATGCAGGAATCGAAGCGGCATTGCAAGGATATGGAGGCATGACGAGTACACCGGTGCAACCGCTATGGCAGAGACGGATACTGATGGGGGAGAGATGCGAAATGCCAAGGTTCAGTGGTCTCATACTTTACGATGAGAAAGGGTTTCCGTTGCCGAGCAGTTCGAGAGCACGGGGTATAAACAGGGTTAGTGCCTATTTAGTTTCTTTCTTAAATTATTTTTTTTTATTTTGTTCTATTTGTTTGTATAAGCATATTGATTTGGAAGCTTAAACTTATGGACTGGTGCTTCTTTCAAAAATTTATTTGTCTTTTTTTTTAGTTTAGTTGGTATGTCTTTAGAGTTGTCTTTATTTAATTAGGCATAATTACAAATTATGTAGAATTCTCTTTATGGAAGTCACAATTTACAAAGTTCTACTTAGTAGACTACAAGATAAATAGGATAAAGTCTAAATTGTTCTTTAAAAGGTTTACACTCAACAAAATTCTTAGGAACAATATAACTAGGATATGGCAGAAAATTTTATAATTTTATCCTTTCTTATTTTTCCTTCATGTAGGAAATGCGTGGAGTTACTAAGGTTGCATTGAAGGATATCCTATAGAGGTGCTGTGGTTTGGTTTGTCCAATATATGTGATTATGCGGTTTACAATTTTGTAATTTAAATGAGATTCTAGTAATTATCTCATCACCTCTTGCAAAACCACTCTAACTAGCTAGCTCTTTATTTTCTGGTAATCGGTAGTCCGGATTGGGTGATCAATATAATATGTTTATCTCTGTCCTAAGGTTTGAATATTTCACAATCTCTATTAAGATCAAGATATCAAACTTTTATTTTTCGAGTTCAATTTATCTAATATCAAAGTGTTAAATGTTGTCGAAAAATGAACATACTGAAAGAATTTAATTTTTCATCCTCTAATTAACTATATAGAAATGAATTCAGAAAAAAATTAGAGTCTTATTGTTTTTTTACTCAACAAATACGTACATGAGGTTTGAAGTAAATCTGATCATATTTAAAAGTTAGACTCACGAGTCTTTTGTAAGCTTAAACTCGATCTAGCTTTATTCTTAAAATTTTATTAATTGATATATTTTTGGTCGTTGTGTTAATTAATAATTTTAATCAAGCTTCTCAAATAAAAAGGAGTTGACAAGCAGTTTGAAATTATGTCCAATAAAAATCAATACAAAACAACTACTTAAAATTATCTCTAATAGATCAAGAAAAATATTTTCATTTCATCTCCTTCTTTGTGGTGTTTTTGACACAAATTACAAGGCATTGCATAATCACAAGCAGACGCCAAAAAAAGGGATAAACATAATTTCAGTCCTTTTCATCTGTCTAGACTCTAGTCTTCCAATAAAAAGGATAAAGTAACTTGTTACATTTTTTTCTCTTATAACTTACTTCTTTTTTCAGTTTTGTTAAATAAGGAGGGAGACATCTCAACTGCAATTATTCGAAAGTTTACAGTGCGATCGTTTCTCTCAATCCATCAGAATCTGCCTTAATTAAATATATCATATAAGATTATTGGAGTTGACGAAATTATTACTTCAAGAAATTTGTTGTGGATTAACAGAAATCTTTTTTTCGTTTCCCCGGAATAAAACAAGAAATATCAAACATCTGCTAAATATAAGTCCCTCGACTCCCTTCCATTTCTTCTTTTTTTTTTTTGGATTAAAATTCCCTTCCACTTCTTAATAGAACTATAGCATAAGAAGTACGTACTATCATTAATGCCTATCGGGGAAAAATAAATAAATAACTAATTCCACGGACCCAGGTTCAAAACGGGGTCTTTTATAAACATTTAATTTAGAAATAAGTTGAGAGGCTTGACTCCAATTATCTTCAAAAAAAAAAAACTAATTTCATGAACCTCTCGGCAGTTCAATCTCACGCTAAACAATCTATAAATAACCCCCTCGCATCGGACCAGCATTCTCTGTTGTTGTAAAAAATGATAGCAGAGAGTGATGTACTTGTAAAATTCAAATTCTGAATCCAAACTATTGACCTTGTTCAATTTTATGGGTGATGCATTTTTATATAAGTTTTATAAAATTTAGAGTCGATTTGATATTCGATTAAGTAACCAAGCTATGAAAATGTTAGAATTAATCAATGATAGTTAATCAAATTCGTTCATTTGTTGATCACTTGATGTAGTATCAAATCAATTTCAAAATTTATAAAACTTATATGAAAATTTATCGCTCGTTAAATTGAATAAAATTAACAATTTAGATTGAGCGTTTAAATTTTTTATTTTTTTAAATATTGATAAACTTTTCGAGGTGTCATACTGTCATTTTTACAGAGCAGAGGATTTCATTTGCCCTCGATCAATCAAACCCATTAGCAGAGTATGACTAAAATTAATAATCGAATTCTTATGAAGCCCATTAGTATCAAACTCCTCCTGGTTCCAACTTCTGGCCCATTATTAGTAACATTGCAATTTGCAAGTTATGATTTATGACCGTAGGGCTGTAAAACGGTCAAAATGGTGACGAAACTAGGGTGTTTCGTCTAACCGTTTCGTTTCGTTGATTGTTTCGTCTGGACGAAACGATCGAAATGGACGAAATTTTCATGAATTTACACATGGGCGAAACCGTTTCATTGTTTTGTTGACTGTTTTGTCCAACCAAACGAAACCGTTTTGTTGTTTCGTTAACCGTTTCGTCTGGACGAAACGGAACGAAACGAAAAACGATTAAAACTGTTTCCGTTTTCAGCCCTATCAACGTTCAAAATTACTACTTAAATAGATTTCATATACCCAACAAAATTCAAACAAACTACCGCTTATTTAGATATTTTCTAGTGTCCAAGCCCACTGTAATCAACCTTTTTCTGTAGATTAAATGTCTGCAAACTTCCTAAGTAATTCATAAGATTTAACTAATCAAAGGTACAATACTGCTGCTATGTAATTTAATCATCAACTCATTGAATGACACCAATTACAGCTGTTGCCTTGACATGCATTGCGTGATTGCGTCTGATCTGAAAAATGATTTTGATTTCCATGTAGTCACAAATCTCTTTTCTTCCACACATTAATAGAGTTAAGAGCAATGCTTCATAATCAAATTGTTACATAATGTGCTTCAAATTTGTTCTAACTGGTTCACAGCAGCTCGTTATACTTACACTTGGTAGCCCTTTCTAAAAATAAATAAATAAAAACAGCTCGTTATACTTTAACTTAAGAAATGTATTGTTTTATTATCTGCAGTACAAACGGGTGGCATTTAGTGCTTAAATATTAGTTCAAATTAATAAAAAAATTACAGAATGATTTTTAGTTGAATTTTTCATCAAAATATTTATAAGTTCGTTGGTTAATTCACCAACTCAGCCTTCAGTTTCATTCTGACAGTTGCAGCCTTCTACTGTTATCTTTGTGTATCTTGCGCAATTTTTATATTATTTTATTTCTTAAATTTTTGGTATATTTTTGAAGATTAATCTTTTGCTGCTATAAACTAAATCACTATTCTAGCGATTTTTTCGCTCAATCTTCTAATGACCACTTTGTCATGACTCGTGATTCATGAACCGGTAGTAAGTCATAATTGTCTTACAAAAATGGGATGAAGAGTAGTGAGTTGTTTCCACATTTCATAAGGCAACAACTCACAATTGCCATTTTGTAAACTAAATTAGATTTTAGTGTTGCCGATGGTGCATATAAATTAAATCTTCTTCGACCGGTAATTAGTAAAAAAAATATGGGTTAATTCTCTTTCATGATGAATTCTAACTGCAGCTACGAATATGCACAAATTAATTTGGTTCAGTTTTATTGTAACTCTCTATCCTTTTCCTTTTCGGACGACGAGTTCAGCAATCTTAGTGTTTTGGCTCCGTTTGGATTGCTTAGAAATAAGAGGAATAATTTATTTTTAGGCGGAAAGTATTGAAAAGTGTGTAACTTTGTAAAGAGTTTGAATTGTTTATAATAAATTTATGTCTAGGAAGAAGTTATTCCTCCTACTCCCATACGATCCAAACGGGGTCAAATGTGAATTGAAAGAGACTTGCGGAACTTGTAAATTTGGGTAACGTTGAAAATTACAATTAATAGTTCGTCAGGGTGCCATATCATCAGCATATGTAAATCACCGTTTTCTCCATTTGAGGGAAGCACAACTTTCTTAAAATTCTATATAAAAGAAGCAAAAGGAGATTACAAATCAGGTGATATTGTCTTACCAACACGGTACATTATTATTTAATTGTAATTATCCTTAGAACCTTTGATGACATCCAACAAACCACAACAGTTCCACCATGGTGCTTGGTTTCCAAAAGCAGATTTTGAAGCAATCTACATAACCAAACAAAATCATCAAAAAAAAAATGTATCTCTGAATCACCAAATTAATTAAACTTCACAACAAAGTGTGCCACAAAAAAAGTAATTAATTAAGTAATTGCAAAGTTCAAAAATCCTCACAACATGATGATTACTAACAAAACGAGGTGAATCTTCTCCATTGCAAACAGTTTCTACATGCATCTCATGCATCATTGCGTTGATATCAAAAGAAATCTCGAGCGACTCAGACGAACTGTTCCGAGCTTCGACCTCCTCTTGACCATCAGGAAACGGCTGATCAAAGGCCGAGACAGTAGATACAGCTGCTGTGGTCTCTAATTTTTCATCTGGAGTGATCCCCTTTTCTCCATCCTTCACAGACATGTTTGTTTCCATTGTGAGGGGAAGAAGGAACAACCAAAACAGTACTAATTACAGAGTGAGGTGGCAGAGGTGCAAAATTGGAAGGATGCATGCCACTCAAAAGTCTCAAAGGCAAGTTTGTTACTTATGGGCTATTTGGGCTGGATTAAGCGAGTTTATGGGCCGGCCTATTAGTCATATAATAGGGCTTAGATGCCAGTTTTATCTTTTGAGGGGGCATCCGAAAGAAACAGGCCTGGAAAGAAGAATAAGTTAAGAGGGCCCACATGGCGGCCTCTTCAGCTCTTCTATGTTTACTTTCTTCTCGTACGGAGCTGTACTGCAATCAATTTCTAGTATTCCGTATTTCTACTTTTGTTGCGATAAACGGAGTATGAATTAGGTCGTTGTCAGTCTATCTGTCCTTTTTTTTGTGTTCGTGTTGTCAGAATCAAATTTATAGATTAAAGGTGAAAACAACCACAAAGAAACCATAATTGGAAACCAACTAAAAGTTAGGTGTTTATTGTTGAAATTGAAAACTTGAAATAGATCCGAAGATATGACTAATCAGCAGATTGTATTTGTTTGGATTAGTACAGAATTTAAGAAAATTGTATTTCATTTCATAATTAGAAAATCTTGGAATCATAAAAAAAGCTTAGTGTCAGTGAGTTACCTGATTGACTATAACATGGTATTAGTTTAAGCAATAAGCAGTGTTAATGTAAAAGCCAAATCAATTACCTATTAGCCAAAATCATGTGGCGGCAAATAGGACTACACGAGTCATGTCATGTACCATGTTCAATTGACTTGCCTGTTTTGGTCATTTAGATACAGTCTTTATTTGATTCTATCAGGTCACTTTGGTTTGGTTTTGGGTTTGTCAAAGGCATCACATAAATTTAGTTAGGTTGTTTGTTTTTGTCATTCTCGTTTGTGGATATCTCAGTCCTTATATATCATCTGTGAGTCCGGTTGAAAAGTGGGATTTATCAATTATGTCATATTCGCTTGTCTATTTAAGATCTCCTGATGAAATTGAATTTGGTGGTGCTACTGACTTTTTACATTACAGTGAGTTGCCCGGTTTAGGTTACATTTCACCAGATTTTGGGTGCTTCGATTCATTTTTATTATGACTATGGTTAAGTAATGTAAAGGTTTTATCAGATTTAGATAAGGTTATTGACAGATGATGTAGTTAGAGGTGTCAAACGTTGAAACGGAAGACGGAACAGACCTGTTCTGCTTCCGTTCCGTTTCAGTCGACGGAACAGAAATTCATTCCGTTTAACGTTCCGTTTCGTCAAACGTAACAAAATTCCATTCCGTTTAACGTTCCGTCCTTTATTTACCATTGATTTTAGCGGAATTCCGTCCATTTCCGTGTTCCATTTACGTTCCGTTCGTTTTTTTCATTTCCGTTTCCGTTCCGTTTTCAGAAACGGAATTGATTTTCTATTTCATTTAACGTTCCGTTCGGACGGAACGGAACGGAACACGTGTGCGGAACGGAATATTGACAGCCCTAGATGTAGTGGATATGGGCAGGAGGGTTTAAAGCAAGTCAAGGCTCTGCAAAGTCAAAGGAAGGTATGCTGATACAGTGACTGTGATACCTCAATTCAATTTTATGTTTTCTCTCTCTGGTCCATTTTTTTTTATATCAGAAATTTTATTTACTTGAGAACCCGTGTAACAGTGATAATTTAGTTATTGCACTATAAAATTCATAAAAAAATCATAAGGTGCCGTTAAAAATGGCTCATGATTTTGTGAGAAATTTGACAGCGGGAATAGTGGAATAACCATTGAAAGGAAAACTCAATTGATTTTAAGGTGTTAGAACAGAATTGTAAATCTGAAACAAGTTCTGAACTTACTAGAGATATTGTATTGTAACAAAACATTGGCAAATTTTATTTTATTGGTCCTCTTGGGGACTGGATTGATCGATTATAATTCAAATATGGAAGGAAAATTAAATGAAATGATGCAAAGCCATTTAAAGATAGCTTAACATGAACTAGAAGAGACTGGGAGCTTGTGAAATGAGTTGCTACTTAGGGAAATCCTCTACACATAGTAGCATCCAATTGAGGGGAAAAAAGTGGTATTCAATGGCATGTGTCTATGATTGTTGAGGTAGTTCTAGGGACTTGAAATCCTCTACACTATGGTAAATCAATGGCTGAGATCCTGTGTTGTCTAGAAGTCAATGGCTCAGATGCAAAAGATGGATAGTACTGAAAAGGAATACGCACTTAATAGCTGAGATTCTGTGTTGTGTAGATAGACCTGTCAAACGTTAGAGGTGGAAACGGAACAGGCATTTCCGTTTCCGTTCCGTTTCGGTAACGGAACGAAATGGCTGTTTCATTTCCGTTCCGTTTCGGCAAACGTAACAAATTTCTGTTCCGTTTAACGTTCCGCCTCAATTTCCTATTGATTTCAACTCATTTCCGTGTTCCGTTTCATTTACGTTAACAAATTTTGATTCCGTTTCCGTTCCGTTTCTGAAAACGGAACCCATTTCAGCTTTCATTTAACGTTCCGTTTCGGCGGAACAGAAACGGAAACGTTAAAACGTTTCATGTTTGACAGGTCTATGTGTAGACATCAATGAGACAATAACCCTCATTTATATTATGCGTCCCTTTTTTTATCTTTATGTTGTTGTGTCGTCACCAAAGATAAAATAGAGAAAAAAAAAGAGATGAAGCTTGATGGAGCAATTATCCTTGTGTTCGTTTTATGATTTTTAACCTGCATGTGTTGATAAATTGCAGCTCACAATAGTCTAGGAGTTGACAATAGTTGTCACGAGCTAGGTAACTGCTTTATTAACCTTTCAAAAAAGAAAGCTACTTTATTGGTTGCATTGATTCAAGGTGTTAGCATAACCATAAATAATGATGTAAGAGGAATTAATAGCTGAAGGTCATTGAAAGGGACAATTTGATGTACCTAACAGACATAATTAACTGGCATGCTAAATGCATTTGTAAATAAAAATTTAAGCACGTGTGATGGCTTATTGGTGGCTATTCTGTTTCTTTCGTTACAATTTTCCAGTCCACATCAAAGTACAGTCCTCTTCTCCATTTGATTTTTTTCAACGAAAAAGAAATGGAAAAGGAACTGAGCTGCCATGCAAATACTGAGGGGGTGTGTCATACGCATACAATTCATCTTGCCTTGTTATACAAAGTAATACAATAACATGCAAGGCAATAATTTAATTTCAACATTCCTTATGTTATTAATTAATAACACATATAAATACATACCTTTATTGTGGCATTAAAATCTGGAGTTGAATTCATAACTTTTTTTTTCTCAATGAACAGATTCTTATTCTTTTTCATAGCTAACTCTTTTTTGTGATGAAAATTTGTGGGCCTTCGAAAAATTATATGTTGAACTATACTCGTGTGATTCCTTCTAGAGCTTCTAAAAGAGAAAAGTCTGGGTTAGTGCACCTAAGAAAAATCTCTTTTTTTTTTAAGTTCATATCAAAATATTGTGGACAGGAGATAATCTAAGTGACAATGACATGTAAACGGCACTTGGCTTGTCTCTATTAAAAATTGAAATTGTGGGACATAAGTTTAGAAACAGTAATAAAAAAAGATAGTCAAATAAAGTGGAAATAGAATAGGTCATTGTCTTTTTTGTGCCAATTCTTTCCCAAGATAAACTTGATTTGTTGAAAACAAGGAACTTAGGCATTTAACACCTTACCTTATTTTACCGATTTCCCCAAATCAAACACTGTAATTCTAGGGGCCCATGCCCAGAAAACCCTTGCACAGGTATATGCTAACAACTCGTTACCCCATGACAATTGACAAACCTAGGCATGGAGAGGTGAAGGCACACCTAACAAAAGTTGTGTGAGACGTGTGCTCTGTCAAGTCAATTTTAACGCTTGAAACGTGGCCCATGCAAGAAGCACGCACGCATGCATGCACTTAAATTCAAGCGTTACTTCTGCTTATTATTCACACTACAAATCCAAGAAGATTGCATTACGAGGTTTGTGTGTAATTGTGTGACAGTGACATCCAATTAATTTTAGGAGAAGTAAAGAAATTAGAATAACCAAAAAGGTGATATGTTATGTGTGGCGTTTGAAATGAAGGGTTAAAACCAACCACCTTAGTGGGCACCACAAGACTATTTAGTGTTAGGAGGATATTATTTGATTTGATTGCTTAATTGTAATCTCATCACTGGATTATTAAACTTTAGACTAGACAAATAATTGCAATAGGCATAATTAAATATGTGATCTGATGTGAATTAAACAACATTATCTAATTTTTTTAATTAAATGAGAGGAATATCTCTCTCAGAATAAGCATTCAGGTACAATATATGTAGCTACCGCTGTAAGATATTGATTTTCAAACTTTTAGTATAATAAGTACTAATATGAGATGTATAAGCGATTTAAATTCATTTAATTAGTCCCTAACGAATTAGCTGTGATCCTTCGTATTTCCGTTAGTTATCTAGTCTCTTTTTGGTTCAATATATTATTTTAATTTCTTCTCGTCTGATGTTCCACTATATCTTTTTTTAAATTACCTTAAAGAATTAATTGCATGATTATCTTGATTTTTATGCAGTCGCTGTCGAGACAACTATAAAATTAGGAGAGCTATGAGGACCGATTCATTACGTACATATAACATTCATTTGTTAATTAAGTTTAGAACGAATTAGACATCCAGATTCGTTGAACATATATATTTCTTGGGTGTTACTTGAAAAGGTTAGATTGAGGTGATACGCTTACCAAAAATGAAGATTCTCTAGATAACCTGCCAGTACTTTAAAATTTTCATAATAACAAGAATAAAAATGAATTCTTGTGCTTTTCATATCCATGTGCTAAATTGAGCTCAGATTGACAGTGATGAATACTTATTTTATTATATTAAAAAAACTTAATTATCATCGAGATCAATGTTGGTCTCCAACCATCCATCTAATTTTTATCACTCCAAATTAACTAATCCCCCACTAAAGACTATTAAATACTGTTTCACTAAAAGCTGTGAACTACCATGTAATTTAGAGTCCTTACAATTTTTGGTTTGCCCTAATAAAATATCTCATAACGTCATCAAATCTGTATAAAATAAGATTAGCGTTAAGCATTCGGAGCTGATTCAAAATAATAATAATATAAGAGAATCAGCTCTTGGTCTAGTAAAAAAAAGAAATGCATCTTAACTTTTTGAGTGAAAGGTCGCAGGTTCGAAATCCGACTGGGATCTTCCATAGACATTTAATTAAAAATAAGTTGGGTAGCTTATAACTCTAATTTATTTTTTTTAAATAATAATAAAAAAAAATAATACTAACAGGATCTGCTTCTCAATGTCTTTCTGCCTAGATTGGGGGTAAAATAATAAAAGAGATCACATGTGGAGAATACGCAATGTGAAAGACATGAAATGGGCATCAATCATTTACAGTTGGCAAAAGGTAATATAATAAAAATAATAAAATAATTTGTCAAACTTCCAAACGTTAGTTACTGTCAAGTGAATTATTGGTAAAATAATAACTGTAACTAATGGAAATAGTAGGAGTGAAGTCACACTATGCATAGTATATATTGTTTGGTACTACGTTTGAAATTTCGATTTTCGAGATTTAAATAGTCAAGTTATATAGGAAATTAAATTAAGAAATACCCTTAAAAGTTATTATATTTTCAATAAGAAGAAAATCATTCCCACGATGGTATAAAATTTTTTAAATCAATACTCTTTAAAGAAAGATAAAATAATTTTAAAATATAAATATTTTAAATATATTGATCAAATTGAATGAATTAGATTAGTGGTTCGAATCTAAAAAAAATCAAAATTTGGAATTATTATATCAGAAAATTGTTGCTACATGTAAAGAGCTTTATTCAAAATAGCCGATTTTTTTTTTCTAATGGCATATAAAGAAGAAAGGTTAGATAGCTCCGGATTCCTTGAAGCGCCATCTCATCTCCTCGTACATCCACACTCAGCACATGAGAACAGCACAAAAAGCTTAAAAGGAACAAAAATGAATTTGATCAGAAAAACTAAAGTAAGATAAGAAAGTGCAAAAGTAAACTGCCAACTAGACTAGACAGGGGTAACCAATTAAAAATCTCATACTCAATTCCTTTCTTGTCTTTAACAAAACACTATTACAATCAGAAAACCTACAATTCTTATTACATTTACCACCCTCTAAACAATTTTTATTACCACTAACAGAGTCATAGCCATGTGGTTTGAACTGGAACTCCTCTGTTTCCATGTGACCTCCAGCCAAATTCACCTCTTCTTCTTTACCCCCACCACTTGTTGAAGGAACACCAGTAACAAATGCATCTTCACTCTTGCATCTTACAGTGATCCAATCTTCATCATCGCTCCATGCGGGCTCGGCGGTGGACGCACCGGCCAGCATCCCGATCCTTTCCAGTGGTTCTGACTCCAAATTGAGTGTCATAGACTCCCACATTCCCTGATCAAGGATGCTTTTAGGAGAAACCCATGATTCAATTACACTCTTTTCTGATGTCAAATTCTCTGACGAAGCGACGAATGGATGGTTAATTAACTGCTCAGCCGACCACCTCTTGCTCGGGTTTCTGATCAAACACTTCGATAGAAAATCTTTCGCTTTGTCTGATATCCAATCAGGTAACATTGGCACATCAGAGGAGTGACCAATCTGGCGAAGAACAGCGACCGGGTCGGAAAACCCGACCCAAGGGACTGTTCCAGTAAACATCTCGATGATCGTGCAACCAAGAGCCCACACGTCAGCCAGTGTCCCCTGCTCCTCCCCTCTAGCCACCTCCGGGGCCATGTACATCGGCGTACCACTTATCTGAGAACCGGCATAGTCGCAAAATTCACACTTTGCACACCCGAAATCCGCAATTTTGGCATGGCCGTCAGACCCAATAAGCACATTCTGGCCTTTGATATCACAATGCACAATACCCATATCATGCAAATACACCAATCCAGAGAGAATTTCAAATGTGCGAGACCGAACTACTGACTCGGGAAGCCGACCGTACTGTCTCTTGACCTCGTCGGTGAGGGACCCACCAGGCGCATACTCCAAGAACAAATTGTAGCACAATTGGTCGGTACGATGATCTTTCGAGATGTCAGAACCGAGGTAGGAGATGATAAAGGGTGAATCAAGAGAAGAAAGAATGCTCTGTTCTCTTCTCAACACCTCAGCCCGACTTACCGGAGCTGATTTCACCGCGAATGATTCCCCTGAAGTGGAGTTGGTAGCAATTGAGACGGTTGCACAGGAGCCTCGACCAAGTACACCTCCTCGGCGCCATTTTTGGATTTCCATGTTTGAAAGAGAGACAGAGAGAGAGAGAGAGAATGATTGTGGGGTTCTCTCTCTATCTCTGCTTTTTGTTACTATTTTTGTGAGTTTGATTATGAATACGCAAGCGCACACTTATATACTAGCGAGAATCTTGGCTTGGTGGTAAAGGCTTTTCGTTGTCGAAACGAGAAGCTCAGATCGAGTATTTTGTGCGCCAGGTCTTCGAGTCAATTCGTGAACCGCGTCCATGGAAATGATAAAGAAGATAATTAAGATTACGAGGTTAATTGGGGATGCGATACGAGTATATATGATTGCGACAACGTATCCAAAGAAAGATACGAAGATTTTGAGGTGGAGATGCGAAAGAAATTTTTTTCGTTGTGGTGGCCCCACCTCCACCCGTACAAGTATTGCTCTTCCCCAGTCTGAACCTCCAACTTAGAAGGATTCTCTTCTTGTTGGGTTTCACAAACTTGTAAAACGTGTAACGAGTTATTAGACTTTCTATTGTCATTTAGTGGGACCCATTTTTCGAATTTACTACATGGAAGTATGGCTTTAGATGGTTATAGAGAATCTTAGTGTGTTTCTTTCACGTGGCTACCAAACTTAAAAGATTTTGTTTTGAAATCTGCTAAAGTAATTAAAAACTTTAACAATGTAATTGCTTATCTTGCTCTTCTTCAACTATTTAAAGTACAATAAAACGAATTCATGTTTGGATCGCTTAAGAATTTGGAAAATTTTCTATTACTAGACATAAATTTATTAGGAAGTGTGTAAATTTGTAAAAAGTTTGGATTGTTTATAATAAATTCATGCTAGGAATATGAAATTCTTCAAATTCCCAAAGAAATCCAAACAGCCTATATTTTTTTTAGCCAAAACAAACAGAACTTCCCTCAAAAATTTTTGATCAAAATGAACGAGTTTGTCAAAAATTCAATTTTGTTAACATGGGATTTCATTTCGTTGGAAAAATTTCTGGCATTTTTATCAAAATGAATGGATTTGACTTTATTGGTTGGAATTATCATATAATTAGATCCAACGAAATCTTACGAAATCAATTCAAATAAAATGAAATGAATTCCCACTTAGTAAAATATTTTGATAAGGGCCTAAATTTTCTGGCATTTTTATTTCTTGGAAAAACATTAATTTCATCAGCAAATTCTTTTTTTTTTCTAAGCATGAGTAACAAAATTTATATAGGAATGTTTGTACAATTTGTCCTTTTATCCTCATCTTAGCTGCAGTAATGTGGTATATATATGCTTATACTGTTAAGACTATAACACAAGACATACTAGTAATATAATTAAAGCATTTAATCCAAAGAGCAAGTAGGTACTGCGCCGACAAATCCCCAGAGGTTGGAAATCTTTGGATTAAAGGGATTGGATGGAATATGCCAGGTACTATTCCAGCCACAATCCTCCCTTTGTAATTGTAGGCCTCCATCCCAATGCGTCATCTGATTATTCTCTCCCACACCAAAGGTACTATCTGTGAATCGATCCATTGTGGCAACTCATCTGTTGTAATAAATGTAGTGGATTTCTACATTAAATCTTTAGGAATCTACATTTCTGTAAAAGAATTAAAAATTTTCAAATCTAAATTAAATGAGAAATGCTAGAGTCCGATATATTGGACGGATGGGCTCCGTCTAATACGATCGTTTTTATGAATTTAAATTTCAAATAACCGATCCGAACCGTTAAATATGTTCTCCGTATTGAAAACTTATAAGAAACCAATTTTCACATTTTTTTGATTTGTTTTACTATTTTTTTGGCATTTTAAAAAATTGTTGTTATTGGACGATCCATAATGTTTATATCATGAATTTTCAAAAGAATACAAAAAAATGTAAAAAATTTCGAAAAAATATAAAAATTGGTTTCTTGTAAGTTTTCAATATGGAGAACATCTTGAACGGTTCGGATCGGTCATTTGAAAATTAGAAATGTGAAAATGATCATATTGGACGGATCCATCCGTCCTATATATTAGACACTAGCATTTTTAAATTAAATAGGTGTTAGATAGATGTAAACATGACTTCAAATTTAGTGTTTCATAAAATCTGAACAATGTGGCAAGTGAGAAGAGAACGGAGGTTGGGGGCTAGGGAGGGTTAATGGACTGTTGCACCAAATTGGGCAAGTTGGATTAAAAACAAAAAAGAAAAAAAAATTTTGGTTTAGAAATTAGTTGTGCAATGTACAATAGTGATAGCCACACTTCTCTGCGACTAAACCTACAATTGGTAAGCTAACGCTAACAGGGTCCAAGATTTCTGGGGAATATTCTCAGCAAAGTTTTGTGTAGCTAGGAATCACCCCTATTCCAATCCCACTAAAGGGGGCGTTTGGATCGCTTAGGAATTGGAAAATTTGCTATTCCTAGGCATAAATTTATTGAAAAGTGTGTAACTTCGTGAAGAATTTGAATTGTTTATATTAAAATTTATGCCCGGAATTGCTTATTCTCGAAATTTGGAACTCATCCAAACGACCCCAAACTAATGCTGAGCAATAATTTGGGCTCCATAACAGCGCAATTTTTCTTGGTTTCTTTTTTGTTATTGGCTCATATAGGTGTTATTCTTTATTCTATGATTATTAATTTGTTGTGGTGACACCTTCCTTTGCAAGCGAAGGGATAGAATCTACAAAGGCCCAGGATGCGTGTAAGCTAACAAGAATTGATCATGTTGTTTTAGAATAGGGATAATGTTATTCCTTCTTTGTTTATTGTATTTTAATTTTTCTTTTAAAATTATGATGCTTTCTTAAGATCGACGCAGTAGCTACTGTGTATGATTTGCAAACTAATTTGTTCAAACATGTTAAAAATATCACCAATCTGATATGTAATATTGGGAAAAAGTACAATAAAAAAATGTTTCTCATATGTTGGATACTTAAATTCAGATTTTTAAGCCCAAACTAGCCATCACCTGATATTTACTTTTCTCTTTTTTTTTTGTTCTTATTATAGCTGCCTAATGGGGCTGTCTTAGAATATATGGTAACTGGTAAAACATTTTCATTAAGTATAATATAAGTTTAAATGTAATTATTATATATTATCTTGCATTTTAAATTACTCTGCCATCTTTCGGTGATATAATAGATAACAGATGTCACATCTAGAATACATATATAGTTTGTATGCGGTCCCATCTGATTCATCTAACAATATGAAAATGATTTTTAACTTTTTACTGTTTAAAAACTCTATTAATAGATGGACCAGCAACTTGTCCCTCCTTTAAATTTATAAGCAATTTGCTACCCAACTTGTAACATTAGTGATTATTTCTTAGGCAGATTTATGTTCAGTACTGATGCATTACAGAATTATAATTAATTAATTAATGATCAAGATGTATAGTGGAGAAATACATATCAAAACCTTCATGTTCTGCTATTCCCCAAGTAGACTACTTTGTGTAAATGTAATTAATGTTTACTCATGCTATATACTAAGACCCTTCTAAATTTATAAGTTTGAGCATGGTATAATAAAATTTTGTATAGTTTGAGAATTTATAATATTTTATCGTAGATCGTTAAGTTCATACTATTTCAAAATTCTATTACTTAGGCAACCAGTGAGACGCATAAAATTTCATCATTTTTATCTACGCTTACACGTCTATAAAAATATAACAATGCAGTTTTTTAATTTAATACATCTTACAATTCTTTAGACCAGGCTCCGTTTGGATGAGCCCTAGGAATTAGGGAATAAGAAAATAAGGGAGTAAATTTATTATAAACAATCCAAACTCTTCACAAAATTACACACTTTACAATACTTCTTCCCTACTTCTTCTATGCAAATGTAACTGAATCAATTGATTTTACAGTTGCATGTAGGGTTCAACTAATCCTTAAATTAGTATTCAGTCGTTTGTAATTTTTTGTTAATTTTTCTTTGGTTCTGTTGGCTGCCTGATTTTTCAAATACAATTTTCTTATCAATGACTAAACTAAACTGGCATCTTTTTTTCCTCATTTTTTATTTTTTAAAAAATCTGACTCGTTATACAGCCTTCTTAAGCTCTCACACAGGTAAATCTTCAGAAGTTTCTTTCATAATTTGTGCTGCTGAGCTGTCACAGCACCATCTCTTTAACAATAATTAAATTTCAATTCTTCCTCTGACAGTTTCTATTTGAGATTTCTTCTGTGCCAACTTAACCTTCTCTTTCACCCCAAAAAAAGTCTCTCTTTTTATCGCCTAATACAAAATAAAGATTCTTCCCAGTTCCCACATTACATATGTCACCTCCTCATAAGCACGTGAAAAGATCCCCATTGAAACTTGCACTAATCATTAGTAACTCTTAATAACTATTAGTACCCATCTGATTCCAATGATATTTGATGATTAAAAAAAATTAACCAAGATTTAGATGAGTGACGTCTAGGGATGCTGGGGACAGTGTCATACTCCAATTAGCTCACCAAAAAGCAACGAAAATATCAATGGAGCATTCAAATAATATCTACCACTGTTCTAGTCGTATAAAGTAGCTAATTTGGTATTACCAAACCCAACGCCTATCTACCCAATAACGGTTTCAATTCCTCTATTTGTCATTTCGCAGCTTCTGTCATTTTTTTTCTTTATAAATCCTCTAATTTGAAATTGTAAATCACCAACTCCCTTTTGCATTATTTAAAGTTCCAAAATACATCTAATTTTTTTATATAGTACAATCACATAATATTTAACAAAATTTTAATCAAATTGAAAATAAATTGTTAGTATAGTTATTATTATTTAAATCGGAAGTATATTAAGTTCAAATCAAATAAAAACTATTTAGGCTTTAATCAAACAAATTAGACTAATTAACAATTAACTTAAAATTATATACCCCATAAAATTGGCGAAGTATTAACTTGAAACACAAAGAAGAAACAATGTTATTTTATCAAACAATTTAACCAATTCTAGTGCCAACACTTTTGGATGCCACCAAATACCACAATTTTCGTATTTCACTAATGTTTTCAAAATTTAAATTAAAACATCAAATCTAAACTGTTGATATTGTTCAATTTCATGATCGATGTATTTTCATATAAATTTTATAAAATTTAGAGTTAATTAGATACTCGATTAAACCATAAATGAATCTAGTTAACTATATCACATTAATTATAATACGTTCATGATTTAACATTTTAATCAAGTATCAAATCACTCATTAAATTAAACAAGTTCAACGGTTTAGGTTTAACGTTTGAATTTTAAAATTTTTAAATATTGATATAATATGAAATTATGGCATTTGATGGCATAGAAAATGGTTGCATTGTAACTTACTCTACCTGAAATATGACTAATGAGTCTATGTGACAACTATACTAGCGCAAGCAGAATATTTGGGAACTTGCTTTCTCCGTTACTCTAAAATTGTAATCATTGTCGTACGATTAATTGAAGAAATGACACAAAGATTTGGTGCCATTTGGGGAATATTCCATTGTTCACGTTTTCTCTCCATGCAAAGAATGAAGCCACCTCACAATGAAATAACAGAACAAATGAACAAAGATAAAAAAATTAAAATAAAAAAAAATTGAATGATCCAAATATTTGTGATTCAAATAAAAAAAGATTCATATGGTTCTAATAATGTGTCTATGATAAAAATGAAAATCAAGTTTTTTTTTTTTTGCATGCTCAATTTCTTTTTAACTATGTTATCTCTTTTTGCAGTTCTGAGGTCAATTCGTCAGAGATCCGGAACATAGGATCTGATCGGTCATGATTATTTAGATGTGTTCCTTATTTTTATTTTTTTTATTTTTAGCAGATATTTAGATGTGTTCTTGATTTGTTTCACATTTAAATCGTATTATCAGTTGAAACGAACAACCATGAACCGCCAATTTCTGTGGTCACGTTTCTTGTGATTATGTTATATGGTTCCCATTCATCGCATTGTACTTGACAACAATTTACACGTTAAGCATGTGAGAGTCTTTTCATTTTGCTAAAACAAATTTGTTGAACCATGCATATGCACGAAAATGTTCTGAGTCTCTCTCTGTGTACTATGTACGTAGAACAGGACTTTTATGAGAATTTTCTATTGAAGAAAAAACAGAACCGTACTGATTTGCAATTTCTAAGAAAAATAATAATAATAAGAAAGACAGAACCGTCTGTCTTTTTCATCATATCAAATGAGATACGAAATGCATATATATCAACGGTTTCGGTGACTCAATGCAGAATGAAACTTCATGTTTTAATCCAAAAATGCATGCTTAATTATTGTAAGACAATTATTTTTTAAGTGATCTGTAAATCAATATGCTGATGAAGAAACACAAAATAATAATTTTTTTTACCCTTTGTTTAAATTAATTAATTGGTCGCATTTCTTTTTATTATGTTCCATGGATCCACACATTAATTATGTGAAAAAGTTTTCCTTTTGATAAAACAAAAGTTGATAATAATCATCAGATGCACGGAAATGTTCCGAGTCCCTTTCTGTATTATGTTGAACATGAAGTTTTTGTGAGAAGGCTCAATCAGAGGACTTGAAAAAGAAATACGTACTGATTTGCAAATTCCAAAAAAAAAGGGCTAAACTGACATAAAATCAATCAAATATTAAATTTAAATCAACGATTACGATGACTCAATTAAATAAGTTCTAATCCAAAAGGCATATTTACTGTAGGGCTAATTAATTAATTATTTTTTAAGTCATAAATTAATTTGTTGCTTAAAAGACACAGTTGAATAAATTTTCTAGTGGTTTAAGTTAATTAATTCAAATAAAAGTGTAATAATAGTTATGGAGTTATTATCAAACCGTACCTCTTAACTTCCTAAATAATTAAAGTATTAGTCTTCCTACCAAATCAACCAAATTCGATTTTTTTCTTTAATCAACCAATTAAAGAAGTATTTATTCGGCTCATATTCATTGTGTTCAACATTCCCTTTTTTATTTCTGAATCCGAGAAAAAGGCCAACCCCAATTTTGTAATCGCCCATTTTGAATATCCTTTCGTTTCTTCCAAGGGTTTTCTGAAAAAAATGTTTTCATGGTTTTGTCGGAGCGAAAACAAAATATAACGACTGAAAATCTTAGCTTTGCGGAGAAAATGAAACGTATACAAAAAAAAAAATGAAAAAAAACTATTGTATATTGTAACGTACCTAACAAGATATGAATTTATTCTTTAATACTTATCTCTGCTAGAAAAGATATTGATTATACGGAATCAGCATCGGAAAAAAAATTACATAAACTTTTAAAAAAAAAACAACGGAGAATTTCATAAATAAATTATTGTGACATGAGAGTGACAATTGATTATTGGTAGCAAACTAGTGGCGTATGCGTTCAAAAGCTACGGAGCAGAGAGCATCAGTCTCATGAGCAATAATAATAAGAAAAATTAATGAAAAGGTCATAATATACTATTCATGTTATATTATATTTTAGACTTTCAACAATTTTGACTGGTCTTTGAACACGATATTTGTACTACTATTTCCGCTCTAACCCATATGTTCTTTTCGTTAGAACACAAATCTTAGGGACACATTCCACCAACAAATCTCCAAATTAATAAATACCGGTACAATTTTGCTGGAATTTCTACCACTATCTTTAAATCATTGCTTTCGTTGGCTAACCATTCCGTTTTAATGAAAAATATAAGTTTCGTTTGTGTTTAGTAGTGGAAGAATTTTGCTATTAGTTTTTTTTTTATCTAATTATTAAGAAGATACTCAAATCAAACAAACAACTTGCAACAACGAATCAATATCCTCTGTAGTGTCCCAGACTTGTATGATCCATAATTAATCGTCGATATTAGCAGGGGCGGAACCAAGGCAGGGGCCTAAGTGGGCTTGGCCTCCCCACATTTTCTAATTTTACTAAAATTCACAATGTAAATTATATAAAAGTATGAAAAAATACGTAGAATGGCCCCTTCAAAGAATAAAATTTATAGATTGGCCCCATTAAAATTATTTTTCTGCCTTCGCCCCTGGATATTAGATCGGACGTTTGTAATGAAACCACTATTGTCCTAAATTATTACATTTTTACAATGAAAAGAGAAAAAGGAAAAACTACCATCTTCATACAAATTGTCCTAAATTTTCTGCAAAGCAAATTAAGATACTAATATATTTGGAAAACTAAAAGCAAAACATCATGTAAAACTTTACATCCAGAAGTATTAATTGACGCAATTTTTTTTCCGAAATGAATTAATTAATTTTGAAAAATATTTAAAATTAAAGGAGGATCATACAAAAAGTAGAACGAGTCATTTTGAGTTTTAGTTTATTAATATAATTTTGGCCGGTATCATTCCTTATGCATGTACGAGTCACGTCAAAGATACCAAAGTTCTTGTTCATAATATAGCCAATCTTGTATTTGATAAATTTCATTATTATTATTATTTTGCATTCGAGATGAATAAATATATATATATATATATATATATATATATATATATTATACAAAAATCCCGTATATTCATATAAAACTAAAATTTTTCGTCTATAAAAATTAGTATTATTTTTTTTTTTGTTATTGTTCTTTTTTAAGTATCTATTTTTTTAATCATTCACTATAGGAACGCATATATGTAGTCGACAACTAATATTTTTGAAACATAAATATTTTTTTCCATCTTTAATGAAATTTCAAACCGACATTAAAAATTATTAAAATTATAATGTGAGAAGGAGAATTAAATTTTCAGCTCGGAATAAACTTATGAAAATTTGAGGTCCTTTGAGCAATTAATCAAATGTAAAAAGAAAAATGAATTTGAGACAGTTGTACAAGATAAAAATGGTGTGAACACAACAACAAATATATCTTTGAAAAAAGTGACTATAGCATTCATAAAATCTCAAACTGGATTCATTGCTTTTACTAACAGAGTCGCTACAATCATGAATCATGAGGTAAAAATTTCCTATGCCTCTCTGACAACTAATCATGAAATCAATTGCGGAATTTTAGAGAATTACTCATATAAACAAAATCATAACCACTACTAGTACTCACCTACCGGTATCCTTCATCATACCATTCGATCTAATTTCGACGGTTAAAATTTATGGGTCGTATAGTTCTGATATTAATCATGAAACATCTATTATTGATCGAAGATTGTGATGCCAAACTTCCCTCTGCTTACTGCAGAGGATGTCATTCCGTGCTCACACTATCTATCATCTCATCCAATCGACACGTCAGAGGAATGAGCAATGTGGTGAAGAACAGAGACTGACTATGCCACTCGGGGCCCACACGTAAGCCTGCATACCTTGCCCTACCCCATTATTGCCACCTCTGTTGCCATATACTGATATACATTGGCGTACCAATAATTGAGCATATTGCCTTCTGGTACCGTCATGCCATACACATCCAAAATCGGCAATTTTTCATCAGTGAGCGTGATTTCATTTCATTTGAATTTATTTCTCACAATTATTTCGTTAGATTAATAGCATAGAAATTTTAATTAAATGATATCAAATCTGTTTATTTTGATAAAAAAAATTCTAATGAAATGAAATGATATCCCATGTTTAAAAAAAAAATTTATCAGGGCCTTAATTAGTTAATCGGGTAAGAGCACCTCTGCTAATTTGATCGAGGATCGTGCGATGTAATCCAACGGTTGATGTGTCCCTCGGAACCTCCTTCATTTTATTTATCAAATGAAACCATCATTTTTTCTATATCTCAAAAAAAAAAAAAAATAAATGGAATGAGGCCACGTTGCTAGCGAGAAGACCGTGAGAAATGCGCTCCGATGATTTTTTTATTGGTGGCTCTTGATTAATTTGGCGGCTGAAAAGTAAAGGCACCAGCCGCACTACCTAACTAAAAGACTGATATTTGATAGTTAAATGACAAGTCTGTGCCTTTGAAAAAATATTTTGGGTTGGTCAGAAAGATTAAGATAAAAGTAAACTATTTTGTCAAACGGTAATTTGTACCGATAAGTACGATAATGACAAATAACCACCAAGAATAGTTATATTTAATATATGGATTTTTATTAGGTTACGTACAAATTTTAATACAACTTAAATTATTTATTAATTAAAAAAATAATAAAACGCGGGGAGAGAGAGAGAGGGAGGGGAATACTATTCCGGTGGTATACTTGGTACACAAAAAGCAAAACATAACATAAAATTAATGATAACAGAGGTTTAAAAAAAAAATCTCTTTTTCAACTCTAGGTGGGATATGGTCGTATGGAAGATATGAGAAAGGGTTATTAAGTGAAAAGTTGGTTATTTTTCTTTTATTACTGATTTTCCGACTGACAATGAAATAAAAGAGCAGAGCATTTTCTTCATTATGGCTCCGTTTGGATGCAAGAAGAAGAAGAGGAAGAAAGAAGAAGGGAAGAAAAAAAATTATAAACAATCTAAACTCTTCACAAAGTTACACACTTCCCAATATTTCTTCCCACTTCTTCCCTTATTCCCTTCTTCCCACACCTATCCAAACGGAGCCTATATGTTCGGTCTACTCCTATACAACTTTATTACTATTTTTCGGATAAAAAAAATTGTTCTAGTACATTTTTCTGAGTAGTCAAATTAGTTTTAAGTCGAACTTTCCAACAATTTACTAGAAAGAATAATTGAATGATTTTATATCTGCATCAAGTTAACTGAATGATTCTTTTATTCGTACCAAATTAATTTTATATACCCTTTATCTAAATATAGTTATGTAGAAGATATTTCTGTTCATATTTGACTTTTTAGTATGTAACCTCATTAATTAAACAATATTAATACGATGGTTAAGAATTCATTGTCATGAATAAGTAAATTAAAGTCATATTGGATGTTACTTATTTATCAATTTCCCTCTTTCCTTCTTTAAAGACTATAAAAAAATATGCATTTGTTATTGAATAGTCAGAAAAAAAATAGAAAAGAAAGAAAAAGAAGTATTATCTTTTTTTCCCCTTCAAAATTAAGTTTACTCTGGACCGATCGTCATAGTTGTCGCTGTCTAAAATGGGAAAACAAAAAAATCTTAGATAAATAACATATAAGTTTGTACTTCCTCATGTCATTGGGACATGTGAATATCATTGAAATCGTTTGATCAATATACGAACAGATTTTTATCGGATTGGTCAATTTTCAAGTTCGAAATGGACAGCTTGAAATTTGTCTTTTTGAGTCCAGTATTTGACAAAAATTGTTATTGGTCTTTCTCACGAAGAGCGTTTTTCTTACTCATCGCTCAAAAATCTCCATTCCATCGATCATCACATGTCATCGCTCAAAATGTATAAAATACTTCAGACCAACTATTTGTTTCTATTCGCTCATAAGTGACACATGTGAATGTCATTGAAATCGTTCGATCACCATTTCAATAAATTTGAGTAGAGGTTAACATTAATCTCTCACACAGAGAGCATTATTTTTAACCACTATATCAAAGACTGAATCTCTTAAAATTTTAGATATTTTTCTCACAAATTCCACGTCTTGTTTCATATTCGCTTAGATTCATTGTAGCTATGTTGCACGAATACTTCTAAAATATTGCCGCATCCATATTCGATACTAATTTTCACCCGATACTCTACGTGATGAATCATATTATTTTAATATTTTTGACCGATAGATTTGGTCTAAATTCATCAAGATATGCGTTGGATACATTTTTTTCAAATATATTTTGAATATATTTTTTGGGTTGGATACACTATAGTGATAGTTGAAGTATAAAAAAGATTATATATTTTGATATAAAATATAATTTTTAATTATTATATATATATTTTTGTATGCTAACTTTTTGAAAAATACCGCATCTCCGTACCCGCATCGTATCCAATACGATACCCGCACCCGCACCTGCATCCTTACAACATAGATGGTTAGTCTCCAAATACTTCATAAAGTCTTGTAATTAAAAGTTCATCTCATAAATGTGTTTGTTATTTGTGCCAATGTTTTTTCCTTTTTTACTATTTTTTATTGTTGCTTATACAATGCCCGTATGGCCGTATCGCATGCAGTTCGTCTGACTTTGACATTGCTCATAAAATGCTATTAATTATAGCGTACGACCAAACAGACAAAGCAAAAAAAAAAAAAAAAAAAAAAAACTATGAATCAAATAATCAATTCATTCAAGTCCACTTTGTGGTAAAAGATATATATATATATATATATATATATATTTTTTTTTTTTTGAGGGGAAAACACATTTAAGTATTTAACATGTATCTTTTTTTTTTTTTTTTTTTTTTTTTGAGAACCGCCCGTAGGCTACAACCCAACATAAAATGACAGATTACATTATGGGATAAGTATAACCCAGCATGTTAACCCCTTTTTCTCTAGCATGCTTCGCCAACCCGTCAGCTAAAAGATTCCCTTCCCTCTGAATAAACTTACAACTCACATTCTGACACCCAGAAATTAAAGAAAGTACATCTAGCATGTCTCTGTACACTTGCCATTCCACTGAATCAACCGTCTCTAACCCTGTAATTACCGCTTGTAGGATACGGCAATCTGTGAAAATGATGCAAGGCATGAAATTTCCCAACTTGATGGCATTTACAGCAGCTTTGACAGCTAAAACCTCAGCATGTAGGGGAGAAAAAGCCTGTATTGCAGTCATGCGATACTGAATCAACCGGTTTGTTTTTGAGAGAAGTACATAACTCATACCAGCTCCCTGGTCGAACTGATTCACCCATGAGCCATCCACGTAGCAAACATATTCTGAGTTAGTGATATCCTCATCTCCTTGGATTGTTGGAGTAGACATAGTTAACTGAGCCAGGCTCATCAACTTCTCCAGCCCTGAAGCTTGCGCCAATACCTGGTGCCACTTGACAGTTTTGCCCTCATAAACTTGTGTGCACCTGTCTTTCCAATAACACCACAAGATGTTTGCCAATTTAGTAAACACATGATCATCTGCTGCTGTTGTCAGCTCACCCATCAGCTGGACTATATTTTCCGGTAAGCTGTCAGTTCTTATACCCATACTAGAGGATAGCCAAATACATCTTGCCTGCTGACATTTGAAGAGAGCATGAACAACATCCTCTGAGTGGTACCCACAAATTGGACACCCTTGCTGCTGTTTTCTCATTCTCTTAACAAAAATTTGATCCACCGGCAGAATTGCTCTAACAACTTTCCAGAGAAAGATTCTGACCTTTGGTAGTAACCCCTTGCAATGCCAGATTCTCTTTACTAGAGATCTCATCATGGGAGATGTGAAACTTGTCTCATGCTCAGAGAGAATTTAGACCAACAAAGTTGAAAAAGATTATCGAAAGGTTATTGGCTTATCGGAGATGATATTTTAATCGGAATTAAAAAGAAATACCAACAAAGTTGGATTAATTATTTTCCGGATTTGATATTAGATCACTTAAAATTAAGTTCTTGATTCGAATGAGCTTATTTTTAACATTTAAGAATAATATTTTTACTTCAAAATAATTAATTCTAGTGTTATTCTCAAATGACTCAAAAGATTCAAACTTACCCAAAATTAGTAAAGTTAATTATTTGTGCTCATGTTTGTAGATGACGATGATAATTTTTCTTAAAAAAATAATTAATGATGCATTGATGATAAAGGTGATGACAACAATAATAAAAAAGTAATCATATGTAATTAAAAAAAATATATCACGAACAGGTTAATAGGCTCGTTTTATACTATATCAAATGCACCCATCAAAGTGGAAATGTCACAATCGCCGTGTAATCCAACTAGGTGATCTAGGTGTGACAACATGTAACAAGTCATGCATTATCAAGAATACTCCTAACAGCGAAACAACCATAAAATATCTCTAGAGAAAACAAAGCCACGTCGACACATCCCCAACTGTTACCAATCCGCAACACCAAGAACATCTAACCCGTGCCACAAAGAATCTGTCCACTAAATGAAAGGCAGTAGTTAATGGTTCAAGGTCATGCCAAGAGTGCTGCCTCCTCTCCAACCGAATTTGTTAGGTTGGAAAGAACTCTCAACTCTCATCAAACCAGTGCCATCGACCTTCGCCGACTCTGATTGGTCGGTTATTGTTTACTGACGGTTGCATTTCGTTATGTCACTTGTATGCTCGTACTGTACTTTTAGTAAACTAGACTTGTATATGAAATCAGACTAGTATGTATTAATATATGTCCCTATCCGACATCTTATAATTTCAATTTTTGTATTGATTGCTGTTAATTGTGGATTGAAAGCAGCTAACTAAACTGTCACGACACGATTGATTTATCCACAAATTACCTACTGAAAGCTCAGTTACTCGCTAAAAATTATTACTAATTACGAAATAGTAAATACTTGTGAAATCACTGTATTATAGTTATTTTTTGCCGATTATTCAGGTTTGTTTTTTTTTCGTGTTTATTAAGAGAAGCATTTTTTTTTAATAATCAACATGGGTACTTCTATGTTAAATTTACAATATAGTTATTTTCATGTTTTTTCATGATGGTCGTCAAATTTATTCCACATTAATTTTTAAATTTTTATTTTTATTGTGATAATTACCCTCCTAAATTGTCTAATAACGACATTATTTGATCAGTTACTTTTTATCTAATTTAGTTATTTAATCATTTTATAACATTACTTTGAGTGTTAAATTACAACGCCGCACCTTATGATTTTACTCTTACTTACACTTTTAGTACTGCATATTAAAAAAAAATTCAATAAGTAATACACTTTTTGGCCCCGTTTGGATCGTATGGGAATAAGAGGAATAACTTTTACCTAGGTGTAAATTTATTATAAACAATCCAAACTCTTCACAAAGGGTGTGTTTGGATGAGTCGGGAATAGGGAATAGGAATAAGAAATTTATTACGCACTTTTCAATACTTTCCGCCTAGAAATAAACTATTCCTCTTATTCCTAAGCAATTCAAACGGAGCCTTTAGTAATACATATTTATACTTACAATTTTATGAAAAACCGAATTTAATTGTAATATTAAAGGTAAATAATATGAAATACAAAAAAATTTAGAAAAATAAAAATAATTAAACACGGATGTTTAGCAGATCAATTATGATAAATTTTAGTTTCTAGGAGAGTCACACTAACTAAAAAAAAATTGGAAAGAATTATTGTCAATATTAAAAGCTTAAAAATATACTTTTGTCGCGTAGTAATTTAAAAATGTGTTTGGATGAGCCGGGAATAGGGAATAGGAATAAGGAATTTCGGTTTGCGTGCTTATCCTTATTCCTTATTCTTATACCATGGTTTTGTTAGTATAGGAATAAGGGCCCAAATTTCTTATTCTTGTGTTGTTTGGGTTGCACAAGAATAATAATAAAAATAAGCACGCAAATCGAAATTTCTTATTCCTATTCCCTATTCCCTATTCCCGGCTCATCCAAACACACCAAGAGGAAAAGGAATAAGTATCTTCGTGGCATCACCTCATCACCACCAGCATATAAATTTTCGTTACGAGCTTAGAGGAAATGACTTGGAGAACTGGAAGTTTAAAAATCCTTCTATAATTAAACTGCAAGCAATCACTAGTTTAATTAATATATTCTTACACGCCACAAGCTGCTCGGTACAATTAATTGCCACAACCTTACAACATGGTGGCGGCAGATAAGTATGAAAGCATCATTCATTAAAAAATTTGACTTTGTTATTATTGGTACTGTTGCATCTCCATACCTTTGGATAAGATAGATATTTCCCTTGTGGATAGGTCAATACAGTATCCACAAAATTATATGAATGGAGCTGAAATCATGACAGCTGAGAAAGGAAACTCTTTTGTGTTTGACAAGAAAAACATCGCTGAAGTAACATTGAAAATTGGATAACTTCAAAATCAAAACGCCAAATTTATAAATTTCTACAAAGGTGATTTTAGTATACATCGAACAATGTAATGGCTTCCATTTTGTTGTCATTAATAATTCGTTGATTTTCAAAAGTTTAGTATAAAAGAAATCATTTAATCTCCCAGTCCCCATAAAGTTTCTCCGTTGCTCAATACTTTTATTTCCTTGTCAGAGTTTTGACATGTAATAATTGCCACCAGATTAATACTTTTTTTGTCACTAGCATATTTCTTGGCTCTTATTATGCTTTGCACCGTCTTTATCTGAAATTGCTACTTAAAAATTATTAAAAAAACTAAACAAAAACAAAAATCGATAAAAAAATTTTGGACGTTCAAAATATATATATATATATATATTATAAAATTTCATGTGATAATCATATTATTTCCGACTATATAGATTTTTAATATTTAAAAAAAATCTGGACAAAATTTGCTGAATGATGTTTTTATATATGGCCCTGATCAAAATCAAAATTTTATGTAGGAATTGGATTTGGAATTTCCATGATTTTGAAATCCCCTTATTAGAATTTCATTTCATTTGATCGGATTCCGTTGGAAAATTTGATCCCATTGAAATACTGAGAATTGGATTGAAATTTGGTCGAATTTCATGAGGAGAAAGAGAAAAAGACCTTAATACCTCTCCTCTCCTTCAAATAGATGAGGACAAAATATGTCTTTTCTAGAATCCAAATCAATTCTTCTTATATTTGTTTTCATTATGGGATTTCAATTGGAAATCATTTCCAATCAATTCTAACTCAATGAAATGAAATGAAATCCCATGTCTACACCATTTTGATCAGAGCCTATGTGTAGGAAGTGTCTTATTTCGAAAATTCATCTTTCCTCAATAAATATTTTTTTCAAACTAAAATTTGAGAATCCAGACAAAGTTTCGGGTAGATATCATATGCATTATCCAACAACCTTACGTGTCTGTGTATTTAAAACAAAAATATCTTGTTTAGTTAAATTATAATTTATTTATTTATTTTAAATATTTCTGAAGAAATCTTGTCCATTTTTCTATTTGAAAATTCTCACAATTAATAGAGTACAGTATTTCCTGCATTAAATTTGCAAGAAAAAAAAAATTCCTAAAAAAAAAGGCAAAGAAGACACGTGCGTAAAATAAGCTACCCAACATGACGTACAAACAAACTATGAGAGGTGTGGTGTGTAGTAGCACTCTAAAATCTAAATCCAACCTCACTCAACCCGTTCCAAAATTCAACTCGTGAAACACAAAAACAGTAAAACACCAGTGTATGTATCCAATTTAGGTCCCAATAATTGGCATCAAAGTAAGTAACACAGTAATTAGCACAGAGAAGAAAAAGAGCCAACCAAACAAATTTGGTATAGCGGTGAGTTCAACTTCAATCAACCTTCAACCTTCCCTCCACCATCCCTTCTCTTCCAACGTGGTCCAAACTTAGTCACTTGTTACTTTGTTAGTTGTTAACTCCACTGGTACTTTCTTTTTTTTCCTTTTCTTTTGATAAATCACTCGCTCTGGTACTTGTTTTACCGAATTACAACTACTCAATTTAAACACATTATCTAATTCTAACCCAGTTTTTGGCATATTCTATATTCTGGTCATGGGTGGGATCTTCTGCGGCGGATAAGGATCAGCTATTGTATCGCGGGTTGTATTGTTTGAATTTTTTATTTGGGAGTTGGGACGTGATTCACGCGACTATTTTTTTTTATATATAACTATTATTACACTTTTATAAGGTGGTCAGATGTGACATACGTTTTTATATAATGATCACACGATATGTACGATTTTATATAACCAGTAACGTCGCAAGGCAATTAGAATTTAACCAATCGAATAATACATTAATCATACTTAAATGCGTATTTTATTGAGCAGATATAAATAACTAAATAAGTGATACTATTAGGCATATGCTAAAAATTAAAAGAGATAATTAGTTTTATGCCATTGTGATTTTTGTTAATTAGGGAATTGTCATTCTTAAATTGCTAATTAAATTTATGCCATTATAGAATAGTTAAAATTAGTTCTATGCCACTATTTTTCCAAAAACATACTAAATTCTAAAAATGTCATTACCAAATTTGTCATTAATTTCTTTCAATGACCAGATTAACCCTAATTAAAAATAAACGGCGTTCATGTTTACCAAATTAAATTTGATAAAAAGTTTTCTTTTTTGCTCATTTCAAATTTGTATGAATCCTAATGAATTCTTATATTGGAATGCAGATATGTACGTGACAGATAGTCATTTTAATTCTAAACAAAAAAAAAAAACATCACCATAATAATGCTTATTTATTTTTTCACATAAAAACTAATAATATATTACTAATTAAAATTTGTATTGAGTTGATAAAACTAATTATTAATGATTTTTAATGGCATAAAATTAATTATATCTTTTGCGATGGCATATTACTAATTTTTAAGTTTTATAGTGGCATATTTAAAAGGGTAAAATTGTCAAATAATTGTCCGATGGCAAAAAAAACTAATTTTTATAATTTTATAGTGGCAAAAAAATAATTTGTCGTTTAGTGATGGTGTATCTCCAATTTCAAATATTTATAGTGGCATAAATCTAAATCACCCAAATTAAAATTAAATTTGCACCTAGACAAATTTATACACGAAACATATAATTGATAGTATGAATCTTGATATGAAATACGGGCTAAGAATTATTAGGTATTTCTAACACAAATATGAAATTAATAATATTAAGAACTTAATTAAAAAAATTAAATTTTTATCAAGAAATAAAAATATTGTATATATCAGGTGGTGATTTATAAATTACTAATAAATGATGCCTCCAATATGTGAGTAAATAAAGAAAACTATAAATGTTAGATAACAAAAAAATATTGTGAAATCTTCCGATAATATATGTGGATATCTTTCTGAAAAAATAAATTGTTTAAACACCAGCTATCTTTTCTGTAAAGGGGTTCGATCTTTTATCTGAAATCAAAATTTAGACTGCACATGGGATTGGATCACACAAATCAATGGTTCATGTTTGATATAATTATTTCCATCGCTCAGTGAAATTGTTCAGACGTTTTTTATGGGTGTTTTTATAAGTAGTAGAGATAATAGATAATGAGAATATAAAGTATGAGACTATTTTAGCAAAAAAAAAAAGTCTAAAATTTTGGATATGAATATAAAAATTTTATAAAATTTCAATTAACAAATCATTTCGAAAGAGCATAAGTAATCGATATTTGTATTCATATCGTTTTTTTAATATTTAATAATTATGCGTGTGTCTAAAGTTGCATTAATTAATTTATATATTTCCTAAATGCAAATAAAATTACATATAACTAATTTACATATATTATAATAGAATTTCACCGAAAATATGAATTCTGCTTATAGTCACTACAAGCCTATGTATCTATTATATATGCTTCGGAGATCAATAGTTTAGTTTATTTCTATTTTCTAGCTTGCTGAGTATGTTGTTGATCCATATTTATTTCCGAAAAGTAAGAAAATAATGTAAAAAAGGATTGATAAAATGCTACAAGCTAATGGTAGCACCATTCTAGCATCGGAATATAAAAATATAAATATATAATAAATAAGGATTAAATCTACATCAAGGATAATTTATGGATATAGACATATAAAAGTAATTTAGATTTACTTGAAAATCAAGAGTAAAATCAATATTGTCTATCTAATGGACAAATCTATACGTATCAAGTGGTAAATCTGCTTATCCACAATAAGTATGAATTTTGTTGAAGGATAAATCTATATACGGTGATTATGTTAATAGAAAAAATGATATTTTTGGGATATATGTTTTTAACCAAAACTAAAAGGCCTTCAAAATTTACCTCTGAAACACTATCCATGTGGCAATATAGTAACTTTTCCCGAAAAAAAAAAAGAAAGAGCAAGCATTTATTTTTGGTTCAGATAAGTATTTATTTCGATTGAGTATTTTTTTTTGGTTTAGACAAGTGCACATTTTAGTTTATCCAAGCAATTGTATTTGGAAAAGTCAAGATAATTAGGCGTTGATTTCAATGATTAAAATTAATTGAATCGATTCAAAAATAGATCATCAGAATTATCAATACAAGTTATTGTCAAGTGATCAGTAAATCCAATGTGGTTTGGGTTAGTAAAAGAAATGGGGGTGGGGGTGTTAAATACACATAAATTTGAAGTGTAAAAAAAATTAAAAACTAGTGATAAGGAAACACACTATTATTATTAAGAAAAAAATATAAAGAAATAATAGAAATCTTATATTTTTACTATATCAGATAATTACATTTTTGGGCCGGAATTTTTCGAAAGGTTACACTTGCACTCCTTTCTCCCATATTTTGTCTCAAAAGCAAAATTACTTATTTTAAAGGGAATTATATTTCACTATTTCAGCGGCAGGTTGACAGCACACCACGAGTTACACGATACGCCAAGTTTCCACCAACAAGTGTAGAACTAGAGAACTCTTTTTAAGCCACGTGAAAATAGCTTTTTTAAGAGCATTCATTATCTGTTCCTACTATTAAATCAAGCTCCTCCTATTTAAATCCCAACCGTCTATTCCTCACTATACGGACCCAATACACCAGCTAGTTTCTTTTTTTTTTTTTTGAAGTACACCAGCTATTTTCTAATTCTAGCTATTCAATTATAAAACCAATCAGCACCGTTGGATCAATATCGGACGGTGGTTATTTGGATAGAGAATCCTATTTTCCTGGAACGTGGTCCGCGGACAGCGGCGTACAGACCTCCCCGTGGGGCCCGCACCGTAACAGCCGCAGCCGGCAGCTATTTTTTTCTTCAACTGGTAAGTGGTAATGCATAGACCGGGTCCAGGCAGTAACACTCCCTTTGTGTGGACCGCCTAAACTTAACTACCAGGCCTTAAAGCGACCTGGAAGGATATAACATATTACATATAAGCGTTTCTGACATATTATTCCTTCTTCTTCAAAATAGAAAGAGGAAATAAATAAGGAAAGAAAGAGCGCAGAGAGAGAGAGAGAGAGAGACCAACCCCACCTTTCTCTCTACCTCTCGCTTTCTCTCTACTAAGGTCATCAATGGAAACCAAGAAGTGGCGTCGAGGCCACAAGATTGGCCGCGGCTCATGCGCTACCGTGTCGGTCGCCACCGACTCTGTCTCCGGTGAAGTGTTTGCGGTGAAATCAGTTCCATTGTCCCGTGCTGAGATCATCAAGAGAGAAGAAAGCATCCTTGCATCCCTCAATTCCCCCTTTGTCATCTCCTGCCTCGGTTCCGACATCTCGAAGGATCATCATGCTGATCAATTGTGCTACAATTTGTTCATGGAGTATGCGCCCAGTGGGTCCCTCTCTGACGAGGTCCGTAAACATGATGGGTGCCTCAAAGAATCCTTTGTTCGGTCCCGCACATTCGAAATTCTCTCTGGATTGGAGTATTTACATGGCATCGGTATCGTGCATTGCGACATTAAAGGTCAGAATGTGCTTATCGGGTCTGACGGCCGTGTCAGAATTGCGGATTTTGGGTGTGCAAAGAGTGAATTTTGTGAAGATGCTGGTTCTCAGATAAGGGGCACGCCGATGTACATGGCCCCGGAGGTGGCAAGAGGCGAGGAGCAGGGGACAGCAGCTGACATGTGGGCCCTTGGTTGCACAGTCCTTGAGATGGTAACCGGATGTGTCCCTTGGTCGGGGTTTTCTGATCGTTTCTCGGTTATTCGACACATTGGTTACTCTTCTGATGTGCCAGCAGTGCCTAATTGGATATCAGACGAAGCGAAAGATTTTCTATCGAAGTGTTTGATCAGAGACCCGAGCAAGAGGTGGTCGGCCGAGCAATTAATTAACCATCCATTTGTTGCGTCGTCAGAGAATTCGACATCAGAAAAGAGTGTAATTGAATCATGGGTTTCTCCTAAAAGCATCCTTGATCAGGGAATGTGGGAGTCTATGACACTCAATTTGGAGTCAGAACCACTGGAAAGGATCGAGATGCTGGCCGGCGTGTCCACCGCCGAGCCCGCATGGAGCGATGATGAAGATTGGATCACTGTAAGATGCAAGAGTGAAGATGCATTTGTTACTGATGCTCCTTCAACAAGTGGTGGGGGTAAAGAAGAAGAGGTGAATTTGGCTGGAGGTCACATGGAAACAGAGGAGTTCCAGTTCAAGCCACATGGCTGTGGTGAATTTTTTTATGGTAGTTTTAATTTTGAAGGAAATAGGAATTTTAGGCTTCCTGAATTAAATTGTGGTTTGATGAAGAGAGAGGTGGGATCTGGCCATCTGGGTTGAGAATTTTGATTGGTTGATTTTAGCCCAGCTAGGTCATAGCTTTTTAGGGCTCTTTTCTTTTCCTTTTTTCCTTTGTAAATATGTAAATATATTTAACTGGAGGGTTCAATAGAGATATTCCTGGAATAACTCCTATTCTTAGCTAGATTCTTTTTTTAATTTGTTACTTACTTGGGATGATAAAAAAAGATGTTGATTCTTGTTTCATGCTTATTCCAATGCGGTTATTCCCAAACTGCCAAACCAGTTTTGCAACTGGTATGATGTCAAAGGAGGCTTGATTTGTGGTAGTTTGAAATAGTAGCTCTCAATGTAGTAAGTCAATATCTGCTTAGTTCACAATCAGAGCTGTAAGCATCACTGACATGAATAACAACTGTTATTGAAGAACATTTTTATCTTAAACGGAATTAAACAGTAACAATTAATTACTTTCTGGAATGGAAAAGTAGTATTAAATTGAATAAAAAGAAGAAAATAAATGAAGCAGTTTAGTGATGTTACTTGTATGTTGGCTGACCTATTATTAAACTGATCCTCGATATTAAAAAGTACCAAAAATGAGGAAAATCGAAACAGAAGAAGAAAAATAAAGAAAAAGTAGAAGATGCCAAGAAAAATAAAACTAAACGAAACCTTTGTTGCCTGGTCAGAAATTTGTTGCGAATTTTTAAATCAATATAAAATTGGTTTGGTAGAAATGATCCTTGAGAGAATAGTTCATCTTGAGAAACAATTGCATTAAGAAATATTATATATACAATTAGTTTTATTGGTTTTGCTTAAAGTCTGATTATGTAACTTAATAATTAATCCAGTAATCCCACAAAATCAAAATAAGAAAATAAAACGAAGAAAAAGGAACAGCGTCCGAGTTAGTAATTTCAAATTGTACAGAATTTTTTAAAAATTATAGTGCTTGTAGTTATCTGATTTTGACAAACAACAAGTGGCTGGAAACAAAAACGAACCAAAGTCCTAATGCAAAAGAAGCAACATTTAATATAAAATGAATAGGTCGTAACTTTTAGCAAAAGTAATGTTTGTTTTTTTGAACAATAAAAGCTGATATTACATTTATATGTTAATATAATGAGTTTTGCTATGGTGAGTTGCAACTCACCAAAGCGTCCGTGAGTCGCGCTCAAAATTCCAAAATTTAGTTCAAAATAATTGATCCAAACCGTCTAATATGATCTCTCTATTGAAATCTCCATGCAGACCAAATATTATATATTTTTTTTAATTTTTAAGTATTTATTTCAGATTTTTAAAAACTGTTGTTTTTGAACGGTTCAGAACTAATTAGATTAATGATTTTCTAAAATTTCAAAAAATACTTAAAAAATTCGAAAAAATATAAAATTTGGTCTTCATGGAGATTTCAATAGGGAGATTGTATTAGACGGTTTGGATCGGTCATTTTGAACTAAATTTTGGAATTTTGAGCGCGACTCACGGACGCTTTGGTGAGTTGCAACTCACCATAGCAAAACTCTTAATATATATATATATATCTTTGATTTTTATTTGAACAAAAAAAACAAAAGTATTTTTTTTTCGGAAATTGATTACTGCCATCGTCAAATATACCATCCCAACCATCGCTAAATATAAAGTGAACATATACAGCAAACAAAGTGAACATATAGACGATCTAAGTAAACACATACAAACAAATAAGTTCAATGAAAAATAAGTTGAATATACATGTAAACTTTTGAACAAGTGATGACAACACTTATTTGTTTGTAAGTGTTTACTTAGATTGTCTATATGTTCACTTTATTTGGTGTATATGTTCAGTTTGTATTTAACGATGGCTGGGATGGTATATTTGCCGATGACACTTATAATTCCTGTTTTTTTTTTCAGTACATTGGAAAATTTAGAATAGCCATTCAATATGGAAATAAATACAATGTACGTTGCAGTTTTAAACTTTTAATTGGAGCATGAGATCATGATTTGATTCCAAATTTCTCCAATTAAAACTTAAAAGAACCAAAAAGGAAATTGTACGTTATTTGTGTACCTTTCAAATACAGTATCTCACACATTGATGATTGCAAAAATCTCCAGATATTACCAAGATTCCCAAATCCAGCGTTTATGGTTGTTTTTCATGCTTGTGAGAGGCATGTCTCTGTTCTTTATTTGTCACCAATAAAATTCTAAAAAATTATTTCACATGTAAGCTGTGTTGTTTATCACAAGGACTGGCATGTGCTCTTTCAACGCCTATTTTCACTTCATTTTTTTTTTTCATTAACAAAAATTATTAAACTCCTTGCTGAGCTTATATTATTATTATTATTATTTTGGTACCTATCCTTCTCAGTTGTCAACATACTTGACTTTTCTTGTAGATGCAATATGACGTCATCAGATGAAGCCATGCACTTTCTAATAAATAAACCAGCTTGCACCTGACATATTAGTTGAATTCGGCGGACCATGCCTTTTCGCTTTTAAACTTTTTCCTAATCATCAGTCTGATTGTTTTACTATTATTACTATTTTTTAAACTGTTAATATTACTAAGTTACTATTACTATTTTTTTGTGTCAGACGGTGTCAATTTTTTTTGTTACTATTACCATTATAATAGCAACAAAAATTAACTATCTACTAGCTACATTAAAAATTGTTAATTGGACATAAACATATATTATTTGATAAGATGACAATCTTCAATTCTTCTGCTGTCCACATATGCAATCTATACACAATAATTTCAGATATATACAGAAAACAGTTAGTAAGAAAACAGTTGCGTGAAACAAGTAAGAAAACTTGCAAGGTTAACAAAGGAATATGCCCCTCACTCCTCTCTAGTGTTGCTAGCTTGCTACCAACTCATTGCCAGGTATGCACCTGTTTTGATTGTTTTAGAACATCTCCAATGATTGCAAGTGTGCAGAAAATTGAAGAAAAGAAAAAAAAAGGTGATATATAGCTTCAGAATGCCGTTATTGGTTGGTGCAGTTTGGTTGATTTGGTGGGACTGATCTCACTCACTCACTCATATAAGTTATAAAAAATCACTCTTCCTAGCCTAATTATAATTATAATAATTGGAAGCTATGCTGTTCTTTGGTTAGATCCTTTAATGAGATTTTAATTTCATGCATGTAATTAACTTTTTGTCTGAAAACTCCCTCCTCTCTCTATACCGACACAATAATTTATATGTTCAAGAAAGGGCTATTGTGGTAATAAATTCTATTAATCACACATAATTTCATTTGACAAACTCACAGGTATACCTTTATTTTTAATATTATAGCAATCTCTTCATAGGTATTATTCATAATTTTCACCATTATTTTAAAGAAATAAAATGCTGATTCCCTGATTTTCTTTATATCGGGACTGAATGCACTTGAACGTGAGACGCCTGTGATGTCCTTATTTTTTTGAATAATAAAAAAATGTCATTATGTCAACATAAAATTATTATCAATCAAGGACAAAAGAATTAAAAATGAAGGAATGGTAGATCACAACTTCACAAGACTGGAAGTCTGGAACATCTAGTGGGACTTCATAAGACCGAAAAAATTAAAAATAATATTAAATTAATATTATATATTAAAAATAATATCAATATAATAATATTTTTTTAAATAGTATCACAAGATCGAAATCTCAGATTCCGACCGCAATTACGGAATTCCGGATACCGATCTTAGCTTTAAATATTAGAAATAATTTTTAAAAATAATATTTAATTAATTAATTTAATTAAATATAAATTTAATTAATTTATTTAATTAAATATAAATTTAATTAATTAATTTAATTAAATATAAAATTAATTAATTTATTTAATACATATAAAAATCATTTTGTGGCTATTACAATTTAGTTCGAGACAAATTAGAGACGCATTTGAATCATCTTTCAACTTTCGAGTCATTGTGAGAGGAATAGATGACGTGCATGCTTATGGAGGACATCGAAACTTCATGAAATAAGAAATATTTGAGTGAGGACATGAGAAAAAGTGAGACAAAGAGGAATAAATAATGATAAACGGGTGGGTTGGACTATACCCGGGTTTACTAGTACAAAATCCGTAACCCAACCCGAAGTATCGGGTTTGTCAAACTTAGAACCCATACCCAACCCAACATCATGCTAACCCGGTAAAAAACGATTCAGGTCAGGTAGGTTGAACGGATTCACGATTTTTTTGTACACCCCTACATGCGTGAGAAGGGCCGATGACAGAAATGCAGTAAACAGAGATGTCGGTATTTCTTTACCGGGCGTGAAATCTCTATTGGTGAAAGAATACCCGAATGTGGAACCCACTTATAACAAGATTTGGCATGGGCGAGAGAGAGAGCAATCATGGAAAAATTCGTACAACAAACTCCCGAGTCTTTTATTGGTTATACAGATGACGACACCCGAGACGCAAATCAAATGATTGTTTAAAATTTATAATTTTAATGTAAATAAATTAAAAATAAAAAATTTATAACTTAATTATTCATTTTTTAATTAAATAAAATAATTATTTATATTTTAATTAAATTTATATTTAATTAAATAAATTAATTAAATTTATATTTAATTAAATAAATTAATTAAATTTATATTTAATAAATTAATTAAATTTATATTTAATTAAATAATTAAATTAAATATTATTTCTAATATTTAAAGCTAAGATCAGAATCCGGGATTCCGATCTTAGTTTTAAATATTAAAAATAATATTTAAATGAGTAGTAGCTAAGATCGGTATCCGGGATTCCGTAATTGCGATCGGAATCCCAAATTCCGATCCTGTGATACTATTTTAAAAAATATTATTATATTGATATTATTTTTAATATATTATATTAATTTAATATTATTTTAAAATTTTTCGGTTCATAAGACTTGTCATGTACAGCAAGTGGGCCTTGGGCCACCATTTTAGCTTCTTCATGCCTTGTCAAAATATATAATCTGGAGAAAATCTATCATGACAAATAATTTTGAATCGGGCTATAATCCAACTCTTTATGAGTGTTAATAAATTAATTTTTTTTGAAAATGTACGATTGAGATTATAGTCCAATTAAAAAATTAGTTCTCATGGCAGAATTTTCAGTTAGTTTGTAAAAGCCAGAATGAAAAAGGCTCATTTGCTTTTATTTAGTGTGACATAATTTAGTTGCTTGCTCTCTTTTTCCATTCAAACTATTAAATAATAATTGTTGAACTACCTTGCATAACCGCTAGGTTCCTCCAAAAACATCAGCTGAACATATGAATGGGCACACTTGAACGATGGGTGCTTATCAAAATTTAAACCAGCTTCCGATTGGCAATCATTGCAAATACAAAGCCATCAGTGACTGTAACCCAAAGTTTGCACCATCAGTGAACCAGTGAGTCACAAAAATAAAATAAAATAAATAAAATAGTCTTCTAATGTTGATTGGACGGTCGGGTGGATTGAATTGTGTCATATTTAATTATTTACTTCAATCTGACTTTCTAAAAATGCTTGAGGTGGATTGAATTGGATTCATGTTATATTGGGCAGATTTTTTTGGGTCAAGTCTGATTTTGAGGCTGCTAAAAGCGGTTTATTGCGGAGAGACAGGTCTCTAAATTGGACCTGACAACATTTGCTCCGAAGAAATCTCAATTGGTATGAAAAGTATATAATTTTTTTTTTGGGTCCAAGTTATTGATGGTGCCTACAATATTTGTCCTCCTAAGTGTATATCTACCTGGATGTTATACATGACAAACTGTTTCATTGGGAAATAACTTTTCGAGATTTTGCCCAACTTATAACAGGATCATTTAGAAATAATCAATTGAGTTGGAAATCTTTTTATGTTAATTTACTTAAAGTCTAACGTTCAACAATTTACAAAGATACCGCAAAATTAATGGAGTAGAGTGAACCCAAAAAACTGCAAAATGCATTGAGGATGCAAAACGATGCAGAGTCGGATTTATTGGTTATTTCCCAAAGATCACGAAATTAAGATACGTGGAATTTTGAAAAAAGAAAACACTAAATCGCATAATGCCAATCAAGTGAACAAAAAAAAAAATTCTTTTACGTATTGCTTTGCAAGAAACCGAACCACTGTACGCTTACTACTCGACCTGAACTAGTGTTCTATTTCTTAACTATAAGAGTAATTATACCAACGAAACACATCCTTAATATCATTTTTTTTCTAAATTTTGTTTAACTGGCAATTCTTCCTGTATTAATTAAGTTCATCGGAGTATCTTCAAAGTTTGTCTAACGATGTTTCCATCATAATAAAAGTTTCCACTGCCATTAGACGGTACTAAATCCATTTATATATAGAACTACATAAGCAACGTTGACATGGAGAATGAATAGATTAGTATCGAACTATCGATCAAAGACACGGAGGAGAACTAAAAGTAGGTAGTTCACAGGCCTTTAGCCTTAGTTTAAACAAAACAAATCTCAAAGAGATAATTAGATTTATGCCATTAAAAAATTTGACAATTTGATAAATGTCATTGTTAAATTGCTAATTAGATTTATGCCACTCTAAAATTGTTACAATTAGATTTATGCCATTATTTTTTTCCAAAATAGAATAAATTCTATAAATATCGTCCTCAAATTGTCATTATTTTTAAAAATTCCCAAATTAAATTTTTGAAAATTAACCCTAAAATAAATAGCGGCGGCGTTGAGAATATCCACAGTTTTTGTGCTTCATGTTTGATATGATTCGAAGGAAATATGTATCAGTCAATATAGATACTACAAATATACGTTGTTGTTTAATATATTATATTACTTTATAAAAGTAATTAGCAACTTACATGGCAAACGAAGACCAAGGTGAACGTAGAAATATTTTCAAAAATACAACTTGTAAATTTCAAATATGTCACTACTTTTATGCATTAAGATCGTAATACTGATTATTATTATTCTGTATTTGAATTAAAATATTTTTTATTTATATGCAGTGGCATAAAAATAATTTTTTATTTTGTAATGTTAAATTTCAGAATTTAAAATTTTAATAATGATATATTCAAAAGGGTATAATGGTCATATCAATTGGACGATGGCAAAAAACTAATTTTTAATGTTTTATAATGGCATAAAAATAATTAGTCATTTAGTGATGACATATCTCTAATTTCAAACTTTTAAAGTGGCATAAATCTAAATCACCCAATCTCAAAATTTTGTATCAACCCAAAACTCTTGGGCTGTAGCATCAAGTGGGCCTTGGGCAACTGTTTTAGATTCTTCAAACTCTCTCTGTTACTTCTGTAACGTGTAAGGAAATGTATATAACTAGCTATAATTTCGCGCTCCGCGCGATAAATTATTATCTTAAGCTGTTGTTATGATTATTTAGAAATATTACATTGTTAGATGTACTTTTTACTTAATTAGATAATAGTATATTTAAATGATGAATTGGTGCCGTACTGCCGTATGCAGACGTTATTAATTAGGCTTGATTATATATAAATGAGCAAATACAAATATAGTTCTCCAATCTAATGTGATATGATACCATATTGAGATTACTCATACTATAATCATTATAGTGACATTCAAAGCACACTATCATTATAATTACATCAAGGCAAGCATCTAACTAAGTCTGGTCATTGAAATCCTTTGTAGATCTTCCTCGCTGAATTGAATAGCATGGAGAGCCAAAGATGTCCAAACCAAGTAGAAATCTTTTTAAATGTCACCTCTACCAAACCATGCTTCACATTTACCACCTAATAAATAAAAAGGCTGAGCATTAATTCACAATTTGAGTTTGCCTCACAAATGCCATTTTCCGCAATAATTGAAATAATGTTGCTTTTTGGGACTGATCCTTTTCCTATCAGTATTTCCATGGCCAGTACATATAATAAAATACACCACAACATTTAGATGAATCTTAAAACTGGTTGTCAGTGGGGTCGTAGTCATAACTGAAACAATTCTATGTTCAGGTGCACTCCATCTATATGAATAGCACAACTGACGTATCATGGAGTTAAAGATAGCAGTTACTTTAAAACAACATAGCTATATGGCATTCATACCCACATATATCGCTAATATCATTGCTGGAAACAAAAATGGTATGAATAAACTCGTTCATGCCACTGCTATATGATTAAAACAATACTCTTCTATCTAGTAATTAAACCATTGCATACTAAAACAAAATATATGTACATACCTAATATTCTTGATATAGCACTATATCGAGTCCTTTATCAATGTATGGACCCCGGTATTGTCTCCTCCTCTTTCTCTCTCCACGGATCCCTTCTATTTATCTTAAAAGCATCCTGCCTTGGCGCAAATCCCAGACACCAGAGAAGCAGGAGGCATCACACAAACACATGCCAACAAATTTGCAAGTTCAGGTTTGTCATTGCTCATTGGCAACCCAATCCAGTACCTGAATCCAGCAAAAGGCCATTCATTGATATATAGAAATCACTAAAATCTTAAGACCTCCTGATGTAACAAACGATTCAATGGCCCTTATAGTCTTATAAATTTTACCTCTTGAAGAAAATGATAGCATGCAAGATGTTGAAGCAAAGATCCTCATGCAGTCAATGTCACTTCCTTTTGTCCTCTCACAACCCTCACTTTTATGCAAAATTCAGAAAAGAAAATAAGGAAAAAAAATAGCAATAAACAGAAAAATGGTACAAACCTTGTAAAAAAATAGCACCAATTGTTCCTCGCCTCAGTTTCGATATGAAATAAAATGTCAAGTTAGGAAATTGAGTCAATTATTCCTGAGATTTGCATACCGAACTGGCAACTGTTATTCTTGAGATTTCCTGTTATAACTCGCACTTTCCATCTCCTTTGACCACTGTTATTCTCTTGGGATTCCCCAATTTTGAAAGCAATCTAACACCACCTAGTCCAATTGAATGTGCATAATCATGAGCCATATGATTTAATAAGGAAAAAGCCAATTTACTCTTTTTAATTCGATCCCATAGTTCATTAACATCATTATTGCGCTTTCTATTAATTAATGTTAAAAGAGCAAACACTGCACATTGTACAAATTAAAGCAAGTTTTTGTATCAGTTTTGCAAGACTATGACATCTCATCATCACAACTAAACATGACTATGACAGTAAGTATGAGCTCAATTACCTTAAAAAAAACACCATAGCACCAGTAATTTTTTTTATCACGCATTGCTTAGCAGTACCTATATCAACCAAGAGAAATTAACAATCAGAATATAAGAGGCATAAAGCCATAAGTCATTTCATTCAATCTTTTTGATCAAGGCATGGTAATAACATAAATCAAGCTTTTAAAAGGACAGTAAATTAATAAACAATACTAAGACATCAATTGACTCTAGAAAGCATGGCAGAAAACCAAAAAAAAAAAGGTTAAATTTAATATCATGTTTAAAGCCTATATCAAAAGTGCAGAGATACATATGTACCAGTGGATTCAACTGCAAACTCAGTTAATCTCCTCTCTTCATCATGCAATTGTGCTCCCAAGCACATATTTTCAACACACATATTGCTCGTCACACCACATTTGAAGTGTAGCTTTCTGAGAATACCAAAGATGAAATCCAGGTAATTTATTAAAATAGTATATGGACACAACCTATTTAAGCTACCAATATTTAAGCTACCGATTGAAATCGATCTAATCATGCGAGCCCCAAATCCAAAACAGGCATCAATAACACTGTAGAAAAGACTTCTGGAATTGGAGTATTTTTTTTTTATTATCTCATATTACACTTATTAGATAATGAGAAAGGCTAATTATTTTTAGGGGCGAAAAGTGAACAAAAAATCAGGCATTAGTTCCTACTTCCTAGTAAGATAAAATAGCATTGATATTCAGATAAAATAAAAAACAAAATTCTATTTTTGAAAGAAAAATTTCTATTAGAAATTATTAGTTAAAATACCATGTGAAAACATTTTTGCCTCCATTTCCATTCTCGACTCAGGTTTGATTTAAGGTTTAAGTTGTCGTTAGAATCATCACCCCATATATCTTCTGGATTATCTTCACTGATATTACCTGCGAAGAAAGGACGATAAGTTTTATAATAAAGTTATCGATTTGTCAACTCTGACTTGAAAAAGATTTCCAAAAATATACTTAATTTTGCATGACTTGAGTGACAGTACCACAAATTTATCAGTACACTAATTCCAAAGAACTACTGTACCTGGGCATTACTAAATTCTCATTTTGGACTCTTAGAGTAAGTGATGCCATGGTGAAATAATGAACCATAAAAAAAAAATTTAAAAGGTCAGATTGAAACTAAAGAAATAAAAAGGAGCAAAACCAACTTAAGAATTTCCAAATTCAATTTCATTATCATATTCAATTTCATTATCATAAACTAATATCCAGTACATAAGCTATCCACTATTTTGGGTTGTTCAACTCAGTGAGCGCTAAAGATGGGTCCTTGTTCTATTAGGGTTTTTGGCTTTCTCATGATTGAAATTGTAAGTCAAATTTATATCAATAAGCCAATCACTTTTGCAGAAATTTCAGGAGAAAAATTAAGAATAGCTATAAGCAATATTATTGAATTTTTTAGAAACGATGGAACCTCTTGAATACATAAACAGAAAAAGAGGAAAAATAGACAATAATTTAATTCAATTGGCACTGTCATCAAACTCCATTAGTAGGAGGAAGAGTGAGCATACCAGATGAGATCAGAGGGGAAGTTAGAGGGATGAAGCGCTTAGCTCCGAACTCCGAAGAGGAGGGAGATGGGAGAGAGGGGCGCACTGACAATACCCCTCTGATTGGAGTTCGGAGTGTCGCCTTTTGGCCCGAAAAGAGGGGAGCGCTGATGAATCATCAGTGATGATATCCCTTCCGATCTGGAGGAGGAAAAAACACAGGTGGATAGAGAGAATAGCAGATAGGGACGATGAGAAAGAAGAGATGAGAGAGAGGCTCCTCTCTCTGTACACAACCCACGTGAATATGTCGTGAACGACAGAATCGGAGAAGAAGATTTATATGGGCTGGACATGATAAAAGTTGCGTTGCTTCTGGGCCAAAATAGTGGGCCTTGTTTTGTCAGTTTTTAGAAATATTGTTAGAGGATTATATAGGATATGTATTTCCTTTCTTCAAGTATCATTATAGCAATAATTTAATATTTCTATTTTGTATTCAAACAAATCTGATACAGAGTCGGTGATCAGATATATATGTAAGAAACAACTCTATTGTAAGGAAGGAAGAGAAAAAAATATAATACAATTGCTTAATTTACAATTAATTTTCTTTCTTACATTTTCTTCTTTTGTTCTTTACGATTTACAAATACTACAAAAATCTTTGAAAACTAAGAGGGTCGTGACAGAATAGAAGAATCGAGAGTGTCGAATCCAACGGATAGAGGTGTCTATATGAGTAACTTCTCCCCCTCTTCTGCCGTCTTTGTCGATCGCTCTCTTTCTCCAATCACTCTTATTTTGCTTTTGTTTTCGTGGTGGAAAGGAGAAGAGACATTGAGATGGAGCAAATGAGAGAGACGGAGGAGGCTCGAGAAAGAGCGCGGCGAGCAAATGAAAAGAGTAATTGAGACAACCGAAAGAGAAAGTTCTTTGAGCGTATCGATGGCGGAGAAAACAACCAATCTGATCGATAGAACGGACCGCTGAGATCGATTGATGACGTCATCAAAAAACACTGTAGAAAACATTCCTAGAAATGGAATATTTTTTGATGATTGATGTATTATGTATACATTTTGTAAGAAGAAGAATTTACAATAGCATATGCTTGTCCAAAACCTTAACATCGCCGCCGTCAAAAATAAAAACACTGTCTGAGCTTATCAATGAGCACCAAATTCCGACCTTGTAAGTTGTATCTTTCACCCAACTAGAACCAATCAAATGTGATTATAATTTAGGCTCCGTTTGGATGGCTTCTTATATAAGGAATAAAGAATAACCACTTTTTACTAATAAATTTATTTCTAACCATCCAAACTCTTCACAATAGTTACACACTTCCCAATAAATTTACCCCTTCCCAATAAATTTCTTCCCTTCTTCCTTTTTCCTATCTTATTCCCACACCATCCAAACGGAGCCTTATAGTTTCAAACAAAATACTAGATCCAACCTTGTTCAATAAATTCATCTTTTACTAAAAACAAGACAATTGGCAACATGACACAAATCAGTTCTATGGCTCATTATTAGACTGACACATATCAGTTTTGGTCTTTTGGACGATTGACCTATGTTTAAGTTCAAAATAAGTAAATATCTGAACTTGCCTCATATCCTCCGTTCTTATCAAACAGGAAACTCTTCCTTGTTAACTCACTTCTGACTGGCCTTACAAGAAAATTAATTATACGTAAAAGTGAGTAATATAATAGACAATATTATAAGCTACTCTACAGTTAAAAGTTGGAAATGAGAAACAATAAGACATTATCTCAATATATAAATCTGATTCCAGATTATAAAAGAATTACTTTGAACAATGATATATATATTAATATGTATATAATAAGGAAGGTTGAAATGTTAGATGATGTAAGGAAATTTAGCGATCTAATTACTTGGCTGCTGATATCAGTTTAGCCTTCTTTTGATTTAATTATTCGCGAAAATAATCCACCTAGCTAGTCTTCATGTGGAAACATTCATGTCATAAGTGATCATATTTATTTTCATAGTTTCACATTTTTTTTCTGGTAATATTCTACTAGGGTGTGTTTGGATAAGCTTAGAATAAGGAATAATAATAAGAAATTTCGATATGCGTGCTTATTTTTATTCTTGTGCAACCCAAACAACACAAGAATAAAGAATTTGGGCCCTTATGCTTATACTAACAAAACCATGGTATAAGAATAAGAAATTTGAATAAGCACGCATACCGAAATTTCTTATTCTTATTTCTTATTCATGGCTCATCCAAACACACCCCTAGTGATTTTATTTCTTTCTCATTTTGAACTTTTCGACGTTAATATATTACAAGAGTGCAATAATTTTGATTAGTTCGCAAAAAAAAAAAAGCTTCAATTTGGACTTTTAACAGAAATTGGAATGAGACATGCATTTGGTAGATTATAATGCTGGTGAAGAAAGGAAAAAGCGCTAAAGTATATGTTGAATTGCTTATGCCTTACTATATATATTATATTATATATGTGTGAGTAGAATTTGTAATAATTAATAATGTTTCTAATTAGTGGATATTGGTTGGATCAAGATCACATATAGAGAAGCTGAGCTGAGTTGTGGTCTACATTTAGGGGTGAAAACGGATCGGATACAGAGCGGATGTTGGTCTTTCCATATTCGCATCATATTTTTTTTCCGGATACGGATACGAATACGGATGTGTTTGGATACGGATACGGATACGGTTCGGATATTAATCGGATACAAATGCGGTTCGGATATTATCGGATACGGAGTCGAATACGAATATATTTTGTCGGATACGGATTGCATTTTAATAGATATTTTTATTTAGTACTTTACGTACATTTTAAAGTGTGTATAAAAAATTTGTTGCATATGAAAGGGGCAAAACATATGAAAATATTCACATCATATGATGAATTAAATTGTGACAATTAAGCTAATTAGATAAGCAGTACTCATACTTTATTCATTCAGTCAATCAAATCCAAAATTGCATCTGGATATGTAAAATATGTATAAATAATAAATATTAATTACTTTTAACTTTATTCCTTCAAACAAATTTATGGCTTAATAATAAATTTAATTCAATTAAATTGATTTCAAAATCAAATATAAATTTTCTTATTTGAATTATAATTTTTCGTTAGTCTTGATTGTCTTTCATTTAATCCGTTTTAAATTTTCAAATTCTTGGGCCTAAATCAAATGTGTACATAACTTGCAAATTAAATGGATTCAGTATCCGTATATGTAAAATATATAAGCACTCTTATCACAACAATTTCCTATTCTAGTGGTTGAGGTGCTGCGTGGAACTTGGCACATCACAAGTTCGATTCTTGGTTTGAACAAAAAAAATTGCTTTTAGCATGGAGTGGAAAGGAAAATGAATTGGATATAGACAGATATCCGTTTAGCAAAATATTTCGGATATGGATTTTTATCCGGATTCACGAATCTGCATCAAAATACATTCCCACATCCGTATCCGATTAAAATGATCCGTATTCGCATTCGAACGGATACGGATATTAACATCCGAATCCGCTAATTTTTGGATACGGATGAGGATCTGAGTGGATAATATCCGATCCGTTTTCATCCCTATTACACCACGTTATTGAACCAAGATCACAGACTCCTATGTCTTTTTTCCTAAAGCGACTTTCATCGGTGGTGTTCTGTGGACAGGGTTGTATGAATCTCGGCTCCGTTTGGATGGCTTCTTCCCGGAATAAGGAATAACCACTTTTTACCAATAAATTTATTTCTAACCATCCAAACTCTTCACAAAAGTTACACACTTCCCAATAAATTTACTCCTTCCCAATAAATTTCTTCCCTTCTTCTTTCTTCCTATCTTATTCTCAACGCATCCAAACGGAGCCCTCATGTTACAACCCACACTTGACTAGCTTATCCAGCTTCACACAGCATTGACAACAGAAAATTGAGCACAAGAGTAATCGATTTATGATTCTGCAATCCCTTGTTGCCATCTGTTGAACCAATTTAAAGCATTGTTAAAAAAATCATTCACTCATTAATGAAAAATTGTCAGCGATTGTTGACCCTAAAAAAAAAATCATTCACTCCCGGTTCTGGCTCCTAAAACCTCCAAGTTTCAAATCCAAAATCAAAATAATCGTTAATTAACGAGTGAGTCAAGACAATTAAAAAAATAGCACGCTTTACTCTCCTACTTTCCTCCTCTTCTCCAGACCATGCAATCGACAATGACAAATGATGAGGAAAGAGACTGTTTCTCTGAGCTTCTCGTTGACGTTATTTTGCGATACTTTCAAGGCTTCCAACACGGTTTGCTGCTAACTCTTCTCTCGTCAGCCGCCAGTTCCGCCACCACTGGGAGGACTCTCCTTCCCTCCACCTGAGTGCACCCAATGTCTCAAAGTTCATCGGCTTGGTCAACCGAACAATCTTGAGATGCAATCCGTCATTCCTCTACATAGTTTGGATTTGGAAATCCGCTTGTACCATCAACATTTGAGTGATGATCATACCTGCCCAATCTAATAGAAAAGGGCTCTTCTTTAGACCTTAGGCACCTCAGCTTTACATGCTCACTTCTCCATGTGCCTACACCGAGGCGTATCTTTGGTATCACAAACCTTGAGTCCCTCAAACTAGATCTTGTAGGACCATTTGACCAAAGTTTTGAAATGACCATCTTTCCATATGGGTCTGAATTAATCTCTCTCAAGAAACTCTCCCTCCATCTGTCTCTAGTTTCTCCATCCAAATTGATCATACTTGTCTCCCTCTATCAGTTTGGATTGGTGTTATAAACTAGTCTCAAGTAGTGGTTACCACCACGTCACTAAACCAAGCTATCCTTGAGCGAATTTGATTGGTGTTATAACCCATTTGACTAGCTTATTCTTCGGTCAACTTGAAATAAAGTATTTACATTCATTTAAATTTGTCAACTGCTAAATGAGAATCATTAACTAACTTCTAACTTTCCCAAATTAAACAAAACGTTAGCTCCGCCAAAGTAAAAAAAAAAAAGAAAAATCAAAGAACTTGATACACTCTTAGCCAAACATTAGTCTTTCGAGCAAAACACTGCAAATTCATTTAGGTCTACATAGTACGTAGTCACTTATATTTAATCTGCATACATAATTAAAATGGAGTGATTTGATAAACAAACTTGGTTCATATTGTTAGAAAGTGTGCTAATTTTCATTTTTGTGCTAATTACCAATTAATTAACCAAGCAAACAAAGCACACACAAGATCTAGTACACAAGCTATTGAAACACACGAGAAAAAGGATTGGAAGTATACCTCTCTTGGTATCGCAACCAAGAGGCTCGTTCCAATGGATTGATGTCGGTGGCGTGCTCTCCAAGAACCTCCACGCCGTGCGCCTCGAGTCCACTAAGGAATTAACCACCTTCTCTAATCAATTATGCTAGTAATTGAGAGAATTGTGCCTAATTCCAAAGCTTTCCCTTTCTAGTTAATTCTCCAATTAATTTAGTGGAAAAGCTTGCTCAACACATGAGCTAGGTGGTGTATGGAAGAGAGATAAAGGGATGAAAAATTCTGAAATTTTTCTTCCCTTGGTGTGAGGTGCGGCCAAAGAGAGAAGGAGAGAGAGAGGTGTGTGGAGGCTAGGGTTTGCTCCCAAAGAACACCCCTTTATATAGACCTCATACCCTAGCTCTCATCCAAATTTTGGAGGACCAAAATACCCCTCCCTAGCCGCACCTACCTACCTCCCATGTGGGTTGGGCCTCAAGTCAAGTTGAGCCCAATAGCCTTCCATTTTATTACACCTTCCATTTGGCATTAAATCAACTAATTAATTTAAGGCCCAATTTGCTCAATTTATTAAATGTGTTGATTATTATTAATTATTAACTATTTAATAATTAATATGGAATTAGACAATGCATTTAATTATTTCGATATGATCTATTTGACTTAATTAATCATAACGGTCCATAACGGTATACGATTAATTAATCAACTTATCATATTTTGCAAAACCAATTGTTGCAAATAAACAATTAATGCACGTGTGGTTAAACACCTTATTATGTGTGACCCTTTGAGGATTTATGCTATGTTGGCCATGGAATTAAATCGCTATTTAATTCCAATAATCATAAGCGGTATCTAGCAACACGTTATGATTCCCAATTCGCATAAATAGTGTACAGCTACAAAATTTCAATCCTGCATAAGAGAACGATTATGTTTCTCTATTTTGATTCTTATGTCACACGATATCATCGTATAATCCAAGATAGGAACGTGTCATTCTTGCAGATTATACGTTTCTTGATCTAGAGATAATTGTATCAGTTGCTAGCAAACAATCTATCTCCATCAAGGGGCCCAAACAGATATCGTCACTCACTAAGTGAATTAATGAGGGACATACGGTTTTCTTGATAATTAGCTTTTCCCCGCACAATTCAAGAATACTTAAATCAAGTCCGTATAGCAGCCTTTATCAGGAATCAGCGGTAGACATGATTTATAGCATCTATCATCATGTGGAAAAGATAATCATCTCAAACTTAGAACCAAAATCATAACGAAATAAATAATGACACGTAACACAATCCATATATTTATTTCGTGGGGTCCAGTCCTGTACTATGTTCTATAACATATACATATGCAATTAAGTTGGTTACTCCTAACCTATGATTTATAGAACTTAATCATCACTTAATCTGCATACTAATCTTATTGATAATTAATGTTCTCTGTTAATTATCAAGATTATGGACTTTTTAGATTTATCGTTGTCATTTACTACTAAATGAATAACAGTGATCTATAATTCAGATCCTCAACCTGAATGAACTGTCAACGATTAAATCAAAGAACAAATGATCTGAAATCACCAATAACATAAACTATAGAAGTGGCCTAAATACGATTGGCTCCTAGGACATATCTCTAACACATATATGTGTTAAAAAACATAATCTTGTGAGATCTGATTCAAATGAATAAAGTCACTAATAATAAAAGAAATTAATAATTATTAGTTGCATCAATCTTTGATTTCATCTAATATTCTAGAAAATTATCATGGGAGTTCTATTGATTTTTGCTAGAAAATTATGGACTTTTATAATTTATGTGCATATAAAATTTTTTTCCTAAACAACTCAAAACTGAAAATTTCGAAGTTATCGACTTTATAGTTTATGTGCATATAAGTGTAGCTGTACATATGCTCTAGATTCACGCAATTTGAATTTTCCAAACAAGAATTTCATGACTGGATGGGGCAAATTTCATCCCCTTAGTTTCAGTTGATTTGCCGGTACTGACCCCACTCACTCAATGACTATCATAATATGAATGTTAAAAGGGATATAAAGCTTGTACTAATAATAATTCCATTAATTAAATATAATTACCTTTGAGAACATCTATAATACATTTCCTTTTCATTTTCTTGTAATCAAGCTACAAACAAATTTCATTGAACCGTTAATTGGCACCACTATTCTAAAAAAGAGAGATATATTAGTACCCAAAATTGAATGATTCATGCAGAACTAGCATGCAATGCAACTAGCGAAGCATACGCACCATTAGGAACCCGTATCAAATCTTCATGTCTCCTAGCTTGCTCGGCTATTACCCCTTCTTTGACAACCGCAATTTTATTTGCACCTGAGATAGTTGACAGCCGGTGAGCCACCACTACTGTCGTTCGTCCAGCAAAGCGTAAGCCCACAATTTCGTTTGTATTCCGTTCTTACCAATTTCATTTTTCGTTTATGTTTTGCTGAGTCTAATGTAACAAAAATCTATTCCGTTTCCGCTCTGTTTGGACAGAACGAAAAACGTTTGAAACGAAACGATATTAACTACGCTATGCACAGGGGAGGAATCAAGGGGGGGGGGGGGGGGGCGTAGGCTGAACATACCCAACTATATGAATTTACATTTAGAATAAGGGTTGGACATACCCTAAGGCTATGCTCCAGAATTTGACGAACAAGGCAAAGGGAAAGAAAGCAAAGATAATGCCGATACACCTCAAATTTGGGGGTGAATGAAGTTTCCTTGGGCAGAGTTTGGTCAATTTACCTTCTCCCCATTTACCTCATGTACTCCTTTATGGAGCAGAGTCTAAGAAACAAAAACCTAATTACGTAGCCGCAACTTATTCCCTCTCTTCATCTCTGCTATGTTTGGATGAGGTGTGGGAAGAAATGAAGAAGGAAGAAGAGAATAAATTTATTATAAACAATCCAAACTCTTCACAAAGTTACACACTTCCCAATACTTCTTCTCACTTCTTTCATTCTTCCCTTCTTCTCACGCCTCATCCAAACGGAGCTCTCTTGTGTATATGATGCCAAGGTATTTTGGTCGAATGTATTGGAGACTTCGTCATTACTCTTTGGTCAAGTGTACCAAACAAGTAATTGGACTTTAGTTTTTAGAATTGTGGTCATATTATGTACCAAACAACTAAAAGCTTGACGACGTAAAAAATTACCTTTTAAATTGCCTTAAATTTCAAAGTAATTGGGCTTTTGATTTCCAATACCTCGTCATTACTCATTTCTTTTAAATAGTCTTTTTAAGATGGCCATATTGTTTTCTAGTACGGCACTTAATTTTTTCCAATTTCTATGCAGCATTTAGTGATGATTGGATTAATTTCTCTTATGTTTTCCCACTCTATATTTTACAACAAGTACAATCAGTGAAAGCCTATAAAATGAATATATTTTTCTCATTGTAGTTCACTTTATTTTTAAATTGCTTTGTATATGATATATTGACTTGTGTAGGTTAAAATTTTTATTTATTGCCAAAATGAAAAAAACTAATACTTTATATCATAATCAGTTCACAAACTAACAACTAAAGTTGCTTCAGTCCATTTTAAAAGTAATTCTGATGCAAGGTGTTTTTGGTCAAGTTTGTTTTATATTTTATGATTTATGTTGTCATGTTTAAATAATGCCATAATTATAATATCATATTTATTTTTTTATAATATTTAAATATTTTTCTTAGTCTGAAGATGAAAAAGGAAAACTAGACTTCATTGGATGCTACACCAGTTAAGAAATATAAATAAAAGAGTGAACAAAATAAGGTCGGTATTTCAGATTCTGGCTTGAACCAACTAACGTCAGTATTTCAGACTTTGGCCTCCGCCTCCGCCTCCCCCATCTCTCATTCCTAGTTCCGCCCCTGGCTATGCACGATCAGTGAACCAGTTGATTTATGAAATGTAATTCCTATATCCAAAAGTTTCAATTTTTTATAATATGCATCTAAATATATAGAAGGGTTTCGGTACCACAAGTTTAGTGTCCCACCAAATATCACCATTACTTTTTTGTTAATATTTAAAATTTTAAAATGTAAATGTCTAATCTAAACCGTTGATCTTCTTCGTTTTAATGAGTGATGCATTTTCATATAAGTTTTATAAAATTTGAAGTTGATTTTATACTCGATCAAGAGATTAAAAAATAAACGAATTTGGTTAACTATAACAGATTAATTATAACACGTTCATAGTTTGACCTTTGGATCAAGTAACAAATCAACTCAATATTTTATAAAATTTATATGAAAATACGTCGCCAATTAAAATAAAGATAAAGAATATCAACGGGTAACTTTACTCGTGAATAAGATATAGGAATAGGAAAGTATAGGTGCGTATCATTGCACACAAGAGAAAATGGTGGATTTGGAAATAAAATAACTTTGGAAAATTGGCAAGAATTTCTAACAAAAAACTTTGGAAAATTGGCAAGTCGGGATTTTTGCCTTTTTATTTAATATATATACTTGCAATAACAGCAGCTGCAGCGGGAAGGCTGATTTGCAAATCGCAAAATGAGGAGGAAGAATTGAATTGAGGGGTTATAACTTACAATTACAAGCTATTAGTTATTGAATTAAAAAAGAAAAAGAAAAAAAGGCGACAGCCATGGCGACAGGGCGGTCGGAAAGAGATGGCGACGAAATAGAGCTTCTGTCGATCCTCCCCGACGACCTACTCATCGCAATCCTGTCGTTTCTGCCGACTCCTGTGGCGGCTCGCACCTCCGTCCTGTGCCGCCGCTTCCGCTACCTCTGGGAGGCCTCCCCTTCGCTTGTTTTGACCCCTCGAGACCTCGACCTCCCTCGTCGCAATCGCAATCTCATGAACTTTATTCGCATGGGTGATCGTGCCATCCACCAGCGCCATCCCTCCCACCCCATCCTCAGCTTGCACCTCGACCTCTGCCGTTTTACGCCGCCGCTCCCAGACCACTGTATATATTTCTTACTCAAAAAGGCCCACTCCCTCGGCCTGCGCCACCTCACCGTCACCGTTGAAGGTCCTCACGATCTCGATCTCGATCTCCACCAGCTTATCAAACCAATCTTCTGCATAGACTCTCTCAGGTCTCTCTCACTTCCTACTATTGGACCAATCCATGTCCATGGACCTATCTTTAAATCTTGCTATGCTTACACCTTGAACTGCCCCAAACTGACAAATCTCTCCCTCCGATTGTTCAGAGTTCCCTCCTTCAATCTCAGCGATCTTTTACCCGAATTGTCCTCCTTACAGGATTTCCATCTTGAGATTCATGCCATAGATTCTCTTTCCCTTTCCTCCCAAACTATTACAAATCTCAACCTCATCCTTACCCCCGCTGATCCCAAATTTCGTACTCTCGAGTTGTTTCTCCCTTCCTTGGAGTCACTCCATTTCGAAACTCGGGGTTCCCTTTCTGTTTCAGCTCACTGTCCCACTCCTATCATCCATGGACAGCTTCCTCTGCTCAAAACAGCTGCAATTATCCTTGATGAAGTTAATACCCCAGATGTCACTACAATATCCAGCCTCTTCAACACTATTTCGGATCATGTGCAAGAACTAAGCCTGCATGTAAAGGTCAGTACTTTTCCTTGTTCATGTCTAAATTAAGCTACGCAGCACGGCAACCTGTATACATACACATATATATAGGTAATATAGCAGTATTGTACGCATTTATGTTTTACTTGAATGAATGAATGAAATATTGAAAACCCTCTACTTCTTTAATTTTGTTTTCTACAGGAAGAGAAGTATCCAATTCCAATTCCTATCTTATTGGAACCAGGAAAAGTCATGCCCACTTTTCCCAATTTGAAGCATTTGGATATCAACCTTTGCTTTCATGAGCTCAACTTTGAAGCCGTCACCACAATGGTTCGTCATTGCCCTGCTCTTGAATCACTCAAGCTCGTTCATAAGGTACTCCTCTCTTCTATTTTTTTTTTCTTTTCCTCCTTCCTGCAACTCATATGAATATGTGAAGATTCTTAATTTGATGAAAACTGCTCTTTTTCTTTCATAACCCTCTGTCTATCCTTAACTGTGCCGAACAAGATCTCTGTCTATATTGCTGTGAGACCACAGTTCAAAGTATTTCCCACTTAACTGACCCATTTCTTTTTTGTTTTGTTGAAGAGTCATAATTTTATTTGTTAGTATGTAAAGCTTATTATTGTCATTGTTTCATTTTTGTTTTAAAGCAAAGCTTGGAAATAATGAATTGCCCTTTTGCTTCAAATGACCACCTCTTTTGTCCAAGTGACCCTTGAATTTACTTGGATCAGTTAAATTCTTTGTCAGTCATTTACTATTTGTACTGCCCTTGTGTTAATTGAATCGTTAATATGGCCACGATTGGAATATGATTTTAAATAGGTAAGTGCACTACATGCGCTTATGTGTTTAAATAGGTAAGTGCACTCCATGCTCTCTATAGCCGCCAAACTCTCAACATCTCAGGTCCATGACTTCATTTTACAAGAGACCTTGTAATCCTGGTTTACCACCTCCCCTGATCTCTTGAAAAGTAGTTGACACAATGTCATAATATTTGTTCTTTGTGTATGAAAAGTATGTTGAACCATTCAGCAACTAAACAGAATGATCTTTCTGTTACTGTGTCGTAGTTCATGAGGTTTAAGTGTAAAAAGGTTATATGGCCCTATTAAATTAACCAATCCTTACTAGTCATAGATCATTGTATTTGTTAAATATTTTTAAATCAGTGTTGCTTATTCCATTGTTTCCTAATATAGCTTCAAACACAAGCAGAATTCACACTATGATTGAATCGGTGGTTGAGCTTCTGTGGTTGAGTTTCATTTTTGTTGTGTGATGAAATGAGCTAGGATTCATCTTGTTTGCATCCCACATCTCTTTAATGCACTTATACGAGCTATATAAACATAATACATCTTTTATGTCTTTTACTTTTCATTTAGATTCCGAAATTCACTGATTGGGCACAAGGGAGGAAAAGGAAAGATTGGAGATCAGAGCTGCCGCGTAATGTCGATGGTAATCGCCGCTATGCTTATTTAACAAATCTCCATTTAGGGAAAAATAGAAAAGGACTCTTGAAGTTGCTGGGTAAGAAATGTACCTTTATGTGTTGCGCACAGAACTAGGGATTTTGTAGTCAGTTCAGAAAAATGATATGATTTTCATGCTTTGCTTGTATCAATATTCTGTTGAAGTTAAATATCCATAATGTGTTGAGAAACTTGAGTTAATTTTAACTTTGTTTTAATTGTTAGAGAACTCAGACGATGAAACTTGAGTTAATAATGGAAATGTCTTTCTTTAAATTACATGCAACTTTGCTTGTATCGACGTTGTGATTTGTTAATACTGTTGTATATAGTCTAAAAGATACTTGATGTTGATCATGAATTACAAATCATATAGGCAAAATTGGATACAACCTCCTACAAACTTTGTCAATTGGATTTAACCCCTACAAACTTTAAAATTGGAACTAACCCTCTATAATCTGTAGAGTTGAGGAAATAACTTCTCTAAATTAATTTTTATCTTTTTGATTAAAAAAAGTTTCACTTTTTATAGCATATGACAAAACTGTCCTTGCCCCATCCATTGATACTTTAGTTTTGACTCTTTATATTATTTGGCTATTAATGAGTTTTAGAAATATATGTATATATGCAATAATGTTACTGTTTGTTTCACTGGAATATTATTTTCTTACGGTTGAAACCTGAAGGAAAAAGAAATTCAGGATGTTTGTTAATTGGTGCTCTTAAAACCATGAGGCAACTTGCGAATATAAATGCTTAGTTTATAGGACAAGTAGCAAATTGTACTATTTATTAATAGAATGAAGAGTAAAAGAATAAAGGTGCTCTAAACAAAAGGATTAGATATAGCATTTTTTTCTTTTCTTTTTTTTTATGGCGATGGAGAGGAAGAAATGAAGAAATAAGGACCGGGTAGAGAGGGACAAGGGTATTTATGTCATATATTATTATAAAACAATTTTCTTTAATTAAATACATTAGATTTAATCTAAAGGAGTTATTTCCTAAACAACAAAGATTATAGGGGTTATTTTCAATTTTAAAGTTTTGAGGTGTTAGATCCAATTGCTAAAGTTTGTAGGGGTTATATACAATTTCAAATTTATAACACTTGGAAAGTACTAATTAACATAGATTATTAATGAGCTTACATGAGATTTTAATTGTGGAAGGGACCAATAGAAGTCAGAAAATTCTGGTACAAAAAAACGGACTTAAATAGTACTCAATTTCCAACCTTGAATCTTTTGCACAATTAGAACAAACAAATTCGACCACTAATTTCACATAGTACTTTCCTTTCTTTTATTCTTCGGCTCCGTTTGGATAAGGTGTGGGAAGAAAGAAAGAAGTATTGAGAAGTGTGTAATTTTATGAAGAGTTTGAATTGTTTATAATAAATTTATTTACTTATTCTCTTCTTCCCAAAAAGAATTCAAACGGAGCCTTCTTTCCTTGATTTGAGTATTTTGAAATTTCCTGTAATGAAGAGGTATTTTGAATTAAAATTGTGAGGCAATAGATTAATTGATCTCTGGTATCATGAGATCGATTTGAGACCGAATTAGGCTTTATGGGCTCAATTGCGTAACTAGGTTGACCATGCATGCTGAGACAAAATTCGAAGTATTCACGGACAAAATTAAAATAAATAGGAAGGTTAATTTCCAAGGTAAGATGGGATTTTCAATTGTGCCAATGTAAAACTTCTTAAAGAACTCCATCCAAAGCACCTGAAACAAGGTCAACTTGCATCAACAAAAATTGTTCAATAACCTTTGATTTTCTGAAAGCAATACAATTGACAACATGACGCACATCAGTTTATATATATGGCTAATTATTGGACCGACTGCCATCATTTATGTGCATCAAAATCAAAATATACAAGTAAATATCTGAACTTGACTCTTTTTCCCCCCCTATGGGTGTGTTTGGATCGTTGAAAGAAAGAAAAAGAAGAAGGAAGAAGAAGAAAAAAAATTATAAACAATCTAAACTCTTCACAAAGTTACACACTTTCTAATACTTCTTCTCACTTCTTCCTTTCTTCCCTTCTTCCCACGTCTATCCAAACGCACCCTATAGAAACACTCTCCTTGTTAATTGCTCCTTGTCTCAAGACACTCCTGCTTTGACATAAAAAGGGGAAAAAAAAACATAATAGACAATTAAATAAGCTAGTCGCAGTTAAACGCTGGAAATAAAAAACAAAAGACGATCACTTAAGATTTAAATATAATTCCTGATCATAAAAGCATTAATTTCAACAATGATATGGAATCCAGGTTGATGACGTAAGGCAATTTAGTGACCCAAGTAGGCTGCTGATGATTTTAATAGTTTTATTTACATTTTCGATTTAAAAAATCTTTGTTTTCTTTCCCAATTATACATGACCTTCATTTATTGTTAGCGTAAAATGATTTGGATTAGTTTGCAAAAATTGCTCCGGTATCATGAGATTGAATTGAGACCCAATTAGGCCTTTTGGGATTAATTGCGTAACTAGGTTGACCAATGACCATGCATGAGACAAAATTCGAAGTAATGAACTGCAATTAAGCTATACACGGACAAAATTAAAATAAATAAATAGGAACGATTTCAATTGTGCCAATGTTAAACTTGTTAAAGAACTCCAAAGCACCTGAAACTGAAAGTGAAACAAAGGTCAACAAAAATTGTTCAATAACTTAAGCGCCACGTCACTGCTCAGAGACTGCAACTGCATACCCTTAAGCGACATTAATTGGTGTTCTGTGGACAGAGTGGCGTGAAGCCTTATGTTGCAACCCATTTGAGTAGATAGTTCTTCGTTACACACAGCACAGCATTGGCCACAGGAAATTGAGCACAAGGAGAATATCCATTTACATTTCGCCAGCTCAGCTCATTAATGAACTGCTAATACATCTTCCCCAAATAAACCAGCTAGCGTCAAAGTAAAGTGTCAAACTCCGCCAAAAGAGGAAAAAAAAAAAAGGAAATTTGAACCATTCTCTTTCCCAGTTTCCCTCCTCTTCCTCTCCTTTCCTCAGCAATTAGGAGGCTCTCTTCTCCACGCGCCAACTCTAGATGCAATTTTCTCTATCACCTCTCTTGAGTCCCTGTCAATGGTGCTTGTGGGGCCCTTTTACCTTGGTTTTGAGAATCACATTTTCCCTTGTGCATCCAAGTTGTCGTCCCTCAAGAAATTGTCTCTGGAACTCTCTTTGGTTGCCCCAGCAAAAGTTAGCCAACTGATTTCTCAGCTGACTTCTTTGCTTGAACTTGATCTCACCATTCATTCTATGGATAGCCTTGGTCTCTCAAGCAAAACACTGCAAACTCTCAACTTAACAATTGGGGCAAGTTATGCACTGACACAGGAGAAATTGCATACCCTCAACCTATTTCTCCCTGCTTTGACATCGTTCAACTTCAAAACTGAGGAAGATTTCTCTTCTCGCTTTCATATTTCTCCTAATTTCCTAATTTGTGGAGAAGTTCCCTTGCTTGTAGAAGCCTCCATTCGCCTCACTCATATCAATAGTGAAGATGTGACAGCAATAAAAGGGATTCTGACTTTCATCTCACATGTCGAAGCGCTACATCTTCTTGTAGAGGAGAACACGGTTGACAATCTAATCTTTACCCTTTTCTTTTTCTCTGTTTTTTTAGCATATTATGTTCCTCCATTTGCTGATACAAAAAACGTTCTCAGATAAAGTTTTTTATTCCTTTCTTTTTGTTTATTTCACAGGATGAGGAGTATCCTTTCCCGCTACTGTTTGAACCGGGAAACCATGTACCGGTGTTTCAAAATCTGAAATCTCTCTATATCAAGATGTGCTTTCACATGTATGGGCTCGAATGTGCTATTGCACTTCTTCGCCGATCACCTTCTTTGCAATCAGTGAGGCTGGAACATATGGTATGTATCTTTTATTCCTTCACACATCTATTGTTTTGAAACTTTGAATTTCCATTAATATGTTACTCTTTCTAGCATATCAGTATTTGGCCAGCTACTGTTGAGAAAAGTGTTGTTTAGCTATTGAAATGTAATGAATCAGTTTAGAATTCCCTAACATGATTTTATCGACTATTGCCTATTGGGGGTCCACCAATGCTGCATCTAAGTTGTACAATTTGAGAATTCGATTGAAGTGGTAATTGGTCAGTGAGGTCAACTCTACCAACAGTAATAATTCTGGGCCCATTTTCAAAATGTTATTCTCTTCCCTTTGCACAGACCTATAAATAGCATCAAACTTATAAATAACTCAATGAACCAATTACTACAAGTGGCGGTGTTCAGCTTCTTATTAGTTGTGCAAATAATTTTGTGATATACATCACCAGTTTTTATTCCTTTTATTTAGCCTTGTTTCTCCTTGCATGGCCTAAGAGAGGGTGACTTGTGGAGGTCAGTTTTGCCCATAAATGATGCTGGAAATGATGCCTATGCATATTTTGCAAACTTGCATTTGGGAGAGAATAATGAGGCCTTCACAACACTGGTCGGCCAGCAATGGGACCCATAAAGTCAATTTCAAATTGCCTTTGTAGAGAGAGTGCTTGGAGTAGTTACTGGTAGTGAAAGTATGTGAGACTGAGAGTTCCTTTTCTGGGTATATACATGAAAGCAATTATTTTATTTTATTTTTTTGTACAATTAATATCTGAAAAGTAGGCTAACAAAATTGGATAAATATATAGTAGTAGTACTATGCTAAGAATAGATAAACAGATTGTGCTGCTCCACTTGTCAACTTTCTAACATTGTGGAGTCCCTTGATCTCTTTTTGGCAATGTATTCTTTCATTCCATTTTATGATATTGTTTGTATGTGCCACATGCTTAATTACCGATTTCTCCTCTTGCAATTTTCATTCTTGCTTTCTGTATGATTTTATAAGTGCAGTGCGCAAGGTGTTTGTTAAAATTACAATGTGTGCTCATAGTTCTTTTTCTTTTTTATTTTCCTTCTCTCTTCTCTTGGGGTCTATCTCTTTCCTTCTTCTTCCCTCATGTCATGAGGCTTCTTTTGTACCCATAGGCTATGGTTTGGGGATGGAACCTCAATGGCTGTGGTGCTTGCTGCACTAACATTTTTTTTTGTTTTTTTTTAAATTTTTCTCAACACTACTTGATTAATACAGCTTCTTCTCACTTTGTTGGAGCATTTGACATGTGTTATTGGGCTTACATCGATTTGCCATGAGTCATGGGTGCGTTGACACATCACAGGCGCCATGTGTGCGCCCTTGCTGTGTCAGTCAAGTAAATCGAACTTGGGTTGATCTTCAGCTTCGACAGCTTGCATTGAACTTCGACTAATTTGCATGACTGAGTTATTTGCAGTTTGCACCATTCAAAAGTAGTAATATTAGTTGACAGGTGATCTAGCTTGAATAGGTGGCACTGAGCTCTAGTCATCAAATGGTGTTGCTTTGAGTTGACCACTCAGCAGTCAGGGCCCAGATGGCATGACTGACACAGCACTCTTGACCCTTCTTACACATTATAAACATAATTATTGGAAGTTAATAAGCAACAGAACCAATTAGTTTTAACTTTTAAGAAGCTACTGGCTCCATGGTTTCCATTATATCAGACCGAATGCACTTGATTCACCTGAATCTGCCACGGCCAATGCAAAGCATACCTAAACTTTTAAGGCAGTTCCATCGACCTACTTTTTTATAATTTACTTTGACCATGTTATAAGAGGTGGTTTGTCATATTCATCGAGTAATATAGCTAGTTAAATATAATTTCCTTTGATAACATCTATAATAATACATTTCCTTTTCATTTTCTAGAAACAATGCTAAAAACAAATTTCATTGAATAGTTAATTAGCATCACTGTTCTAAAGAAGAAAGGAACAGAATAAATAATTTTCCCTAAACTTAGCAGCCAAAATTGGAAAATGATTCAAGCAGAACTAGCATGCAATGCAACTATAGGCGCCATTTGGAACCCATATCAAATCGTCATGTGTCCCTTGCTCGGATATTACACCATCTTTGACAACCGTGATTTTATCTGCACTTGAGATAGTTGACAGCCGGTGAGCCACTACTATCGTCGTCCTCCTAACCATGCAAGGATTATCATAATATGAATGATAAAAGGGATATACAGCTTGTATTAATAATAATTCTATTAATTAAATATAATGTCCTTTCATAACATCTATAATACATTTCCTTTTCATTTTCTAGTAACAAAGCAACAAACAAATTTCATTGAAACGTTAATTAGCACCACTATTCTATATATATATATATATAGAATAAATAATTTCTCCTAAAACTTAATTAGTACCCAAAATTGAATGATTCATGCAGAACTAGCATGCAATGCAACTAGCGAAGCGTAGGCTCCATTAGGAACCCGTATCAAATCTTCATGTCTCCCTTGCTCAGCTATTACCCCTTCTTTGACAACCGCAATTTTATTTGCACCTGAGATAGTTGACAGCCGGTGAGCCACCACCACTGTCGTTCGTCCAACCATTACATTATCCAATGCCTCTTGCACAACCCGCTCTGACTCGGCATCCAGTGCACTTGTTGCCTCATCCAAAAGTAAAATTCGGGGGTTCTTCAAGATTGCTCTGGCTATTGCAATGCGCTGCTTTTGTCCGCCTGACATCTGGAGGCCCCGCTCACCCACATTCGTGTTATACCTGTTTTTGGTCATGGATCCAATAACCAGATATTTGTTTAGCCACAAACATGTACAATTTTTTTCCTTTTCTAAATTTCATTTTCTTACTCCATTTGGAAGCTCCATCTAAGCCTGATCTGTTAGAATACATTATTTGAAATTTTGAGAATATAGGAAATATATGGATCGGCACTGACCAGGAATCTGATTTTGGCATGTATCAGTATGGAATGAAACTCAGAATTAATTTAAGGTAATTATGCAAATTATGTCCTAATCGAAAATTGTATTACAATAAGATGAAATGTTAACAATAAAAGCATACCCATCACTGAGGGCTGAGATGAATCGATGTGCATTTGCTGCCGTTGCAGCTGCTACAATCTCCTCTTGTGACACTGCACCTTCTTTTCCATAGGCTATATTTGCGGCAATGCTTTCGTTAAACAGTATTGGTTCTTGCCCGACAAGACCCATTTGCTGCCTCAGCCATTTTAGATTGAACGATTTAAGGTCACATCCGTCAATCAAGATGGAACCTGAGTCTGGGTCGTAGAACCTTTCTAGTAGTGCAATCACTGTTGATTTGCCACTTCCACTCTCCCCAACTAGTGCAACAGTCTGAGCCAGATTTATTAAAAAAAGAGTCAGCTATTTCTTGAAGCTATTATATCACACATTTAAATAAATAAAAGAATAACCATAAAGTGGTTTGTGGTACTAATAGAATAAAATGTACCGCCCCAAAGGGTAATTTTTGGATTTTTATTGCCATGCTCATCGATTAGTAACTACATAGTTGATCTTTCTTATATTTTTTTAATTCTTACAAATTACAATAATCAGGCCTAAGCCTAGGTTAAGCAAACAAACTCAACTAGGTGAAATTAGAAATTTAATTTCAATATTATGAGAAAAATACCTTTCCAGCTGGCATCTTCAAGCAGAGATCCCTGAAAATCTCAACATTTGGCCTGTTTGGGTACCTAAATGCAACATGTTTGAGCTCAATTTCTCCTTCCAAATTTGCCAATTCCCTACCTGTGTCAGTGCTGGAGTCAATCTTAGACTTTCCGTCAAGAATTTCAAAGACAGAAGCAGCTGAGTCCTTGGCTCTAGTCATATCAGGACCTATTGCACTTGAATTTGAAACCCCGATCGCTGCCATGGTCAATGCAAAAAACACCTAGATTTTTGAAAAGAAAAGAACTAATATTTGTTAATAAGAAATATTTAAATAAATATTATATAGAAGACTTTATATATATATTCATAGATATGTGGTATTTACAGTCTACAGTACTAACTACTTGGTGGCAAAGTGGGCTTTAAATAAGGAATTTTATATAATTTTGTACTGACCCGAAAAACTTGGCCAAAGGTAGCAGTTCCATTGTGAATAAAGAGAGAACCGACGAAGAAGCAAAGAGCATAGCTGCAATAGAGCAGCACATATGAGAAGCCATAGCCAATTCCACTCACAAGTCCCTGCCTTACACCCTGTTTCACCGGATCGCTGCATTTCTTCTCATAAGTCTCTATAACCCTCTTCTCTGCACAGAAGGAAGCAACAGTGCGTATGCTGCTTAGTGCATCGTTAGCGATCGTGCTGGCTTCTTCATACTTTTTCTATTAAAAAATATTTTGTTATTACAACAAAAGTACAAACAGAAGCTTTTCTTTAATTGCATTGTACTCCCCTCCCCCCAACCAAGTTTCTTATTATATCTTTTCCTCAAAGTATTGGATAGAGAATTCCATTTACCTTCGCATCACCACTAAATCCCTTCAGAAACCTCATCTGAGCATATCCCTGGGCACCAATGCAAGGAATGATGCATATCACAATTAAAGCCAGCTTCCAATTGGCAACCATTGCAATTAACACACCAGCGGTAACTGTAGCCAAATTTTGCACCATTACTGCCAGTGAATCACCAACAAGTCCTTTTATGGCAGCTGCATCTGCTGAGAGCCTTGCACCTATTGCACCACTGAAAAAGAATATGTTTTAAAAAATAGAGAAAATTGGCAGAACTGAAAAAAAAAAATGTTCATTTTAAGATGTGTACCTAGAGTGCGATGGTTCGTCAAACCAAGCTATCTCTTGATGCACAATTTTCTCAAAGCACAATGAACGAACCCGTTCAATAAGCTTACCTCCCGCAAATCCAAACAAATAATACTGAGCAGGGAGTGTAAGAAAAGATATTGCACCTAGAAGCACAAAAATACAAGCCCAAAAGCTTGAGTCCTTTTTCAGCTCGCGAGGTGGTTCATAGAAGATCTTAATAGCTGTAGAGAGCAACAAGCCAAACACTGGTAAAATAACTCCATGTACAGCTGCTGCAATGGTACCAAGTAGTATTACTGGTGTTTCTTGCTTGTTGAGGCATGCAAGACGTGTGATTGATACATTACTGTTCTTTGATATTTTAGTGTTGGGATTTTCTTGATCATCAGAATTGTTTCGAGCTGAGTGATGACTTCTTTGGCTTACGTAAGATGAAGATCTAGACATATAGCTCTCAACAGAAGCTCTTGGACCATTGGATTGGGTAGAAATTCTCTGTTCAATTGCTAATGCAGCCTTTTCTTTTTGCGCATTCAACTCTTGTAGACGTATGAGTTGTGAGTATGCTCCGTCAGGATTTTTTATCAATTCTGTATGTGAACCTATTTGACAAAAAGAGAAAAACATTAATGCGATGACTATTAATATATAAATGAATTGGCTATTGAATGATGTAAATTAAATGCCAAAAGAATAAACCTTGCTCAAGTAGTTTCCCTCGATGGACCACCGATATTGCATCAGCACCTTTTATGGTGCTAAGACGATGGGCAACAACTATGGTGGTCCTGTTGACCATGATCTTCAAAAGAGCATCTTGCACTATTTTTTCAGACTCTGCATCAAGAGCACTCGTTGCTTCATCGAGGAGTAGAATCTTGGGATTCTTTAGGATTGCTCTAGCTATTGCTATACGTTGCTTTTGACCTCCTGACATCTGGGTCCCATGCTCACCTACCATTGTATCAAGCCCCTGCAAGACAAACATGCATTTATAGAACCTAAATCAATTTTTCTACCTCTTGGAAAATGAGATAAACAAGAAAAATTTTAGAAACTTACATTCGGCAGCTTGTTGATAAACTTTGCAGCATTGGCCATCTCAATTGCATTCCTGATCTCTGCATCTGTTGCGCCTTGCTTTCCATACTGAATATTCTCCCTAATAGTAGTTGTGAACAAAATGGGCTCTTGGCTCACAAGTCCAACCTGCTCCCTTAACCAACTCAATCTCATTTTCTTTACATTAACACCATCTACCAACACCTCACCAGACTGAGGATCGTAAAACCTTTCTACCAAACTAATCACTGTCGATTTGCCACTCCCACTCTCCCCAACCAAGGCCATGGTAGTCCCTTGTGGCACAAACAGTGAGAAATTGTCGAATATCAGTTGATCGGGTCTTGCGGGGTAGGTGAAGTGTACATTCTTGAGCTCAATGTCACCTTTCACATCTTCTAAAATGATGCCATCTTGGTTATACGCATCAATTGAGGGCTTACGGTAGATTGTCTCAAACATTTTGTATGCTGCCGCTTGGCCAGAAGCAAAGGCATTTATGCAAGGTGATGCCTGGCCGAGTGACCTGGATTAAAAGTCATAAGGAAAGAAGTTGAATATGAAAATTTATTTTATTTCTGCAATCTTATTAGATCAAGGTTCTCCTTTTTATCTTTTTTTTTTTTCTGCTTTTGCCTTGTCTTGTCATGTGTAAATCAGATGTAGAATGTGGCTCGATTAAAAGAAAATTATGCACAATTGCTTGATTAAGGTATTATTAATAATTTGTCAGGATATTGAGTACTATAAATTTTATTGGGCTTAAGTTTTTTTCATTGCAAACTGAGGCAATTGATACCATGGCAAACATCCCAGATTCAGGTATTACAGGCTAAATTAGATAAACTTACATTGCACCAGTCATGATGGCCATGATTACATTAATGATAGTGCCTCCTGTGTAACCTTTGTCTATGATCAGCCTTGATCCATACCAGATGGCCAAACCGTAGCTAGAAAATAGACAAAGCAGAACTGTGCCAATTCCTCCGCCAGCAGCTGTACCCTGCTGCACTGTGACATCACGAGCTGATTTCAAGAGCTTGTCATACTTCTCAGTTGCCTTCTTCTCTCCAGTGAAAGAAACCACCTACAAATTTTCATGAGCTTAGTCCAACATTTAGTCGCAAAATGACAAATTTTCTTTTGAGGTTCTGAAGGGACAAATTGGCTACAAAAATATCTTAAATGAAATAGAGGAGGAGGTTTGAAGCTAAAATGAATTTTGAGAGAGACCCCTCCATAAGATCACCAGAAAACCCCTGTGCGGTGCTTTAAGACTTGAACAAATCAAAATTGTAATTGCTCAATGTTTCAAAATAGGATTTAAAGCTAAAATCAATCTTTGGAAGTAAAACATAGCGGAAGGACAAAAATGAAAGAACTGCAAGCAAATCTTTTGAGGTGTAATGATTGAATTTATGAACTCACAGTACGAATGGCCCCAATGGTCTGTTCGACTACATTCCCAGCCTCATTGTACGCCAATTGACTTCTGGCTGAAAACTTTGCCATGAGTATGGACATGACCCCACCTGCAATTGCTATAGGAGGGAAACAGGCAAGCAACACAATAGCTAGGCGCCATCCTTTAATAAAAGCAATTATGAATCCACCAAAAAATGTCGAGACCAATTGGAGAAACTTCCCGACCTACAATAAGTAATTGGCGAGAATAGATCTTTAATCACAAATAGACAAAATATATACTATTAATATATAATTTACTATGTGGTTCTCAAAGTCTTTATTAACTTATGGTATCACTTAAGCCCCTTACATATGATAGGAACTTGATCAACAACAAACGTAACATAGACATTTTATCAAACACCTTGTGCACGCCAAATAAAATACATCAAGTTATGTGAAACATCAAGGTACCAAGAAGGTAAGAACCAACACTGAAAAACCTTGATAAGAATTCCACCAGCTGCTAACTACATGAGCCAAAAATTAACTGACGCCATCTACCCTTTCTCCTTTTTTGTGTTGAATCCACCCATGAAAGCTTGACCACAAGCCTCAAATATCTATAAACCATACAGTTTTACTCTAACCACACTCATATAGGATCAAAACACACCCGACATTGCCATACCAGAAGACAGGTTACAAGAGGTACATTGAAAAATCTCACCCAAAAAAAGGGGAAAGAAAAAGATAGAAAAAGGTTAGCCAACAAGTACCACCGACCTACCTTCAAACAAACAAGAGTACCACCAAAATGCTATTATATTTTCTTCAAAATTGCTCTTTCTCTTCCACTTTATTGGTGTGTAAAAAAAAAAACTACTAGAGAGATCTCCCTTGTTTTTTGTTTTTTGGAGGGTGTGACCGTGTGAGGGAAAAATTATTTCTTTTCATCTCAGTCACTTTGATATGAAACTAAATTTGGACTGGGCTTTTGTGGGCCTTTCTTGGTATGAAATTAACAACAAAAAGGCTTTTAAAGGTGGTATAAAGACAAAGTACACCTTACTTTTTCACCAATGGCATCTTGGATCAAAATTGTGTCACCTGACATCCTTCCAATCACTTCTCCAGTTGTTGTCTCGGTGTCAAAAAATGCTATATCTTGTCTAAGTATAGTTTTAAGGTATAACCCACGAATTCTAGCTGATTGTCTCTCTCCTGTTATCATCCAGGCTCCCACCTCTATCAATTCATACATTACAAGTATTTCAGAGTTCAGACATTATAAGAAATACTATTTCCTACTTTTTCACCTCAAAGTCTTTTATCATGATTTCCTGAATCAGAACAAATTTCTCAGTTGGAAGTTGCAGGGTTGGTTTGACCAATACTTAATTTTAGCATGGGACACAATTTATTGTTATGCTAGTTATAACTTTATAATAGCAATACCATAGCAGAATTTGGAAAAGTTAACCTGATAGTCATGTAAAAAATTGATATGTGCATGTCAGAAAGGAACATAATCCTCATGAAAAGGACTATGATTAAGACATATTATCCTTGTTTTGATTAAAGTTGGTATTGCATTTCCTAGGTAGAGGAACCTTCAAATCTTTATTAATTGCTTAAATTAAATGCAGTTGGTATTTATGTTTTAAGTACTTACGTAGAAATGCTGCAACCCCTGAAGCAGCAGCCAAATATACAAACTTTAAAGCTATCTGAAATTAAACAAGAAGAAGATCAAACGTCACTTATTAGTGTTAATTAACTCCCAATAAAGCAATTCACCAAAATCAATTTGTTTGAAAAGCTTTCACATTTACTTAAATCACATTCCTAGAATTCTTGTTAATTAGGTGGTAAATCACTAACCACACAACATTAATCATACTTTTAAAGTGATGACTAATCTAAAATTAGCATCCACATCTTTCCACAGTGTTCATAAATATATCAATATCACATGAAAGTATCAAAAAAAGCATAAGCTAAAAAATGTGTCGGCATTTGCCCAAAAAAACTTATTTTGCTAAACTGTGATACAAAAAACTATTAATACTTTAAAATTTACTTTCTTCTGGCGTTGAAGATATGCAGAGAGTTTACTAAAATTATATCAAGAATTAAACTACTCTGACAAAGACGATGTGTCTTCCACCAAAAAAGAGGGGGAAAAAAATGCTTGAAGCAAATTCTCGTTGAAAGTTTTTGAACTTCCATTTTACTAAATCATCAATTGTGACATAAAACCTCCAGGCAGATAAATTCAAGGACATTTAACTGAGAACAACAAAGAACACAATTCAAGAAATATCAAGAAATATCTTACTTTGGAAACCGCATGCACAACTTTATCTTTACTGTTGCTTCCAAATGCATTGATCAATTCACCGAAGATGAGTGTCATAAACGGCATGGCGAGGCCATTGGCAATCGCCGATACAAACCCAACTGACATCAACACCTTGTCCCATCTGTCAGAGAATGAGAAAAGCTTGTATAAAGGAACTTTTTCATCTTTCTTGGTGCCCATCTATTCTCCTTTCCGAAAGGCAACGCAAGCTAGAACTCTTGTTCGGTTGGTTCCAAGCTTTTTCTAACTGAGCTCTTCACCACCTTTAGTTAGGTATGGTTACTCCATGAATGCCATGCAAAAGGGTTGCAAATTTTCGGAGAGAGAAAGAGAAGGAGAAAGAGGGACAGCGGATTTATTTATCAAGCCTATATGTAAAACGCGATTATTGTTGGATTTGAGAACAAAACTGCAACACCTGAATGTAGTTTTTTTCTCAAAAATAGAAAAAAAAAATTACAAATAACTCGTTTCTAGAACACCTAAACAAAGAAAGAAGAATTGGAAGGAGACGGAATATTCATAAATTTAGGGAATTAATAGGGACTTAAATGCGGCGTTTTTAATGAGCATTCGTAATTCCCAGGTGGCATCTAGAAGATCCAACGTGTCAAATCTGTGCTAACAATTTTTTTTTTTTTTGAGATTTCAAAAAGGCCCATGGGCCATCTGTGCTAACAATTGCTGGCACATTTTCGTTCTTAATTATCAAACTATCACGTCATTTTACATCAGTCTCATTAACTTTTTGTAATAAGTTCAAATTTATATATAATTTACAATATATGTATAAGTATATAAAGTAATACAAATTTTCCAAAAAAATTCTATCCTTTCTTATCAGTGTTTTCACTACCCTACCGCCTACCGGTTACCGAAAAATTGCAGTAATACTGGGTACCAAACAGTGACCGAAACGGCTATATCCGGTTCTATGAGAGAAAATACCGAAAATTTACAGAAAATACAAAAAATTACCGGATTTCAATCACCAGACCGGTAAAGGTGCCGGTATATGGTATTGAAAACACTGTTTTATATTGCCAAATAGGCGCAATTTGCAATTTTCTAATGTTGTTACTAAATGTGCCTATTTTCTTACATAATGATATATTGGGGATAATTTTGGCACCAATCAACGCGTCTGTCATTTTTATTTTTACAAAAAATATATAGCTCTACTAATAAACATTGAACATAAAAATAGCTTACTTGTTAATTTGTTATCATCGTAACTACGAGACAATAGCTTTTAATCCACCCAATAATGATTAAGATATGCCTCAAGTAATATTTCATCCAATTCAAAAAAGTTTACATCATTATTAATTTTGGAAATTTTATTGGGAATATCATATAGTCCCCCGCGAACTTCAATGCCGTATGTTATAATAATAAACTTTTTATAACTTGCAATTTCCATAGGTTTAATAATATTATATCATGCAAGTGAATATAAAATGCAATAAGTACTAAAAAACTAGACAGCTTAATTACACACAATTAAACCGCTGCAATAAATTAAAAGTGCGTGTCCAATCATAGTCGAACTATTATGACATCTTTGTTGTGAATTTTAAATCACATTAATTGAAGTTCGAAGCATAAATTTATGAATAGTGACTAATGTTCAGTAGAACTTTACTGTAAGAGGCTGACCGGTGGGCCCCCATCTAGGACCATGAATGGTCTAATTCGACTATCACTGTTGTTCCTCTATCTCCGTCACATGACACAGGACTGTCAACGGAATACCGTTTCGCACGTTTCATTCTATTTCGTCCAAACAGAACAGCTAACAGAAGAGAAATTTGGTTCTTTTTTGAAAACGGCACGGAAACGAAATGCGTACTGGTAAACGTGAGTGTTCCGTTTATCGAAAATTGTTCTGAAATAAATAAAAATGACTGAAATCAATGGAAACTGGAGAACAAAATAAAAAAGGAACGGAAAACTATTTCGTTTTACGAAACAGAATGGAAACGAAACTAGTATATGTTACGTTACCAGAAACGGAATGAAAACGAAACTAGTATATTTTGTTCCATTTCAACACGTTTGACACCCCTATCTCTGTGCCAGCAGGCCAGACCGCCAGAGTGGGCACACGCACATCTACATTTTTCTTCCTCCGACACGGAAATCATACTTTGATGCATATATATATATAAAATAATAATAATAATAATAAATAAATAATTCTGACCATATAAAATTATTTTAACTTAACCAAATCAAGTAATTGAAATAATAAATTATTTTATTCAAAGTATATTAATTTGGGATTCCTTTCACGATTTTGGCATCCTGCAAGCCTTCTTTTCGTAGCAAGTAAAAAAAGGAATTGAATGCAATCATTCTCGATACATTATGTATTCTGGTCTAGTTAGGAAGATAGTTAGGAATAATATTTTGGTCAGTTAGGAAGAATGACTTATAATTTAGTACGTGAACCTAATTAATTTGATGTTCAATTTATAAAATTCAAGATTTTAAAATGTGGTTTGCGTGGTTTGGTGATTAGAGATTGATTTAGCATTTTTTTTAACTTTTCATTGGTGTTAAAATGATTGTATTATGTCATTTGTTTATAATAAATATGTCATAAATATAATTATATTAACATAACTTAATCATATGTGTCGTATTAAATTGATTTTTCATGATTAATAAAAATAAATCTGGACTAAATAAATTTTTGATAAGTATACATTTGGAAAAACACCAACAATTCCGTTCTTTTTTTTTGTTAGAAACAGTTTTATCGATGAATGAATTATCGGAGATATACTAGCGATAAAATAATTTTATTGCCAAGTGCCAACTGCATTTTTTGTAAGGACGTGATGTGATCATTTTATTTCTCTAAATAGTAAATATAAAATGATATTATCGACTACTAAATGCCACGTTTTAAAACATTGATACATTTAGATAGATAAATAGTAAATACTGATAAAATGATATTTCGACTACTAAATGCCACGTTTTAAAACATTGATAAATTTAGATAGATAAATAGTAAATACCGATAAAATGATATTATCGACTACTAAATGTCACGTTTTGAAACATTGATAAATTTAGATAGATAAATAGTAAATACTGATAAAATGATATTATCGACAACTAAATGCCACGTTTTAAAACATTGATAAATTTAGATAGATTTATGCTATTTTTTTTTAGAGAAGTTGATCGAGTAACCTATTTTGATTCTTGAATTGGGTGCTCCTTCAGGTTCATGTCAAATCCAGCCTATTATTATGCCTGGCCTGACCTTGCTCTGTTGCTCTGTTACTCATCGTGTATTCGTGTCAGTAAGGTCAGTCTGCCTGAGCTGCGGATTGGTCGGGCAAATCGGTAGGCCAAGTGAATATGTTACGATCTCAAGTCTGACCTTGAGTTAGTGTCCATAAGGAAATTAACTCGTTGCATCAATCAAGAACAATAAACGACAAAAAAAGAAGATTTTATTTGGATGAGGTGTGGGAATAAGAGAATAAGAGAATAATTTTCCATTTGGAAAGAAGAAAAAAATGAATAAGAGAATAAATTTATTATAAACAATTCAAATTTTTCATAAAATTACACACTTTCCAATACTTCTTTCCACTTCTTTTCTTCTTTTTTTCTTCCCACACCTTATCAAACGGAGTCTAAGAGAATAAATTTATTATAAATAATTCAAATTCTTCACAAAATTATACACTTCCCAATACTTCTTCCCACTTCTTTCCTTATTTTTGGGTGCGTTTGGATAGGTGTGCGAAGAAGGGAAGAAGTGGGAAGAAATATTGGGAAGTGTGTAACTTTGTGAAGAGTTTGAATTATTTGTAATTTTTTTTCTTCTTCTTCCTTCTTCTTCTTCTTCTTCTTTCTTTCAACGATCCAAACGCAGGCTTCTTATTTACACACCATCCAAACGGAGCCGAAAGTAAAAGTAGAATAATCCGAAGAGAATAAGAATAAGAAAAAGAAAAAGACTTTTTGGACGCTACCACAGGGACAACTTTCTGAAATATTCAAACCCGTACTACGCAAATTTCACTAAAAAAAAAAAGCCAAACCCTTATTGCACAAATTTCAGTCATTAATATTTACGCAAAAATGAGAAATTAACATCTGTTACATTGAGGAAAAAAAATTATAAATTCCAACACCGATAATGTTTGACATAATAATAGGACAAATCGTATTTAATTTTATTGTTACATTGAGCAAAAAAAATTTCTAAATTCCAGCACCGATAATGTTTGACATAATAATATGACAAATTGTATTTAACTTAATAGAAAATTTAAAAGAAACTATTATTCCCTTATAAGATGTACGATTTTTATTATGAATATAATAACTTTGAATGTGCAAAATAATAAAAATATGCACTTCAACGAGATTCACTATTCTTTTCATCGTACTATTTTATCATTTTTGAGAATAATTTCGGTCGTTTGAATTCTGCAAGTGTCAAACTGTCAATTCAGTTATATATGTAACGATTCTGTTTGTATTAAGCATACATTAAGTTTGAACTTAAATTTTACTAGACATATATTCTTCAAACTTAAAATCCTAAATCTTATTGTTATTAAGATTTTATTTTACCTTCCTTATTTTGTTTACCATTTAAACAAGGGAGTGGTTAGTGTCAAACATATAGGACACATATTCTTGTCCAACGCGATAAAATTTTAATTTTTAAGATTGGAATGGCCGATTCAAACCTCTCAAATTGTTCTATGGTATAAAATCTTTATGGAGACCAAATTTTATATTTTTCAAAATTTTTTACTATTTTTTTGGGATTTTTCAATATGCTCAATCTAAAAAGTTATGAACCCTTCAATTTTGAAAATTTGAAAAAATTAGTTAGAAAATATGAAAAAATATAAAATTTTATTATCAAGGATATTTTAATATAGAGATCATATTGAACGGTTTGGATCGACTGTTTGAAATTTTAATGTGCAACGTTTGGATCGTGTTTGACGTCCTATATGTTTGATTCTAGCATTACTCTTTAAACAAAGAAAAGGAAGAAAATAAAACATTTTTAATTCTTTTTTATTAATAATCCAAATAAAAAATGAAATGAAATAATCCTGCATGTCGTTATAAACCAAACTGAGCGTATAAAAGTTAAAACACTTCAGTTGTTAAAAGATGAGCATTAAAGGCACAACTCGGTGCAACCTTATCCTGTGGTGGATAGACTGGGTGGCCCATCTATCAAAAATAGGCGACTCGTTCGATATAAATTCAGATTCTGTGGTTATATAGATGTATCAAAATGTGTAGCTTGCTACTAACAGCGCACTTCTACAAATTTCAAGTGTTTAAACTTTAAACCGTTCTCATATAAATTGAAGCGAATCAAACGCATTGTCACCGACCTATCACACTATTTTAATTTTATAGGTGCTACAGACAATCCCAAGTCTGGGTTATCTGTATAGAGTCATGAATCATGTTCGCTATTTCCATTTTTGCTTTAAATTTGATATGGTTCGTTTTTTTTTAACATAGATCGAGATGAGTCTCTCAATTTATTTTTAAACTAAATATTTATAAAATATTCCATATTTAAATTTCGAACCTGTAATTTTTTATTTAAGGTGTATTATTTTTTGTCACTAGATCAAAAGTGAATTTTTGAAAAAAAATATCTTCGTCATCTGACTTTTTATAAAATTAAAAATGTATGAGGACTTAAGCCCCTGACTTCTTTGAAATTAGTCTAATGTCAACATCAGTGAGCCACTTACCAGTAGACCACATGCACTTCGATATGATTTGTTAAAAACTTGTCTTGATTTTTAGAAGTTTATCTCGGCTTGTTGCTAGAAAGCGGGTTATATCACATCATACGAATGCTGCATAATTATCAAAATTTTGGGACAAAATATGATTACATAAGTTTTATTTAAAAACAATTATATAAATTTTGCAATTATTGAAAGTAAAAAACAATTTCCTTGTAATTTGTAGATAAAATTATCTCGGACAAAATACCAAATAAAAACGAAATTGCGCCTCTCTGAAAAAATTTCTTGGAAGGTAAATAGTTACCTTGCATTTACGCACTTTTCGTCAATGAGTAAAACCTCGTACGAGCCGAAATAAAAGAGAACTCAGCTGAACAGTCTGGATTTGACGTCTCTACTTTTATGGGCCTGGAATATGATTTGATTTTGAGATCAATGCTTTCTTTTTTCTGGCTCATCACAGATTGAAGGCCCATAATAGATTTTCCAATTTTCCTAATGAAGAGTCTTGACTCTTGAAGACTCTTGAAGAGCTATTTCCAAAAAAAAAAAAAAAAAAGTGTTCTATAATGTATATGGATATTATAACACAACTCAATCCATTTCTTGAGTTTAAAGCAATCTGAGCTAGTACTTCTTTTATGGATATTATAACACAACTCAATCCAAACAAAAATAAAGTTGACAAAGGAATAAAGTAAAAGGTATTAAAAGAACCCAGATGCCTCCCTTTTGCACTTTATCCTTTCAAATTTCTAATTAATGCTATCAAAACGAGAAAGAACACTGGCAACCTTGTTACTCTCTTAAACTTGAACTCCATGGCTTTCTTCTTCCTTTTCCTTCTCTGTATCACAACTACAATCAATAAAGTATATTCCCAATCTGCTGTTTGCCGCACCTATTGCGGCGACATTCCAATTCACTATCCATTAAGCATAGACGATGGTTGTGGTAGCCCGTATTACCGCAACATGCTTCTCTGTTCCAATTCATCAATCCTCCATTTTCGTACCCCATCTGGATCTTACCCTGTTTCATACATCGACTACACCGAACCGCATCTTGTCATAACCGACCCATTCATGTGGAGTTGTGCCAATCCAACAGATACTAGCTTTGCAGCAACACCATTCAGCCTGGACACCAGTAAAAGATTCTCCCTTTCAACTAGGAATGAGTACCTCTTTTTTAACTGTGATAAGGACTCTGTGCTAATCGAGCCTAAACCGGCTTATTGTGATCGATTTCCTGACCGGTGTGGCTCTTCTTGTGACAGCTCAGGGTAAGACACGCCTTAAACAATAATTAAGGGTAGTAAATTTTTTATTGTGTGTTATTTACTTTCAGATGAAAAATTTGTTATGGCAAATTGTCATTCTATGTATTATTTTTACAATCTATTTATAAAATTAATATCTAGATTCTCCAACCAGAATTCCCACCATCGAATTGAAATCTGCATTGATAGTTTACTTTACTATGAAACTATGACACACTATGTTGACCATTCATCCATCATGCATTTTGCACGAATCTCAAACTACATCCCCCAAAAAAGAAAACAGAACCAAAAAGCCAAATTGTTCCATGTGTGCTTGATCCGAATTGACAGTCTAGATCATTTGCCATAGAATCCGACCAAATTAACTATTGCTGCTGATACGAAGTCACTTTACTCCAGTTCAGTACAAAGCTTTTGTTCTACCAGCTGGTCTAACAATTTCACAAGTTCCAATCAAACTACAAATTTTAAAGATGCACAAAGTCCATTTATCTTTTCCATTCTTGCTTATTTATAATTGACATTTTCAAAGATCAAACTAGTCAAAAATCAAACAAAATATATTTTCCAAAGCTTTGCTGCTATATTACAGATATCTCTGCCGCAACCTCCCGAGCTGCCCCAACGCCATACTAGAGAACAACATCAGCTGCTGCACCTACTACCCAAAAGCCTCTGAGTCTCTCAGGCTCATGCTGAAGCACTGTGAGTCATACACCGGTGTGTACTGGAAGACAATAGGGACGACAGTGCCACCATATGATCAGGTGCCAGAATACGGCATCAGGGTGGATTTTGAGATACCGGTGACAACTCGGTGCCTTGAGTGTGAGGATAAGAGGAAGGGTGGCGGTGTTTGTGGGTTTGAAACCGAGTCAAGAGATTTTGTTTGCCTGTGCCAGGATGGGAATGCGACCACCTTCTGCTCAGGTAACTTGTACTTTTGCTGATAGATTTAGTAAATCTAGTTAAACAATTCAGGTATTTTTATGATTTTTTTGGTATGATGTATCATGTATGTCTGTTTTGTATTGTCCGGTAATGTTATAGTAACCATAATTAGCAAATTAATAATGAGGGAATACTGATGATACCCTGTCTTGGATGCTAAAGCATTTGATCTGTCATAAAGCACCTATTGGGATAGACTTATTCTAATGTTCTTTTTCTTAAAGAACTTCAACAAAAGCCTCTCAAACTATCCAATGGTTACAATGGCTTGGATCGTGTTTTTCTCCAAATTAAGATTTTGATACAGGATTAAGACATGTTATAGAAAAAGAATAAATGATAAAATTAGTTATTAACGGTAAACAAATTAATATATTTGGCATTTTGTGAGTGCCTGTAGTCAACCTGAACTGTACAATGCCCAACAATTGGGAACAATTTGATCGAAAAGTTCAGTCGGAAAATATTTTCAAATAATAAGAGTCACCATAAAAAAAAAAAAGAAGTATGTATCCCGTTTACTTGGGAAGTTCCTATATGACGAATTCTTTTTTGTTCCAATTTTGCAGATGCTAAATCAAGGCATCGAACATCATCAACAGTTATTGCTGGTAAGAACTTCCACCAGAATCCCTGCTAAGTCCATAATTAAGATACATATTTTTGATACTAAATAATGTATTCTGTATTCCTTACATGCGTTAATCTAATGTGTATTACATTGCTCTTATTTGCAGGAACTGTTGTATTTTCGGTTGCCGGGGCTGTTGGAATTGGAGCTCTTGTGTGGTTTGTAAGGAAAATAAAATCTAACAAAGTTGTGTCTTGTGGAGTTCAAACCAATGAAAATAGATACTTCTAAGAGCCAAACTTAGAACTATAAATAGAATAGGCCGAACAAATTATTTTTTGGGCCAGTTTTCTTTTTTTAATATTTTTTTGTTAGTTCTTCATTTTGATTTTTTGAAAGAATAGGATGTTCTATTTTGTTGAAACAATATATTTTTATGAAGACTTATATAGGACAGTGAATTTGTTCTGAAAAAAAAAATCTATTATTTATTTTTTTAACCAACCCCTCAATTGTTCCCGTAGGTTAAGAACTAAAAAAGACGTCCCTCTTCGCATAAATAATTACTTAGGATCATTTCCTCCTCGTTGTCATTCTATCATTCGTGGGTTTTTTTTTTTTTGGAATATTTGTCTCTAATCCCCTACCAGTACCTCCTATCCAGCACTTACGTACTCACCCCATCCAGCGCTTGCTCATCCTTCAACGCTAATTGTCATATATTATGATGCTAACTATTCTCATAAATATTCTAACTGTCTTTAAAATATATTAATTGTTCTAGAAAAAATATTTTGACCTGAGAAAAATACTAATTGTCCCTAAAAAATGTTACTGTCCTAGAAGAAGTTAATTATTCTAGAAAAAAATATTAATTGTACTGAATTATTTAAAAAAAAAATGAGGCGTGGAAAGAAAGAAACATAAGTGCTAGTGGGGGGAGTACGCGAGAATGAGGAGATTTGCGATAAAAATAAAAATATAATTAGCGCTTAATTAATAATAACTAAAAAAAACGTTTTTTCAGAGAATGTTTCCTTATCACCCGAAATATATTGTACTCTCCATTAATTCACGTCTCGTCTTTGAAAAATTGCAATTAAAGCATACACCGAACCATAATAATAATGGGGCCGTTTGGATCGTTTAGGAATAAGAAAGGAATAACATCTTTCTAGGCGTAAATTTATTCCTAATTATCCAAACTCTTCACAAAGGCTTGTTTGGATGGGGTTGGAAGAAGGAAGAAGGAAGAATGCCCAAAAAAAAATTATAAACAATTTAAACTCTTCACAAAGTTACATACTTCTCAATACTTCTTCCCACATCTATCCAAACGGAGCCTTTACACACTTCCAATGTTTTCTTCTTATTCCTAAGCGATCCAAACGCTTGGCCTTTAACAAATAATTGTAAGAGTGATTTTTAGCGGATAGTCATTTATTCGGAAGGTTGTCATTTAGCTGGCCTTGTCATTTATTCCAATAGAATTAAATTTAACCAATCATATCACACGTAAGTGAGTTGTCATACATTTTAGAAAGAAAGAAAAAAAAATATCTATTAGCCGAACTGCCGAAGAAAGAAAAAAAATTGACCGCAGATAAATATCGCTATTATCGGTCAGACTTTGACAGTCTTAAGTTGTTTCGTCTCTTTACAACGGATTTCGTTGAAATATCACCCGTTCCGGGAAATATTGTTTCAATTTCAGAAAAGTTCAAAGGGGGTAATAAATTGGAATATTTTCATTCACAAACAGTTTCGGTAAAGTTGTCTCTTTCCATTTTTTTTTCCTTTCATATTAATCTGAGGAAATATCAACCAATAATGATATCGGTACCTTTTATTTCTGTATCAGATTGCACGGTAACCAACTGCCAAGTGAAATGGTACCAAAGGAGATGTTAGCAAGAATTTGCTAATTAGCAATGGTTTTTCATCCTGATCTGATTCTCCACAGGTAGGCAGCCATGCACCATGTAACTTGCTATGACCGTCTGTACGTATAGTCTAAAAGTCATAATCAATCGGAGCATCAATGAAAATTGAAAAGTCAATTAAATGAGTACCATTTAACCATACTTCAAGGATTTCAACAATTACTAATTATTTTCTATCAAAATTAAAAAAAATGTTCATCAAGCGTTCAAATGATATTCTTTCCGCATATAAACAGAATACAAAATGTAGTTACTTAATATTTTATTCAAGGAAAGTGTGGCTACTGTCATTTGATTTTATTTTTAAAGTTGGTTCACGATTATAACCAACAAATTTTATTGGAAAAAAAGTAGTATTATAATATAAAAAAAGAAAAACAGAAGGAGAAAGTGATAAAATTGCAGCAAAGAATAAATGAAAAACAGGAAAAATCCAGAAATGTTGTCCCATATAACGAACTCGTATTGTGTACAATAGAGAAAGTGTATGTTAGCATAATATGTTTACATTGTTACATAGTATAATAATATTATTCAGTAACCAAAATAAGTAATTGTAGATTTTCATACGTATGGCGTGCCAAGCAACAGGATTGATTTAAGAGTTACTTGTACAAGTCTAATTGGCTTGCTAGCTCGGCCAAAATTTTCAAAAGATACAGCCCTAAGTTTTGTACTCCAAATTAACCCATGTTCTATAGCCACCTCTTGCTCATCTATAAAAACCCATATACACTCTCTCTTCATGCATGCATCGTTCCCTATTCAACAAATGGCGAACAAATATCTGTTCCTCTTTTTCATAATGGCAATATTTGCCATGACTTCTGTAGTCACACCAAATCTTCTCTCTGACAAAGATGATGACAACTCAGTTCCTTATACTGATACAGTAGCAGCACCTTATAAGTCGATGCGAGGGTTCAACTACCTGGTACGTGAAACTGCAACATGTGACAAATTCCCAGAGGTTTGTCAAGCCAAGGGAAGTACAGGACCAAACTGTTGCAAGAAGAAGTGTGTGAATTTCATGGCAGATAATCTGAACTGCGGGTGGTGCGGGAGGAGGTGTTGGTATGGACAGACTTGCTGTGGCGGCAATTGCATTGATGTAATGTTTAACCAGTGGAACTGTGGAGCATGCAAGAACAAGTGCAAGAATGGAAGTTTTTGTAATTTCGGCATGTGCAGCTATGCTTAGAAGTTTGTGATGAACGACATGATTTGATCATTCCAGCTTTGATATGTTTGTAAATGGTTATTTTGTGATGTATTTGTTTGTAAGTTTGCTATATTTGTTCAAAGGATGATGTAGATGTGTATGCTTTTTTCTTTTTTAAAAGTCATATACTTACCGGTGTGATATATGTATGTAAAGACAATAATTATTCTCTTGTTAATTATTATAAAATCACGGTTTTACAATTTTTTTTAATTATAATGGAATATGTATACGCATTATACACGATCTTATTAATTTCAGATAAATACATTTGTAAGAGAAAAGTACTAAATACAAATATATAGAGGCCCAAAATTTGAAAAACAAAATCTAATAAATAAATATAAATATAATATAAAATATTAAAAAAATTCCAGTTCTATATACCGTGCTCAAACTACGTACATTTAGTAGCTCATAAAAGCAGGACTTCTTGTATATCAAACCATGTCCGTTGAAATAAAAGGATGATTTGCAAGAAATATATCTATGAGCTCATCAGCATTATTTTTTGAAGGAAGATATGCTTCAATTTTTAAAAGTATGGAACAAAATAAATATTAAAAAAGATATCACCTTAATACAAAATAAATAAATAATATCGTCACCAAATTTTAATTGTTCATATCGATCTATATATTCACACGTTCCAATATATATCTATGGCTCCGTTTGGATAAGGTGTGGGAAGAAGGGAAGAAGTGTGAAGAAGTATTGGAAAATGTGTAACTTTGTGAATAGTTTGAATTGTTTATAATAAATTTATTATCTTATTCCCTTCTTTTCTTCTTCCCACACCTTATCCAAACGGAGCCTATAGCAAGACGTGCATATAGGGGTGTCGCGTGAAAAAATGGCACGTGGTGCCATTTCGTTTAAATGAAACGAAACAGTTAACAAAATTGGTTTTCATTCCGTTCCAATAACAAAACGGTAAATGGAACATGAAATTATACCGTTTCGACTGTTTCAGTCTCATTTCAAACCGTTTCAAGTGTTATTTCTAAAGTGGAACGGTTAACAAAACGGAATTCTGTGCCGTTTCAGAAACAAAACAGTTAACGAAATGGAATTCTATACCACGTTTCTTAACGGAATGGTAAACGGAACAGTCCGTTCCGTGCTTTTTTGACGCGTTTGACAGCTCTACGTGCATATATGTATGTCATGACTCACGACTCGTGAGTCATGATCATCATGCATGAGGTTTTGGATGCAGAAATTATACTATGGAATATATCAACTGCCTAAACGCGCTATATATATACTATTATATATCAAGGAGGCATAATTAAGTAGGGATGCGTTAACGATCAAGTTAAGTTTAATTAGCCTTTGGGCCGGGTTAATTAAGTTGGTACTGATCAAGCAATGGTCTTCTAAGTTGTTCTTATATGCATGCTCTATATATGTATGAGGGAGCTTGTAATTAATTCCCAAATGGTTGTGCGATATATGTCAAAATTATAGTATTTTATGTTCTCATAACTAAAATTAGTTTTATATGTATGAATATGATACCAAATGTTATAGTACAAGGCATATCCTCATCAATAGATAACCTCCAAAAAGATAGCTGTCACGGATTTTAAAATTTGATGCTAAAACAAATTGTTGAAGATATCTACCTGACATTTTTTTTTTGGCATTATTTAATAACAATTTTTCCAATCATCATCATCTCAGTATGTATGTTTTCAAAAAAATTTATTGTTCGGTAAACAAAATTTGGAGTGCTTGTATATTTTAGACATCACACTGGAAGGTCTACACATATTGAAGTAATATGATTTCGTTGAATAATACATTTGCAGTAATATCAATTAGTAAAAAATGAATTACAACTAAAAAAATTCAATAACATTATTTACCAACAAAATGAATAATTAATGGGTTTCGATTGTGAAACAAACTAATCAAATCAAATGAATCCTCTATGCATAGCTGCACATCCCGAAGTTACAGAAGCTCCCTTTTTTGCATTTCCTCTTGCAAGCACCACAATTCTTTTGATCATAGAACACATTTGTGCATGTTCCGCCGCAGCATGTCTGTCCGAAACGGCACCTCTTCCCACACTCACCACAATTGAAATTATCTGTCATCACATTCACGCAGTTCTTCTTGCAACAGTCTGGTCCGGGGCTCCCCTTCTCCCGGCAAACCCTAGGGAACTTGTCGCATGTCTGAGTGGCACGGGGGTTATACCGGGTAAACCAATAGTTGAATCCAGGTGTTGAATCAGGTGGCAATTGTACATTTGGAGCTGGAATACCTGTAGGGAATGGATTCTTCGGCTTTCCTCCTTCATTTGGTGGGAATGTAAAATACGGAGGCAACTCTACATTCGGAGCCGGAATACCGTTAGGGAATGGATTCTTGAAATAGTTTGGCTTTTCTCCTTCATTTGGTGGGAATGTGGAATATGGGGGCAATTGTACATTTGGAGATGGAATACCTGCAGGGAACGGATTCTTAAAATAGTTTGGTTTTTCTTCTTCATTTGGCGGCGATGGATTTTGTTTTTCATCTTTTTTCGGCAGAAAGGGATTGTTGAATAACTTTTGCTGTTCTTCTTCAGTTAGTGGGTGCGATGAAACAGGCGAAAACATTATGCAAATGGCAAGTAATGCTAGAATGAACATAAACTTTTTGGATATCATTGTTGGAGATTGTAAAAGGGTTAGAGAAGAATGTTAATATGCGGATTAACAAGGAAACTAGGTTGTGCTTAGATTGTATATATTGGAATAGTAAGGCTTGCTTGTTGGTGCATGGGAAGTGAACCCTAGTATACAGGGGCGGATCTACCACCGGGGCGGGTGGGGCTAGAGCCCCACCTCACGCCGTCGAGCCCTTGGAGCCCCCCTTTAGCCCCAGCTAATTTTTTCTACCATTGGAACACTCAAAAGTGGGGCTGAAGACTTAAACAGAGGTTGTCAGACCCACCTAGATATTTTTTCTAAATCCGCCACTGCTAGTATATAAATAGTAAGACTTATAGTGGGGGAAACACGGATTTCATGTACATTTCTACAATTTCTTGGCAGCACCATCTTTTTGAAAGCAATTCAAGAGTTCTAGTATAGTAGAATTAGGCATGTCAACTGCATATCTTACTAGTTGTGCAATAGTAGATATATATAGAAAGAAGTCAAATAACATGAGATAAGTAAGAAGAAAAAAAAGAACAAGAAGGCAAAGTCAAAGTCAAATAGTACTATATGGTGGATACCTGACGGAATTGTACCGGATTTCCTGAGAGAAACATAGTCAAATAAAATTTGACTACTTGGATTTCGCTTCTATATTTGCCAAATTATTGATTCTTTGATATTTCCTTGAATATATTATTGATTATTTATTCCTGTTTGAGAGAGTATATTTCTACATTACGTGATTTACGTCATGCCATAGGCGGTAGCTGATGTTCGGACTTGAGTGTGCTCGTTGTTTGGGCTGTGGAAGCCATCATTCTAGCCCATATAAATGAGGCCTATTATTCAAAAGCCCAAATCTCAACTGATCTAATCCTCAATTCCTCATGAAACATCCGAATCTGCTACAAGCCCACCTTACTTTCGCATATTGAAACAGCTGCCATCGTGACTTATGAGTTATGAATATATGATGATTGATATAATTAATTAGAAATAAATTTTGTTCTAAGAATTCGACTGTATTGTTGCTCTTTACATTGTCACAGATCTATTAATTGTACACTAACCTTGTTCGTTTTTATAAGTAAACTTTTTAGAATTTTAATTTATAAAAGAAAAGGCTAATAAGTAATATCACCATTTTGAGGCAAAGACCTCCATATATTCCCAAGTACGATAAATATTATTAATTTGAAATAAATATAAATTAATAAGAAAGAGAGGATCATTTTCCGTACAAAAGAAATCATCACGTGTTCACTGGCTGTCTCTATCTCTCTCCTGCCGATTCATAATGCTCTCCAGTTTCCATACCTGTACTGGAACTGGACGCATCATTCCTTTTGTAGGCCCACTCCGAATCTCTCCTTTCTTTTTTTATTTCTTGAACCATTTGTGTAAGCCCACTATTTGAGTGACAGGTCCAGTCCAGTATCCTTTTTATTTCTTGACAACAGGCCCATAGGTTTCTATAGATTCCGAAAAATAAAAAAATAATATTAAATTAATATAATATATTAAAAATAATATCAATATAATAATATTTTTTAAATAGTATCACAAGATCGGAATCCCGGATTCCGTCCATAGCTAAGATCGGAATCCCGGATTCCGATCTTAGCTTTTTTAATTTTTTTATATATTATGTATTTATTTATTTAGTATATTAATTAGTTAATTAATTAGAAAAATAGATAATATATTGTAAAAATATCGAAAACATATAAAAAAATCAGGAATAATTAAATTAAAATTTATATGTAATTTAGTATTTTATTGGAAAATTAAATTTATTTTTTTAATTAATATATTTAATTAAAAAATAAATAATTAAGTATAAATTTTTAATTAATTTATAAATTTTTATAACTTATTTAATTAAATGAATTTTAGCATTTAAAAAGGATTATAAATTTTCAGAATTTGCAGAGATACAAATGCATAATTCTTTCCTTTCAGAATGTTCAAAGTTTTATTAATCCTTTCTGCATTTGCAGGGATACAAAGACATAACTTGAACATTAAAACTTTAAACAGACATAACTTTTGATAGGAAGGTCCGTTTGGGGCAAACGAGCACATTCCGGAAAGTTGGCGACGAGATCTACACGTTTTGCCGGGGTTAAGTACTCTTCTCATCTTCATAATTAAATTAGCCATAATATATACCTCAATATCAAAGGAACAATATAACAAAATAATAATAATAATAACAATATCACTTTAAAGGGGAAATCGATTAAACCAAACAAAATAGCAGGATATAATTAATCAATGATTATACCGATACGTCATATATATTGATATATTGATTATAAAAAGCAAGATGTTTTTTTTTTAATTTTTCCATTGGCTTCAACTCCGAGCTTTAAATTGATATATTTGTAACCTTTTTGCCTTTTAATTAGTTTGCTTAATGTTTTTGTACTTTTAAAAAAACTTTAGTTACTTGCTAAAGAATCACGTAATTAAAACTCTACTTGAATAATTAAATAAAAAGATATGTGCTACACGGTAGGGCTATCAATGGGTACGGTACGGTAGAAGGTATTTTCATACCCGTATCCGTTAAAATTTTCTTTACCCATACCCGTACCCGTACCCGTTTAAAAAATCTTTACCCGTACCATATCCGTACCCGTTAAGAATTAACGACAAGGGTAGGATAACGGTATATAACGGGTAATAATAATATTATTAATTTAATAAAAATTATATAATGTGATAAATAAATAATATCAAATAAATATATAGATAAAGTAAAATATTTAGATAATATTTTAGATATAACAAAAATTATGAAATTTATTCTCATATCAATTGAATTCAAAAAATCTATATAACTAATTATAAATTATAATATAATATAGAATGAAAAATCATTATCATAAATAAGTTTGGATGAAGATCGAAATTAATAATATATCTTTCGAAATATGCTAAAAACTTGATTATATATACATATATGTTTGTAAAATATTACCCGTTAGATAATGGGTACGAAATAATCCTTACTCGTACCCGATAAGTTATTGAAAAATTTTCTTTACCCGTACCCATATTCGTTAGTCTAACGAAAATAAAATCTTATCCATACCCGCCTTATCGAATACGATACGGATACGGTAAACGGATAAACGAATTTCATTGACAGCCTAGCTGCACCTTATTCTTCTAGCAAGATGCCGCGGTGCTGTTAATTTATTACGGTACCAGAGTAAAAAAAATCTACGCCGTTGGTACGTTGATTCGTTTTGGCACTCACGCGCTTGCTGACGCGCTCACGTGAGAGTAGCGCTTCAAGCCTTCAACGCGTAAGGCTGGAGAGACGGAGGAGAAAATTAGAAAAACTGAAAAAGAAATAATAAAATCGGAAATGATATATACCATCCAACAAAACAACCATCCAACCATCCAATATGTCAGAAGCCAGAAATGCGCTTAAAAATTCGAATTTCCGCATGATGACGTCAGCAAGACACGTGCTGACGTCAGCACAAATTTTTTGACCAATTTTCGAAAATTTTTTAGTGCTGACGTCATCAAATGTACTGATTTAAGGGTTCGGTTAAATGCTTTAAGGGATGAATTAAAGTGTGTAAGTGTTCAGTTAGATGCACTAATAATTTGAATTTTTAGTTTTTAGGTTCAGTTAAATACCTTAAGGGATTATTTAAAAATATGTATGTGTTCAGTTAGATGCACTAATAATTTGGAATTTTTGTTTTTTTTGTTCAGTTAAATACGTTAAGAGATGAACTTAAAGTGTCTATGTGTTCAGTTAGCTGCAGCCGAAATTTGATTTCGTAGTTTTTGTGTTTAGTTAAACTATTTGAGGGATCAATTAAAATTGTTTATATGTTCAGTTAGATGCGCTCGTAATATGATGTTTTAATAACCATACAATAAAGTAAACAATAATCGTTTATTAAGAATAATATTCATTATTTCAACAAACATAACAATTCTTATAATAATAACATCTATTAATAATAACATAAATCCTACATAATTTTAACCACTACAAGCTAAACACACTTCATCAACTCCTCCTTCGATTCCTTCCGCACAACTCTTCTCACCCTGTACTGTAATTCCTACACAAACAAAAATAAATACAATTAAGTTCAATTACTAATTAAGTGTCATAATAATATTTAATCCTTTCAGGTTCTGTGAGTTTTTTAAAAATATATAATGAAACAAGATGATCATTTAGAAATACTAATTTAACACATAATGAAACAAGATGATCCCTTAGAGAACTTTAGTATCCCTCGATATAGCAATATGATCTCTTATTTTCATATCTCGTGTTAACAATATAGTCCCTTATCCCAACATATGTATCCCTAGATATAACAATATGATCTCTTATGTTAACAATAAAATCTTTGAATATAAAATGCAAAAAACACATGAATACTTAATCATCTCCTTTCTTAAAAGAAAACGTGATTAGAAACTCTAGATCTGAAAAAAAAAAATCCCATAAGAATTCAAAAAAAATAGAGTCATGTAAAAGTTAAATTGGCTCCTCTACAGCCGCATCATCGCCGGAAAGGAAAAGGCTGTAGCTCTGAGTGATATAAAGCTCCAAGTCATTCGGTTTGGAATCAGGAGGTGGAGTCTGGGAGAGGTGATCATTCAGAGCAGCAAGCTGGGTAAGCCAGTAGAGAACGGCGAGAACCGTGGGCCAGATGTGAGGAGTGCCGGGCGCCTTGAGAGCGGATTTGTTGATTTTAACCGGGCAGCTCATTAGTTGAAGAAATGAGAGAAGGTCCTCCTGGAAGGACTTGTCGGAGACGGGAAAGTCGAGGCGCAAGAGGATGAATTGGAAGGCGGAGACGATGTCGCGGCCGGAGGGGTAAGGGGGTTTGAGAGAGACAGGGGCCTGGTGGGAGATGAGGAAGGAGTTGACGTAGGAGAGAGCGGAGGCCTGAGAGCCGCGGTCGGAGAGGATGGAGGAGGAGATGGAGATGCGCGTGCCAGTGGAGGAGGGAAGGCTGCTGACGCTCGTGGCGTCGGAGTCGCGGCGCCCGGCCCGGTCGAAGGCGCGCGAGAGGTTCATCGTCGGCACGCCGGACCCGACCGGAGGCTTCGGGAGGCGCCGCGTTCCTTGCCGCATTGTTCTTGCTCCGAGAGATCTAGGGTTTGGATTTTGGGGTTTTGGGAGAGTGGAGAGTGGGTTCAATTTTCCCGCTCCGGAAGTTTTGAGAGAAATGAAAGGACGCCTCTGGATATCACGTGACCATCATGTGCCTGGGTTTTATATCCTACGCTTATTTGGATGGTTGGATGGAAAAAACTGGGATGGTAAACACCAATTACCTAATAAAATGTAGGCGGTTCCACATGTCAGAGGATAATAGACTCATAGTGGTCTTCTGTTTTTGTTTCTACGCCAATAAATTTTTATTTGAAATTAATTAGGCGGTCCCACATCTCTCTATTACTAAGCATTTTCGTCTCATCACAAATACATAATATCGTTGTAAAAAATACACATAATTTCGTTGGAACTCAGACTTATACTTGTATAATCTTATGTTACTATATATTTAATTTTCCCTTTTCAAACATAGAATACTACTTAAATTCAAGTAATATCATACTAAAATTATTGTAAATCCACTTAAAGAATTATTTAAATTCGAAATTTTAAAGGCTGATAAGAGAAAAAATGTTACAATTATTACTGTGATATTTTTTAGTTTGAACCTAAATCCAGTACGATAGTGTTTCCATGAATTTTGAAGAAATATAAAATTGTTCAAACTTTACAATTAACCTTTTGACTGACCTGAAGATAGGAATGAGAAAAACAACAATAGTATAGTGGTGGAACGTGGCGGAACGGTTACTGTGATACAAAACAAGACCAGTACCAGCACCAGGGACGGAGCTACATAGGGGCAAGCCCAGGCACGTGCCTGGGCTTGTTTGCCGAAATTTGTAGTGCAGTTAAGACTTTTGCACATTAAAAAACTGAAAGAACTGAGAGTGCCTAGGCTTGAATTATACATGTGCCTTGACCTTGGTCTAATTTCTCTACAATCGCTCTCCTTCCCAAATGAAACGACTAGTTTTTCTTTATTTTTCTTCTATATTTTATACTATTCTATTGTTGGGGTTTGTTACATTTAATGCATCATTGATTAAAAAGGAAAGACTATTGTTCTTGATTAAACGACAAAATCAGGAGAGACCATTGTTCTTGATTATTTTTTTCCTCCTTCCACAGTTCCACTACGTGCATCAACGCATGTTGCTACATGAGTTGAAACTTCCAACTTTTGTTCAATTCATGCTCAAACAACATGGAAAAAAATAGAATATAAAACAATTGTCTTTAAAAATACATGATACTTTTATTTATGCTAAAAAGGTAATATTCTTTAATTATTTTATTTTATTATTTAAAATTATTTTAAATATTTAATTTATTAATTTGTGATGGTGCCCAGCCTTAAATTTTGGCTGGCTCCGTCCCTGACCAGCACCAAAATCCTGTACGATAGTGTATCCATGAATTCTGAAGAAATATAAAATTATATATTCTTGAAATAGCTATGACAGTATCCATGAACTGTTGAAGAGCAGTTTTCTTACATATGAAATGGTTCAATGATAAATATGAAATCCAAATGATAACCCGTAAAGTGAAAAAAAAAAAAATGAAGTGACGCTGTTTTAAACTTTCTTTGTGAAAAGCCCACTTTTGATGAACAAAGAAAATCCTGCTATGATGAAAATCACTCAGGGAATGAGGGCATGACAAAATTAGAATAGTTAAAACAAATATGATATGATTTCAAAAAAAGATAAGGAATTTGATTTTGCCCAAACAATACCTCAATTAGGACTTGCTTTTTTTTTTTGGAAGTTTATAAGACAAACGCGTCTCTTCAATTGGAAGTTTAATAACCATTTTCATTGCCAATTAAATTCACTCTTAACATTTACTGACCTAAAATTTAGGAGGCGATGAAAAGGAAATAAATTTCGACAGATATTAAAGAGACGGTGGAACGGAGCAAAATTGAATCTCTATGAAATGGTAATTAAGATTTTCTTTATCTTTGCATTATAACATTTAACAAAATTAATTGTGTGAATGGAAATTAATTGCTTGTTTGCAAAACAAAATCAGAGACACGGACGGAGATTTACTCTATTTTAGGTTTTAGAATTTAGGTAACAAGTCTCCTTCTTGTCGTACTCCATATATTATTATTAACTTGGCCGTCATCATCTCTCCTTCTCATTCTCATTCACATTAGATTAAAATGCCTAACAATAACGACGTCAATGTGGCTTCAAATGGGAATGCCCAAAGTGACAACCGCCGGAATTGTTGTCTCTGTGTCTGTGTCTTCTTGGTGCTCTTCTTATTACTTGTGATTCCTATCAGCGTTAGCAGTCCCAGCATATCACTAGTTGTCAATGACTTCAAAGGCCTTACGCAGAATCAAACTGTCAATGGATTTTCTCCACTCTTCAATTTCACAGTTGATGTCAGGAGACCCAGAAGCTCATTTGCGTTCCGTCCTGTAACGTATTGCTATAGTCATGGAAACATAATGGTATTTTACAAAGGGTTTAAAATTGCCAAAGGGGAGGTAGAAGGGTATTGTGCGCACAAGGATGGAAGACAAGCAACAATGCTGTTTGCCTGGGGCAAAGATGTGGAGATGCCTGATCTTATACAAAATTTGTTGGTCGAGGAGGCGAGAATTGGTGAGGCAGAAGTTGAGGTGGTTTTGGAATTACCCAGCAGCGTCAGGTCCACGCTGTGGCTTTGTAGAGCAAAGACCCTAAAAACGAAAGCATTTCCATGCAGTTAAGATTGAATTTTATCCGATTAATTGTGTTTTGAATAACTTCATACGCGATTAACACTATTTAGTAGTACTATTTGTTATAAGGTACTCTAATGCAAGGTGCTGGTTATTTGACGTGATGAGAATGTACTGCTATATTCTGGGTGCCCTTAACAAAGCTGTTTTAGGTATTTTCAAAGCATATTTATATACAGTAGCTCATTGCTTGTTTTTTTATTTCTTTGAAGTTTCATAATTTCATTGATCTCACGAAAGCCCAACAAAAAGGCAAAAATTTTCAGTGCGATTATTCATTTTGGGCAAATATATGTAGTATGTAATACGTTATTATTAATTTTTTTTTTGCATTATTTATGCCTTGCGTGTTCATACTTTTAAGCTTGACTCCTTTTCAGCGTGCTAATTGACTACTATTAAGTCCTTGTTTTTATTTGAAATTTCCGTAATGGATTGAAGTATTGAATATATATATATATTCGTGTTTTTGAATGTCCACCTACACAAGGAAACAGGTTCATTATAGCACCGTGCCTCAAAAATTTCATTCATATCCTGTGCAGCTTTTGCAAGTTACCATCAAGTCTTTTGTGATAATTGTTCTCAGTGAAAATTTGTGGCGCTCTTGAAAATTATTCATTTTATTAAAGAAAATTTGGTTATAAATAATATTTATTTCAAAATTCGAAAAAAAAAACATAAAACTATTCTTCAAATATCAAAAGATTTAGATGGGACCTCTAAACTGCACACGATTTACTCAATAAATCTGTTGGGACTAATAATTAATGAAGGTGCATTAGAGAAAGATGCTTTTCTTGTAGGTCTTCCAAATTCAGTTTTCTAAATACTAAAATAACAATTATTTCATCAGAAAGGAGATCAAGAAGGCCTCATACCAGAGCTCAGAAAAACAGAGCGCCGTTTAAACAGCCCAAAAAAACGTGATGCTGTTCCGTTTTTTTGTGCGAAACGGAATATGACACCAATTTATCATGTCGTTTAAAAAATGAAACGCTGACGAAATCTATATTATTGGCGTTTTATAATACGGAACGAAAATGGAATCATACCATTCCATTTTCATATATTTCGTATTGTCGTTTTCTATTCTACGAAGATAGAATTATGCCAATAGCAGAGAGAAGGGCGAAGATAACGATGGTTATCTGATAAAACCCTACTCTCTCTTTCACAGCGCCGCTCTCTATACTCTCCTTTTTTTCCTCTCTTTCTCTCTCTCTCACGCGCTTCGTTCCTTCATTCCTTCTTCTCCATCTTTGTCAACTCTGTGGCTCTGTCTCTCTATCTCTCGAGACTAGTGAGTTGATCGTCAAGCAATACTTGCCACGAACTCCTATCATGACTGCTACTGTTAGTTCTTTTAATAGAGAGGAAGAGAAAGAAGAGGAGAAGAGCAAGAAAACAGGCCAGCAAGCAATCAACTGAGCAAGAGCAAGCATTCAATTACAGGTAAGCTGATGTTCTTTTATTTTGCTTTTTTTTCTACGTTTTCTATTTTTCCTTTTGCAAGCTTTATGTAATTTTTTTTTTCCTATTGCTTTCAGTCTTTGAGCATCAACAAGCCATGGTAAGTGGTGTAGTCTTTGCTTGCTTTCTTGATCTTCGAAATTGGTACTGAGATGTAGTGAATTTGTAATTGCTTACTTGATCTTTGAGATTGGTACTTAATCTGAAATGAATTTAAATAGAAATTGTGCTCTTTCAAATTGGTACTGTTGCTATCTAATATTGAAATTTCTTGCTTGCTCTTTGAAATTGGTACCTAATCAGTGATGAAATTGGTTTATGTGATATTGAAATTGCATTGCTTATGTGAAATTGGTATTGATGCTCTTTGAAATTGAAATTAGCATAGTACCAGGGTTAAGGGGAAAAACACAGGAGGATATTTAAAGAATACAAGCTGGTGCATCAAATGAACCTGGAGTGCTGGTAATGTGTGATGTGGCAAAACTCAATGTTCTTTTGGTTATGATGAAGCCTGGAGTGCTGGTACTTGTACCAGTATTTTCTCTTTGGCTCCTTGCACCTCAACTAGTGAGCTTCAATGATGTTAAAAAGCATGAATTTTGAGCTATTGGCTGAGATTGGTATGAGTCTGAGAAGATAGGTTGAGGTCTAGGTTGAGCTTGAGGGTCAACATAACCAAAAGAATATTTGAGTTTTGTTGTATGTAAGGATTTGAGGTTGAAGTTAGTATGTTGTAAGTTAGGATTTTGGAATATAGCATGTTGGTTATGTTGTAAAATTTAATTTTTATGAAAAATTGATGTGAAACAATTGCTTGTTCTGTAATGATATTTAGTATTTCTATTTATTTGAAATTTGTAACTTTGCAAAATATTTTTTTTAATTTTTTGCCTATTTTTTGGAATTTTTCCTTAGGTTATATATTTAAAATCTGAAATTTTCATTGGACAACGTTTTTTAAACGTTTTGTCGTTTGTTTCGTATTTCTAAACGATACAAAAACGAGATGGAAATCTGAATCGTTTAATAAACAAAACATTAAACGGAAAGAAAAATATATCGTTTCCTCAAACGACACGGAAACATAAATGACTAAAATCGTGGCCGTTTATCACGTTTGCCAGGCCTACGCCCACTAATCTAGTCCAGTGTTTTGTTTATTTTTAGACAACATGCCCATATTTTTGTTCTATTTATTCGCACAAATGCACAATCGCACTTCCCAATTTCACCCCCCCTCCCCCCGGCCCTTCTTCACTCCGGTAGTCCGGTTTCACTGCCCATATGGGCCATGTCAAGCTGTTGATATCAGATACCACGGGTCCATGGCATACTAGAAGGCCTGCGATTTGCTTTCATCACATGATTCTGTAATCTGTAGTAATATTTTTCTTCGTTGTATTATTGTATTTTATGAACGGAATTGCTTAGGACCATCCTTCAGATTCTATCATCCTCATCATCCTCACGCGTATGTAACTAACTCGCGTACGTAACTAACTCCTCCCTCACGCATACACTCTCGCGCCTTCCCCTCCTCTGTATCCGCCCCTGTCCCCTCCTCCCTCCCACGTACACTGTCCCCCTCCCTCCTCCTCCCTGCTACGTACATCGTCCCCCCTCCCTCTCCTCCCCTCCTCCCTCCCATGTACACCGTCCCCCCACCCTTCTCCTCTTTCTCTACACACTTCATAACTGTTGAAGTTAATATATACAACTGTTGAAGTTATATGTGTAACTGTTGAAGTTATATATGTAGCTGTTGAACTTATATATGTGACTATTGAAGTTAATATGTTATATATGTAACTGTTGAAGTTAATATATATAACTGTTGAAGTTAATATATGTAACTGTTGAAGTATATATGGATCTGTTGAAATTATATATGTGACTATTGAAGTTAATATGTTATATATGTAACTGTTGAAGTTAATATATATAACTGTTGAAGTTAATATGTGTAACTGTTGAAGTATATATGGATCTGTTGAAATTATATATGTGATTATTGAAGTTAATATGTTATATATGTAACTGTTGAATTTAATATATATAACTGTTGAAGTTAATATATGTAACTGTTGAAGTATATATGGATCTGTTGAAATTATATATGTGACTATTGAAGCTAATATGTTATATATGTAACTGTTGAAGTTAATATATATAACTGTTGAAGTTAATATATGTAACTGTTGAAGTATATATGGATCTGTTGAAATTATATATGTGACTATTGAAGTTAATATGTTATATATGTAATTGTTGAAATTAATATATATAACTGTTGAAGTTAATATATGTAACTGTTGAAGTATATATGGATCTGTTGAAATTATATATGTGACTATTGAAGTTAATATGTTATATATGTAACTGTTGAATTTAATATATATAACTGTTGAAGTTAATATATATAATTGTTGAACTTGGCATATTTAAATGTTGAATGTAATATTTAAAGTGGGCATATTTAAATTATTGAAGTTGGCATATATATTAGGTTCAACAGTTATATATATTAACTTCAACAGTTATATATATTAACTTCAACAATTATAATCAATATATAGTGTCAATATATAGTGTCTGTGAGAGAGGGGAGTGGGAGGGGAAGCACACGCGGAAGGAATGAGGGGGACGAGCGTACGTAGCAGGGAGAGAAACAGAGTGATTTCCAGAAATAGAAAACGCGTAGAGCCAAAAATAGAAAAACGCATGGGGATGATAGGGATGATGAATATCGGGGATGATCCTTATCACCCCCGTTTTATGAATATGACTATTTTCCTCATTTCCATAATGAATCAGTCGACAGATTTTCTCCCTTCTTCAATTTCACATTTGATGTCTAAGAGGCAGAGTCGTGCACGGGATCCTTCCAGTCGGGTTCTGCTATTATTATGGAAATGTAATGGTGTTTTGCAAGGGAATTCAAATTGCCAAAGGTCTGGTACAAGGGCATTCTGTACCCAAAGATGGGAGACAAAGCAACGATCGATGCTGCTAGCTTCGGGCAAAGATTTAAAAATTCATGATCTTATACACGATCAGTTGGTTGAGGAGGCGAGAAATGACGAGGCAGAAGTCGAGGTGATTTGAGTTTACCGTATAGCAGCATGAAGGAACTCTGTTAGTTAAGGTTTAATTCAAGGTGCTGATTGTGAATGTGAGAATGTACTACATTGTGCTGAGTGTTTTTATCAAACCTGTTGCGAGCATATCAAGGCGTATATACGGTATAGGCTCATTGCTTGATTTTTTTTTTTTTTTTTCAAAAGCTTGGCAGCAGCTGCCAAGAGATAATTGCTTAATTCTTTTCCTTTGAAGTTTCAATATTTCATTGCACTCTGTGCGCATTCCAACAGAGAGTCGAGATCATCTAACTAGTCAAAGATAACCTTGAAGCTTTACATGATTATATATTTATATTCATTTTGGGTAATTATATATAATATGTATTAATTAAGTTAATTTGTTTCTTACGTGTTCAGACTTTCTTAATCTTGATGAAATTTTTTCTTTGAAATTCGTTTTTGTTCATGAAGTCTATTGTTTATCGCTCAATTCTCTTAGGATTAAAGTACTCTTTTTTTTATGATTAAATTAAGTATATATAATATAGCTCATGACCTTCGTATATATGACCAAACGAACAGAAATAAAAATCTTACAATAGGAAAATTGATTAAATAAAAATAAAATCATAAAACAACATCATAGTTCAAATTTTACTTGCAGTGCAAACATAATGCAGGGCATAAAAATAAAACAGAGAATAACGTTAAGATAGAAATGGTCTGTTTAATTAGCAGTACCAACCATAAATATTAAACATCTAACAACAGAACCAGAATCACACTAGCAATACATCTCAGACATGAGTCACATGCCTCATGAAACTCATGTCCGAGACATTTCACAACACTTCAAACCAAATAAAATTAACCGTTTGCAAGCCTAAATTATAAGATAAGAAATAAATACTAGTGCTTAGGTATTATCCTTAAGAAAAATCTCCAGCTTGCCATTGCTCAATAACTCTTTGAGCCTGTCCAGGGCTACCTTGGCAGCACGGTTGTGACAGATGTCCTTCTTGGGACCGTAACTGGCGCTGCCAATCACCTTCCCATTTAAGAGAACATCTACAGTGAGGTTTTCGGCCCATTTCTTGTCATTAAATTTTAATTCATTATGTAACTTCTGACATAGCTCATGGAGTTCGGTAACTGGGTGTTTCCCAAGAGTCTCTATGGTGATAAAAGGTCGTGATAATCTCATGAATATCTGTTTATGAGAGACTTGTAATTAGTGGAAAAGAAGAGAGAGCACTTACGATAACAATAAGTTACTGGTGCTTCAATTATAGCTTGGCATGTTTGGTTTGATTACGAATTAAGTCTTATTCGTGCGAAACCAAACGACCAATGAATAAGTGCTTATTCAAATAAGCGCCAATTTGATCTCTTATTCTAGTTCCACCATTTTCTGAGAACAAAGGGAACGAATAAGGACTTGTTCGAATAAGACTTATTCTTTATTCGGTGAGGGATCCAAAAGTTACTGCTCAGATCAGGAGTCTAGCAATATCTATTCATATACCATGGATTGGAAATTAAAACCCTGACAGTCAAAATATATCTGGTTTATGGTCTAATGATGGTAATGGTACGTTATTGATGGATCCAATGCCACACCCAAAAATATGAAGGATTCCAGACAAATTGTGTGTACTGAATTCTTATACAGTGATATGTCCATATGTAATTCAAGCTTCGTGCAAATTAACGCACAAAATTCAGCAATGTCACACAGACACACTGACCTTCCAAACAGTCTCGTAGCACTTGTTGGCGTCAACATAGACAGCACCAAGAAGGGACTCGACGATGTCAGCAAGCACTTTTGGTGGGTCCAAAAGCCCGTTCGAGTGTATTGGGTAGTTATCCAAATCGTCTACAAACTGATTTATCTACACATACAAACCATGAAAGATTGCAGTGATCAATTAGGTGTGTCATGTACATAACAACGTCTGGTAACATATATAACAAGAGATGTGGCCAGTTGAAAAGAGTGAACTTTTATATCTACAATTCTACAAATTAAATTTTCAGGTCATCATAATTAAGGTGGTGTCAAAGCTGGAGTTATTTGATGATAATAATAGTAATAGCAATCCATCTACTTTTAAAGTAAATGTTCAAGAGTGAAGGCAACTATGTAGGAAAAATCAAGACTAGAACTATATTCGATGATCTTTCAAAATTTTAACAGGGAGTAATGGAGCACACACAATCCCAAAAAGCTTCTGAAGCTGCACAACCACAAATAGTGAATACAATAAAAAAGAAATGAATTATATGCAGTGTAATGTATTGACCTTTTAAGAACCTCCCAAGTATCTATCATAATAGGAAGGAAACTTAGGCAAGTCACAGGGGCATTTATGAAACAGTTAATTTAAACAAACCAATTGGTTGGTCTTCAGCCATCCATTTAACTAATATACCCACACCACATTTCTTCTTATCAGCGATACTAGTTTGTTTGATCTCAATCTCTAATTCTTAAAGAGAGAGTATCCATTAAACTATTATACTGTAGAAAAATCACTATCTGCTTGTTGAGTGGCAAGTTCTTTCCAATTAAAAAAATTGTACAAAACATTTTGCTCAACTATATAATCTATTATACAAGCAGGCATATAGTAACAGGCCATATTAAATCGCGGTGTAATCTTGTGATGCACACCTGATCCCACCCTTGTCCTATCCGGCTATCCCCATTCCCCTGCCATGTTTAGATAAACACCACTTGGTCCTTTACAGATTAGTCCTTGGTAGTTGGTACGGTCATTTCGTTTTTTGAAGATAATTTTAAATTTTTCTGAAGATATTGGTACGGTCATTTCTGTAATGGGACTCAAAATAATTAAAAGATATCCTTCATTTTTTACAATCCTCCTAAATATGGAAGCATGTTCATTATGGTACTGTGTCTTTTTTATTTGCAAGTACCTGTGTGATCAGTAAAAGCTTTCAGAAATCACAAGCAAAATCTTTGACCTTCTGCCGTAGTTTAAGTCACAGTCTCACAGAGAACAAAAGTTCAAAATATACACGGATATCTTGACATCTTGTGAAGCTTTTGCAGTATATTTTTTTTTTTTTTTTTTTTGGCAGTTAAGCGCGTACGTAGGCAAAGCTTTTGCAATATACTTGTCAAAGTCTTTTCTGAGAAATTGTTCTCAGAGAATAGTTCTGGGAAATTATTCATTGTATTTATAAAAAGTTTGGTTCTAATTAATTATATTTCAAAGATGGAAAAGAAAATAAATATTGTTCTCCAAAAATAAAAATAAAAAAATTGAAAAATGACCATAACCATAGGCTCTGCTTATTTGGAAAATAAACAAGAAAAATAGAAAGATTTTGATGGGACCTCTGAACTGCACATAACATAACTACTCAATAAATTACGTTGTAAAAGTATTAACTAATATTTAATAAAGATGCATTGAAGGTTATGCTTCTCTTCTTCTAGGTGTGCACAAGTTCAATCTTTCTTAAAAATGTTATTCCATCAGAAAGGAGATCAAGAAAGCCTCATATATACAATTATACAACATTAGTAAATTTTTAATTCCAGTTGTAGAGGCCTTTGGGTCTTGCAGATATCCATCAAAAGTTCAAAACAGGGTAGATTTTGTGGTGTACGTATCTATATTCTATAAAACAGGTGCTTTCTTGGATGTATAATTGTATATAGTATGTACCTCCTCCATAATAAGAAATCCTATATTAAACCCAACAGAACAGTGAACAAACCCAATGGAACAGTGAACAAAACTCATGTCTGACCTGGCTTTCGAGCAGAGGCGCCTTATGTCGCAGATACCGGTGGAGCCCATGCGCAACAGCTATGCGGGCCAGTTTCTCCTTATCCACATTGGTGGCTCGAAGGAGTGTCATTGGTCACTGTGCAAGATTAGGATAAGTGAAGAACACCTCCGATGCGACACCAAAAGTCAACACAGCATCACCCATGAATTCTAGTCTCTCATACGACATCTCGCCTTTCAACGGGTGGTAAGCTGACCCATGTGTCATGGCCTCCTCCACCAAACATCTGTCAGAGAACTTGTGTCCAAGAATCTCTTCAAGTGCGTCGATATGGGCTTCCTCCATGGGTGGCAATTTGGCTGGAACTTGCTCCTTTTGTTCGGTTTCTTTGACTTCTTGCACCGCACCGATGTCGGGTTTCGGAGGTGCGATTGGGAAAGTGAACCTGAGGAGAGGTGTGTAGAAAAGGGTGGAGAAAGGGGTGGAGAAAGAGATGATGGAGAGAGATGAACAGATGCGTAGGGGACGGTTTGCCATGGTCTCAATGGAGAAAGGAAAGAGAATTAGAGAAAGAGGAAGAAATAGAAACAGGAAGAGAGAAAGAGAAGAAAGCTATGTAAACAAGCAACTCTTTTTTTTTTTTGAGGTAGAAGCAACGATTGGGAAACAAATAGAAGGAGATTTTGTAAGTCAGTAAAAGTTAAATAACGGTTATAGTCTTTATAGACAAGGTTTATAGCCGACTTGGTGAAATTACAACACCTACCTTTAAATTCGGCCTTATTATTTTTGGAAAGGAAAAGGGTTTCCAAAAGTGTTTAATTTTTCCTCCCCTCTTCCATGCAATTGTACTTTGTAATTTGTGACCTTTGTCTCCTGGCCTTATTTAATTATTTTTATATATTGAAAATTACAAGCCTCTTTCTTCTTTTGTGGGGTCAGGTTGTTGTTTCTGAGGTCAGCGCTTCTCTCCCTTTCTCTGGCCCCATACCCAGAGTCAGAAAAATATAAAATAGAGGTAATGAAAAAGTCAAACAATTTGGATTTTGGAACTGAAAGTCTGAAAGGGACAAGAAAAAGGCCGGATTTGGAGAGTGATAATAAAGAAATAAAGGTGGGGTTTGATAGCTTCTCCAAGTTGTACACGAATTTCTCCACAAGTGCACATTTTTAAGTAAAACAATTGGGAATTAATAAAAGAACAAGTTTTGAGGGTCATAAATTTTTTTTTGAGGGTCTAATAAAAGAACAATTATTGTCAACATCTAGATTTCGTTGCTTCGACTTTTTTTTTAATATATATAGCTAGAATTTGTATATTAGTTGCTGAGTAAAATTATTATAATTTTTAGATATATATTTTTTTTGTTATTTTTAGCAGTTGCCATCTTTAGAATTTTTTTTGTTGGAACTAAGTAGGTTTTCCCCTACCACTTCGCTTTTATTAAAAGAGAAGCCTGATACACAGTTTGAGAAGATCATCCCAGTACAACACCAATTCGGTACAAATAAGCACCAGCCCTATATCACAGGCCCATATGCAATAAACCTACCTATGATGAATAACATCCATCTACCGAAAAGAAAAACAAAAGTGATTTGTCCTGCAATGCAGGTATAGTAAAATAGCAAACACATCCGAATTACAATCAACAATCTAAAACAACACAGCCCAGCAGTAAAAACTTTTACAAAAGAATCCAAGTACTATTTTAAGCTGCCCCTGCAACCGCTTCAGTTGTCATCATCCATCCTTCGTCAGAGATGTCTTCCATCCATTCTTCCACATCCCCTTACATTTCTTCCATCCATTCAGGCAAGTGAAGAGATTGTGAGCCATGTCCATCCTCCTCCAACCATTGTTTCATCTGCTCCTTCAGTCCTGTTGACCAATTATCAGCCCAATAGTAAAGAATGGATTTAACTCTTTGACAATACACACCAAACGTTATTATATAGGAGTTGATTGTTGAAAACAACATTTATTTCGTTCCAACCAACAAACCCAACAAACAGCTGCAATCAAAATTTTAAGAAAATTTCTTTTGAGCCCCTGAAACTATCTAATAATACCATCTAAGTCCTCCAATTTTTTTTGGTAAAATAGAGCAGTTGAAAGTTGCCAACACCCATTTTCAGACCTCTTTAGTATGACTACAATCAAAGAAAAGATGATCAATATGCTCTGCTTGGTCACAATAGACACAATTTCCATCATCTACCCAACCTCTCTGTAAAAGGTGATCTTTGGTTAGTAATTTCCTTTTACTCAACAACCACAAAAAAATCTTGATTTTCAAAGGAACTTTAAGGTACCGTATATCCTCACAAGACCTATCTATGATCCCTCTATCATCAATCCAGTTATAAAAATCTTTATTGGTTGGTTTGTCTTTTCTGCCTTGCCAAGACACCTCATCGTTATTCTCACACAACTGAGGGGCGGTGCGGACATAACTCTGCAACCTTAAAAACAACTGTAACTGAACCAAAGACAGATTCCTTCTAAGAGTTATATTCCCTAAATTTGACCTAATTGTTTGAGAGACAGTAATCAATCTTTAGAATTTTTCTTTAGCTATTAATTTTCTGTGTCAAATTCTAGGTCCTATAATGGATAAAATAAAAAAAAAGAAAATCAATGTAACCTAACCAATTCAATCAAATGCCCCCCCCCCCTCCTCTTTTTTGGCACTTGTCGACATCATCAACTGTTAAGTTCGTACAAAAAAAAATTAATGGAAGTTATTTTAAATCTGGAGAATCAAAATTACAGTGAATTATCATATTTTTGGCACATAAACTTTGTTAAATCTGTCGTATCTAGGAGAGTCAAAGATATTGTACGTCCATTAGTTGTAATCAAGTCTAAAATGTTGTCATAACTTGACAGCTTCTTTTTCGGGGTGATAAGGATCATCTCCGATATTCATCATCCCCATCATCTCCATGCGTTTTTCTATTTTTGGCTCTACGTGTTTTCTATTTCTGAAAATCACTCTGTTTCTCTTCCTGCTACGTACGCTTGTCCCCCTCTCATTCCTTCCGCGTGTGCTCCCCCTCCCCTCCCCTCTCTCACAGACACTATATATTGACACTATATATTGATTATAATTGTTGAAGTTAATATATATAACTGTTGAAGCTAATATATATGCCAACTTCAATAATTTAAATATGCCCACTTCAAATATTACATTCAACATTTAAATATGCCAAGTTCAACAATTATATAGATTAACTTCAACAGTTATATATATTAAATTCAACAGTTACATATATAACATATTAACTTCAATAGTCACATATATAATTTCAACAGATACATATATAACTTCAACAGTCACATATATAACTTCAACAGTTATATATATTAACTTCAACAGTTACATATATAACATATTAACTTCAATAGTCACATATATAAGTTCAACAGCTACATATATAACTTCAACAGTTACACATATAACTTCAACAATTATATATATTAACTTCAACAGTTACATATATAACATATTAACTTTAACAATTATATATATAACTTCAACAGTACATATATTAACTTCAACAATTACGATATTGCCTTCAACATTTAAATATATTAACTTCAACAGTTATGAAATGTGTAGAGAAAGAGGAGAAGGGTGGGGGGACGGTGTACATGGGAGGGAGGAGGGGAGGAGGGAGAGGGGGGACGACGTATGTAGGAGGGAGGAGGAGGGAGGGGGACAGTGTACGTGGGAGGGAGGAGGGGACAGGGGCGGATACAGAGGAGGGGAAGGCGAGAGAGTGTATGCGTGAGGGAGGAGTTAGTTACGTACGCGAGTTAGTTACGTACGCGTGAGGATGATAGGATGATAAAATCTGAAGGATGGTCCTAAGCAATTCCGCTTCTTTTTGACTAAAATATTGCTCTACGTAAGCGCCAAGCATCTTCTGTTTCATCCTATTTTGCCATTTAATTGTTTTCTAAGGTGGGATTGGTAAATTCATCCCCGTTCCATGGAATGGATATTTTGGGCCCAAGTAACCTCTCAAGCCCGTAAAGCCCATAATCTCCATAGTCCACAATATCCAAACCCGTTAAAATCCGAATCCGATTTTACCTCACCCAAAACCCCACTTAAATCTCTTCCCAGTTCCACACTTCCACCTCTCTCTCTCTCTCTCCACAAAATCAATGCCTCAGTGCTTGAACCTTGCAAATCCAGCGATTTCTCTCACTTCCAATTCCTCTTTCTCTCAACCATGGCGCCATACTACTACTAGCATCTGTTTCTCTACTCATCCAAGTCGCTTGAAACGGATATGGAAGGGGAGGTGTTGTTGCTCGGCTCAGGAGCAACCCGCGAAGACCAGCTCGAAGTCTCCAGGAAAGAAAGAGAAAACTGAGTCTGACAAGGTGGACCCCGTGGGGTTTCTCTCCAAGGTGGGAATTACTGACCGTACTTTCGCTCAATTTCTTCGTGAGAGGTATTACTACCTTTTACTTATCTAAATTATTTAGTTTCAGGAATACTGCTTAGAGTAGATTATAATATGCTCTATTGGTGAAGCAAACTGGAATAAAGGCTAAGTTGATCACTAAAATAAACTATTAGTTGGATTAAAGCAGAATTGTTACTAGTTGAACTCAAAATTAGGAACTTTTTTTTTATTCTAAAAATGCTGGAGCTACTGATGTTGTTAATTTGTGCTTTAATTCTAACTGACATTAACATTCTGATGGCACATGAATGATCCATACTCATAGTCAGGTTCATTAGCATTACAAGTTGTTACCAGACAGGGACTTGCAACCACATCCATGTGTAGTAATCCTAGCTCAGTTTACTTCCTATCCCCAATTCACTATAACTAATTTTTTGCCTCTTTCTCGTTACAATTCTCGACAATTTATTTTGGTTCTACTTTTAGTTTCTGTTTGAGATAGTAATAATCAATTCTATATTCCTAATAAGAAGGCATGATAGGCTTTTTTTGTTTTTTGTAAGTAATGGTTCATAAATAGATGAAATTTTTTTTCTTTTTTTTTTTTTGTTTGCAGGCATAAGGCATACAAAGACCAGCGGTTTGAGCTGTATTCTCGTTTCATTGATTTGAAGGAGGCTTCTTCTGGGTATAATTTCAGTGACTCTTTACATTCTGTATTTTACAATTCATTGTTTATAGAAAGACCCTTACTGATTATACAATTGAGATGCTGACCATTCTGAAAGAAGCATTCATGGTGGTTCCTGTAATTTCAGTTAATTGTATGAATCCAGAATATTTTGTTATTTAAGAATCTCCTAAAATTATGATGTCAGAATTGTTTTAGTACTGTTGACACAACTGTGAAGTTTACTTGGTAATGCAATTCTTGATTGATACTAGGCATTGTATTACATCTGATCTGAATTTGTCTTTCTTTGACAGCTATGAGCTTATGGGTATGCATAGACATCGGCAACATAGGGTTGATTACATGGAGTGGGCCCCAGGTACTGACTCTAATTTCTCCTATGTTTTTGTAGTTTCTTTTCGCCTGGTATGAAGTTTTCTCAATTTTGTTTTACTTCAGCTGTTTGACCATCTTTTGGATAACATATTGATTTGATATTGATTTGATAAATTTTTTTATTGGTACTATGAGTCCTTGATAATGCATTCTTGGTTCAATAAATGTAAAAGAAAGGCGACAGGAATGAACATAGTAGTATTTTGTTTATGTATATATATTTAAGGTGCAAGATACTGCTCTCTGATTGGAGACTTCAACCAGTGGTCCCCAACTGAAAACAGTGCTCGAGAGGGGCATTTAGGTCATGATGACTTTGGTTATTGGTTCATAATTCTAGAAGATATTCTCAGAGAAGGCCAAGAGCCTGAAGAACACTACTTCCAAGAGTACAACTACATCGATGACTATGACAAAGGTGACAGTGGCATTACACTAGATGAATTGTTAAAAAAATCACATGATGAATATTGGGAGCCGGGGGAAGTTTTGAGTCGTGAGGCCCGACTAGAAATGGTTGCAAAGTTATATGAACAGTTTTTTGGGCCTAACGGGCCTGAGACTTGGGAAGAATTAGAAGAGATAAAACCTCCAGAGGAGAGGTACAAAGAATGGATGGAGAAGCAAAAGGGGGGATCTGATGGAGAGAAAAAACCCAATTATGAAGTTATAGATAAAGGGCAGAAATTTGACATATTGGGGATCGTGGGTGACCCTGTATCAGCAGAGAAAATTAAGATGAAGAAACCACCGATTGCATACTGGGTTGAGTTGCGAAAGGGGAGGAAAGCCTGGATGGAAAAATATTTTCCAGCAATAAGACATGGGGACCGATATCGAGTTTATTTCAACACACCTGAGGGGGCCCTTGAGCGGGTCCCAGCTTGGGCCACTTATGTTCTTCCAGGTACATGTTCTTTTCTTCTATGTAGTTTGATTGTACCATTTTCTAAATGTCTGACTCATTTATAAATAAATCATAGCAATCAACTTATGGCAATTCATGTGCAACACCTACAATGAGTTAAAAATCAGTAATATAGAAGATTCACATAGATACCACAGATAAAGATGTCTAATAGTTGCTTTTGTATTTCTTAAACAAAGTTCAAACTTTCAACTTTTCCCTCCACAAATGAGAGACAAAAGGTTAATTGGTATGTTTGAACAAAGCCTGTGCAAAACTTACTATTGGGTATGTATAGTATATTGATGTTCCGTACAACCATGAATCCCTTTTGAGTTCTGATAAATGTTTAAAATTATCAGTGAAGTCCATGTGTAATTGATTCTTTGATGACAGATTCAGAAGGCCAACAGTCTTGTGCTATACACTGGGAACCACCTCCTGAGGAAATGTACAAGTGGAGGCATACTAAACCCAAAGTCCCAAAAACTTCCCTCAGAATTTACGAATGTCATGTTGGTGTTAGCGGATCAGAGCCCAAAGTTGCTTCTTTTAATGAATTTACTTCAAAGGTTAATATAATTCATTGACACATGCACTCTCTGAAAAATGTCAAATTATCAGAAACACCTGCTAAGTTGATAATCATGGGGTATGTATAAAGCAATAATATATAAAAGTACCATCTGTTTTGCCATTTCTTTGTTTTTTCTATAATTTATTGGGGTGGTGCATGTGAGATATTTCTCATTTTGAAGGGCCCCATGTGATGTTTGGAGTCTTTTGTACAGAGGCATACATAAAATTATTCCTAAATATTTTTTGTGGCTGCTGTTTGTTCTGGTATCTGGTCATACTGGTAAAATGCCAAAATGTCCGGTTGCAATCCTCTTTTTTCTATCTTACATAGTTAATAACCATATTGATTGTCAAATTTATATCATAATCTTATTTTAGGTACTTCCACATGTGAAGGATGCCGGATATAATGCCATTCAGTTAATTGGTGTAGTTGAGCATAAAGACTACTCTTCTGTAGGGTACAAAGTGTGTATATTTATGTGATTTCCGTGCTAATTTTCTACCCATATGATCACTTTGTTTCTCGAATATTCTTGTCTAGTATATGGACACCTTTCCATTTTTCTCAGGTTACAAATTTCTTTGCTGTCAGCAGTCGATTTGGCACCCCGGAAGACTTCAAAAAATTGGTCGATGAGGCTCATGGTAAGAGTATTATTTTATATTCCATGTAACCTAGTTTCATTGTTATGCAATATGGGTTGTTGTAATAAGGCTGTCATTTCAGTATTGTGGTCTTCATGGATATTGTAATCCCTTACCATTCCTCCTGGCAGGTCTCGGCATTCTGGTCTTCATGGATATTGTGCATTCCTATGCTTCAGCTGATGAATTAGTTGGTTTGTCCCTCTTTGATGGGTCGAATGATTGCTACTTCCATACTGGTACAGTTTGGTCTTCTTAATGTAGAATTTCAAATGTACATTTGAAAAATGTCACAATATCATCTTTGACTCTTCAAACCAAAATAATCCACACCCCTAAAAAACATGGGAATTATGAGGGATACCCCTATGAAGCATCCATCAATCATAATGTTTGTATTATAAAATGTCCATTGTTCCTTTATTTAATTTGAAATGTTCCCTACTACTCTTCCATTGTCTAAGAGAAAGATGAAATGTTCCCTACATACTTGGTGTTTGTAGGGGTATTTGACAGTACTTCAGTTTTATAACATTCTCTTTTTCATGTGTAAATTTTATTGCATTACAGGGAAGAGAGGTCATCACAAGTACTGGGGCACTAGAATATTCAAACATGGCGATGTAGATGTGTTGCATTTTCTTTTGTCCAACTTGAAGTGGTAATACTTGAACTTCTTTTAATCTCGACATTATTAGAACAATTTATGGTTGTCATTTAACTGATGGCCCACTTTTTTCTACTTATTTTCTTTGATATTGACAGTGCTAAAATATCCATATAGGTGGGTGACTGAGTACCAGGTTGACGGTTTTCGGTTTCACTCATTGGCATCCATGATGTATACCCATAACGGCTTTTCTACTTTTACTGGTTCCTTGGAGGAGTAAGAAATTGTAAATTTTATAATTGAATCTTCTCGGAATAATGGTGCTCGTGATTGAAGTTTAGCTATTGTTCAACATAGGTATTGCAACCAGTATGTTGACAAGGATGCCTTGATATATCTAATCTTAGCAAATGAGATGCTTCATGACCTCCATCCAGACATAATAACTATTGCTGAAGATGTCAGCTCTCTCTCTCAGCCAACCCCCCCCCCCCCCCACCCCCTGATTTGTTTAGTCTATAATTTGTATGTTGATTTTGTATTGCATAGGCTACATATTATCCAGGATTGTGCGAGCCAACTACTAAAGGTGGATTAGGTTTTGACTTCTGGGTTAACCTTACTATTCCTGAGATGTGGTTGTGGCATCTAGAGAATGCGCCTGACAAAGAATGGAGTGTGACTAAGGTTCATAATTAAAATTTGTGTTCATGAAACAGGTCTACATTTGCTAATCATTGTTTAACATTTTCCTCTTCTTTTGTAGATTATCAGTTTGCTTGTAAACAACCAAACATACAAAAGCAATAGCATTTCCTATGTGGAGAATCATAGCCAGGTACAACTATTCTTCTTAAAATCTTTTGTCTATGTGCTTTAAATAAAACATTTTATTGTGACTGTTATTGCACACTTCTATTCTTGTGTGTCAGCATCCTTGTAGTAGAAATATTTGCACTAAATACTCTTTATTTTATTGAACAATTATATAAGTCTTTATTTGCAGTCTATTTCTGGGGCCAAATCTTTTGCTGAAATTCTTCTTAGCAATGCAAGAGGTGATCTGAATCCATCTGATAACACCTTTAGAGCCACTTCCTTGCTTAAAGTATGATTTATTATCTTGTTATTAGTTGATTATTGTTTTTCTCGTGTACTTTTGAAGTATGTCAATGTTCTGTAATGGAATGTAGGTTTTTTAAATGCAAGTGCATATTAAATTTCCATTTAATAAATCCCCAAATAAGGAAATATGAAGACTTTTGTTTCTGGTGAAATCGAAATATTTTTGCTATCATTCTCCCTAGTTTTTCCTTGTTGCATTGGAGAAGAATGTACAGACATCATTTTTGTTGTAACAATGTTTACTTTACATTAATGCAGATTATTAAGCTAATTACTTTTACCACAAGTGGCTGTGCATACCTCAATTTTATGGGAAATGAATTTGCACACCCGAAGGTGATGCAGCTCAACTTTTCTCCTTTTCCTACATCTATCTGTGATTTTTTTTTTTAAATTTGACATAAATTTCTTATGTTATCTTCAAGAGGGTTGAGTTCCCCATGTCAAGCAATAACCACTCATTGGCCTTGGCCTGTCGTCAATGGGAGTTGCTAAATGAAGAATTCCATAAGTTCATCTTCAGTTTTGATAAGGTAATGAACGATTTGATCATCTAACTGTTATTATGTGGGAAATACTCATTTCAATCATTTTCCAACTATGTAAAATAATTCTGTTTTAATTATTATTATTATACCTCTTTCATAGGATATGATGAGATTGGATGCAGCTGAAAAGATACTTGCAAGAAGTGCACCAACTGTTCACCACTGTAACGACTCAACTATGGTACAATCTATGGGTGTTTGCAATTAAATTTATAATAGCATTTTTATTGGACATTTTACTAGCAACTCAATATTTTTGTCACATTTAATATAACATCCCACATTTGTCGTATTGCAATAAGCACCATCTATTCACTTTCTGAAGAAAATAATTGGTAAGAACTATTCTCTAGATAGTAGCCTAAGTGCGTCTTGCATCTGCAAGGCTTCTACTTCTTTATCATAAAAGCAATCACCTACTTCAATTTAGATAATCGCACCACATGCTAGGAGTTAGTAACTGTGTATTTTTTTTATTGTTGCTCCTAACTGTGTTAAACTTTTTAATTTATCCTTGTAAGGACAAATTAAACTAAAATCGAGCTAAACTGATCAGAAAAATGGTAAAAGTTGTCTCAAAATACAACTGAACTATGTCTATTAGATTTTCTTTAGTTAACTTCAGAAACACATCATTTTTCACATTGCAAAATTACCTGAATACTGTGATTTAGAAAAGTTTTTTTGAAACCTTGAAAGCAGCTGTCAAGAAGTGTTTTAGAAAAGTTATTTGCAATTAGAAAGGGAAACAAGGTCACTGAATGGTCATTTTTTCTTGTCTAGATTTTAAGATGGACCCAAATTAGGGCCTGTTTAAATTATCAAACCCATATAAAGTTACAAGTCTATTATTCTCCATTATACAAAACTATGTTTTTGTAATTTAGTCCTTCATTTTCTTAATTTCATTATCTAAAATTGAAGGCCTCAAAGTTCATCAAATGTTAAGGCTAGTACAACCATGCACTTCATGCAAAGTGGAAGGTTATCAAAGCTGTTGCTTTTTACAAATAGCCAAATACAAACAAATTGTGGGGGTAATTTGCCTAGAAACTTTGGTATTTTATAAATAGATCACTGTTGATGCCTATGCACCTTCACTTCTGTAAAAGATCTACCTTGGTTGGAGATCGAAATTGTATATCTTGCTTTCTAAACAATCTTTAACTCGACAGGTTGTAGCGTACTCGAGGGGGCCACTTGTGTTTCTCTTTAATTTGCATCCAGAGTCTTCCTATGAGTTGTATTGCATTGGTGTCGAAGAAGCCGGTGAATACCAGGCATGCCAAAAGCTCTTCCTTTTTTTTTTTTTTCCTTCTCCCATTTTGCAGTTCCCTATGCTATTTTTTTCAATTGATTTTCATAACCAAGGATGACATTTTTTTTAATCCATCTGGGATCATATTGCGAGTGATTTTATGAAACCTGAAATTATTTTTATACCCTTGCAAATATGAATGTCCCATTTGTTAGGAAATTGTCCAATTTTAATTTTAGACTAATTACTTTTAATTAATCCAATTAAACAAAGAGCAAGAAGATCTAGTACATAGCTAATTCGACACAAAGAGAAAGGGGTGGAATTTATACCTCCCGCGAAATCGTATTCGCGGGGCTCGATCCTACGGCATGGGAATCGATGGCGAGCCTCCATGCGCCTCCTCCTTCGTCGGTTGATCGGCCTCGAGTCCACCAAGGAGGTTAACCATAATCTTCAACTCTTGTGCTAGCAAGAGGAAGATACAAGCTAATCCCTCTAAGTTTCCTCTCTCATCTAGCAATTAATTGCTTTAATTTGTGGAGAGGAGTGCTCAACCCATGAGCTAAAGAGGAGAGAAGAGAAGAGAGAGCATGGAGAAAATTCTGAAATTTTCTCCCTTTTGGTGAATTTCGGCCATAGAGGAGGGAGAGAGAATGGAGTGGAGGCTAGGGTTTCCTCAAAACTTGACCCCTTTATATAGTGCTCTCTACACCTACCTACCACAACAAATTGTGGACAATATTGCCCTCACATGGCCGGTCCCTATTGGAGGCTTTTGTGGGCTACACCAAGTGTATTACAAGCCCATTAATTCAACCTTTTAATTGCTCTTTCAACTAACCTCAAATTGGGCTTTTATTTAACTAATTAAATAAAGACCCAATAGCTCAATTAATTTAAATGAGTTGAACATAATTAATTATTAACTCATTAATAATTAATTTGGAATTAGCAAATGCATTAATTTATTTCTATATGATCCCTTTGACTTAATTAATTATAACGGTCCACAACGCTATACAATTAATTAATCAAACTATCATATTTTCGCAATACACACTGTTGCGAATAAATAAATAATGCACTGTATGGTTAAAGTCCTATTTGTGTGACCCTTTGAGGATTTATGCTAAGTTGGACATGGAATTAAATCGTTATTTAATTCCAATAATCATAAGCGGTATCTAGCAACACGTTATGATTCCCAATTCACATAAATAGTGTACTGCTACAGTATTTAAATCCTGCATAAGAGAATAAATGCATTTCTCTATTTTGATTCTTATGTCACACGATATCATCGTATAATCCAAGATAGGAATGTGTCATTCTTGCAGATTATACGTTTCTTGATTTAGAGATAATTGTATAAAGTTGCATGCAAACAATCTATCTCCATCAAGGGGCCCAAACAGATATCGTCACTCACTAAGTGAATTAATGAGGGACATACGGTTTTCTTGATGATTAGCTTTTCCCCGCACAATTCAAGAGAACATAAATAAAGTCCGTATAGCAGCCCTTATCGGGAATCAGCGGTAGACGATATTTATTGAACCTATCCTCATGTGGAAAAGATAAACATCTCAAACTTAGAACCAAAATCATAACGAAATAAACAATGACACATAACACAATCCATATGTTTATTTCGATGGGTCAAGTCCTGTGCTATGTTCCATAACATACACATATGCAATTTAGTTGGTAACTCTTTACCTATGATTTGTAGAACTTAATCATCACTTAACTTGCATACTAATCTTATATGATAATTAATGTTCCTTGTTAATTATCAAGATTATGGACCGTTTAGATTTATTATTGTCATTCTAAAGAATGATCCACAGAGATCTACAATTCAGATCCTCAACCTGAATGATCTGTCAATAATAAACCTAGGAACAGATGATGAAATATCATCCAAAACATAAACTAATATTTAAGTCATTAAATTATTGACTTCTAGGACATAACTCCAACACCATTTAAGATATCTGGTATCAACAACAAACTTTCATTGTCATATAATTTTTAAAAGCAATACTAACATAGGAAGTTTTGCTTGGTATAATTTGAATTTATTCTTGCGGGCCTGGTGGTCTTTCGTATATGTAGTTGGCATGATAATTCCTTATGCTAGTTTTCCTAATTGAATAGTTCCCTTCTTTTGTTTATGACAGCTTATTTTGAACTCTGATGAAACAAGATATGGGGGACATGGTAGGATTGGAAGTGATAAGTATATCCAAAGGACCAGCGATAAAAGGTTGACTAGAGTAGTTTTATGGTTTGATCTTTGGAATTGAGGTGAAAAGTTATTTAAATGTTGCAAGAGAATTAATAAATTCAATTCTTAATTTTCAGAGTTGATGGTCACCGCCACTCTTTAGAGGTGACATTGCCTTCTAGAAGTGCTCAGGTTAGATTCTACTATTATAATGAAGGTTTAGATTTCCAAATTGATATTCTATTTTTAATAATACAATACATGTTTTAATGTTGTTGTCAGGTGTATAAACTAGTGCGCATTTTGAGAGTTTAGGCATTTTTACGACGGCAGCCCAAAGAGTAAATAATATTGGATCTGGCACAGGCATGTACAACGTCAGATAAGAAAAAATGCAGTTGTAGCCTTGTGTACCGTTGATAGTTGATTTCTTTATCTCCCTTTTCTTGCTTCATACACCATCTAATAGAAAATTCACAGTTTGAGAGAGAGAGAGAGAGAGAGAGAGAGAGAGAGGGAGGGAGGTTTTGCACGGCTTTCTTTATTCACCCACCAAATGAATTATGTACCACTACCAGTGGGGAAAGCTGAACCTATCAAGCAGTGTATGTTTTTGTAGTTTTGGATGCAATGATATTAGATAGAAGGCGCTGGATAATAATAGTGCAAAATTTTGAATTTTAATTTGTAATAAATTATAAATGAAACAATCAATGAGCATAGCTTGTTCTATTTTGAGAGTAACCAGGACTCTGTTTGTCAACGTTAACGCTGGTCTAAAATTTAAAAGTTTAAGGCTTACACAGAATTCACCGTAACCTCTCGTATTATTTAATAATTAAAGAATGTTTAAAGCATACGGTAAATGTTTTGAAAACCGGACCAGACTGGCCCGTTGAACTGTGAAATGGAGTCCTATTCATTTTTGGTTTAATCAGAAAAAATCTGGTTCGATGGTCGGTCCGGTTTTCAAAACAGTGCTTGTAATTCGTTAGAGAGATCAGTATGACCGTTCATTTACTTTCCGGAAGTAAAAAGTACTAACATTGTTGATATGACGGTTGAAAAGCAAACTCACTGCTTTACATGCTACATAAAACAGTCTCCATTGCTAAAACTTCACTTCGTGGGGATATTTTTGCTCATCTGAAGTAATTTTCATTTTGTCTCGCACCTATTCACCAATAGAGTTCCCTTCGTGTACAAATCCTATTTAAAAACAATTGTATTTTGAATATTGTGTATGGAATTGATTGTTTCCTTTCGCTTTTTGTTCTCTCAAATTCTATTTCTGTTCTGTTATATTTTTGTTCTTTCGAGAAAAGAAAATAAAAAATTAATGGAAGTGCATTGAAAAGGAAGAAAATCCTTGAATATTTTCATCAGAACCACTACAAAAAATTATTCAATTAGATTAAAATAAAATAAAAAAATATAAATCAAGTTTGATCATTATAATAAAAGAAAAATGCTAGAGTCCAACATATAGAACGGATGGGATTTGTCCCACACGAACGTTCTCACCTTTCAAGTTTCAAACAACCAATCTGAACCGTTCACTATATTCTCCATATCAAATTATTATATGAAACAAAATTATATAATTTTTTAGAACTTTACTATTTTATAGATATTTGACAAAATCATCCCTGTTGAAAGATCAATAATTCATTATTATTATTATTATTATTATTATTATTATTATTAGTGTATCATAAATTACAAATAGAATTTTAAGTGGAAATATCTCAAATCTTATAAGTTATAACTAAATTAAAAGGGGGATTTAAAACGAAAAAAAATATAGTAATACTAGTATCCCACAAATTTAATTAAATGATAAGAGTTAGTTCTTCAAATTTGTACATCTAATTAGATTAAAAAAAATTAAAATACGCTATTGGCTATTGCAATAATTGCATGGACTGATGGACAGCATGAGAGTAGCTTAAAATTGGGCCGACATTGGTTCGGCTCGGTTTAAAGCCCAATATAAATAAATCAGAGCACATTACCGAAAAATTTAAAAATAATATTAAAAATAATATCAATATAAAAATATTTTTTTAAATAGTATCATAAAATCGGAATCTGAGATTCCGATCGCAATTACGGAATCCCGGATACCGATCTTAGCTAAGATCGGAATTCCGGATTCCTATCTTAGCTAAGATCGGAATCCCGGATTCCTATCAATAAAATTCTATTTGTAATTTATGATACACTAATAATAATAATAATAATAATAATAATAATAATAATCCGGGATTCCGATCTTAGCTAACTACTCATTTAAATATTATTTTTAATATTTAAAGCTAAGATCGGAATCCCGGATTCCGATCTTAGCTTTAAATATTAGAAATATATTTAAAATAATATTTAATTAATTTATTTAATTAAATATAAATTTAATTAAAATATAAATAATTATTTTATTTAATTAAAAATGAATAATTAAGTTATAAATTTTTTTTAATTAATTTACATTAAATTATAAATTTTTAAACAAACATTTGATCTGCGACTCGGGTGTCGTCATCTGTATAGCCAATAAAAGACTCGGGAGTTTGTTGTACGAATCTTCGCACGATCCGAAAAAATGTTCGATTGCTCTCTCTCTCGCCCATGCCAAATCTTGTTATAAGTGGGTACCACATTCGGGTATTCTTTCTCCAATAGAGATTTCACTCCCGGTAAGAAAATACCGACATCTTTCTTTACTGCATTTCTTATATAGTTGGCAAAAAACTTCAGCCGTTATATTATCATTCGTGAAGTCTCCGGCCCTTCTTACGCATGTAGGGGTGTACAAAATAACCGTTGTTGGTTAAACATTTTCTCTCGATTTGCCGATTTGCAAAACAACACCGAAACCCTTAAACTAACATCCCTTTTTAGTGCTTTATAGCTAGATTTATTGAAGAATGGATTAAAGCAAGTGTGGCACTTAGTTTGGAGCTTCAAGAGATTGCTTTGGTCTAGTTAGAATCAGTAGTTAAGGTTTAATTAAACTCTAAACTAATCTCAATCAATTTGCTGGTAAAATGCTCAATTTTTTCTGTCCAGCGTCATACAACGCCAGTTGCCGTTACACAACGCAGAGTTAATTCGCTCTTAAATTGCAAAATCTCTGACAAGGTCGGAATAGCGTTACACAACGCTCAGTAGCGTTGTGCAACGTTAGTTCATTTGCTTTTAAACTAGTTAAATCCATTATTTCCCCTTGTCAGAACGTTGTGCAACGCTAAGTAACGTTACACAACATTTCCGCTCCTATGTTGTGTAACGCTATTCAGCGTTGTACAACGCAGTCTGAAGCAGGTGACTATGCATTGCTCAGACATCGATCAACATCGATGCTGCATGCATGCTGCCATGTTCCATGCATCGTAGCGTTGTGTAACGCTCTATACTTCGCTCAGACATCGCTCAGTCGCTCTGGACGCGTAGTGCAACGCTGAATAGCGTTGTGCAACGGCTACGTTGTGTGACGCCAGTCAGCGTCGTATGACGTTCTGACAATATTGTTTGAGTTTGTCAGTTCTGCCTTGTTTCTTTTCTTGACTTCGTTGTGCAACGCTACCAAGCGTTACACAACGCTCTGACAAGTTCCAACGGAACTGTCGAGCTTCTGCTTTGGATTTTTGCTGAAGCGTTGTGCAACGCTATACAACGTTACACAACGCTCTGACAACTCACAACGTTATTGTCTGTGACCGTTTGATTTTTCAACGGCTATTTCTGCGTTGTACAACGCCATATAGCGTTGTATAACGGTAGAGTATGTTTTGACTGGTTTTTGGAACTGTTGGCGCCCTCTATATATATGGGGCCTCTTGGAACTGTTCAGACACTTTTGAAACCTTTGAAACTCCTCCCTTTTGAGCTCCAACCAGTTAGACATTACTCTCTCTTGTGTTTGAGCATTATTTTAGCAAAATCATTGAGATTAGAGTGTGCAAACTAATCCACTAGTGTTAATTGCTAGATTTGTTGAGTGATTTGGTTAGAGCATCAATCCTTTGAGTGTTTGAGCTTGTTTAATTGAGTTAGGCCAATCCACCTTGAGAGTGATTGTAACAAGGTGATTTGGTTCGAATTTGTAGTCCCGTTCGTTGTGGAATTGAACGGAGCGCGCCCATTTCGAGGTTGCGAAACTCCCGGAGACGTACGACTAAGGCTAGCACTTCCTAGCGGGTCGGAACTCCGTAATATATCGCGTGTCACCTCTTTTCTTCTCTCTTTACTTTTCTTGCATTGTGAATTGCTTGTGCTTTGATTGTTTTTTGTTAGACCAAGTTTGAATTGAACCAAATATTGACCATACCGGTTTAGAACTTTGCTTTTGTGCCTATTCACCCCCCTCTAGGCCTTTAAATTAGGGACAAAAAAGTGGTATCAGAGCAGGGGTTATCTTTTGACCATCTTGTTAGGTAGATAACCTCGATTCATGGCCTCTAGGGTGATAGAAAAACCGGACAAGTTTGGTTCCACTTGCAAGAACTTCCGTTATTGGAAGAGATGTATGGTTGTATACCTCAACTTGATTGATCTTTGGGAGGTTGTTGATAAGCCATATACACCAATAGTTGATAGTGAAGGTAGAGAAACCCATGCCTCTAAGACCATTAGGACCAAGAATGATAATGCCGTTAATGTCTTGTTAAATTCGGTACATGAGTCCATAGCGGCCATTTTTGGTAGCTCTACTAGTGCACATGAAATGTGGGTTTCTCTCTTGAACCGTTATGAGGGAAATTCTCTAATCAAAAGCTCTCGACAATTTGAGTTAGAGTCTAGATTGGATAATTTCCGCATACGGGAAGGTGAATGCATCGAGGAGATGTATACTCGGTTTATACAATTGCTCGATGAATTCACTAACATATGAGAGACCCTATCTAATAGTCGTGTTATAGGAAGATTGCTTAGGGCTTTGGTGGGAAGACCTCAATTCGACACTCTCATCTCGACTCTTGAGACACAACAAAGGTCCCACAACAACCTCACACCGGAGATCATCTATACCCATTACCGGTGCGTGGAAGAGAAGCTCAAGCAACTTGGAGAGTTGAAGTATGAGCCCAAAACCGTGGCATTGGCGGCAAGTGACAACAGGGCATCCCCTTCCAAGAACCGCCACAATGACAACCACCAAGGGAGACACCGCCATTCAAGTGACAAGGCCAAAGGCATCATCGACCTTGATGAGGACAAGCAAGGAGCCGTTCTCTCAAAGATGTTTCGAGCTATCATGATGTTTGAGGGAAAGTTCAACAAAGAAAGACTTGAGAATGACGAAAGAGCTCTTTGCTTCGTGTGCCAAAAAGAAGGTCATACCATGTACTCTTGCTTCAAGCTCTTCCCTCACTTGAAGAAGGAAAAGGAAGATGGTGGCAAGAGAAGGGGTGATGGCCGGTTCAAGTCCAAGAAGGGACACTACAAGAGCAAGAAGAAGGGTGCGACTTTGACAACCTTGCTCTTGTGGCTCAAGTGAATGATGTGGTGATGCCGGTGGATGACGACCTAGATGACTTGGTGAAGGAGGTCTTCAATGAGTTCAACCGAGGAAACATCTATGTGCATCCATTGAGCAAAGCTAACCTTGATGAAGCATCATCCTCTACATCGACTTTCACACAAGCTCCAACGACTATCCAAGAGGAACCATCCACAATTGCCATTGAAATGCCTAAGGTCACAAATGAGGTATTTCTAAACTCATTCTCTAGTAGTGATAGCGATTGTGATAGTGAAAATGACTTGAGCTTGAATGATGATGCAAACTTGCAATTTGATAGGTTGAATGATTATCTTGATGAGTCTCTTAAGACTATTGCTAGTCAAAAAGAGCAAATTAGTCTTTTGACGACTAAGGTGCATGATCTTGAATCTTTGGTGACAAGGTATAAGGGTATGATTGAAAGTTTTGAAAAATCAAGTGTTTGTGAAAAGTGTCAAACTCCTTTGAGTGAGACAAATGTTTTGAAAAATGAAAGGGCTTCGAATTCGTCTAGTGCTTCTCATAGCACCAAGATGAATCTTGATAAAATGTTTGTGGGACAAAAACCCAATGACAAAACGGGTCTTGACTTCAAAAAGAGGAATCAATCCTTTTCTAGACCAAGAACCATGTTAAGCCCAACACAAAATGAGAGACTTTATCACAAGAGCACCAATGGTAGGAACACTCACGGGCAAGGGCAAAAGAATTTTGTTGGCTCTCAAAATGGTGCTCAAAAGAGTTTTGTTAGGAATAGAAATGGATCTCAAAGACCTCAAAAGAATTTCCAAAACGATCGGGGCCCAAGTAACTTGTATTTCAAGGGACCCGATGGATGTTTTCATCTTTTTCAAAACAATGGTGGGAATAGGAATAGAACACACACTAGACCTCAAACCAATGGGGGAAATCAAAAAGTCTCTCAACAAAACAAAAAGAATTTTCAAAAATCAATTTTGAGAAACTCTCAATCATACACTTTCTCTAAGGATCCAAAGATTAGGACCATGGAGCTTAGGCGTCACAAGTGAACAATCCAACTTGTGCTTGTTGCAACTATTGTGGTAAGAATGGCCATGTCACACTAGAATGCAAAGTTAGGAAAGCAAATCATACATCCGGTTCAATTAACATGATTTGGGTTCCTAAAGTCACTTCCACATCCGTTTTGATTGGTGGAAGTGGTTCGAGTGTGGCTTAGTTAGCCATCTTCTTTCCCCAAGGTTATTTTTGTCAAATCTTAAGGGGGAGAGATTACAAGAATAATATATTAGTTGTTTGTTTCTAACTAATATGTATTCTTGTAGGTTTGTTTGTTATCATCATTCAAGAGAAGTGCTTGGATCATAGATAGTAGTTGTTCACATCACATGACGGGTGATGAATCTTGTTTCAAGACACTTGAACCTTTTAGTGGTGGTGAGGTTACTTTTGGTAATAATCTTAGGAAGAGCTCTATTATTGGTATAGGCTCGGTTGGAAACCAAAATTTAACGGTTTTTAATGTTTACCTTGTGGATGGTCTCAACTACAACCTTTTAAGTGTGAGCCAATTATGTGATGCGGGATATTATTTGAAGTTTGATCACTCCTCTTGTTTTGTGCATCAAATTTCGGATAATTCTCTTATTTACACGGGACAAAGGAAAAATGATGTCTATTGCTTGAACTTTGATCACTTCACAAATGGTGAACAATGCTTTAGTGCCATAGCTAACGGTTCATGGTTATGGTATAGAAGACTTGGTCACGTTTCTCTAGACTCCATTAAGAAACTTGTGAAATTGAAACTTGTCTGTGGTCTTCCATCACATAAACTAGACTTAAATGGGTTGTGTGAAGCTTGCATGAAAGGCAAGCAAACCAAGTCTAGTTTCAAAACCAAAGAGATCATCTCAACCTCTCAACCTTTGCAATTGCTTCATATGGACTTGTTTGGACCAATCAATGTCTTGAGTATTAGTAAGAAAAAGTATGTCTTTGTGGTGGTAGATGACTATAGTCGCTTTACTTGGGTTTTCTTTCTTGCTCACAAGGAAGAAGCATTTGACCATTTTGTTAAATTTAGCAATCGGGTTGAAAACGAAAAAGGTTCAAAATCTCTAGAATTCGTAGTGACTGATATAGCATTTATATATATGGTATTTGGCCGGACTTAACCCTAAAATCATAGCCTAAACTCTTGAAATTGTGTGCTTTTCAGCTTGGATTTGTAGGATTTGGTACTGCTTTTGGTTTGTCTTTGAATTTTAGGGATTTGGAGCAAAAACAACGAAAATCGGCACATTTCGGCGCTACAAGTGATCTAGTGCGGCCAACAACTCTCTGGTGCGGCCAACACCCCTCCTGTGCGGCCAACAATCCTCCTGTGCGGCCAACAGCTCTCCAGTGCGGCCAACACCCCTCTGGTGCCACCAAGACCTCTCTGGTGCGGCCAACACCCCTCCTGTGCGGCCAACAATCCTTCTGTGCGGCCAACAGCTCTCCAATGCGGCCTACAATGCATCCAACGTGTCCCGGACATCTCCAGTGCGGAGTACAATCCAGCTGTGCGGCCAACACTTGGGCTGGATGACTCATTCCCAGCCCAGCACGCTATTGTACTCTGAACTGGGCCTGCTGTAGCCCGCACAGCCCAAATTGTATCCCGCACCGACCTAACTGTATTCCGCACCAAACCCTAAACCTAACCCATTCCCTATATAAAGCGCCTCCCATGCCAAATTAGATATTTTTCGCTCCATCTTCCACTCCCCAGGCGGCTGCCTGGGGCGCCGCCTCACTTTCCATCACTTTTCACCATTGTTCCCCGCACAACCACCATTGTTCTCCGCACAACCACCTCTGTTGGCCGCACAGGAACCCCTGTAGGCCATCCACCACTGTCACCCGCATAGCCACCTCTGTTCGCCGCAAAGCCACCTCTGTTGGCCGCACAGGACCCCCTGTAGGCCAACCAACACTTCATCCCGCCTTGGAGATCGCCGTTTCAGCCACCATAGCTTGGTCTTTTGCTCAGATCTGCTCCATTCGACTTGCAGAAGAAGAAAGGCTTGACCAGGGGTTTATCCTCCCTTTTCTTCTCATTTTAGTTTAATGGAGATTGTATCACTTTACTTTGTCATTTGTGTTTGTTCTTCTATCATGTTAGGCTAGTTTACCTTTGTTCTAGGGTAAGGTAAAAACTGAGGTTAGGATTGATGTGTTGATTGGATGCTTTAGTTTCTAGTGTGTACTACTTGTTTGATTGCTTATTGTTATGCTTGTTTGTGCTTGATTGATGAACTGAACCTCCTATTGGGTGAATGCGCACACCTAATTTTGGCTAAAGGTGTAGGTTAGTTAATTGGTCGAACAAGTGACTTGAGGTAGGACATAGGCCGAAAGGTAGTCCAATTGGTACCCGATAGGGGAAAGTTTCTGCTGTAGCGAAAGTTAAGTAGATACCTTTAGTAGATCAACAAGTTGACTTAGGATAGTTAAGCCAACAAGCGAAAGCTGAGGGTCAATTAACCTAATGGGGGTGTTAGACTAGGTTCCGGTCCCGATACCATGACCAACAAGCGACAGTTGAGGTCTAGGGAGTCCAAGTCCGGCTAGATCTGTCCCACACGACTTAGAAACTAAAGTACCAAGCCAAAACATCACTAACCGAGGGTCTATGCGGCTGACAATTGCCCCTGTGCGGCCTGCAATTGGACCTGTGCGGCCAACAATTGCTTCTATGCGGGTGACAATTGTCCCAACACGCATATTGGAAGGGGTAAGGCGCGAAAGTGACCTGCACCGACCGCCCGAGGCCTAACCAAAGTAAAACCGAACCCCTAGAACACTTTTATACTTGAATTTACAACCGTTTCAACCAAAAAAATTGTTACTTCCTATTTTTATTATTTTCTTGGTTTATCTTTAGTTAATTTTAATTGCTTGTTATTGTCTTGTCTAAAATCCCAACTTGAATTGCTAGATCTAGATTTTGTGAATAAGTAAGGTTTAGTACTCAATCTACCGTCCCTGTGGATTCGACCCCTAACCACATCCAACGATTTGCCGTACGCTTGCGGTATTTTTAGGACCAATTAGGGTATTATTAGCTACACAACAAGCTTTTTGGCGCCGTTGCCGGGGACAGTGTTGATATTAAAACTTACTTGAGTAGCAAGAGACTAGACCTTGTATCATTTTTCTTATTTTTCTTCATAAAAAAAAAATCACTTGCATCACCATGTTCCATTCTTTTCAGAGATTTGAGCACGAAACGGAAGATAATTGGAGTGATGAAGAAGATCCTTTGGCCCAACTCAATGAGAGAGTCGACCGCTTGATGAGACAAGCTCAAATTGAAGAAATGAAAAGAAGAGTGAGTGGATTGGAGAACCAATTCACAAACAAGCAAAACATGAGAAGGGAAGGATCCAAGCAAGGATGGAGTCCACATAAAGATTCATACACCCACTACTCGAGCCATTCAACACACAACATGATGGTACCAAATTCGGGCCAAATCCAGGCTGCAGTGTACTCCGCACAGGCAGGAGTGTGTCCCGCACAGTCAAGGGTGCATTCAAGAGTGCAGCCAACACAAGGCCCATTGTACCCCGCACAGTCAAGGTTGTACTCCGCACAGGCAGGAGTGTGTCCCGCACAGTCAAGGGTGCAGGCAAGAGTGCAGCCAACACAAGGCTCAGTGTACCCCGCACAGTCAAGGATGTATCCTGCACAGACAAGGGTGTACCCCGCACAGTCAACAGTGAAGGCAAAGGCTCACTCCACACAATGTCTGGTGCACTCCGCACACCCAAGAGTGTATCCCGCACAGACTGATATGTATCCCCCACAGACAAGGGTGTACTCCACACAAGACCATGTGTACCCCGCACAGTCAGATGTGTACCCTGCACAACCACCAGTTTGGACTGCACAACCACCAATTTGGCCCAAACATCAACAAGTTCAGTGCACCCAGGATCCAGTGTACCCCGCACAGGAAGGAGTGTACCCCGCATTGTACACCAACAGGGAAGAATTCGACTACGGTTTGACTTATAACTCTTGTTTTTCTTTGGATAATGAAGGTTCAACGTCTCAACTAGACCCTAGATTTACTTTCTTTACTGAAACTTATGATTCTCAATCACCTTTGCAAATGCCAAGTTATGAATCATTGTTTGAAGATTTCATGGCTAGTCAAAGAAAGAAACGTGAGGAAATTCTTGGAAGATTGGATTCTTTGTCATCCAAGTTTGATACTTATACCACATTACTAGAAAAAATGACAAAGACTTTAATTTTCCAAGAAATGTGTCCTTCACAAAGTCTACATGCTGAACAAAATGCCAAAATGACATTGCAAAGTGATAGAGAATTAGAAGGTTTTAGTTCTCCCGTGTTGATTGGAGTTTGTTATGAGACGGATAGTGATGAAAGCACACAACTTGAAACAAATGAAGAACAAGAGAAAGTAGAAAAACCAAAATTTGTTGCACCTCCACCTAATATCCTTCCAAATTTCATTCCACTTAGATTACCATGCATTGTCAAATCTAATGATTTGGAATTGAAGCATCCTCCAACAGATTCTATCATTAAAGAACTCGAGAAGAAAGAAGATGGTGGTATCACTCTCAAAGTCGAGGCATCCGACATGAAGAATTGCAATTTCACCAAAATCAACTTGAGCCCTCAACTTATAGAATGCTTGGAGAGTCTCAATGCGATGAAGGACAACAAACAACACATCGAATATCGCATCACAATCGAACCAACCATGAAGACAACCGAGAAGGAGCACACCAAGCATGTCTCAAGAGTCTTGCTCAACCATTTTTGGATGAACTATGATGCATTAACAGGGCGTAAAGTGAAGATAAGATGAGGAGAAAGGTGGTCAAGCTAGTGACCTAAAACAAGCGCTTCTTGGGAGGCAACCCAAGACTCTAAAACTCTTCTCTTTATTTTAAATTTCAGTTTTGAAAATTTTAGAAAAACCAATAAAAATCTGAAAATGAAAAAAAAAACACAAAAAGTTTAGGTTTGTTTCAATTTAGTTTTCTGTTTTTTAAAGAAATAGAAAAGAAAAGAAAAACTGGGCATAATCGATGGATTCGAAATTTCAACTTGTTTCTCGAGGTGGGGAATTATTCATGACATTGGGTTATTTTTGTGTGTAATTTCAGGTTTGATTAATTGTGGATGTCTCCGGACGACTCGTACTAGAGCACCATGAGGCAAGAAGTGATGAAAACCTGCCTCGGCACGACCTCACACGAGTTGTCCGCTGCAATTTATTCAACCAGCACGATTTGAGCGTTGAATTGCCACATTAAACCAAGAAATCAACACTGTGCGGCTTACACAACTCCTACTGTGCGAATTGCAGAGCATTCACAAGCCACGGGTTCAACATGCCGCATCAAAATCCAGCACTATGCGGGCAACAAACCCCATTGTGCGGGTAACAGACCCTCCTATGCAAGCAACATCCTGCCTCTGTTCCCCGCACAACTTGTAAAAAGCCACACTAGAGAGCAATTTCCACCCAGTGTACTCCGCACAAGCCAAAATTGTTGCCCGCACAATGCTCATTTTTACCTAACCCGAGAGCAACTCAAGCCAGTGTACTCCGCACAGGCCAAAATTGTTGCCCGCACAATGGTCATTTTAACTCAATCCGAGAGCAACTCAGTCCAGTGCACTCCGCACAACACACCTTGTAGCCCGCACAGGTCTCATTTTGACACAATCCGAGGGCAATTTAGACCATTGTAGCCCGCACAATTGACCTTTGTACCCTGTATATTGCCGAAATCACCGCTCAACACGCCGCAGCTCCACCAAATCCTGAAAACTTACAGTGCTGCACACATCCAATTGCCGCAAGCCACAACCGCTTAGTGCCTATCACCACACGGATCGCCAATTTGGTATGTTTTCAATTGCTTTCTCTTTATTTTATCTGTGGTGATGTGTAGCATCGAGGACAATGCTTTGTTCAAGCTTGGGGGAGGCTACAAACTTGTTTGTAAGAGTGCATCATGTCATATTTTTGAACTGTCAAAGAGCTTTTGCGGGTTACACATTGTCCCTGTGCGGAGTACATTAGTCCTCTGGAATTATTGTGCAACTGAAATTGTCAGGTGTACCCCGCACAGGAATGGGTGTACCCCGCACAACACCTCTGGCACGTGGTTTGCACCATATAGTTGCATGTAAATGATTGGAAATCAATTGAATGTGCTTGTTTGTCCTTTGATTTGAAATGACAAGTGGTAGTTAACACATTTATTTTGTCAAGGTATTGAATGATTAAGTTTTTTTTTTTTGGATTAGTTTGTGTGCCAATGGACCGAATGTTATGGATTTTGAAATTGATAGGACTTGAAACTTTGGTGCTTGAAATTGTTAAATGCTATTAGACAAGGTCATAACCTTTTGCCGAGTGAACGGACTTGCATTTTACATGGACTTGTTCAAAAAGAGTATCATTAATGTGTGTAAACTTAAGTTGAGTCTTGATTGATGTTGCTTTTAAAATGCTTGGGACACCAACAAGCAAACTTAATGGGACTATTTAAATAGTGTGAAAATGAGGGTGCTTTTGACATTAAGCGATAAAAATGAGCGGTTTAACCCAAATTATTATTATTTATTTTCTGTTCTTATTTATTTATCAAAAAAAAAAAAACAAAAAAAAACAAAAAAAAACAAAAAAAAAACAAAAAACAAAAAACAAAAAACAAAAAAAAAACCAAAAAAAAAAACCAAAAACCCAAAAATAAATTTATCTTAATTAAACCCCACCGCTCAGAAAGTCTTGAAACGATGTGAGAGCATCGGAAAAGAAATTCGCTGGGATCGATGGCTCGATGATACCGGTGGCCATAGGCGAGCGAATTCCGATTCAAGTCTTTTCGCTTAAGTCTCTTGCATAAAACCCTAAGGTGAGTAATCACCCACACTCGACTTGCACATAAATTGGTGAAAACTCTGTTTTTGGAAGACTCTAAACTAGTTGACATATTAATGAAATTGTTTACAAGACCATGGAAGGTGTGGGAATGAACGGGCAATCAATTTTGACTTTGCATGATTTTTTAATGAAGATAAGCTAGAGTCCTTGAGGTAGAAAATTGAAGTCATTAGGTCTAAGTGTTGCACAAACTAATCGAAAAAATACTTAAACGTTTAATACCTTTTCAAAATAAATTGAGACGACCACTTGCATTCTTTTCAAAAATGTGAATTTCTTGCTTGCACAATCAATTGACGTTTCAACTTGTAGGAATTCGAGATGTTTTGGTTCAGATTTGGGTATTAGTCCACCACTAAGTTTAGGGATTTGCTTGAGGACAAGCAAGGTTTAAGCTTGGGGGAATTTGATATAGCATTTATATATATGGTATTTGGCCGGACTTAACCCTAAAATCATAGCCTAAACTCTTGAAATTGTGTGCTTTTCAGCTTGGATTTGTAGGATTTGGTACTGCTTTTGGTTTGTCTTTGAATTTTAGGGATTTGGAGCAAAAACAACGAAAATCGGCACATTTCGGCGCTACAAGTGATCTAGTGCGGCCAACAACTCTCTGGTGCGGCCAACACCCCTCCTGTGCGGCCAACAATCCTCCTGTGCGGCCAACAGCTCTCCAGTGCGGCCAACACCCCTCTGGTGCCACCAAGACCTCTCTGGTGCGGCCAACACCCCTCCTGTGCGGCCAACAATCCTTCTGTGCGGCCAACAGCTCTCCAATGCGGCCTACAATGCATCCAACGTGTCCCGGACATCTCCAGTGCGGAGTACAATCCAGCTGTGCGGCCAACACTTGGGCTGGATGACTCATTCCCAGCCCAGCACGCTATTGTACTCTGAACTGGGCCTGCTGTAGCCCGCACAGCCCAAATTGTATCCCGCACCGACCTAACTGTATTCCGCACCAAACCCTAAACCTAACCCATTCCCTATATAAAGCGCCTCCCATGCCAAATTAGATATTTTTCGCTCCATCTTCCACTCCCCAGGCGGCTGCCTGGGGCGCCGCCTCACTTTCCATCACTTTTCACCATTGTTCCCCGCACAACCACCATTGTTCTCCGCACAACCACCTCTGTTGGCCGCACAGGAACCCCTGTAGGCCATCCACCACTGTCACCCGCACAGCCACCTCTGTTCGCCGCAAAGCCACCTCTGTTGGCCGCACAGGACCCCCTGTAGGCCAACCAACACTTCATCCCGCCTTGGAGATCGCCGTTTCAGCCACCATAGCTTGGTCTTTTGCTCAGATCTGCTCCATTCGACTTGCAGAAGAAGAAAGGCTTGACCAGGGGTTTATCCTCCCTTTTCTTCTCATTTTAGTTTAATGGAGATTGTATCACTTTACTTTGTCATTTGTGTTTGTTCTTCTATCATGTTAGGCTAGTTTATCTTTGTTCTAGGGTAAGGTAAAAACTGAGGTTAGGATTGATGTGTTGATTGGATGCTTTAGTTTCTAGTGTGTACTACTTGTTTGATTGCTTATTGTTATGCTTGTTTGTGCTTGATTGATGAACTGAACCTCCTATTGGGTGAATGCGCACACCTAATTTTGGCTAAAGGTGTAGGTTAGTTAATTGGTCGAACAAGTGACTTGAGGTAGGACATAGGCCGAAAGGTAGTCCAATTGGTACCCGATAGGGGAAAGTTTCTGCTGTAGCGAAAGTTAAGTAGATACCTTTAGTAGATCAACAAGTTGACTTAGGATAGTTAAGCCAACAAGCGAAAGCTGAGGGTCAATTAACCTAATGGGGGTGTTAGACTAGGTTCCGGTCCCGATACCATGACCAACAAGCGACAGTTGAGGTCTAGGGAGTCCAAGTCCGGCTAGATCTGTCCCACACGACTTAGAAACTAAAGTACCAAGCCAAAACATCACTAACCGAGGGTCTATGCGGCTGACAATTGCCCCTGTGCGGCCTGCAATTGGGCCTGTGCGACCAACAATTGCTTCTATGCGGGTGACAATTGTCCCAGCACGCATATTGGAAGGGGTAAGGCGCGAAAGTGACCTGCACCGACCGCCCGAGGCCTAACCAAAGTAAAACCGAACCCCTAGAACACTTTTGTACTTGAATTTACAACCGTTTCAACCAAAAAAATTGTTACTTCCTATTTTTATTATTTGCTTGGTTTATCTTTAGTTAATTTTAATTGCTTGTTATTGTCTTGTCTAAAAACCCAACTTGAATTGCTAGATCTAGATTTTGTGAATAAGTAAGGTTTAGTACTCAATCTACCGTCCCTGTGGATTCGACCCTAACCACATCCAACGATTTGCCGTACGCTTGCGGTATTTTTAGGACCAATTAGGGTATTATTAGCTACACAACAGTGACCATGGAAGGGAATTTGAAAATGCTAAATTTGATGAATTGTGCATAGAAAAAGGATATAAACAAGAGTTTTCCGCTCCACGCACCCCTCAACAAAACGGTGTAGTGGAGAGAAAGAACCGTACCTTACAAGAATTAGCACGCACCATGCTACATGAATTTGCCGTACCCAAATTTCTTTGGGCCGAAGCGGTAAATACGGCATGTCATGTAGTAAATCGTGCATGCATTCGTTCTCAACTCAAGAAAACTCCTTTTGAATTATGGTTCGGTCATACTCCTAATATATCCTATTTTCGTGTATTTGGCTCCAAATGTTTTGTCCTTGATGAGTCTCCTAAAGTAACCAAGTTTGATGCCAAGTCTTTGCCCGGTATTTTTGTTGGTTACTCAACCACAAGCAAAGCGTATAGAGTCTATTTGCCAAACTCAAAGGAAGTTATTGAGTCTATTAATGTCAAATTTGATGAAAAAGTCCTTGAGAAATCCAAGGAAGGTAATTTTATTGTAGGTACACAAGTGGAAGAAACTACGCAAGAAATCGAGTTACAACCTCAAGCACAACCACCGGTGATTATTGAGGAGCCTTTGAACCGGGTTGATGACATTTTGATAGGGGGAGAGACTCATGAGGAGGGTATCTTAGACACAACTCAAAATGAAACGCCTCATGATGATCCTCAACCTCAACCGTCTCCCCAACCGGTTCATGAGCCTCCCGAAGTGCTTAGAGAAGTTTCCTCTCATCCTCTTACTAATGTCATAGGTGACCCTAGGGAAGGTGTTAGGACTAGGTCTAGTTTGCACCAAACTATTGGTCATTGTGCCTTTGTTTCTCAACTTGAACCAAAATCCTTCAAAGAGGCCAATGTTGACCCAAATTGGATTGTTGCCATGTAAGAAGAGTTGAACCAATTTGAAAGAAATCAAGTTTGGAAACTTGTACCATTACCAAAGGGTAAGCAAGTTATTGGTACCAAATGGGTTTTTAGAAACAAGCTAAGTGAGGATGGTATTGTGGTTAGAAACAAAGCCCGTTTGGTTGCACAAGGTTTCAAGCAACAAGAAGGTATTGATTTTGAGGAGACCTTTGCACCGGTTGCTCGTCTTGAATCCATTAGAATGCTTTTGGCTTTTGCCGCTAACAAAGGTTTTACCCTATTCCAAATGGATGTCAAGAGTGCTTTTCTAAATGGTTGGATAGATGAGGAAGTTTATGTCCAACAACCACCCGGTTTTGTTGACCATTTCAATCCGGACCATGTGTATAAGCTTCACAAAGCTTTGTATGGTTTGAAGCAAGCTCCTAGAGCTTGGTACGGTAGACTTTGTACCTTTCTTCTAGACAATGGTTTTAGTAGGGGCAAAATGGATACAATTCTTTTCACTAAGAAAAGAGATGACCATTTGCTACTTGTGCAAATTTATGTGGATGATATTATCTTTGGCTCCACTAATGCAACTCTTGCCCAAGAGTTTTCTTCTTTGATGAGTAGTGAATTTGAGATGAGCATGATGGAAGAACTCACTTTCTTCTTGGGGCTTCAAATCAAACAACTCAAGGATGGTATCTTTGTGAACCAAGTCAAGTATGCCAAGGAGTTAGTGAAGAAATTCGGTGTTGAAGATAGCAAGAGTTTAGACACACCCATGGGCAAAAGTGCGAATATCGATACGGATGAGAAAGGCAAGCCTATGGACATAACTCTCTATCGGGGCATGATCGGTACTCTATCTCACGGCTAGTAGGCCGGATATTATGTATGCCGTATGTCTATGTGCTAGGTACCAAGCCAATCCTAAGGAATCTCACCACAAAGCGGTAAAACGTATCTTGCGATACGTCAAGGGTACTCAAAACCTAGGTCTTTGGTATGGTAGACAAACTGAACTAGACTTGTTAGGTTATACCGATGCCGATTTTGCCGGTGACCGTATGGACCGCAAAAATACTAGTGGAACTTGCCAATTTCTTGGTGGTTCACTTGTGTCTTGGTCTAGTCGCAAGCAAACTTCGGTTGCTCTCTCCACCGCGGAAGCGAAATATGTAGCGGCCGGTAGTTGTTGTACTCAACTTCTTTGGATGATGCAAACCCTTAGGGATTTTGAGTTAGATTTTCAAAAGGTACCAATCTTGTGTGACAATACTAGTGCCATCCTTATATCCAAAAATCCGGTATTGCACTCTAGAACCAAGCACATAGAGATACGACATCATTTTATCCGTGATCATGTTGAGAAAGGTGATGTGGAATTGGTCTACATCGACACGAAGGAGCAAATCGCCGATATCTTCACCAAACCTCTTCCAACACAACAACATCTTGAACTTAGGTTCAAACTTGGTATGCTTGAACTCAAAGATTAAATTTATGCATATCATGTTGTTATCTTTGTTGTTTGGAGCTCATTTCAGTTTAAATTAGTTTTATTTCTTTTGAAAACCATGAAAAATACGTTTTTAACTATTTCGGTCTTAATTTTCTGAATTTTCTGGTTTTCTGTTGACTCTGGCGTTACACAACGCCATTCAGCGTCGTGCAACGTAAGAGTAACGTTAGTTTAAAATGAATTTATGCTGAATTTTGAATTCTATCGAGATAAACGTTGTACAACGCTGCTGATCGTTGCACAACGCTTGGTTGATTTATCTTGTAATGTTGCACAACGCTGTCTATCGTTGTACAACGCTGTCTGTTTTCTTTTAATTTTACTTTGCTGAATTTCAAAATCTGTCGCGTTCAACGTTATACAACGCTACTTACCGTTGTACAACGCCAGTCTGTTGTTTTTTTTACTTAACGTTGTACAACGCTGTCCATCGTTGTAAGACGTTGCTTTATTTCTTTATTTTTATTTTTATTTTTTTTAATTTGTTTGGCTTTAGTGTTGTACAACGCCCTTTAACGTTGCACAACGCTGGGTTGTAGCGTTACCCATCGCTACTCAGCGTTGTACAACGGAGCAGTCAGTCTCTGCTCAATTTTCGCTATTTTGACTCCTGCGTTGTACAACGCCCTTTGGCGTTACTTAATGGTTGACGCGATTTTAACAGACGCGACCCCACCTTTTCTTCTTCTTCTTCTTCTTCTCTCTCAAATCCGAGCCCCCCCCTTTCTTTTTCTCTCTTTCTCTCCAACTCACACCCTTTCATCTCTCTCTCTCAATACTCTCTCAATTCTCTCTCTCCACTCCAACCAAAACCACCAAAATACTCTCCACTCTCTCCTCTCCACCCTCATACCCTCAAATCACTCACTCTCTCTCTCTCTATCTCTCAATCTACCGAAACCCTAGCCACCGCCATCACCGTCAATTTCGGCGATCCGACCGTCGGATTTTCGATCGGCTTCGGTTTTGTGCTCTCCAAGGTCATCTCATCCTCTCCCGCTCTTCAATTTAAAGGTTTAACCTCATCCTCTCTCTCTCAATTTTCAATGGCACCAAAAACCGCTACCAACAAACGGACTAAGCGCAACCCCAAGGGTGCCTCCTCATCCAACCCACCGGTTCAAACCGACCAACCAATTCCAATGGATATACCACCCGTACCCGTGGATTGGACCCTCTCTTCTTCCAACAATTACCTCTTCAAAGACTCGGCCTCTTTCATGCACTTTTGCCAATACCGTGATGTCAATCGCGAGTGTTCCGAGTGTTTTTTCTTTGAGCACCCGTATGGTGTCTACCATTTAAATCCAAGGGAATTGACTTGGATCAAAGAAAGAATTGAATATTGGATCATGGCGGGTCTTCTCGCGCATTCTCAACCGTACAACCCGTCATTAATCAAGCTCTTCTATGCAAATCTCACCATGACGTGGACCGATGGCCACCCAACCGCCAACTCTTATGTCCTCCGTCGCCACATCTCAATCACCGAGGAAAGCTTGGCCAACCTTCTCGGCCTCGACAATGATAACTTGGAGATTTACATTCATGCCAATTGGCCCCGCGAATTGCCTCCGTATGACGAATACCACCACTTCTTTTATTGTTGGAGGAACTATAACGTTCGCCAATTCACCGCCACCGAGCTACCGGCCTTGCATCGCCTTCTTTTTCTCTTCATCAACAACATCATCACTCCCAAGGCCACCATCAAAACCAATGTGGAGCAATTCGCCGTGTTTCTCCTTCGCTCCTTCCTTGAGATGAATCAAAAGGTCAATCTCCCTTTCATCATGCTTGCTCATATGGCACGGCCCGATACCTCTCCTCGCTTCTCTTTTCCTTATGCCCAAATCATTCAATCCATTCTCATTGAAAGCGGCATCCCTCATGACACACCTCTTTGGGGCGAACCCGTGCCCGAGAATGCCATTGCTAATCCCGAAAACCTCATGGCACATCTAACCGGTACCGGATGGACGGCCCAAGACGATGACTCCATTGTGCCCGGTGCATTCCACCGCAATAACTACATCTTCCGACCAAATGCCACCATCAACCAATACGAGGAGATAGGCAATGAACCCTTGCATGTGCCCGGCGGACGGATGGAGGGTCAAGGCGCACCTCAAGACTTTCATGCCTACCTTGATGCCAAATTTGCCGCCTTGACAACTCATATTGATACGCGGTTCAACATAATTGAAGAAAATTTGACCTCTTACCAAGCCAAGACCGATGCCTCGATCACTCATCTCAAGGATGAGATGATCAACCTTTGGGGAAAGATGGAGCTCCATCTAAAGAGGGGATCCGGTAGTGGCGCGGGTGATGATGATGAGGAGTAGTCATAGCCGAAACCGTCTCCAAGCCTTAGCCCTCTCTTTTCTATTCTTTTTGATTTTCGTAGTTTCTTTGCCTTTCGTATCTCCTTTGTGCTTTTTCGTTATTTTGAATGACTAAGTTGTGCTAAATGGCTTTGTTTTGCTATATGGATGTTGCATGAATTATGTTATGTTTTAATGAATTATGGTTGTGCTAAATGGCTTCGTTTTTTTTATAATTAGCTCTTTTTCTTTTAATATGCATGCATGGTCTATAATTGTTAGTTTATGCCTTCGTTAAACCTTGTTAGATACCCCTAATCAAATGAACTTAGTGGCCAAATTCTTTTCGAAAGGGGGAGGATCTTTATGGTTTGTCATCAAGGGCGTTTTGGGTATTCTTTTCCCTATTTGCAAAACAGGGGAGAATTAGGTAATTTGGGGTATTCCGCCTTGTTGTATCAAGTCCCAAATGTACCTTAGGTGTTGTTTTGCAACTCGGCAAAAGGGGGAGATTGTTGGTTAAACATTTTCTCTCGATTTGCCGATTTGCAAAACAACACCGAAACCCTTAAAATAACATCTCTTTTTAGTGCTTTATAGCTAGATTTATTGAAGAATGGATTAAAGCAAGTGTGACACTTAGTTTGGAGCTTCAAGAGATTGCTTTGGTCTAGTTAGAATCAGTAGTTAAGGTTTAATTAAACTCTAAACTAATCTCAATCAATTTGCTGGTAAAATGCTCAATTTTTTCTGTCCAGCGTCATACAACGCCAGTTGCCGTTACACAACGCAGAGTTAATTCGCTCTTAAATTGTAAAATCTCTGACAAGGTCGTAACAGCGTTACACAACGCTCAGTAGCGTTGTGCAACGTTAGTTCATTTGCTTTTAAACCAGTTAAATCCATTATTTCCTCTTGTCAGAACGTTGTGCAACGCTAAGTAACGTTACACAACATTTCCGCTCCTATGTTGTGTAACGCTATTCAGCGTTGTACAACGCAGTCTGAAGCAAGTGACTATGCATTGCTCAGACATCGATCAGCATCGATGCTGCATGCATGCTGCCATGTTCCATGCATCGTAGCGTTGTGTAACGCTCTATACTTTGCTCAGACATCGCTCAGTCGCTCTGGACGCGTAGTGCAACGCTGAATAGCGTTGTGCAACGGCTACGTTGTGTGACGCCAGTCAGCGTCGTATGACGTTCTGACAATATTGTTTGAGTTTGTCAGTTCTTCCTTGTTTCTTTTCTTGACTTCGTTGTGCAACGCTACCAAGCGTTACACAACGCTCTGACAAGTTCCAACGGAACTGTCGAGCTTCTGCTTTGGATTTTTGCTGAAGCGTTGTGCAACGCTATACAACGTTACACAACGCTCTGACAACTCACAACGTTATTGTCTGTGACCGTTTGATTTTTCAACGGCTATTTCTGCGTTGTACAATGCCATATAGCGTTGTATAACGGTAGAGTCTGTTTTGACTGGTTTTTGGAGCTGTTGGCGCCCTCTATATATATGGGACCTCTTGGAACTGTTCAGACACTTTTGAAACCTTTGAAACTCCTCCCTTTTGAGCTCCAACCAGTTAGACATTACTCTCTCTTGTGTTTGAGCATTATTTTAGCAAAATCATTGAGATTAGAGTGTGCAAACCAATCCACTAGTGTTAATTGCTAGATTTGTTGAGTGATTTGGTTAGAGCATCAATCCTTTGAGTGTTTGAGCTTGTTTAATTGAGTTAGGCCAATCCACCTTGAGAGTGATTGTAACAAGGTGATTTTGTTCGAATTTGTAGTCCCGTTCGTTGTGGAATTGAACGGAGCGCGCCCATTTCGAGGTTGCGAAACTCCCGGAGACGTACGACTAAGGCTAGCACTTCCTAGCGGGTCGGAACTCCGTAATATATCGCGTGTCACCTCTTTTCTTCTCTCTTTACTTTTCTTGCATTGTGAATTGCTTGTGCTTTGATTGTTTTTGTTAGACCAAGTTTGAATTGAACCAAATATTGACCATACCGGTTTAGAACTTTGCTTTTGTGCCTATTCACCCCCCTCTAGGCCTTTAAATTAGGGACAACAACCGTGAATCCGTTCAACCCACCCGACCCGAACTGTTTTTTACCGGTTAGCATGATGTTGGGTTGGGTACGGGTTCTAAGTTTGACAAACCCGATACTTCGGGTTGGGTTGCGGATTTTGTACTAGTAAACCCGTGTATAGTTCAACCCACCCGTTTATCATTATTTATTCCTCTTTTTCTCATGTCCTTTCTGAAATATTTCTTATTTCATGAAGTTTCGATGTCCTCCATAGGCATGCACTCCCTCTATTCCTCTCACAATGACTCGAAAGTTGAAAAATGATTCAAATGCGTCTCTAATTTGTCTCGAACTAAATTGTAATAGCCACAAAATGATTTTATATGTATTAAATAAATTAATTAAATTTATATTTAATTAAATAAATAAATTAAATTTATATTTAATTAAATAAATTAATTAAATATTATTTTTAATATTTAAAGCTAAGATCGGAATGGGGGATTCCGATCTTAGCTTTAAATATTAAAAATATATATTTAAATGAGTAATTAGCTAAGATTGGAATTCGGAATTCTGATCTAAGCTAAGATAGAAATCCGAGATTCCGATCTTAGCTAAGATCGGTATCCGGGACTCCGTAATTGCGGTCGGAATCTCAAATTCCGATCTTTGTGATACTATTTATAAAAATATTATTATATTAATATTATTTTTAATATATAATATTAATTTAATATTATTTTTAAATTTTTCGGAGCACATTACTCAGACCTTTAGTCGGCTGGTTCGAGACACAAGTCGGTGATTCATTTACGACTGGAATTTCAATTTGCGCTTGAGAAACGAAGCTTCCTTTCCTATCTTCCCTTTCCCAATTTACTCGAGCTCTGTGATCGCGCTTCTCTGTAGGAATTTCTCTCACGATCGAAAATGGTACGCGAGATTCGCACCCACAAATTTATTTTTCCTGTTCATTGTGCAAATTAAATTTCTTTACGAGTAGATGCCTTTGAAACCCTAATTGGTATTTCCGTTAGTATGCTGTTGATTGGAGAAACTTATGTCAATTTGACCGTTAATAGGCTTAATTGGGACTTTTTATGGCCTAGAATTGAGAGATTTGGTTGTTTAATTGTTGGGTGATTGAGTTAGATTGAAATGAATATGGCATAGTTCAAGGACTTTTGGGGAATATTAGGACAAAACAGTATGAATTGAGTGTTGTTCTTCTGGAGAATATTTATGCTGATCATTTTGTTGTCAGTAACTAACTTGTGTAAAACCTTTCAACCAAGGATGTTTACTTCTGTTATTTTATATTTGTAAGACAACTGCGTATTCGTCTGTAAATTGAATTTTAAATACAATTCCTAATTATTATTTTTTTTCGATTGTGCAGTCTTCACTAGCTGCTGCTAGAGCAGATAATTTCTATTACCCACCAGAATGGTCCCCAAAAAAGGTACGATGATTATTACTCTATCTAGTATCATATTTTTGTTCAGAATTTTGCAACACTGATCAGCTTATTATATTTTGAATATTCTAAATATCTAATTAATATAATAGGGTTCACTCAACAAATTTCATGGGCAACATGCTTTGAGAGAGCGAGCAAGGAAACTGGACCAAGGGATCCTTATAATAAGGTAAATCTCTAGCATATTAAAAATTTAAAATTGATTTAGACTTCTTGCATACACAAATTTGTGCCATTTTTCCTGCAAATTGGCTCTGAAACATGCTTTCAATTTCAGATTTGAAATGCCTTTCAATATTTGGTGTGGCGGATGCAATTCCATGATTGCCAAGGGGGTTAGGTTTAATGCTGAGAAAAAGCAAGTTGGGAACTACTATTCTACAAAGGTACATTTCTAAGTCATGATCTCATTTCCAAGGAAGTTTATCTGCAAATTACTCTATGGAATTGTGTTTTTGAAGTTAGCAGCCATCATTTTCATGCTTGTAATTAGCATCGAACAGATTTTAGTATATTTTCTGGTAACTCACAATTAGTACCAAATTTAATTTGAAAATGTCTAAATTATTGCCCGAATCACGCTACATGATTTTACGACTTTACTTATATTTGGAATCAGGCATCTGAAACCTTTCTTACTATTTCAGTCAATCTGTGCTTAGTAAAATTTGTGAGAGTATTAAAAGATAAGAAATATAGTTGCTTTTGCAAAAGCAATGTTATAAAACACCTTATAAAAATGGAAATTGTATTTGTGTTAAGTTGAATAAACTAATTTTCTGAATTTGATTTTGCGTAGATATGGAGCTTCACAATGAAGTCAGCGTGTTGTAGGCATGAGATTGTCATACAAACTGATCCAAAAAATACTGAGTATGTGATAATAAGCGGGGCCCAGCGTAAGACGGAGGATTTCGATGTAGAAGATGCAGAGACATTTGAACTTCCTGCTGATGAAGGTAATTTTTCAAATTAACTTTCCACATATTTTCACTTGCGTCCTACAAGTTCTAAAATATTTTTTTGCTCACCACTTAAAAATGAGTGCCTCATTTTTAGTTCCTTTTTGGCATTACATACACTGAAGAATATAGGAGGTAAAAGTTATGGATTGCTATTATCATGTCTTGCATCTTTCTTTATGGTACATACCATAATTTAGGTATTGATCTAAGTCATCAGAGTTTCATATTAATTAAAGGTTTTATCGTATGTAGAGAGAGGAAAGCTATCTGATCCTTTTTATCGACTGGAGCATGGAGAAGAAGACTTGCGCAAGAAGAAAGAGGCTGAGCCGGTGCTGGTGCGGCTACAAAAGATGTCAGACACCCGCCATGAAAATGACTACACACTGAATAGAGCTCTTCGTGACCGTCTAAGGGTTACCAAATGAATTCCTATTCTATTTTTTTTCTGTCATTTGGGAAAAGTATACTAGACACCCTAACTATTGTCTTTTCTATCAGTCCTTGTTAGAATGTTTACGAGGGTTGGCGATTTCTTAAGAATCCAATTTCCTGAAATAGGAAATGATCAAACATGTTTCCTTATTCAAGTGAAGTAAAGTATCCGGATTTTCTGAACATCAGGGAAAGGTCTTTTTTACTGATAATCACAAGATCTTTTTATCAAGGAATGGGAATACTTTTAAGTATTCCTTTAGTTAAGTAACCCTTGCAAAAAAATATATTGTTGAAGCGAGTAGAAGGATTTGACCTTGGGAAAATGCATTGCTGAAGGTGAGGTACTTGTAGTGAAAGAGTGCATAGTTGGAGTGTATCTGGTGTACTTTTCCCTCTTTATTATTAGCATTTTCTGTAAGTTCTAATCCACATTTTTTATGTTGTAGAGCCAAAAGAAGCGTGTATCTGAAGAGAAGGATTCTGCAAGAAAGATGGGGCTGGGAGTGCGTCTTTTACCTCCGTCAAAAGAAGATGCAGCAACTGCAGCTGCGATAAGATTCTCTTCAAAATTTGAGAAGAATCAAAGGGACAAAAGGGCTGCCATAAAGGCTTCCTCCATTTTTCCCGGATCTTCTGGAACTGCCTCCTCCAGTCGAGCAGAACTGGAGGCCAAGAGGAGAAAAATCAGTGCAGCGGCAGCTTCTGTTTTGCTAGCAGGTCGGGTTAAACCATCCTCTTGGCGAACCAGTCAAGGATCTCGTAGTGCAGGGAAGCATAGTTCTACTCGGTCGATGTAATTTTTGTGTTGGATTTTCTTATTAGTCTTTTAATCCTGATATTGACTTATAAATGTCAATTGTCAAGTGTCAAACGTGAAAACCTGATATTTTTATCCCCCCCCCCCCCCCCTCCTTGGTTACTGTTTGTACATAGTTTTTTTTTTTTTTTGGTATGTGCGGTGTGAGAAGGGTTTAGAATAAGGTGTGTTTCTCTTTGGTCTTATTAAAATTGAATATGATATGTTAATTTTTGCTTTCTTTATGTCATTGTTTGTGTTTGATAGTGTTGAGTACACGGAATATATATTACCCAAAAAAAAATAGAGACGGTTGATGTTAGCAAAAATTCACTATCTGCAATTGATTTTGTTTCCTCTTTTTAATTCCTGATCAATTAATGCTTCAAAAGACGGTACGATTTGCCTTCCCTTCTGCAATAATGTAGACTTATCGATATAGTGTATTATTTGATATTAGGAGAGTGTTATACCAAAACTGCCTTCTTTTCGTACGCGATATTGATTGGAGTTGTGGAGAGTTAAAAGTTGAGAAACTTTTTGTTCTTTTTTTCTGAAAAGAGACCTTAAATTTGTCGGTGGTAAGATGGGAAAATTGGTGCTCAAGCTGTCCAAACATCTTCATTAATGTTGTTGAAGTAACAGATGATATGCCGTTGTTCCAAAGTCAACAAAATTACTTATAGATACTGTAGCTGAGAACACTTCAAAGTTAAGGGTGTATCAGAAATTGTGTCATTTCAGGACTTATTTACATTCTTGATGTAATTTTTCTATTTCAACCAGTGGAAAAAAAAATGCTAAATCTCTTACAACAATAATAAACATATTTCAATTAATAAAATAATTATGAAGTTATCCAAAATGCGGCCTCCACGGCTCCACTGCATAAATAATCGACCCGACATTCATTTAAGTGCATGGAGTTTGAACTTAAAATTTTATTATCAAATTGAACGATTAGTGCCAATTGATTGTATAATTTCATACTAAGTTTAGAAATAATTCCAAACCCTTCTCATCTTTGTGTTTAGAGCCTTCTATTTTCCTCCTATATTATGTGTGATTTATATATATACACTTAACTAAAATTTTCAGAACTAACTATGGCTTACATAAAAGCATAAGTTCTTATCTCTTACATTTGATAAGATATCAACTGTCGGTGAAATTACTTATATTTTTATATGGAAGTCTCAAAGTATTGTCAATGTTTCCTACGTAAATAAAGAAATCAACTGTTGACTTTCTTGTCATTTTTTTCTGCTTGTGAAGTTGTGATGTAGCAAGCATTCCATCTTACGTACTCTCCAGCTATTCTCTTTCATTATTTTAATCTCCATTAATTTTTTAATCTAACTCTTATTCCCCAAAGCCATCCCATCAGCAAGCAATTCTTCCACTTTGAAGTCACATTGTCTGAGCGAACTTTATTTATTTGCTTAGTTGTTCAAGGGAAGCAGGGTTTGATATACATCCATAAATGGACAATTTTCATTTTTTTCTTATATCTCTATCCACTCGATTAGATAACTTCTTTGAGATTCCCACAAGTAGATTTATGGAACCTAGTCCAATTTAACATAACAAATGCTTGGAAAATAATCAATGTTTTTCCCCCAACTGGGACTCGCTTAAAAGAAATTTAGGGTCACACATTACATTGGGATTTCGCAAAAAACATTACTTGTATAAATTTGATTTTATTAATTGTTATGTTTTTTAAATTCCATTCCTTCCTTTATTTAATATATGGAGTTATATATCGAGTAAATTTGGTAAAACTAGCACAGCTCTTTTAGATTGTAATAGCATGGAGTAAAATCGAATTTATAAAATCATTTACTCAATTTATATATTTAAAAATATTTTTTTTTTATTAAACAAAGGAGCATTCTAATTACGAGAAAGCATTAATTGTTTTCCATGGATCTATTTGTGGGAATCTCAAAGATGTCTTTTGATCTAGTGGTTAGAAGTAAAAGAGAACTATCAAATAGTACAACCAATGGTGTACCCACCATGCTCCCTTCTTTAAGCAGATAACACCAATTACGAAAACTTCCACGTCATTACTAATCAATTCCTCTAGCTAAAAACAATTTCAATTGCCTCTAGTAGGTAGTTGCGAATGATTGTTTCATGAAATTTATATCTCAATGGGTGAGTTTGACCGGTTTTAAAATCATATTTAATGATTGAAAATGTTTCCTTTCAAGCAAAAATATGACAATGCAGAAAGGCCTGCTGATTTACACTGTTGTATTTTCTCAAGTAATAGTAATAGATATTGTCCCATTTGTAAGTCATGTCAAAAACTCAAAAATGCTTGACATTTGGATGCATTCTTTCAATCTCTTTTGAAATTAATGCACTTTCTTTCTTCACCGTGAAGTCAGTTAATCTCACAAGAAACAAGTTTTAAGACTCTCCACCAATGCGGAACTCTGCCTCCCGTCTTTTTTCTTGCATAAAAACCGCCCCAAAAGACTCAAAACTTCAGACTTAACCTTCATTATTTTATTGGATTTTTTTTAACCAGATACGCTACACTATTCCTTTGTACTTTAATGTAAAAAGGAACCTGGTTTAATAATTTCGCGACTAAATTGAGCTAATCTTTCTTTTTTCTAAAAAAAAAAAAATGGAACTGGCTTTGTTCTTCTAAAATCTAAAGCTATCCCATTGAAGTTGAGAACAATTTTTGTATATAGTATTCTATTAAATTTTGGATGTCCAATTGCTAAATTGTTTGAAAATTTTGTGTGATTCAGCGTTTTGATGTTAACATTGATTTAGCACTGATATAGTGTTATATTTTGGCATTAATTTTCATGAAGTAAATTTGTTAAACTATTGCATTTATTATTTGAATTGCGCACTACCCTTTATATAATTTAGCATTTACATCAGCTAGTTTGTCTTTAATTTTAGAAACTTTTTTTTTTTTTTTTGAAAAATGGATAAGTCCGCGTAAAGTTTTCCCATAGAGGAAATTTAAACTTTTGTTTAAAGTTGAAATTGAAACTTTTGATGGGTATATTCATCAATATACCAACTATAAACTCTTGACTCTTGAATTAACACATGGAGTCCCATCTAAGCAAATGTCACCGTCCATTTTCAAAGCCTTCCCGTCATAAATATTTTCTTTTCTTGGTCTACTAATCTCAAGCTGTCAAACCCTCTATCCCACTCTATCTCCTCCCTCTCTTCTTCCCTTTTCTTTCTCTACCTAGATCTCATACCACAACCCCATGAATTCCTTCTCATACCCCAATTCTCTCTCCTCTCCCCCACCATGGCCTTGAGGAGCTCTAGTGCACTTGTCGTCTCCTCTCTCCTTCTTTCGTTTGCACTTCTCTTTCTCTCTCTTCATGTTTACCAAAGGAGTAGTACAAACTCTAGCTTGTCATCTCGCAGATTGTTAGTATCTACAACAAACATGATACCAAGCAAAGAACATCATCACCATCATCACCAACATCATCATCAACATCACAATCATCATCATCAAGATAATCATCACCAACTTGTAAATGCAGCAGTGTTACCAGGTTACAAGCCCAAACCAAGACCAGACCCTGGTGATGAAATCGACCCGCGATATGGTGTACAAAAGAGACTGGTACCAACCGGTCCAAACCCGTTACACCACTAAGGGCGCAACTGGTACCGCGGCTTCTATATATTTATGTATGAAGGCGAAGCAACTCTATATATGAAGGAAGTAACCGATTTGGTGAGTGCTTCTCTTACCAGGTTGCATGATGCAATTTGAATCATATTCTTTTCTGTAAGTTCAAAAGATATATGTCCAAATATGGGATCAAAAAATAAGTATTGTACTTTGAGTGAGTGATATATTGTTCATGCGTTGTATGTATTGTTCCTGAATTTTTGGTGCTTAGTCAGTTTTGAGAAAAAGCAATGTTTATGTCTTGAAGTTCAATTAAAGATTGACAGAAGAAAGGAAAGTTGAAAGCAATTCAACTATAGTTTTGGTTAAATCCTACTTAATTATGAAGAGACAGGTGCTTCACAACCGACTTCAATTAAGTGCCTGATTGTGCAAATCATGAGGTCATTTTTATTTTTTTGTTATTTTCTTTCTTGCAAAACAGAAATCGTTTGTTTCTTGTATAATTACTTGAATCAAGGAAAATGCTCATATGCGTCTTAACTTCTCTAATTTGTTCATGCATTAATTGACTCAAGCTTTACCTAATTATTACTAATTTGCATTGTCGTCGAATTTAGCACCTCATGCAATCTTATGCTAGCTACTCGAGTCGCAAAATAAAAAGAACAGAAAAAAGAGAGAGAGACTTTCACCAAGTGAAAAACGTACCATTTTAAGTGTGTATACAAAGGGCCAGGTCAAAAGTTTAAGCCAGGTTCTGGTAAAGAATTTGTATCTCAAAACATTTCTCTTATAAAATCATCAAATAAATAAAGTTAGTTCCTTTGTATCTTATCTTGTTTTTCGTTCAGAGAAAGTGTCAGGGGTCGAGTATGTTTTAAGTCTGAACGCTGTAAAAAAAAAAAAAACTTGAAAATGCACAAAAATTGAATAGAGTAGATGCAACGGCACGGTTTGGCACACATCACCACGTATGCAATTAATATATATACTTTAATAATTTTAGTATATGTATTCATGGGATGTGTATGAATTGGATTGTTTGACTTGATATGTATATTACATGTGGCTGTGATATATAAATGCAATTAACATTCCCTCAAACATGATTGACAAAATACAAATTTGGATTCCGTGTAGCGTCTATTGCGTAGCAAATTTGGCGGCACGTCAGAATTAATATAACCAGATTATTAGATGAAATGCGTCAACCCTTTACAAGCATTAAACTTTGAAAATCTATACCTGATATGCTGTTTTGTTAATCTCATTAATGTAGACATATTGCAACTGTCTTACTGACATATATATATGCTCTAGCTTGTACCAATATATTAAAGCGATTTGGTTGAGAATATATGCTACAATGAAACAGACATAGAAAATCTAGTTACCAGAAGAAAGATAGATGTTAATTATTGTCACTGGTATAATAATAGCAATATATATTATATATATGGTAATTGCTAGCACAATGCACGTATACGCATGTTAGCGCATATGTCTTTATCAAATAAATGTCTCTGATTACATTTGCATATACATCGCATTATATGACTTATTTATATACTTGTAGTTGGAATTGATATAAAGTTCTCTCTTCATTTTGATATGCTACTTATAGCTAGGATTTTAATAAGGAATGCTATATACGTTTAAGACAACTAACAAATAATATTCAATTCTTGTACTACTTCTAGGATTTTGATAAGGAATGCTATGTTTAAGACAATAGACAACTAACAAATAATATTCAATTCTTGTACTAGTGCGGGTATTCTTTCCTGTTATTAGTAAAAATTCTTTGGGGTATGTCTTTTTTTTTAATAGTCTTTGGGGTATGTCAATGTGCAATTGGGATACAAATTAATAAGAAAATATGTGGTTTCTATTTAATTGCCTGTACACAGGATAACTGTACATCAGTGTATCTATTATGTGCTATTTGACTAAGAAAGCGGAAAAGGGAGAAAAAAGAGATGGAAACATTATTGCAACTACCAATGGTACATATATTATCAGGACACTACTGACATAATTGCTTATAGACCTGGCACGAGAAAACTGTGAATATACAGTTATACACGGAGTCTACCCAGAAGCATTAAAATTTTTAATTTATTAAGATACCGAAAGCACCGCGATAGACTTAGACCCACAAAACAAAGGACCCATATGTACGCATGGTTTTTACGACTATTCACTATTTCAAATTATAACAAGTCATTGTTTGACACCTATTGTATTACCCCATGTGGGATGATGCATTGATGCTTCCTTTGTACAAGTCAAAATCACAATTGTTAGGAAACATAGTAGTGGCGTTGACCTCCACTTATTTAAACATTTTTTAGCCTTTTTTTACTTTTCGGTTACCGCTCGTAGGCAGTTTGTTCTCCCATATTGGAGCACACATCTGTAGCACTTTTTTCCTTTTATTTTATTTAATTTTATTTTTTATTCTTGCTTTTTTTATTTAAGTGGATTAGTGTAGAAGATCATAAAGTTATATGGGAAAGACAGGAGCTTATGTGTTGTGAGGTATTGTGTTTTCATCATCTGTTAAAAAAGAAGTTGGTGATACTGATACATAGTTAAGTATCGCTATCCTATAGGCTATGGCCATCTTTTTTTTTTTCGTACTAATTTAATTTAGTAAACTATGATTTTGATTTTATGGGGCAATTAAACTTTTCTCCGTGTAAAGTACAGTCCACTCTAATGAGTTGCAAATTGATAATTTCATGAACAAAAATAGAAGTTATAAACAAGTTCATACAATAGAACAAAATAGTTCAGAAAAAATAATATAAATTCAAAATAAAAAATTTGTGTATATATTGATGTATATAAATAAATTTTTGCCTTGTTCTTGTCTCAAATGATATAAGTTCATATCCTAAATTCATCGAAACTTAGAGCCGCTTATTTTGTACATCACGTATGGTCCATTTACAATACCTTTTGGTACATCATAATATATAAATTATTTGCCTTGTGCTTGACTCAAATAGTTTTGGAGGATGTATTGTATGTCAAAAGTTATCTAAACACTTGTATTTTTTTTTTTTTGAGAAAAATCTAAACACTTGTATAATCAATATATGTAAAATAATTATGAATTAGCCCTCCCAAAGTTCCCTAAATTTGTATACAAATAAATAATTCAGGAATGTATTTTATAATATGTAGTTCAACTTTTCTAAAAACATACAGATCTAACTCCTTCCAGACGTGTCATTTGACTTTATATGACAGTGGCAAACAATTTTATGAGGATGCAAGAAAGAGGATAAAAGACTCTCCTTTTGTTGCTACACAGTAGTCAGTAGCTCATTTTAATCTTGCCATTCTGAAGAAAAGATAAATGGAACAAAAAGTAGCTCCTTGTGGTTTCCCCAATCATATTTGCCATCTTTTGATTTTCTGCGGCTCGTATGTTTCACTAGACTTGTGTGAAATTTTTTTGTTTTTTCATTTCTAACCGCATGTAACATGCAGAAAGATTATGTTACGTACGGCATTATATATCTATTGTTAATGATAATTACCACGATATATCTTTATTTTCTTTGTTCTTTGATTATAATTAGAATGATCTCTTAATACACAAAAAATGGATTAAATTAATTCAGGTTATGTCAGACATTTTGATCAAATAATCACAGCTTATGTGGACTCACAAAATCATAGCACCAGGGGTTGGGGCTACACTTTCTACACTGTCATACCCATATTTTGATAAGAGAGACTTAATTATTGATCTATCTAAAAAGAATAGGATAGAACATTCCCTCTCTCATAGACTGAAACAAAAGGGGAAAAATAAATAAACAAATAAGGCAAATTCTGTCCAGCATAGTTTATTTTCCATGGACTTAAATCTAAATTATTCATTCAGAATGATGAGTAGTTATAATTGATAAGGACTTGAATGAATGGTATAGATTTAAACCCATCTAACAAAAAAAAAATGCATAGCAGAATTTTCGAATAAATTAACCTTCTACTTCAAACTTCAAAAGGGAAGAGAAAAAATACTATAAAAGTAGGGGTCGTTTGGATGCGTCCCAAATTCCGGGAATAAGCAATTCCGGACATAAATTTTAATATAAACAATCCAAACTCTTCACAAAGTTACACACTTTCCAATAAATTTATGCCTAGAAATAACAAATTCCCCCAATTCCCCCAATTTCTAAGCGATCCAAACGACCCCTAAAGAAGTAACAAGAGGTTCTACCAACCAGGCTGTGACGAGACCATAAGACCATAAAAATACGAAAAGTAAAGCCCAAAATGTAATACAACAACCAACTATTAGTTATTGTTAGAATTTTAGTTCATTTTGCTATTGATTCCTTATCTCGATCTCCTTCTTTGTTTGGATTTGTATTTTCAATTTAGCAACTATTATGAGATGAATTAATGCCTCTGGTTCAGATCCAAAGTACATGTATTCACATCTTCTAGTAATCGGATAGTTTGTCATTGTTGACACACTGTTCTTCATGTGTATTTCTATAAGTGTTCAGTTATTTGCTTTATATGTTATATTACATGCATTCAGGGATTAGATTATTGTCATTGTTGGCACACTATTCTTCGTGTGTATTTCTATAAGTGTTTAGTTAGTTGTTTTATATAAGTGTTCAATTGGTTGCTTTATATGTTATATTACATGCATCTAGAGATTAGATTATTGTCATTGCTGGCACACTGTTATTCATATTTATTTCTACAAGTGTTCAGTTAGTTTCTTTATATGTTATGTTAAATGCATATATAAATGAGATTATATAAATTGGACAGGTTTAGTATTGCCGTCACATTCTAACTCATGTGTATTTATACAAGTGTTCAGTTAGTTGCTTTAAATGTTATGTTAAATGCACATAGAGATTTTTTGTGCAAATGTTTACTTACTTTGCACAAATGATATATTAGATACTGCAAATGTTAGGTTAACTGACATAAGGGATCAGCTTATTTTCCATTGTTAGAAACTGTTTCTGCATAAAGTTGCCTGAAATGATTATTTAGTATTAAATTGTTATCTACTTGTCTTAATTGTATTTTGTTTTGTTTTGTATAGGAATTACAGGACATGACGAGAAGAGTTGTGTAGAAGAAATCGAAGGAGGAATTGTTGAATTGTGTTAGCTTGTAGTAGTTAAAACTGTGTAGGATTTGTGTTATTATTAATGAATGTATTATTAATATAATTGTTCAGTTTGTTGAAATAATAAATATTATTCTTAATAAATGATCAGTGTTCAAATTATGGATGCATTTAATTGAACACATAAACAATTTTAAATTATCTCATAACTAGCTTAATGGAACAAAAAAAACTATGAAATCCGAGATTCCGAACGCAAGATCGGATTTCTGGATTCCGATCTTAGCTAAGATAGGAATCCCGAATTCCGACCTTAGCTAAGATCGGAATCCGAGATTCCGATCTTAGCTTTTTAATTTTTTTATATATTATTTATTTATTTATTTATTTATTTTATTAATTAGTTAAATAATTAGAAAAATAGATAATATATTGTAAAAATATTGAAAAAATATGGAAAAAATCAGGAATAATTAAAATAAATTTTATATGTAATTTAGTATTTTTTGGGAAATTTTTTTCCTTTTATTAGCTTATTAATTAGTTAATTAATTAGAAAAATAGATAATATATTCTAAAAATATTGAAAAAATATAAAAAAATCAGGAATAATTCAACAAAATTTTATATGTAATTTAGTATTTTTTTGGAAAATTAAATTTATTTTCCTTTTAATTAATTTATTTAATTAAATATAAATTAATTAATTTATGTAATTAAAAAATAAATAATTAAGTATAAATTTTTAATTAATTTACATTAAAATTTTAAATTTTTAAACAACCATTTGATATGCGTCCCGGATGTTGTCCGCTGTATATATTATTTTCATATTATATATTAAACAATCATATCGAGTCTCATGATCAAGGAAGCACTTTCTGGATTGCGTTAGAAAGGAATCACACGAGATTGATGTTTTACTGAGACGGAGAAGAAAGACTAAATTCACTTGATTTACTGCATTTCTCTTTTTAATGATTAATTTATGATTTTAAAAACTTTTTTAGTAGTTTAGAGTGGTTTTTAGGTTTGCAAACTTTCAAAGTGGATTTTGTTGGTCCAGAGAGCGTTTTTTGGCTTCGAAAATGGCCGTCGTCGCCAGCTTTTCGGAATGTCCTCGTTTGCGCCAAACGGACCTTCCTATCAAAAGTTATGCATGTTTAAAGTTTTAATGTTCAAGTTATGTCTTTGTATCCCTGCAAATGCCAAAAGGATTAATAAAACTTTGAACATTCTGAAAGGATTATGCCTTTGTATCCCTACAAATTCTGAAAATTTATAATCTTTTCTAAATGGTGCAATTCATTTAATTAAATAAGTTATAAAAATTTATATTTTAATTAAATAAATTAATTAAAATAAAAATAAATTTAATTTCCCCAAAAAATACTAAATTATATATATAATTTAATTTAATTATTCCTGATTTTTTCCATATTTTTTCAATATTTTTACAATATATTATATATTTTTCTAATTATTTAACTAATTAATAAATTAAATAAATAAATAAATAAATAATATATAAAAAAATTAAAAAGCTAAGATCGGAATCTCGGATTCCGATCTCAGCTAAGGTCGGAATTCGGGATTCCGATTTTAGCTAAGGTCGAAATCCGATCTTGCGTTCGAAATCTGAGATTCCGATCTCGTGATACTATTTAAAAAAATCTTATTATATTGATATTATTTTTAATATATTATATTAATTTAATACTATTTTTAAATTTTTCGGGGAGGAAGACGAGTCCCGGTGCCCGCTATTAGCCCATTAATTGAAAAGTGGGACATTTTATTTAAACGTTACCATTTTATTTAAGATACATGTGCAACTATTCAAATCAGCAATTAACTTGTAACTTAACGGCCCATACGTAAATCAGCCCAACAAAGTAGGAGTTTCTAAATCAGCCCAACAAAGTAGAAATAAATAAACGGGTTATTAACATTTGACGAACCTAGTAAAAATATATTCATCGTATAAAAAAAAAAGATAACAGCTCAGTTTAAACTCCTAAGAATTTGCTCCAGGTTGCGATTTTGGAAAGAGAGAAACGGAAGGTAAGGGGTAGGAGCGCTAGTTACTCGCTCTAGCGTCAAAATGAGAGGGGAACGTAAAGAGAACCAAGATGCGTCAGTTCTATTAAAATTTTGATTTTTGTTACTCTCAAATCGGGATGGAGACAGAATAAAAACTGTTAAATTACGTAAATAGCCTCCAAAACTTTTGACATAGACATGATTGTAAAGGATAAAATGGTCAACTCGTCTATTATTGCTTCTCCCTTCCTCCCTATTTGTTTTAATCTCTAGAGCAAGTAAATTTGGTTACTTTACTTCTTTCCCTACTCTATTCTTCCTCTCCCGACCTCTCCATCCCCTACCCTTCCTTTAATACGTGATTCCTGGAGCACAGCCTAAGGGTCTGCTCCAAGAAAGTTTAGAGAAAGGAAGAGTAAAAAAGAAGAAGGTTGTCTGAGTTTAGTTACCTTCTAAATTGGAGTGTACAAATTTATTCTAAAATTTTTCTAATTTAAGTGTGTCTCTTCCATTGTCTTTAGTGTTCTAAAAAAATACGGCGTGTCTGAACACGGAATGGCAGGAAAGGAAAAGAAGATCAAATCACTTACTTATTCCATAAATCAAATTATTAAAATAAGAGAAGGAAAGGCAGGACACGACACGATACCGAAGTGGTATGACATGGTAAAATACGGACATTGCACGACACGGCACGACACATGGCACGAAACAACCCAAGAGACATAACAAGTTCATAATCATGATCAAAGATAGTAAATATTATGAAATAATAAGGAAAATCTTTATATTGTCTATTTTTAAGGATAGTTTTATTGTTTAAATGTCCAGTTCATCCATAAGAATGACGATATAACTATATTTTATGAAATTCAAACGTGTTCAAACACAATACGGCACGACATATTTTAAAAAAAAAAAACACAGCATGACACGACATGAGGACACGAGGCATGTCGTGTCCATCTTTTAAAATTTAGACACGACACGGCACGACACGACACAACACAACAAATGATCCGGACACGACATGTTTGACGCCGCACGATACAACACGGTACATATTTAAAACACTAATTGTCTTTCCTTCTCTTATTTTAATAATTTGATTTATGGAATAAGTAAGTGATTTGATCTTCTTTTCCTTTCCTCTAAAAAAACTTCCCCGGAGGAGAGCCTAATTAGAGAAAATTTGTGGAAGTAACTTAGGGTGTGTTTGGATGCAACGGAATAAGCCGGGAATATGAAATAGAAATAAGAAATTTTGGTTTGCGTGCTTATCCTTATTCCTTATTCTTATACCATGGTTTTGTTAGTATAGGAATAAGGGTTCTTATTCCTTATTCTTGTGTTGTTTGGGTTGCACAAAAATAAAAATAAGCACGCAAATCGAAATTTTCTATTCCTATTCCCTATTCCCTACCCATCCAAACACACCCTTAAATTATGGTTGTTTTTTCTTGCTCTACTGATGCCGACAGACTTCACGTGCTTCTAATTTCAAAGTATGGAGTTAAATCACTTTTATAATGTTTTGAAGTCTGATGCTAGAGTGATTTTAACGTATTTATTCTTTCTTTTTTAACATCTTGTATAAAATACATTTCATAACTCTTAGAATTTTGATGGACGCTTGATTATATAAAAGTCGAACAATTTAAAAATTTATGAGAAATGCTAGTGTTCAATATATAGGACGGATGGATCTGTCTAATATGATCGTTTTCATATTTAAATTTCAAATGACTAATATGAACCGTTCAATATGTTCTCCGTATTGAAAAGTTACAAGAAACCAAAATTTACATTTTTTCATAAATTTTTACTATTTTTTGATATTTTTTAAAATTCATGATATAAATATTATGGATCGTCCAATAACAACGATTTTCTTAAATACCAAAAAAATAGTAAAAAAATTAGAAAAAAATGTAAAAATTGGTTTCTTATAAGTTTTCAATATAGAAAACATATTGAACGATTCAAATCGGTCATTTGAAATTTAAAAATTTGAAAAAGATCGTATTGGACTCCAGCATTTCTCTTAATTTATTATATATTTGAAGTTTAAACTTTATGATTTGAATTATAAAAAAATAAAATATGATAACCTATGATAACCAAAGGTAGTAACACTAAACTCCTCGTGCAATCACAACAAATATTCAAGCCAAAGTTCCTGATTTAAAAAAAAAAATGAATAAAAAGGAATAAATTCTGTCGTGCTGCGCTTAACTCGGGAGCAACAATCAACAATATTTTAAATTCGTCCTTATATCTAACTCCCTCCCGGTCACAACTTAATTACCATCTCCATGCCAACAAGGCATCAACTGCAAATTCATACACCTATTACTCCCGATTCTTATTATGGAAAATGCTCTTTCAAACAATGGTCCTCATATCAAACTCTCTCAAAACCCTAACGCTCATCTTCGTTCCAAAAAGAATAGACCTTTTAATCCTGTGTAAATAATTTGCTTTTTCTCGTTTTTTGTTGTTTGATGTTAGAATGTGATTATGCACCCCGTTATGAGTAGGTGAAAAAAAAAAACAAAAGAATAGTTTAATAATTTACCTTATATACGATTCTTCAGATTTTCAATACGCTATAAAACTTTATATCTGATATATTAGTCTTGTGTACTAAAAAAATCACTCTTGAGCTTCTTTTCATTAGAGAAAAATAAGTACGTTTATGAAAATCATGAACCGCATATATAATTATTAATAAATAAATAATATATTCTGGAACTTTAATTTTGGAGATGGGCTAAAATCAGTCGCGACTGACGGATGAAATCGTCAGCTACGATCAAATCTCAATTTTCGAGATTCTAACAGTCAATCCGAACCGTTCAATGTGTTCTCCATATTGAAATCTCGTTGGAGACAAAAATTTATATTTTTCTGAAATTTTTTAATATTTGTTTGGTATTTTACAAAATTCTTAATCTAAACAATTCTAGACCCTTCAATAACTATGATTTTTAAAAATCTCAAAAAAATAGTAAATAAAATCAGAAAAATATAAAATTTGGTCTCCAATGAGATTTCAATATGGAGAACACATTGAACGGTTCAGATTATTCATCAGAACTTTAAAAGTTAAGATATAATCGCAGCTGATTGGTCCATCTGTTAGTCGTGGCTGATTTTAGCCCATCTCTTAATTTTGATCCTAAAAATATTATGAATTATATTCTTTGAATATTAATTTTATAATATTGTAGGGTTAGAATATTAAAATGTTTACCAACATATAATTTTTGTTTCAGTACGAATCTTTAACCGCACTAGCAATATTAATTACGAGAAGCAAAAAGAAGGGGGGGAAAAAATATAAGCTTTAAATTCGAACCAAATATTCTTCCTTCCTAAGCATTTTAATACTAATTTAAATTGCTGGCAGAATTACACAGATCAAATTCCACTATGTTGCTGACATAAGTAACATGCGATCCACATACCTTATTAAATGACCTGTTTTTGCTTTTAATTTTCTGTTCAATGGGCATGCACTAGATATTGATAAATTCAATTGCAACCCAAGTGGGACTTTGCACTTCTTCCAATTTTACATGATGTTTAGTCCAAAACGGACAATTTCCGACATTTCAAGACTGGGAGTAGCAGTCCAGTCTAAATCGGTTGGTACAAACAAACAAATTTGAATACTGAAGGGTGAAGTTTTACCAGTGCAGAGAATCAATATAGGGTTTGATTCCAAGCTGGCTAATAATAATTGGACCACTTAAGTAAATACATGGTACATTATTAGAAGCCATTTCTGAAAATGATAGCAGTTAGGTTGATTTGGAAATTTGTCAAAAAAAAATTTGAAGTTTAGTGAACAAACAAAAAAAAAAGGGAAAAAAAAGCAAGTGTAAAATACAAGTCAAGAAAGATATTGTTTTAAATGAAGACATATTTATCATTCGATTAGATTCGTGTTTAATAAGGAGGTCAACTAAAAAAAAAATTTGTAGACGAATGTATACTTAAAAATGGTCTTTTTTTTAGATATAACACCGCAAGAAAGGCCGGTCCCCCTTAGCAGCTAAAACAAGTCCATGTTGCTATGATGTCTGCTTTTCAGATATATTACAGAAATCAGGTACTTGGAAATTTAGTCTATTTGTAATTTTGTATTTTATCCGACATGTCAGATTGAACCTAATTTTTACCACTAAATAAACAGAATTGCTTAGGAACATCCTAAGATTCTACCATCTCCATCATCCCCGTGGACCAGTGCTGAATTAACTCATTCCAGCGTATGCTGTCCCTCTCCCCCCTCCTCCCTCCTCCTGTGTACGCTATCCTCCTCCCCCTCATTCCTCCTCCCTTCTACGTACGATGTCCCTCTCCCCCCTCCCCCCTCCCCCCTCCCCCTTCCTCCCTCATCCCTCCTCCCTCCCGCTGTTGTCCCTCTTCACCCCTCTCCCCTCCCACACACTTCATAATTGTTGAAGTCAATATATAGAATTGTTGAAATTATTATCGTAACTGTTGAAATTAATATATATAACTGTTATAGTTATATATATAACTATTGAGGTTAATATCCTAATTGTTGAAGTTAATATTTATAATTATTGAAGTTAATATCATAACTGTTGAAGTTAATATATACAACAGTTACGATAATAATTTCAAGAACTGTATATATTGACTTCAACAGTTATATATTTAAGTTCAACAATTACGATATTAACTTCAACATTTATGCATAATAATTTCAACGGTAATGAAGTGTGAGGGAGGGGGAGGGGGAGGGGTGGGTGAGACATCGTACGCGGGATGGAGAGGGGAGAGGGGGGAGGATGGGGGAGACAGCGTACGCGTACGCGAGAGGGAGAAAAGCAGAAGAGCGGAAAAGGAGAGTGAAACGGAGGATGATAGCCAAAAATAGAAAACGCGTTTAATAACTGATAGGATGATAGGGATGGTGAATATCGGAGATGATCCTTATCACCCCGCTAAATAAAGTCACCAATATATTCAGTCAAATAGACTGAATCTGATACATCTGGTCAGAAATGAGCCCTACATATTTTACCAAAAAATAAACACCTAATATGTTCCTAAAAAATCACCCAATATATTCAGCCTTAGACAGAAAGACCCAACATTTCTGAAAAATACTCTGAAAATTCCAACACATTTTTCTCAAAAAAATATCCAAATAAAGTCCGTACAAGCTTAGGAGACCATTTCCGAGTGCTAATAGTGTTTTGTGCAAGGGGACCCTTGGACATCTTTAAAAACACGCATCATAATTGGGGCCTTTTTACTGCACTCATGCATGCATGCTTCCCAGCTTTTTTCCCTCCAAATTTTTTTAGAGGTTCTCAGCTTTTCAAAATACTGTACTTCGGACCCGAATCCGCTGTAGCGCGGGACACCGTGTAGCGCGCGTACGAGCCGTCTGATCTTGATCGGACGGTTCATCTTTTTCGGGCCTATCAATATAGGTTACATGCACGGAGCTCCCTTGTCCATTGGATCTTGATCAGACGGCTAGGATGCCGCACTACACGGTGTCACTTTGGTTGCCATTTTGCATTTTTGCATGCATCTCTGACCCACTCTTTTATTTTATCCACCTACCGACGATGGATTATGATTTTATTTTATTTTATGGATACACAACGTACCCTGGATCATACATTTGACAACAAAAAATGAAGCAAAAGAAAAGAAATACAGGATCAGACACGGTACCAGAGAGATCTCCTCTGTTTATATTATTGGAGTTTCCATCCTGTTTCCTTTTTCCCTTTTACCTTTTTCCAGTTTCTTTTGCTTAGTTTTAGCGACTGTTGTTTGATTTTGGTTGTCGCCGACCACAGTGCTGTTTAAAGTAGTACTTACTAAGTTTGGTTTCGTTAGACTGCTTGTAGCATTATACCTAGACCATAATAAGCACCTCCTCTATACTTGAAATGCTTTTGCTTGAAGATAGCTTTTTTTTTTTTCCATGTTCAATGTTCATTTAAAAGCACAGAAAATTAGAAAGAGGTAATTCAAATATAAATACTGCATATTTTATGTAAAAATAACAACATATATATCTAATTACAACAAATAAAAAAATACATATCAAAAATCAAAATAATTAATAAAAAGTATATATTTCAATTTATTTGAGTCTTTTAATTGATGGATCTTATCTGAAAGTAAATTAGTAATATTCAAATTAAATGAACTGTACAGTGTATAGTCAATGATGCACCATGTCTACTGTATTGCTTTCTCTACGTCCCAGAAAATAGTACTCTTGTGTTCACTGAAATGTCCAGATTTCTCAAAAAAAAAAAAAAAAACCAGAAATGTCCAGGACTGGACAGGAACTAGCTGTTAGCGCTTCTTATCATGGCCCACTTGTCAGCGGAACAATCACCATAAATTCCAGGAACACCAATTAATTCTGATCTGGCACCTCAAAGTTTTCTTAATTCAAACGAAACGAGTTAACAAATCCTGTGCAGTCTCTTGTCATATCCCTCACCTTCATCCCTTCACTTCACCTCTCCCTATGCTAACCCATTCCAACACTCAATTTTAAACCCCATCCCTTGTCTTCTTCCCACCTCTCTCTCTATCTATCTAGCAATGGCTAAACTACACTACCCACTCTGTCTCTTGTTTCTCTTGCTCTCATTTTCTCCCTCTCTACAACAACAAACCTTTCTCCATCCATCGGACCTATTATCTCTCCATGACCTCCGCACCTCGCTTCAAGGCCTCCCTGGAAGCAAGTTCTTCTCCAGTTGGGACTTCTCCAATGGTGACCCATGCACCACCTTCACTGGAGTTGTTTGTTCTCGAGATGATGAAAACCCATCAAGCCAAGTACTTCGTGTATCAGTTCTCACTCTTGGTACCGGTCTGACCGACTCCCCTGGCCTCACTGGTACACTGCCAGAATCTATATGTAACCTCACTTATCTATCTGTTCTGGTTCTCTATCCCGGTCAGGTAACTGGGTCCATACCATCTTCTCTCGGTTCCTGCCTTCGCCGCCTACGCCTTCTTTCTCTTACTAATAACTTACTTACCGGGCCGGTACCTGATTCACTAGCTGGATTACCGGATTTACATACATTGGATCTTAGCAATAACCGGCTTTCTGGCCCGATACCACCTTCTCTATTTCTCCCGTCATCTCCGAATCTCAAAGTTCTTATCCTTTCTAACAATGGTGGCCTCACTGGTGAGATACCCGCAGGTTTCTCCACTTCTCAAATTTTACATCTTGACCTTACTCATAATTCAATTTATGGTGAGCTTCCCATGCTACCGGCTACACTTAGATACCTCTCTGTTGCTCAGAATAACATGTGTGGCACTCTTGAAACTGCCTTTTCTGGTACTACAATTCCTGATCTCGAATTTCTTGATCTGTCCATGAATGCTATCTCTGGGCAAATCCCTTTACATGTGTTCTCTCTTCCAAGTTTGACCTCCATTTTCCTTGATAGAAACAACTTCACTGGTACAATTACTGTACCAGCATCTAAAACACCCATATCATGGACAGTCATAGATCTAAGCCACAATGGGATCTCTGGTCAGATACCAGCTGGGCTAGCTTCAGCCGGTGCATTGTACTTAAACAGCAACAGGTTCATTGGGTCGGTACCAGACCGGGTGGTACAGAGTATCTACTCAGGGCAAATGGCTACATTCTATGCTCAACATAACTTCTTAACGGAGTTTCCGACACAACCCGACCCATTACCGGACTCGGTTGCATTGTGTCTTTCTTATAATTGCATGGTGCTGCCTCTTGCCGGGGCAAATTGTCCGATGAATGGGGGTCCTCTCCAGTCCAGACCACAAGAGCAGTGCATTAGCATCGCCAGCACTGGAGGAGACTGATTAGGAGCGCTATGTTTTCAAATTCTTTGGAGGTTAGATATAGAATTTTCTAAGGTTTTGGTGTTTTGCTTTTTTACCCTTGAAACAAAGAAGTAAAACTGTACATTGTACATTGAATCATTGTAGAATGTAGAGTGTTATCATGAATAATCCTCAAAACCATTTTAAATTTGTAGTTTCTTACTGATTTGATCTTGGAGGGAAAAATGCACTACAGTAGAATTTGGCTTTGAATATATACTAAATAAACAAATCCAGTTAAAATTATGTCCTCTCTAAAACCAGTTAAAAATTTCCAGAACCAATGATATAATACAAGATATAATATTTGTTTCAAGGGTAAAAAAGCAAAAGCACTAAAACTGATATGACCTAGCTTTTTTTCATTAGGTTTGTGTTTTTCTTTTCTGGTTTGATATTTTCTGTTTGTTTAATTTGTGGAGGGATTCGGATAAGCCAACGGTCCAAAAAGTGGGTTTGGTATGTGTATGTGTGTTTGTATGTTGTCTATAAAGAAGTTATGCTAATACAAACAAATATATGAAAGACCAAGATGTGAAAGCCTATTTATGTCTTTCTAGATCAGATACTGTAGATAAGCCAGTATTAGTAACTCTCAAACCTGTTCCTATTATAAAAGCTTTTCAGAGGTAATGATGAAACCTAGACCAGCGCAGTTAAACCAGCCAAGAACTGCGCTGAAACCGGTCCCCCTTGTCACCGTACCGGATCGTCTGTACCGAGCATTTATGTTGATTGTAAGACACCACAGGATGCAACCCGACTCTGCTGTTGCGCGACACAGCGTGTAGCGCACTACGAGCCGTCTGATCTTGATCGGACGGTTCAATTTTTACGGGCCTATCAATCTAGGTTACATGCACGGGGCTCCCTTGTCCATTGGATCTTAATCAGACGGCCAGAGTACCGCGCGACACGCTGTGTCGCGCGGCAGCGGATCTGAATTTCACAGGATGTGTTCCTCTTTTGGATGCACTGTAGCACACTAGCACTTGCACAGTACTTTAGAGTCAATTTCATGTTAGCCTCACATGGCGCAATTATTGAAGTACATGAGGAAACCAGTGCTAGATTCAAGATTTAGGTAGCAGGTGTTTATGTACAATAATTATGTTTTCTAAAATGCTATTGAAAATATTGCCCCAGTTGATATTTCTTAATGTATGGTTGTATAGGGTAACAGATAAGCTGTTTTAACATATTTTATGTAAAAATTTTTTTTTGATCTCAGCCCAGTTTTCAACGAGCTTAATATTGTGAAATTAAAATATGTGGCATGAAAAACATAAAAATAGCTAGAAATATTTAATTTTTTCGAGTAATATACTAACTATTAATATTAGTGTACATGATAATATTTTTAATATAAATATTCATGTAAATGTATATGATTTTATCTATAATACAAAGTTTGACTAGGGGCCCAACAATAAACTAGTTATACACGTTTAAAAAAAAATGGAGACAACGCATCTTAAATCAAAATTTGTCCATAATGTAAGATGTAACTTTTATTGTTATTTTTACTTTTGTTTTTTTTTTAATTAGTTATGGAGTAGATAATTTGGAAAATGAGCATTTAACACTAGCTCATAATTCATATCAACACTACTGACAGCAAAATGTAAAGTGGAAATACTGCCACAGAATATCCTGACAATAGAGTGCACGTGGCTTGGTTCATAGGCTTGTAGTCGGTCATACAACACCGGGCTCACCACGCTCACATGACCCACCGGTGTATAGGCGCATCTGCTATCAATCTAGACTGAAAATTCTCGAGTGGCGGAGTGTGGGCGCGTTAATTGTGGGTGTGTCACATGCGGTGTGGTCCCTCATGTGGCACATCAATGCTCCGTAAGTCCGCAGTTTTAAACTATTAAATTCGAAGCTTGTCCCAACGTCTCTTTCCGAAGGTACACATTCCCATTATGTGGTTTACATAGGCATAGCTCACGTGTAGCTACTAGCAAGCTATACCTATACGGTATCTCTTTGTAGGAGTTTGGAAGAATCTTTCATTTTGTGATATTATTAATTTATTACTGGAAGCCGAATTTTTTTTCCGGCCATTTCGAATTAAATCTTTGGTTTCAAATTTCTTGATACGTATATATATCTTTATTTTGAAAGATTTGACAGTTTTATTATAATTGTTGCCCGAGTGCATGTATGCATTTTATTATAAAATACATACGTTCGTATTCTACTTGTGCATTAAAAAAAATTGATATTTTTACTTTGGGACCGTTTGGATGGTACGGGAATAAGGATTTTAGGAAAAAAATATGGGGGTTGCTAGTGTCAAACATATAGGACACGTACACTTGTCCAACGCGATGAAATTTTAATTTTTAAAATTGAAATGGCCGATCCAAACCGCACAAATTGTTCTGTGTTATAAAATCTTCATGGAGACCAAATTTTATGTTTTTTCAAAATTTTTTACTATTTTTTTGGAATTTTTCAATATGCTCAATCTAAAAAGTTCTGAACCCTTCAATTTTGAAAATTCGAAAAAAATAGTTAGAAAATATGAAAAAATATAAAATTTGATTATCAAAGATATTTTAATATAGAGATCATATTGAGCAGTTTGGATCGACCGTTTGAAATTTTAATGTGCTACGTTTGGATCGTGTTTGACGTCCTATATGTTTGATTCTAGCATTACTCAAAAAATATTGGTAAGTGTGTAACTTTGGAAAAAGTGGGAAAATATTATTCCGGAAATAAGAAATGTTGTTTGGATGATGAGTTAGGAATAAGTAAATTGATATTAATTTAAATAAATTATTAAAATTATTATTTTAATATTAAATAAAGTACTAATTAATTAAAGAGCATATAAAATTTCATTTAGTTATTAGTATTTAGTTTATTTTGTTGAAATTATGTATATATAATTGTTGGAAGATGTTATTCCTAGGAAGAAGCTACTTCTAGAAAGAAATTATTTTTCTCCTTATTTTAACTTGTTTGGATGTCTAGAAAGAAGCTGTTCTTCCTATTCCTAAGTAATCCAAACGACCCCTTCGAATTCAAAATTGAATGTTTCTGGACACAACACAAATTTACCATTGCATTGTGTACTTGCATATTTTATGGCTGGATTCATGCCTGCATCTGGAGCGTAATTCTCAACTACTTTCGGATAGGAAAAAAAAAAGCGAAACATATGTCTTTATAAAATTTTTTTGGCACTGCATTAAACAAAAAAATATATATTTATTGAACAATCTTCGAAGTTCAACTAAGGAAAATAAATGAAATTTATTATAGCGAGTATAAATATATTAAATATTGCTCTAATTTTTATTATAAAAAAAACAGTGAAATTGTAGCAACAATTGAACCCAATATAACATTCAAATGTTAAAAATCTTTACATTACGTTTTATGTAATGGGGGTTTGAAGTTCCATTGGAGCCATTTAAATTTTAGGGTTCACTGAGCTTGTTTGTTTCTCTTGTTGTTGGCTCAAACTTGAAAATAGGTGTAAAAATCAATTACATTCAAGTTTAACTTTGTAAATTACCACGCCTTTTATAGAAAAATTTAGCAAATTACTACGCCTTTTTCTATGTTTAACCTCTATTATTCTTAGACTCTTACTAGGAGAATAATGTCCCTGAGAATTATTATTAGGCGCCTTAAAAATGTGGACCATCTCTACTCAAAATCAATGTATCTTTGAAGGGACTACACCATTGGCTTACCTAGAAACATGATACTTCCTATACTTTTCTCTTTATGCATTTTGGTTTAGGGGACATCATGATATCCAAGGATTTGATGGACTTTATGATGTATGTAACTAGGAGTGGCAAAATTTACGCTGGAAAGATTGGTTGATTCTCCTTATGCAAAGCTTTTGGATGGCCTTTTGTTTCCAGTTTTTTTGTCTACATATTTGGTGCAAAGAGGCCATGGTGATGATGATGATGTTTTGTGGGAAGCTTTTTATGGGGATCCGAGTTGTTGAGTATGGTCTTTTGGATAGGTAGGCCAGATCTACGTGCAACAAATATTTAGGCAACTTGGTGGATCCTGGGTTTAGCATTAGTTGGATATTATTAGATTTGGGCTTTTGACATGGTCCATTATTTATTTTCTTATTTCACATTTCTTTTAAAGGAACCTCTGACGTAAATATACCATAAGTGGCATATGTGTCTTGTAGTCGCTTGATTCCTTGGCATATCGTGATTATTGATGCAAACGATGGTACATATGAGAAAGTCTCAGCATGTATTAATATCTTTTGCAGACCTCAAAAGGTATGCGGAAAGCAGTTAAGCATACCTCTGATCTTAACCGTCCGATCAATGATGGGTGTCCGTGATTAATACTAGACTTGTCGAGATTAGTATGGTCCGTAAAAATTATGTCTGTCGAAATTAGATCAGACGGTTCAGATAAAAAATCTGACCTCTACATACATCACAGGTCTCCAGAGATGCTGGTCCGCCTCACCATTCCAAAAATTGATATGTGGTATGGGCTATAACCATAACACAACTAACAGTCTTGAAGAAATAAATATTTTGCGTAGTGACGTTTGAAATAATTTATCATAGCCCATAACCCAACACAAGGTTTTATTATAATTTATAAGTGAGCTCGGCTCTAGCCATCTCTGCATAATTTTAATATTACAAAATCGATGAATAAAAATACAAGAGCACGTAATTAAGCTGTTACTACTTGTTGGAAATAAATCTTTTTTTCCCTTTGCTGTGACGTGTAGATTTATGAAACTTTACATCTGTTTCACAAGAACTTTCGGATTTACAAAATGCACTTACTAGAACTTTATAATAGATCTCTCTCCTTAAACATCGTTATTAGTAAAAATCATTAGGTAAGTTTTTTTTTAAATAAAAATGTATTGTTTTTAAAAGAAGCCATAACAACAATACTTGGGTTTTCTTTTTGAACTGCCATCAAATCGGAAAAAGAACACTTATGGATCAGAAACAAAAAGGGGAAAAAAAGATAGTTTGATTAAAACAGCTTATCCATGATATAAATGTGAAACATAATATTTAAAAATGGAATATATTATTTTTAATTTGAACCATAATATATATTTTTTTAACCGAACTAGAACTATAATAGTATTTTGGTTTGAGACCCTTTCGATATTGAATACTTTGGTTTTTGATTCATTCCCTACTTCTAGAAAATTCAATTCAATTAAACTGAATACTTAAATTTCTTAAGATGGACAATAACCGTATTTAAACTAAATTCTGTAAATAACGCCTGTAATTATATATTCTTTTTTGACAGTGTATCAAATCATATTCCAATACCACGTCATATTTTGATTCGTAATATGCAAATCGTGCTAATCATAAGTAATTAAGTACTGATTTTTTTTTATATAAAATCTAGCACATGTTCACCTTCTTACCCCCATCCAAAAATTATTGAACTATAAACTGGATTTTCCCGTGTAACACATTCTTTTGGTCAATTAAATATTTCTTTGAATTGATTAAATTCGAGAATAGATCATGTGTAGACTTCTGGTGGTTGTTGGATAATTTTTGTTAGGCCAGCAATAGCTTTCAAATTAATAAAATATAAATAAATTTTAGGTTGTTATGCAGGAAAATATTCAAATCTGATTCCTAATATTTGGTACACAAAATAGGCAGTTACACTAAAAATAATATAGCACTCTTTAGAAATGCATTGCCACGTGCTACTTTTAGTGGTGACCCTACTAATGACTAATGAGCAAGTCCCAATTAATATTTCAAGGGAAAAAAGATATTGAAGGATGCCAGATTCATTGGACCAACTTGTGTGGAACTTTGTACGACTACGTGTCATTTTTTCCTATGATCTGAAATATAATTTATTACACTTTATAAAGGTTGAGAAATTTTGGTTTATAATTTTGTTATGTGCAAGAATAAGCCTCATTAGCTCGTTAGTCGTTATACCCAAATGTAGGTTGTGTAAAGTAGACAGGTGGCAACTATAAAGTTCGTATGTAGTGCAACGAAATAATATTTTTTAAGAGGAATAATTGCAATTTGAATGTTTTTATTGATTAAAAATGCCATGTCATATTATTATACGAGTCAAAATTAATTAAATTCATGTGGGATGTATCGTTACATTTAAAAAAAATACTACAACAGTTCACAATATAAGTATATAACATAACGTAATTAATTAGACTAACTATAAAATTAGATCTGAAAATGACGCGAAATCAATCAGCAATATATATTAATTATATATAAGACTGACAATATTTCAATTCCTCCCTTTGTACGGTGGATGAAGATGCGCATTTGCGACTAGCCGTTAGATGAAGGTCTTTTTTTTTTTTTCGAAGCATTGACAGAGGCTGTCAAGGAAAAAGAAAGCCGTTAGATGAAGGTCAAACTCAAACATTATCACATCGGTCATTAATTACCAAGTACCGTTATTTTTTGTTTTTTTATTGAAGCAGCTATTCTTCTTAGACATCTGGTCAGACGACTCAGACAAGACACAAAGCTTATCCGGAAAAAGTTTTTTGTTGCCATGGCGAGTTGGAAAGCGTCACAATCAGAAACAAAACAAATTAAATATTGCAATTTTGAGGTATGTTTTTTTTTTGGGTTAAGAACAACAGTTATTGTTCAGAATCAGACGTATAATGCCGGTTAATTATGTATAATTAATAAAGGAGATTAATTATTTTAACTTTTTAAGTGCATGAAAACCATACAGTGAAGTAATAGAATAAAGAGGATTGCTAAAATGCTATGCATAGCACGGATGACTTTCGTGCTATGGATTCGTTCTTGCATTTCACGCTTCAAATAACTGATCCAAACCGTTCATTATCTTCTATGTATTGAAATCTTATTAGAAACCAAATTTTACATTTTTTTAAAAATTTTTTTACTATTTTTATCAAATTTTTGAAAATCACTATTATTGAAGGGTCCAGAATTTATTAGATTAAGTATTTTCAAAAATCTAAAAAAAATAGTAAAAAATTAAAAAAATGTAAAATTTGGTTTCTAATGAGATTTCAATATGAAAAAGATAATGAATGGTTTGGATCGGTTATTTGAAGCATTAAATTTAAGAACGAATCCGTAGCACGAAAGATATCCGTGCTATGCATAGCATTTTAGCAATCCTCATAGAATAAATAAGTAGCATCAGACTTTGCCTGGCCAGGTATGCTTACAGCCTTACACAAAAATTACATTTTAATTCGGTTCATTTCTTTAGTCTTAAATTTCAATTATTATTTAGTGGTTTTTTCAATCCAAAATGTTAACTTCATCATTAGTTATATAATCACCAGAATGCTTATGCTATAAATTATTCTTCTGGAAAGTTTATGGATCTTTCAATATTGTTTTTTTTTTATCTTTTGTGGTTTTAGGCCTATCATATTGGGAATTTATTAATTCGACTAATAAAACTGAGTACCTAGGAAGAAACTTGAAAGAAGGTATTTTAATTTATTTTTTTCAATTAGGTGGCGTATTACTTTATTATTTTTCAATTGGATTTACACATTTGATTTCGTGACTCAGAAACGTATTTTCCAACTCAAACCATTAGAAATAATAAGTTTCAGTTTTTATTATTTTATGTGATCAGAACGTAATTTTACATTTTTAGCAATTATTATTTAATTGAATTCTTCATATCATTTTTAAGTCATTTTTTTTAAGTTTTGAGCTTTCGTACTAATTAGTTGGGCATCCCTATAGTGCGAATTTGAAAACCTCTGCTGTGTTAAAACGACTGTCCAGCAACATTTTTATCAATATTTAAAAAATAAAAATTTAAATGCTCAATCTAAATCGTTGATCTTGTTCAATTAATTAGCGATGCATTTTTATGTAAGTTTCATAAATTTTGGAGTTGATTTGATACTAGATCGAGCGGTCAACAAATGAAAGAATATGGTTAACTATCTCAGATTAATTCTAATACGTTCATAGTTTGGTTATTTAATCGAATGTCAAACCGAATCTAAATTTTATAAAACTTATATAGAAATGTATCGCCAGTAAAATTGAACAAGATCAACGGTTTAGATTAAGCATTTAAATTTTATAGTTTTTAAATATTAATTAAAGTTGTCAAGGACAGCATACGGATCCCTATATAGTGCAATCGTTGCTTCGCCCCAGCCAATTAATAGTTGTAAGCATATAAGTTTGATAATAAGCTTTAACAATATTTTATATTTGCAATTATTATTTATTACTACACACTCCATATTATACACTAATGAATCGAGTTACACTCGAAATTTTACATATGGAACCTGTCAATCATTTTAGCAATTAATGAGGGTGGTTTTGGTTGATATTGATATCAGGAAGTGGGTCCATTTGTCAACTCAAAAGGTTCAGAAAAATTATCCAAAAAAAAGGGCACCAGCAAACAATAAATGTCAGGAATAAACGACACGAACAAACCTTTGGGTAGCTGTCACAGAAAATCAGCAGTGCTTTTAAAAATTTCCAAACACATCGTTACAGTTTAGGCTGTCAAAACGTGGTAAGTGACACGGAATAACACTAAACCGTTACCGTGCCGCTTATTAAACGGTACAATATCGGCATGCCACTTACCGTTTTATTTATTAAACGAAACAATTTTCTGTGCCATCAACCGTATATTACACATAAAACGGTTTGAAATGAGATTGAAATGGTCGAAACGGTATAACCAATTATGCCATCAACCGTGCCACTTAAAAAACAGTATAATTTTCTGTGTCACAAACTGTTCCATTTTGATTAAACGAAACGGCATAACGGTAAATAGTGCACCGTTGACAGCCCTAGTTACAGCCGATTTCTTTTTCGTCTACTATGAGTCTATGAAAGACAGCTCATTTCCATTGACATAATAATCCTAGTCTCGTTGTTTCCACGTGCGCTAAGAAAAAGGAAGACAAGTCAGTCAATTAATTTATAGAGATTTACTTCTGCCTAATCTTTCAAACAATTCGCTGAAAACACCTCCGAATATTCTCATGGATCTCATTTTCACTTTAAAGATTTGTTGAGCGTACGTATCAGCACGAAAACTGGAAGTGCCACTTCAGCTATAATGTAATATTGTAATGGCAGTCAGAGACACCAGAATGTGGCAGCCAAGGTATGCTTACAAGTTACAATTTTCTAATTTTTTTTATTCGATACACTTCTTAAGTCTCATATTTGAATTATTAGTTAGTGACTTAGTGTCGCCCCCCCCCCCCCCCCCCAATCCAGAGTATTAACTTCACCATTTATTTAAATAATAATTATTTAGCAAGCCTATGTTACTAAATTATTCATCTGGGAATTTAATTGGGTCTTTATTATTAAATATTAATTTGTCAAAGAACTTCTTTAGCTTAAATTTTTATAGTGTTTTCCAGTCTAGAATATTTACTTCAATATGTATTTAAATAGGTATCCATAATGCTTATGCTGCCAAATTATTCATCCGGTAGTTTATTGGAACTATCAATATTCTAGACATCTTTTTTTAAATTAAAGCAGGCAGCCAGTCACGATTAATTAATAAGCCATTAATTTATTAATGAATTAGATTCCCTGCACAATTCTATGTGATAAAAAAAAAATTTGTGAGATTGATGGACCAAAATGTATTATTTTTTGTACGTCAAAAACAATATTTGGTAATTAAGTTATTCATACGTGAAGGTCATAACTTGAGAGAAAAATGGGTGACTTAATTAACGTTATTAACTTATATTTTAAACAGATTTTAATTTTTCTTGAAACGCTTCTTGTGATCTAATCTAGATTGAAATAAACAAAAAAAAAATTCATGTCAGCGACAGCAGAGTATAGATCAACTTCACATGGTCAAAATATATACAAAGCATGAACATAGAATAGGTTAGTGGCCTGTGGTAAAATTTACCTCATAAACAATGTTCGTCTCTTTTGATTAAACAAACAATGTTTGTCAATTGTCATGACATCATGAGAGCATTTTTTAGAAGATTCCTACTATGAAGGAAACACTGGAGTGATATCAAACATAGTGCAGGGAATCTAATTCTTTAATAATTTCCTAGAAAGGAATGATATCAAATATACGGTAATAAGTATTTATTATGGAAGTAAGTTTAAAATTGCCCTTACTTAAAATGAAAACCCTCAAAAAGGAAAAACTTGCATCAAACGACACCTTGTCGGGTCGGATCCAAATAAATACATAAAACTATTTGCAACCCTTTAAGACTACTTTGGTAAGAATCCTTTACTTACCGCTGTGAACTCAGAATTCGACTATTACTTCACGCCGAATCACGCGGCATTCTAATCGGGTATCGGGTCTAATTGACGCAACCCGCAGTCCCGTTAGACCCGAAATTAGGTGCCGGTCATTAACCCTAGCCGCCGCTTTGTTCGGAACGTCAAAATGCCAACCATATCGGCGCTGCACTCACTCACGATTACCTGCGACATGTTTTAAATACAAAGAATCTGACATGTGGACCGCATAACCCAAATTCTCCGACATCAGTAAAATACCACATAGGAACAATGTAAGATTCTGTTACAGACAATCTAAACTTTCTTGCACCGCTTCTCTTTTCTCGCTCACCCGATCTCTTTTATCACGTCCTTTATAAACAGCCCCAAGTCGCACCTGATTTCTTCACGATCCCTTTTTTCTTGCGCTCACAAAAATTTCGCTTCTCTCTTTCTTCTCCAACGCGCCTCCTCTCGTCTCCTCTCAAGCTTCAAACGTGAATGGTGAGATCGCACGATCCAATTCTCGACTCTTCCTCCCCTTTCGCCTCTTGCATGCAGGGCTGGCACTACCGCTGCCTCGGCCTCGATCCGTGAACGACTATCCTCACGAAGAGATCGGATCTCGATCTCTTTCTTTCTCGATCTTTTTTGCGAAGTACAGTTTTTGGTTTGGTAATATATTCATCGATTTTTCGATTCAATTCAATGGCGATGGGGATGAGCAAGAGGGGACAAGGCAAGGTGAAGGGAAGGGGCAGGTTGCTTGTCACGGTCACAGTGTATGGCAGCGCGGGCCCACTTAGGTTTCTCGTCAACGAAGGAGAGATGGCGTCGGGAGTCGTTCGATTGGCGCTTAAGACCTACGCGAGAGAAGGAAGGTTGCCTTTGCTCGGAACCCACCTCGACGAATTTCTTCTCTACCACGCTAATGGTGGTTTTGATGGTATTAACTTTTTGTCTTTATCTCATTAGCTTTTGATTTTACTTTGTTGATGTTTGTTTAGTTTATGATGTTCTTTTGGGTTGATATTGAGTTATAATAATGTGGGGGTAATATTGAAAATTTGCAATCTGACCCAGTTATTGTTTCTGATGAAAATTGTGTGGTGTTCTGTGGGTAATAAAAATTGCTAAGGAACATACCACAATAAATATTCCAATTTAGTAATCATACACTAGCACATGACAACACAAAAACTTTTGTGTTTTCTTGTCTTGATTCTAATATCTCAATTTGAATATTGAATCAAAAAACAATAGAACATGACATTTTAGAAATGATAGGCTGGCACGTGACAACAAATAAAAATCTCTTCTTTTGTCTATGGATTATTGAATCACCCAATTTTAAATTTAAAGAATTATGAAATTTAGGTTCCATATGCCTGGAAAAATATTGTTTATTATGAAAATGAGATAATAATTGCTATAATATCAGGCTGTGGCCATCAAATGCTTATTTTTGCAATTTGTTATTTCCTAATTTTTGTTTTTTTTTTTTTGAAAAAAATCTCAGCTCTGGACCCTGGATATGTGATCAACTTTAATGGTGCCAGAAATTTTCTCCTGTGCAAGAAGCAGATAGAAGAAGTCATAGAAGAGAAGGTAGAGGAGAAAGCCATTGCAGGGTCTGTAATTGCAAGTAAGAAAGGGTATTCGTCTAGCTGGAAATCAGGACTCAACAAGAGTCTTAACAAGATTCTTAGTTTCAGGATCTGATATTCTGGCATTACTAGGTGTCTAATAATAAAAAAACAGAATAAATGTATCTTGATTTGGTGATTTTGTCTTAGTTTATGTAGTTGTTGAATTCAGTGTTTTGTTGGATTTTCATTAAAAGTTTTGTTTCTTTGTTATGAAAATTTATTTATGTTTTTGCTGAAATGAATTGGTACTTTTTGGTCGGTGCCTCACTTGCTATATTTTCGTCTTTTTATTAATGATGATATATGAATAAAGAAGGATATCGAGAATCACTAAGTACGAGTACTTTTAGGAAGTCGTGTGCTTGAAACATTTAGTTGCTAGGAAATGCAACAAATAAACTTTGTTTAGTAGGCGCACGTTAACCACTTACCAATGATACATAGCGATCATTGTCTCATTCTTCTGAAAATTAAGAAGATGCCAGAGAGGAGCTTTACTTTTAAGGTTGAGCATTGGTGGTTCTCACAACCCGGGTTTAGAGAGGCTTGGGTTGATGTTTGGAATAGAGATGATACACACACATGGGAACAAAAATGGGCAGAGATGAAAAACTCAATGAAACACTGGGCTATGAAGCAACAAACACCAAGAAAAAAGCTCAATATTTTAGCCAATAGCATCCTAAAAGTACAGACCCAACATCCCTCAAACCGTAACCATACCCTGGAAGAAACCCTGCTCACTGAATACAAGATGGTTGAGGAGCAACATGAACTCTATTGGCGACAAAGATCCAGGATACAGTGGCATATAGAAGGTGACAAAAATACTCATTTTTTCCACACTTGTGCTACTAATCGAAGAAGATACAACTTGATTTCAGCCATTAAAGATGAGGAGGGGCAGTATACTGGGGATGAGAAGATAATTCAGCGAATGTTCTTAAATTACTTTAAGGAGCTGTACAGCCCGCAACGACAGGAGACTATCGAGCTGGATTCTGTTGAAGCCCAACAAGAGAGATTTAATGAGTTTTTTCATGAACTTCAGGGGGATGCACGACCCAAAATTCCCCTAGAAGCCCACCATAAGCTCTGTGCCATACCGAGTTTTTATGAGGTGAAAAGAACTTTGTTTCAGATGGGGCCTGATAAGGCGCCGGGTCCCGACGACATTACTTGCAGGTTTCTGCAGACATATTGGGCTGATATTGGGCTAGGTATCGTTGCGCAGATGCAATCGATCTTTAGGTCGGAGCTGGTGCCACCAAATTGGTTAGATTGCAATGTGGTTTTGATACCAAAGAAAGATGAACATGAGACACCGGCAGAGTTCAGACCAATTAGCATAGGTACTGTCCTTTATAGACTCCTCATGAAAATTGTGACCAATAGATTGAGGCCATTTCTGAAAAGCGTTATCTCAAAAGAACAAACTGCATTCATGAAGGGAAGGTGCATATTGGATAATATCCTGGTGGTTAAAGAGATTCTCAATTCTTTTGGCAATAGGAATTACAAACAGGAGACCTTTCTTCTAAAGGCGGATATCACAAAGGCCTTTGACATGTTAGATTGGGAGTTCTTGGTTACTGCCATGAGATATGTGGGTGTACCGGAGAAAATTGTTGTTATTATGTTGACCTCGTTTCAAAGAGCAAGAGTCACGATACTGGTTAATGACAAAGGTGATGGTTTCATCTCGCCAACTCGGGGACTTAGGCAAGGGTGCCCAATGTCCCCTTATGGTTTTATCATTGCAATGGAGCTATTGTCGCGCTGCCTTAATCTTGCTCTGGAAAAAGGTAGGCTCAAAGGAACTAAACTAGCTCATACTTGCCCGGTCCTTACTCACATCATATATGCAGATGATTTAGTTCTCACTGGTGAAACAAATGAAAGGGAGATTGGAGAGTTTAACAGAATTTTGAAGGTATTTGGAGAGGCCTCGGGTTTGAAGGTGAACCCTGCCAAATTAAAGTTTGGTTCTCTAGGAGCTGTCAAGTAGGGAGGGCGGATAGGGTATTGAATTATTTTCAAGCAGGGCAGGCAATTGATGATGAGAGATACCTAGGGGCTTTGTTAACACAGAAGAGCTCACCAAAAAAGATGGGGTTGGCTCTGTTGGATTGCATGAAGGCACGTATGACTGGTTGGAAGATGAATATGCTTTCCCATGCAGGTAGGCTAGTTCTTATTAACTCAGTGCTGACGTCACTACTTGTCTATTACATGTCCGTTGAGGTGATTCCTAAAACCATTATTAGACAACTTAACAGCTTGCTAGCTAAATTCTTTTGGGGTAAATTGAGGCAGGAAAGGTACATGGCGTTTATTGCATGGAACAAAATATGTACCCCAATTGAAAAGGGAGGGCTAGGAGTCAAGGATATGCAGAGTTTTGGTGAAGCTTTGTTTCAAAAGCTGGTGTGGCATCTCATGTGTGATGATGATCGAATGTGGGTGCGGATTTGCAAGGCCAAGTATTACCCGAGGATCGGGTTTTGGAGATCGAAGTGTAACAGCTTTGCAAGCCATCTTTGAAAACAGGTGGTTAAGCTGAAGGACAGATTTAAAGAGGAAGTCAAGTGGGATATCGGTGATGGACATAAAGTGTATGCTATCTCTCAGCCTTGGTTCTCAGGCTGGGAAGTGCAACAACAAGCAGCACATAGTGACATGCAAAAGAAGGTGGCTCAACTGTTTGATTTCGAGAGAGACCAATGGAATATAGATGAGCTACATAAATTGTTCTCTGTGCAGCAAATAGCATCTATTACCACAGAAGTTGCAAAGCCATCTTTGAAAATACAGTTAGCTGACCAATTAATATGGAAACATGCTAAATCGGGATGCCAAAAGTGAGAATTTTTCTCTGGAGGCTTTTATCAAAAGACCTCCCTGTAGCTCAAAACATGCACCTCAGAATCAATAGTTTTTCACCAAGATGTCAGCGATGTAATGAAGAGAATGAATATGAGGTTCACTGTTTTTTCTTTTGCCAAGGATCGAGGGCTGTTTGGTTTGGATCGTCTTTAGGCTTTCAAACACAACATTTGCCTTTAGACATTGAGACAGCAGTAATTCAGATAAGCACAAGTCTAGATGAGGAGCAATTGAGGGTGTTTGGCTATACAATGTGGGAAATATGGAAGGAAAGGAATGGATCTGTCATGCATAGGAAGATCTTTCAACCTAAAGCAGTGCTACAAAAGGTGAAAGAATGGGTTTGGCCTTTACAAACCTCCTTGCAACCAATGAGAGGTGAAAGGCAACAAAGTAGAGAGGAGAGGTATGAGTACTGCAGGAATGGTTGGCAGGTGTTAGTCGATGGGTCCTGGGATGCGAGTCAGACAGCTGGAATTGCGTACCTCATTTACAGGGAAGGTGGGTTGATAGCAGTTGGAATGCAAAACCTTAAACTTCATGATGCCTTCATGGCTGAGGCAGTGGCTGTAAAGCAAGCACTGCTACATTGCAAGGAATGTACAAATATGGAAGCGGAGCCGGTTATCAGTATATTCACTGACTGCACTAATCTGTCAAATGCAATCAATGAAAATGATGTTCAGGGCTTGCCTTCGTGGCAGTCTAGAGGTGAAGTGGCACAAATCTTGGCGATTGTCAGGGATTTAGGAAGTGGGGTCTCGGTTACAAAGGTTCAAAGAAAGGCAGTTGATGGAGCACATAGAATCGCCAACCTGGCCAGAAGCAAAACCATTAATTACAGGGGCGTACCAGACTTCAGCAAATGACCTAGTTTGCAAGAGAACATAGTGTTAGATGAGCAATTTTTCCAACGGGTGCTGGAGGCACCTCCCTGATTTTTTTCTTTTTTCCTTTTCTTTAGCACCCTCTTCCCGTAGGTTGTTTTTTCTTTTTTTTTTTAGTGCTGTACGTTTTCTGGTTTTTCTTTCCTGTTTTTGTTAGCTTAGTAATTGTAGTTTTCTTTTTTTCTTTATTTGTTCTACACATGTTCGTTGTTTTTTTTTTTTTTTGAAGAAAGAGGGAGGTCTTTGCCATCTAACTTTTTTGAAATTAAAGATGCATGCAGGGCTTGAACCCTTGATCTCATGGAAGCCAGCCTAGTGCTCTTACCACTGAGCTACTAGACCACATGCACACAGGTTCGTTGTTAGGTACCTGTTAATTCAGGAGGGTGATTTTTTATCCTAGTGTTGTACTAAACTATTGTACTTTTGTTTTATCCTATGGATTAAGCCTACGGGCGTTTAAATAAAAAAAAAAGTAGGGGCTGTGTAGTACGAATCATTTTCTATATATGGTTAGCTTCTAATAAATGAAAATGAATAGACTTGTCGTATTTGAGTACAGGAAAAGCATGAAATGAACCCGATATTAAATTGTATGGACGTGGTCCTTCTAATCCTTTATTTAGTCGACCGCTAATGCTCAGTTTGGATGGTTTTTTTCCGAAATAAGAAATAAGGAATAATTATTTTTTACCAATAAATTTATTTCTAATCATCCAAACTCTTCACAAAAGTTACACACTTCCCAATAAATTTACCCCTTTCTAATAAATTTTTTCCCTTCTTCCTTCTTCCTATGTTATTCTCAACGCATCCAAACTGAGCCAATGTTATTATGTTATGTTGGTTTTCGTAGGGGCATTGGAGGATTGGTAGGTCAAATTGTTCTCGATTTCAATTAGATATTAGTAATTTGAAATTTCAGAATTAGAGTAGATCAAACAAACCAAATTAACACTGTATTTTTAATATTTAACACTAAAAAAGTTTTGCAGCGTAGGCCAGGTGCCCACGTCTACGCACGCCCCTCCCTATAAAAATTCACATAAATATGCTGAAAAAATGGATTGAAACCATCCCTGATTCTAGCATGGTGAAGTGACGAATTTTGAAGTCGAAGGTAACAAATGAAAAATGTTGTCTGAAACCCGTTTGTCTGAATTATTTAAAAAATAATAATAATTTAAAAAAAATGACAAATGAGAATTGTTAGTACTTTAAAATCAATAAAACAAAAGTAAAAATAAATATATGCTTAAATAATATAATTTTAAAAAAAATATCGAATACGCCAGGTCACACAGTCACACTTAAGTTAATACTTGGAGGCAAACTTTTGAGACCATGCGCACAAAATGCAAGCAGGAGTATCGCACTCATAGGTGTCAAACGTGCAGAACTTACACGGAAACACTAAGTTCCGTGTACGTTCCGTTGTGTTGGACGTAAAGGATCTCATTTCCATTTATGTTACGTCAATAGAACGGAAATTAAATTTCTGACGTTTTCTGTTCCGTTTTCTAAAACGGAATGACGTTAAAAAACGTTATTAATTGTAATAGTTTGAAATTATTGTCAAAACACTTTGCACAGATACAAGTTCATCTTTGCAAGTTAGTACTTGCTTATCTTTGCAACAGATTGAGTAGATATCCTTAGTACCAAACCAAACGCACCAAAATGGTACCAAACTGATACCAAGCTAGTAAGATTATCTACTCAAGTACAATTTTCAAACAGAGAAGATATCTAATCGAGTTCAATTCTTCCAAACTAGTAACGAGCCACAAAAATTACTCTACTTAAATTGTTTTGAAATAATCAACAAAGCCAACTGTACCAAACAGGTACCAAGCTAATACATGTTCGTCTTTGCAACAGATTCAAATAATCTTAACTCAAAACAGATAGGAATAACACAAATCACAAAATAATTCCTTCACAACTTCAAAATGTCATTCTTGTTTACCACAAATAGTAATATGATACTGTTTCGGCACCGACCCACGGTGTAGAACCAACTTGCAAATTAGAGCAAGAATAGAGCAAAAAATAAAAATAACTAAGTGTTAAATCAAAATTAAAAAAATAAAAGTATTTATTTCTTTTTTTAAGAGTACAATTAACTAATGACCTCTTTGAACTATTTCTGGACAATCTTCTACACTGTCTTCTTTTGCAACAATCCTTTGAACTGCCTTCTAGTTTAAGAAAAAAAAGAAAGTAAAAAATCACAAAGTAAAAATTCAGAATGAAAAAAACAATCAAAAAATTGAAGCCAAAGCTCAAAATTGCACAGTGCATTGAGCTTACCTTAGTTCTCTTTGCGCACTTTGCTTTCCTCTTCTCAGTTCTCACTGTTCTGATTTTTTCGCTTCTCTCTACCTTTGCTATATAATAGCAACAATTGCTTGCTAGAAATGATTGTCTCTCTACTACTGCCTGTACTATATCCATATAGATTGACAGCTGACGGCGAGTTAGCGATGGAAGGTACAGTCACACTCAAACTCGAGCCTCACAACTCACAGAGGCGCACGCGACACAAGTTGTTAGTACGGAAAAGTGAGAGAAAAGAGAGAGGGAGATGCATTCGAGAGAGAAAAGAGAGAGTCCAGAGAAGTAGAGAGGGAGATAGATACAATCGAGATTCAAGAGACTGAGACTCTGTGAGAGAGGGAGATAGATACAATCTAGATCTAGTACTGTTGTGCCTGTACGCGACCTCTCCCTACTCCCTAATCTCCGCACCCACCACATGGCCACATCCCACATGAATGAACTCTAACATATCACATTAACATATGGGCTTGGGCTGTAGAATAAAAGGCCGACGGAAAAACGTTAATAAACGTAACGTAACTGGATCGTTCCGCTTCTGTTCCGTCCACTTGGACGAAACCACATACCATTCCGTTTCTGTTCCGCATGCTGAAACGTAACCAGAAACCCTTTCATTTCCGTTCCGTACCGGACGGAACGGAACGAAAACGTTCGAAACGGATCGAAATTGACACCTATAATCGCACTAGAGATACCAGGACGTGATGCGCTGGTGCTCACGCGTCGCAGTCTCGCAGAAAATTCGGACTAAATCTAGGAAAATCCTCAGATATTTTCTTTGCGATCTATGACGCGTGCAAAATAATGAAAAATATCTAATTAATTAAGAACGTCTAAGCAAGAGAATGGAAACTAATTTATAACATAAGAAAAATTTTATAATATTTTTATCGGGATTTGCAATAAAATTTTAGAAATCAGAAAACATAACAATTATGAAAGAAATATTAATTTATCTCATTAAATTATTCGCATACAACAAAATATAATGAACACGTACGTATAGACATTATAAATATATATGCATGTACATGTACTATATATCATACTGTGTTATCCCAGATATATGAAAACTACGCATGCTTATTCAAGTTGGTCATGGCTCATGGGGCGTAGCTAGTGCATAAAGCGTCGTCTTCTTGCTCAAGGTCAATCCAAACACTTCATCCATATTCATGTCCTTAGCTTTCCCCACGTCCGGTAACCAATCAAACTTGAGTAACAAATTGGCAATGGCTAGTTCCACGATTGGCATTGCGAACCCGATCCCGGGACAAGCCCGCCTTCCGCCACCAAATGGAATAAGCTTGAAATCGTCCCCCTTGTAATCCACATGACTAGTACTTCCTAAGAACCTGTCTGGTCTGAAGTCATTGGGATTGTCCCAAACCTTTGGATCCCTCCCTATGGCCCATGCATTGACTAGTACAAGGGCTCCACATGGAATGTGGTAGCCTCTAATTGTTGTGTCTTGGATGACCTCTCTTGGTACAAGTAATGGGCCTGGCGGGTGTAGTCTCAGTGCTTCTTTAATCACTGCTTTTAGATATGCCATTTCAGCTAAGTCGTCTTCCTGGATCCGAGATCTTGAGCCGGCGATACTTCGTATCTGTTCCTGAAGTTTCTTCATTACTTGAGGGTTTCTGATGAGTTCTGACATGACCCAATTCATTGTTAGGAAGGTCGACTCAGTGCCAGCACCAAATGTGTCCTGAAATAGATGCATCTTTTGTCATAAATAATTTAAATTTTGTATTCGATCTAATTGATGCTCAGCTTCGATCACTCGCGATCGGCCGTGCTTGGTTAGTTCTACTAATTGGCTAATTGACTCAATGAAAGAGATTACCAATTTACCATGATTATGGCCTTTATGTTGTCTCGACCTAAGTAAATATCTGTGCTTGCATCCTCCATGATATTCAGCATGATATCTACAAAGCATTCTTCTCCTTCTCCATCTCCATCGCTCATCTCTTTGGTTCGCTTTTCCATAATTGTCTCGAGTACCCGGTCGGCCCACTCGCAGGTTTTGTTCAGCTTCCGCTCCAGCCCAGTTACATGGCTAAGCCATGGTAGCCATGCAAAATAGTCACCTACGTTATGTTTTTAATTAATATTTTGAAACAAATTGATTTTCCGGCGGATCTTGATTCTGCAATGATTGTGGTTTTAAGTATCCAGCATACATAATTACATTTTTATAAAATTTTAAGTTAATTTTTAGTTAACTATGCTTATAAAAAAATATTATATTTTAATCTGATTAGAAAGAAATATTTTCTTAATAGCAAAGTGCTATGCAATTAATTCATGAAATCATTTCTGTCGCTATGTATTTAAAAAAAATCAAGTCCTCGCGTCTCAGGCTCCCTATACTGTAATCCTGTTTCTGTCCTAGGTGAGTTAATAATTAAACCCAAAACAAGAGAGGAAATTGCATGCCTGGGTTGAAAGAACCCATCATGAGGGAGCACTCCTTGATGACAGCTTCAATTTCCTTGTACCAGTCCTCGTTGCCTGAGGATTGGCCGATAATTATCCGACTGATTGTCTGCTTGGCAAGGAAACTGAACACATCTGTCATGTCAATCGGGCCGAGTGTATGCTTGCTTGAAACCAAATCGATTACTTTGGATAGCTCCTCTTCTCTTACATGTCTAAAAGATTGTACCTTTTTTGAGCTCAACAGATGGAGCACAGCTAGCTTCCTGCACTGCCTCCAATACTCTCCATATGGTGCAAAGGCAATGTCTTTTCCTCCATAGAAGAGCCTTCTCGGTACCTTTGAGAGTATGGCAAGAAACAATTGTCAAGGACTCAATGCTATTGAATATATTTTGATAATTTTTTTTTTCTGTCTCTCTAATTTCGAGTTCAAATGTTTTCAATAGCATGACTATTCTGATCTGTGAGAAATAATACTGTGGGCACTGCTCTAACTGTACTGACAAAAATAAGCACTTTACTAATCTATAGGTAGTTCTTATTGGAAGCACAGTTGACAAATCAAGTCTTCAACTTGAGTTGATTTTAATGCTCCACACTTACAAACCACAATTTAAATGTCAGGACCAGATGACCTGTATATATCATTTTTCCAAAAAAAAGCTATAATCCGCGTATAAATTCTTGAGTAAATTTTATCTGATTTCTTGTCATTAAATGCAGAATAAAAATGTTCTTTTATGGAATTACTATTTTTTTAAATATTCTTGTATGAAATGTTCTGTTATTTTTTTTAAATTGTAATCACATATACCTTTAACACAGGTCGGCTAGAGAATATATGGTCTTGTGCCTTCATAACCTCTGCTGCCATGTCAGCAGTAGAGATGACAAGTGTAGGCATGTTACCAAAATGAAGAAGCATTATAGGACCATATGTTTTGGACATGTCATGAAGTGAGCGGTGCGGCAGACTGCCAAGTTGGTGGAGGTTACCAATTAGGGGAAGTTTTGGGGGAGAAGGTGGGAGATGCTTAGCAGCCTTGATAACAGAGCATCTCCAATGTAGGAGATGTAAGAACAAGAAGCAACATACTGTGATGCAGAGAACTGGAAGAAGTAGCATTTTCTTCTATGTATGTGTGAGAGTCTGAGAGATAGTGAGAGAGGGAGAGAGGATGCTGTAGGTTTAAAACCGTGAGAGTAGTGAAGTCAAGTATATGCTTTATCACTGATCCCAATTTATAAGAGGCCAACCAAAATTGCATTCATTTTTTTCTTTCTGAAAAGTGAAACATCCAAATTATTCTCTGTCAATCACTTCTATCAGGCATTTCAACAAACATGTGTTTTTCATGGTGAAACATGATTAGACATAGCCATTAATGCGAGAAAAAGCTAGTAAAACTTTGCAACTGCGTCGTGTGAACTTTTAAAAGCCGACATCAGCTGTAAAATAGCATGTGTAAATTATCCGAAATTATTTTAATTAAGAATTTGTACACTAAAAGTTTTAATAGAAAGAATTAATTAAATTTTTTTAATAAGAAGAAAGTTCGTACCTGTTTTATAAAAGCGTACAGTATCTCTCCTTCTTACCCGTTTATAAAACGGGTTAGAAGACTTCCAACGCGTTTTATAAACGAATAGGAAGAGGGAATAACTCCAGCGCTTCAGTCACGTCTTTTGAGGCTGATCAGACCTTCCTACCCGTTTATGAAACGCGTTAGAAGCTTTCCAACCCGTTTTATAAAGGGTAAGAAGGAGAGATTAGCGGTCCGTCAGACGTGGTGGAAGTCAGTTTCTTCAGGGTGTTAGAAGGAACATATTTTCACTGTGGCAGGTGAAAATGCCACTCCATTTGCTGTAGGAAGTGCGAAATGGTCCAAACTAACGACTGACTAGTTTGGTTACATTCTGAAGTGTGGCCAAAGTATGTTGATGATGTTGGTTCTCCAAAAGAAATTACTTTTTATAATGATTATCAGCTAGATTTTGATTTATTCCGTTAAGTTGACTTATTCAATTTTATATTATTTTGAATGGTACTTCCGATTGACTTCCAGAGGTTGGAAGTCGAGATTGTTTCTACTAAGTTGAAAATTATGCTCACCCCTATTTTTGATCAATAGAGACAATCTTGGAGTAAGAATATTGCTAATAGCTGGAGCCACTGAGTGAAGTTAATTTAGAAGTTATTTAGTTTTTAATTATGAGTAGTTTAAAATTATTTATTAGATATTTCGAGAAATTTGTTATTTTAGTATGTCTTCTGCTGCGAGGTTATAAACTCGTTTAGGGTTAGATGGACCTGATTTTGTATTTGAGACTTTATATTAGTATACTTATTATTTTAATTATGTTCAATTTATGATTGCTGTTAAGTTATGTACATTCCGAGAAAAAAAAAATGCTCTCGGGTGTAACAATAATACATAAGTTTTTTTTGCCCCCTTATTTTTGTTCGTCTCTTTTACTAATTTGTTATGTTGCATCAAGTACCCACAAAAATTGATATTAGTTTAAAATTAATTATTTTTGTTGACTACAAAGAAGACGGAAATTTTTAGAAATAAAATATATCTGCCCAGCGGAACATCCGGAAGTAATTTTGTAATTAAAATGTAAGGATTTATTAACAACTTTAGTTTGACAATATTTTTTTAAAATTGAGATGAAATTTCAAACGAGGCAAAAATTTATAGATAATATTTAGCAATGTAGATTAATTATGTGTCAAATATCATATAATCGAATTATTTGATATCTCATTGGTAATTTTCGACTCGTTTAATGAGCGATATAACTTGCATAAAATTATTATATTATTTTTCATACATATTATTCCCTTATATAGTAATATAGTACATATAATAGTTTGAGTGTTGATTTCAAAATCATAAATTTACTGTGACAATGGACAATATTTTTAATATCATTCATTAATAACAGATTCTTCTTATTAGAAACGTCAATCCAAACAGCTAGCATATTGTCGTAATGGAAAAAAAAAAAAGTAAGATACTGCGAAAGCTCTACTATTTTTTTTAGCAGTGGCTGCTAAGATGCGAAAGCTCCACTGTATTTTTAGACACTTAGCAGTGGCTGCTACCACTGTATTTTTAGACACTTAGCAATGGCGGCTAAGATGCGAAAGCTCCACTGTATTTTTAGACACTTAGCAGTGGCTGCTACCACTGTATTTTTAGACACTTAGCAATGGCGGCTAAGATGCGACAGCTCCACTGTATTTTTAGACACTTAGCAGTGGCTGCTACCACTGTATTTTTAGACACTTAGCAATGGCGGCTAAGATGCGACAGCTCCACTGTATTTTTAGACACTTAGCAGTGGCTGCTACCACTGTATTTTTAGACACTTAGCAATGGCGGCTAAGATGCGACAGCTCCACTGTATTTTTAGACACTTAGCAGTGGCTGCTACCACTGTATTTTTAGACACTTAGCATTGGCTGCTAAGATGCGAAAGCTCCACTTTTGCACCTACGTTCATCATGCTCAAACGTTGTACGGATGAGACTGTTTACCTGGCTATAATGCAAAATATAGAAACTAGATACTGGTAACTAAAGGTATAACTCAAATGTTTCATTTCTATTGAATTTCTCTAGTACTATTGCTCTACAGAATGGATTCTGTACGCTATATATAAAGACAGAAAGATGCATAGAATAGAACAAATATCTCTCAATTCCTAGCTAATCTCTGCAGTCTGCTTTACATGTGTCACACAGAGAATATTGAAGAGAAGGACCAGTGAGGACCACTGATGAGCTGTCCTAGCAGCTGGGAGAATTCCTTGCAAGCTGATCCTCTTTGAGTTGATCTTCTGTGTTTCTAATAGCAACTGTTGTGTCCATTTGTTGCCTAACACTGGCTCTATGGACCAGAAGAATTAACGAACAATGTCAGATTCAAACAAAAAAAGAAATGAACAATGCACGGCTTAATTTGTTTCCTTTTACTTTTAAAAAATAGTACAACTTTCCAAAAATGACATGTTTTAAAAAATTCGAAAAAAATAATAATAAAATTTCAAAAATTGTAAAATTTTATTTTCTATGAGATTTCAATATGTAGATTAGATTGGTTAAATTAGATTTGTCAATTTACAAAAATATTTCTGAAAAAGTCCGTGATGCACGGAACGCCCAATGCACTATGATGCATATTAAACTTTCATATATATATATATATATATATATATATATATATATATAAAGAGAGAGAGAGAGAGAGAGCCTTCAATCAAAGCGCTTTGACCGGAGTCCCAGTTAAACCCCGTCAGATCTCAATTTTGAAAGTTCAAACGACCGATCCAAACCGTCAAATATGATTTCCATGTTGAAATCTCCTTGCCGACCAAAATTTTCATTTTTTTGAATTTTTTAAGTATTTTTTTCGGATTTTCAAAAACAGCAATTTTTGTAGGATTCAGAACAAATTAGATTAACGATTTTTGAAAATCCGAAAAAAATACTTAAAAAATTAAAAAAAATTAAAATTTTGGTCGGCAAGGAGATTTCAATATGGAGATCATATTTGACGGTTCGGATCGGTCGTTTGAACTTTCAAAATTGAGAACCGACGGGGTTTAACTGAGACTCCGGTCAAAGCGCTTTGATTGAATCCATTCTCTGTATATATATATATATATATATATATATATATATATATATATATATATATATATATATATATATATATATATCAACAACAATAAAATAGGCATGATGGCATGATGCCCTTAAAACATTGGTAATTACTACTTACCATCCAACTGACTGTCATCTACGCCATCCAGCAGGCTCCTCCTATGCAGCGTTTTATAGGCCCAGCGATAGCCCAACACGCTTTTGCCTTCATCTGCGTCACGTGATATCACGTGAGAGGCAGTTATTTTCATTTTTTCAAATCGCTTCCATCCTCTTTCTCCCGATCTACTATTCCAATGGCGATTTTTATGGCGGTTCCATCCTCTTTCTTTCGATCTGCTCTTTCAGTGGCGATTTTCATGGCGATCTGATTCAACAATTACGGTTCCATCTTCTTTCTCCTGATTTATTCTTCCAGTGGCGATTTTCATGGTGATCTGATTCAACAATGGCAGTTTCATCATCTTTCTCCCGATCTACTCTTCCAATGGCGATCTGATTTAATAATGGCAGAAACAATTTAGAATACCTCGCAAGGCCTAAGTTCTCTCTAAATTTTTCTCAAATAAATTATCTATTATCTTTTCTACTTTCTACTTTTCTGAATTTTCTTGTCGTTCTCTAATTTCTCAAAAACCACATCTCAATCGACATCAGATTCTAGATTTATCAGATTTTCCTATGTTTGATTATTAAGCTTTACAAATTTGATTTAGTGACAGACAATTGGTGCTCATTTGCTGGTGTGGTATTGTTGATTTAAAAAGGAATCAATTATCCTTCAAGTGATGTCCGTACAAATAGCATGAAAAAGAATGCTCACTTTCATCTTTGGTGGAGTTGTGTTCAATTTATTTTATATGAATGTTCAGTTTATTTTGCTAAGTGTTCATCTTTTTTTATATATATATAGATAGATGTTATTATGTTCTTTTCTATATGAATAATTGGTAATTAATTTTCATAAGTGTTCAGATTGTTTTATACATGTGTTCATTTAATCTTGTTAAGTGTTATTTTAGTTACCAGAAGTGTTCAATTTGATCTTTGTTTAGTGTTCAATTAATCACCAAAAGTGTTCAGATTGTTTTATACAAGTGATCAGATTGTTAAGTGTTATATTAATCACCATATAACTTAAGTGTTCAGATTGTTTTATTTAAATGTTCAAGTTGATTTTGTTAAGTGTTCTATTAATCACCATAAGTGTTCATATAATTTAGTTGTATGAATTCAGTTACGTAACTGTAAGTGTTATTTTAGTTTCCAGAAGAATTCAATTTGATCTTGTTAATTGTTCAATTAATCACAATAAGTGTTTTGATTGTTTTATACAAGTGATCAGATTGTTAAGTGTTCTATTAATCACCAATTCACCATATAACTTAGGTGTTCAGATTGTTTGATTCAAGTGTTCAAGTTGATTTTGTTAAGTGTTCTATTAATCACCATAACTGTTCATATAATTTAACTATGTGAATTCAGTTACGTAACTGTAAGTATTATTTTAGTTGCCAGAAGAATTCAATTTGATCTTGTTAATTGTTCAATTAATCACAATAAGTGTTCTGATTGTTTTATACAAGTGATCAGATTGTTTAAGTGTTCTATTAATCACCATATAACTTAGGTGTTGAGATTGTTTTATTCAAGTGTTCAAGTTGATTTTGTTAAGTGTTCTATTAATCACCATAAGTGTTCATATAATTTAACTATATGAATTCAGTTAAGTAAATATAAGTGTTATTTTAATTGCCAGAAGTGTTCAATTTGATCGTGTTAAGTGTTCAATTAATGTAACACAATGTTCTTTTTGTACACTTCAAATAATTTAACTGTATTGAGTTCTGTTATGTAACCATATATAAGTGTTCAAATTGTTAGCATCTTATGTTCAATTTAGTTGTTAAAACTTTTTAATTCCTGATTTGGTTTGTGAACACGTTTTGTATGGTTAACATATTTGTTCTGCCATTAGTTGAAAAAGTTTGTAAAGTGATAAAAAATTGAACACATACCTCATCATCCCTTGTTGTTATTAAGGCCTTAAAATTCATAACGTATTAAATGACGTGACAAAATCTAGCGTGAGCGAGGGCGCCAAAATTCCCGCCAAAATCACCAGTCACCAACTCATAAATTTCAGCGCAATAGGCCCACCAAATTTGCGCGACAGGCCCATGTTGATGTGCCTGATCTGCTGGATGACGCAGATGAAAAATAGCTGGATGACGGTTATCACCTCCGTAAAACATTAGCCCCGTTTCAATTATCAAATCTGCCTCGATAGGCCCAATCAACAGTCTCTGCTTAAAAAACTGGGCTGGGCCGTTGTTTAAGAGCGATGCTAATATTTTAAACAATCTGAAAAAAAATAGTAGTAAAATTTCTAAAATAGTAAAATTTAATTTGCTATAAGATTTCAATATATGTTGATTAAATTTGTTAAATTAAATTTGTCAATTTATAAAATTATTTTCGAAAAAAACCTGATGCATAGAAAGCCAGATGCACTATGAACTGTGGTGCATACTAAACTTTCTCAATATGTAATCTATAAATTAAGTAAAAATTTTATCATATAAAATCAAGGAAAAATTAGATTTATGCCACTCCAAAGTTACAAAATTAGAAAAATGCTACTTCAAACTTGATATTTAGAAAAATGTCATTCTAATATACCTTTCTTCATGTTCTGTTCCTTCCCTTTTTGTCATTCGTCTCTTCATCCATTTTGTGTGTTTTTTTTGGGCTAAATTATCTGGTGGCTAAGTTTCTTTTGTCATTGAAGTCCGTTGGCACATTTTCATACAACTAAGTCTAAAGTAGTTTAAAAGTGAAGACCTGAAAGAAAATAAAAAAATGTAATGCATCCCAGGAACATTGGGAGAGTAGAGCCATCTGATGGCTAAGAATGATTTCTCATTTAATTTAATAGAACTTGATCTGAATGGGTCGAACAAATATATAAAGTTTTGTCTCAAGAATTGTACCATTAAAAATCCAAAAAAGTAAAGAGAGAGAAAATGGAATTTATCTAGGCACCTAAATTTTGACAGAGAAAAACAACAAAACTTTATAACTCGGACAAAAGACATAAAAACTGACAAATATTAGATTTGATCGTTTGGGTTCTTTGCATGCGCCACACTGGTCTCCATCTATGGCAGAGAATAGACGAAGGGACAAAAGATAAAAAATAGAGGAAGAAGAAGGGCAAATTAGTCAATACAAATATATATTTTTAAAATCCAGTATATTTATGATAAATATCTAAATAAAATGGATTTAGAGTGGCATTTTTCTAAGAGTCAAGTTTAGAATGACATTTTTTTAATTTTACAATTTTGAAGTGGCAATAAATCTAATTTTCCCTAAAATCAACGATTCAACCATCTAATTAAACTGATCCGACGTTTGACCGGATCGATACCGCGTTTTATTTTGATAATAATATTGGCGCAAAAAGTTGGCTTTTGGAGTCCCCTCCGCACTCCGCAGCTTAATCCCGGCCAGACCCAGACCAAAGAGCCTTCTTCACTTGCCATCCGACTCTCTCTTTCTGCCACAACGGCTCAACCTCTCTTTGTCTCGTCGGGAGATGGCTGGATCGCCGTTGGATAACCATCGGACGATAGCTCTTGGTCTCAGAGTTCACATCCGGGAGTATGGATTGGTAAGCTCTGTTGATTTGGAAGGCCTTGAAAGAATGAATACCGTTGCACATTGTATTTCAGTATTTGTAAGTCAATATTGCGACACTCTACACCAATTCTAACTTCTAAACTACATTAGAATTTTTGTAATTCTAGTGATCTCTTTAGTCATTGTTTAGTACTTCATTTATCTGCTATCTATCTTGCTTCCGATTTGAAAAATTCTGCATTGTTTCTCTTCCCTATTGTTCTTGACTAACTTATTAACTTATTATAGATCATAACTATATTATTCTGTTTGAACTAGCGCTTCCCACACAGAAAGCATTACAATTTAATTAATCATACTTCTTCTGGATTCCTTTTCCAAAAGCTTCAAACGCATGCAAATGAAAAGATTGTGATCCTCATAGTTGGCCGGAAGTTGAGGCAATGGGATGATCACATGTAAAAGTTGCTCTTTATTTCATATATATTTTTTTAGTTATCAAATCATCAAGCACATAGCTAGTCAAGTTTAATTCTGCAGACCCCTTAAACTAGAAGCACACAATTTATAGAATATCCGTATATATCAAAGGAAGCTGATTTCTCATCTCTACAAAATTATATCGGCGCTGTTGGCAAGCTATAACTCACTCCCCATAGCGTGTAAGGACTAAGGACTAACGTACTGTTGTTGGTCGACTGTTTGTCTGTACCTGTGGAGAAATGTGGAGGCTGAAGGTAGCGGAGGGAGGAAATCCATGGCTGCGAACGACAAATAACCATGTCGGGAGGCAGGTCTGGGAGTTTGATCCTGATGGGGGGTCGCCAGAAGAGAGATTTGAGGTTGAGACAGCTCGGGAGGAGTTTCATGCCAAGAGATTTCAGATGAAACACAGCTCTGACCTCCTCATGCGCCTCCAAGTTGTAACTTGTATCTTTATTCCTTTTACTTTTGTTTGTTTCAAAATTAGTACTCAAACATGCAAGGGCCGGTTTTACCTTTCAAGCAAGCAGAAACCATGTTATTCAGTTATTCTTTTGGGTAAATCTTAACTAAAATCGAATTAAACTTCAACACTGTCCTTTTCTAGTCATTATATTTGTTTTTATAAATTTTCATGATATTTAATAAACTGTTTAAATAAGTTTGTTTTCACTTTGAATATGTAGTGAAATTCATGAGGTTAGCAGTTAGCACTTTCAACTTGTGCGCAATTTAAGCTTCCTTCTCTTCCTTATTTTTATTGGATGGTTCAGATACTTGGAGTATTTGACTGGTCTGGGAATTTATGCAGTTTTCAAGACAGAATCCCCTAGAACTAAACCTACCTCCAATAAAACTTGAAGAAAACGAGGAAGTAACAGAGGAAGCAGTAGTAACTTCTCTGAGAAGAGCTCTTACACGAATTTCTACATTACAAGCACACGATGGCCACTGGGCTGGGGACTTTGGGGGACCTCTGTATCTCATGCCTGCCTTGGTACTTCATTTCATCCCTTCATGCCCGTAAATCTGTACTCAGCCAGATTTGTATTACAAAGAAATTTTATATATTTGTCTATTTTTTTTTTCAAATAGATAATAACTTTGTATGTCACTGAAGCATTGAATACCGTTCTATCCCCTGAGCATCAAAAGGAGATGCGCCGCTATCTCTACAATCATCAGGTATTCTGTTGATATTATCCTAACTATGTAAATACCATCTTAAAAAATTATGCATTTTATATACTGTTGTTGTTAACGATATACAAGTCAAACAGAATGAAGATGGGGGATGGGGATTGCATATAGAGGGACACAGCACCATGAGTGGCTCTGTGTTGTCATATGTTGCTCTGAGGTTGCTTGGTGAAGGCACCACTGGCAGAGATGGCTTGATGGAAAAAGGTAGGAATTGGATACTATGCCATGGCAGTGCTACTGCAATTACATCATGGGGCAAACAGTGGCTTTCTGTAAGTCTCATCTAATATATATTTTTTTTATTACAAAATTTGTACCATTAAGTTCATTTTCTAAGCTTCCTTCTCTTCCTTATTTATATTGGATGATTCAGATACTTGGAGTATTTGACTGGTCTGGGAATAGTACTTTATTACCTGAGACGTGGTTGCTCCCTTATATTCTCCCCTTTCACCCTGGTATACAAATATTGAAATATGTACATTCTTTTAGCATGCCTTACGACAGTTATTTACTTGTTTAGTTGTACATTAAATTTTGCAGCAAGGATGTGGTGTTACACCCGGATGATCTTTTTGCCAATGTGTTACATTTATGGAAAAAGGTTTGTCGGCAGAATTACGCCATTGGTACTAGAACTAAGGAATGAACTGTATTCTGTTCCATATGATAGGATCGATTGGGAAAAGGCTCGCAATCAATGTGCAAAGGTTTGTTTTCTATAAATTCTCTCTTTTTTTCTTGTTAAATTCGTTTATCTGAGGATTTTGGGTTACATTGATAAGTTTTTTTTGTCATGTTCAGGAGGATCTGTATTACCCCCATCCAAGAATACAAGATGTATTGTGGGCCACATTTCACAAGTTTGTTGAGCCCATTTTATTGCAATGGCCTGTTAACAAATTAAGAGCAAAGGCTCTTAACACTGTTATCAAACATATCCATTATGAAGACGAGAACACTCGTTACATTTGCCTTAGTCCTGTTAGCAAGGTCTCCCTGCTTTTTCTTTTTGCTATTACTTATATTCTGGTACATGGTTCAGATTGAATGCAATTGCTAATGCTACTCCTTGGTTTGATATATGGTGTAATGAAATTTGAATAGGTACTGAATATGCTGTGCTGCTGGATAGAAGATCCTTGCTCAGATGCATTTAAGCTCCACATACCTAGAATTTATGACTACCTCTGGATTGCTGAAGATGGCATGAAAATGCAGGGCTACGATGGAACTCAATTATGGGACACAGCATTTACTGTTCAGGCAATCTACTCTACTGGTCTGGTTCACGAGTATTTATCTACCCTCTACAGGGCTCATGACTTCATAAAACATACTCAGGTATCTATAATTTATGCATGTATCATGTTGATATCAACTTTTGATGATGTTACAAAACTGTGTCTTGTAAGTAGTAACCAAAATTGTGTTTTTGAAAAAATAAAAAGATACTCGAGGATTTTCCTGGTGATTTTAGTTCTTGGTTCCATCACATATATAAAGGTGCATGGCCCTTCTCTACAGCAGATCAAGGATGGGGACTTTCTGATTGCACTGCTGGAGGACTAAAGGTAATTGTTTCTGCCTTAATATTAAATTTATATTGTAACATCTAATGATTATCAATATTTTCCCCTCTTCTTCAGGCTGCTTTACTATTGTCATCTCTTGAAAAGATGGTGGGCCCTCCAATTGAAGCAAACAGGCTGCTTGATGCTGTGAATGTTATTTTATCTTTCATGGTATGTGTAATACTGCTGAGAAATCAATTCATGCTAATTGAATAATTGTCTATGAATTAATTCTGCCGAGCTAGACTGCTATGCTATATCAATATGTATCCTTGCTAGCTGTTATTCTCTGAACTTGCAAATTTATTTTTTCTTGTTCCCTTTGATGACCCGCTACTTTGTTTTCCCCTTGTAGAATGATAACGGTGGTTTTGGATCCAATGAACTGACAAGATCTTATGCATGGATGGAGGTAAGAAATGATATGTCTAATCCTCCGGTCGTTTTCCTCTTTCTTGAACAACTTAGTATGAATTTTAGTGTGCAAAGAGTTTAGTTTGATTATACTGGATGTCTTTAAACTCGCCCTAGTTCTTGCATAGGTCGAGTCAGACATAAAACAGACAATACCGAGTTAATTTTCTTTTAGTTTACTCAATCAGGTAAAATTTTTGCTGTAATCTAGGTTATTCAACAAAATATGTCAGATTCTTGACATGAGATAAACTAAAACACTAAGGCTCCAGAAGAAAATATCTATAGATAGAATTGATAATTGATCCTTGCTTTTTGACTAGGCATATGATCCTTCCTTTTTGGCTCCATCTACTAATTTCAATGCTTTTACTTTTGTCCTCCTATACTGATAAAAAGGAAAATTAGTTTCTTACTGGTGTGTGTGTGACTATCATTATTTTCTTATAATTTACTGGGAACTATATTTATGACTTCATTACTGAAAAATGCAGTTGATGAATCGATCGGAGTCATTTGGCAACATTATCTTAGACTACCAGTAAGAGAGAAGATATATTCACAACTTTTCTAATACAATGCAAGTGCGGATCTATTGGCTACAGATTAGTTTGACAACCATCGACAACTGTTAGAAATGACTAATAATTTTAAAATCTCTTCGTAGAAATATGATCTATAATATATACCACCATAGCCATGAAAAACGATGAAATTTGATGGCATGTTTTCCTGTACATATTGAGTGAGTTGAAACTAGTAACAGTTCATATTTTATGACATTAAATGAAATATCAAATGACACTCAAATCGCATGAAAGTTGATACACAATTATATAAACCTAACAATCTATGAACTTTCTCCATTAAAACAAAAATGGATTAATAAGAGAAAGTGTTGAAAGGCTGTCAAGAGATCCTAATCCATTTTAACTATTCAAAACACTATGAAATTTAGCAAGTATTGAATTTGGTTATTTCTGTTGAAATTGAGACAGAGAATTATAAAGAATTGGTTTTTATTTTTATTAACTATCTTATTTTACAAGGGGTTTTTACATAGCCTTTTATAGGCGGAAGAAAAATAAGTTAAGTAACGGTAAAAAAAATTACCGTTAGAAGTCCCTAACGGTAAAAAAGTAGCAGCCCCTTATTTTAAGGTTGGAATACAACAATAAATCTAGCCTATTACGATGATTGATTTGTTTAAGTAAATCATCTCTATTTTCAACAATTTCACAGATGTGTAGAATGTACATCAGCTGTAGTACAGGCCTTGACTGCATTTAGAAAGCTACATCCATATCACCGTGGAAATGATATAGATACCTGTATCAGAAAAGCTGTCAACTTTATGGAGTTGGTTCAACAACCTGATGGTTCATGGTTTGTATATCTATTTAATTTCTATTTATTTTCACTTTACAAGGATTAGGTACGTTCCACAAAAGTTTTCCAGTGGTATAACACTGCATATATGGTAATCTTTGTTAGATGTAATCTTGTTGGAATGGCAAGATATATCAGGTTTTATTTGTTACTGGCACAAGTGTGAACCAGAAAAAGGGTTACTATCTATAGCAGAATTATTACTATATATGTTTAGAATATATAGTTTTTTTTTTATATATATTCCTGTTTTCTGTTATGTGTAGGAAAAAAAATCATATATTTCTTTAGAAACAATTGTATTAGCCTATTAGGTATTTTCTATTTCCTTATGTTATGTTTTGACATTTAGTATATAAGTAAATGAAAAATCAGAAAATGGTGCTATGCAATTTTTGCACCACACCAGTTCTCTTTCTCTAGTTTCAGTGTGTTATTTAAGAAATCGTTATCGCTAGAATTTTACAATCTCTAGTTTATTTCTTTTTAAGTTGTTTGTTTGTTTAATTAACAGGTATGGTTCATGGGGAGTTTGTTTTACCTATGGAACATGGTTTGGAGTTAAAGGGTTAATAGAAGGTGGAAAGTCGTATGAGAATAGTGTGTCTATAAGAAAGGCGTGCAATTTCTTGCTCTCCAAGCAATTGCCTTCTGGTGGCTGGGGTGAGAGCTATCTATCATGCCAGAATAAGGTACTTGTACTGCATCTTTGTTAACTTATTTCAATATTCATGTGCTTGATGTCATGTCATCCCTTTTGCTTGCGTTAAGAACTAGCAAGTACAACAGTATATGTGCTTATATATATATAAAGGAAATGTTGTTTTTGGTCGCTGATGTTATTGACCTAATGGTATTAAAGAAAGTCTTGATTAGCTAACGTCTGTTGCTTGTGTTGGAGAAAGGTTTATACGAATCTGCCAGAAAACCGGGATCACGCAGTAAACACTGCATGGGCTATGTTAGCTCTTATTGATGCTGGCCAGGTATATATACTAATTTAATTTCTGGTTGAATTAATTCCACTCTCAATTATTTTTTCATAACTTGAGTGTTCTGATCCTACATTGTTTTTTTTTTTTTGCCACACATTGCCAAATCTCACATAAGCATGCAAACTGCAAAGTTGCTTTTGTTCCAAATGAAAAATTGTGATAATTGGTACATCTGATTCGACCTAAATAACACTCCTTAATATTGATCCCTACAAATTACTGTATTAAACTTGATGTACTGATATTGAATTCATTGTCTTCCCTTCTGGGTTAATTAGGCTGATAGAGACCCAAGGCCCTTGCACAAGGCAGCTAAACTTTTGATTAACATGCAAATGGAGAATGGCGATTTCCCTCAGCAAGTATGTGCACCTCTTTCCACCTTGGTGTATACCAATAAAAACAATTTCCTTTTAGCAGTTGCCTTTCTACAAGATTGTTTTATAATGCAGCTTATATTACCAGACTGCTGGATTCTTCTAATATTTGATAGTTGTGAATTGTAGGAGATTATGGGAGCCTATAACCCAAACTGCATGAGTAGCTACTCGTATTATCGCAACATATTTCCAATATGGGCTCTCGGTGAATACCGTTGTCGTGTGTTACCTGTCGATAAGGGAATTTAATATTTTAATGTCTTTACGATTTGGACCTTGTTTCTTAACAATAATTTGTCTGCCAAACTCCAGCTTATAAATTGTGATATGTAGATCATTATTATGCATTACACATGTATAAGATAGGGATCAAGGCATCAAGTACAAGACCGAATTTTAGGCTCTTGTATATATATATATATTTTTTGCCTTTATGCATGTGAAACTTCCAATATTAAGAATTGAAAATGTTTGCGATGTACCTATCCTTTGATTTATGCTGTGTTATACTTGAAACAATAAGAACTAAAAATTCTAGAAACTATATATATATATATGTAATGTAAAAGTTGTCATAGTTCTTTTTGGTGTAGTTCTGTCTGGTACCCACCAATAGCCATCTCCATATAATGCCATGTAATTTGGTTAGGTATTGAATATGTTGTGCTGCTGGATAGAAGATCTGAGCTCTGATGCATTTAAGCTCCACCTTTGAGCAGCAAATTCAATCCTACTTTGATTCAACAAATTTCACTATCCGCCACTACAAAAAATTTCAAAAAGAAAAATTATTAATAAAAATTTCACTATAAGCACGAGGCGAGCACTCCAGGTCTCCATCACAAGACCTACTCCAGTTAACCATGTAATCTAAAAGTGTTTGATGGAATGCCCAAGAGAACGGAGAGTGTACCCCTCAGTTGAAACCATAGCCCTGACTTCTGGCTACTTCTCTACTTTGTTTTTAGCCATCACTGTAAGGGGAAGGTCAGAGGGTCATGAAGCTGTGCACGTGCTTTACACACACAAAAGCGCTCGTTCAATTGCTTTTTGGAGCAGCAGAAGCATAACGTGCCACCAACATCTATTTATCCTCACCAATGACAGTGAACCTAGCGGCATCATCTCGGCAGCTCATGCAGTTCTCTTATGTACATTCTGCACATGTGACAATAAGGTGTTTGAGGAAATGCCACCTAGAACCCTTAGTTGTTTTTAGAGCAGCACTAGCAGTGCAATGTGCCACTATCATCAATTCCCAGTCACCAGTGACAGTACATCTTACGCAGCTCTCTTAAGTACATTTCTCATATGTGCAAATAAGGTGTTTGACGATATGCCTCATAGAGCCTCTTATTATTGAGGTGCACTCTCTCTCCCTGTAATCTTTTGATCATTTTTTTGTGCTCCTTAATTACCCTTGTTTACATATTAACAAAAAAAAAAAATCTGTTCACATCTTATTATTCTTGTGTTATGCTCCTCATTTTTTTCCCCTTATTCAACTTTTGAACTGTCGCATATATGGCCATCCTTGTAATTGTTTGCATCTTTATCTAATTTTGGTAGCAAGGATATCAGTTGTCTTACTGCTTCCGTATCTTTGCAAATTGCAAGCAGTTGCATTATTTCTTAATTTGGAAACAAGGACTTTAGTGTCCTACTACTCCTACAGGTTTTCATAATCAAAATCACTCAGCGTGCACTTTACGTGAAAATGAAAAAGGATAAAAAAAAATAATTTCAATATGAAAACATGCATTTTAAAATTAATGGATTCATAAGTGACAATAACTGATTATAACTTGAGGAGGACAAGATAAAATAAGGATAATGAAAAGTCATATTACAAAAAGGTAAAACAATTAAAATATTATTAATTGAAATTTAGTCCCACAATGAGTATCTTAAACCAGGGATTTCGAACTGGAGTCCATTTAAAGACTGATTTGATATCCTGTTAAAGTATTAAGTTATTGAATGGTTCGACACTCGTCCAAAATCAACTCTCTCAAGTCTCAACTGTCATAATCACAAGCAACACTGTAAATTCTATAACTTATTTTACATATATTTTCATGTGACTGTGAGTTTATAAGGGAAAGATGTTGATGTAGGGTTCAATACTGTTCAATCTTGTAATCTGTGTGAACATGTTTAATTAATAAAAATATAAAATTGATTCTTAAACAGTTTTTTTTTTAAAAAAAGAAATCTCGCTGTCACTCTTAACATTTCCCAACCTTTTATCTGTAGAAAAAATAAAAATCCAACTGATAGGGGAAAAAAAAAATAGCACAGCTATTAGTAATTTTGATAGTCTCTGCGTATTTAAATAGCTAGAATAATTGAATATTGGTCATTTAGAAACCTTAGAATTGTTGAACGGTTGAACCCAGTAAACTCCAGTCCAGAAATTGAAATGTTACATCAACCGTCCTTAATTTTTAATGTCCATTATAATTTTATTTATATGTAATGATCAGTTTCCCTCATCAACCCACAAAACTTGGAAGCTGACAATGAGTTTAAAATAATTTTGTAATAAATTAGTGACTTTAAAAGTGGTATATTTATTTCCCAATTTTCAAAGCAGGGGAAGCTGTAAGCATGTTTTTAATTCTCTGCGTTTCTTTCGGACTGTTTATGTACAATAAATGACTTGTACATTTGTAATTGCAGGATTAAATTTCGTAATAATTACGGAGTTACCGCATCCATGATCCATTATTAGAATCTAGAAGAAACTGGAGATAACGAAGGAACTGCGAATATATGATTTTCTACAATTTGACAAAAGAAGTAAAATTGAATAATCAGTTATCATATGGTGCTTCCAAGAGTATAAGCAACAGAGACTATATATATAAGTTGACGATTGATCCCTCTTTCTGTACTGAATTTTGTGTGTGAAAAAACTTTTAGCATTAAAATAGTTTATATATACCTTAAATTTTTACATTACAAGATGATGAGAACTCTTACTCTTATCAAGAAGAAGTTACACTACTTGCACTCGGATGTAGGGAAGGCAGAGAAAGAGAAACACAAGAGAGGGAAGCATGTTTTGGTAGAGAATTTGTTAGGTTTGTTGAAGGTGAAGGTGGTGAGAGGTGTGAATCTCGCAGTAAGAGATGTGCATGGCTGCTATCCATATGTTCTTGTGCAAACGGGTGAACAGGTTTAAGTTTTGTTTTTCTTTTACAATTGCTTTTGTTTATTTATTTATTTATATTTAAATTCCTCTATTTATTTATATATTTCAGAAAAGTTTGGATCCTGAGTTCTATTATGATCGAAATGACAAAGTTAGCAAATAGTTACTTATCTATTCAAATGTTAAATAATGTTTCGAAATAGCTAGTTGCAGTCTTAATTAGCAGTATATTTGTCGATTAAAACATAGCATTTGTACATATCTGGCCAAACGGTATTGATGTCTGACCAACTCAAAATTGGTCTAGTAATCTTTTCAGTTGTTCAATTATTAAACATTACATTAATAAATTTTTATAAGAAAAGTAAACAGTTAATCAAACATAATATTTGAAAACTAAACCATGGGAATCTAGTAGGGGTGAAAACGGAGATTGTTTTGACCGTTTTTTCGTTTCGTTTCGTCGAAACGAAACAATTAAAGATTTTGGTTGCGTTTCTAAAATGAAATGGTTAACGCAACACATAGTCAGTTTCATCCATATGTATTTTTGTGATTTCGATCGTTTCATCCAAAACGAAACTGTTAACGCAACACTCTATTTTCGTGGTTGTTTCGACGTTATGCACCCCTAGAATCTAGAAAAAAATGGTTTAAAATCAGTTTCACATCAAAATTAGCTGGGTTGGGTTGAATTTAGTTGGGCCTCCTTATAGTTGGTTCCTGGATCTCTCAATGAAACAACATTTTGTCGAGGAGGTGACCCTCTCGTTTTTTTTTTTTTTTTTTTTTTGGAAATAAGGACATTTATTTGTAGAGACATAGCAGTTTTTTTTCGTCCAGCGAAAATTATCCATTACCTCCAGAATAAAAGTAGAGTGGGTGACCATACATGGTTGACTCTCGCGTTCGTGACCCTTTTTGATGAATGTCATAGCATTCTTGTGCATGAATTTTTTTTTTCTGAGTAAAGAAATCTCCATGTGGGAAAACGGATAGATAGCAATAGAATGAACAAATTCATGTTTTTTCCCCTAATTTTGGAGCAACCTAACGACAAGTACAGAAAGTCACGCTTCTACCAAAATTCATGAATTTGAAACACCAGTCAAGCTTGGTTACATTAGTAACGGCATAAACTTGATTTGCGTGATAACCACAAACACTCACTTATAAAAGAATGATAAAACCATATACCATAGCTCGGAGCTGACCATAAATTTTAGTTTTGGTAAGACTGTAAGAGTAATGGCTGGGTGGGCCAAAAGCTGATGGTATCATATGTATAACATATCTATACATAGCAATCAGCCAATCAGTATCATATCTATATCATATTTAAACCACAGCCAATTAAGTCCATATCTAAACCAGTTCCTGTTAATTGATCAAGACTTCTTCAACGTCATGCCATATAAATCACACTTTGTATTTCTATTGTTTTTAATTGTTTACTTCTAATCATTTAGGCATTATAGATATTTTTTATTATTGTACTAGTGCCCCCTCTACAATAAAGTTGGAAGTAATTTGTTGAGTATCTTCTTTATATATTCCTAGGCAGGGAACTTTTTGAAGTCTATTGTATTGAAGAAATCTCCTAAGCTGGGTGGTTCCCTAAAGTATATAAATTAAAGTTCTTTTTCTTTTTCTATTCCTTTTTTTCCCCACTAGTTTCAGTTTTTATAAATTGTTAAGTTTCAAATATTCTGTTAATAGACCATATATATGTCAGAGCGCGCAGCCCTTAACAAAAGAGATATGTTGGTGTAAATAGTTGTGTCCTGACAACTCCTCAATGCTTTTTTTCCTCCTTGATTTTGACAGAAACTAAGGACTAAAGTGAAAAAGAAAAGTATAAATCCAGAATGGGACGAAGAGTTAACATTTTGCATTGATGATGCAGATGTTCCTTTCAGACTTGTAAGATATCTTTATCTAATTTTTTTTTTTAATGCTCCAAAGTCATTTGCTATATTTTTCTTTTCTTTCCTTTTTTTTATGCTCCAAGATTCCCATTTTTTATGTTTGGGGTTTAGAACTTGGATAATTCCTCCTGTTATTATTACACTAAAAGTCAAACCAAGCTGGCATTACATTTTTTTTTTTTAAAATTTGTCGTTTCAGAATTCAGATGTAACTTCAGCTAGGCACGACACTTAGTTGACAAGTCCAATTTTTTGTTTGGCATTTTTTTATCTCACAATTTGAATATAGATTCAACTATAAATTATGCTGGAATTGGTTCTGATCGATCGAGTCATAATTTTGCAAATTCATGTGAGGTCCGTTAGTTTTTCCCCCAGTGGTTAGTATTTAACTACAAATTAGTTGGGAATTAATGATTGAGTCAAAATTTGCAAAACAATTGGATATCATTAAACAAAATATCAGAGTGGAACTGGTACTGATTTACTCACAATTTGCAAACTATTATGCGTTGATACTATTACTCTAAAAAAAAATTGTACTGCAGGAAGTGTTCGACAAGCACTCCTTCCACAAGGACGAGTCGATGGGTCATGCGGAGTTCCATATCCGTCCATTGGTTCAGGCCGTGAAGCTCGACCTGTCAAACAAGCCTAGCGGTACCATAATCGAGAATATCATCCCGAACCGACAGAACTCTTTAGCCGAAATGAGTGACATTTATTGGTCAGAAGGAAAGGTAATGCAAGACATTGTTCTTCGTCTGAAGGACGTCATTCGTGGTGAGATCGAGTTGAAATTATCTTGGATCATGATCCCTGGTGCCAAAGGTCTCGAGCGCATTTCGAAATGAGACCGGTACGTACCGGAGTGTGTGTCAGTTTGCCAGTGTGCTCCAAGAGATGATTGGCATATATCTTGTTTCATAGTAGTGATATAATGTTCTCAGCGTTGCTTTCATTTTGTCCCTGGTGTGATCAAGTGGAAAAGAAGAAAAATTAACGTGCCAGAAAACAAATGTATCAATATTTTGTTTGTATCTTGAAAATGAGCGTGGAAAAAAATGAAGATAATGCCGGTCAAAAGCAACAAAAAAAAAAAAAAATGTGTGTGTGTGTGTGTTTGGGGGGGGGGGGGGGGGGGTAACTTGTGTGCATGTATTGGAGTTAATTAGGAGGGAGAATATTAAGATGCTCGGATATGTACCATTGATGTTGTGACTTAATAATATCAACTAAAATTTACCCATTAGAAACATGAATAACCTTGACGCAACTTTTTTTACTTTGTATATATATGTGCCTTTTCTTTTTCTTTTTTTTTTTTGGAGAGAGATGGTAGATGTGTAAGAATAATTAAAAATACATTGTGTAGAGGTGTTTTCTTTTTTCAATTTGAGGAGATGCATTTCACCTATTAATTGATTTTAGTTGTTATGAATAATATTTACTGATGGCGGTGGCGGTGGCCTGGTGGGGCGAGGGTGTTGTGTGGCCTGAGGATTTGTCTTTCAGATCCTCTCCAGTCCTCGGAATTCATTTAGTCATTCTGTGGCCTTTATTTAGAGTAGACGGTTCCATTAGTGGAGCAGTTGGGTAAGGCTTCTCTTGTCATTATCATGGTCATGAGATCAAAAAGATTTAGATCCTCGGACGAGGATAAAGAAATTATAAAATCGGGATATCCTAAAAGTTACAATAATTTGGTTCTGGTGGCTAAAAATAATATTTTTTTTAATAAGTTTTGAATTAGAAATTTGGTTTGAATTTTTTTTTAACATTAGAGATTTGAAGATTTAAATTTCATATTTATTTAAACAAATTATGAACAACAATTTTGTAGTTAAAGAAAAGTTTCCTGGAATACAAATTACAAATTCAAAATTCCATTAAAAAATTATATATGAAAATTTAAAGAGCTTGCATTGCATCTAGGTTGGGTTCCTGTCATGTGTCATAGAGTCAATGAGCAGTACCGTATTTAACATCTTTCACGAGTAAAGGTAAAGATTAGACGATTAAGCAACCGAATCCATTGAATCAATAATATCCTTAAAAAGAAAACAGTGTTATACACCGGCTTTTGTCTAAGGATGGATCCACAAATTTTCAACGCGTATATCCCAACCCCTTTCCTTCTTTTTTTTTTTTTTTTGAAATAAAACTTACCATTATTTTTTTCAGCTGAACGAATTTGCAAATTCTATCTGAACGAAATGGTCACTGACTCACTGATCAAGCTTTAAAAAATATAAGAAACATGTCATACAATGTGTGGACTAATAAATATTTAGAAAAAAAGTATTGGTATACTTCAACAAAAAAAAAATGAACATATGAAACAAAAATGATTTGATTAAAATAGATACTTCTTTATAAACAAATTTTTATTTGGGTGCCGTGCTTTATTTTGATTTGTGCTCCATTTTCAAAATCATAACCTGTTGAACTAGAGAGCATCGTTTTTTTTTTTCTAATTTAGATGGGAAGTCAATAGTCAAATAACCTTTCATTTGTGGATATTACCATCTACACCAGTAAATAATTAATAAATTTTAAAAATCAATGATTCAAACTATATATATAAAGAGTTTGAACACCTTTGATTAGAAATTGGATGTACCATTGAATTGCCTCATAAAAAAGGGTAGAAATAAAAGATTTAACAATTTTTTACGGTTAATCATTACATGCAGGATAAGAATGAAATTTATTTAGAGAAAAAAATAACACTAGAGATAAAAAAACTGTATTACCAATTAAATTAAAAATTTGTCAGATTAGTTTTGAATTTCTATATGTTAAAATTATTAAACAAAATGAAATAACATTTGAGGTGTAGTTTTATTTTATTATTATTTTTTTAGGAAAAATAACACTAGAGGTAAAAAACTGTAATACCAATTAAATTCGAAATTTGTCAGATTAGTTTTGAATTTCTATATGTTAAAATTATTAAACAAAATGACGTAACATTTGAGGAATAGTTTTATTTTATTATTATTTTTTTTAGGAAAATGGGTGACATTTTCGAGAAAGTGAGAGATATAACCCGCTGGCAAATCGTGGACCACTTCAAAATCTGTCTGGCCAAACAAATTTGACGAAAATATGTTATCTGGCAAAGAGTTTTATCTTTAGACAAACTAGGTAATGAGTAATGACCACCTAGGTAGATTTGGCAAGAAGTTAGATTGCTGTGTAAATGTTCATGCTTAGCTGCAATATATATGCAATTCAATTTCTTTGCATTTTAACAATATACAACGTTTAATATGATCTAGATTGTAAAATGAAAAAAAAAGTGTTCCTCAAATGAAAAAAGATTCAAAATTTAATTACAGTAATTTTTAATTATAAAAATGTAAAAGACAATGACCTATTTTTATTTTTATTTAAAAAAAATGAAAGCTTGGGGGCGGTATAGTGCCAATGAATGATTGCATTGCATCTAGGTTTAGCTCCTGTCCAGTAAAGTTGTACAGTATTCAACATATTTCATTAGTAAGACAGATGGGACGATGGACGAGGAAGTAGGAACTGGGTCCGATAACAATTTATCCCCATCCCTAGCATAAACAGTATCAAAATCTTTCATTAAAATGAATAGTATTGTTTTTTTTAGGAATAAAAAATAGTATTAAGCACCGACCTTTTTTTTTTGGTGACTTAAATACCGAGTTCTCTCTCTGTGTTTAATTTTTTGGGGTTGAATTTGAACACGGACATTTTGTGTATGAAACTATCAATATATAGACTATTTTTCAAGTTGTTTCAATGTAAAATGTAGGAATGTCATTTTTTCTGTTATGTACCAAATAGATACAATTTAAAGTGCAGCTTCCAGTTATTTCAATGTATTTTTTATGTAATTAGTCCGGTTTGTACCTCTGTAACTATGTAAAATATTTTCTATTAAATAAAAAATACCGTATTTTATAGCTTAATCGCCATCTAAAGATTGGGTAAATGAAACGCCTTTCGGAAAAATTGAACTCTAGGGCTAAAAATCTGTGTAACCCATTTCATCAAAATTTTCGTCACATTTTCTAAAATCATGTCAGTGATATAAAATGCGTGATATTAAAAAAAATGCGTGATATTAAAAAAAATGTGAATAACCATATACAACTAAATGCGCGGCAATAGCTACCCCAAGTTATAGCGTACATGCTTATCAAATGGTTAGGTTAGAGGCGATCGACATTTCAGGAATAGTTTTTGTGAATATTTTGCTTTTATAGGAAAATAGGGAGACATTTTCAAAGAGAGATGCGGGTCATGTGATTCGTGAAAAACAAAGGACAATTTTTTCTTTAATTATCATTTTTATATTAAACCCGTAGAAATGAAAAACATGGACCACTTCAACGCATACACATGCTGTTGGACAAAATTAGTTTCACTAAAAAAATATATGAGTTGGTGAAAGAGTTAGATTATTGTTAACTTTTATTTGTTTATTGCAATAAGTTGTGTAATTTTTTATTTTTTACGTTTGAACGATTAGTTCAAAACATTTAATACGATTTACATATTAAGATTCCATAAAAACGAAATTTTAATCCCTATTGAATATTGTTTTTAATTATTAGTTTAGCATAATTTGTTTTTACTCAAAAAATAGTGAAAGATTTTAACAAATGATAAAAGTTAGTTTCTATGAATAAATTTTATAAATGATACAAAAACATTTAAATAAAAACTAAATCTTCATATTCCTTCTACAATATAAATAATTTTACCTGCTAACTGATAAAAAAATAAAAATTGGCAATTCCTTTTCCAACGAGTGAAGTCACGGAACCAGTCCAGACTCCAGAACAGTAGAACACCGTTTTTGACTGGATCTGGCGATGGCATGGGAGAAAAGAAAGCGAGTGCTCACTTTTCCATAAGGAAAGGACAAATGAGAAACATGTATGGGGTCAAGTCTTACTCGTCAGCGCAAGATGCACCTCTCCCAGGTTAGTGCTGTCTCGTACCATCCTCGACATATTACTTCTTTATTATTATATACCCCACCAACTAATAATATTCTGCTTCTGCAACAGTTTTCTATAACCACTATCTTGACCCCGAATTCATATTTTCGAGTCGATCGGATCCATCCATGTAGGAAATAAGCCAAATGTTTCGATTATGCTTAAACAGCTTTTAGCATTTTCTGGGGCCTCAATGTAATTTATTTCTTGATGACTGATGTAATCAGACCCTTTTTTTTTGTTCATCTTTACCACCCCATAATGATCAGACCTAGTAAGATATGAGATATCTCAGTTTCAATTATAATACAAAAAAGAAAGAAAATTAGCCGAATCCAAAGAACCAAAATAGGTTACTTAACTATCTTCTTTGAAAAGGTCACATAATGATAAATATATCTAATTTTCTAAAGTGAACATAAATATTAGGCGCCCCATTCCGCAAAATTATTAGACCTATTAAGATATTTCTTCAATTAGAATCCTACGGACAATTGATTACTACAAAAAGCAAATAAGCCAAATTTAAGAATCCAGATAGGTTACTTAATTTTATTCTCTGAAAAATAGGTCACATGTGTCTATCTGAATTTTCAAAGTACCTGACGTGTCTAATATATATATGGTTTATTTTATTATTCATTTCGACTTGAACCGAATCAATAAACTTTGATAACATAGTTAAGTTTAAACGTTCAATTTGACTTGGTTCAGTTGAAAAACTAATATAGTTCGATTTTCGTTCACAATTTGTTATGACTACTTTGGATCTGTATATGTAGGGTTTGCAGCTGACCTCAATTCCCGAAATTCACAACCTCATAAGAAAAATAATATATGGAATGTGGGCCCATATTTTAATATACATTTTAACGATTATTTAAGGTCCAAATTTCATTATTTAAAATTTGATCTCGTAATATTTTTTATTTGAGAAAAAAAATAGGAGCAATTTGAGCTCATTGGAAAACAGCTGATTAGACCGATCAAGTCAGAACGTGTGATAGCCTAAAAAGAAATCAAAATATAAATACCATATTTCTTCGAATTGTATTAGTCCATTAGAAAAATACTAATTACAACAAAGGGGCGGAACTAGAAAAATTTCATGGAGGGACTGATTTATAATTTTTTTTGTAGATTGCACTATGTCCATACAATTTTACTAAAAATTAGCTTAGGCTCCGTTTGGATGCGTTGATAATAAGGTAGGAAGAAGGAAGAAGGGAAGAAATTTATTGGGAAGGAGTAAATTTATTGGGAAGTATGTAACTCTTGTGAAGAGTTTGAAAGGTTAGAAATAAATTTATTGGTAAAAAGTGGTTATTCTTTATTCCTTATTCCGGAAAGAAGCCATCCAAACGGAACCTTAAACATTAAGGTAAATATTACACCACAAGGACAATGCCCATTTTAGCCCCTATATATTACAACATATTCACTTAAGTTTACCTGACAATGATCTAATAACCCAACTGTCTAGTTATATTTATATCATTAACAATTATCCCAACATTTTTTAGAGCTCCTTATTGCTTAATTTCTACTTGGTTCTCATATATTTTTTTTTTATACAAGACTATTTATTTATAGAGGGATAGTCTATTATGTGAAATAGAATTTATCATTTTTCTGTATTCAACGAGAATTAAACCAGTTATCTCTAGAATAACGACGTAGGAGTCGATTACCATTTTATATTATGCCATCTCTCGTATCCTTCCGTCTTATTAGAGGGGAAAAAAGGGATGTGCTCAAAGAGATATAAAAAGATGTGTTGCAGTAAAAGTTATGGCTCCGTTTGGATGGCTTCTTCTCGGAATAAGGAATAAGGAATAACCATTTTTTACCAATAAATTTATTTCTAACTATCCAAATTCTTCACAAAAGTTATACACTTCCCAATAATTTTACCCCTTCCAAATAAATTTCTTCCCTTTTTCTTTCTTCCTACCTTATTCTCAACGCATCCAAACGGAACCTATAAGATTCAAACTACAGAAATCGCGTACTTGTAAAAAAAAAAATGTGCTCTTCAACGGAAGCTTATTTCGCTTGAAATAGAAAACTGAGCGGTCTAAATTTTAGATATTCATGTAAATTTGGTGATGATTTTCGCTCGGCAGGCACTGCTGAGATGTTGAAAATAAAATCTCAAATAATTCTACTTCATTTTGTTATTGTTACAAATTTTTTTATTCGGTAGTTGTCTTGATTTAATTTCATTTAATGTTATGAACCAACCAGTACGAAGCGAATAAAGGAGTATTATCTAGAAAAAAAATTCTTTGGTATTTTGATATTTATCACTTGATTATTAGGTTAGAGAATTTGAAAAGTCAATGGTCAACTGTTAGATATTAGAATATTAAGAGAGATTTTTGAAATTATTGATAACTTATAAGTTGAAAGGATATGAAAATGTGAATAATTTCACTAACAATCATTAATTTGAAGCAATTTATTATGGACTCCCACTATTTTCGTTATGATAGGTCAACTATTTTCATTATGATACGTCATTTTTGCAGTATGATACGTCATTAACTTAAGATCATCTCCTCCTCAGTGTCATTCCGTCATTTCCTCCTCAGCGTCATTTAATTTTTTTTTCGTTTTCGAAATACTTGGCCAGTGTCATCACATATTTTTTTTTTGTCTTAATCCTCGTCCAGTGCGTACCCAGCTCTCCTACTCATGGTGCTTACGCTTCCCTCCCTCCTCCCATCTCATGGGACCCTACTTCGCACAAAACTAGGACAATTATAATATATTTAAGCCAATTATGTTCAATATCAGAATAAATTTAGTAACAAACAATATAAAAATTACGACAATTAGTGTACTGAACTAGGACAATTAGTATAAAATTTAAGACAATCAACATAATAAACCAGGATAATTAGCATAGAAATGGAAAATAAAATAAATTTTATCTAAACAATCATCATAAGAACTAGGACAATTAGCATACAAAATCAGAACAATTAGCTTACATAACTAGAATAATTAGAAAAATAATACTAACTGTACTGGAAAAAAAAATTAATCATCTTATAAAATGTTATTACAATTAACATTCATAATTAAAATAATTAGAAAAATAATATGTGAGGGGGAGGGAGGGGTGGAGGAGGTTGGCATGAGGTAGGGGAGGGAGGAAAATATAGGTGCTAGAAGGGAAGGGGAGAGTACTCGTATGATGGGATCAACGACAAAATTGAATTCGTAATTAGTGATGACTTCTAAAAATAGAAAGAGGAAACACAGAGAATGATGGGGGACAAAAAATATTGGGATGATCGTTATCAGGCCGATTTAATTCGTATAAAACTCTTATTTAGGCCCTGATCAAAATTCTATTTTTTAATGTGGGATTTCATTTCATTTCATTTCGTTAGAAAATTCTTGATCAAAATGAAGGGATTTTATGTCATTTGGTTGGAATTTTCATGTAATTAGATCCAACGAAATCTTATGAAATCAATTGAATTAAATTGAAATGAAATGAAATCCCACGTAAATTTTATTTTGATGATCAGGGCCTTATGAAAAAAATTATATAGCTCTCATACTTAATTTTTTTTATGTGATTGAATATAATTCACATGCAGCGATATAAGTGGACGAGTTGGGACAGCTTGAGCTTGGTGAGCAAAATCATTTCTTAATAATTATAAATTGCAAGTAAAGATTGGGTTAACAGAGTTTAGTTGGAAACTCAGTTTCTATGATTCTATCATTAGCCTATATGTCTTTTGTTTGCCAAGAAGCAAAGGAACATTTGCAATCTCTCTTGACTAAATAAGTTGAGCATGCTAAGCAACATTTCATGGTAATTTTATTCTAGATGCTCACAATTTCCAGTATGTCGCATTATTCTTGTAATAAGTATATACCATATACTTATATTTTTTTGTTTAAAGTTTATTTATTTAAATTTGACTTTGTATTGACATAATTTAATTTATCAAATTAGTGGACTATTTTGTATTTGACATAATAATATAATTCAATCACCCAATTAAACGAGTAGACTAGCCGGGACGGCTTGGTAAGCGAAATGATTTGTCTATTTATTTATTTTTTTTTAAATTGATTTGTCTATTTAACATTATTAAAGACCGGGTCAACTGGGTTTAGTGGGGACACACTATTCTGCCATTTATTTTCTAACTTTGTGCAGTTGTGCTTGCCAAAAAGAAAGGGACCCATTTCCAAATTCCAACTCCTCTTTATATTCACAAAGAGGTCTTCGTCTCTCTCCACAAACAAAGAGAACTCATTCCTGCTTGGAAAACACAGAAAAAAAAAAAGGAAAGATACCACCTGACCACCTCCAATCTCTTCTTGTATTACAAGTTTTCTTCCCTCTCCAAAGGAATTTCATCGAGAGAAAGCAAGAATGGTGGAGCACTTGTTGGGTTTGTTGAAGGTCAAAGTGGTAAAAGGTGTAAACCTTGCCATAAGAGATGTCTCCAGTAGTGATCCTTATGTGGTTTTGCATATGGGCAAACAGGTTTCCTTTTTCTTCTCTCTCCTTTTGTTTTGTTTCTTTTTCTAGTGAAGTTTGGTTTCAGGGTTTTGAGCTCAGTGATTTCTTCACAAAGGGTTACCTAAACTGTCCGATTTAGTGATTTCATAATTTTGAGACCAAATAGGAAGTTCTTTTTTTTTGGGTAGGTTTCTAAAATGGAGATATTTACGCAATCAAGCTGCGATTTAGTCAGAGCGCCAAAATCTTTTTGTTGTGTTGCTATGATATGATCTGATCATCTCTTTCCTGTGTTCCCCTTTTGTGCCATATTTCTGTAAAAAAGTTAGCTAATGGAAAGGTGCTAGGGAGTTGCTTCATCTCAGAATAGTAAAAAGGAATAAATTAATATAAAGCTAAAACCATTAGATTTTACTCATTAGAACCAGTGAATCTGATGTTGTTGTTATTTTCATTTCCAAAAAGGATAAGGAAGAAGGTGGAGAAAATAAAGAAATAGAGATCACACAGTCATTGGACCACTGGTCCTAATTAATGAGTCAAGCATTTAAACTTGGAACTTTGTTGTTTTTATTTAAACAATTTCTATGTTCTACTGTTCTACCCCTTTATTTTTTTATCATTTGTTCTTGACAATTCCAACTGATCTGCTATCCCAAGAATTTATAATTTTGTATTAAATTATTGACAAGGTCGACCGCCCATAGTTTTGTAATTTTGTTAGAGGCAGTTTTTTGGTCCCCTGCCACTCCAGTTCTTACAAATGGAGTGATCTAGTACTCTTATTTATATAACTACAAATTAAGTATTCTTTTTAAAAACATCAACTTGTTCTACCTTTTTGTCATCCTTGAATGGTACCAAATGAATACCTTCTAGTTTCATCTGTAGCATGTCAAGTAAAGGAGATTATGAGGGGGTAAAAGATTTCTTTTTATATTTTGTTCCTTTTTTTCTGAGCTGTCCTGTTCAGTATAGGTACTCTTTGGCTTATCTCAGTGCTTCAACTGCTCCCTAGTTAGTTAGGAGATCCTTCTGCTGGAATCCATTAAAAGATTTTTTGGATAGTTTATAGTTGGTAGTGTCTTGAGTTAGTAGAGTCAGTTCTTGGTAGTTCAATTAGGTCAGATGGAATATAAAACTTGGCTTATCCAAAGGGAATACAGGAAAGTTGAAACTAAAGTAGATGACAATGACATTTAAGTAAGAACCTTGATTTAGTCAATTATGTGGTGGTGATTGGTGGATAGTGAATTAGTGATAAAGTTTTAAGCGTGACCTTCAGAAATAAATTCAATAACGGCTGCCTCTGTAAAGAATTCAAAGCAGTTGTTGCTTAGACGAGCTAATTTGCTGTGGAAGCATAGTGCCATGTAAATCTCCAGTTTGGTATCTGGTCAGGACTGAAATCTTATCATGTGTTGGTTTTGACTTTTGAGCACACACCATTCTCTGGCTAGAAAAACTTTTTCATGCTGGGCTTGTGTTAACAGCTATCTTAGCTGATAATCAGAACCAAATTAAGAAACTTTTCCGAAAAAAAAAGAGAAGTCTGAACTGGGTCCTTAATTGCTTTCCACTTCTTACATTCAGTCTCACAGTTGTATAAATTCTTCTTTTTGTCCTTTGCCAAGCCCAAAAAAACTAAGATTGAGCATGGTTGGTTTGAATTGTTTGTTGCATTTTGATATTTATGTTAGTCTAAACTCACAACTGTGTTTGTGGGTCTACGTTTGGGTCAACGAACAGGCCCATAATTTTCTGGTTATGGAATTTCTTAACCAGTACCTGAGCTATGAATTTTGAACCATGGTCAGATCAGATGGAACTAGGGGGTTGTGCCTGTACCTTGCTCACATTTTTAAGTTCTAACCAGCACATACCATGCAGTGTTGGTCAACCTGTTGGAAATGTCTCCTTCCCTTTTCTATGTTTTTTACTGACATTATGTTTCAACTTTAATATTTTGCAGAAGCTAAAGACCAAAGTGATTAAGAAAAACACTAATCCAGAGTGGAATGAGGAATTGACGCTTTCTGTTGAGGATCCAAATCTTCCTATCAAAGTTGTAAGTTTCCTTTTGTAACATTTTAAGACCCGGTAGTCATTTCTATAATAATTTTTTCTTAAGTGGTTAAGATCCAAAATTTCCTGTTGAAGTTGCACGCTTCTACTTTGAATATTTCATACTTAGTTTTCTCCCATAATTTCTATTTCTTAAGAATTAGAGCCTATGTGTGAGCTAAATTAGAGTTTTCAGATTGAGTTTTAGCTTGAACTTGTATCATATGTAGAAACATATTATGGCTTTGGAGCTGAGCTCCCCACAGATATTGCCCCCGAATTCACAATTATGATACCATGTTTTGTGGCCAGTTGCATACTTGCAAAGTTGCAATGTTGAGGCTACATAAAGGGTTTGAAAGAGTTGATTAAGTCGTGTTAGTGAAACTTAGAACTCATGGGTGCAAATACATTGAATGGACCTAACTGCACCATTTGAATTAATCTGGGACAAATACAAAATAGCGGTATTACTAACTGTGGATTAACTGCACCATTTGAACTAATATAGGCTCAGTACAAAATTGTGGATCATTGACCTCATTATGGTGATATTGCTAATTTACTATTGTATTGTTGATTGGCAATTCTGGCCATACTACAAGCAATAGAAGAGAATAGAACTCGACCTCATGTAAATGAGTAAATCTGTCTTCTTGTCTTTTTAATAATTTCTTATGGTAATACATCCAGAATGTGTACGACAAGGACTTATTCAGCAGGGACGACAGTATGGGCCGTGCAGAGTTTGACATCCGCCCATTTGTCGATGTTGTGAAGCGTGATCTGTCAAATGTGCCGAATGGCACCGTGGTCGAGAAGCTCATCCCAAGCCGCCAGAACTTTCTGGCCGAAGAGAGTGCCATTTACAAGGCTGAAGGAAAGGTCATGCAAGACTTGGCTCTTCGTCTCAAAGACGTTGAGTGCGGCGAGATCGAGCTGAAGTTGACATGGGTCACTATCCCTGGTGCCAGGGGTTTGGAGCGTTATTAGAAAATAAGCTTTGTTGTATGAGGTCATGTTTGATTCTCTGTGCGCTTTGAGGGTTAAGATTCAGTGTGGACTTGTTTGTATGTACATATCTGTGTTAGGACGAGATGGGGAGTTTTTAGATTTTGATGTGATGTATCCTTTGATTTTCCAAAACGTAACAAGAGCACAACATGAGTACTATAATTATTTATGTACCTTCTGGTATGTTGTCCATTGAATTTTGCGTTCCCATTGTTGAGTGACGCAAGTCTCGATCCACGGACAGTGAAGTGAAAGAGGCAAGTATATGCTAAGCTTAAGTTCATCTTGTATAAAATTCAAATATGTGCTAATGTGCATCTGTCATGGACCTCATGGTTTTGCCCTCCCTCCAGAAACGAGTTTTTTCCTGTGATTCCACAAGGCCCATTTTAGTGTTGATGCAAGAGCCCGACAACAAGGTTTGTATATGTAGTCGTTTTCTCTTCCTGAAAGTAGCCCAATAAGATGCGAGATATTTTCGAGTTATAAGCCCAGCCCAGAAAAAGGTACCACATACATGGATTTTTAGTAATGCAATTATTAAAGTAGAACATGTTCCAGAAATACATTATGTGATTCTACCAAAAAGAGAAATAGGGATATTCTGGCATGAGAATCAATTTTGAATTGGACTTTTATCGTAACCGTTCATGAGTGTTAAAGAATTAATCTTTTTTTAAAAAGTGCGGTTGAGATTAAAACTCGATTCAGAAATTGGATCTCATGGAAAAATTTTCCAAAGAAACATATGAAGAGAAAAATGTGAATCAAAGCAACTCTCGGATAGACTGGCATATGCCTTGCACTAATTCCCATCCTAACCAGAGATTAAATTTAGGCCTCACAAACACCATCTCCAGAGCTTATATCAACTACGTTCCAAATCCTGTGCGTGTCCATCTCTCTCAAAATCTCAATCTACATTCTGGACCTCATAGCAACCATGCATCATCATCTCTCTTAAGCATCCCAACGACTAAAACCAAAAATTTCTTCGCCTTCTTGTGATGCACTTGTAAAAATCAAGAGAGATATTTCCATGGGTTGACAAGTCACACACAAAATAAAAAAACTATTTGTACAAAGAAAATCTTTCAGGCTCATTGTGACATTCTGTACGTTTTCTGCCAAGAAAAGGACCTCAATGCAATTCGTTTCTCCTTTCATAATATCAAACCTGTTCCATGAATAAGTATGCGAAGCAAAGTTTTTATCTTTACCGTTGCTATTGATTACATTTTGGTCAAAATGTAAACAGAAGTTATATATGCCTATTGAAATATATATTGACTTATGGAAAATATTATATTGGGAAAGTTGGATATAACAAACTCGTTTTTTATTATTAAAAAGGTAAAGACTTTTGTGAGAAGCACGACTAGGTGTTATTGTATCACCTTAATTACTTTAGGGATTGGCTGATGGCATAACAATATATGTGAAAGCAACAAATAAACATAAGAACTAAAAACAAATTGATGTACTGTTCTATTCCATAATATCAGTTGTACTTTTTCGAGAGAAATGGGACCTGTCATGCATGCAAGATATTTCTTAAGCACGCATAGCTTAAGATCATTCAAAGCTACCTGTAATTCCAAGCCAAAGAAACAATGGCAACTGCTAACATATCTCCCTCTGCTCCAACGCTCTCCTACAATTCCAAAAGAACCTCTCGCCTTTCTTCACTCTCTAACGTTGCATTAAGAGACCAAAGCAAACCACACCTATTCACCAAATCTAGTGTAAATGTTATCACCCAGAAAGCAAGAACCAGCCAGCTTGAATCTGTCGGAACTACATCCTCAGATGACTATGGTATTGCAAAAAAACATAAAAAGGGTGTTCCTGACCTTGTTATAATGTTTTATTTAATTATAATATTTGTTCATAATAGGTGGTGTAATTAGGCGGTTGCAAAATGGTTCTGATGTGCGTGGTGTAGCATTGGACGGTGAGCCAGGCCGAACAGTGGATCTGACACCACAGGCAGCACAAGTGATTGCTGAGAGCTTTGGTGAATGGGTGACAGAGAGAGTAGTAAGGGATGAAAAGGATGGAGGTGGTGACATGGCAGCTGGGACTAGGGTCCAGGTGTCAGTTGGGAGGGATCCAAGATTGTCTGGTCCTCGGCTAGCAGCAGCAGTTTTCTCAGGTCTGGCAAAGGCAGGATGTCATGTGGTGGATATGGGGCTCGCTACCACACCAGCTTGCTTCATGAGCACTGTATTAACGCCTTTCAACTATGATGCTTCAATCATGGTAGATACCATGTTTAAATAATTTCTGAGTCATTTGAGCTATGTTTTTTTTTATGAAATAAAGCAAAACTCAAATTTGTAAGACGAGAATTGTGACAAGAATGCGTTGCTATCATTAACTGCAGTGGTTTAAAACACTAAGATCTAACGTCAATTGCTAGTTAGTATTAATTCATCATGCTATAGAACTTGTTTACTTAAGTAGACCACCGTGAATTAAACTGTAGATGACGGCTTCACACTTGCCATACACGAGAAATGGGTTGAAGTTCTTCACAAGGCAAGGTGGGCTTCGATCAAGTGATGTGCAAGAGATATGTGAACGAGCTGCAAGAAAGTATGTTGCAAGAAGATTGGGAATTGGAGGTACTGGGATGCCACCGGCGGTGGCACGGGTTGACTTTATGAGTGCCTATGCAGAGCACCTAAGAAAGATTATTGTAGAAAGGATAGCCCATCCAACGAACTATCAAACCCCTCTCAAGGGCTTCAAGGTAAAAGAAAAAAACACTACCTAGCTTGTAGAAAAAACAATCAGAGAGAGAGAGAGAGAGAGAGAGAGAGAGGGGGGGGGGGGCATAAAAGCAAACCAAGGAATGCATAACTTTTGCTATGTCATATATAGTGTTGCCTGTCATGCAGGTGATAGTTAATGCAGGAAATGGTTCTGCCGGTTTCTTCACCTGGGCTGTGCTGGACAAACTGGGGGCTGACACCACACGTAGCCTCCACTTGGAACCAGATGGCATGTTCCCAAACCACACACCAAACCCAGAGGACCCCAAGGCTATGTCACTAACACGTGAGGCCGTACTAGCTAATGGAGCCGACCTTGGGGTGGTTTTTGATACTGACGTTGACCGCAGTGGTGTTGTTGATAGCACTGGTGTTGCAATCAACGGAGATAAGTTGATCGCATTGATGTCATCGATTGTACTAAGGGAGCACCCAGGTACGCACTAACTAGCTTTCATGGTTACGCGTTATAACTGGTAAATATTGGTAAAAATTGTGAATAGACCTCAGATGATTGACTGATTGCCAGTATAATGAAACACGAAAGATAGCAAAACTGTGGCATGAACTAAATGAAAAACAGGTGTGTTGTACACAGAAGGTACAATTTAGCCAATAAAGATAAATGGCTAATGCTCTTCATGCTTAACCGTATAACAAATAAGAAAATAACTGAGTCAAAATTCGCACATTGGACAGGTACTACTATTGTAACAGATGCAAGAGCCAGTGTCGGGTTGACAGAGTTCATCACAGCGAAGGGAGGCCATCACTGCCTATACAGAGTTGGCTACCGAAATGTCATTGACAAGGGAGCACAGCTCAACGAAGATGGTGTGGAGACACACCTCATGATGGAGACCACCGGCCATGGTGCTCTTAAAGAAAACTATTTCCTTGATGATGGTTAGTCAATTTATCTCCAATAAAAGTCTTTTTTTATAATGATGATGCAAGTGACAAATTCAGAGGACAAATGAATAAGTTGATCAGAGCTTATTATGAATTATGATAGACAGGTTTATTAACTTAATCCATTACTAATGAAAATGCTAATAGGAGCATACATGGTGGTGAAGATTATTATAGAGATGGTGCGCATGAAGCTTTCAGGAATAGAAGAAGGAATTGGTAGTTTGATTAGGGATCTTAAAGAGCCAGCTGAGTCTGTAGAGCTCAGGCTGAACATAGTGACTGCACCAAGTTATGCAAAAGGGAAAGGTAGCGAAGCAGTTCAGACTCTGAAGGAATACATCCAGGTATGTTTTCATAGCTGAAATTTTTTTTTATGGTACAAAATTTTATAAACTAAAATCCTTTTACAAGACAAAACTATATTGCATTTATCTTAGGATGGGAAACTTAAAGGATGGTATCTGGATACATGCGGTGATTGCTGGGTAAGTGAAGGATGTCTTGTAGACACAAATGAGGCACCAGCTGATATAGATGCCTTCATGTACAGGTATTCTAAAAGTACCTTTTTCTTGCCCCGAAAGATTTTTTAATAAGAACAAACATGTTGAGTAAAAATGAGAAGTCAGAGCTTCTGTCCAGTATCAGGTCTACAGTATTTTCCTGATAGCAAATGAGCCTAATTCGGTACCTTGGAAATTGCGTTCTAATTGTACAAATGAATGTTAATTTCGGCTTCAATTTTATTTCACCAGTCAAATTGTAAACTATGTACCGGAACCAGAACGAGGCTTCAGGTAATCCTCCATGCCGATTAACATGATCACTGATTAAACTGGCTTTGACACTAAGGAAAAGGAGTATTTGGATATTTCTCATTCCATTGTTCTCCAAGTCTCGTAAATCTTCACATTAGTTCTTTTTTTTAAAAAAAAAAAAAATCAAATTCAGGGCTAAGGTTTCTGATGATGCAAATGGCCAGCATGGCTGGATACATATCCGACAAAGTGTTCACAACCCAAATATAGCTCTCAATATGCAATCTTCAGTTATAGGTGGTTGCCAATCCATTGCAAAAGTTCTTCTAGACAGGTCTTTAATAAATTTAATGCAATTTAACTTTTTAATCTATAATGAACTCCCCAAGAATAATGCTGAACATATTCTTCCACTTATTTTTGCAGCTTCTTACTTACAAGTGGAGTAAAGGAGTACCTTGATATCTCTCAAGTTGAAAAATTTGTAAACAACTGATCATCAAATATACTGGTAAATAAAATTAGGTATTGAAAATAACAGGAACAATATATAGGATTATTGGGAATTTGGAATATACCCATGTATATAGATAATATATCTTGTAGCTTGAGTTGTGAATATTAAAGCTCGTTTTTTTATGCCAATAAAAGAAAGCAGTGATCTATTTTGCTAGACGAATGCCTTCTTTCGATTTGTCTTTGGCAAATTGTAAGCAGAGGATTGCTAAAATGCTATGCATAGCACGGATGGCCTTCGTGCTACGGATTCGTTCTTGAATTTCATACTTCAAACAACCGATCCAAACCGTTTATTATCTTCTACATGTTGGAATCTTATTAGAAACCAAATTTTACATTTTTTTTAATTTTTTTTACTATTTTTCTCAAATATTTAAAAATCACTGTTATTGAAGGGTACATAATTTATTAGATTAAGTATTTTAAAAAATCTGAGAAAAATAGTAAAAAAATTCAAAAAAATATAAAATTTGGTTTCTAATGAGATTTCAATATGAAGAAGATAATGAATGGTTTGGATCAGTTGTTTGAAACATGAAATTCAAGAACGAATCTGTAGTACGAAGGTCATCCGTACTATGCATAGCATTTTAGCAATCATTACATATTGATATTAATGTTATCTAGAGGTGACGTCAAATGGCTTGGATCTACAGTGCCAAATGATGGAGTAAACAAGGAGCATTTTCTTGGTGCCACCAACAATTTTAAAAACCCACAAGCTAACTTGAAGAACAAAAATTAGAAAGGTTCAAAATATACTAGGTATGAACACTTTCTATTTATGTGAAAATCTAATATCTATGATACACAAGACATAACCTAAATTGACTTACTCAAATTCTAACAATTCAAGCTGCATCCCATATATGACAACAAGTGAAGTCAACAAAATTACTAAGGCAGTAAATATAGCCACAGATTTACATGGATTGGCCTGTCTCAGAAGCAATGCTACCCCCTCCTTTTGTCCATCTTTAGAAGCAGCATTTGCATTATCCAGCTCCAGACTTGGACATGTGAAATAGCCAAAAGCAAGTCCTGATAGAGTTGCCCCAAGGTGCGACCTTCAGAGTGAAAAGAGAATTTCTTCAGAAAAATAAGCCTGAAGCACCTTCATATTGAACCAACATAACTTTTTATATAAACTTTTTAATCTAATACATCATTTTCATATAATTTCCCAAATAGCATCCATTTTGTTAAGAATGGCCTGTATTTTTTTAGCTCATTAATCATGGTACCGCCACAATGAAAACTAATAATTACCTAAAGGGGGAAAAAAGAGAGAATGGTATTGTTTGATTGGGCAAATAATGCACATTAATAACATGCATGTTGGATGCCCAAAAATAATTGATTATAGTATATCAGGCTCTGACTAACCAGTTATCTATTCTTCCAAAGCAACTTAAAATGAAGCTTAGAATAGTAACAAGCACAGCTCTCTGAAACATAGTCTCTAGTACATCTTTTGGTATTGCCTCTTTATTTTGTACTTGATATACAAGCCATGCTCCTATAATAGCAAACACAGGACCCTGCATTGATAAAAACAAACAAGGAACTCAATAAATACCAACTAGAGGTATTGCAATTTAGGCTGTTTAGAGATGCTGGTCATTAGTACCACAGGCACTAAACACATAATTTTTCAGTCATATGACAACATTTTTTTTGTCTGTTTATGCATTGATAAAGCCCTTGAGCAGTTTAAAAAATTGCAAACAGCTTGTATGTACAATATCAGTATGAATAAAAAGGTATAACAAAAATGTTAAAAAAGTAGTACAACAAACCATTAGAAATGGAATTAAAAGAAAATCAAATAGAAAGAGTATTACAATTTGGTGTTTCAATACAATGTTATGATATATAATAGTAGGCAGGTCAGAGAGTTTAGTATTAAAAAAACCTTCAAGCTTACCGTTCCACAAACAGTTAATTCAGGAGTGTGAAGAAAGCTCGTAAAGTTACCACATATCCCTCCTAATAGGTAGATAAGAAAGAAGGTTACTGGACCATATGCTCTGCAAACACGAGGCCCAAATGTCAGCAAGGCCCAGCATCCAAGCAACACATGGAAGAATCCTGAGTGCTGTTAATCCAATCAAGAAATAACAAATTTTTCATTTTAAGCTGGAAATCAGAATGCTTCTACAAGTGGTTTTGTGCAGATAATATGAAAATTTGAAAGGGAAAAAGGGAACTTTGCAATGGACATTAAGAAAAATAAACTTCATAGCTGTAGTAGGTCGGTGTAGGCTGGTCATATGTACTGTTTGCATGATCAGTGTGTCATCTGTTTAGTACCATTGGATACTTCAATGGTTAATTCCTAATTTCCTATTAAAATTAAGCAATGTTAAAAAATTCTTCAAATTCTTATTTTTTTATTGGTTTTTAATATGTTTGAATACATTCTACCTCTGACTACCCTAAGGCCCTGATCAAAAATCCCATTTTTTTAACATAGGATTTCATTTCATTGGAAAACTCTTGATCAAAATGCATGGATTTGGTGTCATTTGGTTGGAATTCTCATATAATTAGATCCAACGAAATCCCATAAAATCAATTGAATTGAAATGAAATCCTGCATAAAAAACATTTCGATCGGGCCTAAGTGAGCTTCTCTTTCCCCAATGTAACAGCTATACTAGGGAGACTATAAAAAGTACATAATTTGAATGAATTTAAAAATATGAACAAAACAATATTACCAGAAACATAGGAGTAAGGAGTCGCCACCATTCCCCTAAAAGAATTAATCTATTAACCTTAGCGCCATAGAAAAGGGGTAGTGAGACATACTCAAGGTCGTTATCCCTCACCGGGCTTGCTATCTCAAATAACAGAACTGCAATATTAATTCCCACCAACAAATTTCTACACAAATATATAGAAAAAAAAAAAGATTAGTTGAATATTCAATAGCTAATAGAAATAATGATACACATTGAAGGACAGACGACATACATCAAGCAGAAACCTGAATCTTCATTATCAGTCCGTATACTGTTATATTTCTCTTCACTGAAAAGCAATGCAACGTCACTCGTGTTGTCTGTGTTTTCAAATCGCACAAATCTTTTCGCATTTGCAACCAACCCGCTAATTTGGTTGTACTTCTCGGCAGCAGAATCAACTATTCCAATTTTATTTTTCCCAATTGAACTCTCACTTTTAGACGTGCCAATAGAGAGTTTCTTGAAATAACTATCTAACTGTTGCAGCTGCCTTCCTTTGCTTTCATCTTCATCTTGAGATGCATCTCGTTTGTATGCAAACCTCGAGAAAGAATTCCTTCGACCAACATTTCTAGCAAGTTGACATGGAAAGGCTCTAGTCTGATGTGATTGACCCAATTTAGTAGCAGGAGAAACCAACTTCATCATCAAACTGAAATTAGAAAATTGTAAACCACAAAAACTATATGAATTATATGACAAAAAGAAACCCAAAGCTAAACACTTACTTGGTTTTCTTAGCTTTTCCCTAGTACCAACAATATAAAATTAGGAACCAGAGATGAAACAGTAGTAAGCATGAGCATTAAATGAAGAGAAGAAGCAACCCATGAGATGAGTGTACTTGGGTTTATCCCGCATTGATGAGTTGGGTTTGATTTTAACAGAGGAAAAGAAGGAGAAAAGAAAGCGACTATCACACTAAGTACATAGAATTGAAACTGATTTACTGAGAAGGTGAGGTGTACCACACGCAGTGAGGCGCAGAGTCGTAGAGGTGGGAGCGCCTTATCTGGAGAGGATCCAATGGGGTTGCTCCAATGGATGCTTGTGGGCCCGCCAGGCCGGAGACCTACAGCCGCAGATCAAAGAGGGAAGAGTGGCTGTGGCTTTCATGGCTGATTTTAGGAATGATTCTATTTACTTGGTTTATAGTATTATTTTTTATTTTTGTTTTGTTTTTCTTTTTCTTTTTTGGTGAATTTTTACGGTGCTTACCGTGCCTAAGCGACCAATGGTCCAGATTAAGACCAGATGAATGGTTTGCATTGCAACTAATTGCAATTTGGTCGCTTCTGTTGTCTATTTAAACATTACACTTATTACACTATTCGTTTTGAATCGTAAATTATACATGATTTTTTTTATATAAAAAATAAAATCTGATCAAATTTGAATAAAAATGTTTATGTCATAGTTGGAAATATATATAAGGGAAGCAATCTAAATTTAAGATTTAGAAATAAGAGATTATGAATTGTTAAATAATAATATATTTTTATTGAATTGGAAACTTCATTAATTAAGTATTCATACCCAATAATATAATCGTTTCTCATACAGTAATTTTTAAGTTTTGAAATGTTAAATTGAGCCTCCACAAAAAAAAAAAAAAAGGTATGGAGATTGAAATGTTAACAATAACAGGTTCAACTTGTCTGATAGAAAACATTGCTGAAGATGCCGACTCTATAATAATATGTTAATTTATAATCTTTAAAATCATAAAAATTATTATCAACTATTGGAAAGGTCAGCTAAATTGTATTTATATATTCTCATCAAAGACAACTCAAAATGAAAATAACTTTTACTGTTCATCAAAACCAAAAAGACTAAAAATTATGAAGGACAAGATTTTAATGACTTATTAATTGAACTCAAATTACATTAAATAGTTATACAAGTAAACAGTGTGAAAATTTGTTTCCTATTTTACAGAGTTCTGAAAAAAAATTAACATGATATTGTCAATATTGGAAAGAAAATAGAAAACCCAAAACGATTTGACTATTATGATCCAAATGCATGTGTACCAGGATATCTTTGATCAATTCCACAATGATTCTTTTTCATGGGTGCGTTTGGATCGTTGGAAGAAAGAAGAGGAAGAAGGAAGTGTCAGGAACTCAAGTCCTTGTGCAATTTTAAATTTTTATTAACGTTTAATAAGCATTTAACTATTGCAAATAACGGATCTAGTCAAACAAACAATTTAACATTTAAATCAAGACGTGTAGGAGGTTACCTCTTCTAGTATCGTAACTAGAAGGCTCGAATCCTTTGCGTAGGAGTCGGTGGTGTGCTCGTCTCCACCACCAAGTCGCCGACAACCACCTCGAGTCCACCAAGGAGATTAACCACCTTCTCCACCTCTTGTGCTAGCAAGAAGAAGAAAATAGCTAATCCTTTGTTGCTTGTCTTTCTTCCAATTAATCTCTATTAAATGAAGATGGCTAACACTCAACACATAAGCACCTAATGCAAGTTATTAGAGATAATTTTCAGAACTGAAAAATTTTCTCTCTAATTGAGATTGGCGGCCACGGGAAAGGACAAAAAAGAAATTATATTAGGTCAAAAAATTCCTTTGGCCGAAAATCATTTTCTCTTTTTATACTTCATTTTATTCCCTTTTTTAAATGTAACTAATTACATTTAAATGGCCGGTCCCTAATGGCCATTTTAATTAGTCCAACTAATTATGCTGCCATTTAACACATATTAAATCTTATATTTAATGGGCATTTTAATTGCATTCTATTGGGCTCAATTAGACTTGATGAATTAGGCCTGCTTATTTAATATAATTCTCACGACTATATTAAATATCGTTGAACAAGAATAATTATTAACTCATTAATAATTATTTTAGGATTAGTATGTACATTAAAATATTTCTATATGATCCCTTTGATTTAATTAATTATAACGGTTCGCAACGGTATATAATTAATTAATCAAACCATCACATTTTCACAGTACTTACTGCTGTGAATAAACAAATAATGCACTGTATGGTTAAAGTCCTATTTGTGTGACCCTTTGAGGATTTATGCTATGTTGGCCATGGAAAATAAATCACTATTTATTTCCAATAATCATAAGCGGTATCTAGCAACACGTTATGATTCCCAATTCGCATAAATAAATACTGTACCAATGCAATACTTCAATCATGCATAAGAAAATAATATCTTATTGTCTTGATTCTTATGTCACATGGTATCCTTGTATAATCCAAGATAGGAATGTGTCATTCTTGCAGATTACACGTTTCTTGATCTAGAGATGATTGTATAAGTTGCTAGCAAACAATCCATCTCCATCAAGGGGCCCAGTGGATATCATCACTCATTAGGTGTACTAATGAGGGACATACGGTTATCTTGATGACCAGTTTTGTTAGGAAATTGCTCAATTTTAATTTTGTGACTAATTACCCTTAATTAATCCAATTAAAACACAAGCAACACGAGATCTAGTACATAAGCTCATTCGACACAAAGAGATAGGTGGAAAATTCGTACCTCCCGCGAAATCGTATTCGCGGGGCTCGATCCTACGGCATAGAAATCGATGGCGTGCTCTCCATGTGCCTCCACCTCCATTGATGGCCGCCTCGAGTCCACTAAGGTATTAACCAAGTTATTCTCGAATCGTGCTAGCGATGAGAATAACAAGTCTAATCCCAAAGCTTTCCCTTCTTGCAAATAATTCACCAATTGATTTATGGAAGAGGAAGCTCAACACATGAGCAATGGAATGGGGAGAAGAGAGAGGGAGGGAGGCGCCTATGAGGGAAGGAGAGTGGTGGCTAGGTCAAGGGAAGAGAGAGGGTTGGATTTTGCTTCTATGCACCTCCTTAAATAGTGCACAAATCCTACCTACCACCTATCCTTTAATTACCACATTGCCACTCAACCCTAGTCTATATGGCCGGCCTCTTTATGGGCCTAGATGGGCCACAAGCTCATCTCTATAGGTCCTCAATTCTATTAATTAAAGGCCCCATTCAATTGCTATTTAATTGGACATTTAATTTACCAATAAATAAAAGCCCAATAAATCAAGTGTGTTGTTTATAAATAATTATTAACTTAATAATAATTATTTAGAGATTAGAAAATGCATTAATTTATTTCAATATGATCCATTTGACTTAATTAATCATAACGGTATATATAATTAATTAATCAACTTATCATATTTTGCAATACTCACTATTGCAAATAAATAAATAATGCACGTATGGTTAAACACCTTATTATGTGTGACCCTTTGAGAATTTATGCTATGTTGGACATGGAATTAAATCGTTATTTAATTCCAATAATCATAAGCGGTGTCTAGCAACACGTTATGATTCCCAATTCGCATAAATAGTGTACTGCTACAATATTTCAATCCTGCATAAGAGAATAAATATTTTTCTCTATTTTGATTCTTATGTCTCACGATATCATCGTATAATCCAAGATAGGAATGTGTCATTCTTGCAGATTATACGTTTCTTGATCTAGAGATAATTGTATAAAGTTGCATGCAAACAATCTATCTCCATCAAGGGGCCCTAACAGATATCGTCACTCACTAAGTGAATTAATGAGGGACATACGATTTTCTTGATGATTAGTTTTTCCCCGCACAATTCAAGAGAACATAAATAAAGTCCGTATAGCATCCCTTATCGGGAATCAGCGGTAGACAGTATTTATTGAACCTATCCTCATGTGGAAAAGATAAACATCTCAAACTTAGAACCAAAATCATAACGAAATAAACAATGACACATAACACAATCCATATGTTTATTTCGTTGGGTCAAGTCCTGTACTATGTTCCATAACATATACATATGCAATTAAGTTGGTAACTCTTTACCTATGATTTGTAGAACTTAATCATCGCCTAACTTGCATACTAATCTTATATGATAATTAATGTTCCTTGTTAATTATCAAGATTATGGACCGTTTAGCTTTATTATTGTCATTCTAAAGAATGATCCACAGAGATCCACAATTCAGATCCTCAACCTGAATGATCTGTCAATAATAAACCTAGGAACAGATGATAAAATATCATCCAAGACATAAACTAATAATTAAGTCATTAAATTATTGACTTCTAGGACATAACTCCAACAAGTTTCTCCCCGCACAATTCAAGAGAACATAAATAAAGTCTGTATAGCAGCCTTTATCAGAAATCAGCGTTAGACAATATTTATTGAACCTATCCTCATGTGGAGAAACTGAACCATCTCAAACTCAGAATCAAACACTTATGAAATAAATAATGACACGTAACACAATCCATATATTTATTTCATTGGGTCATGTCCTGTGCTATGTTCCAATAACGTACACATATGCAATTAAGTTGGTAACTCCTTACCCATGATTTGTAGAACATAATCATCACTTAACTTGCATACTAGTCTTATTTGATAATTAATGTTCCTTGTTAATTATCAAGACTATGGACACTTTAGAGATATTATTGTCATTCTAACGAATGATCTACAGAGATCTACAATTCAGATCCTCGACCTAAATGATCTGTCAATAATAATCTCTAGGAACAAATGATCAATCATCATCAATAACATAAACTAATATAATAGCCACCAACTGATTGGCATCTAGGACATATCTCTAACAATCTCCCACTTGGCCTAGAATCAATCAGTAGTGACTTCTAGCCAGTGAAGAACTGAGAACGATGCCATATATCTATATATATACATGTCTCGAACCTCAAAAGAAATAATACGCTTAAAGCCAGTTACTCATACGTCCATTACGTATGGATGCTCAATAGCATCTCGTATACTGCTTAAGGTAGAGGTTATGTTAGAGTGTTCGCTGTGTTCGCGAACCTATCCACTTTTGTTTTAACCTGTACATATATACACTCTTATATACATGTTCTTGATCATCATCATATGAGGTCAAGTGATACTATCATAGATCATAGTTAGATCACCAATTAGATATTGGATTCTTCAAGACTAAGCTACGGTTCGAGATGCACAGAACCATATTAGCTTGACTGAGAACTTCTTATCCAAACTATCCTATTTCGTTGCTTCACAAGTTGCTATGTATTTTACTTTGGTGACGGAAACGGTTGTAATATCTCATTTAGAACACTTTCTAAACTTACAACACCACCTTTAAGCAAAATATGTAGCTCAATTGTGATTATATCAATCTTTCTAAAAATAGCATCAATGTAACAACTTACACGAGCTCTTTTTCATCACAATAGATGAAAACATATTTCTCTTTCTCATAAGATACTCGAGAATATCATTTGATTATTGTCCAAACATGTTTTTCTTGTATCCACTTGACAACTGCTTGTCATATTCCTTAAATACAACACATTGGGGCATGTGCATAAATGGCGTACTTAATGAAATTCGTAACGAAAGAATGCTTGAACTATTTCATGCACTTTTCTCGAATTGAGTTGCAATAAACCGAGTCAAACTCAAGTTATATGCCACATGACGTGGTTTGACATCCTTTATTGGAGTCTACCTTTCATGTTTCTAGAATACTTCATCATTATATGCACATTTGCTCAAATCTAACATCCATCATAATCTATCTCCATAGATTATGTTTCCTAGGTTTAGATAATCTTATCCAAGAAATCATTCATCAATGAGATCGTGACAATATTCATTTAATCAACGTTATTTTCCAATTAATATCTAGTTATCTTGTACAATGCAAATAACACAATTATACTCCCACTGAATATCTTGTCTATGCAAGATACTTTTGACGAAGGTCAACTCCTTGTTTTCCTTGTCAAAATATTTATTCCACAGTACTCGCTTCGATCCATCAATAGATCCTTGAAACACGCTGTCGCGGCTTTTTCGTCATTCCCTCGAAGAATGAATGGGTTTCCTCGAGAAATGGGAACATAGCCTTGGATTCACCCCCCTTAAGGTTCGATCTCCGTTCGAGTATCTCTTGGCGACAAGAGAACCAAAACGTGAGTCGCTTCTTAAAGAGGTTTGTTGATTTCGTGGGTCCTTTCTTTCCAGTAGGCGCAAGCCCCTACTGTTAATTACCCCGTGATCGCTCACGAGAACCTCTGATTAAGGGATCTGAAGAATTTTATGTAAAGGCTAGGGAATCGTTGGTTTTGTGTTTATTTCTTTTGGTTTAGACTGGACTCGATTGGTGTACCAGACTCAGTTGACGGGACCCAATTGAGGACATTTTTGATCTGCTGAAGAGTTTTCGTTCTTGAAATGGAGAGGTTTCGGTTTTGTCTTTGGGGTCCGTATTTCGACTTTTAATTTCTTAAGTTTCTCTTTGGTTTTATCATTTTCACAATTTCCTTTTATTTAATTTTAGACTTTTGAAAATTCTTTTTATATTTTTAGCCGTGTTTATTTTCAAAAATACTTGTAATTTAATATATTCCCTTTAAATTCTCAATCTTTATTTATAAAAATTTGTTAAGACAATTTAATTGAGTTTTAATATCATTTTAGAATTTTACAAATTGATTAATCATCATTTTAGAATTTTATAAAATTTATTTCATATTGAAAATACTTCAAAAATAGAAAAGACCAATAATTTGACAGATTTTTATATCAAAATATCAGTGATTTGGTTTATTTGGATTTTTAGGATTTTATGGATATTTTATTTGAATTTTTCTGAGTTTCCTACTATTTTTAATGAATTTTTGAAGTTTTATAACGATTTGGAATTTTCTGGTTGGTCCACGTTAGCTGAGGAGTCTGAGTTGGCGCTGACTGGCGTCTGACGTGGCCTGCTGACGTGTCGAGACACTGACATCTCTTGTTTTTTCTGTACAACGAGTCGTTACCGTTTCAGTGACCCGCTATACGCTGCCTGGTCACAGGGGATTGTTTGTGGCGACGGATCTTCTTCTCTTTCAAACCCGATAGCGGTATTTTTGCAGATTAACCCCTATGCTTTCTCCGGCCAAATTACGGCGATTCCGGCTGCCGTTTCCGTTGAGGCTAGGTCCGTTGGAGTCGTGGAGGTGAGTAGAAGATATTGGTGGGCTTATTTTGTGCTGAGGAGGTTTGTTTCGCTTCATAAAACCTGAGGTGTCTCGAGATGCCATTAATGGCGTTCGGAGCTTTTCCGCTATCTTCATTTGCCAGTGTGAGGTTTTGTGTACTCATTAAGATCCCTTGAGGATGGAAGAGGGTTCTATTTGTCATGAGGAAATTTCGAAGATGGTGTTCTTGACTGAGGCGTCTTCTGTTCAAATCTGGCCTGGTCTGCGATTTTGTTGTGGGATCCCTCAAGAGGTTCTTTTGTGCCAGCAATGGGTGGAATAGATCCAGGAGGTCAAATTTGGCTTATTCAAACGTTCAATGGAATTTGAGGCGTTGTGATTTGTGTTGAGAAGCACTAAGGCAGAAAGGGATGCTTTGTGCACTTTTATTCAGTTTCTAAATTTGCCTGTAAGTCGTTTTTCAGCAGAAAGACTTAACTCTATATCTTATTTAAACTAATCTAAGCTTGCTTTTGACATAGAAAACATTGCAGATCATATAGAAGACACTTATACATGTGTTGCAATTTTAACTTGAGTTAATTGTGCATATTTTTGTCACTGTTTTAATGGTTGTTTGTATGAGTTGCTTCAGATGCAGTAAAACCACTTGCACTAGTCATAAGAAAAAGTATTTGAAGTTGTTGAAGTCAGTTTTAATATTTGTTGCAAATTCTCATGCTACTCATGCACTCATGCAATTTTAACTAAAGGTAAATGATAATTTACTTAAGCATGTTTATTCAAAAACTCTGAAAATTTGTAGAGATACTCTAATATGTTTATGCACTTTTATGTATGAAGTTTTGTAGAAAAGTCCAATGTTTTGACAAAATGACAATTTATTTAAAGAATACCCATGCTACTTTAGTAAATTCGTATAAAATCATAGAAATTCACAAAAATAGAAAAGCTTGTTCCTAGCAGTTCATGAGGTCCTACTCTTGCTGTCCATATGCCTTTTTATATTTTTGTGCTAATAAAACCTTGTATTTTCATTTATTCCATTTCTGGCCAGATTTTGTATGACACCTATTTTCTCACCAAAGCATGGCATAACTTAATTTAGTGTATACTCAATTAAATACATGACAAGCATGATCTGACATGCTCATCATATATTTAATCCAAGTAAACACTTCTCAACTAAGGACCCCAAAGCTGAGCTAAGGAGTAGCTTAGATGAGTTCATCCCAATTACATTCTTCATGCGCTGCGCGCAGTCAGATTGTAATTGGGGCAATTGATTACATCTCATGTTTCACTGGATTGATCTCCTCATGCGCTGGGCGCAATTGAAGCTCAATCCAGATTTTTACTATCTCAATTTGCGAACAAACGATGCTACAAGAACTGAATTAAAACCCTCAAATAGATCAGAACAATTTCTTTTGATTCGGAGACAATTTACAAACAGTGGCTATTTGATTTCACCTTCTCTTTCTCTCTTTTCAAGTGTTTGATGAAATGCTCTCTTACAATTTCTCTCTGTCTAGCCTAATTTCAATAATCTAACCCTATGCCAAGCTTACGGCTGCTCTTCTCTTTCTTTTTCTGCCTTCTGATTTGGGGGTTTAAATAGGCAAGGGGCCTAGGGTTTCGCTTTGGAGCCATGAGCATCGTCACCTTCGGATTTTGATCCAGTGGCTCCAAATGGGCTGCGCTAGGGCATGGGTTTTGCAAAACAGTGGGCAAGGGTTGGTGGTTTTGCGCCTGTGGCCGAAAGGATAGCCACGTCGACGATTCTCTCGAGTTTACCCGGCGTTCACGGTGAAAATCGTGACTTTCACCTCTTTTCCTTTTACTGGGGGGAGAAGGAGGCTCTTACCAGTGGGCCCTGCTTGTCAGGTTTAATAAGAGAGAAAAGATGGGTGCGTTGAGTCTACGGTGAGCCACATACATTCGTCTGAATTTTGTTCACGGTGTACATGAAACAGGTGCATTCAACATGAAAAATGGAATGGTGAATTTCAAATGGCCAGCGCCCTGCTCCTTTCCCCTTGGATCCGCTCCAATGGATGCACGCGACATGGAGTTCTGATTTTTCTGGGATTTCCATTTGATTTTCCCAATTTCCTTTTTATTTCTATAAGGCCAAACCAAAATAAATTAATTTGGGGTCTTCCCTTGAGTAGTTTTCCATGAAATTTTATGGGTAGGCTTAGAAAAATATAAGGAATTTAATGGTTCAACTGGTTTTGGTAAATTCCTCATAGATTTATTTTGGTAATTTTATGAAGTTTTTGGGTTTGTTTGCAAAATTTGGCATTTGTGTGGGCATTTCTGGGATTTAAAAATTATGATAAATCATCATAATTCTTCAGGGATTTTTGGGTAAATTTTGAGGATTTTTGGAGTTTGTTTGGTATTTCTGGTAACTTGGTTTTGAGTTTTGGCTGTTTGACTTCTGGCTTTCGCAATTTGGTTTTGACTTGAAGTTGTATTTTGTACTTTGGTTTTCAGGGCTTAATTTTTAGGGTCAACAAATGCCCCCCACCAAAGTACGTTGTGAGGATCTTGGCAGAACGACGTGTTTTGGTGGCCCCTTCTTGACCCCTTGCTCTTTGTCATGGTTTGACTTCACTTTGTAGTTCCTTAGGTTATCTCTTATCCCTTTGATTTGTATCTGATTTTGGTTGACCTTTTGTCTCTTATCCCAGTTTGGTTATTGTTGATCCTTGTCTTGTTTGACTGCCCCGGTGTGGGCATTTATTTCAGTGTTGATATCCTCCAGTGTCTTATTTAAAGTTCAAGACACAAAACTTTTGTTCATCCTTTTGTTTGGTGAGATGAACAGGCACCTAGTACTTTGTTTAAAGTACAAAGTACAAAACTTTTGGGTAATTTCACTTTTCCGTGTATTCAGAAACCACACTGGCTTCCTCAACACGGCTATCCTTTTCTTGGTTGGTGTGATAGGTCACCGCCTTGTGTCTTAATTTATAGTTCAAGACACGGAACTTTTGTTCATCCTTTTGTTTGGTGAGATGAACAGGCACCTAGTACTTTGTTTAAAGTACAAAGTACAAAACTTTTGGGTAATTTCACTTTTTCATGTATTCAGAAACCACACAGGCTTCCTCAACACGGCTATCCTTTTCTTGGTTGGTGGATTTTTGTGGATTTGGGAATATTTAGGTGGAAGGAATGACTTATGGGACCATAAAGGCAAGTCACCCTTTATTTTGCTCACCCTCTCATTTCTCACCCTCTCTTTTCAGGTATGGGCACTCAATGTAATGGCACTCAATATCGGCATTGGCGATGTTGATATTTTTTCATTAAATGTAGGCCTTTGTAAAGGAAATGTCTATGAATGTCCAAAAGGACAAAGACATTCCTTTGTACTTAGGCCCGGCGGGACGAATTTGGTTTTATTTATTTGGGTTTTATTGTGCTTGGTTTCTTTTTGGATTTTGATTAAGTAGGGTTTAGTTCATTTTATTTGGACTTTTAAGGTTAGGGAATTTTATTGGACTTTTATTTATTTATTTTTTCCATATTTATTTAGGGCATTTGCAAAGGAATGTCCCATAATGTTCAAAAGAACGGAACACCCTTTCAAGCATTAGCCCGATGAGACATGAGACATAAGACTTGTTCCTTGGGTTCCTTGGGTTTTGGTTGTCATGGCTTTTTATTGGAGTTATGGATTTTATTGGTTATTTTGGAGTTTTAGATAAGGGTTTCATTAAGATTTTGGGATTTTGGCATTTGGAATTTTAGGCATGGGGATTTTGGATTTTGGAATTTGGAGTTTTAGGCATGGGGTTTTGGATCTTGGAATTTGGAATTTTAGGCATGGGTTTGTCATGTCGAATTCACAAGGGTGCGTGATGGAGCACGGCTTATCGCGTTGATCGCGGAGTTACGTGATGGAGCACGGCTTTGTCGCGTTGATCGCGGAGTTGCGTGATGGAGCACGGCTTGTCGCGTTGATCGCGGAGTTGCGTGATGGAGCACGGCTTATCGCGTTGATCGCGGAGTTGCGTGATGGAGCACGGCTTATCGCGTTGATCGCGGAGTTGCGTGATGGAGCACGGCTTTGTCGCGTTGATCGCGGAGTTGCGTGATGGAGCACGGCTTGTCGCGTTTGATCGCGGAGTTGCGTGATGGAGCACGGCTTTGTCGCGTTGATCGCGGAGTTGCGTGATGGAGCACGGCTTGTCGCGTTGATCGCGGAGTTGCGTGATGGAGCACGGCTTTGTCGCGTTGAAATCGCGGAGTTGCGTGATGGAGCACGGCTTTGTCTTTGTTTTTCATTTTCAAGTTGGGGTTTTAATGCACACTTTATAAAGCGCGCGGTTTTGAGAACTTTGGATTTTGTCCTTCACTTTCAAGCTGGAGTTTCCTTCACTTTCAAGCTGGATGTTTCCTTCACTTTCAAGCTGGAGTTTTGATGCATACTTTAAAAAATGCACGGTTTTGGTAATTTCAGATTTTTGTCTTTCACTTTCTTCTTCATTTCATTTTCACTTTCTTCTTCATTTCGTTTTTCCCTTTTTTTTCATCTTCTTTTCCTTTCCCCGTCTTTTTATTTCTTTGCAAATTTTCAATTTAGTTTCCCGACTTCGGTTCCGGGACTTTATTCCTTCTTCATTTTCCTTTTCTTCTTCTTTTTCCATTTTTATTTCTGATTTTCTTTCTCCTTTTCTTTTCCTTTTTTTTTCAATTTGGCCTCTCGATTTCGATTTCGAGACTTAATTTCTTTCTTTTTCTTTCTCCATTTTTATTCCATTTTCTTCCTCGTTTTTCTTTTTTCTTCTTCTTTTTTTTTCTTGTTCTTTCTTCTTCTTTTTTTTCTTCATCTTTCTCCCTTTTCTCTTTTGATTTTCCGATTTCGGTTTCGGAATTTTATCCCTTTATTCTATTTTTTTTTCCTCCATTTTTATTTACTTTCTTACCCCTTTATTCCTCCTTCTTTCTTCTTATTTTCTTCTGCTTTCCTTCTATCTTCTTCTTCTTCTTTTCTCGTTTTTTTTTCTTGCTTAGTTTCCCGATTTCGGTTTCGGGACTTTATTCCTTTATTCTATCTTTGCTCCTTTTTTTATTTCACTTTCTTTCTCCTTTTCTTTTCCTTCCTTCTTCTTTCTTCTTCATTTTATTTTCCTCCCCACTTTATTTCTTTCCTTCTATCTTCTTTTCTTTCTTCTTCTTCTTTTTTTTTCTTAGTTTTCCGATTTCGATTTTAAAACTTTCTTTCTTTCGTCATCTTCCTTCTTTATTTCACTTTCTTCCTTCTTTTTCTTTTCCTTCCTTCTTCTTTCTTCTTTCTTCTTTTTTTTTTTACTTCTTAATTTCCCGATTTCGGTTTCGGGACTTTCTTCCTTTCTTCATCCTTTTTTTTTATTTCACTTTCTTCCTCCTTTGTTTTCTCCTTCCATTTTTTTTTTTGACTTAGTTTTCCGATTTCGGTTTCGAGACTTTTACTCCTTTATTCTATCCTTCTCCATTTTTATTTCGCTTTATTTCTCCCTTTTTTACTTTTCCTTCCTTCTTCTTTCTTCTTCATTTTATTTCCTCTCCACTTTATTTCTTTCCTTTTATTCATCATTTTTTATCCGTCTTTTGAAGATATGGCCTTTGCCCCAATAACTGCCCCAGTGAATGCGGCGACCAATTATTTGAGAGGATGTCATCACTCATCATTTTTTGTTTTCACCACGCTTTAGGCCATGTGGTGGTTGCTCCCAAAGAATTGCCCCAGTGTGCAGCGACAACTCGATTTTGATCATCTTTCCTGCAAAGAATAAAACTCCACAGAAAATTATTAGTACTTAAAAAAATTTGATGATTTTCCCTAACTTTTTCATTATATCCTTTAAATCCCAAAGATGAGAGGAGAAAGATGTCCCACCGGGCGTGCCAGAGAATCTGTGTGGCACGAGGTGGGCTTTTGATACAAATATACTTGAAGTTATTCATTTATTTATTATTAATTAATTTTTTTATCACTTTTTTTTTTACTTTCCCTAGCCTTCACATTATATTCTTTAAACCCCAAAGATGAGAGGAAAAAGATGTCCCACCGGGCGTGCCAGAGAATCTGTCGCGGCTTTTTCGTCATTCCCTCGAAGAATGAATGGGTTTCCTCGAGAAATGGGAACATAGCCTTGGATTCACCCCCCTTAAGGTTCGATCTCCGTTCGAGTATCTCTTGGCGACAAGAGAACCAAAACGTGAGTCGCTTCTTAAAGAGGTTTGTTGATTTCGTGGGTCCTTTCTTTCCAGTAGGCGCAAGCCCCTACTGTTAATTACCCCGTGATCGCTCACGAGAACCTCTGATTAAGGGATCTGAAGAATTTTATGTAAAGGCTAGGGAATCGTTGGTTTTGTGTTTATTTCTTTTGGTTTAGACTGGACTCGATTGGTGTACCAGACTCAGTTGACGGGACCCAATTGAGGACATTTTTGATCTGCTGAAGAGTTTTCGTTCTTGAAATGGAGAGGTTTCGGTTTTGTCTTTGGGGTCCGTATTTCGACTTTTAATTTCTTAAGTTTCTCTTTGGTTTTATCATTTTCACAATTTCCTTTTATTTAATTTTAGACTTTTGAAAATTCTTTTTATATTTTTAGCCGTGTTTATTTTCAAAAATACTTGTAATTTAATATATTCCCTTTAAATTCTCAATCTTTATTTATAAAAATTTGTTAAGACAATTTAATTGAGTTTTAATATCATTTTAGAATTTTACAAATTGATTAATCATCATTTTAGAATTTTATAAAATTTATTTCATATTGAAAATACTTCAAAAATAGAAAAGACCAATAATTTGACAGATTTTTATATCAAAATATCAGTGATTTGGTTTATTTGGATTTTTAGGATTTTATGGATATTTTATTTGAATTTTTCTGAGTTTCCTACTATTTTTAATGAATTTTTGAAGTTTTATAACGATTTGGAATTTTCTGGTTGGTCCACGTTAGCTGAGGAGTCTGAGTTGGCGCTGACTGGCGTCTGACGTGGCCTGCTGACGTGTCGAGACACTGACATCTCTTGTTTTTTCTGTACAACGAGTCGTTACCGTTTCAGTGACCCGCTATACGCTGCCTGGTCACAGGGGATTGTTTGTGGCGACGGATCTTCTTCTCTTTCAAACCCGATAGCGGTATTTTTGCAGATTAACCCCTATGCTTTCTCCGGCCAAATTACGGCGATTCCGGCTGCCGTTTCCGTTGAGGCTAGGTCCGTTGGAGTCGTGGAGGTGAGTAGAAGATATTGGTGGGCTTATTTTGTGCTGAGGAGGTTTGTTTCGCTTCATAAAACCTGAGGTGTCTCGAGATGCCATTAATGGCGTTCGGAGCTTTTCCGCTATCTTCATTTGCCAGTGTGAGGTTTTGTGTACTCATTAAGATCCCTTGAGGATGGAAGAGGGTTCTATTTGTCATGAGGAAATTTCGAAGATGGTGTTCTTGACTGAGGCGTCTTCTGTTCAAATCTGGCCTGGTCTGCGATTTTGTTGTGGGATCCCTCAAGAGGTTCTTTTGTGCCAGCAATGGGTGGAATAGATCCAGGAGGTCAAATTTGGCTTATTCAAACGTTCAATGGAATTTGAGGCGTTGTGATTTGTGTTGAGAAGCACTAAGGCAGAAAGGGATGCTTTGTGCACTTTTATTCAGTTTCTAAATTTGCCTGTAAGTCGTTTTTCAGCAGAAAGACTTAACTCTATATCTTATTTAAACTAATCTAAGCTTGCTTTTGACATAGAAAACATTGCAGATCATATAGAAGACACTTATACATGTGTTGCAATTTTAACTTGAGTTAATTGTGCATATTTTTGTCACTGTTTTAATGGTTGTTTGTATGAGTTGCTTCAGATGCAGTAAAACCACTTGCACTAGTCATAAGAAAAAGTATTTGAAGTTGTTGAAGTCAGTTTTAATATTTGTTGCAAATTCTCATGCTACTCATGCACTCATGCAATTTTAACTAAAGGTAAATGATAATTTACTTAAGCATGTTTATTCAAAAACTCTGAAAATTTGTAGAGATACTCTAATATGTTTATGCACTTTTATGTATGAAGTTTTGCAGAAAAGTCCAATGTTTTGACAAAATGACAATTTATTTAAAGAATACCCATGCTACTTTAGTAAATTCGTATAAAATCATAGAAATTCACAAAAATAGAAAATCTTGTTCCTAGCAGTTCATGAGGTCCTACTCTTGCTGTCCATATGCCTTTTTATATTTTTGTGCTAATAAAACCTTGTATTTTCATTTATTCCATTTCTGGCCAGATTTTGTATGACACCTATTTTCTCACCAAAGCATGGCATAACTTAATTTAGTGTATACTCAATTAAATACATGACAAGCATGATCTGACATGCTCATCATATATTTAATCCAAGTAAACACTTCTCAACTAAGGACCCCAAAGCTGAGCTAAGGAGTAGCTTAGATGAGTTCATCCCAATTACATTCTTCATGCGCTGCGCGCAGTCAGATTGTAATTGGGGCAATTGATTACATCTCATGTTTCACTGGATTGATCTCCTCATGCGCTGGGCGCAATTGAAGCTCAATCCAGATTTTTACTATCTCAATTTGCGAACAAACGATGCTACAAGAACTGAATTAAAACCCTCAAATAGATCAGAACAATTTCTTTTGATTCGGAGACAATTTACAAACAGTGGCTATTTGATTTCACCTTCTCTTTCTCTCTTTTCAAGTGTTTGATGAAATGCTCTCTTACAATTTCTCTCTGTCTAGCCTAATTTCAATAATCTAACCCTATGCCAAGCTTACGGCTGCTCTTCTCTTTCTTTTTCTGCCTTCTGATTTGGGGGTTTAAATAGGCAAGGGGCCTAGGGTTTCGCTTTGGAGCCATGAGCATCGTCACCTTCGGATTTTGATCCAGTGGCTCCAAATGGGCTGCGCTAGGGCATGGGTTTTGCAAAACAGTGGGCAAGGGTTGGTGGTTTTGCGCCTGTGGCCGAAAGGATAGCCACGTCGACGATTCTCTCGAGTTTACCCGGCGTTCACGGTGAAAATCGTGACTTTCACCTCTTTTCCTTTTACTGGGGGGAGAAGGAGGCTCTTACCAGTGGGCCCTGCTTGTCAGGTTTAATAAGAGAGAAAAGATGGGTGCGTTGAGTCTACGGTGAGCCACATACATTCGTCTGAATTTTGTTCACGGTGTACATGAAACAGGTGCATTCAACATGAAAAATGGAATGGTGAATTTCAAATGGCCAGCGCCCTGCTCCTTTCCCCTTGGATCCGCTCCAATGGATGCACGCGACATGGAGTTCTGATTTTTCTGGGATTTCCATTTGATTTTCCCAATTTCCTTTTTATTTCTATAAGGCCAAACCAAAATAAATTAATTTGGGGTCTTCCCTTGAGTAGTTTTCCATGAAATTTTATGGGTAGGCTTAGAAAAATATAAGGAATTTAATGGTTCAACTGGTTTTGGTAAATTCCTCATAGATTTATTTTGGTAATTTTATGAAGTTTTTGGGTTTGTTTGCAAAATTTGGCATTTGTGTGGGCATTTCTGGGATTTAAAAATTATGATAAATCATCATAATTCTTCAGGGATTTTTGGGTAAATTTTGAGGATTTTTGGAGTTTGTTTGGTATTTCTGGTAACTTGGTTTTGAGTTTTGGCTGTTTGACTTCTGGCTTTCGCAATTTGGTTTTGACTTGAAGTTGTATTTTGTACTTTGGTTTTCAGGGCTTAATTTTTAGGGTCAACACACGCATGTGTTTCTAGCAATACATCAATTAAGACCTCGATTTGTGTCATATACACAACATCTTTCTTCATTCAATCAATGAAGGTGGTTTTGATGTACCTTTCCATACATCAATATATATGAAATGTAACTATTGCTAGAATGATCTTTATTGATTGACTTTTATATAGCTACAAACGAGAAGTCGTGTTTTGTACATAGTCAACTCGCCATCGACTTAGACATAGCTACAAGCGTGAAGCTGTGCTTTGTACATAGTCGACTTATCATCCATGTCAATCTTTCCTTTAAAGATCTGAAAGTTCTTGACAGATTGCTCCTTCATGAACATCAACAAAGGTCTATACCTTGTCGTTACACATGGATTGCACTTAAAGATTACATGGGTTTAAACCATACTTGTGGAATCAGGTACTTCCATCATTTCTTTAATTATCAACGGATCCTCATATGCCAGGCACGGGGATGTCATGATGTCTATGCACCTTTCGGTTAGACAATCACTTTCGTTGACCTTTTGTAGGATTAGTGCTCGAGATTCATGAACTACTTTCACAACAACTTGTAGAATAAGTTCTTAATCCTCATATGTATTGAGTTTCTCAAACATCATCAGCTCATGAGATGTTTAAGTCATCATTAGTAGCGAGCGTGCTCATGAACTTCTTCCTTTCACAACGACTTGTAAATGAAGTTCTGCTCAACTCCCACTAAGCACCATGTATGGAGTGACAAGTTTCCCACAAGGGTACTTCTAGTAGTGACACATAAACTCTTTTAATGTTCACTTTACTCTCACTACTTCTTCTTGAGAACGTTATTCTCCAAGATTACGTCATGATGAGCAACAACTAATTTGTTCTTATCATGTTCGTAGAAGTAGTGCCTTTCGATTAATTTAAGGTATCCTACAAAACATTAAGCATCCTATTTGGGTCTAAGCTTATCAATCAACAAACTTTGAAATAAGCTCCTTAACACCAAATTTTGAGAAACAATGTACTTAGGGATCAAATCTCATAAGACATCTTTCTCAATGGACTTCGACAGAATATTATTCAGTGTAAACAGAATTGTCCTCAAACACGAATCCCTAATATGAGTCGATTAAGTCAATCCGATTCATTACTAATCGAACTATATCAAATAAAGTTCGATACCTCCATTCTTAGACAACACTATACTAATATAATGTTCATAATGGAGTGAGTTATGAAACTATTTTCACACTCTTTAGATAATGGATCAAATCATATGACTTAGCTATTTACCATGATCAATTGTAAGACAATACCTTTATTGAATGATCTTTCAACTTCACTATTGAACTCCTTTGAACTTGTCAAAAGATTCACACTTATACCTTATCAAATAGATATGTTAATATCTACTATGATCGATGGCTAAGTGGTAAAGTCTCAACAACCTTTCATTACACAAGTACATATAGGTCTACATACATCGACATGTATGTCCTAATCAAGTCACTTGTCCTTAAACCTTTATAGGTCAAAGGCACTTTTGTCATGTAATAAACATGATCTACATATCTCATCAATTGATTCACAATCGAATTGATCCACGAGCTCTACGCTGTGTAGACTCTCTTAATGCGACTCTCGTTTATGTATGACTAAGCGGTTATTTCACACGAAAGTCAAATACTTTATGTGAAGTCTTACGCATTTTATTTGTCATTCAAAACTCGTTTATCCATTTCAAGCATATTCAATCAATAGGCATGAAATCATGTAAACAAATCCATAATAAAAGAACATCGCTTGTCTTTTACAAAATATAATCATCCATCATCTATATGAATAGAGATAAAGTTTTAGGATGTAAGGAACGAGGTACTTGACCTACAATTCCTATTAGTAAAGATAACTCTACGTGTCCAATGGTAGTGGTTTAAGAGAATAAACCATTTCCTTATACGGAGTTCACTTCACTACTCTCGAATATTCTCTTATTCTTCATTGCTTACACATTTCACTAAATGCGAGCTCATGAACTAGTACCCAGTTACTAGTGTGAATTAGAGATAGCGAGATAATTTGAACGACAAATGCTCTCGAAGTATTAGAACATTTCCAATACGATAATCATGGTACTTCGGACATCCTTTCAAGTGCCTCCATAAACAACAAATGAAACATCTCATGTGACACATGGTCACAATTGAGGGTCTCGAAGTCTCGACTCATACTTAAGCGAAGTATTTCTTAAATACTTAGTTAATTACAATTTGCACAAACAAGTTTATGAACTGTAACATAATATCCTTCATTTAATTAGGAAGAGATCGTATGACAATATCAACAATTCTTAATATCGGAGATCTTGATATTTCTAGTTGCCAATTAGCTGCTCAAACCTTTCAGTTCGCAAGCCAATGAAACTTTCATGTACTTTCTTAAAAGAAGTTTCTCTTACTTAATTCGTGCTCCATTACTCGATCATAAATGATTGAGTCAACATTTACTTTCTCTAAGAACTCCTTCTTGAGTAAGTGAATGCGAGCGTAGGAGTCAAGTCTAGTCCGTATGAATTCTCCAATCCAAAGGTCTAGAGATCCTAAAATGAGGATATCGACATTCTCTTTATTGAATAACTTTTCGTAAAAGTCAATCAATCATTGCGATTCTACGTTTGAGAAGTTGAGGAAATAAATTGGGAATTAACATACTCAAGTTTCTCTTCACTAAGAACATGTCTTAGGAATCGGTACTACTTCTCCAAATAAGTTCCTTTAGAAACGAGCTAGTTCAAATTCAAAGATTGATCGCAACGAAATTAACACATTTAGTATCTATGACAATCTCAATTTAAGGTCATTTAGTTTATGCAATATTTTATTTATAATGATAAACAAAACTCCCACTACATTTATTTAATGTCCCAAATGTAGTCGGTTTCCAAGATCCCCATTTTCATCAAGTAGAGCCTGCTATGGCACGTCACTCTACCTAACTAGACAAGGTAGGTTCTCCAACCAATCATATCAACCATATGACTCTTGGTTTGTGAATATCTATATATTTACAAACTTCGCCCCGATGTCCAAACTCTAGTTGGGTCCATCGATAAGCAACTTCTCTCTATTTGCTCCTAACAAATTTTATTTGTACCCCTACTTTCGAGTGACAACCATGACGTCCGCTTGGGCGGACCGGGCCATGAGAGGGCAAACGACGTGAAAGGGGATAGAGAGAAGGAGGGCGGTCGGCTTAATCAAATTAATGGGACATTTATTATGCGACTTTGTTTGGTGGTCATGTCAACATACACCCATACCTATCCTATGACATTTCATAGCATTCAAACAATCACATAATAATAAGCATCTCAAACACAAGCATTGTTGTGGGTTTGTATGGCTCCAGCTTGCATATTAATCTTCTCTGCATCTTCATGTAGTAAGACTAATCTAAATCAAGCCCTCCCACTAATTATATTGATCCTATCCTATAATTAATGGAAATAAATAAACATGTGGAAAATCCTAATTCCCTCCTAGGCCTTAGGAGCATGCAAGCCTCACAAGTTACATTAAAATTAATCAAAATTAATTAATGGCACCAAAGGCCGCATTACACACATTCACACATGCATTCATTTACAAACCACAAGGCATTGGAATCTTGAGCCATACTAAACCCACGATCCTCCTACAAAAATGAGTTAGCACATATACAATATACATGTTTCCCTTGCTTATAATTAACTTTATTAATTAGAGTCTTTGTGTATGCTCGTCGCTCGTTTTACAAATGCAAAAGAGATTTAACATTACAACTACTTGTTTAAACCTTCGAAAATTAATCCAACAATTCAAAACAGAAAGGAGGGTATTAAAGGAGTATTCTAATTAACATTTCAACTAACTTGATTAATTAGAATAAATTTTAACTAATTAAAATAAATAATTTGGGACCCGATAAAATCCAATATTTTTCAGTCACCAAAAAATCCGAAATAAATCCAGAGAACTCCTTACAATGAGTGCAACTACCAGGAAAAGTTTCAAGGAGAGATCATTTACCATCAGGGAGAATCATAAAAGACAAATCTAATATTGTGCGCGAAACACCGTTATAAGATTTTCTGTTTTTCATCTCAACCTTTTGGTCTAAAGGACCATCTTCCTTACAGATTTCATATAAACAATTTATACAAAAAACTTAGCATATGAAGTTGGCTATCTATTCATGATAAAAGAACCAGCAAGGTCTATTCAAAATAATCGAGTTAAATGCCATACAAATAACAAGTCCTGTTCTGAAACAGACTGACGACCGAAAAGTTTTGATCTAAGTTGATGAATCAAACCTTAATGAAAAAATATGAAACTAATTTTCACAGATTTCTAAATCAAAATAGAACAATTTCATTCAGATACTTTTCTGCAAAAGTATTTTAATAATTACGGTTCATCAAAACAAACAACTTGATTGGAAAAACAGATCTTACGATTTCTTTCTTTTTCATACTTGAACACCCATTTAAAATCCGAAATATGTAACAATTTACATATATCCAGAAAGAGCATCAAATTTAGAATAACTCTAGCCAAAAGATACAGGTAGCAATTTTTCAAAAATACGTCCTTTTTGCTAAAAAAACAGAACTGTGCAGCAGAACGGCAGATCTGCGCACCGTTACCGTTTAATTCACTAAAAATTCATAACTACTTATAAAATAGTGAAACCAGCGCCAAAAGAACCGCGACTCAAAGATCTATAACCTCTAGTAAGAAGGAAAAATTTTCAGAGAGATATGCATCACGAATAATAAGCAACAATTCAGAAAAACAGATTTTTCAGAACAGCAAACATACACATCACTAATTAACTTCGTTAATTACTAATCTCTTGATTTAAAAATGTTAAACGTTTGAAAGACGACCAGCGCTCTGATACCACTGTTAGGAACTCAAGTCCTTGTGCAATTTTAAATTTTTAATAACGTTTAATAAGCATTTAACTATTGCAAATAACGGATCTAGTCAAACAAACGATTTAACATTTAAATCAAGACGTGTAGGAGGTTACCTCTTCTAGTATCGTAACTAGAAGGCTCGAATCCTTTGCGTAGGAGTCGGTGGTGTGCTCGTCTCCACCACCAAGTCGCCGACAACCACCTCGAGTCCACCAAGGAGATTAACCACCTTCTCCACCTCTTGTGCTAGCAAGAAGAAGAAAATAGCTAATCCTTTGTTGCTTGTCTTTCTTCCAATTAATCTCTATTAAATGAAGATGGCTAATACTCAACACATAAGCACCTAATGCAAGTTATTAGAGATAATTTTCATAACTGGAAAATTTTCTCTCTAATTGAGATTGGCGGCCACGGGAAAGGACAAAAAGGAAATTATATTAGGTCAAAAAATTCCTTTGGCCGAAAATCATTTTCTCTTTTTATACTTCATTTTATTCCCTTTTTTAAATGTAACTAATTACATTTAAATGGCCGGCCCCTAATGGCCATAAATGGGCTAATTAGTCCAACTAATTATGCTGCCATTTAACACATATTAAATCTTATATTTAATGGGCATTTTAATTGCATTCCATTGGGCTCAATTAGACTTGATGAATTAGGCCTGCTTATTTAATATAATTCTCACGACTATATTAAATATTGTTGAACAAGAATAATTATTAACTCATTAATAATTATTTTAGGATTAGTATGTACATTAAAATATTTCTATATGATCCCTTTGATTTAATTAATTATAACGGTTCGCAACGGTATATAATTAATTAATCAAACCATCACATTTTCACAGTACTTACTGCTGTGAATAAACAAATAATGCACTGTATGGTTAAAATCCTATTTGTGTGACCCTTTGAGGATTTATGCTATGTTGGCCATGGAAAATAAATCACTATTTATTTCCAATAATCATAAGCGGTATCTAGCAACACGTTATGATTCCCAATTCGCATAAATAAATACTGTACCAATACAATATTTCAATCATGTATAAGAAAATAATATCTTATTGTCTTGATTCTTATGTCACATGGTATCCTTGTATAATCCAAGATAGGAATGTGTCATTCTTGCAGATTACACGTTTCTTGATCTAGAGATGATTGTATAAGTTGCTAGCAAACAATCCATCTCCATCAAGGGGCCCAGTGGATATCATCACTCATTAGGTGTACTAATGAGGGACATACGGTTATCTTGATGACCAGTTTCTCCCCGCACAATTCAAGAGAACATAAATAAAGTCTGTATAGCAGCCTTTATCAGGAATCAGCGTTAGACAATATTTATTGAACCTATCCTCATGTGGAGAAACTGAACCATCTCAAACTCAGAATCAAACGCTTATGAAATAAATAATGACACGTAACACAATCCATATATTTATTTCATTGGGTCATGTCCTGTGCTATGTTCCAATAACGTACACATATGCAATTAAGTTGGTAACTCCTTACCCATGATTTGTAGAACATAATCATCACTTAACTTGCATACTAGTCTTATTTGATAATTAATGTTCCTTGCTAATTATCAAGACTATGGACACTTTAGAGATATTATTGTCATTCTAACGAATGATCTACAGAGATCTACAATTCAGATCCTCGACCTGAATGATCTGTCAATAATAATCTCTAGGAACAAATGATCAATCATCATCAATAACATAAACTAATATAATAGCCACCAACTGATTGGCATCTAGAACATATCTCTAACAGGAAGAAGAAGAAAAAAAATTATAAACAATCCAAACTCTTCACGAAGTTACACACTTCTCAATACTTCTTCTCACTTCTTCCCTTCTTCCCTTCTTCCCACACCTATCCAAACGCACCCCATAAGAAAATATTATGTTTGTAGGCAGGTAGGGATACTTTGGTCATAAAAAATATTTTGTTGATTTTTCTTAATAAAAATGATTAAATATTGTTTAAAAGGGGTTATATGATATCTATGACACGCATGATTAGAGGGGGTTATTTACCGTTTTAAAGATCGTAAGGGATTATATCATATATGGAAGATTAGAGGGATTATATCCAATTTTCCCTTTGATTTTTTATCAACTATTCTCATCAGCTCTCTACTCGAATAATATCGTGGTAAAATTGATTAGTGTCATCGCTAGAAATGTCATCGATAAGCCAGCGATTCTCTCATCCATCGCATTCTTTTTATCTCGTACGTAAATATTCAGCTAGATAAGTACAAATATTCTGTTAATTGAGTATAAATATTCAGTTAGTTGTAATAAAAAATATAAATATTATCAGCAAAAATGTTCATTTGGATAAGTATAAGTGTTTAGTTTAGCAAAAACAAATATTCAGTTTTGTAAGTACAAACATTCAGATTATTACATATAAATGTTCAATTTATTAAGTATTAATTTCAGTTTTTTTTAATAGGTGCAGGTCATGAACCAAAAAAAAACCAAATGAAAAAATTAAAAGGGGTCATGAACCGATTCGGTTCAAATTAAAATTTTTCCGACTTTGCTCCTGGCGCGCTCTCTCCAAGGTTGACGCGACTGACGCGAAACCCTATAGAATAAAACTATAATTGACGCATTTAACTGACACACTTTTGATTATTAAACTGAACATATTTAATTATTAAACTAAACATTTGTAACAGACAGCATCGATTACATGAGATGATTTCACTTGTAATTCCTGATATCGTGGTTTAGGATGTTTTTAATTTCGTACAAAATGGAAGAAATATAGGCCCAACACATCGTCTGGGGAGGCCCATGAGCCCACTAATTATTTTCTTATGACCATTTTGCCCCTAAACACGAGTGGCCCAGAACGAGAAATCGCGTTTCAATCTCGTACCTTCTTCCGTTGACTTCTCTTTGACTCGAACTCTCCCACTCTGCCACTCGTTCCCCGCCGCAGAAAGCCATGGCAAAAGAACCACCCTTATGAGTCTTATCGCCTTCCTTTCTGCATGGCGCTCCAGGCTGCGAATGCGAATCTCTCTTCCCTCTCCTTTCCTTCCCACACCAAACGCCACACGAGAACCAGCAACGGACGATCTTGTTCAAGGCTGAACATATCCGCCTCCGCTGCTGCGTCTCCAGTTGCATCAACCAGTTCTCGCTCCATTAGGCTCACTTATCTAGAGGTACTGTATAACTGTACTAGTTCTCTTTTCTCTCTTCTCTAGAATGTTGAATGAAATGCTAATTAATTGCTTTTTTTACGATTCTTATGTTCTGCTGCTTCGCTAATTCTCTTTTAGGCCAACAGTTGGATATGGGATATTGGTGGGGTTAATGTACTGGTGGATCCAATTCTGGTTGGGAATTTGGATTTTGGCGCGCCATGGATGTTTGATGGTGCCAAGAAATTTCTCAGAAATTTTAAGGTATTTAAGCCTAATTTTATTTTTTTATTTTTAAAAGTAGCATGCCCAAAAACTTAGGATATGATTTGTGCATACATGTCTAATTTCTTATTCGTTTTTATTTTAAGTTTAGCAGATGAAATTAGTAATAATGTTTATTTATATCACTTCTGGATAAATGTGCTAAGTCAATATCAGGCATCAAATTGGTACATACAAATAAGTTTTGAGATACTATTTTAACTGAATTGTGACAAATGACAGATTGATGATCTGCCAGACCTAGATTGCTTGCTAATTACGCAGAGCCTTGACGATCATTGCCACATAAAAACTCTCACTCCTCTCTCAAAAAGGAACCCTGATTTGCCTGTAATTGCCACCCCTAATGCTGAATCTATCTTGCAACCTCTCTTTAGTAATGTAAGTTTATTTTTGTGTTCACGTATATGGTTAGCATTTCATCTGTAAATATTGAGTACTTATTGCAGGTAAAATTGTCCAACAACATTTTGAGAAAAAGTTGCTATTTGCAAAAATTGGATATAGCTTTTCTGTTATGAGCTAAATAAACTTTATTGAGAAAGTCCATTGAACATTGAAAAAAATATTGGACATATTTTCAGGTGACCTATTTAGAGCCTGGTGAAAAAACTGATTTGGAAGGAAAAGATGGTGCAAAGGTCAACATCTGTGCTACAGCAGGGCCAGTACTGGGTCCCCCTTGGCAGCGGCCTGAAAATGGGTAATTATAAGAATTTTCAAATTAGCTTAAAATTTTTTCAACTTATTCCTTTGCAGTTCAAAAGGTTGTGATTACTGTTTGGTTGGCAACTTAGGATAATATGGAATGAGTAATTTTATTTTGTACCCTTGTAACCTGATTACATTTTGAATAATCATAGAAAATGAGTAATTTTATTTTGTACCCTTGTAACCTGAATACATTTTGAATAATCATAGAAAATGTGTAAATTATTGTTTATTACCATGAATCATTGAAAGCATGTAGATCTGTATAGCTGAAAAGTGAAAATTCAAGTTCTCCAATTATCATCCTTCATCCTAATTTTGATTTCAAATACACACAGGTTTACCCTCCTGTTCTTGGGCATTAGTAGCTAGAATAGCAGGTTAATTTGGTTGTTGTCTTTGTTTTATTAGGGCACACACAATATATGTCATTAGGACTTCTAATTGAAAATTTGAGATGGATAGATTGTACTATAAACTTCCCATTTTGTGATACTTTCTGACAAAGATCACATGGTGTTTGACTCTTAACAGGTACATTGTGAAACCAGGAGAAAATGGTCTGTCACTATACTATGAACCACACTGTGTATATAATGAATCTTTTCTTGAAAACTATCGAGCCGATGTAGTAATTACACCGGTTATAAAGCAAGTGCTCCCTTTCTTTACTTTGGTTTCTGGACAAGAAGACGCCATTAAGCTAGCTAAGTTACTACAAGCAAAGTACTCTCTCTCTCTCTCTCTCTCTCCCCCTCCCTCCCTTACTCCCTCCCTTACTCCCTCCCTCCCTTCGACCCTACAACTCACCCACAGAAATAATAGATGTCGGTACTTGGAATTTTGTGTTTATTTGGAATCTTAGGAAGAACTAGGGTTCTTACTGAAGCTTAAGAGAGAACTGTGTAAAAACAATTTAGGTGAAGAAAATTTGTTTATTTCTTTCGAATTTCTAGAAATGAAATATATCCTGAAGGTTGAATGCTTTCAGGTACATAGTTCCAATGAGAAATGGTGATCTCGATACAAAAGGGGTACTTTCCAGCATTCTCTCTTCCGTTGGTACTATGGAAGCATTCCAGGTTCCTATTTTAGTTTAATTGTCCTTTCTTTTGTTCCTATGTTCCTATATTATATCAGTATTCAGATCATTTTTTTTTTTTTGAAGAAACAGTGTTCAGACCATTTTGCAAATCATTTTCCATTGCAATAATCTTAGTCATAGTTGTTAATTAAATACACTATTGAAGTATTGTTTAGGCCAATCAGCTTATATATTGAAATGCTTATACTCTACTTTGTGTTAATATTGGTGATTGCTCCTATGCGATGATTATTTAATCTGAAGATTAGCATATAATTATCACTTTTCAGGAGATGTTGGTACGGGAGATACCGAATGCAAAGCTATTGCAGCCTACGCCCGGCTTACCACTGGAGATCTCCTATTCATCAATATCTTGATTCAACTCATATGAAAATCCTGCTGAATCTTATAAGATGACAGCAGACTTCTTAGTCCAGCTAAAGCTTTTTATTCATTTGTTATTATTCAATGGATTAATGTTCATAGGTGTATATATAATACAGAAGAAAGTAGAACGAAGAGGGACTGGGACATTTTATAAGTGACTACTGAATTCCTCTCAAAAGAGTTTGAGAGGAATTCAGTCAAATTTGGGCGAGCATATATTTAAAATGAGTTATACCTTAATAAATTATTGACTTTATAGTTGTTGTAGGAAGTTCAAATACGGGTAATGCGGTATGTCTTAAACTTTTTCACTTGTGGTACTTTGCTCCCTGAATTTCATTCTTAACATCCAAACTTCTCCATATATGACAATTACTCCTTGAATTAACTTACTATTATTTATTTTGAGTGAAAAAGATTGTAATGCCCTCCAAAAGTTTTGCTAACGATCATTCATGAAATTTTTACTATGATATATTTTTTCAATATTGATTTCAAATCAGTAATATATACTTTTAAATCTTACTATTTCCAACTTTCTTTTATAATGTATGAAAGTGCATCGTTCATTTAGAATAAATTACGAAAATTGAAATTGAATATTAATTAAATTAATCTGAAGTTCTACAAGATGTTATCAATTTGTTTTATTTTAGAAAATGATCTTTTCTATTGGACAAATATTAATTTTTATACAATCAAATTTAAAATGTCTGTAAGGATTGGTCAATGATGTTTCGTCAATTCGACAATTATTACTTAGATTCACATGAGACGCGTTATTGTCTCGGATTAAAATGTTTAAAATAATGTCTTTCACTACTATAAATTTACAAGATAATTGAAAAAATAAGGAAAAAAAAATTAGAAGGATCGCATAAATTTATCCCTTAAAAAATTATTTCTAATTTATATAATACGTTTATTGAAACACCGATGAAGGAATCTTTAATCATTACTAAAGTACCGCTGGCTGTGAACATATTCACGACCAAGGACATTTCAGCAGAAAAGCATTCGAGGTAACATTTGGTAATGTTCTGGACTTCTAGTAATGCTTATTTCCACCGTTTTTTCCTTACAGGTATATAATATCTGGGCTTCTTTTCTAAACTCCTTCGGTCTAGAAATGATAATAACACAAATGGTCTGGCTTAACTTAAGTTTAAGTCTTCCTATACACGTTAGAAATAAAAAAAATCACATTTTCTTTTGTAGTAATATGAATATTTTATAAAAATCGCCATGTAGACGTTTGTTAAACACCTTTTTTTTTTTTTGAAAATGGTGTATCGTTTGACAATGTTGTTTGCGTCGATTCGGAATCCAAATAACAACCCTTTTACAAGATGCTGTTTTGAAGTTTTAGATCCAAACTTTGGAGAAAGCCCAAATCATAAATTGTAACGGCTTATATTCTTATTTGTTTAGTTCATTAAAGGGCACATTTTCCACTTGTGATTTAGTAACAATATCTATTCCTGTTTTATAAGTTTTATTATTGGAAAGGGAGAAATCTAGAAAGTCTACCAAAGTTAGAGAACAAGGAAAAGCAACCATTTCTAAGCTTCATGCACACTGGTTATTGCAAGAATATTCTTAGCAAATCTGGCACCACTTTTTAGAATAATGTTAGTCTAAGCATATGCTTTTATTGTGCTAATCAACTTGGAAATTAGCGATAGAAAGAAAAATAGAAAGCACCATTATAGTAAGAGTCTATTTGTTCATTTAAATGAGTGATAATATTATGCAATAGACTTTAATCACTAATAGCATTAGCATAACAGTCAGCATCAAGCAATGCATTAAGAAAAGAAAAACAGAGTGATTAGTTTGTTAGTTGGCATAAAGCAGAGTAAAGTTTGAAAAGCAAATAAATCGTAGTAGAAAGGTAAAAATGAAATCATCTGATGTGTCGTAAGGTCGCAACTTGTAGACTGAGTGGGATGAATCGTGTCTGAATTTGTGCACAAATGGAGTTATAATTCTATTGACTAATTATATATGGAGGTGATAATACAACAACATATATATATATATATATATATATATATATATATATATATATATATATTTACGAGGTCAGTTGGTTTTCTCAAGAAAAATATATATAGTACTAAAAATACTCCATATGCACGTCTTTAAAGTTTAAACAAAAAACATAAAAAAAATAGAAGACAGTTATCCCCATGTACCCTTCATACTCCGTAATTGGCGTTTTCAGCTCTGTTGAAACTTTTACTAAAATTTTGTCTACATGTAAAACATATTAATTTTTTTATATTAAAAAAAGGGTTAATTAGATTTATGCCACTGTGAAAAGTTGAAATTAAAAAAATGCCATCACTAAATGACAAATTAGTTTTATGCCATTATCAAATAGTAGAAATTAATTTTATGTCATTGGCATATTGATTTGATAATTTTACCCTTTTAAATATGCCACTACGAAAATTTGAAATTAGAAAAATACCATCACTAAATAATAAATTTGGTTTATGCCATTAATAAAAAATAATAGTTTTATGCCATTACAAATCAGAGTGAATTAATTTGGTTTATGCCATTGCTAAATAATAAATTTATTTTTTGCCACTAGTAAAAAAATAATCTTTTGCATTAATTAATTGATACGACCATTCTACCATTTTGAATATGCTACTGTAAAATATTAAAAATAAAAATATGTCATCGTAAAAGAAAAAATAGTATTATGCCATGACAAAAATCAATAAAAATTGATATTATGCCTGCATTAAAATAATAATATAAAAATATGATACATAAACTAACTCAATAAGTTAAGGAAGTTTGTTAATTGCGCTAACAAGTTTTGGTGGGATAAAATCATTTGCTGGCTATCTTATTATGTTATGTTCTCTGAGGAACAACATTCGATAGTATATGATGACTATATGGTACGTAAGTAGGGATGAAAACGGATCGGATACGGAGCGGATGTTGGTCTTCCCATATCCGCATCCGCATTTTTTTTTTCCGGATACGGATACGAATACGGTTCGGATATTATCGGATACGGAGTCGAATACGAATATAATTTGTCGGATACGGATTGCATTTTAATCTTTATTATTTATTTATAATAGTAGTTTCTATAAATATAATGATATTCAATATATTTATGTCTATGTTAGTACTTTGTCAATATTAAAGAAAAAAAATAATTTTAGTGTTGTTATCATTTATAATCGTCTCAATTAATAGAAAGTAAAAATAATTTTATGTTATTAGTCCAAATAAAAATATTTATTATAAGAAAATTTATTTAATAAAAATTAAGTATTATCTAATTAAAAGTATTCTCTAATATAGAGAAGTAATTATATTATATTAATCATCTTATGATGTTAAAGATACGGATAAACGGATTAATATTTATCGGATACGGATTAATATTTATCAGATACGGATAATATCCATGTCGGATACGGATAAAGAGCGGATATTGGTCTTCCCATACCCGCATCCATATTTTTTTTGACGGATACGGATACGAATACGGATATGTTCGGATACGGATACGGTTCGGATATTACGCGTATTTTTCGAATTCGGATACGGATCGGAGATGATTTTATCCGCTCTGTTTTCATCCCTATACGTAAGTATGGCAACGATTTGGTTAAGGAAATATATCTACACATTTTTAATTGTATGGCAATTTTTTAATTTCCATCCAAAATCTGAATATATCAATCAAATTTATATGTGAGATAACGAAAAGGAAATATCTCTCCTATCATTTGAAAAGGAAAATATATCTGCTATCATTTAAAGAAAGACAATTTTTCTGTAGGGGTAGTTTGGGAATTTTAATTATAATGACAAATTTTGTGATGGCATTTTTAGAATTTATTATGATTTTAGGAAAAATAATGGCATAAATCTAATTTTCAAAATTTTATAGTGGCATAAATCTAATTAGCAATTTAGCAATGACATTTTTCAAATTGACAACTTTTTATATTGGCATAAATCTAATTATCTCTAAAAAAAATACTCGAAGGAAATGCAAAAAGCGCTAGGAGCGACGCAACTTGGTAAAAAGCGATTATATATAACTGAGAAATCTGATCAAAATTAAAAGAAACTTGTCAGACCTGTTCACAATTGGATCCTAGAAATAGAATCCACCCAGGACCACTTTCATTTATATATTTGTTTTTTATTTTTCAAAAATTCAGAATATTCCAACATAAGACCCGGCGCCACATCAATCCACGAGACCACGACCCAACTTTGCTTTGAACACCAACCTGACCAATTTTTTATTGAAAGATATTTACAATACAAAAACAATTCGTACAACAACAGGTAAAAGAAAATAATGCGAGGGGAATGAAGAAAGCGACTTTTAATGGAGTTTTGCGGCCTAAAGCATATCCTTTAGAAGTAATTTAAATAATTAGGCACGGGAACCGAGCTATTCTTGCAATTGGCGCGCAACCTGATCCACTAATATTATATTTGATGACCCAATATTAAATCTTATCTCTTCAACTCGTGATAATACACCAAATTGAAAAATAATTGACCTAATACTCTTGGGTAGGCTAGTGATTGTGAAGTGGGTAAACTATTAAATAAATCTTAGAACCGTGTTAGTTATGTCTACTTTTCGGTTCACTCAAAATAAAAAAAATACGGCTCAAAATAGAAGTTTCATATCTAGCTATCCGATATTCTCATAGGGATGGCCTTAAACATTTTAGAACCAAATAGTAATGATCAGATTTCAGACTTCAAAGTGTAAGCAATTTTGGTACAAATACGTGCCCAAATCCCTCAAGTTTCTAACTAAACATAATAAGACTCTTATAGCTGTGTGTTTAAGCAGGTAAACTATGGGATAATATCTTGATTCATAATGTTTCTCGAATTAATATTTTCCCAATAGCTAACAAAATCCATGTAGCAATTTTTTTTTTTTCCATCACTTGATTTATTGGATTGAAAACTCAATTCAACTTAGCATTGAATTCAGAAGGCTTCATCAAAATGATGGAAATGGATAGTATTTTATTGTTTGATAACGAACATATATATACATGAGTTTTACTATGATGAGTTGCAACTCACCAAAGCGTCCATGAGTCTCTCTCTCTCTCTCTCTATATATATATATATTGACATTATTATAATTCATTAAGTTTTATACATTTTTTTTCTAGTGGTGGAACATAATCTTGTAAAAAAAAAATTCTAAATAATTCTTCTAGGCTTGGAACAGTCCAAAATTTTGTATTCCAGAAAAAAAAAAAGGCTGGTTGGCGAAATGCCACACCAACACGCTTTATTTAAATAAAAAAGTTCACGTAAAATCAACAAAAAGATTACATGAATAGAGCAAGTCCCAACAGAACAAAATTGAACCAATTTCCAGTAACACGAGACAATATTCACTCCAGTCGCTCATCTATTACTCAAACAAAACAAGTAATAATAACGGACAAACATTACTTACAAGAATAAGGAACAACGACGTGGTAAATCTGATTAAATTTGAATTTGTCCATATAAAACACAATACATCACACGTATGTGCTAATTACTGGCAGATTCGTACGGACCACTGTCAAGAAATTAGATTCTGCGACCCAATACACCTCCATGAAGCAAGTTAGGATTGACTCTGGGGAAAAAAATAGTATACCACTGGTTACTGAACTAGCTCAAACTTTGACTTGAAGATTTTAACTTCTTTCTATTTTGGTCACTTGAATTTGCAAGTTGTTCAACTTACAAAATGAATAAGATGTCTTGTACATGTTTTCTTGTAATTTGGACGAAGGAGGAGGCGTGTTTGGATGCCTCACCGAATAAGAAATAAGCCTTATTTGAACAAACCGTTATTTGTCCCCTTGTTTTAAGAAAATGGTGGAACAAGAATAAGGATCGAATTGGCACTTATTCGTTGGTTGTTTGGTTCACACGAATTAGTGCTTATTCGAGCCAAACCAACACGCATACCAACTGAAAACACCTTCAAAAGTAGATGTACACTAGAACTATTTAATGAAGGAATAATAGGTACAATTCAAATTAAGTTGTTCAAAGTGAAGCTTGTTGAAATTAAATTGAGGATGCTAAGGAGCATACCTAGAATGAGGCATTGGTGGTCTGTGAAGAAGCTGATTTTGAACTACTATCTCTAGTTGGACTCTTCTGCTGTGGACCTGTTGGTGATCCATGCAAATTAATTTTCCTATTATGATGGGGTAGTATCAAATGTGACGGCAGCGATACCAGTGAAGAATGAATTATGTTGGCCGGGCAACCACTCTCCTCAGTACCAGTACGGTCTGCTGGTGGGACCCAAGCTCCAACTAAAACAAATTGAGGCGCTTGTGCTGCATAATCATTGTTATTGCTATTTCGTACTCTCGAGCTTGGTTTTTTCGTGTGCAGTCGATATTTCTGAAAATTCAGGAGAATATATGAGTAATTACAGAAAAGAAAAAATATCTTATTGCTACTAAATTTCCCTGGAAGGAACAAAAAATAATCTGTAACAAAATACAAAAAAGAAAACACAATCTTAATAAAATGCAATAGATAATAATTTGTGATTTATTTGTATACAAACATAAAAATTGTAAAATATGACAATAACAAAAAGTTAGTTCAAGTGCACGAGCACATATTATATGTAAATAGTAAATACAAACTGTATGTACAGTAAATTTTATTGAGGTCTTCAACTGTAAACTACATCACAGAAATAGGTCATGTAAGTCTGATTTTTGCAGCCGTAATCACTGAACTAACATTTTGTCTGAATTAGATCAATACTACAATTATTATACCCAAAGTTCGAAAAATTTGATAGCCCGCAATGTTTAATTATTTTTAAAATATACAATTCATTCAAAAGCATAAGTTTCAGTGGAAAGTAAGTTCTATGATTGTATCATAAAGTATGGTCACCCTAACTGTTCCCTATCACTTATCCAAATATTTGAAAGCTGAATCCAGGTTTCTGGCCCCTTAATTTGACTTGAACTGTGTGGATATCACTCTTGCATAGCACGTTATGTTCAATTTCTATTTTACTTTTGGCCATAAAAAGCATGATTGATCAATCATACTTGCCCAAAGGAAAAACAAAGTTGCCAAGACGGTATCAATCAAACTGTCTTCTTAGAATAATAAATCATGACTGACTTATTTATTTATTTTTTTGATTGGAAATCATGACTGACTTAGTTGAAGGATGCGGTGCATAAGAATGTTCATGTAAAAAAAAAAAATGTAATTTTAAGTTATATTCACTAACTTAGCTTGTGTTCATCCCAGTGGGTAAAGACATACACATTATACCTGATTTGATTATTTGCTATTTTTTTGGACGAAATTAAGAGAGAGGTCTTGCTCTGCCATCCAATTATTTTGAAATTAAATGCATGTGGTGCTTGGATCTTTGATTTTTTAGAAGCCAGCCTAGTGCTTCTACCATTGAGCTGCTAGATCACATGCAATTTGATTATTTGCGATATGAGTTGATATAAAGTACTCGTGTTGTTCGAACATTGAATAACCATTTCTAGATATGCTACTAGATCACATGCAATTTGATTATTTGCTATATGAGTTGATATAAAGTACCCGTGTTGTTCGAACATCGAATAACCATTTCTAGATAAGCTATTATTTAGCACCCCCATGGAATAAATTAAAGATGCCAATTATCTAATAATCAATTATTTTGAAAAAGAACCTGTCTTGATGAAGAAAAACCCAAAGAAAAAAAGAAAAAAAAAGGCACAATAGCACTAACGGTGACAGAATTGTATTGGTCTAATTAGAGTTTATTCCAAGGAATCTAATGCATTCATGAAACAGTGTGTTGCAAAATTAGGAAAAGAGAGAAGGGAAATAAAAAAAAACTATATTAAAAAGAAATACACTGTGTAACTGATCTTACCTGCAAATGGCTCTTGACCTCATCATTTGTGAGACCATCCACCTTCATCAACTCCCTGATATGTTTTGGAGTCGCCACTGCAAAGAATCAGTTCAAATCTTAACCATATTCCCGAAATATTGGCAAAGAAGGAAAGTAAATTTATCGCCCAATTTTTGGAAAACTCATGGAGGGGTAGGACCGTAGGAGGCAGAAGTTGCACTCATATTTTTTCTTCAAAAAATATCAACTTGAAGTGTGAATTGAGAAGACATAAAAACAACAAATTTTTGGCTCCGTTTGGATGTGTGCAAGAATAAGGAAATAGCTTCTTTCTACTTCCAAATTTATTATAAACAATCCAAACTCTTCACAAAGTTACACACTTCCCAATACTTCTTCCCTTATTCCTCTTATTCCCACACCATCCAAACGGAGCCAAGAGTATCAAGCGGCTAGTAAATATCTATAGTTGTGGAAAATTTTTATGAAGTAATTTTTATATGGACAGAATGTTATGTTTATGATTCTGAAAAAAAAAGAGGTAGACGTGCAAAACTAGCATTTAAACCCTCTTCTTATATTCATGTATTCCAGCCAGACTTTTCTTATAATGATAAGTAACAAATCCAAATTTTATGGTTTAATTTCGCTTTTTTTTTCTTTTGATAATAAAGAATTAAGGCACAACGTCCCACGTTCATAAATTTCTCTCATGGAGACTTAGGCTGTGCTCCAGATTGACGAAGACGGAGTAAGTGGAGGGTGGGAAGATTAGCGGTGACTGGATCTGTGAATCCCCCAAATCGGGGTGAATCGGAGCGGGATTAACTCTTCGTGAAGTCAGCCAGTCTCTCACCTCGTCGCCTCTTCTTTCATCTCCTTTCATCTCCGATATGGAGCGAGTAACAACTCACGGGCAGCTTAAAAGTTTATTCTGGTTCGTCACCTCATCCCCTCTCCCCTTATAAATCTTGTTCTGGAGCACAGCCTTAAATTCATGACATATTAAAAGTAATTCTAGCTACCTTTTACTACTCGAGCCATTATCTATGCTGACCATTCTCAATTGCAAGAATTTTATTTATTTACCGTTTTAATTCTTATATTTCCATGTTAATTTCCCATTGCAACAAGTGATTGATAGTAATCATGGGCTTGTGAAACTGTTTGTTGAACTTTCTACAGGTATCTTTAGTGGTCAAGCATAGATTACACATATGTGTCATATTTCCTTATCAATTGTAGCAAATTTGGAGGGGTTTATTATATATCTAGTGTTGGGAGGGGCTTGTAACTATTACTAAAGCATGTTGGAGAAACAAAGAATTTGAAAATTTTTGCTTCCTTAGATTGTTGATTGATTTAAAATTTAGAAAACTAATTACTATATTGCTTGGAACTAACCATGTGGGCCACCGAGTTGCTCGAGTGCATGCACAAACCGGCGGTGGAGTTCTTGTGACCAACATCGTCTCGTCTTTTTTTGAGCCTCACATTTTTGTTCCTCTTTCTCGTTCTCTCTGTCTTTCTCGTTCGACTCAATTTTTCTTTGAATATCTTCTTGATCATTGCTAAATCCTTCTTCATCCATACATCTATCAGTCTCGAATATAGCTTCTTCCGGTCTCTTGTCCTTAGATGAAGGAAAAATAAAATTACTAGTTGAACAAAGAATAGCAGCACAGGCAGCATCACTGAATTAAAAATGCAAAAACACCACTGACAGTACCCATTAGCTAAACATTTTTGTTTTCATTTCATGGTTTCGGAATTAAGTAACTTAATTAACGGTAACAATATCTGGATTTTTTTAGCTTGGAGTTTAGTGCTGGATAAAGAAAATAGGCCCAGGCGAGTCCTTAACAAAAAAGATGTTTCGTTAATTAAATATCATGAAATATAAATTTTAAAATGCAAGCTTACAGTTACAGGACAAGGTAGAAAACTGTAGCAGTTAACGTTGGTATGAAATTATCAGCAGTCTGCGTATTGTCTTACCGTTATACTTTTTTCTTTTTCAGATTCTTGACTCCACAACTGAAGTGAATGGGACCAATCCCTTTTGTTGTTGTCGGATTTATCTTCTTCAATCTCATCATTCTCAGAATAAGATATGTTCAGATTTATTGGAATAACCTCCTCCGCGATTGCTTTTTCTTGCTTCTCTATCTGCTTTCTCAAGGTTTCGATTGCTACAAATTATAATAAAAAGTAAACCATGGGCTTAGAAACACAAAATGAATCCCAAAACCGCTATCATTGTAAAAAGGATGAACTTTTCGCTTTTTAATTGAAAAAAAAGAATATGGGTTCGTTGAACCCTCTAATGTTTTGCATGCAAAATGGATTAAATTGAAATTCATCAAAACCAAATGCTTTGAATGTCTTGAATTAGACATAGAGGCGCATGCTGAAACAAAGAAAAAAAAACGTACTTTCAGTGACAATATGGAGGGAAAGAGGAAGCTCTTTTTGAAAAGTCTCTATCTTTCTTCTCTCTTCTTCTAGAGCGCTGAGGTATTCCTTCTCTCCCATTTTGTGGTCCATCATTAATCGCTCATACAAAAGTTTGGGTTGGAAACAGAGCATGCAACGTTAATTTCGAGGGATTAGAGAAGAAGAAGTGAGAGGAGACGGGAAATTGAAAGAGAAAATAAATGGAATGAGGTAAAAAGGGATGAGAAGAGGCGGCTGGGGTAAGGAGAGAAATAAACTAGGCAAATAAAAAGAGGGAAATGGTAAAGTACACGAAGTCGAGGCGTCGCGTGCAGAAATGAATCTTTGGTATAAGAGTTAGTGGGAGAGAGAGACAGATAAGAAAGAAAGGGATAGAGAGAGAGAGAGAGAGGTAGCTAGAGAGAGAAAGGAAGCAAGGTCTAATGGGAAGAGGTGACGTCATCGCCGGAGAGGAGATAAGATCAACGACACGGCTGACTACGACTACGGATCAAAGAAATCTATTTCTTTATTGGTTTTCTTATTACTTAATTAATTTTTAGTCGTCTCTTCAGCAGCTTTTTGAGAAGACCAGAAGCGGTTTTACTTCCTTTGTAGAAAAAGAAGCTGTTTTCCATCTTCTCTTTTTTCTTTTATATATAGTTTTTCATATTTTTGGTAAGTATATTCTTTCATTTGGGGCGCAGTAATTTGATGGGATTGTTCGTTGCAGCCAAATTTTTGGTCTGTTTGAATGAGAGAATATCAGAAGAGGCAATCTCCTATGAATGTGTAATTTTTGAAACCATCGCTTGAGAAAATGACATAGAAAGATGAGAATTGGTACCTAGATATTATATACTGAAGTACAAAGTGTACTGGCGGGCTGGGTCCAGTGCCTAATTAACTCTACCCTACTTGATCATTATTTCAGGTAAGTAACACAAAGGCGCTTAACATTATATTTTGATGTGTGGGATCTTGAAATTATAAGTCACAAATCACACTGCATTCTATAATGATCAAACCGATTTCACCTTTCAGTTGATTTGACTAGTCTAATTACTTGGACTACACAACACAATGCCTCACTCGAAAGTCTTAAAAGGTGACCCACAGAGAGAGCGAGGAGAGTGGTATTCTAATAAATTCAAAATCCTTTACCAAAGAAAAAACATTTAGAATTTATTGGCAGAATTACAACTTTGTTGATTATCAACGATAATTAGGAGAATGTTGGGTTAGCACCAAACCAAAATCAATTGCAATTGCAAGAAGGTGCAAAAGGGTAAAAGTAAATTAAAGAAAAATAGAAAATATAACTTTGAATTGGTATCGTCTAAAACGAATGGCATCAACAATGTCAACAAAAACGTAACTCCACAAATCATTTTTATTTTGAATGAACAAATAATTTGTTATGATAACCATATCAACTTGAGTACTTGACTAATACGCGCGTTCATACCTCACACCACCAAAATTGTTGGTACTCTGCTTTTCAGTGAATTAAATGATACAATTAATAGTTTAATTACAACTAACTCATCTTACATATAATAAAGATGCATGGATGACCTTAAAAGATGCGAATGAAACGTTGTTTATCAAAAAAATACCTTAAAGGGTGCCATTTAAAAAGTGTCTCACCAAATGATACAATCGAATGGATGCATCCTCCACCAAAGGGAATTTTTAAATTGGATGCATCCTCCATCAAATGATATTTTTAAATTGGATGGCCTGAAATACTCCAATTATAATGTTTTTTGAAAATGTTATAATAAATAGCAAAAAATTTCGAAAAAAATGTAGAATTTGGTCTCCAAGAATATTCCAATATAGAGATCAATTTGAATGGTTTGGATCGACCATTTGAATTTTGGATATCGAAAAATGACTCAAAAAAAATGGGTGGAATTTCCACCCATGGCACATTAGCCATTCTCTCTATATATATATATGTGTGTGTTTGGATGGTGGAGAATAAGGTCTTGGATAAGAATAAGGATCAAATTCCTTATCCTTGTGCTACCTAAACAATACAAGAATAAGGAATTTGGACTCTTATTCTTATACTAACAAAATCATGGTATAAGAATAAAGAATTTGGACAAGCACGGATACCGAAATTCCTTATTCTTATTCCTGGGTGTGTTTGGATGAGAATGGAATAAGGAATAAGAATAAGGAATTTCGGTATGCGTGCTTATCCAAATTCCTTATTCTTATACCATGGTTTTGTTAGTATAGGAATAAGGGCCCAAATTCATTATTCTTGTGTTGTTTGGGTTGCACAAGAATAAGAATAAGCACGCATACCGAAATTCCTTATTCTTATTCCTTATTCCATGCTCATCCAAACACACCCATGTAAATCTATTGTGAACCATGGTTCATATAAGCTTTCGTGCACCAGGATCGTTTGATCGGTGCTTGTTCAAATTGACAAATCTAAATTAACTAATCCAATCTATATATTAAAATCTCATAGGTACATTAGCCTATATATATATATATATATATATATATATATATAGAGAGAGAGAGAGAGAGAGAGAGAAAACCTATGGTGCATACTAACGTACGAAAGCTTCGGTGCATACTGATCCGAATTCTTAGATCTGCTTCAAAATGACCGATCCAAACCGTCCAATATGATCTTCCTATTATAATCTCCTTACCGACCAAATTTTATATTTTTTCAAAATTTTTAAGTATTTTTTTTGAAATTTTAGAAAATCGCTAATCTAATTTTTTCTGAACCGTTCAAAAATAGTAGTTTTTAAAAATCCGAAAAAATACATAAAAATATCGAAAAAATGTAAAATTTGGTCGGCAAGGAGATTTCAATAGGGAGATCATATTGGACGGTTTGGATCGGTCATTTTGAAACAGATCCAATAATTCGGATCAGTATGCACCGAAACTTCCGTACATTAGTATGCACCATAGGCTTTCTCTACATATATATATATATATATATATATATACATATATATATATATATATATATAGAGAGAGAGAGAGAGAGAGGGAGAGAGGCTAATGTGCCATCTATGGCACTTCACATTGGTGCCATCCACCTTTCTACCGTCAGATTTCTTTAATATCCGTGCAAGAGATTAAGATGTAAGGCTCAGATCACTACAACAGAAAAGATTTTTAACGACACCATATTTACCGCAGTTTTTTAAAAGACTGTTGTAAAAAAAAGAGGGTGGCATTTTAGTAAATAAGAAGAGATTTATTTATAACGATAGGCGTCGTAAAAGTGTGCAGAAAATTAGAAAAAAATATTCGCTGATTTGTTACGGCTGTTATTAAAAGAACCGCCATAAAAAAAATTTGTTTTCCGTCTCTCTCATTTTTTATTCATTTCTGCCTCATCTCCTTGTTGTGTCCGTCCTCTAGGTTTTGCCTTTGAGATCTAACACAACTTCTCGACTCAGATTCAATGGAGCCGGACGTGAGCATCAAGACGTCTCGCCAGATCCACGTGGCCATGTCGGCGGCACACCTCCGCGAGTACACTTCTCTGATTGCACGCCACAGCCGCATGGACGTGGCCTCCTACACGGTGCAGCACCAGAAATCCCCTTCTCTCACTAGCCCTGGGACTCCGGATTCCTTTTCCACCGGCTGCTCCGCCTCCCCCTAGGAAGACTTCCGGCGCTGTTGCAAGATCCTCGCCGTCGTCGCCATCTACCATCTATCGCTTCGGCTTCTGCCCTTTTCTCGACTCTGTAGCCGCCAAGTTTGTCTCTGCGTGCTGCCCGTATGGATCTGCCCTCACTACCAGGTGATTCGGCTTCTACCTCTCTGATGCTCAGGTGGGCCTCTGCTACTTTAGTCGTCAAGGCTAGTTAAGATTTGATCTCCTTTATAAACGAAAGTAGTGTTCTTCCCTTTACTTTGTATCTATAATATTTATTGAGATAATCAAAGGTTGGCTTTAAGCACTAGTAGATCACGAAATGATAAAGTTATCAAAGATTGATGATCTTGTGTACTTCTTTTACAATCCAATAATTACTTGTGTTTTATCATCTTTAGATAAAGCCTAATTTGAGGCATTTATAAGGGCACTTGACGTGCAAGTGAAAGGAATGAAATTGATGGGAGAGGTCGTCAAAAAAATTGAAAACAAGCAAGATAATGAACTACCAAAAGACCAATTCAACCATTCTATCACAAGAAACGGTTAGTTCTCAAGTAATATATTTATCTATTATTGCAATTTGCAGCATGAACACTCATCTAATTTAATTTTGGCTGATATGGTTGTAACTTATTTCTTATTGGTTTGCATGAATCAAGAGCAGTTAGCAATGCATGGGATGCTCAGGTTTGATAAATTTGTACATATTACTTTTTGATTTCATGCTCAGCTACTCAAGAGTAGTTAACATGAATGACATAGCAACTCTTGATTATGGTTCCTCTCTCTCATGGAACTGCTTACTACTCAGGTTGATATGGTTCTAACTGATGCTGCATATTTCATTCAATGTGTCTTGATCTGTTTTGTTGTTAATCTACTGGCAATTGTTATATGCATTAGAGTGATTTCTTATAGTTTTGTTTGATAACTAGGTAGATCGAGTGGGACAACAGGTTCAAACAAAGAAAGATGAAGTAACAGTGATGGTAATTCATCTTATGGTAACTATATTATGTAGTGTTATTAATTCCGATGGTAATTTATTTGAGTATGAAATTAATTATACTGTATTGGGCTCTTGCCCATAACAGTGAAATGTTATTATATTTGTTTGAACTTTGAAAAGAAATAAAGGGTCTGGATTTTTATAAGAGCTTATATAGCAATGAAAATTCAAAAAGAACTACGGGCACTTTGGTGACTTTAGGATATTTAAACTATAGGCAAAGGTGAAAACTGTTGAACTTGAGCCTAATTCGGATCTTGCTACATAAGTGAGCTTATTTGGTACATAAATAAACCTTGCAATCAGTTATAATACATTAATGAGGTTTAGTCTTTCTCTTCTCGGCAAGAATAAAAAAATTAATGAGGTTTAGATTTGGACATGAAAAATTTCTGTGTGCTTTGGTGAAAGGAAAAATGATATTGCAGCTAGAGGATCTAAAATATTATACAAATTTGCTTTTGTTTAGAATTTTAGCAATATAATGAGTGATTTATCTAATGATTCTTGAAGGTTAAAAATTTGATAATTCTCTTTTTTATTTAGGAGAAGATTGGAAAGGGCTTCATGGCGGATGTAATCATGTAATTTTACATCATGTAATTTGTGAAAGTCGCGAAGATATTCCTGAGAAGACAATAGGTTTAGCATTTTCTTTATGAAAATCATTTTTATTTTCTAGTAATCATGTAATTTGTGAAAGTCGCGAAGATATTTCTGAGAAGACAATATATAGGTTTAGCATTTTCTTTATGAAAATCATTTTTATTTTCTACAACTTAATGTACGTAGTTCTAGAAACTTGATTATATATTATTAATTATGAAAATTTGTATGATGAATTTGTGTTTATGAAAATTTGTGTGATGAATCTCTGTTTGGTATGATTATGGCTAGCTAGCAATAATGGAATTTTATTAATTGGGTATATAGCCACCGGAAATGAAAAAACAATTATATAATTTATATAGTTTATGGCGGTTTTTCTAGAAATAGATATAAGTTGATTTTAACAAATAACAGCCGTAAAAAATAATTATTTACGGCTGCTAAATGTTAAAAGACGCTGTGCAAAATAATAAAATCCCACGCGCGGCTTCTCAAAATCACGGACATTTACGGCGGTTAATTATTATCTTTAGCGGCCCCCCTCATTTACAGCACCCATCATCCGGCGTTAAAAATATCTAAAACACAGCCGTAAAAAATTGAATCTGCCGTAGTGGATTGAGTTCGCTAGGAGCGGCGAGTTTTAATTTTTCTCCGTTAATGTTTGTAATTTCTGTCGTTGCCTAGTTTCTCTCGTGCACAGACCCTCTCCATCAACTCATCTTCTCTTTGGTGCCGTTTGGATCGCTTAGGAATAAGAAGAATAGTCTCTTCCTAGACGTAAATTTATTCCTAGCCATTCAAACTCTTCACAAAGTTACACACTTTTCAATGTTTTCCGTCTAGAAATAGACAATTTTTCTTATTTCTAAGCGATCCAAACGGCCCCTTTGTATTTGCGCGCTCCTACTCTCTCGATCAACTGCTACACAAAAAAACCTAGATCCAAATCTAGAAAATTCGAGGAGAATAGTCGATCTGCGCTTTATTTCAGCAAAACATTTTTAGTGAACTTAAATATATCTATATTGTGTTTAGTGTCTTTTCTGTAAAAATGTACGGCCAAATTATATAATGTTTTTTTTCTGATTAGGCAAAATATTAGGAACCAGACAAAGTACAGAAGTGACACTAAAGTAAAGAAAAGAGGACATGCAAATTTTCCGTATTGTTTGACAAACAAATATTTATTTATATAGTCACGCATCACCTAGTAAAAGTAAACCACACTAAGTGTGTATGATTGCATGTTGTTAACTAATTAGAGACGTAATAATTGAAAATTTACCCTCCCAATTAAAGCCAGCGATGCGTGAATGAGGTCCCCAATATCTAGTATGTATTCCTAGATATTATTCAGGACCACAGAAGAATATTGCTAACAACACACTATATCTAATTTCTATATACATTTGACAATGGTAAAAATCAGATCCCAATCTTCTTTTCCTCACACCATTTGACTTTATTGCAATTGTACATAAATTAAATACATTTCTCAGAGGAGAAGGAAAAGATAAACTGGCAGACCCAATTGCTAGCTCACATGCATGTTTTGGATCGGTGACAGATGATATTTGGAATAAGTATTCTTTCATCCATTACTTATACGAGATGGATATAATAATCCTAAAATTTATCTATCCTTTTAAGTACTTTTCATTAAATATTTGATTGACTTTCTCCCCCACACTAGTTAGGTAAAACGGTAAATATTCTAAAATCCAACACAGTTTGACAGATTTTTTTTTTAGCTGAGCGAATTTTTTTACCAATTAACAAAACTATTGGTTCCATAAAGAAAATAACTGGACTCAATAGTGTTTTCCTAAAAACTTTTCCTACGTCTATAAGATCATAATATTATTTATTCCTGGTAAACTATTAAGAGCATCTGGACATGTCGCAAGGAATTATTTTTCCTATTGGAATGTTGTCGATCTTTTTGAAATGAAAATTGATATAATTTGTACTAAAAACGCATGAGAAAGAACGTCTCTAAGACAATATTTGACAATTAGTAGAATACTTACTCATGATATTAAAAAAACGTCTTTTCAAACAATATTTAAAATGAAAAAAAATATATCTACAAGAATATTCTCTCGACATATTTTCAACATCATTTGCTCTCATTAATTCTCATTACCAAGTGGTGCATTGATATAATGAAAGAAAATTCAGCTGCAAATTATCTCCATCATAATTTATTATATTAAATTGTTGGTTCCGATCATAACACTATAGATTCAAGTCTTCAACTTTCATATATACTTGAACTGTCCAATGGAGTAATAATTAAAAAAGTTCCAATTGAGTTTATTTTCTCTATAACTTCCGAGATTAATTAAAAATAGAAAAAGAAGACGAGATACAGAAATTAAAAAAGGATAAAGGAGGGAGCTAGATTAGCACAAGGTTCCAGGGAATCAGCAGAGCAGGTGATGGGATAACCACGCGGCGTCCGAAGGAATCCATCCGGATTGGTTTATTTATTGCAAGAAAAGAAAAGAAAGTAAATACGCGCGGCCGCATTTGTGTCCCGCACGCAAGTTGCATTGCACAAAAGCCATTACATGAAGGCCCTTTTTAGCCTTTCACCACTCCAAAAGCCGTTTCCTTCCTCTCATGCAAACGTGTCGGTGTTCTGGGGGTGGTGTGGATCTAAGTGTCTGCGTCTCAGCTGCACTGTTGTCGACCCTTTATTAGTCTATGTTTCCTTGTTGTTTTCCCAATATTAATTTCAAAAGGTTTTACATTGAAAAACTTGGTCTATGACTATGTGTGTATCTTTCAGCATGGCATGTTTACAACTGTACGTGACCACCTTTGATGAGAAAAATATTCATGAAGGATTTTGAGAATCTTGTTATGATATCATGCATGTCTGACTGAGTAGTTGAATTTAAATAAAGGAGAAAATACATAGGTGAAAATTCGACATATATTTTTAATGCAATGGTTGAGCCATATATTTTTGGACGCGCGCCGTTGAATAGGTTGGTCGAATTTTAGAAGGGTTTTGATCAAAAAGTTTTTTTTTACCTGGAATTTTTATTGATTAAAATTGATTTCACGAGAATTCGTTAGGTCCGATGACATGAAAATTCCAATCAAATGACATCAAATTTATCTATTTTGCTTAAAAAATTCTAATGAAATGAAATAAAATGAAATTCCATGTTAAAAAAAAGATGAATCGATTCAGGCTTCCCTGGGCTTGACTTCACCCAGGATGTTTCAAACTTTTGGTATGCACTCGGAGATATATATATGTATCAAACATTGGAACATCATCTGAGCAGTAACTACTTGGAATATTTAAAAGGTCCGATCAAAATAAACGAATATTCAGGGGTATTGACGCTACACCACACATGTTATTGAAGGACATATGTGCTTGCTTCAACTCTTGGAATAAGCATGTTTAGGATTTAAAATTTATCCTCCTTTTTTCTCTTTACAATATAGTTGTTTTCCGAGGATAAATTGTGGGGTCTAAGTCATTCAATTTATTTTAAATTAAATATTTATGAAAGACATCCCAGTCGGATTTCGAACATGTGACCTTTCACTCAATCAGCAGTGGCGAGGCCAAAAAAATTTTGAATGGGGTTCACTCAAATTAATATAGATTATATAATTATATTATTTATCAATTTTGAAAAAAAATTGTCATGTAAAAAAATGAATTTTTAATCATGGGGTCATCAATGAAGTTACATTTGTAATTTTATGGGGTTCAAATAGTGATTTTCATAAGAAAATGATCCATATAACAATAAAAATTTATAAAATAATATTTGATTGGGAAAAGAATGGGTGACATTGCACCCCATTCATTTCTTTTAAACTCGCCTATGACTCAATGTGCATTTTTCTTTACCACTAAACAAAGAGCTGGTTCTCTTTACTATACAGATTTAGCTCTAGCTTTTTATCATTTTCTTTTTTTTCTAGTTCTTTAATGTAATATCACTTGTACTTTTTTTTCTTTATTAATAAAATTTGTCGGTGTGGTGATTACCACCTGACCTCTAAAAATACCTATAGATGCACATGAAAGATGTAAATCTATGACCGAGATCACACCATAAAAAAAATGCAAATTTCTTACGTGTAATGTTTAAACCATTTTAAACCTTTCGCCTAATCCTTATCTGATTCAGCTTGGACCATTTAAACTTTTCATTCAGATTATGCCTGCATCGTTTAATTAATTACAGAACTTTTTTCGTCCTTTAACAAACTGCTCGAATATCGGATCGTCAAGACAATCTCAATGGTCGTTTAGACTATTTCGACCTTTTATTCAAAATACATTGCTCTTTACTATTAGACTAAGAGCTGATTTTCCATATATAATAAATTACACTTTATTATTACGCTAACCACAAATCAAATCCAAACCCGTTAAATCATGATCCAGAGAAATTATCTAGGGAAGAGTGGGAAGAAGCTATTCCTAGGAAGAAGAAATGTTGTTTGGATGGTGAGTTAGGAATAAGCAAATTAATATTAATTAAAATAAATTATTAAAAATTATTATTTTAATATTAAATAAAGTACTAATTAAAGAGTACACAAAATTTCATTTAGCTATTAGTATTTATCTAATTTTGTTGAAATTATACATATATAATTGTTGGAAGAAGATATTCCTAGGGGCCCGTTTGGATCGTATGGAAATAGGAGGAATAACTTCTTCCTAGGCGTAAATTTATTATAAACAATCCAAACTCTTCACAAAGTTACACACTTCTCAATGGGGTCGTTTGTATGGTATGGGAATAAGGAAGGAATAAAGATTTTACGAAGAAAATATTTGGAAAGAGTGAGAAGATGCTATTCCGGGAATAAGAAATATTATTTGGATGATGAGTTAGGAATAAGCAAATTGATATTAATTTAAATAAATTATTAAAAATTATTATTTTAATATTAAATGAAGTACTAATTAAAGAGCACATAAAATTTCATTTATTTATTAGTATTTACTTAATTTTGTTGAAATTATCTATATATAATTGTTGGAAGATGTTATTCCTATGAAGAAATTATTCTTCTCCTTATTTCTAACTTGTTTGGATGCCTAGGAAGAAAATATTTCTAGGAAGAAGCTATTCTTCCTTATTCTTTGCAATCCAAACGACCCCATTGCTTTCCGCCTAGGAATAGGCTATTCCTCTTGTTCCTAAGCAATTCAAACAGCATAAAAAAGCTATTCTTCTTTTTATTCCTAACTTGTTAGGATGTTTGAGAAGAAACTATTCCTAGAAAGAAACTATTTTTTCTTATTCCCTTACCATCCAAACGACACCTTACAGTATTCAAGAACTATTTTACATGGTTACACACACTAGTAGCTATATTTAGTTTTGAACTTGCCGAATAGTTATAATGACCGTATCATTGTTATCAAGTCAGTGACCCTTGTCAATATAACTTATTCTAATTAACATACATGGTTAAAATATGTAATAATTGAATTTGTCATAGTGATCTGCTATTATATTCTACAATTTGACAAACTTTCTCAATGTCTTAGTGACGTTTTGCAAAAAAAAAAAAAAAAAAAAAAGAGCTGACCTTTTTGCTAATTAATATACCGGATTAGTGAAATTTTAAATATTTGACCAGATTTTCTTTTTATCTATTTATTATGTTTTTCACTATTGATTAATTCTAGCCTTAGTTTAAGTACTGGCAGTCCTTAATCCAAGTCATCATTTTTTTATAAAAAGGTCAATGGTTCTAAAAGAAAAAGTGGGAAAAAAAGTAACGACTAATTGCAAAACGACAGATAAGGTTCAGCAATTCCAGCTTTTTGTCTCTACATAGTACGCACTGCAGCATAATTAATTAGGATAATAGCCACCAGAGTAACAGCGGTGATCTGCAACCGGTTTATGGAACTGGTACGGTCCCAACTCCCAAGTCCTTTTGCATGGGTTTACCTGAAATCGAAACTTGGTCCGGTAATTTAAACTTTAAAATCGGACTATTGTTAAAAAGGGAAAAACCGAATTTAAACAGCTTAATTAAACTAGAAAAAACTAGGGGTGGGTAAAAAAATCGTAACTCGTGAATTAATCGAACTCGCCTCGAAAAAAACTCGAATATGACTCGAGTTAAAAAAAATCGAGTTACTGCAACTCGAATTAGGCCCAACTCGAAATTAAATGACGTGATTTCGAGTTAGGCCCAACTCGATCGGCCCATAACTCGAGTTATAAGCATAGTCAGCCCATGTAAAAAATCTCGCAACCCAAGCCCATCGCCTAATCACTAACCCTAAGTCCCTGGTCCTTGGCTCCTTGCACACTCCGCCTCAGACATCAATCGCTCTCTCTCTCTCTCTCCCAGACCCTCTCTACTCTCCTACTCTGAGTACTCTCTCACAAACTTCACCGCCGCTCACCTCCTCTGAGGCTCTGACCAGTGACCGACCCTCAATCCACCGACGGACCCACCTGAGTTCTTTGCTAAGTGCTAACTGCTAACTGCTAAGGCAAGTCTCTCTCTCTCTCTCTCTCGATTATTTTTTCATAGATGTTAATGTGATTTGCAATATTTGGTAAGTTTTAACTGAAAATGTGATAAGAAATCAAAATAATTGTTTTGATTCTAAAGTGGACTTATTTTCTTGAAGCTATGACCTGCTAGTTTCGACTTTTGAGTCAGTTGATAGGTGATGGTGTTTGATATTATATATTCACTGTTGTGGCTTAGTTTGATGTGATCTCATGTGTGCAGGGAGCAGAGTTCTGAAGTTAGGATCTTTATTCAAGTGTTTTGGATCTTTATTTAGGATCTTTATTCAGGCTTATACTTGTGCTTTGTGTTTCTATTTAGGATCTTTATTCAAGCTTATACTTGTGCTTTGTGTTTCTATTTAGGATCTTTATTGATTTGAAAGGAAGCTTTCGAGCTCAATCTGAACTCATTTTACATAAATTTTTGGACTGATTAAACGAGAAACAAGCTGACCTATTATTATGCTGTTGTAGGATGTCTACACCAACTGAAGGTGAAGATGCCGGTGTGAATGCTTCAATTGCAATTGAGGACAGCCAAAGTGTTCAAATGGAAGAAGAAGTTGATACGGTTCATATGGAGGATATGCAAGACCCTGGTGTGTCAAAAGCTGGACGTAAGAGGAAGTCTAAAGTTTGGAACCATTTTGTCGCGATTGAAGTTCAAGAAAAGAGAAAATTAGAACCAAAACTTGAGTGCAAACATTGTAAGAAGAGGTACAAGTATGTCGATGGAGGTCCAACATCAACTCTCCTGTTGCATGTTGAGAGTAAATGTGGTGCCTTGCAAAAAAAACGGGGTAAAACACAAGGTATGCTAAATTTTGAATCCCAAGAGAGTGCAAATTTTGAGATGGGTTCTGGTCCTACTGTAGGTTATGACCATGCAAAGAATCGGGAGATAATGGCAAAGATGATAATAGCCCATGAGTTGCCATTTGCATTTGTAGAGTATGCATGGTTCAATTATTTAATGAAGTACAACAATCCCCAGTTTCAAAAAATGAGTAGGCACACTATAAAAAATGAATGCATGAGAGTGTTTGAATCAGAGAGAGAAAAAATGAAAGAAATGTTTAAAGATATCTAAAAATTCTCACTAACAAGTGATTGTTGGACTTCAAATACTAGTGTTGGATATATGTCCTTAACAACACATTATGTAGATGTCAATTGGAAGTTACAAAAAAGAATCATTAGCTTCATTGACCTTGCACCACCACACAGTGGTGAAGTGATTTCAGATGGAATTCTTGATTGTCTCATGAAGTGGGATATACAAGACAGAATTGGCACCATTACATTAGATAATGCTTCTAGTAATGATAGGGCTACATGCATGTTGAAGTCTAATTTTGAAGAGAGAGGAAAGTTGCATTTTTGTGGGCTTTTTTTTCCATGTGTGATGCTGTGCTCATATCTTGAACTTAATTGTTCAAGATGGAATTAAGGTTATTAAGGTGTGCCTTTACAAAATTAGAGAAGGAGTAAAGTACCTTAGAAAGTCGCCGACTAAACTTTTTCAGTTTGGAGAAGTTGCTATTGCACATGGCATAGAAACTAAGCGGTCATTGTGTAGTGATGTTCCAACCTGGTGGAATTCAACCCACCGAATGCTAAAATCAGCCCTTCACTACAAGACAACTATTCATCATTATGCCAAGAAGGACCCTAATTATGAGTGGGAGCCATCTCATGAAGAATGGGCTTGTGCTAGAAAAGTTTGCAAGTTCCTTGAAGTGTTTGAAGAAGCAACAAATATATTTTCTGGTACAACATACCCAACTGTAAATTTATTTTTGGTTGAAACTTATCATGTGAAAAAGGAGATATGTGAGGCTTATAGGTCAGATGATCCATTTTTGGTTGAAATTAGTAATCCTATGTTCCAGAAATTTGAGAAATATTGGGGAGAAGTTGGAGTGCTTATGGCTGTTGCTTCTATTTTTTATCCAAGGTTTAAATTAGCAACTCTTCAGTACACTTTCAAAGAGTTATATCCAGCAAATGAAGTTGCCGACCGAATTAAGGAAGTCGTTAACCATCTGAGAGCATTACATGAAAAATATTCCAAGGAACATGTGAACTCTAAGGCAGCGACTAGCGCATCAAGGATGGAAGATGCAAGCACCTCTATTGAGCCATGTTCATCAGCTATGTCGAAGATATTTGATTTCATGAAAAAAATGAATGGAGAAAATATGTCTAAATCTGATCTTGAGGTGTATTTGGAAGAACCCCCTTATGTTCATGAAGGAGGGCATCCATTTGATTTGCTATTATGGTGGTATCAAAATTGTAGTAAATTTTCCATTTTAAGCAAGTTGGCGAAGGATGTGCTTTGTATTCCAGTCACAACTGTGGCTTCAGAATCAGCCTTTAGTGCTGGTGGTCGTGTCTTAGATGACTATAGGAGTTCTTTCTCAAAGGATATGGTTGAGCTTCTTGTTTGTGGAGGTGATTGGCTAAGAGCAATATCAAAATCTACAGTATTGACATTAGAAGTGAGACAATTTTCATATCTTATCTTTCATATTTTAAATATTAAATTTTCAGTACTAATAATCATATTTTTTATTTCTTTTCAGCAAGTGGCAAAAGATGAAGAAAATTTAGAACTACAAGTTGCAATGAAGAACCTTAGCATGGGTTGATTTTTCTGTTGGTAATGGTATGTTTGCTAATATTCTTTTTATTATGTTGGAGTTCGATGATTATTGGAATTGCTGATATTCAAATCTGTTGTGTTATGTCCTCTAAATTATTTTTTACAGGAACATGAACTGAGGCAGTAATCAGATATTCAAAGCTGATGTCGTTTAGTTAATTAGGTCATTAGGTGTTATATTTTTCTAATATGTCCTTTAGGCTATTCAGACATTTAATTTTGTGTGCTATTTAGAGCTGATTTCATTTTATGTGCTATTCAAAGCTTATGTCATTTTATGTCGTTTAAAATTTTGGATGTATGATCTTTATGTTCTATTCAGACATTTAGTTCATTTATGTGCTATTCTGGATGTATCATTTATGTGCTATTCAAAGCTCAATATGTTACTGATATGGAATATAGAAATATGGATTGTTGATGCATTTATCATATCAGTTTATTTTGTTAATGTACCTTCCAAGTTTGCTTATATGAGATAACTATATCAGTGCCTTACTGAATTTCGAGTAGAATTTTCGAATTACGAGTTAACTAGAGTAATCATGACTTGATTTCGAGTTAGTCATGGGAACTCGAAACTGTCTTATGAATAAGTCGCGAGTTAACTCGAAATATTTCGACGTGACTTCGAGTTGACGATAACTCGATCGTTACTCGACTCGAAACCACCCCTACAAAAAAATAATGATTAGATTGGTTGGTTTAATTATCTTTTTAAGTCTACACTTAAAATCAATAAACACTATATATGGCAATTCGTTACTCGGTATGGTATTTAAAACAGTCTTAATTTATTGTCTTCAAATCTGCACTGATTTCTAGAATCTCTAACAATAACTCATTAATTTCTCAAAAATCACGTGATCGATTTGGTTTAGTTTTGAAGTATAAATTAAATTAAATTCTAAGAAAATATTAGATATAAATCAGCTTATCAATTACTAGATAATAATTCACCACTCCTTGCTTCCACACGGCGGTGAGAGGAAGGAAAGAAGAAACAAGATGAGAAATACCGAAATTATTTTATACAGGAATTCAGACGCAAAAAATTTTAATAGAAAGAATTATTATTTTTTTTTTAATAAGAAGAAAGTTCGAACGCGTTTTATGAAAACGTACAGTCTCTCTCCTTCCTACCCGTTTATAAAACGCGCTCGAAGGCTTCGAACGCATTTTATAAACGGGTAAGAGGAGAGAGCTTCAGTTACGCCTGAAAAGGCTGGTCAGACCTTCGTACGCGTTTATAAAACGCGTTCGGAGCCTTCGAGCGCGTTTTGTAAACGTGTTATTAGTTTTTCATATTTTTAATTCAAACCGCAACATTTAACTTATTAAAAATAATATTTTGCAATAAGGTCCCTGCATGTTTCATATTTACAAAATTCTCAAAATTTTATTTCCAATTAAAGATGTATTAAATAGATGTATCAAAATTTTATTTCCAATTAAAGATGCATTTAATTGCACATATTTTTTTTTTAACATGTGTATAATATCATTTTGTTTGAATAATTATTCACCGACGACCCTGTAATTTTACTATTTAATTTTACATACTTATCTTTTGAATTGTAGTCTCTTTTCTTTTTTTATTTTATGTTAGCCATATATAATAAAAAATATATAATATGGAAATAATTAAAATATAAATTTTTTAAAAAATTTTGAACATTAAAATTTTAAACAGGCTTAACTTTTGATAGGAAGGTCCGTTTGGGGCGATCGAGCACAATCCGGAAAGCTCGCGACGAGATCTACACATGTTATCGGGGTGAAACCCCGTAACGACCATTTTCGGACCCAAAAAACGCTCTCTAGACCTTCAAAATTCACTTTGAAAGTTTACAAACCTAAAAACCACTCTAAACTACTAAAAAAGTTTTTAAAATCATAAATTAATCATTAAAAAGAGAAATGCAGTAAATTAAGTGACTTTCTTGATAGTTATTCAAACAAAATGATATTAATGTCAAAATTAATATTCTAATGTCATTTTTAAATAAGATTAATATGAAATTAAATGTGATATTTTAAAAATTGTAAATTTAATCTTAATCTTAAAAATAAATTTAACTTAAATTTTCACATTAATTTTTCTATTAATTTTGAAAAAAAATGGTAATAACTCAATTTCGAAAAATGTACGCCTTCCTACCCGTTTATAAAACGCGCTCGAAGGCTCCGAACGCGTTTTATAAACGCGTACGAAAGTCTGACCAGCCTTTTCAGGCGTAACTGAAGCTCTCTCCTCTTACCCGTTTATAAAACGCGCTCGAAGCCTTCGAGCGCGTTTTATAAACGGATAGGAAGGAGAGAGACTGTACGCTTTTATAAAACGCGTTCGAACTTTCTTCTTATTAAAAAAAATAAATAATTCTTTCTATTAAAATTTTTTGTGTCAAAAATTCTATATAAAATAATTTCGGTGAGAAATAGAAGGCTTTGTGAAAAATTCACCTGTAAATACTCTGTATCCCACACCCTTTCATTTCCTTAATTTACTTACGACTGTTGCAGCAGACCTTAAAAAGAATTCAATTCAATCTTAATTAACATAAGGTGAACCTTAATATCATAGAAGTGTTTCGTAGAATTTTTATAATGTTTCACGAACTTTGAAAGTAAACCTTAAAAAGTATTTTATTAATTATTACGTACGTTGTAGTTAATTAAATTTTATAAGAAGTTCATTCTTTTAAAAAAAAAAAAAAGAAATTGTAGTTTATATTTGTTACTTTCTATTCATTTATCTTAGTTTCAAAAAAAAAAAAAAGAAATTGTAGTTTATCTTAGTTTCAAATGTCACAAAAGTCTTTGAATTTCAATTTAAATGATCTAGATTTATTTTTATACGCAGTTATCTTTCAACTTTTTTTTAAAAAAGCTTTACATATTAGTTTTGAAGCCTCAAATTTCATTACCAATGTCCGAAATGATATTTTGAAAGAGTACCTATGTTTCAGTTCGCATGCTTCTGGGTTCAATTTGTACAGACATTGGTCCAAGTTCTATTAAAAACTTTACCAGATTAATTAATATCACTAGTGGGGCTGTCGCGCGTTGCGCGACCTATGTTTTCACTCGTTTTTTTATTGATTTTTGCTATTATTATAGTATATTTTATTAGTTTATTACATCTTTTAAGCACAGTGCAAAATAGATAAATTATGAGAAAAAAATAAAAAAATTATATTATTTTTTTATTATCAGTTGGTTGCAACAATTCAATATTCAAATCTCATTAACTGATTATCATTTGTAATGATAAATTTATTATTATACAGTGTGATCATATGGCTTTGTGTTGAAATTTTTTTACTACATTTTTATTTATTTGGGCTTTGGTTTAGGTTAAGATTTATTGACGTGAATTGACAAATTTTTTTTGTAAGTTCAGGTTTATGAAAGAATTAGACTTCGTTCATATGGAAAAATTTTCTAACTTGTTATTTTAATTCAAGAAATGTTGAGACCTTTATGTAAAACATCTTAACTAATCATGTGTCATTGGTGATTAACATTTTAATATGTGTTTGAATAAATTGCCTCACCAAAAATCATCATTCATCAATCGAAATAAAAGAATTGCATATTAATTTTTTTTTTTGGGTGAAGCATTAACAAATAGAATCAAAACATAAATCGTATCAAAATAAAACTATTGGAAATAAGTTATAGCTTATCTAGCTAAAATGATGACTTATAACATTGTTTTATTTAAAATTATTAGAAACGATTCTTATTTAATAATGACAATTAGAAATATGGATATATTACACATTCTATATTTACCAGCGGTTGCCATTGATGAAAATTTAAAATGAGAAAATTACGTTAAAGATTCAACATATCGAGTAATTGATATATGACGTTAAAGATTTAATTTAAATTAATTAAATATCATTAATTACTCATAACAGTTACTATTCTAATTGTTAATAGAGCAACAAATCGAACTTAAAAACGGAGAGAATCTCTCTTTCTTCAAAAAAAAAAACGGAGAGAGGGACAGAGAGAATAAGAGGTGAACTATGTATATTAATGCCTAATTAAAATAAACAAAATATAGTAAACTTAAAAAGTTGTATTCATTTGTGTTTGCCTTGATTTTTTTTTTTTTTTGTGAGAACATGTTGTTTTATTATTTATATTCTGCTGAAATCCTTAAATGACTATTCCCTCTATGGTAACCTTTCATTTCTCAATTAATTTAATATTTACTAAATTCATATTTTGCTAATCCTTTTGTCCCTAATTTAGATGGTACATTTCCTGTGTCAAGCATAAATTAGAAGAATTTTATTTATTGCAGAAACATCATACAAATATTCACAATCAGTAATAATATATAAATAAGCTCGTATAAGAGAAAAGAAGCATTTATTGCCAAACCAATAAGGCTTGTATACAACTTCATATAATAACAATGTTAAAAAAATTTAATAAAAGAAAAAGAAAAAAAATCCTTTCGCTTCAGTAGCTATTCCGATCTAATCTTCGTATTGATATCTTGAGATCCAACACTCTTGGGTAAGCATGTACACCACAAACAAAGGCAGTAAAATTTAAAACTCGAGAGAAGGTTAAAAAATAAATTTTGTTTTATAAACTGATTTTCTTCTAACATGTTGTTTTGCTTCCTTATATTTCGGAATTAGATCCAATTTGAAATGTAAAATTGAAATGCCACATATATATGTATTTGTTGATAATGTAGTTGGAGAAGCGAATTAAGCATATACCACCAAGTTTCAGTTTACTGGTGGCACCAAATATCAACCAGACATCCAAATTTTTGTAGTTACAAAAGCTAGAATGAGTACATTAATCTAGGTGTATCGAGCAGCATAAAATTGACAGACTATGCAAAAAATATTTTTTTATGATAGCATAGAATTTTCCAAAATGCACCAAGGGTATAATAGCAAATAACTTGGTTGCTTAAGTTAAGATTTTAGATCTCTTTACATGCTTTGATCAACTTGGACCCTTAATTTAGCTTTTGTGACATATTGTTATACCTTTGATCAATGGTTCTGTACATTGAAAAAAAAAGTCATATGAAAAAACAGCTAAACAATTATCCTTCTCTTGTCAAAATTTCTCAAAATGATCCGGCAAAAGGATCCAATTCAGCCTTAATTTTTGTCAAAAATAAAACCTTGATTTTGGAAATCAGGCTTGAACTTCAATCCTCAATTTGGACCAATGGAAGGTTGAAGCTAAGTTTCACAACAATACATCTAGGTTCAAGCAATGAGAAAGCAGTGACCAACCAAAACCTGACCTGATCAAGGAAGCCAAAATATACTAAAAACTGATAAACCGAGAACGTATTGCATTTCTTCTTTGTAGAAGCAATAAACGAAAAAATAGATTAGTGAATCATTTTGAACTTACTACAGCTCTAAAACAATCTCCATACAACCTAAGCATGAAAGAGGAGATTAGGCATTGATGTTTCAATTCGACTCTGTAATACAATTTTGACCTCAGATTTGAACCAATTGCCCAATAAGAATGTGTCCTCTCAGTTGTTAAACCAAAACAACTTAAAAAAAGGTGTCAAATAAAACAATACTAAAAAACATAGTTGTTTCCTTATTTAAGCATCAATAAATTCAAGGCGCATAAAATTAATAACTGCAATTATATAACAAAAGATAGTAAATTGACCCAATAAATTATAAAAGTACTAAGTTGAGCAATTAGACATGTAGAAAATAAGAAAATAACAAAAATAAAGACAAAATATCGATAAAAGGAGGAAAAGAAACAAAGAGTATACTTGACGAGAGAGGAAACTTTCTCGGGCCTAAATCGAATGAAGCATCGATTATGAAAGCTCCTTCTTGCAACGTCTGCAGACTTTTCGAGTGGGTATGGTAGCTTTGTGGTCTTTCCATCCTTGAACAACGTATAATCTAGTACCCTCTGTGCATCTATTTCTTCAAGACACCACTTCATGCAACTTTCGATGTCGAAGAAACCTCTCTCTCAATTCAATTAACCTGGCATGAGTGAAACGGTAAGCATTTTTGCCTGACGGAGGGATTTTCAACCTCTGAACTTATTATTCCCAGGACCATTATGTAGTGAGCAAAAAAACATCAATTTAATTTTTGTGCGTTATGCACTAAATGGTAATTAAATTTTACTTATTAAATCGGTTAAAGAAGGAAATTAAAGATTATCTGGCACATGTTCGTTTCTCTACACGGCTCTCTTCATTGTATTAATTGCAAATAAATGGCGTATTAAATATTTCCAATTTCTTTTGTAACTTCTGTTGGAAATAAATTATTAATTAAATATTTTCTATTTCTCCATCACGCATGTCAAATGAATGATGAATTTACTTATTCAGTTATTCCATTGAAATTCTCTTTACCAATTACCATGCACCTCTTTAATTTCTCCTCCATAACATTTGTACGAATTACCTTTTTGAGCCGATGTAACAAAAGTGTTATTAATCTAATAAAGGAGGATAGGTTTCCTGTACAAAGAGAAATTTCTTTAAAAAATAAAAAAATGGATCACCTGAGAATGTTCTAAGATCCATCAACACTAATTCAAAATTGAATGATTCTGAGAGCCATCAGTACTAATTGAGAGCTTAGTTTGCTCAAAATAATAATAATAAATAAAACTTTAATAGAAAATTTGAAATTCAAGTAAAGTACGCACTTACTCGGATAATGGATTTTTTCTTCAGCGTGCTAGACCTTTGAAATTATTTCTTGTTCTTTCACAATTTCTACACTTTATTTGAACCCTAGCTAGATTGCCAAAAATAATAGGTTGGTAGACTTTGCAGTGGCACCTATTAGTCGGATAAGAAAAGGAGGAACGAAGGGAGGATGTTGGGCTAGATTGACGAGAAAGGAGGGACATGAGGCGAGGCAGTTCTAGGGGAGGTAGGAGGAGGAAAAGAAAGGCAGAATATGGGCTCGAACCAGTGGAGAATAGGAAGAGATGAAATTAGGTAGGGGACGCTAGTATGGGAAAAAAAATTACGCTGGCAGATAAACATCCAATGATGCACTGGGTCAATTTTATGAGCGATAATACTCAACACACACATAGCTACAAAGTTCACGTTGTAAAGATTTTTAAAAAATGAACGCACTGAGAGAAAATATTTGACGTGTCGGACTCTATTTTAACAAAACAAACAGGAAACCCACGCCTTTTTATTTATAATACTGATACTGATGACTAGCACAACCCCGATGCTCCTAGAGTTTCTAACCATTTAACTCATCTAGAAAACCAAATTACATTTCTTAAAAATTCGACTATTTTACCTAACTAAACTTCAGTTTACACTACGCCATTTTTATTTATTAGTACCGGTTAAGTATTGATTATTAGTATCGGTTTTTAAGCGGTACTAATAATAGGGTGCTAAAGATAATTAAAAATCGGTACTAAAAATCCGGTAATAAAAACGCGCTGGAATTCATGTAAAAAAAAATGGAGATCTTTAATATCGATTTTTAACTAATAACCGGCACTAAAGAAAAGATCCTCGTCATTTTTTTTATTTACTATTTTTAGTACCAGTTTTTAGGCTAATAACCAGTACTAAAAATCATTGTAAAAACAAAAAAAAAATTGAGGGTAGCGCACTTTTTGCAAATTAACAAAAATTCAAAAGCTATATATTATACAAATAATTTACATACACATTCATACACAATAAAATAAATAATAATTTACATAATTAATAAAAATTTCGGATTTTAATCCAATTTCAATTATAAAAATTTTGGGTTTCAACCCAATTTCCAAATCCATTAACAAAAATTAATCTTTGTCGGATTTAACCATTTAACACTAATATTTAACCAAAATCTATTAGTAGTGAGGGAATGAGGTACCTTACTCATCGTAGAGGTGGCCAAGTCGCGTAGAGAAAGAAAGAGCAGTGAGAGAATGACACAATCGAGTCGAGTGAGAGAGAGAGGCGGTGGAGAGGGAGATGCAGTGGATCGAGAGGGACCAGATAGGGAACGTGGAGAGAGAGGAGAGGCGGTGGAGAGTAGATCAACAGGAAGAGGAAGAGAGGAGAGAGAGAGAGGAGGCAGCAGCTAGGTTTTTGGACTTAGAAAATTTTTCACACAGAGAGAGACAGCTTATATTGGTTTTGGCGGCATTTTATTTAAAAAAAATTAAATTGATCTTTAATACCGGTTTTTTAGAAAAATCGGTACTAAAAATAGACAGAATTTTGACTTTTTTTACAACCCTTTAGTACCGGTTTTTTTTATTAAAAACCAGTACTAAAAATAATATCTTTAGTATCGGTTTTTTTTTTAAAAATCGATACTAAAGATAAACCCTTTTTTATTTTTTTTGCCAATATTTTAGCACCGATTTTTCTAAAAAACCGGTACTAAAAGTAAAAACTGATAATTATGAAATTGCCACCGACTATTTTTTATACCGATTTTTTTAAAAATATGTATTAATGTAGCGGTACTAAAAAATTTTTTTGGCGTAGTGTTAAGGACTTTTGTTGGATATTAAATTGAATTTTACTTTTTCCTGCATTCTTGCATTTGTAAGAATTCCATGGGAATTTGTTGAGAACTTGTTAGGTTCGTCGCGTAATGCTTTCTTATCCTATAACTCTCCGGTTGTGGTGGACTCACCAAGCTGAAAATTACTTTCCGATGTAAAATAATTTACCAACAAGGCGATATATATATTTTTCTGAAGAGGGTACCCAATCATCAGTCTATATATTATTTGATCAAAGTCCTACTAAGAATGAAGATCTTTTCTCGGCAGTCATTGTTGAATAAAATTATAACAAATGAAAATCTATGAATGAAGGGGCTGTTTGGATCTCTTAGAAATAAGAGAAATAGTTTCTTTCTAGACGGAAATTTATTTCTAACCATCTAAACTCTTCATGGCCTCATTTGGATCATATGAGAATAAGTGGAATAGCTTCTTCCTAGACGTAAATTTATTATAAACAATCCAAACTCTTCACAAAGTTACACACTTCCCAATACTTTCTGCTTAGGAATAAACTATTCCTCTTATTCCTAAGCAATCCAATATTATGCACTTCTTAACGTTTTTCGCCTAGAAATAAGCTATTCCTCTTATTCCTAAGCGATCCAAACGGCCCCAAAAAAATTATCTTTAGTTCTTTGGCAAGTTATGTGCAAACAGAATAAAGAGTCAGTACATCATCTTTTCTCGCCATGCTCCAGCCTTCTTGGATTTCAAACAACCAATTTGTGAGCTGATGGAAAAGCTTTAGTTTTAAGCCTTGATTTGTAAGTTTTGATCTTATTTTTTTCAATCACAATGATGCACGAACTATAGAGAAAGATTGATGGAAAATACGAAAACAGAGATATTTTGGCTTCGAAATCATACAGATTCAGAATTTTATAAATTTGTAATTCTCAAAAATATTACCAAACTGTCATAAGTCATGACGTCTGTCTTAAATAGACAATACAGAAAATCCTAGAAAGAAAAATTACATAAAAATTACTAAAACAACCTTAAAATTGCCAAAATTATAAAGAAGGTCCAAAAGTCAATCAAGGAAGGTTCAGATCGCAAATCCGGGCTGACGGTTTGGCTAAATGCAGCATAGCTTCATTTCTTTTCGGCCTCTGAATTAGGAATCTCCTGACAAAATTTGAGCCTGATTCGACGATAGGATCAAAAGTTATGACCATTTTTATAAAGTGTGCGGGGGACCTATTGCATCACACAACTAAAGATTTTGTTGATCACCTTTGGAATTACTGTGGAGCTCTCTCTGATGGATTTCAAGTGGACCCGGTTGAATCCGGGCGGATCCGGTTGAAGCGGGATATGAATTTGGGCTCTGTTTGGATAAGGTGTGGAAAGAAGGGAAGAAGGAAAGAAGTGGAAAAAAGTATTGGAAAGTCTGTAACTTTGTAAAGAATTTGGATTGTTTATAATATATTTATTCTCTTATTCCTTTTTCCATTCTTCCCAAATAGAATCCAAACGAAGCCTTAGAAACGAGCTATCCCACCCAACCCCTCCAAATGCAGTTTTTAGATTAGCACTTTTTTTGGTACTATTTTTATACACAAAACCTGGTGATTATTCTTGGACAGTATTTATTTTATTTTGTAAGAATGATGAGTCGAAGATTTTAAGTTTAATTTCCTTAGGCCTCTCTTATAAACATTTTTTCTTCATTTATGATGTTGCACACATTGGTCAATGAATAAATTTACCATATGTAACAACATCTGCAGAAAATATAAAATAAATGACCTATTTGTAACTATCGTATCGAGGACAAATTAAAGAAGAAAATGAAAATATTTTAAATTTCCCTCATTGGTCAATGAAAATAATTTAAATTTCCCTTATGATTCAATTTTAATTTCTTTCTAGAACAACATATTTGTAACTATCGTACCGAGGACAAATTAAAGAATCGAAAGAATAAAGATTTGTTTGGTCAAGTCACAGCTGGTATCCCGTTTTTTTAATCTAACGACTAAAAATTTCAAAAAATGATTTGACATTGCGGGATCTGAATATTCCAGCTGGCTTGTTGTAATCCAATTTCGGTAATACGGATATTCTTCAGACATTCCCCGAATTCGGAGAAAAGAATAATTTGATTTGCTACAACTCAAACCCATTTTATTTAATTAATTACATTAATTAACAAGAAAGTTTCGATCAAGGACATTGATTTTGAAGTTTAAGGGAAAACAAGAATAGAGAATGATATCTATCCTAATTCATGAATTTAACGTTACATATTTGACACATATATGCAGCACGTAGCATGTGAGAATAAAGTTATTTCGCAAGAAAGAAAACAAAGTAAGAAAACTAGAGTTTGCATTGAAAGGCTATTTTAAGTATACAACTAGCTGTCCTTATAAAAGACTGATTAACTCAGTACAAAAGAGAGAAACTACATAATTATTAAAAAAAATTCTAAAATATTATTTGAGATAGGCTAAAATCTGCCATGACTGACGATTGGACCCGTCAGCTGCGATTATATCTCAACTTTTGAGCTTCTAATGGCTAATCTGAACCGTTCAATGTGTTCTCCATATTGAATCAACTGTTAGAATCTCGAAATTGAAATTTGATCGTAACTAACGAACTCATCCGTCAGTCGCGACTGATTTTAGCTTGTCTCATATTATTTTTCCAAAGTAAATCTGGACCTTAAGATAGCACGATTTTTGTCCCGAAAATAGTTGTTACCTCATATCGTAATTTTTTTTTTTGAATTGGGTTACAAACTATCATATAAACATTCAATTCTAGGGAAGTTTTCTACAGTACAAGGGTGATGTTAGCACAAGATTATCTCCATTCTCCAGAACAATGGACACCTTCATTTCATAATTTCAGATTAAATATAGTTTAGTTTTTAAATTGTTTATGTGTCTTTAAAAATTCATTTGGTTATGAAAATTTATTTGCGTCCTCACAAAAATATAAAGAATTCATAAACATAAAATTTTTAATATATAGAGATATAAAATAATTTAAATAATTTTTTGAATCTCGTAAAATTTAATTTGCATAGATGTTTTGTTTTAAAATTGTTTGGAGGCCTTGAAAAAAGTATTTGACTATCAAAATTTATTTATTTATTTACAAATATATGCAGAATTTAATTATGTAAAATTTTATAATTATAAAATTATAAATATTTTAAATAATTTTATAAATCTAATAAATATTGAATCTCCAAAATCTTATAAATATCATTAGGTTTTTAATTATTCAAAGAAATTTATAATTTTATTTGTGCATAAAATTCTATATAAATAATATCAAAATTACAACAAATTCAATCATGCCACATAACTTTTTTAATCTGATCATACAATTTTATAAAATATGGAATATGTGGTATTTTTTAAATTATTTGAGGACATTTATTAATTCAATTAGCCATATATTTTTATATCCTTAATCACAAAAATATAAAATACTAGGTGACATAAAATTTTATAGTTAAAAAGTTCTAAAATATTTTCTTCAAATTTCTAAATATGATGACTTAATTCTATTATTTCAGAAATATAATTCTATTTTTCATTGTTTTCGAACCTTTTTAAATTTTGTCAATGTATAAAATTATATATACATAAATAACAATTTTTTTAAAAAAAATCTAATGAAATGAACTTTTTAAATTTTATACTTTCGCAATATTTGACGTAATTCTTTTGCTTCTATAAATTTTTTGATAATAAAATGACATTTACTAATAATCAAATTTCAGCTCTTTTTAAACATGTGATTTATTGATGAGAATTAATAACATTTAATTATAGTTTTATCGATTTAACAACCGAACATGTTGATAGCAATTTCAATTTATATTGTTTCATTCTAAAAATACAATTATGATAGTATTGCACCTATCCTTGACTAACGTTATGTAAGAATGGTGATTGTTGCCTCTAACTGTAGAAAAGTGTTTATGAGATAGTATTAATGGTACCTTCTAATCTGACTTTAATTTCATTAAAAAAATAGTTATCGATAGAAAAATATATATTTTTTGAAAATATGGAAAACAAAACTTAATTGTGCGAAGCACGTAACCTTGGCTAGTACTATACAATACGGGGGCATTATCTACAGTATCATTTGATTATGTCAGCATGACGTCAGTGATCCACTCATTACCATTTCGTGATCAATTACGCGTGTTGTTCCTAATTAAATGCCAAGAGGGGGATGAATAGGCACAATTTTGATTTCTTATATCGATATGGTCAATTTTTGGTTCAATTCAAATAAGGTCCAATACAAACAATCATATAAGTAAGTAAATTCAAATATAAATAAAGAGAAGAGAGAAAGAGATAATAAGCGATGTGATTACAGAGTTCTGACCCGTTAGATTGACCTAGCCTTAGTCGTACGTCTCCGAAAGTTTCGCTACCACGAAAGAGTGCGTTCCGTTCTCCACCAAGAACGGGACTACAAACTCGAACCGAATTGCCTCGTCACAAAGACTTCGAGGTTGATCGGTCTAACCTCTAACTAATCACACAAACACTCAATTGAATAGAGATTCTAACCAAAACACTCAAAAGTATGACTAATTGAACTAAAGGTTTGGTCTAAGCACACTAATCTCAATGATTTTGCAAGTATAATAGTCAAACACAAGAGAGAATCAATTATAGCTAGTTAGAGCTCAAGGAGAGAGATTTAGCAAGATTTCAAAAGTGTCAAACCAGTTTCAAATAGACTGGTATAAATATTGGGCGCAACCAGTGTAAGAGCATTGCACAACGTTCAATATAATCATTGAAATTTCAAACGGCTACTTGACAATACCGTTGACAGTGTAAGAGCGTTGTGCAACGTTGGAGCAAATAGCAAAAAAAAAAAAACTCGACAGTTCCGTTAGAACATGTTAGAGCGTTGTGCAACATTGGATAGCATTACACAAATTCTAGCAAGGAAGGAGGGAGGAGCTCTAACAAAACTCAACAGTCCGTCACACGACGCTGAATGCCGTTACGCAATATTGTTTGGCGTTGTCCAACGCGACCTGCAACTTTGACTGTAAAATACCCTGTTCAGCCACGAGACAAAACGTTGTTTGAACAGTGATGCAGCGCTATTGTGTAACGTTGAATAGTGTTACATAACAGAGGAACAATATCATTGTGCAACTTTATGTAGGGTTGCATAACAATGTGACAAGAGGAACAAAAAAGAGTTTCAGGTTCTCTCAATATCTCGTTGTACAACGTTGCAGAATGTTATATAACTCCGTGATGCAGTGTTGCCCAAAGCTACTGAGCGTTGTGTGACGTTGCCTCAGCTTTGTCAGAGTTTTTTCAATTTCGAAAAGTTTAACTTAATGTTGTGTAATGTCATATGGCGTTGTATGACGTTGGACTGAAAAATTGAGCATTTTACTAGCAAATTGATTGAGATAAATTTAGAGATTAATTATACCTAAACTAATGACTCTAACTAGCCTAATAAAGTTTCTTGATGCTCCATAACTTGTGTTATACTTGTTTCAAACCATTCTTCAAGTAAGATCATTAAAATTCATTAAAATAAAGCTTTAGTTGAAAGATTTGATGTTATTTTGCAAATCGACAAATCGAAAGTTAATTGTTTAAACCAACAACGTGTTCCTGATTTAACACGTGTTTAGGATGTGTAGATTGATTATTTAGGATGTCATGTGACTATCAGATACATTGTATTAGGCTCTAAGTATTACTAGGAGATTAGCATATAGTACTTTGCCTATAAATATAGGTGACAGTACCTGTAAAGTACCATGCAAATTTTAACTGAGAAACGTAAACACTATTTGATTACACTATTTTTAATCACACGCTCTCTCTTTACAATCTTGTTCATGGTATCAACAGCCAATCTTTGGCATTAGCTAATAATTCAACTACCTTCTCTAGCGTACAGCCGCTCTTCACAACCACCAATAACTTTCCACATTCTCCAACCACGAATCTGTTGGAATGATGTCCTAGAAGTCAATAATTTAATGATTTAAATATTAATTTTATGTTATGGATGATATTTTATCATTTGTTCCTAGGTTTATTATTGACAGATTATTCAGGTTGAGGATTTGAATTGTGGATCTCTGTGAATTATTTTTTAGAATGATAATAATAAATCTAAACTGTCCATAATCTTGATAATTAACAATGAACATTAATTATAATGTAAGATTAGTATGCAAGTTAAGTGATGATTAAGTTCTATAACTCATAGGTAAAGAGTTACCAACTTAATTGCATATTTGTATGTTATTGGAACATAGCACATGACTTGACTCAATAAAATAAAATAAACATATGGATTGTGTTATGTGTCATTGTTTATTTCATATGAGTTTGATTCTAAGTTTGAGATGGTTCAATCTTTCCACATGAGGATATGTTCTATAAATAGTGTCTACCGCTGATTCCTGATAAGGACTGCTATACGGGCGTTATTTATATTCTCTTGAATTGTGCGGGGAAATATTGTTCATCAAACCATATGTCCATCATCAATATACCTAGTGAGTGATGATATATGTTTGGGCTCCTTGATGGAGTTAGATTGTTTGGCCAATTTATACAATCAACTTTAGATCAAGAAATGTATAGTCTGCAAGAATGACACATTACTATCTTGGACTATACAATGACATCATGTGACATAAGAATTAGACAAGGAAATACTTTTATTTTTTATGCAGGATTGAGATATTCTAGCAGTACATTATTTATGCGAATTGGGAATCATAACGTGTTGCTAGATACCGCTTATGATTATTGGAAATAAATAGCGATTTATTTTTCATGTCCAACATAGCATAAATCCTCAAACGGCCACACAAATAGGACATTAATCACATAGTGCATTATTTATTTATTCACAGCAGTAAGTTCTGTGGAAATATGATAAGATTGATTAATTAATTATATACCGTTACAAACCGTTATAATTAATTAAGTCAATGGATCATATAGAAATAAATTAATTATTAACTAATTCTAAAATAATTATTAATGAGTTAATAATTAATTTAGTTCAACAAAATATTAATATAAATAGTTATATTAATTAATTGGGCTTTTATTTAATAGTAAATAGATAGTCCAATTAAAGAGGAAATAAATGAGGTTTTAATTAATAGAATTAGAGACTCAATTGAGTGGATTAAGTGGCCCATAAAGTCCATGTTGTGGCAGCAATATAATGGTGGTAGGTGGGATGACATAGTTATAATTATTCAAGAAGTCAATTAGGTTTTGTGCTCTATATAAGGACCATTTATGAGAGCCTCCACCTAGACTTTTCTTTCTCCTCTCTTGCCTCCCATCCTAGCAGTCATCCACCTCCTCTCTCCCTCTCATTTGCTCATGTGTTGAGCTCCTTTCTCTCCTCCAAATTAAATGGTTAATTGTAAGAAGAGAGAAAGCCATGAGGATTAGGTTTGTTCTATGGGAATGCTAGCACGTACCTTGTAGAACGTGATTATTCCTGCTTGGTGGACTCGAGACGGCCGCCGACGATGAAATGGTGGAGAAGAAGGCACGCCACCAACTTCCATGCCATGATCGAGCCCCGCGGATACGATTTCGCAGGAGGTATAATTTCTATACCTTCTCTTGTGTCGAATGGATGCTTAAAGCACTAGATCCCTTTTGATGCATGTTGTTTGTGGTTAATTAAGTGTAATTAACTATAAAAATTTAAATTATGCATTTTCTAACAGTAGTATCTGACCACAAGGTCGTGCTGAAGTTAATTTGATACTTAATTAAGAGAAATTGGTTAATTAATGAATTAGAAGGGTTGATGCTATTGTTTGCTGTCTGGAAACAACAATATCTGTGTTGTGATGCATTTTTCGTCATGAAATGTTCTCTCAAAATATTTTCCGTCAACTAGAAAGTTGTATATCTATGAATTGTGGTTCTTTTAGTACTAGATTTAATTTTTTATAAGTTGTTATGAATTTACTGTGAATTAAACAATAACGGTGCGCAGAACCAATTTCTGTCTGCATAGTTACGTTTGAATGGTTTGAAAAAATTACTTTTTGAAAATAACTACCTGTGTTTTTTAGCTAGAATTAAAGAAGACTTAAAACTCTTTCTGGACATGTATAACATGTTGCATGGATGGGATTATATGTGGGTATTCAAGTATGAAAAAAGAGCATCTCGTCAGATCTGATTTATTGAACGAATTGATTGTTCTAATAAACTGTACCAACTGAGAACTATTTCTAGAAAATTGTTTAAATAGAGTTGTTCCTTTTCAAGTTATGAATCCATAACTATTTCGTGGAGTTTTGGTTCCTCAACCAGGTCAAAACATTTTAGTCGACAGCCTATTCCAGTACAGGTCTAGTCGATTATTTAGTATGTAACTTGAAATTTTTCAACTGAAATTAGTGGTTCTCTTTTCATGGATGGGTAGCCAATGGTTAATACTAGTTTTTCTATGTATATTGTATATATAAAACTGGATGGAAGGTGGTCTAACAGACCAAAAGGTTGAGAGGAAAAACATAAAATCCCATAACGGTGTTTTGTGCACATATTGCGGATTTGTCTTTTTTTATACTCCCTGAGGGTTTAAGATCTGTTGTCCCTAAGGGGGGCGGCTTAATCAAGGTTTAGCGGAAGCAATTAAGGTTTTAGACCGGTTTGGTATGAACTACCCTAACACAATTCAATTGGTACCCAATACAAGCAAGCACACAAGCAATTCAAGTATAGCAAGATAATAAAGAGAAAAAGAGAGAGAGAAATTGAACACTCGGTATGATTACGGAGTTCCGACCCGCTAGGAAATGCTAGCCTTAGTCGTACGTCTCCGGGAGTTTCGCTACCACACAAGGACGCGCTCCGTTCAATTCCAACAAGAACGGGACTACAACTTCGAACCGAATCACCTCGTCACAAGGACACTCGAGGCGGATCGGCCTAACTCGAATGGCACAACGGCCTCAAAGGAGAAGAGCTCTCAACCTATTTCAACCTACACCTAGCGACAATGTCGGGGCGGTGGTGTTTGAGGCTACTAAATCTCTCAAGATGGTCTAGCTATGAAAAGCTCAAGTGGGAGAGTATCCCTATGCTCAAATGCTCAATTCTGGTCTAATTTTGCAAGGCAAAGCTCTCTAACTCGTTTGTTGGAGAGAGAACAAGGGGTGGATATATATAGGGCTCGAAATGAGCAGTTCCCCAGCAAAAATTGGACACAGCGTTGTACAACGCTGAATAGCGTTATACAACGCTGGAATATGACCGTTGTAAATTCTAACGGCTCTTTAAAATAGCCGTTGGTCTGTCAGAGCGTTGTGCAACGCTATTTGCCGTCGCACAACGAAGGAGTGTATAACCAAAAGAAAGCTCCGACAATTCCGTTGGAAATTGTCAGAGCGTTGCTTGCCACTGAATGGCGTTACACAACGCTAAAGGGAGACAAAAGGAACAACTCTGACAGATTCAACAGAGCGTTGTACAACTCTATATATCGTCACACAACGCTAACGTTACCCAACGCTGAAAGACGTTGGCTAACGTTACCAGAAACTTTGCATGTAAAAACGACTGTTTACATGGGACAGCTAACTTGGGATTTTTGTGGCGTTGTGCAACGCTATATGGCGTTGCACGATGGTACTCAGGAAAATTTCCAAGTTTTTTAACTGCAGCGTTGTACAACACTACTGAGCGTTGTACAACGTTGTGAATCAGCGTTGCCTAACTCTATATAGCGTTGTGCAACGTTGATTCACAAAAGTATGAATTTAGCTGTTCTAGCGTTGTGTACCACTATCTAGCGTTGTACGACGCTAGGTCACTGAAAACAGGATTTTGCTGGAGATTTTGCTGGTTTATTGAGCTTTTCGCTATCTAGACCATTTCAAGGATAAACAAGGACTAAAGTATACCTTCTATCCTAGTCTAAACTAGCCTACAAGCTCTCTAAAAACTTGATCTTGATCTTTCTTAAAGCATTTATCCAAGTCCTCATAAATTGTATCTTCTTCCTATAAAATTCAAAGAAGATTGTTAAAAGCCAAATGATATTGTTTTGCAATCGACAAACTTAGAGACGTTTAGTACAACAATCTCCCCCTTTTGACGATTTGCAAAACAATATCATTAGTAAAGCGATTAAAATTTGGCATTTCACAAGCTTTACTACAATTCTCCCCCTTTTTGTAAATCGACAAAAAGTGAAAATTGTAGCAAGCTCCCCCTAAATTTTTGGCTCCCCCTTAATTTTGGAGAAAAGGAATTGGAGAACCAATTTAGAGCACTACACAAAGTAGTGTGACCAAATTTAACCTCTCAAACAAAAATAAGATAGAAATAAAGAGGCTCCCCCTAAATATTTGGCTTATAAGACCGGGGGTTAACTTGGTATTTAGGCCACATTGGTTACCATACCACTAGTTGTACCACTAGAGGTACAAGCTTTTGGAACCCACTTACCTTTGGACTCACCATTTGGTTTCCTAAGTTTGCATTTCAACGAGATATGACCATTTTGACAACAATAGTTGCAATATGCATTGGTTGGCTTAGGCATGGTAGAACCCTTGACAAAATGAGAATACTAATGGGCTCTAAGGTATTCGGCCTTCTTCTTAGGATCATTGGATGAGACATTAAAATTCTTTTTGCGATCCTTTTGGAAATGTTGGGAAACATTCTTTTGATGCTCATTGGATTGAGCCTTGTGGTTTTGTGAAAAGTGTTGCTCTTTAAATTCATAAAACCATCCATCGGGTCCTTTAAAATAAATTTTATTGGACGCCTTTGGAACAAAAACCTTCTTTTCTTGATTTTGCAAATTCTTTTCATTTTGCACTCTAGTGTTTCTAGGTTTCCTTTGGTACATATGTGCATGACCACGAGAACTCCTAGGTTTTTGAAATTGTGTCTTTTCTTGACGTTCCATAGCAGACTCTACTTGATGAAAACCGGGATCTTGAAAAATCAACTACATTAGGAACATTAAATAAATGTAGTGAGAGTTTTATTTGTTATAAATAAAACATTGCATAAACTAAATGACTGTAAATTGATTTTGTTATAGATGTTAATATTGTTTATTTTCTTGCGATCAATCTTTAAAAACGAACAAGGTTGTTTCTAAAGGTACTTACTTGGAGAACTAATACCCGATTCCTAAGACATGATCTTAGTGAAGAGAAACTTGAGTATGTTAATTCCCAAATTTTTTTCTCAACTTTCCAAACGTAGCATCGCGATGATTGATTGATTTTTGGTGAAAAGTTATTTAATAAATCGAATGCCTAATATCCTCATTTGGAATTTCTAGACCTTTGAATTTGAGAATTCATATGAACTAGATTTAACTCATATGCTCTCATCCACTTACTCAAGAAGGTGTTTTTAGAGAAAGTGGATTGATTCCGTCATTTATGATCGAGTAATAGAATATGAGTTAACCAAAAAATTCTTCTTTTTAAAAGAAGATACATAAATATTTTATTGGCTTATAAATTGAAAATATTTAAGTAGCTAATTGACAACTAGAGATGTTAAGATCTTCATTATCAAAGATTGTTGATATTGTCATACGATCTCTTCCTAGTATTGAAGGATATGATGTTACCTTTACGCACACTTGTTGATGCAAAAACGGTAATTGGTTAAGTATTTAAGAAATAATTAACTAAGGTATGAGTTGAAATTTCGAGACCTTCATTTGTGACCGTGTTTCACTTGAGATGTTTCATTTGCCGTTTATGAAAGGCATTTGAAAGGTTGTCCGAAATACCATGATTGTAATCCTAAGGAGTATTTGTCGTTCAAATTATCTCGTTATCTCTAATTCACACTAGTAACTTGATACTAGTTCATATGCTCGCATTTAACGAAATATGTTGGCAATGATGAATAAGAGAATGTTCGAAAGATGTAAAATAAACTCTGTATAAGAAATGACTTGTTCGTCTAAGTCATTACAATTGAATACGTAGAGTTATATTTATTAAGAGTTTATTTAGGAATTGGAGGTTGTATACCTTAATCCTAACCTCTCAAAATATTATCTCCATTCATATTCGATGATGGACTATTATGTTTTGAAAAAGGACAAGTATTGTTCTTTTATTTTAGATTTGTTTATATGATTTTATGCATCTTGATTGAAATTGCTTGAAATAGATAAACATATGATTTCATACATCATTGGCCTATTTTCCAATTTGATGTTTATAACGCTTTTCTTCGTAGTGATCTAGTCGAACAAGTATTTATAGTTCTCAGGATTAGGCTTGAATAAGAGTTTATTGATCAAACTCGACCTAACCATTGTATTAGGCTCTCAGGATTACAAAGAGATTAGCATTTAATACTCAAGCTATTGCCTATAAATATAGGTGACAGTAAACTGTTCTCAATCACACTCTCTCTTTACAATCTTGTTCAGATAATCAACATGATTTGCGCAGCAGCTGAGAGCAATATAGATTTTAGCAGTATCAGCTTATGAGAATGAATAAAGGGTCATTAATATATAAGGACTCGTCGGGCACATCAAAATGCTTTTAGGGGATTGAATCTAGGTTCACATGTTTCTTTTGTCGATTCAAACTACTTTTTGATGTTTTTATTTAAGTCTTGTATGAATTAGGTGTTGTTTGTTGCTTTCTTTTTTTTTCCAAAGAAAAAGGACCTTGTATGGAAAGGAGATGGTAATTAGGTAGTCATCAATAGATAGACAGACACTGTTGTTAAGAGTTGGAATTTATGTTGTTTTTATTTTGTACGTTTGTAATTAGCTTTAATGAAAAGCAGGCGACCTTTTATCTGAAGGTATTATCTGGATAAAAAAAAATACAGAGAACTTAATGATAACTTTATATAAGACAAATCATATTTTAAAATGACATAAACTAATCAAGAACCTTTTGAAATGACATAAAATAAATATTCTTAGTATTTTCAAAATATCAAATATCATTAAAAAACTAAAACTGTTCTATACCATTTTGTGCGCATATAACCTACCAACCTTATATATTTAAACAAAATGACGAAAACGAAGATCCCAATTGGTCATCCAGCTCACGCAATAAAACTCGGCGGGCACTAATCAGATTCCTTTTGCCTGTCGACCAACTACTTGTGCAAATTCACCAAACCAATTGGACTAAATTAAGAACCTTTCAATCTGGTAAGGAATCCCAGAGCGAGAACCTCTAAGCGACCCTTAGAATATCCCAAGGGGCGTATAAATGAAAGGACCACCTTCTCTATTTCCGACCTTACCTGACCCCTTTGCGTGCAATAAACCACCCTACCCCACTAACCAGCAATTGATTACTTGCCTTTGTTTAATTTAATCAATCAAAACGGATCTCTCTGGAATCTCGCATAATTATTTTCAAAACCAATGAGTTGAGTGTTATCCCTGGTCCATGCCGTACATGGTTACATCCGCGGCCTAAAAATTTTATTGGGTACTGACTTATTATTGAGAAGAAATTTATGGTGTATTATTTGTAAAATATTTGAATTCGGGTTGATAAAATGACATGTATTTGACTAAAAGTAATGACGATATAATATTATATTTAATATAGTACTGTGAAGATAGAAATTGTTTGTGCATCGATGTCACAAATATATGAATTTAAATGTTGATGTTGATGGGCTATGCTTGTGCATTTCTAAATAAAAAAAATCAAAATTAATAAATTGTTTCAAGTTTAGAATAAAATTAATATGAGAAATTAAATAAATAAGAAAAATTATTTAAAGAGATGAATCTAGAGAATATGGTAAATAAGTTCAGAATCATATAGGAACGAGAGAATATGCTAAACTTACAATTTTGTATCACTTAAATTCAAAGAATTGCAGGACAATGAATGAAGTCCACCATCATTTAGGATGTAATTATATGGTGCTCCTTGACATGAATTATCTTAAAACAACATTTTAATCTAGTGACAAAAAGTAATACATTTTGAGTGAAAAATGTCACATGTTCGAAATCTGACCTGGAGATCCTTTATGAACATTTCATTTTAAAATAAAGTTTGGAAACTTTATTCCCAATTTATTTTAAAAAAAAAAATACTTTGAATTTTCTTGACTTTCTGTTCCGAAAAGAATAATAGTATAGGAAAATCATAAACTTTCAATAAAAGAACGATAACACTCCTGCTTCATCCTGATATTCTAAAAGCCACTCTAGCAATAAGTTTCAACAAACACTCTAATGGGGGAAAATAAAAAGGCTGAGTTCAACGTACATTACCTCTTGCTTGGTAGAAAGGAGATTAATCAATAATTGAATTTATATATAGCTAATTCTAAATCCAACAAAGTAAGATCAAGTATTGCCATGCATATATATCTCAAGGTTGCAACGGTATAAGAAATCGATGAAGAAGATTAATATCCTATAATTTATAGTAACATTAGTGAACATTAGTAGAATGCATTAACACCCCCGCCCCCCCTAAAATTGTACAAGTTACCTTGTTGGGCTTATCTCAAAAAAAAAAAAACCCGCCTCTTATAACCATACTAACTGCACACATATATATCATGTCAACATTTTATTCTCTATTCATCCTTTTTTTTTTTTATGATATCCTCTATTCATCCTGGGCTCCCAGCCGAGGGCATGAATTGTTTGGTAAGATTTTTTTCGTGTGCAAGGTGGGTAGCCGTAACATCTGCTGAACCCAGAAGTCTATCCTGTACGACGTACACCAGGAGCACGGAAGCATTTCCATTCCGACAAGGCAGGGCAGGTCCGCTATCGCCTCACAAAGATTCCTGCGCACAATACCCTGCCCGATTCTCCCCTTTTCTCCATCCACCTTCCTATCTCAGCCGTTCATTTCTAGATCCCTCGCATCTTGTTCCTTGATTCGGTAGCTCGATCTTATCCCCTCGTCCCTCCGTTCCTGTCAGCTCCAGCACATCGCTGCGGAATCGACCGCGGAATATTCAAAACGCAACTTTAAATAATATCTACGCACCCTCCATTCCCAAAACAATGGACATTTCCATTTTACAATATTTAACTGGCCAACAATTTCGGACAAATTTTCTAGCAAAGGAAATTAACTTTCAGCAGTAAATAAATGTTTATTAACAATCCTTTTATTAATAAAAATAAAATTTATAATGATATTTAATATAATAAATACTAGTACTAAAAGGCTTGAAACAGTTGTTGTCCGTTTATTTTGAAAATGGAGAGGAAAAGAGCCCATTTATGTCATTTACTATTTCTCTCTCTCCACAGAGGCCCACACCCACTCTTTTAATCGAAGATTCGGTTCCCTACGCGACGCCCCGTCTGTGATTCCCTTTCCCATTACAACTCCGCCATTCCTCTTCTTCTTCTTCTTTCCTATTCTACCTTCTTTCTCGCTTTCACACAAACAAAAAAAAAAAAAAAGAGCAAACAAGAGAAGCGTACGAACAGAGCTAAATCGATGCTCGCCTCCATGGATCTGATCGAGAAATCTCGCAAATATCAAGACTACTTGCACGCTCTCGAAGACGAGCGCCGCAAGATCCAAGTTTTCCAACGGGAACTACCCCTTTGCCTCGAACTTGTTTCCCAAGGTAACTTTGAATCTGATCAATCTATGACTTGGGTTCATTTTTTTATGTTGGGTTTTGTTTGATTTGATTTTGGTCTTCGTTTTGTGTAGCTATTGAGAATGTGAAGAATCAGATGGAGAGTATGGTGAGTGAGGAGACGGCGAGTGATGGACCGGTGTTGGAGGAGTTTATACCTTTGAAACCCAGTTTATCTTCTTCCTCTGGTGAAGAGAGTGCGCATGAGGTGAAGAAATGTGCGAGTATGGAGATGTCAGAGAAGAAAGCCGATTGGTTACAATCAGTTCAGCTCTGGAATCAACACCCTGATCCTTCTCCTCCTCCTCTCCCTTCAGTAGTAAAGGATCACTACCTTTTTTTTCATTTCTTAAAGGCTAATTTACAAGTTGCAATAAGTCCAGCTCTGAGTATCTAAGTTTCCTTAGATTCTATTGTTGTGCTTTGAAATATGGTTAGATAGGATCATAGGAAGGAGTTTGGTGGTTTATAATTATCTCATTTATCATGTAATTTAAGAGGTTTGTTAGCATTTGGTCTGATTCAGTATGGCTTTGGTAATGTTTCTTCTATTAATTCTTGTTCTCTCCTCTATTCTTGGAGCAATTACCTTGTGTAATCATGTACTAGCATTTCATCTTGACTTTGATCTTTCTCATTTTCAATAAGCTTTTTTGAAAATCCAATTGAATGTCTTGTAGAGTACAAAAGCTAATTAAGTTGTGTTCATTTCTGATTATTAGGAGCCGCCTTGTAAACCAGTACCAGTGAATGTTCGAAAGATAGGAGGAGCATTTCAACCTTTTGAGAAAGAAAAGCATGCGCCGCTTCCAGCCACATCAGCCGGCGCCGCCAGTTCAAGTGCTGGCGTAAGTAGTGGAGCAGCTGTCACCAGCAGCCTTGCTTGTGCTGCAAGCGAAAGAAAAGATAAAGGAAAAGAGACTCAAGAAAAAGAAAAAGATAAGGGGAAAGACAAGGAAAATGAAAAGGAGAAGGAAGAACAATCTCAAAATAACAGGAAGCCTAGGCGATGCTGGTCACCTGAGCTTCATAGAAGATTTTTGAATGCGCTTCAGCAGCTTGGTGGATCACATGGTTTGTCTCTTTTAATTAACGGATGCAATTGATTAATTTCTTAAACAAAGTTTTGAGAAAAGAGAAGTAAATGAATGTAACTTTTCCTGTTGTTATTATTAGCAAATCAATAGGATTAGTAGTGGCAAACTGGCAACATCAATATAATTTAGCTTAAGACAGTGTTACTTGGGGAATTCCGAATTGAGGCCTGGTTACAAGAAGGATCTAAATAGTATATTCCATGCAATTAATTGAGCCTAAAAATAGTGACTGTTTTCTAAAACTTAAGTTTGATCATAATGGTTTAACTTGTAGACATTTACTTTTTTTATTGATGCGCCTATGTCAACAATGACATTATTTTCTGAATTATTATGATAAATATTGAAAAGTTTAGAGCTAATATACTATACAAATAAAAGGATATAGTCCTTAGATGATATATTTTGATTTTCTTAAATGGCTGTTATTGTGTAAAATATCAATTAATTTATCTTTCTTCAAAATTGCTGATTTCCAATCTAAATTAAACTTAAAAATGCAGTGGCAACCCCTAAGCAGATTAGAGAATTGATGAAGGTGGATGGTCTAACAAACGATGAGGTGAAGAGCCATCTCCAGGTAATTATGGTCATTATCTTAATTTGAATACGTTTATAGTTTGATTCATCTTCTTTATTTAAAGACAAGGAAAGTTCCATATACCTAACTTACCTTTTCTCTCTCCCTTTCTTGTTTAACCTAAAGCACAAAACAGAATCATAGTAGAAAAATTGGTGGCCTTTGTTTGGGTCTGTGGCATCTCTAGGGAAAAAAGTCCTTGTCTACTGCATTAACCAAGACCTAGTTGGATACTTGGATGTTTGCATACTTTCAGTTGGTGCGCATTTATGAAGTTTTGAGTCATTACTAAATATTGAGCTATTGTCAAAACTTCTTTATTTACATGTTGCAGTATCCAAAAGTTAATTCATTAACTTGAATATCAGATTGTTTAACTTGTATTAGTCTAATAAGGTTGGTAAATTGGACTGTAAGAGAGATAAGAGAAATATTCATGGGCTGTTAAGCAAAAAAACAATAAATAAAAATCAGTCTGTGAGAGAATAAGAATCAAAGAGCAGAGCATAGGATGCTCCTATTGGCTTTTCAAACTGAGAAAGGACATAGCTGTCTTATTGGAATATTCTCTAGCCATGCTTCCTCATGATTCTCATAATTTCCCATCAATCATCATTCCCATATTATGCTTTGTGGGAAATGAAAAATAGAAAATTAAAAAGTCAGTTTCCACCAGATTATGTTGAATAAACTCGAACCTTCTGTTTTAGGCTTTTGACCATAAATTTGAAATTTTCAATCTCAATATCTCATTTTTTTCCCACCTCCATACAGTAGTGATAGAAAAAATGCCCATAGTTTTGAATGGGTTATTTTATTATACTAAGTTGAATATTCCAAGTATATCTGGGTGATGGATCTGCAGCATGGACCACGCGCTATGATTTGAATTTTTTTTTTTTTAAAAAACTGTTGTTTGATTTTTGATGGGGACCAGCCACAATTCAAAAGCATTGATTTTGAGATATGGATTATCTTTGTGGACCCACAATTCATATCTTCTGAGTAGGATATCTTATCTTTCTTTCCTAAATAACGTATAAAACAAAAATAATGAACCGCAACAAGAGTACTATTAACTCCAACATTTTGTTTTTTTTTTCTTTTGCTCAAGAAAAGATAAATCATGTTTGACATGGACTCTTAACCTTTCTTTTGCATTAAACAGAAATACCGACTACATACAAGACGACCAAGCTCAGCGGCGCAGAGCAGCACCAACTGCAGCCAACCAGCCCCACAATTTGTAGTGGTAGGCGGCATTTGGGTCCCACCACAAGAATACGCGGCAGCCGCTGCAGCTGCTTCTGTTGTAGCACCACCATCGGCCGATATAACAACTCGGTCTTCTACAATTTACACCCCGGTAGCCTCTTTGCCCTCTCCTCACCAACATAGTAACAAAAGACCGTTGGTAAATGGACCTAGATGCAATGGGGATGCAGCTGTGAGTCTTAAATCTGATTCACCTTCCGCATCTTCTTCTTCGCAAACCACCACTGCTTCCCCACCTTTTTGACCGCGTTAGCACAGTTTGTTACATTTTCGGCCTTGTGTATCGTTTTGTAATGTTCTTATTTATTTCTTTTTCATGGCAATTCTGCTATTTTTTGTCGTTTTTGTGAGTAGAGAGAAGCGTATATATGTGTAGTGGCGAATCTGTGTAGTCTCTTTTACATCAGTTATATAAGCATACAACCTCTGTACTTGAGTTTTTCATTGTGTTTTTCTTTTTAAATTTACTCCCTTAAACAGTGCGAACAGAGGAGCTTTGTGCAGGGGGCATTATGTTTGAAAAGAGAACACAATGTATATAGAAAATTTCATTAAAATAATATTTTTTAATTTAAAAAATCTATATGAATTTTTTTTTCATCCGTATAATTTACCCACCCATTGAGTGGGTATGGTTTGCTGGTAAATAGAAATGAAGTGAATGCGGCTCCTATTTCGGTTTTGTTGGTAGATGGATTGGGATGACTCGTGTTATCTAAATTTGCAACATAGAGGTCTCTACAAAGATTTTTTTTCTTTTTTTTTTTTGGGACAACTACAGAGATTTTTTTTCTTAGAGGTCTCTAAATTTTATCTATAATTTAGTCTGGTAACTAAAATTCAATAATTTTTTGTAGAGTCGTCAAACTTTCAAATTATGCAAATTTGATCATTCTGTGAAGATTTTGTCTAATTAACGGAGTAATTAGTTCATTAATCGTTACATTCACTCGATCTTGAACGAGTTAATCATATTAGTTAAAGAATTCACAAACTCGAACATTTAAAAAATCTGACTTGATGTTCAAATTAATTGATTAATTAGACTAAATCTTCATAAAGTGATCAAATTTTAATAATTTGAATGTTTCCTTACGCTAAATTAAAGTTTAATGAGGAGAATTGGATAATAGAGGATGCTCGCTTTGTTTTGGAAACCATTGACAAGATTTTGCTTATTAATAAAAAAAAAAACATACAAAAGAATATCAAATATTATTAAATTAGGGGGCGTTTAGCATGCATGAATTTAGCCCAACTTTTAGGTCAGTAATGTAACTTGTTAACCTACAATTACCAAACGAGTTTGAGATCAACTAGATTAGTACTCACGTTAGAAGTAAAATTAATCCCGAAAATACTAAGTTTGATCCCTAACCTCACTAACTTATGGTGTAATTGCAAAACGCCCCCTTATTATATAGTTAATAGAGAAAGTCTAAAACTAGTAAATTAATTTGAAAAAAATGTAAAATTTGGCTACATTGAAGACTTTAATATTGGCATCACATTGAGCAGTTAGGATAAATCATTTGTAATTGAAAAAAAAAATCAAGTTTTAAATGCCACAGTTTATTTTCAAATTTTTTATTTAAAGATTTAAAATTTTAATATTCGATCCAAACATTGGTCTTGTTCATTTTAATAATGGATGCATTACCATAAATTTTTTTTATTTTTGTAATCCATTTGATACTTGATGAAGAGATCCAAAAATGAATATAATACTAATGTTAAGGAAACAAACTTTTAAGAGCATTCAAACTTGCCCCTTTTTTGTAATATATATATATATATATATATATATATATATATAGAGGATGGCTAATGTGCCATAGATGGCACGGAGGGTCCCGTGCCATAGAGTCGTTTTTCGAGATCCAAAATTTAAATGCTCAATTTGAACCATCCAAGTTATTCACCACATTAAAATATCCTTAGAGACCAAATTTTACATTTTTTCGAATTTTTTTGCTATTTATTATGATATTTTTAAAAAACGTTATAATTGGAGTATTTCAGACCCTCCAATTTGAACATATCAAAATAAATACCAAAAAAATTCAAAAAAATGTAAAATTTGATCTTCAATGGTATTTCAATATGCTGATCAATTTGAACGGTTTGGATTGACCGATTGAATTTCGGATCTTCAAAAAATGACTCAAAAAAGGCATCTATGGCACTTTATCCCACCTCTATATATATATATATATTGCAACGAGTTTTAGAAATTCTGTAGTTAATCGAAGCAATTTGCTATCAGTCGACCTAAAACGTTCGAAGTGACTGATGTAGTTGTAGAATTAGCGAAAACAAATAGATGCATGTATTTATTTCTCTCCTTTGGTATCTAAGTACTGTACTAAACAAATAGAGAACGAATAAATATGCTTGTTGTTTTTTTTTTTTTTTTGAGGGAAGAATAAATATGCTTGTACTACGTCGAATATGTTTGTTATAGTGATTCTACGAGGGACGAAGGGACGCAAATCGCTGTCACAAAATAACAATTGCAAATTGAAACCCAAGTATATATTATTTTGAACGGTCAGGTTTCGCAACGAACAAGAGATAAGATTCTATCCATTAAATTATTCCGACCAGAATCCAATATGCCAGCATGATCCCAGATTAGGTCTTACTTGTAATTTTGTAATTGTTATTTTTCTTTTTTTTTAGTACAATTAGGTCTTAGTTTAGCGCTCAGCTTCCCACTCAACTTGATATAATTAATTACAATTATTAGATGCTTCTAATTGCCACCAACAACCGCCTTAACCATAAAAAACTGTGATTGAGCTTAATTAAAAACTATCTAGGATAAGTTTAATTATAGTTGGGGTGTTTAATTAACTATTCCCTGGGTCACCTCCTTCTAGGTTCCTTTTGGAATGTTCTTTCTCTCCAAAAGGGATATTCCCATGCACTGCTACCTTGAAAGAGAATCTTGAGGCATCTTAGATGGGATGTAACATGAATCATTGAAGAAAAATCCTACAGCGCTTTCAAATACGCTTCCGGATTGGTTGTTGCCTTGTTGGATACTACATGTTTGCAATTGATTTCATATGTAACGTAAAATAATTGTTACATAAATTTAGTATTCAAGATATTGTAATTTAGCTCATTTAACTCAATTATTTTAGAAAAAGAAGTTTATCTGTACAAAAGATTCTTTTAGCAAACTGTTAGTAGTTTATTAGAATGTCCCGTAAGTAAGGAAATTTTAAATTTTAAATTTGTTAGTAAAGTCATGACTTATGAGAACCTTAAGCTTAACTACCTTAAGAAAACCTTAAGCTAGATTTGAATTAAACTCAAATATGTATGCTAGAATTAATGCTTGAGAAATATTACTAACAAATAATTCTTTTTTTTTGTGTGTGGAATGCTTAACTTTTCTCCGAAGGTCATAAGCCAACAAAAGTAACAAGTTTCATTTTTTCTTGTTCTTCTTGCATTATTACAGCGTCATTTGACAACACTAAGGCTATGTTTGATTGGGCATTAAATTAGCAAATTTGAGGTAATTAAAAGCACTAATTTTTTAACCTCCGTCAACTAAACACATCCCAAGTTAATGAAGTTAGTGCTAACTTCATTCTACTTCTCTAACTTAACAAAATGCTGAATTAGAGAAGTTTTTTCCATAGCAAACTTAAAAAATCAATAAAAATAATCAACGTAATTATTGTTATAATAATAATAATAATAATTATTATTATTGTTATTATTATTATTATTATTATTATTATTATTATTATTATTTGTGTAGTAATTGCAATATTAATTATAATTTTCATATTAAAATAACAACAATAATGATGACGAATTATTATTATTATTATTATTATTTTTTATTTTGTGGTAATACCAATATAATGGAAATTTTAATGATTATTATCACAATTAAATATAATATAATTTAAAATATATCAAAACTAAAATTTTATTATTTTTCTCTATCTCTAACCTCAATATACCAAGCCAAACAACATTTTCTAACTTCAAGTTAACAATAATTTTTCACAATTTTTAACTTCACTAACTTCAACCTCTAACTTTACTAACTTCGTCCCCAACAAATACCCTAAAAATTTATTCACTGATGATTCATCTAGACCCTAAGAATGCTCTTTTGGGGTCGACGTAACAGCAAGATGGAATAACTTCATTTACATTGCCATGACCTCTTTGTAAGGAAAGAATATTCCAAGCAGGCCTGTCAACGGCAGAAAATACCACGTGATTCCGTTTCGTTTATACGAAACGGAACGAATAACGGCAGCAATTTCATTTCGTTCCAATAAATGAAACGGCAAACGGAATAAAAATAGTGACGTTTCGAATCGTTTCGCTTCATTTCAAACCGTTTCCTATGTAATTTATTAAGTGAAACGAATAACGGAACGGTATTTTGTACCGTTTCATAAACGGAATGGATTAACGGAATGGATGTTGAAACTATTTTCTTAACGAAACGGCAAATCTCGGTTTTTTAACGTGGTAACGTGGTTTTTTAACGCGTTTGACGGGCCTGATTCCAGGGGCATTTGCACAAAAGCCATTGCTTTTGCTTCATGATTCTCTTTGGTATATTTAAATCTCGGTTTCTACCAATGAACCAAATCTCGAGTCTAACGAAGATAGAGAAAAGGTTCTTAGTAAGTTGCTTAGTAGTTACGGTTTTTGTTTCTCTTATTCAACAATTATCTTTATTTCGTAGAGCATAAAATTATCACTACTGTATATTGATATATTCCATGCTGCATAGGGCAAAGTCAAATTGCCCCTTCACATCAACCTAAGGCCACATTAGTCTAGGTCTGCACTGTGCCTCGATCGAGATATTTATTATATCTATATTTTCACAGAAAAATGAAGGTAAGACAGAATATTTAGGGAATATACTAACACGACTTATGGAGTTATGGTCTGTGATAAAGAAATTGCTCCATTTAGAAGCCCTTAGACACCTTACAGCTGTCCAGTCACCATCTAATTGAATATATCATTAAAATCTAGATAATTTTTTTTTCAAAAAAAAATATATGAAACTTAAATTGAATTGAACGTGTTATGAAGAATTCTCCAAAGAAAATGTTCTCAGTCGTGCGGAAACTGATCTCAAGTAAACTTAAATCGTGTAGAAATAGGTCAGCTACAAATTTTGGTAAGTTAGAATTCTAAGTGTTTCTTTGATCTTTAATGCGGAATTAACAAGGATCATAGAGTACCTCCAGTCATTGTTGTTTCTGGGAGTGTTCTGGATGAGTATCTTCAAGAGAGAGAGAGAGTCCAGGGCGAGAACACTTCAACGCCTCCTATTCCTGCAGAAAGAGAGGGCACTACTGAACCGAAATGCCTTCCCGTGCCTTGATGGTATATTCAGGGAACTCGATTCAGACCTTGTCTCCCTCAATCACTATCTTCCTCTCTATTTGGTGAAACAGAGTGATAGGATATGAAAAAAATGGTGTTCTCCATCAGAACAGGGATTAAAATATGACAGAATCACTCAGGAGGCGTCTATGGGTCGGTGGAATCCAAAAGGCGCTGAGATCACATGTTCAGACCGGATGCATGTCTCCGTCCTGGCGACCCGCCAGAAATCCTGACGGCCAGGATCCTGACGACCCCGCCAGAAAAGGACCCGAGACTGACTGGCTGAACTTACATTCTCCCACTTGATTTCAGCCTCCACTATATTGATCAATAATCCTTCATGTTTTCCTTGTGCTGAATAATAGAGACAAAATACACGAATCATGGCAGTAAGTCTTCTTATTGTTACTAATGCTGTGGCAATTAGTAAATACGAATATTACTTTCCATGTATTACGAATGCACCTTGAAACTATAAATTCAACCCTTTATGTGATATCTGTAATTACTTTATGAATAAACCCAACGTTTATTCTCGGTCAATTTCATAACAATGCTATTCTTTAACCTTTATGATTAATCAATTTATAAACAATAAATTTGCGCGCAATCAATCAAGAATAACATCAAACTTTATTGAAGAATTTTATCCAAACATCGTACAATATGATACATTGCAATCACATTATGGTACCAAGACCCATATTTGCAACATGATCCACAAACTTCCTTGGTGGCATGCCTTTAGTTAGTGGATCAGCTAGCATCGATTCTTTGGTAATATGCTCAATGACCACTTTATTATCCATAACCCGTTGTCTCACAGCCAAATACTTTATGTCAATATGCTTAGTTTGACCTCCACGCTTATTGCTCTTGGCTATATAGACTACGGCCAGATTATCACACAGAATCTTTATCGGCTTTGAAATCGAAACCACGATTTTAAGCCCTGCAATAAAATTCTTCAGCCATATACCATGGGAAGACGCCTCAAAACACGCGACAAGCTCCGCTTCAGTGGTTGAGGTGGTTACAAGTGTTTGTTTGCTACTCTTCCATAAGATAACACCACCGGCTAACATATAAATGTAGTCTGTTGTTGATTTGCGAGAATCAACACATCTGGCATAGTCTGCATCAGAATAGCCAAACACTTCCAACTCATCGGACCGTCGGTACATAAGCATGTAGTCCTTCGTTCCTTGAAGATACCTTAAGACTTTCTTTCCAGCATTCCAGTGGTCTATCCCCGGATTACATTGAAACCGACCAAGCATTCCAATAGCAAAGGCTATGTCAGGTCTTGTGCAAACCTGAGCATACATTACACTACCAACAAGTGATGCGTAATCTTTCTGCCTTTTCTTGTCTTGCTCGGTTATAATCCTTGGACATTGACTCAAATTGAGTCTATCTCCCTTTTGTATAGGCACGGGACTAGGTGAACAATTTTGCATCCTAAACTTTTCTAAAACTTTATCGATATAAGCTTGCTGAGATAAGCCTAAAATTCCTTGATGTCTATCTCTATGGATTTTAATTCCTATAACATAGGAAGCTTCACCCATGTCTTTCATATCGAAGTTCTTAGAAAGAAATTGTTTCACCTCTCGCAATAAACCTTTATTGTTAGTTGCCAACAGGATGTCATCAACATATAGTACCAAGAAACAAATCCGGCTCCCACTGATCTTCTGGTATATACATTGATCCATGTTACTTTCTTCGAAACCGAATGAAGAAATTACCTCATGGAATTTCAAATACCATTGACGTGAGGCTTGTTTCAAACCATATATTGACTTCCTCAAACTACACACTAACTCTTCTTGTCCTTTAGAGGAAAAACCTTCAGGTTGTTTCATGTATACCTGTTCCTCTAAATCACCATTCAGAAACGCAGTTTTCACATCCATTTGATGTAACTCAAAGTCAAAATGAGCTACCAATGCCAATATTACGCGAAGAGATTCTTTCCTTGATACAGGAGAAAATGTCTCCGTGTAATCAATCCATTCCTTTTGAGTAAACCCTTTGGCTACAAGTCTGGCTTTGTACCTCTCAATGTTACCTGAAGAATCTCTTTTGGTCTTGTAAATCCACTTACAACCAATAGGCTTAAAACCATCAGGTTACGGTACTAAGTCCCAAACACCATTATTAGCCATTGAATTTATCTCATCTAACATGACACTATACCACAAAGTGGATTGACTGCTTTGCATGGCCTTTGAAAATAAAATAGGATCATTGTCAATATTGTCAAAGTTTTCATATGAGTCTTGTAAATAGACCACATAATCACTAGGAATATCTGGCCTTTTGTCTCTATTAGATCGCCTTAATGTTAAACCAGAAGGATCGACTTGATCTAATAAAGTTTCTGGACCTTCAAAGTTCTCTGGCGGACCCGCCTGAATTTCTGGTGGTCCGCTTGAACTCGACGGAACATCTAGACTCTGTCCAACACAATCCTGGCGGTCCGCCTGAATTTCTGACGGTCCGTTTGAACTGAATGAGTCATTTTCCAGAAATTTAGCATTTCTGGATTTTACTATTCTAGTTGAATTTCATGGACAATAAAATCTGTAGTCCTTGGACTTTTCAGCATATCCAATAAAATATCCGCTAATAGTCCTAGGATCCAGTTTCTTTTCCTGAGGATTGTATACTCTTATTTCTGAAGGACAGCCCCAAACACGTACATGATGCAAACTCGGTTTCCAACCCTTGAACATCTCAAAAGGCGTTTTAATAACCGCTTTGGTTGGAACCCGGTTTAATATGTACATAGCTGTCTTAAGAGCATCTATCCATATAAACTTAGGAAGTTTTGAACTTCCCATCATGCTACGCACCATATCCAATAATATCCTATTTCTGCGTTCAGCTATGCCATTCTGATCCGTAGATCCAGGCATAGTGTACTGGGCAACAATGCCATTTTTCTCAAGGAACTTAGCAAATGGACCAGGTGCTTGTCCATCTTCCGTGTACCTACCATAAAACTCACCTCCTCTATCCGACCTCACTATCTTTATTTGTTTTCCACACTGTTTCTCTACTTCCGCCTTAAATACTTTAAAAGCATCTAAAGCCTCATGCTTGTGTGAAAGCATGTAGAGATACATAAAGCGTGAGTAGTCATCGATAAAGGTAATGAAATATTTTTGACCATGAGCATCCATGTCTGGACAACAAATATATGTATGAATGATCTCTAATAACTCTGAACTTCGTCTAGCACCTTTCTTTGACACGTTAGTTTGCTTTCCCTTTATGCAATCTACACAAGTGTCAAAATCGCTAAAGTCAAGGTACCAAGTATGCCTTCTTTAACCAATTTTTCGATTCTCTTAATGGAGATATGACCTAATCTCCGGTGCCATAACATAGACGAATTATCATTTAATATACATCTCTTAGTGCCAACATTCAATGCAGTATGGGAATCAGTATTTAATGTAATTTGATAAAGACCATTGTCTAACAAAACAGTGCCAATCAAGCGAGATTTATATAAAACCTTTACACACAAATCTCCAAATTCAAACGAATATCCATCAAGCACAAGTTTAGACACACTAATTAGGTTTCTAGCGAATCCTAGAATATAAAAAAAAAATTCAACATTAATACATAACCACTATCAAGGACTAGCCTATATGTCCCGATAGCTTCCACATGCGATTTCACCCGATTTCCTGCATAGATGAAACGCTCATTTTCCATTGGCTCCCTTCGATCCTGAAGGGCCTGCAAAGAATTTGAAACATGGATTGTGGAACCGGAATCAATCCACCAGGAATCATGATGTATATCAATAGTATTAGACTCATAACATACAACAGTAAGTGGAATATCTTCTTTCTCAAGCTTTGCCTTATGCTTGCGACAATCCCTCTTCGAGTGTCCTTTTCTCTTGCAATAGTGACACTTGATTTTCTTAATGTCCAGAGTGGGAGAGAGTTTTCCCTTTCCATTATCCTTCTTGGACTTAGATTGTTTGTCATTCTTATCCTCAACATTCTGGTTTCTCATTTCAGCCATATGCACACTCTCTGCATGGTCCATTGCCAACCGATTCTCTTCAAGAACACACATGGTCATGAGTTTATTTATTGACCATTTTTCCTTATGTGTGTTGTATGAGATTTTGAAAGGAACATACTGAACAGGGAGAGTGTACAATATGAAATACACCAGAAAGGATTCAGAAATTTCCACTTCAAGGCTCTTGAGCTGAGCCACAATATCCCTCATTTTCATGATGTGGTCACGCACACCATTGACAGAAGTCAGCCTCAAGGATGTGAGCTTCATGATAAGTGTCATTGCATTTGCCTTATCCGAAGAGGCAAACTGCTCATCCAATGCCTTGAGCAAATTCTTGACATTTGTTTGACCCTCAACCGACCCCCGAATTGCCGAAGGGAGCTTACTCTTGATAAACATGACACAGAGCCGGTTAGACCGCTACCACTGTTCATGGTAATCAATTTTCATAAGCTCCGCACTCTCTAAATCCAGTTCCGGTGGTTGAGCATCCCTTATGGCCAAATCAATGTCTTTGCAACCAAGATGAAGCAAAATTGCTTCCTTCCATGCCTTATAATTATCACTTTTAAGTACGGGAATGTCCGAAGTTTTGGTGTCAAAAGAAAATTTTGCTATATAAAAGAAAGCTCAATCAATACATGCTTATTCTCTATTTGAGGTTTCACTTTATGCTTCAATTTACCAATGCAAATTAAGCTAAACTTTATGAATTAATTCCTACATAGTTTTACCTGTGGGCTAAATACTATGCTTAATTCACCTTAATCTTAGATATAACTAGTTAATTTTATTCCTATCCTTAATCCCTGTGGGCAAATTAAGAACTCATAATTAACTATTATATCCTAACATATTAGTCTGGTTCCATCGATAGTCCTGTGGGACGATATTGACTTTACCTTTCTAATACATCACAAGTCATGTCCTTTTACAAACAAATATGACTTTATAAACTTTATACATACATATCCTTAATGTAATCAAGGGTGCTGTGGCTAAACCTTAATCAATTAAAGTATGTTCATCACTTGGACATCATTAACTGCTCCTCAGGTACTTTTCTGGCGGCCCCGCCAGAAACTGTCCCGAGAGCACCCTCTTCCTGCCAGCTTGTCAGGCGGACCAGCCAAAATTCTGGCATCCTCCGCCAGGATCCTGGTGGACCCCGCCAGAGTCTTGGCGGGTATCGAGAAACTGTCCTGAGAGACTCTCTTCCTGTCAGTTTTTCTGATTTACTGTCCTGAGAGTCTTGTCGTCAGAACAGCCTGCGCCAGAAATCCTAAGTCTGATTTACTGGCCTAAACACACCGTTTTGATTCAATTTTGGTATACCTAGACTTTTGATTAGTAGAACCAGTAATCTAATCAATAAACTAAGTCTAAAACCATTAAAATCTAACATTAACCATGCCTAGACCATCAAACTTTCAACATGCATGAATTAGGGTTTCAACTCATCCAAACACTCACAGTAAAGAATTTCTAATTAATCCTTAATGAAATTCTCCATTAATGAAGAAGACAGAGGTTTAAAAAAGGGCTCTGATACCAACTGTAAGTGTTTCTTTGATCTTTAATGCGGAATTAACAAGGATCATAGAGTACCTCCAGCCATTGTTGTTTCTGGGAGTGTTCTGGATGAGTATCTTCAGGAGAAAGAGAGTCCAGGGCGAGAACACTTCAACACCTCCTATTCCTGCAAAAAGAGAGGGCACTACTGAACCGAAATGTCTTCCCGTGCCTTGATGGTATACTCAGGGAACTCGATTCAGACCTTGTCTCCCTCAATCACTATCTTTCTCTCTATTTGGTGAAACAGAGTGATAGGATATGAAAAGAATAGTGTTCTCCATCAGAACAAAATCACTCATGAGACGCCTATGGGTCGGTGGAATCCAAAAGGCACTGAGATCACATGTTCAGACTAGATGCCTGTCTCCGTCCTGGCGATCCGCCAGAAATTCTGACGACCCCGCCAGAAAAGAACCCGATACCGACTGGCTGAACTTACATTAAATGCATAAGCCATAAGGTGAGATCAACATGTTCCATAGGAAATATATATAACATTGAACTTTTGTATATGTATTAAAGAAATCTTTACGTTAAGTTTTCATCAACGTGGTCCGCTGTATGAAGGTTCATGTCTTGGAACCTTATAGCAAGACAACTATTGGAATCAAAATTATATAACTTGCTCTACTAAGAATCTGAGCGTCTCTTAGCTTCGTCTCTGTTAAAAGTGATACCGTTATATGATCTCGAGAAAAATTTGAAATCAAAGTCTGAATTCACTCAACCATAAGTTACAAATTTTGGCAATATTTTCGATTTAAAATTGTTTTTCTATTCATAAAGAAAAGTTACAAACATTTTTTTTAAGCAAGTTACAAACATATTTATCCTCAGGTACTGATCATATTTACATATTTCATCAATTTATTTTTCATGAAATCATGTTCCTAATCCCTCAAGCATCTATAAAACTCTCTTGTTTTATTCCTATGGCACCGTTTGGATGAAGGAAGAAAGAAGAAAGAAGAAGGAAGAAATTTATTATGAACAATCCAAACTCTTCACAAAGTTACACACTTCTCAATACTTTTTCCCACTTCTTCCCTTCTTCTTTTCTTCCCGCACCTATCCAAAAGGAAGCTATATTTCTTCAAGTACTTTCACTAATTTCATCTCGATCGGTACCTGTTAAGAACAGTCGCTGAGTGGGGGGACGGAGGTAAGCCTAAGCCGCATGCCTTCCCTAAAATTTCAATTTTATTTTAAGATTTGAAACGATTAGAAAATTTTGGTTGATATGAATGTATACTGGCCCGTCAATAAATTAAAGAACCCAAACTTGCTACCCAAAACAAGTATGAGGCGTTGGACGATAAAAACATTAGAGGAAAATAGAAGATATATTTGGTGAGATTTAGTGTATTAGGTAGTAAAAAATGTTTTAAATTAATTGTTTTGACAAACATAATTAACTGTTGTGGATAATTAACTAAAGCCTATAGAGGGATGAGTACGCAACAATTATTAAAAAAAAAAACCAGTTTGGATAAAATTAAGTATTTCAATTAACTAAGCAAGCAAATAAATAAATAGATAAAAAAAACGCACAAACTTGATTACAGAGTTCTTATCCGTTAGTCTTAGTCGTATCTCTCCGTGAGTTTTACAACCACAAAAAGAATGTGTATTCTATTAATTCCACAGTGAACTGGTCTTCAACTTCGGACCGAATCACCTGTTACAATAGATAACTCAAAGTGGATCGACCTAGCCAAATTACTAAAATTGTCTCACAAACAAGAAGAATTCTGCTCTCAATCAATATTGCTAATAATCAAGGTATCAAGTGGATATGGTGTTAATTAAAGCTATCTTGTCTCAAGTAATTTGCAAGGAAAACCTCAAATCAAATAGAGAATATGAATTTGTTGTTTTGAGCTTAATGACATACATTTTGTGTAGGTTTCAACAGAGAAAATCAGTCCCAAAAGTCTGATACGTATAAAAAATGTCAAAAGCTCTAAATTATCAATTTTTTTATTTTTTTATTTTGGTTAGGTAACGCAATCTTTCTTTGCATAACGGAACAATATAGCCATTGAGGAAATAACAATTCCACAGTGAACAAAATGTATGTCATTTATTTAATATAATTCCTATAATCATATTAAATGTGTTGAACAAAATTAATTATCAACTATTTGATAATTATTATAAGATTAGACTTTGTATTAATTAGTTTCATATGATCTCTTTAATATAATTAATTACAACGGTTCGCAGCGGTGTATAATTAATTAATCAACTTATCATATATTACATTCTTCAATGCAAATTAACTAATATCAATGCACTGTTGATTAAGAACCTTTTATTTGTGTGACTCTCAAGGATTTATGTCATGTTGGCCATGGAAATCAAATCGTTATTTATTTTCAATAATCATAAGCGGTATCTAGCAACACGTTATAATTTCCAATTAACATAAATAAAAATTGTACAACTACAGTATTTCAATCCTGTATAAGAAATAATGTATTTTTATTTTGATTCTTTTGTCACATGATATCATTGTATAATCCAAGATAGAAATGTGTCATTCTTGCAGATTATACATTTCTTGATCTAGAGTTGATCGTCTAATTTGCATGCATACAATCCAACTCAATCAAGGGGCCCAAACAACATCATCGCTCACTAGATATATTATGAGGGACATATAGTTTTCTTGATGAATAATTTTTCCCCGCACAATTCAAGAGAACATAAATAAAGTCCGTATAGAAGCTCTTATCAGGAATCAACGATAGACGATATTTATAGAACCTATCCTCATGTGAAAAAATTGAACCATCTCAAACTCAGAATCAAACTCATATGAAATAAATAATGACACATAACACAATCCATATATTTATTTCATTGGGTCATGTCATGTGCTATGTTCCAATAACATACACATATGCAATTAAGTTGGTAACTCTTGGCATATGATTTGTAGAACTTAATCATCACTTTTAACTTGCATACTAATCTTATATGAACATATTAATGTTCCTTGTTAATTATCAAGATTATGGACAGCTTAAATTTATTATTATCATTCTAATGAATGATTCACAGAGATCTACAATTCAGATTCTCAACCTGAATGATCTGTCAATAATAAACTCTAGGAACAAATGATCAAATACCATCAATAACATAAATTAATATTTAAGTTATGAAACTATTACCTTCTAGGACATAACTCTAACAATATCATGATATTCTATGAACTGTAGAAGCTAGAATAGTACATTGAGGAACACTTGGTAGCATTAGGTAATAGATAAAATTGAGTATTGAATCAACAAATTAACTGAGATGAGTTTAACTTTATAATATACCTAATTTATGAAGACTAACTAGCCTAAAGACAACTTGAAAATCTTGACTAAATTATTTCATCAAAATGATGCCTAATAAAATACTATTAAATGACATTAGCAGAAAAATTGGTGTTGCTTTGTAAATTTGAAAAATACAATTGAATAATTTCATAGAACAAGAATCTCTCTTTTGCCTTATTTATAAAACAACACTAAGTTAAAAAATATGATAATAACGATATAGCATATATATTAAAGTCAGGTACTTCACTTCTCATTTTTCCCCTTTTAAGAAATTAGAAAAAGGAGACTAAAATTAAGCAAGAGCTCCACCTCTCAAAAAGAGTATAACATAATGAATAATGATGGATTCAAGAGGGAAATCACAAGATTATATGCATAACTAAACATCATACAACACAAATTAATATAGATGCACATTTGAATAATATGTATAGGTTGATGTGATTTCAATGCTCTTAAATTTATACTTTAATATATGTAAATTACGTTGCAAGTGTACAATTGTTGTTTAAGTATTTCGCAGTCGAATTGCAAGGACGATATTCGATCACCAAATTTTTATTCTATTTAATTAACTAAATTTTGGATACAATTGGGCAAGAAATTACGGTTTGTAATCAATCTAAAAAAATCTCAGTTGCAAGTAATAAAATTTCTAAGTTAATAGTTTGAATTAAGAGAGGTTTAAACTATTGATATTAGGGGTTCAGGTCTTCTACTTTTTCAATTTACTCCAGACTCAGCGGTCCGCTAGAGACCTAGGTCGCTGACTACCAAGTCGGTCGCTGTCAATGGCTGGTACAGCCGATCTGCTGATTAGACCAGCGGCCCTATAGGGTTAGTGATAATACAACAATTATATTAGTTTTAATATTATTCTTGTGTTGGCTAATTGTTAATTTCCTTAATCCTAACTTTCGTTACAGGTCAGGCTTCTATTATTTAATTCAATTAACCTCGTATAGATTCTACATTTCAAATTTTGATTTCTTAATTTGATTTTTAGAAATTTATACCTTTCGAATCTTGGATATCCTAGGGGCCGTTTGGATGTTGTAGGAATTTGGGGAATTTGCAATTCTAGACATAAATTTATTGGGAAGTGTGTAACTTTGTGAAGAGTTTGGATTGTTTATAATAAATTTGGCATATGAAATTCCGGGAATTTGCAATTCCCTCTTATTCCAACCCCATCCAAACACCCCCCTAGACTTTTACCATCGAAAAAACTTCATCATTTCAACTTCACTATCGAAAAAACTTCATCATTTCGACTTCACTATCAAATGATCATCGCTTAACAAGCAGTGGTGAAGCCAAAAAAATAATTTGAGTGGGGCCAATCCATAAATTTTATTTTTTGAAGGGGCCATTCTACATATTTGTTCATATTTTTATATAATTTACCTTGTGAATTTTAGTAAAATAAAAAAATGTGAGGAGACCAAGCCCACTTAGGCCCCTGCCTTGACTTCGCCGCTGTTAACAAGTAAATACCTTTTCTACTTAAATTATACTTAGATTATATAAGCAAGATCAATTAGAATAAAATAAATAAACAAGGCCAAAAACATAAGCATATCAAATAAAACTAATATAAATGTATAATATCAAATAAAATAAAAGTTCAATACTATAGCCCCTATTCAAATAACTACTCGCAGGTAGGCCTGTCAAACGTGTCAAACGCTCACGGAAATACCACATTTCGTTTTCGTTCCGTTTCAGAAACGGAACTAAAATAACTGTTTTGTTTTCGTTTCGTTTTGAAACGGTATAGTGAAAATTGGTGCCACATTCCGTTTCGTTTCTGTTTTTCACTATAATTCCTTATTTCTGTGTTTCATTTCGGTAAATGGTATAATTAGTTGTTTCGTTTTCGTTCCGTTTTTTTAAACGACAGAGAAAATACCAGCCACATTCCGTTTCATTTCTGAAAACGGAACGGCATCACGTTTTTATTTTCCGTTTTGACAGGCCTACTCGCACGTATACATCACAAAACAATTATATATAACTATCTAATAAATAATAGAGAAACATAAGATAGAAATCAAAATTATGAAAAAATAGCTCTCCAGATCTTTTTCTTTCTGCTCTATGCTAATCCAACAACGGTCCGCTCAAGCGGGTCGCACTCATGCTCTTATAAATAGCAAAAAATTCTCTCAAATTGCGAACCACTGTCTTCGGATCTGATTGTATATGTCGGTGCCCCCATATTTTCATTGAACTAATCACCTATAAAGTTCTATTTTCTATAGTTCAAAATACATCATTTTCTTAATGGCATGTGCTATGTCTATACTTTTACTTCTTCAACGAGCGTGAATCTAACGACGGTATTGGATTTTGTATACTATACAAATAATTGAATTAATAATTTTGTATACTATACAAATAATTGACTTTTGGGATCTTGTTCAATCACAAACATTCATTATAAAATGGTGTTCATACATCAGAAAATTAAAGAAATTTTATTCTTATTAATTTTTTCAAATACTTTTTAATTGCCTAGTAATGAACAATCAAGGATATTCCTTCTGACCAAATATAGGTACCCATGTGATCAGCATATGTTACGACTTACGAACAAGTCTTTTACCGTAATGCTGTAGACATCACATCAATTGGTATTGTAGACTACCATGAACCACATTTTTATATACAGAATTACCGACCCTTTCACCTTGTAAACCTTATTGCAAAAGAATTCTCAAATGAGACTTATTAGGATTGCAAGTGTATGTTCATGTTAGACATATATTTAATGAGCAATGTTCCACTACTAATATTTTTGTTGCCCTAGAATGTTAATATTTTACTATTAAATTATTTTTTCAAATTTTAAAATTCAAACGTTAAATCCAAACCGTTGATCTTATTTAGTTTAACGCTCGATGCGTTTTCATTAGAATTTATTTGATGCTAGATCAAAGGCTAAAATATGAATGTATTAGAACGAATCTATCATAGGTAACAAAGTTCGTTTGTTTTTTTATCTGTTGATCGAGTATCAAATAAATTCTAAATTTTACAAAACTTATATGAAAATGCATCGCTCGTTAAACTAAATAAGATCAATAGTTTGGATTTAACGTTTGAATTTTAAAATTTGAAAAAATAACTTAATAGTAAAATGTTGACATTTGAGGACAACCAAAATGTTGATAGTGGAACCTTGCTCTATTAATCATGGTGAAGTACGTACTGTATTTATTTGTCAATGTCTAGGTACGTACCCTCAAATTTCAGGGCTAGGTAGGCATACGATAAGACTTGGTTTGGAAATATGATTTGAGCTACTAGTGGATTTATAAATATATCAGTAGATTAGCATTTGTAATTATTCAATAACTTGATCCAAATCTGGAGAATGGAGAGAAATTTGGTCTTCAAAACGCACCCAGGAAAATATTGGACTTGGATGTATCGAAAAAAAGAAACGAAATTCGTTGGATTTGGATGCGCCCACGAGGAATTAGAGAAAAGATCCAATGCTTTATTTCGCAATGATTTGAACTGAAAGATGGTATCAAGATTTTAAATATTCTTTTCTGATAAATAAATTCATATATTAAATTTAGGTAGATCGTATAAAAATATTCAAAATAAATTGAACTATTATGATATTTTACATTAATTATAACCGAGACAGGGTATTGACTACAATTTGAATAGTGTTTTTAATACCGTACCGGCACTCTACCGGTTAGGTGGCCAAAATCTGATATTTCTAGGTATTCTTCTAAAATTTACTGTATTTTGTCTCACAATACCGAAAAACTGCTATTTCGGTCACTGTTCAGTTTTTGATATTACCAAAATTTTTCGATATACAGTACGGTATTGAAAACACTGTTATTTATCCATCAACGAACCTAACAAAACATTCTCCACACACCTCAAGATAGAATTAAGAAACGACATGCATCAGGTACAGTTCATCTTAGCACAAAAAAAAAAAAAGAAAATCCAAACACAGGGAGAACAACTTAATAATTTTGCTTCTTTTATCTGATATTCACAAACACTATTCACTTCTTTATTGTAGATGATAGTTTTTCTGCATTAGAGACTGTATAATTAACTTGCTCTTGTACAAAGCTGAAACAGAAAGATCTTAAGATTGTGTATTTATATAAATATATATAATATTCACCTTGGTTCAAAATTGTTTGCTATACAGAAATGTTTTGTGAAACTAAAAGTCTCAACGCCTGAAATGCAACAATACTAATTACTCTTTACAGAAAATCAGAATCTTGCTTTTCTCATCTGAATGATATGAATTAAAATGAACGAATCAAATCCGACCAATTAATATCTAATATATTGTTGTAATATGTTTTGGAGATGTGATATCTTCTATGCAGATACACCAATCTTCTATTATTAGAAAGGCTCGTGTGCCTCTTCAGCATATATCATGTTTCCTTATTTCTTTACTAATTGTTATTTTGCTTGTTTCCTTTTTTGCATTTTCTTCTCTGTTAAAAACCAGTTGAGTAGGTATTAAAAACAAGACAGAAAAAGTGCGTGTGTGTTGTAATTTTGATTATCATTCATTATTAAAATTGGGTGTGTTGAGTAGTCGTGGAGTGCGCTTTAAGCGATACCACGTTAAATCCCTGTGTCATCTTCTTATTGTTGTTTTACGACATGGTATCAGAGCAGAGAACAAATTACGGTGCTTGTTTCCTGATGGCTATGCCAAAGGTGAACCAAGTATCTTCTTTTGTTTCTGCCTCTTGATTTCTTGTTTTTTTTTTCCCTGCTTGTTGCGTTTTTTTATATTACTCCGACCAAGTTATTATGGCTGACATTAAAGGACATCACAATCAGTCCCTTACCAATTTTTTTCTGGATGACACAAATTATCGACATTGGGCCCGTGCAATGAAGGTTGCAATCAGATGACGACTGAAATTGGAACACATCTTGGGCAAAGCCTATGCCATTGATGCACCTAGCGCTGCTATTGATGCATTCGGCGCTGCGGTTGCATCATCACAGGGTGCAGGTGCTGATTCCACCAAAACCACACCAGTAGCAAGTCAGGTAACTACTCCAACTCCTGAATGGGTAGCAAATAATCTTTGTGTTATGTCCTGGATCTTTAATTCCATGGAACCTGAAATTTATAAGATTTTTGCTTATTCTAACACTGCTCAAGAACTGTGGGATTCTTTGTTTGAAATTTATGGCAATAATGCTTCTCGAGTGTTTGAAATTCAATGTAGCATTATTGTATTGCAGCAAGAGCCTGGTCAAACACTTCTTGCACATCTTGGATCCTTCAAACAACAGTGGGAGGAACTCAGGCAATATCGCCCCATTGCAGCCACGATTCAAGAATATATCCAAAGGGAGCAGCAAGATCAAATTATTTTTCTATTGGGCAGCCTGTCATCTGAGTTTGATGAAACCCGTCGTAACATTCTCATCAGGCCTGAATTACCTTCTTTCATCACTGTGTGCTCCATTCTTCAACATGAAGAAACTCAGCGACGTGTGATGGGCACAAAGGTATCTAACTTACCTCAAAATTCTGAAAATTATGCTCATTACTCTTCCTTTAAACCTAGTGATAACAATCAAGGCCACAAGGGAAAAGAAAAGAAGGGATCAAAATTTTATTGTGATCATTGCAAAACTACTGGGCACACCAAAGATCGGTGTTGGGTATTGCATCCACACCTTAAGCCGGATTCATTTAAAGGGCGCAATCCAAATGCCAATGTGGCCATGGGATCTGAGGATCATGGCATGCATAATCGACTTGAACAACTCTCCAAACAAACGGAGCTCTTGATGAGCCGATACCCTCCAGGCCAGCAACAAGTGACTGGTGCGCAGGGGGAGGTTCCCAATAGTGCACACCATACAAGTAATGAAGTTTCTCTCTCTACTTCTCATTCCTCGATTATTGTGGATTCAGGTGCATCCGATAACATGTTTGCCTCTAGTAATTTGCTGAGTTCATTTAGTTCAAAGACTAATTACCCCCATGTAACTATGGCAAATGGTTCAGTTGTTTCAACCAATGGTTTTGGCATCACTCGACTGTTTTCAAAAGAAATAGAAGTCCATGTTGTTCCTGAACTTAAGGCAAATTTATTGTCGATTAGCAAATGCATTAATCAAATGGACTGCAATGTCATTTTTACTCCTCAGAAGGTAATGTTTCAGGAGCGAGCTTTAGGGAGGATGATTGGTGAAGGAACACTAGTGAATGGTTTTTATGTAGTGCAACCAGATTCTTTGCTTTTCTCTACAACAACAAGTAATTCCACTCGGCTTTGGCACAATCGGCTTGGACATCCGTCTGATCGAATTTTGAAACAATTGGGTTTATTGTTTAAGTGGGATTCTAATAATTGTGATTCTTGTCAATTTGCTAAATTTCATAAGTTACCTTTCTCTGATCGCACTCATGATACTTCTGCATGTTTTGAGTTAGTGCACTCTGATGTTTGGGGTAATGCACCCGTTAATTCTAAGGAAGGTTTGAAATACTTTGTCACATTTATTGATGATAGGTCTCGTGCTATATGGTTGTATTTGTTGAAATCCAAAAGTGAAGTGTTTTCTATATTCCAGGATTTTTGTTACATGGTAGAAAATTAGTTCAGTAAAACCATTAAAATTCTTCAAACTGACAATGGCACAAAATATATGAATCATGGATTTCAAACTTTTATGTGTTATAAGGGAATAATTCACCAAACTTCCTGTGTAGGCACCCCTCAACAAAATGGAGTAGTTGAAAGAAAAAATAGGCATCTATTAGAAGTCACTCGATCTCTTTTATTTTCAGCTCAATTACCTAAAACACACTGGTCTGATGCTGTTTTGACAACGTGTTACTTGATAAATCGACTCCCTAGTCGCATACTCAATTTTCAGTGTCTAATAGAAATTCTATATAATAGACAAATTGATATATCACACTTAAGAGTGTTTGGTTGTGTGTGTTATGTGCATTTACAAAATATTAAAAAACTTGACCCACGTGCACGAAAGTGTATTTTTATAGGATACTGCTCAACAAAAAAAAGGTATAAATGTTATGATCCTCAACTCCGGAAGACATACATATCACGTGATGTAAAATTTGATGAATCTCATTTGTTTTATGAAATTGCAAATCAGGCAGAGAAAGCAACTTATGATGATCTACAAGTATCATAACCTCTGAATGCACCTGAACTGTTGACAACACCTGAGAATGATGCACCTGCATCACAAGTGGCACCTGATGCACCTGCACTAGAAACTAATGCACATGCACTCGAAATCGATGCACCTGCACTAGAAACTAGCATGCCAGTCAGTGATGCGCCTGCACTCGGTGATGCTGAAGCTCGGATGTTAAGGAGAACATCACGTGAAACTCGACCCTCTGCTGTTAGGAACTCAAGTCCACGTGCAATTTTAATTTTATTAATATTTAACAAGCAATTAAACATGCACGAAAAAACTAGATCTAGTTATTCAAGAGATTAACACTTAAAACGAGAAGCGCAAGAGATTACCTCTTTCGAAATCGTATTCGGAAGGCTCGAATCCAATCTCTTGGAGTCGGTGGTGTACTCGTCAACTCCGTGGCTACCCTCCGGTTGTCTGGAGTCCACCTAGAAGATTAACCAAAGTCTCAAGTCAAGTGCTAGCTTGTCCGAGACGATAGCTAATTCCCTGTTTTCCTTCTACGCGCGATTAACAGATTTAATGGAAGAAGGAACGCTCAACGCATGAGCTAAAGAGAGGAGGAGGCCCACCCCAAGAGAGGAGAACGAAATTCTGCCCTCTCTTGGAGCTGTCGGCCAGGGAAGAAGGAAGAGAGAGATTAGGGTTCAGCCCTGACTTGTTCTCAAAGAAAACAATCAATATATATGGAACTTTTTCTTATTTAGGTTTCTCTCTTCCTATTTACTCTTGGACGAAATTGCCCTCTTCATGGCTGCAATTTCAGAGATTAAGTGGGCCAAATCCACATGATATAGTGGCCCATTAATCACTCTTTCAATTCATCTCATATCGGGCTTTCAGTTAACTGATTAACTAAAAGGCCAATTAGTTCGGTATAATAAATATGCGTTGAACTAACTTAATTATTAACATATTAATAATTAATTTGGAATTAGCATATGCATTATATTATTTATATATGATCCGTTTGATTTAATTAATTATAACGGTATATAATTAATTAATCAACTTATCATATATTCGCAATACTCGCTACTGTAAATAAACAAATAATACACGTATGGTTGAAGTCCTATTTGTGTGACCCTTTGAGGATTTATGCAATGTTGGACATGGAAAATAAATCTCTATTTATTTTTAATAATCATAAGCGGTATCTAGCAACACATTATGATTCCCAATTCGCATAAATAAATACTGTACCAATACAGTACTTCAATCCTGCATAAGAGAATAATATATTATTATTTTGACTCTTATGTCACATGATATCCTTGTATAATCCAAGATAGGAATGTGTCATTCTTGCAGATAATATGTTTCTTGACTAGAATTGATCGCCTAGTTGCGCGCATACGATCCAACTCCATCAAGGGGCCCAGTAGATATCATCACTCACTAGGTGAACTAATGAGGGACATATGGTTGTCTTGATGAACAGTTTCTCCCTGCACAATTTAAGTAAATAAAGTCTGTATAGCAGCCCTTATCTGGAATCAGCGTTAGACGATATTTATAGAACCTATTCTCAAGTGGAGAAACTGAATCATCTCAAACTCAGAATCAAACACATATGAAATAAATAATGACACATAACACAATCCATATATTTATTTCATTGGGTCATTGTTTACCTCTAAAAAATGCTACGCAAAGAAAAAGAGAGAAGAGAAATTGGCTTCTTGAATGACTATGAAACATAGACATGATGTTCATAAATCCAAAATCCTTCTATATTATACTAAAATGTCACGACCGTAACAAAACACCGTGACCAAGACGGAGCACAGAGAAAGCCCATACATTGAGTCCGACCTGAACATCGAAATATCAAATTTTCTACTATTGACAACAGAAATGCTACCCTGGCCCAACCCAGCCCAACTCCAATTAAGCCTAACAGAAAATAAAAAAGGGGGAAAGTATGTTTGGGCCGGCATTTAATCAAAGAAGCCCAAAATTCCAAAAAATGGCATGCGGGTGTCACCGTATCGGAGCAGAGCTGAACAAACCCGAACCAACTAACAACTAAACCCAATAGGCTAAAGGACAGGTGGTGGGCAACGATTGGTTCCTCACCATGGGACCCACACTCTGTTAACAGAAGAAAAAAAGAAACAAGTACGAACCTGAGGAAGAAGGAGTGCAGCGACTGGCGGGGATTTCGCCTCTCATCGACGCCGAACGCCGCCGCGACCTCAACGAACTATACCGTTGCATCGTTGCCTTCACTACGGTCCTGTCGACATCAAACATGGATGTGTTAGGATAGCGAATTTAGGGATACGAATGACAGAATACCGAAATTGGGAGAAATATAAATGTAAAATTGCTTGGCAAAATTACCAATTGAAGCACCTGAGGCGTCGCAATGGCTTCGCAATAAAGGAGTAATATGATAATCGAAGTGAATTGAAAGGAAAAGGAGGAGATTAGTGGGAGCCTTGATTAGCAAAAATGTCAGACATGGCGGAACTCACACTGAATAGTATTGGTTGCGTTATAAGGGATAAAGAAGTGTTACAGGGGTTATAGATGATGTAAAGGAGCTTCAAAAGAGGAGAAACGCATGCATGAACTGACACGAAAGCAAAATCCATGTGAACTGGAGAGGTCCAGTGTATAAAAGCAGCAAAGGAATAGCAAAGAAAAGGGGTAATGGAGAGCATAACAGTAGCCTACAACCTGAAAAGAGAGGGCTAGTACTGTGCAGATTCTCTAGACGTAAGCAATACAGGGAGAAATGAACACACTTTCTTTGATCTTAGCCGTTGGATGAGTAAAGCGTATGGTACCTTTGTCCCCCATAGTACAAAGCATTAATCAGGAGGTGACAAAAACATGGAATGTAAGAAGAGGCTGACTGAAGCATACCCCTTAAAGATGAATACGCATCTTACCACACATTGTCTCATGGATGGACAGATGATGGAATTAAAACATTCTCATTTGAGTGCTGGATGGGATCAGACGCCATAAAAAGAAAGAGAAAATCGCAAATCATTGATGCAAGCATGAATCCTCTTGTGGTGGGCCCAGGGGCAGATCTGTAAAAGTAAGAAAAGACAAAGAAATGTAGTGCATGTGGAATGAACGAAAACAAATATGTTAATTCAATCTTGCCCCTTTCAGCATATTACATAACCTGACAAGCCTGTAATTAGACAAAATTGAGATGAATTAATGACATAATTGGAAACATGAGAACATATTAGTACTCCTCTAATACTTAGACAAGAAATTGAAAAAGCAATTTGGTGGAATGATGGCCAAACAGATGGAAGGGAGTTTGAGTAGCCTCATGGCATATAATTACCAAAACTCAAAAATGATGACTAAAACACCCTTTCATACATACTAAACCAGTTCACCACCCTCAACCAATGAAAAATCGACATCATTCCCTCAAGTCTGACAAAGAGAAACACCTTTTTCACTTGAGGAAGAACAGCAAACATCAGGGATTAACCAACCAAATGAAATTCATGCCATTGGAGTCCCAATTCCACTTTTGCCCTTCCACTGAAGGGTCAAATGCACATACGTTGGAGGGTATTATTGAAACTATATGCTCCAGCTCAGAACCTCAAATAGTTATGCAAACAAAAAAAAAGGGAAAAGCCTATTACCTAACTGTGAATAGGAGCTCAGAAGTTGATCCTCCCCACAAGAACATCCCAACCATACACTGCCTATAAAGGCATGGATGAGTGCCACCTATGCACCCCCATTCTGGCGCCAAATCACTACCCCCTCTCCAAGGCATAGAGAGCAGTAAGGTGTGATCTTATCCCTTATCAAACAACATAGGGACCCACCTGTCAGGGAAACAAGTGAAAAGAAGTGAAACATTATGCTGATGTCCCATGGATAATTGATTGATGCCAAGTGTCAAAAGATGATTGGAAGGTAAACAAAATAGTAGAAATCACCAAGTGAAGAAAGAAAGCAAGAAGGAAGTCGGTTTGCCATTTGTGCATCTCCACCATCCATCAAACTCCAAGGGTCTGAGATGTTGCCACATGCCAAACTGATGAGAAACACAAACCCTGGAAATCCTCTATAAAAGAAGCTCCTCTTGAAGAAGAAGGGGAGGCCAATTAGTTAGTCGAAATTCTGTCATTTTAGGAAGTCAAGTTTGTTTTTGCAATCAAGGTAATAGATGTAATCTGTAATGGCCTCCAAAAATATGAATAAAACGATGTTAAATGCATTTGTTGTGTTTTCTTTCTTCTTTCATTTCTGGTTTTGTTCTTTGGAGATTACACTGATGCTAGTGAGGAGCGTGACATAGATTCCACACTCATGAACATCAGTTGTGCCTCCAAAAGGTCATGCATATAGGAGTAATTTGCATTAGCATAAATTTTTCTTTACTGTCAGTATGTGTGGTTAGCAGCTGCTGGTTATATGGAGAGCGTGACTTAGATTCCACCTCCATGGATGCCATGCTAGCTTCTGGCTTTAGTTTGTTTCAATATTCATGTCATGGTTGTCATCATGTGTCTGTTAAAGTTTGTCATATACACAGTTCATAATTAGGGGTCAATAGATTAAGTTCTAGTCATAATAAATGTTCAGTTTTAAATGGGGCTATTCTGTCCAAAAATGTAAGAGTCAGGTCCATGTAAAGGTATAAATATTAAAAACATATTTTAAAATGCATACAAGCTTTCTTTAGGTATGTTAGATTCTGTCAAAATAGTCTAAAAAATAATAGGTGTCTATAGATAAACAAGTTTTATGCTCATAACCAGATTTTCAAAAGAGGATTTGTTCAACTATTTCCCTTTGTTTTGCAAGTGCAGAGGAATGCTTGAGTCCTTGCATACTGTCCAAAATCAGAAAATGGCTTGGTCATGAGGAGCGTGACATAGATTCCACCCTCATGATATGGTCCAAATTCTGATTTATACAGTATGATAGGTCTCAAGTTGACTGAAGCAATAAAAATAAGTAAAAATAGCTAAGTTCAGGGTTTAAAGTGAAACGTTATCTTTTATGGATACATAAGTTTAGGCTTAACAAAATAGAAGCATGATTTGATCCTGAAAATACATTTGCAAGTCCCCTTTTCAATAGAAAAATATGTCTTTATGTTTAATCATTCTGATTTTAACTTAACACAAAATCTTGGAACTCATCTTATTTTGTTAATAAAAGCTCCTGTTTCTTTAGCAAGTAAAAAAAATGATATATTTCTGTCCAAGAAGTCATGTCCTCAAGTTAGTTTTCAAAAGTAATGTTTTGCTAGAAGCAATAATGGTACAGTATGTCTATGTTCCTTTTTGTGGCAGCATCCTAAAGAAATTTGTGTAATAAAATAGTCCTTCTCTTCATTTCTGTCCAAGAGTGAGTCTAAGGTTAAAGTTCACAGAATAAAATTCCATGTTTCATGTAATAAATAGTGCATATTTTAAGTTTGACAAAAGATAGTTGTTTCTTCAAGTCAGAGTCCAATGTCATGCATGTTAGAGAAAATAATAGCATGGTAGTCCTGCATTTAAGCATAGAAACTAAGCAATAAAAGTAAAGTCAGAAAGTTTCAAAGTTTGTTTTATTGTCGTGTTCCTTGTTCCACAATCAGCATGTCATAGATGTTTCTTGCACAGTCAGCATGTAAAAGAAAAAGTATGGAGTTGCATCCCTTAAGCCAAAACATCAATAGTTTGAGTTCAAGTCATCCAGCATCAACAATTGTTAAGTTAGCATTTGAGTTGTTCTATTGAAGAATAAAAAAGTGTAGGAAAAGTTAAAGGAAATAAAAAGTAATGGGTATGTGAAGTCATGTTTATATAGAAAAATAAGAAAGTGAATCGGCACCAGCATGAAAGTTATAAGTGATTATGATAAAAACTATCTAAAAGTTATTTAAATCTCAGGGTCTTACAAAAAAAAAACATTAAATTGAGAAGGTTCTGTAAAATCAGAAAATGTCAGGGTCCAAAGCGAATAAAGTGGCCTTATTGATAGTTGCTAGTTAGTAACAAAATCTGCATTCCCAGTCTGCATTCTACTTTAATTGCATAGGCAAAGGGATATTGCAATCTTGCTTGGGGCTTCAAAGGAATATACATATACATGATGAGCAATTAAAATAAAGATAAAAGTGAATGCTAACTGCTTTGACCAAAGTAATAACTGAAAATGTGCAAACGAGAGTAAATGACATGCATAAGAAAGTCACATGTGGAAATTTGCATCCCGAAAGCTTGTCAGACCAAAAGAAAAGCAAAAGCACATTACCTCAAAATTGGAAAGTGCAATGTAAAATTGAATATGCAGGCAGTTCCATGATGTCCACGAGATACCTCACAATGTCTCTGTTGTAGCAATTCATCACTACACTCCGTCAACCAGTGGCTCTCCTCCGCTACCATAGCAGACCAAACAAAGTCAAGGTCAGAACTCTCCAAGTCGGCCAGCGCAACTCCAACGAACGACCGAGCCAACTTCAGGGAATCCCTATGACGCCCACCAACCTGGTTGCAGGCATCGCGGTTGCCGGAATCGTCTGCTGGTGCCGTCAATGGAGATGTCCAGTCCAACGGGAAAGCATCAGAAACCAGGCCAACGAAGGTGGGAGGGAGATGAGTCGAAGTTCTGCGTGGGCTTGGCGCACCTGAGAGGCGATGCTGACGCGCGAAGCCAACGGATTGATCGTGAACCCGACTCCGACTCGCTCAGCGCACGAGTGTAGGCGTGAACCAAACGGCTTGATCAGATCCCAGCACTCAGCGCTTCTTTGATCTTCTGTGGCGTCCAGCTTGCAGCGAGTCCCTGACGAGCGTAACACATACAGCAAAGTTCAACCAATCAGAAAATTCTGTGACGCAGAAAAATTTCAAAAATGCATTAAAAATAGCTAGATTGTCAGAAAATTCCCATAAAACATCAAAATGTCAAGAAAAATATGAGGAATATTTTGATGTGCTATGTTATGCTAAAACACCAAAGTAAAAATATTGCAAAATTAATATGTTTAAGGGATGACCACAGATAATAATAAATTTATGTTTATGTGGTTAAAAAAAAAGGAAGAAAAGAAAATAAAGCAAAAGAAAATCATCTTGAATATTCTATATTCCGGACAGCAGGTACATTTGAACAGATTATGTTCTGGACAGCAGGTACATTTGAACATTTCATGTTCTGGACAGCAGGCACATCTGACATTCCTTTTTCCGAACAACAGGCACAATCAAGCATTAAAATTTGCAAACAAAATCGAAATCACCAAGAAGGTCAAAGATAAGTTTAAAAGTACAAATTTAAAAGTCTAAACTCAAAAGTCCAAAATCCTAAAGTGAAAATTAAAAGTCCAAACCTGAAAGTGACACAAAGTCAAAATGACACAAAGTCTAAAAATGACACAAAGTCTAAAAGTGACACAAAGTCTAAAAATGACACAAAATCTAAAAATGACACAAAGTCTAAAAATGACACAAAGTCTAAAAGTGACACAAAGTCAAAATGACACAAAGTCAAAATGACACAAAGTCTAAAAGCAACACAAAGTCAAAAATGACACAAAGTCTAAAAGTGACACAAAGTCAAAATGACACAAAGTCCAAAAAATGACACAAAGTCTAAAAGTGACACAAAGTCAAAATGGCACAAAGCCTAAAAGTGACTCAAGAGACACAAAGTCTAAAGTGACATAAAGTCTTAAAAGTCAAAAGTTCGTCCCTTCAAGACTGCATCGCGTTTCGCCCTGAAGGAGACACCCTCCCGATGTTCAGATTGAGAAAAAAGGAAAAGTCAATTCTGAATTATCACCGAAGTTCCTGTCAAGAGAAGGCATAGCGCATCTGTACTCGTGACTTGAACGAAAACCCCAAAAATCCCTAAGTTCCTCGAACGATTGAGAGCTGACCTAGAATACCCTATTTTCTAGCGTTGGACTCAAGTCTAACGGCCTGTTTCTACAAGTTCACAGCATGTTTGACCAGAAGCAGACTGAAATCTGATGCCCAAGTGACCAGAAGAAAAGTCAACCAGTGGCCATCACCTAAGTTCCTGTCAAGAGAAGGCATAGCGCATCTGCACTCAAGACTTGAACGAAATCCCAAAATCTCTAAATCTCCAAACGACTGAGGATTGATCTAGGATACCAAATTTCCTAGTGTCGAACTCAAAAATCTATAACGGCACTAAGCCTGACCCAGCAAAGTAAAAGCAACCTAAATGTCTTAAAATGTGAAATTAAAGAATTAAATCACATCATTCATGTTTGCGTGGCTCTGTTAAAATAGCTGCCCTTCTGCATTGCTTTCACCCTGAAACTCTCCATCAAGACACAATCTTTTTATTAAAATGGGCTTCATCCACTTACGACATTTAAACTTTGATTATCCCGATCTAGAGGTGCTCTTGGCTCAGTTCGTAACTGAGTCCGGAGGTAATTAACAGTAGGGGCTTGCGCCTACTGGAAAAAAAGGACCTACGACAAACAATCAACTCTCGAGGTACTTAGAACCGCATTAGTGCCCTTCGCTCGTTTGGAATGGGTAGTAACGACGGGTCTCAAGATGCTCGAGGGGTATCTGATCCGCATTTTCTTCGCCCCATAGAGGACTATCTGATCTTCCGTGGTTGGACTGAAAAAGTGCGAGACAGTCATGTCCTGTGCTATGTTCCAGTAACATACACATATGCAATTAAGTCGATAACTCCTTACCTATGATTTGCAGAACTTAATCATCACATAACTTGCATACTAATCTTGTATGATAATTAATGTTCCTTGTTAATTATCAAGGTTATGGACTCTTTAGAGATATTGTTGTCATTCTAACGAATGATCCACTGAGATCTACAATTTAGATCCTCAACCTGAATGATCTGTCAATAATAAACTCTAGGAACAAATGATCAAGTATCATCAATAACATAAACTAGTATAATAGTCACCAACTGATTGGCTTCTAGCACATATCTCTAATATCTACACGTCTCAAAGACTTTGTGACATATCAGACAGTCCGATATCCAATCTAGCAAAATATCAGGTACAATAAACTATCAGATAACTAATATTCTTTTTTGACCAAAATTGAAGGTAGTAGTGAACCAAATAGTTTTCAGGGAGCGAATAAACACAACGAATAGGTGAAAGCCATGGATGAGGAATTCGATGTCTTAAAGCGAAATCAAACTTGGGAACTTGTAAAATTGCCAAGTGGAAAGAAAACAGTAGGGTGTCGTTGGATTTATAAAATCAAATATAAGAGTGATGGATCAATTGAAAGAAACAAAGCTAGATTGGTTGCCAAGGGCTACACACAAATATATGGGATAGATTCTAAAATAACCTTTGCGTCGGTGGCCAAAATGAACACAGTGCGAGTCTTGATGTCGGTTGCAACGAATTGTAATTGGCCATTGTTTCAAATGGATATGAGAAATGCCTTTCTTCAAGGAAATCTCGAAGAAGAAGTATTTATGGATATCCCTCCTGGCTTAGTTACACCAAGAAAAGCGGGTCTAGTGTGTCGACTAAGCAAAGCCATATACGGACTGAAACAATCACCTAGGGTCTGGTATGGAAAACTCAGCTCGGCAGTTGACATAGTAGGGTTCAAACGGAGTGATGCAGATTCCTCAATGTTCACCAAGAATTCAAATTCAGCTATTGTTGCTATCTTAATTTATGTAGATGATCTTGTCATTACAGGAAGTGATGAAAAGGGAATAAAGAACCTGAAATTGCATCTTGGGAAAGAATTTGATATCAAAGATTTAGGTACTCTCAAGTATTTTCTAGGAATTGAGGTTGCACGATCACACAAAGGACTATTTCTTTCTCAAAGAAAGTATGTGCTAGACTTGTTGAAAGAAACTGGAAAATTAGGTGCAAAACCAGCAAATGTACCTATGGAGTACAATAAAAAATGGGTTTCCGATGATGAGCCACTTGAGGATGCATGTAAGTTTCAAAGACTGATAGGAAAATTAATTTATCTTACCATCACAAGACCTGACATATCTTATGCAGTGAGTTATTTGAGCCAGTTTATGCATCACCAAACTTGTCAATTTAAGTGTTACGATATTTGAAGGCTTCACCAAGAAGAGGCGTTCTGATGAAGAATCATGGATATGTTGACTTAAGCCCGCATGATCGGAAGTCAACTACAGATTTTTGTATGTTTGTGGGAGGAAATTTAGTCACATGGAAAAGTAAAAAACAAGCAGTTGTAGCGAGATCCAGTGCAGAAGCTGAATACCGAGCTATGGCTGCTGCTACCAGTGAAATCATTTGGCTCAAACTTCTACTTCAAGAATTAGGACACAATTTGGAAAATGTACCAACAACGTTATTCTGTGACAATCATGCAGCAATTCACATTGCCACAAATCCTGTGTTTCATGCGAGGACCAAACATATTGAAGTAGACTGTCATTTTATAAGAGAAAAAATTCTGAGAAAAATAATCGAAACTCCTTATGTTCAAAGTTCTGATCAGATTGCAGATATTTTCACCAAGGGCCTGTCATGTGGATTATTTGAAGACTTGAGGAACAAGTTGACCTCCGATGATCTCTTTGGTTCAACTTGAGGGAGAGTGTTGTGATATGTTTTGGAGATGTGATATCTCCTGTGCAGATACACCAATGTTCTATTATTAGAAAGGATCGTGTGCCTCTTCAGCATATATCATGTTTGCTTGTTTCCTTTTTTGCTTTTTCTTCTTTGTTAAAAATCAGTTGCGTACACTACAAGAATCTGGTTTATAGACGAGAAAGGAAAAAAGATTTGCGCCGTCGATATATCGACGGGAATAATAGTTTCCTAGGACATATCGACGGGATTAGCTTCCTCGTAATTACCCTTCTTGCGAATAGTATTTATCCGCGAGGAAGCCTCGGTAAAGCGTTCTAACGAGGTTAAATTGCAAATATCTATGAAGTACTTGCACATAAAATTTATTTGGATCTTCTTCAAGTAAAGTTGCATGCGTACTATAAATTAAAAATTCATTATTTTACTTACAAATTTTTAATTTGAGATAAGTTATGGTCTATTAATACATATAAGATCTTTTGGGCATAGCCACCTTATTTTCTAAAATTTATTTTAAAAAAAAAATTCATTTAAACAATTTAATTTAGAAGAAGGTCTCAATGCAGAAAATTAACATGCTAATATCTAAGGACTCAATAAATAAAAAACTTAGATATTACAATTTATAATAAAGTTTTTAACTTTTTATGCATAGGAGAACGTATGCAACATGATCATAATATTGCTCTTTTAATATTGTGTGAGTAGCCTAACAAAATTCAAATTTACAAGCATGTGATCTTTTGAAAGTAATACAAAAAAAAACAAAAAAACAAAGCAATACTCTAATCATTCATTTGAATTTGATTTTTAAATATTGAAACATAGTTGAAAAAGGGGAAAAAAATGAAAACAAATAACAAACCATGTCAAGTCGCCCTCCATCATTTACCCTAAAAAAATGATACAATATAAAAAATTAAAATAAGTTATTTTTACAGTATGTATATATACTGTAAAAATAAATTTTAATACAATAATTATTTTTGGGTGAATTACATTTCTGACGGTATAAAAGTTAGAATCAAAGAATACAATAAATACAAAATTAGATTTGTGCCATTGAATAAATAATTTGACCGTCCTGCCATTTTCAATATGCCACGATAAAACCATAAATTCAAAATACGCCACCATAAAAAGTTAAAATTAGAAATATATTATTGCAAAACAAATAATTTATTTTAAGACATCAATTAAAAAAATATCTGATTTTATATTCATATTTAAGAATATAAAAAAATTTTAAATTTTAAATTTTGAAACTAAATAAAAACAGAATTTAAATTTTAAAGGTCAATTCAGAAGTGTTAAAATTTAAAAAATTTAAATTTTAACAATTTTAGAATTTAAAAAGTTTTAAATTGGAAATTCATGAACTTGAAATTTCGAATTTGGAAATTGGAATGTATATAATTTTTTACTTGAAATTCAAATATTCAAAATTTCGAAATCTAAAATTTTAAAGTTAATTTTCTGTCAATAATTTTTTTTTCAATTCTCAATGATTTAAGAGTAGAGTTCTCGTGCCACAACTTTTTGGTACTACAAATGCCACTAATTCTCTATTTCATGAATAATTAAAAAAATAATTTAAAATCCAAACTATTGTTCTTGTTCAATTTAACAGGCGATGTATTTTTCATATAATACTTGACTAAGAGACAACAATATGAATGTATTTTAATTAATATGATTTGTTTATTTTGAGCCACTTTATGTATTATCAATTGAACATCAAATTTTACAAAAAATTACATTGAAACACATCGTGTGTTAAATTGAACAAGACTAACAGTTTGGTTTAGAATTTTGAATTTTTTTTAGATTACTCATGAAAAATATAGAACTTGTGGCATTTATGCAATCAAAAATTTGTTGCACTGGAACCCTAATCTCGATTTATTTTAATAAGATAAATTTTAGATATTTTAAAAAAGTTAGAGTAATATTTCTCTAATTAGGATGAAATATTTCTAATTTTAACTAAATTTATTGTAATAAAACTTATTCTGAAAAATATTACTAGAATAACTAATTTTGACAAAAATTAATAGCATAAAAATAATTTTAGCCATTTTATTGTAACATAAAACTAATATATAATTTAAGAAGGATATATACCTAATTATCAACTTTTACGGTGGCATTTATCTTATTATGTCTTTTAAATTTTTATTGCTAATCATATAATCGAACAAGTAGTTTGTTCGTTTGATCTCAAACTAACGTATTATGGTACCTGGATCCCTCCATCAATCTGCTGAAATTTGGGCACGAATTTAGAAACATAAATTTCACAATCTGAAATCACATATAATGCAGGTTTAATAATTACAATTATTATACTTGATAACTTTTAAAAAAGAATTTAAAAAATAAAAAAATTATAATATCCCATAAATTTGAAATTCTTAAAAATAATTTTTAAAATTTCCTTAATTGTATTTTGTAGTTATATATAAAATAAATGACAATCTTTTGCGCAAATAATTCTTCCATATATGGCGCCAAAGTTTTCCTCCAAAAATAGTTACGAAAGTTTTTTATCTTTTACCAATTATAAACAAAAGAATTGCCAAAAATAAAATAAAATATAACTAATAACCTCCCACTGCCTAATAACATCCCACTAATTTTCTTTTTTAATATGTTGTGTGACCAAACCGAATAACCTATTCCTGTGCACAGTTACTCGATTTATAACTTCTTCTCTCCCATAAAGAAAAAGTTGATAGCAAATATTGACATATATTAGCTGCATCTTTGTTTTTTCCGTGTGGTGCTAATTAATGTTATATACAACATCATAATTCAGGGGACTGAACGGGTTTTTAAGGGGGGAGGGATGTGATACCCAGTATTTTAGAATTTTAATTTTTGCATACTTAATATATTGGGTTGTTATATAAAATTATATTAAGGTCTTTCATGTTGAGTACAAAATTTCTGTCATTTAATTGGACCTTGAACATATTGAAATTGTGCTTAAATCTGAAGTTTTAAAAGAATAAGTAATTGTAGAGGAAATGAGGATGTGATACCCAGTATTTTAGAATTTTAATTTTTGCATACTTAATATATTGGGTTGTTATATAAAATTATATTAAGGTCTTTCATGTTGAGTACAAAATTTCTGTCATTTAATTGGACCTTGAACATATTCAAATTGTGCTTAAATCTGAAGTTTTAAAAGAATAAATAATTGTAGAGGAAATGAGGGGCTACTTTGTAAAAACTCACCCATTTATTCTCTCTCCTTCCTTCTTCCCCACAGCCATTTTCTCCTTTCTTTCTCTCCCAACCCACCCACTGGTTCTTTTCTTCTCTTCCATTGCTCTCAAGCAAACTACACTATTTCCACCTCAAAAGAAATATAAATAAATTCCGAAAATTCCTGTAAAATTCGAAATTGAAGAGAGAAAGTGAAGGAGAGTACATGCAAGTCAAGAAATTTCAAATTTGAGCACTATTTTGGTAAGATTTCATTTTTCCTTAAACTATTTCGGTTTTCAAGTAATTTCTGGGATTTGGACTTAATTGGAGGTTTTAAAATGAGACTTTCTATTAGAATTAGTTGCATGCAAGTTTTATTATCTACATTTAGTGTTTGAGTCGATTTCTTGAGAGTTTGGTTATGCATGCAAAAGTATCTTGGCTTAAAATAGATTTCTGGAAAATGTAGTTTAAAATCAGGTCTAGAATTGAATATTCTTGTTGATTTAAGTTAGTAGTACACTATAGTAGCTGCATTTTGAGTTTGGTTCGGTTTGGTGAAGTTTTGAGCATTTTAGCTCTATGGGTTGTTTGAAAAACGAATTTCAGTTTTAATTCCTTAATTGATTGTTCTTTAGTTTGTTCAAATGAATTTTTGTTAGTTCAAAGAGTTACATGATGAATTTTGGTGGTTAAACAGTGCTTGAATTAGCCTATTTCGTTGTGTATTAGTGTGAGAAAGTCATGCAAATAAACCTAAAGTTTGGCCACAAGATTCTATTCATATTCAACTTTTCGAGACTGGAATTCGGTCCGGATTAATGATAATTCGGTCCGAATTGTCCTCTCTGGAATTTACAGCTTCAGAAATTCGGTCCGAATCACATGTAATTCGGTCCGGATTGTGCCCTCTGAAAACAGATTTTTATTTGGCCATAACTTTGTCATCCGAAATCCGTTTTAGGTGATTCCAAGTCCATTGGAAAGCTCTTGAAGATCTCTACAACCTCATAAAGTCCTTTGATACATTAGAAATCAGAAAATTATGATTTAGGCCCTAAACCTTATTCATATCATTATCTTTAATGTCTAAGTCGTGGTAAATCCTAACCCGACCACATAATGAGTCATAATTAAATTTTGTATTTAGTTTTTCATGCTTGTATTTACTTGTTTCTTGTGTGATCTATTTGAGTGAGTACTTAGAATAGTCTTGTTGTGTAGATTTGTATAAACGTATCGGAGTAAGAAGAAACCGATACGAAAAGGAGTACTACAAGTAAATTGCTTGTCTATGCTTGTTGTTTTGCTGCTCGATTATGAAGTGCTTTGCTTTCAGGTGCGGATGCACACAAACTCTGATTTACATTTTATGAACTTAACTATGGCATTTGCATCATGTTGAATTACTCATTCATTGCATGCATATTGTATTTGTATCATATGTTAATATTATTGTATAAATGTTACACATGATGAATGGTTTCCGATTGAGTGACTTCAAAAGGTCTGTGCTACTTGTGTGATTGAATAGACATTGGTTGACTTGAGGACGGAGTCATGACCCGTTCCTTGAGCCCCGAGAGATAAGCGCTTATGATCGGTATTCTGACAATGTTCTCTCTGGTAGTACTGTTTGATATTTTGTTTTGTCTGAATTGTGGTAATCTGAGTCTACGGACTATAAAGGAAGAGTCTACGGACTATAAAAGGCAGAGTCTACGGACTATAAAATCAGAGTCTACGGACTATAAAATCTGAGTCTACGGACTATAAAATATGTGAATGAAGTCGTAATGATCAATAACCAGACTTGCATTTAATGTGTTGTCCAACCTGAGCCGGTTTCTGAAATGCCATATTGTATTTGTGTTCCTTATTGAAGGATGTAACTACCGTGCTCATAATGCATTGCATGTTTTGTATTAAGATGAGGTTGAAACTAATGAATATGTATTTTTTTAGCTAACTTATTTGTATAGCTATAATATTTATTTTAAACTCAGCCGGTAGTTAGTTCCTGATCATGTACCTTAGGGTTTGTGTGACTGGAAGTGAATACCGCACTGAGATAATTTTATAATTATCTCATGCTCTGCTTTTTGCATTGTTTCCACATTGGGTGTGGGTTCCAGGTTCTGAATCGAGTGGCGTGAAGATCGACATATTGTAGGCCATTTGTTTATTTTGTCTATGAACCAAGCAACTTATGTAATCTGTCCACTTAGTATTTGCTTTAAGACTTGTACAAGATATTAATAATTCTTACCTTGAGATTATTTGATAAAAGTTAGTAGAAATTGTAGTTTTAAACACTTGAATTGGTTAATCATAATGGATTAGTTTAAGTTAAGCCTTGCGGGTGTGCGGATGGTAGCATACACTCGCGGCGGCTGTGTCATACCTAGTTTTGGGGTGTCACAGTTGAGTGGTATCAGAGCTAGTGGTTTATCAACCCTAACCAGACCGATAGGACGCTCGAGCGGTGCAGTTGTGGGATTTGTTTTGTGATATTTCACTTTTTATGTTTCTTAATGTGCTAAAACTGTTGCTATTTTGTGGTGGTTAGTTAAGACTTATAATCAATTTGAACATTATTTCTAAATATTGAATTTATTTTGGTATTTTAAATGATATTAGTGAAGTAGTAAGAATTTTTCACCTCTTACTTGGGTTCATATATGTCAATATTTTGTGAATTAGAATTTTCTTTAAATCTTGAATTAATTTATGAGCTAAATTTTGATAGTGAGTAAGCATTTATTTGCAAATGTTCATTTTGTCATAGAATTTCTTTACATTTTATAATGAATGTTCTTCTTGAAGCTTAACATTGTGGTAAGGCATATGTATTAATACTAGTTGTATAACTTCTTTATTGTATGTATGCACTTGCATTCTTGCATGTTCTAGCATTTCTGCTATAATGGTGCGCTACTATATATGAGTTGTAAACTATGTATTTCATTTAGCACTTGTGATGGAAATATTGCACATGTTGATAAAAGTATATATATTATTTTTGGGAAAACAAGGAGGTATATATTAATATTAATTTTTTTTTCAATTGGGTCGAGAAATGAGTATGAATATTTTATGGTTAACTTAATATGAGTTAAATTGCATAACTTGTTAGGCATATGTCATGTAGGAAACTACCGTATTTTGTATAATATAGCATTTGACCGAGTTGTGAATGTTTGTATTATTTATGCATTAGATAAAGGTGATTATATAGTGTCATGTCATTTGATAAAATGTTAGACCTTAGGCTTACTATTGTTGTAAATAGTTAGTCTAGTGTATACATGCATACTTGTCTTCACAATGTTGATTTCTTTTTAAAATTAGTACATTTTATAAATAATTGTTAATGTAAGCAAACTGTATGTATGGTTGAATTTAATATCATAGTTTATGTATTTGTGAAACACTAAAATATCATTGTTAATAGTTGGACATCAACATTCATGACATATTTTCGCATGTCTATGCATAGTAAAGAAGTTGCATGAGGTTATAAGAGTCATTGGTACACAATACTAAATACATAATTATGTTGCATGTATTTCTTGTTTAAATAAATTGTGAAGGAAATTAAATCCTTATAGTTGATGCATCATATATCCCAAAGCATATATAGTGTGATAAGTTGATAGTATAGTTGCACAAACACATATTTACGAATTATCATCCATGTGTATAGTTTTGAAAGTTATTATTTCAAGTTGTCTTCAAAGTAATATATTTTAGGGTTATTTTGAATCATTTTCTTTTATCATGGCATAAGTAAAAGTGTATGTGAGTTAATTGAATATTCTTATGCATAACTTAGTAGCATACATTAGTTGTTAACTTGTTATAAATAATTGCATTGTAAGTCACATGCATGACATAAGTAAGTTGCTATTATGTTATTGTAGAAACTTTGAAAATGCATCAAATTAGTTATAAATTCATGAAAAGGTTTCATGACATGATTGTGTTTAGTGTAACCTATTGTCAACTTGAATTGTGTCTTCTTTTCTCTTTCATGATCACTAATTGTATAAAAATAATAATAATAATTCATTGCGTGTAGCATGATAATTTATTGTTTGTACTACCTTCGTATGATTATTTTCTAAGCATACTTTATGTACGTGTTATCTTATTGCTTGTGATGATTGGACACTACCTGAATTAATTTTATTAAATTTTGTGTGTGTTTGTGTAAGTATTGAATTGTTGTACTTTTGTACTTCTTGTGATATCGATCTTATTTACTAGAGTGATTTTTGTTTCTATGGTTTTAGATATGATAAGCTTGACTAAGGTGTGTATTATGCCTTCATAATTGTTTTTCTAATTATAGGTAGTTTTAATTGAGTAAATTTGTTATAATACTTGCATTTTGATAAAGTTTTAGTTAAATTTATTTTAGAAAAATATACTTAAAGTTGTATGATTGATTTGTTTACCCTCTTTGATGTTGCAATTGTGTAGGGTTTGAGTATTACTTTAGAATGTTGGTAAAGTTATATTTATGCATGTGACTTATTAGTAATTAATTTATTTGAATTTCAAATAATTGATTTTGATTATGTATGGCATGGTCATCTCTTCTTTGTACTAATTTGGAATTAGTAATACAACGTTTATAATTCTGGTGATATAGTTCTTATTTATTCAAAATAGTTTCATTCGTATACTTTTAGATATTGGTTAAACTCCGCCAAGATTGTACACTATGTTTTCTTGTTGGTCTGATTTATTTATAAGTATCTTTAATGTAATAAAATATTTGAATTATAGTTTTTTGAGGGTTCATTGATTAAATACTAATTTTTAGAAATACACTTAAGTTAGTATGTGTTTGATCTTTTTGTTTCTTAATTATGTTTGTATGAGGATAAATGAGACTTCTTTCTTAGTATGTACCTTAGTAATTTTATTTTCTAAGTAATTATTAAAATTCATTTACGTTTAGATCATCTGATTTCAATTATTAATTAATCTACATTGTTAGTGTACTTTTGTTTTAATATTCTTAAAAAAATGGAGTTTGTAATGTGTGTATTGAGGTATAGGACTATATGATAGTAATTTTTAAAATGAGCTTCTATATATAACTTTTAATATACACTTCAGGAAAACTTGTTCTCCATTTTTCATCTCTTATTTGTCATAAAAGTTGCACAACAAGAATGGTCATGGGTATTCCTACAATCAAGACTTGAATAATTAAAAATTAGAAAAGAAATTTCTAATGAATTGAAATCCGACTTGGTACGGATTGGTATCAAGGGTACTAGCATCCGGAACTAGTATCATTGGTTCCATTTGATATACATTCAAGTCATCACCCAAAGAAATCTAATCATGATCATTTAGTGGTGTGGCGAACTCCTTTTGAAATTGATGGGTTCAAGTTCCTGTCGTATTACTCATTTGTTAACAAAAAAAATAGTTATTTCATACTTACTAGATTCTTTTGAGACTTTAAATGGATACTGTATTTTGATGATCTCCTAAGTTGTTAAATTATGTGGGATTTGAATTTAAGTAATTTACATTAAGGTGTATCTTCTTCGTTGAGTACAAAGTCAAGTAATTCTACATATCAGATTTGTCATATTAAGTAAATGCTAATAGCTAACAATAGTAATATGTTTCTTAATTTAAAATTACTTGTCTTGTTTCTATTGGTTGCTTGTACACATTATATTGTATTATATTTGATGGTTATCTAGTTAATTCTTTAATTTATTTTTATTCCTCATTGTATTTAGTAGAACCGTTCAGGGGACTGAACGGGTTTTTAAGGGGGGAGGGATGTGATACCCAGTGTTTTAGAATTTTAATTTTTGCATACTTAATATATTGGGTTGTTATATAAAATTATATTAAGGTCTTTCATGTTGAGTACAAAATTTCTGTCATTTAATTGGACCTTGAACATATTGAAATTGTGCTTAAATCTGAAGTTTTAAAAGAATAAGTAATTGTAGAGGAAATGAGGATGTGATACCCAGTATTTTAGAATTTTAATTTTTGCATACTTAATATATTGGGTTGTTATATAAAATTATATTAAGGTCTTTCATGTTGAGTACAAAATTTCTGTCATTTAATTGGACCTTGAACATATTCAAATTGTGCTTAAATCTGAAGTTTTAAAAGAATAAATAATTGTAGAGGAAATGGGGGGCTACTTTGTAAAAACTCACCCATTTATTCTCTCTCCTTCCTTCTTCCCCACAGCCATTTTCTCCTTTCTTTCTCTCCCAACCCACCCACTGGTTCTTTTCTTCTCTTCCATTGCTCTCAATCAAACTACACTATTTCCACCTCAAAAGAAATATAAATAAATTCCGAAAATTCCTGTAAAATTCGAAATTGAAGAGAGAAAGTGAAGGAGAGTACATGCAAGTCAAGAAATTTCAAATTTGAGCACTATTTTGGTAAGATTTCATTTTTCCTTAAACTATTTCGGTTTTCAAGTAATTTCTGGGATTTGGACTTAATTGGAGGTTTTAAAATGAGACTTTCTATTAGAATTAGTTGCATGCAAGTTTTATTATCTACATTTAGTGTTTGAGTCGATTTCTTGAGAGTTTGGTTATGCATGCAAAAGTATCTTGGCTTAAAATAGATTTCTGGAAAATGTAGTTTAAAATCAGGTCTAGAATTGAATATTCTTGTTGATTTAAGTTAGTAGTACACTATAGTAGCTGCATTTTGAGTTTGGTTCGGTTTGGTGAAGTTTTGAGCATTTTAGCTCTATGGGTTGTTTGAAAAACGAATTTCAGTTTTAATTCCTTAATTGATTGTTCTTTAGTTTGTTCAAATGAATTTTTGTTAGTTCAAAGAGTTACATGATGAATTTTGGTGGTTAAACAGTGCTTGAATTAGCCTATTTCGTTGTGTATTAGTGTGAGAAAGTCATGCAAATAAACCTAAAGTTTGGCCACAAGATTCTATTCATATTCAACTTTTCGAGACTGGAATTCGGTCCGGATTAATGATAATTCGGTCCGAATTGTCCTCTCTGGAATTTACAGCTTCAGAAATTCGGTCCGAATCACATGTAATTCGGTCCGGATTGTGCCCTCTGAAAACAGATTTTTATTTGGCCATAACTTTGTCATCCGAAATCCGTTTTAGGTGATTCCAAGTCCATTGGAAAGCTCTTGAAGAGCTCTACAACCTCATAAAGTCCTTTGATACATTAGAAATCAGAAAATTATGATTTAGGCCCTAAACCTTATTCATATCATTATCTTTAATGTCTAAGTCGTGGTAAATCCTAACCCGACCACATAATGAGTCATAATTAAAGTTTGTATTTAGTTTTTCATGCTTGTATTTACTTGTTTCTTGTGTGATCTATTTGAGTGAGTACTTAGAATAGTCTTGTTGTGTAGATTTGTATAAACGTATCGGAGTAAGAAGAAACCGATACGAAAAGGAGTACTACAAGTAAATTGCTTGTCTATGCTTGTTGTTTTGCTGCTCGATTATGAAGTGCTTTGCTTTCAGGTGCGGATGCACACAAACTCTGATTTACATTTTATGAACTTAACTAAGGCATTTGCATCATGTTGAATTACTCATTCATTGCATGCATATTGTATTTGTATCATATGTTAATATTATTGTATAAATGTTACACATGATGAATGGTTTCCGATTGAGTGACTTCAAAAGGTCTGTGCTACTTGTGTGATTGAATAGACATTGGTTGACTTGAGGACGGAGTCATGACCCGTTCCTTGAGCCCCGAGAGATAAGCGCTTATGATCGGTATTCTGACAATGTTCTCTCTGGTAGTACTGTTTGATATTTTGTTTTGTCTGAATTGTGGTAGTCTGAGTCTACGGACTATAAAGGAAGAGTCTACGGACTATAAAAGGCAGAGTCTACGGACTATAAAATCTGAGTCTACGGACTATAAAATCTGTGAATGAAGTCGTAATGATCAATAACCAGACTTGCATTTAATGTGTTGTCCAACCTGAGCCGGTTTCTGAAATGCCATATTGTATTTGTGTTCCTTATTGAAGGATGTAACTACCGTGCTCATAATGCATTGCATGTTTTGTATTAAGATGAGGTTGAAACTAATAAATATGTATTTTTTTAGCTAACTTATTTGTATAGCTATAATATTTATTTTAAACTCAGCCGGTAGTTAGTTCCTGATCATGTACCTTAGGGTTTGTGTGACTGGAACTGAATACCGCACTGAGATAATTTTATAATTATCTCATGCTCTGCTTTTTGCATTGTTTCCACATTGGGTGTGGGTTCCAGGTTCCGAATCGAGTGGCGTGAAGATCGACATATTGTAGGCCATTTGTTTATTTTGTCTACGAACCAAGCAACTTATGTAATCTGTCCACTTAGTATTCGCTTTAAGACTTGTACAAGATATTAATAATTCTTACCTTGAGATTATTTGATAAAAGTTAGTAGAAATTGTAGTTTTAAACACTTGAATTGGTTAATCATAATGGATTAGTTTAAGTTAAGCCTTGCGGGTGTGCGGATGGTAGCATACACTCGCGGCGGCTGTGTCATACCCAGTTTTGGGGTGTCACAAAAATCCAAATGCTCAATCCGAACCGTTCAAGTTATTCATCACATTAAAACACCTTTGGAGACCAAATTTTACATTTTTTCGAAATTTTTTGCTATTTATTATGATATTTTAAAAAACGTTATAATTGGAGTATTTCAGACCCTCCAATTTGAACATATCAAAATAAATACCAAAAAAATTAAAAAAAATGAAAAATTTGGTCTCCAATGGTATTTCAATATGCTGATCAATTTGAATGGTTTGAATTGACCGATTGAATTTCGGATCTTAAAAAAATGTCTCGAAAAAGACATCTATGGCACTTTAGCCATGTGAACCATGATGCATAGAAGCTTCCGTTCACCATGACCGTTTTGGTCAGTGGTTCCACAAATTCTCAATCTAATTTAACAAGCTCAATCTTTATATTGAAATATCATAGAAAACAAAATTTTACAATTTTAAAAAAATTTTTACTATTTTTTTTGAATTTTTTAAAACTTGTAATTTTTTGCTATAAATAAGTGTATTTTGTGGCCAAAAATAGCAAGTTTTAAAAAATTCGAAAAAATAGTAAAAAAGTAAAAAAAAATGTAAAATTTTGTTTTCTATGAGATTTTAATATATAGATTGGGTTGGCTAATATAGATTTGTCAATTTGCAAAATCACCGACCAAAACGGTCATGGTGCACTAAAGCCTCTATGCATCATAGTTCACAATAGAAATTATATATATATATATATATAGAGAGAGAGAGAGAGAGAGTAAATCTATTGTGAACCATGATGCATAGAGCGTTCCGTGCACCACGACCGTTTGATCGGTGGTTTTGCAAATTGACAAATCTAAATTAACCAATCCAATCTATGTATTGAAATCTCATAGCAAACAAAATTTTACAATTTTTGAAATTTTTTTACTATTTTTTTCAATTTTTTTAAAACTTTCCATTTTTGGCTTACAAATTAGTATATTTATAGCAAAAAATGACAAGCTTTACAAAATTTGAAAAAAATAGTAAAATTTCAAAAATTGTAAAATTTTGTTTGCTATGAGATTTCAATATATAGATTTGATTGGTTAAATTAAATTTATCAATTTGTGAAATTACCAACCAAAACGGTTATGGTGCACGAAATCTTATATGAACCATGGTTCACAATAGATTTACTATATATATATATATATATATATATATAGAGAGAGAGAGAGAGAGAGAGAGAGAGATTGGCTAAAGTGTACTCCAGCAAACGGATCAAACCCGTATGCTAGAGTCGTTTTTCAAAATCTAAAATTCAAACAGTCGATCCAAACCGTTCAAGTTGTTCTCCATGTAAAATATCCTTCAAGACCAAATTTTATATTTTTTCAATTTTTTTTGCTATATATTATGCTATTTTCAAAATGAAGGGTCAGAAATACTCCTTTACAACTCCTTTATAGTGTTTTTTTAAAATAGCATAATTGAAATATTTCAAATTGTTCTCCATATTAATTTTTTTTTAAATAGCATAATTCAAACAGTCGTTCCGAACCTTTCAAATTGTTCTCCATATTGAAATCTCCTAGGAAACCAAAATTATATTATTTTCGAATTTTTTTGTTATATATTATGCTATTTTAAAAAAACACTATAAAGGAGTTGTAAAGGAGTATTTTCTGACCCTTCAATTTGAAAATAGTATAATATATAGCAAAAAAAAATTCTAAAAAATGTAAAATTTGGTCTCAAAGGATATTTTTACATGAAGAACAACTTGAACGGTTTGGATCGACTGTTTGAATTTTAGATTTTGAGAAACGACTCTAGCATACGGGTTTGATCCGTATGCTGGAGTATACTTTAGCCAATCTATTTATATATATATATATATATATATATATATGGCGCTTAATGTGACATGGACTGTTCATTTAAATTGAACGGACCAGATATGAACATTTCTTAGGAATTTTGTTTAGTCGAAAATTAGTACTTAAATAGTGCTAATTCAAGTTAGTAACTATTTGGAAACAATATTCAACATTCGGTTGTGTTGTAGCTGTTCGAATAGTCGCTAACTTTGTTGTTTTCTTATTGCAACTATCCGACTTAAAAGTTAAGTTTATGAAACACCATGTTAGCACACTAATGTCGCTATCCCAATTTATAATATTCAAATGTATCTGGATAGAATAAGAGCGGAATTCAGGAAGAAGACTTTGTATATTTAGAAGTTCATAAGATAAAAATAACAAATATGCATGAGGAAAAAGTTTATATTGACAGGTAGGGAATGCATTATGCTAAAATAATGAATCCCATCGAACAAAGCCGAGAATCTGGGCCTTGAACATTGCCGAGAATCTGGCTAGATTCTTTCCTACCGTTGGTATCATAAATTTCAATTCGTCTTTCTAAGATTCCATTCTTAAATTTTGTTTAAATAGATGATAGTACGGACCCTTTTTCAAAGAAAAAAAAACACACGTTTGATTATTATTATTTAAGTGTCCTAGTTAGATGTATGTTAGGTAACTATTTTTACATAAATAATTACAATTAAAAGGAGAGTTGACATTAGAACTTTTAGGAATACTTTAAGCATAACGTTGCCAATCAATTGATTGTAAGGATGAACAGAGACGAAGTAATGTCTTGTTCTTAATCGTCCAATGAATATAGACGCAATAATGTCTGAATCACATTCCACGTACATATAATGTCGATTAACCTAACTTTTGTATTGAATTAGTATCATATGTAGACGTGATAAATCCAACCGTTTATGGGCTGTCTAAAGGCCTACTAATTGACCTCTAAGAAGCCTACAATAATTTCAAAAAGTTTAATAGCTTACTAGAGCATTAAACTTGGAATTAGGCCCACAAAAATAATAGAACATTCAAGGAAAATTAAGCGGGCCTAATTTCGAATTTTTAATCTGTAAATCATTGTCAGAAATCAACAATTGACACTTTATTTCCCGACACGAGCTCAGTGCATTTGACTTCAAAATATTAATATTGATTATTGAAGTTCGTATTGTATGGCTGTAATTCTAAATTTTCTTTCCTTAAAATCTGCCAAACCTTTATCAAGTAAGCATCTTCTTACCATTTATGGAAGACTAAAATAAGCAAATATTATGGAAACTAACATGTATTAGATGATAAAAATTTATGAAATAAACATTCAACAAGAGAACATAAATGACAAACAGATAACACCACAAGGTGAATATTATGATTTGCTGATCCATTATGCTCAAATAGCATAAGACTAAAACTGAAGGAAAGGAAGTACATCTCTCCCAAGTCAAATAAACACTGTCAAATTACATCTTTGAGTCACAATTACTTTAAGGCATTTCCCCATTGCCTCTATAAGTTGTTACTAAAACCTACCCTCCTAACCAACTAGTAAGAAATAGGAGATTCCAGCTTGTACCATTGGTAAATCAGCAATAAATGGTGTTAACTGGTAAAAACAAAAGAAAATTCTTCCACCTCTTCAAATAACTTGCAAGTTGCAACAGTATGGAACCAATTTCCACAATAACTGCAACAAAACAAAAAGAAGACATAAAATGCCCTTTAATTTGAGAATTAGGAATCACAGTGCAAGGTAGATTATATCATGTCAGCAAATAAAGGAATATAATTGTTACCTGACACTGTTAAATATTAAAGGAGAGAAACTAGCGGAGACTGGGTTTCTGATCTTGATTTGGGGTGCTTTTCTTCTCTTTTCGAGGTGGCCTCAGAGCATTGTCCAAGATCTTTTGCCATTTTCTGTTAATAGTATAATAGGTGCATTAACATTAATAATTTTTTGCTTGCTATATGCAACAACTCAAGGTCAGCAGGCACATCTCAATATTGTAACAAAACTACAACAGGTGACACTATTGGTCTGATTCACAAAAGCTCAATTGTAAATACTTAGTCGCCAAAATTGTGCCTGTTAACTCCATTAGTAATAATTGAATAATACCCATGCAACACAGCAATGCTGAAAAAATTGTGCAGGTATTTTGATCATTTTACCTCACAGATGAGATATGTCGCTCAATAGTTTTCTCATCATCTTCTGAAAAATGATACCACTTGTCGCCATTTTCAAGCTGGTGCCAGCTTTCCACATCTGAAAAACACAAAAATTATATTATAAAAGCAATATTAAACCAATTTAAGTAGAAGTGGAACACAAAAGGAAACAGTGGTTAATGCAGAATAGCTATATGTACTCAGTGTCTGCTAAACTAATAAATAATTATTAACAGGCATACCGAGAATAATCCTCCCCAACCAAAGATGTTTAATGTACAATAGCTGCGCAAACCTTCTTTGCGGGAAGCAATCCCCCCCCCCCTATTTTTTTTCCCCCCTTGAAGGTTCAAATATTTTAAGTGCCAACAATTAAACCATTAAACCTAATCACTTTATGGATGGCCACTTGGTTTTCAATTCCAAATTTGATATAAAACCTATCTGAATTATAGAAAATATGTCATTGTACTTTCTTTTATTTTGATAACCGTTTGGCTAATTGTCACAATTGTCAAATAAGTTTGTTGCCAATACAATCTACCTACTTGGATTCTGAAATTATGATAATTTAATATTCATCATATCAGATACAACTTTTTTATTTATTTTTTTTTAGAAATGGTGGATATTAGCAGTTAACCTTGGAGCAATATTACAGAGTTATTTGAAAGGCCATTGAGCTTCCAGTACACACGTCCACTGCCTTCCAAAATCATAGGCTCTGTTCTCAAAGAGCTTCTTTGTGTTTCTATTATTTCAAAGCCAAAATTTTTAAAAGAAAGTAAATAAATCAGCACATCAGCTAAGCATCTCTTATATAGCTAGAATAACATAAAGCCAATAAACTAAGAAATAACCATGAGACATACTGAGAGATAAAGAATCCAAAGTTTCCAAGAGCTCGGCATGAGCATTCTCTGCATCTTCTTTAATTTTCGAGACCATGTTAGCATGCTCTTCAATAGTAAGATTAGCACCACCCATCTCTGACAGAACAGCCTTTGCCATCTCATTCTTCAACTTTTCTTTAATCTCTCTCTCCTGCAGGAAAATGACATCTATTGTGAAACACTTAAAATTTCCACATGGATTCTCACTTTGATGTATTACTTATCTCCACAAACACATTTAAACAATGCTGTTAAACTTTGAATTACAACAACAATAGTTTCAAAGTCAATCATGCCTTCTTTTGTTTACAAAGAAAAATTCATCAAACAGACTCATCTATCAAATGATTCAAATGCACACTGTCAGATAAAGAATTCATGACGCTTATCCCTTCAGTTCAGAGTTCTTATTTATCATTATGCCCAAAGTATCTGTCGATTCAACAGTAGAAATATACAATTCATGTGATGGCCACTTGATGAATTCTGTCTATTGAATTATACCCCTGGGAGCTCATTTCAAAGGCAATTTTAGATTTAAAATTTCAAATTATAGTCATACTTTTACTTGACATGACTAGCACATTATCTATCAGAAAGTAGCGTTATATATAATTTTTGGTCTGGTTCTGTTCCTGTTTTTCTGAAGCAGACTTTATAGCTTAAACTTCAATTAAGACTTTCTCTATGCGTATATCTGAATGGACCACAACTGAAAGATACTGATGGTGTTGCTATGTACAGCAATATTGTATTCTATAAACCTAACACCATCCTGTGGAACGAAAGGACATATTAGATTCTAGTCTATGCATGTCCTACCCTGTGCCAGGATCTCCACAATTTGGAATGATACAGGTTGCATGCCATTTTGTATTGGTAAAATTTGCAGCCCTTTCACAACTTGACGGGTAGAGTCAGGTAGATACCTGGATCTGTTGCAGATGGCCTACTGAGCTCCGATTATGTTATCTTAGCATTACAACTTCATTTATGAGTTATGTTTGGCACTTGTAATTCCTTGGCCTTTACCAATAGTTTAGCATCATGCAATGTTCAAAATTGTGCATGTAACATAAACTTGGTGTAACATCAAATCCACACAAATAAGAGACATCTTACAAACTGGTGTAAACTACTAAAATTATAGAAAAGAAGGTAATTCACAATACCTTTCTTTTGGCAGCCAGAAGCTTCTCGCCATCCATTTTCTTTTCTTCCTTCGATTTCATAATTTCACTATCCATAAAACCTCTCAATTTCCTAAACACAGCAAGCTATTAGTTGCTCAACCATGCAGTGCTCTGACAAATTGGTACAAAAAAACTACACAGAGATAAAGGTCCAACTTACTCAGTTGAGAGGACCTCATCACACAGAAAATTCAAAATGCGCAATTTCCAGTAGGAAGCTAGATTGTCATATCCCAAAATGCCATCACTTAAGGATTCTTTGGGTAGGCCCTTGAAGTAATATTCTGACTCAGATATGAAGTTTTGCAGAGATTTGAACCATGGTGCTCCCTTTTTTGCTGACCTAGAAACAGGTCTAGAATGAGAAAGAAAAAAATATACAGCAAAGTTATCACAATATGCAGTTGAAGCAAAAACTTCACAAGTTTGGATGATTTAGATTAAGCCTACCGTTCCCCTCTGTCAATTTGAATTGCAGAGAGAAGACTAATTTGAAGCTGCATGCTCGCAGCAGAAAGACCACGACGGCCTACACGGCCTCTTACAATTTCTTGAAGTATGCATTCAGGTTGCCCCTTTTTTATATTAAAGATCTATATAAAAAAAAATAACAGTACCAAATAGTCAGCTTATGCAAAACAAGTCTACTATTAAGGAAATATTCATGTACTCTTCTCTAACAACCTTTGAAAAAATACTGCAAAACTCCAAGAATTGCACAGCTGGTCCAATATCCTCTGGGTCCATCTCAATACCAATGATCTCTGACAAGCGTGTCCCACGAGGAAGTGTGCTGATCTTATCCTTAAGCTCCTTGAGTCGCTTCTTGGCAACATCTGCTTCATTATGCTTCCTCAAATGTGGCTTAGGCTTTGCAACCTTTTCTATTTTGACAGAACTATTGCTCATTCCTTCAACATTTTCTTTCATTTCTAGATCATTTGTAGGATCTTGTTTATCAGATTTCTTTCGGCCTTCCTTTCTGGGCTTTTTGAAGAGCTGTTTCTTGACCTTTGGCTCTTCACCTTTGTTTTCTTTATCTTCTTCATGCTTCCTTTTTTTAGGGGTAGGAACCTTTGAATTCAATCAATAAATAATAAATATTATGATAATTTTTTTCGAGGCATAATTAATTATTTTTAGTATTTTGGAAACAGAAGAAACCTTTGGGCTTGCTTTTATAAAGTCACTGCCCCTTTTTTCTAGCAACTCAGAAACAGAAGAGTAGCCATTAGCCTTGGCTGTATGTACCATTATACCAGTCGGCTGGTTCCCATTTTTCTTCCTGCAATAATAGAACTGTAAGCAGACTGACACATATATATTTCACATGAAAATCTTAGGTAAAAATTGGTAATTGCTTCACAATAGAATAAATAATAAGAATGACATTATTTTTTTTTTTTTAAAAAGAAAATTTTGTTGGTTTGAATGTAATTCAGATGAAACAACTGACATGCAAAAGCTACAGTTGCAAATGCCGCGGCATTTTGGGCACTTCCAACTGTCCACCTTTGCCATTTCTTCTGCCTTCTCGCCATATCTGATCCATCAGGAATAAAAATAAATTAAACTGAGCAAACAATCATGAAACGGCAATCTTAAAATGGTAATATCTACCTGTTGAAGAGACACTTATGACAGAACTTAATGGTGCAGAGCTTATCTTTCTTCAACTGTGTACATGCAACCATGAAATCCATGGTTTTCTGTCGACACTGCAAAGGGAAAAAAAATAAAAAATTCCATCATGAACTAACAATTTACAATTTTCACAATTTCACCTAGCCTCATATAAAATTTAAATTTCTGAGTTGCATCAGTAGAAAATCAAATATATCCTAGTGAATGTTGCATAGCAATCCGAGGCACAGGAAGTTGCAACTGATCCCACATTATTAAAAAAAAGACTGGAAAGCAATCCAAAACACAAAGTTTCACAGGTAGAGCAGCCACTGTAAAACTAATACATATATTTCGGATCCTGTCAAAATTTAGATTAAATCAGCACCGTTCATTCCAATCACAAAACCACAGCAGTACTAATTTCACAAAAGCAAGCTCTTCCTATGAAATAACAATCCATCATAGACTATTGACAAAGAATAAATTACAACGAAAGAGTTTATCCTGGTTCTCAATTTAGGGCATCAGCAAAAATTACGTAAAACCCAACTTACAATATAATAAAATTTGAGGTGCAAGTGTTGATATACCAGTAAAAGAGAGGTAGATTCGTTACCTGATGGCAAGTCTTCCCATGTTGGGGATCGTAGATGCGACCACCAACCACTCGCACACCTGGTTTCGGGTTCCTCTTCCTCTTCGATGGAGGTTTCTTCGCAATTAAAGCTTGATCTAAGGCTGCGTCTGTTGTGGCCTCAGGAGTCTGGTTGGTTTCGCTGGTTGTCACGGCCATGGCTGCTTGGATTTTGAGAGACGCAAAAAGAGAGAGAGACGCAGAAAGAGAGAGTGAATTGAGAGAGATTTGGGAATTTGGGGAGGCAAGAAAGGGATACTTGGAACTTATAAAAAGGCGCTCTTTTCTTCTCTCCGTTTCAGTTTTAATGGGTGTCTCCATTTTTTCACTGCTTGAATTTCGTGCCGTTGTAATGGGTTCAGTGTATCTTCTTTTTTCATTAATTATTCGCTATAATCGAGTCGATATTAAAAGATATGGTGCATCTCACCTTGAAAAAGTAAAAATGGACAGGTCGAAATTTGTGAGAAATGGAGAGAGGATGGATGTATTAAATAATTCATTCCTTATAGTGGCGTGGTTCAAAAAATTTTCGTTTCCCTCCATCCCGCGCCTTCTGTTTGCGCTATTTTAATTGGGATATTATTATTTTTTCGGAGCAACTTCTATGATTAATTCTTACCTTTTTTTAATTTGATTCCTTATAGTTGTTTCCAATAATAATAATTTTTTTTAAAAAAATATTGTTGGTGCACAACGGTATAATTCGGCAGGACCTACTAATTTGTTCGTAAACAAAATGTTTACCATTATTTAACACGAATTAAATAAATGTTCCAGATTATATATCATTTATACGAATATAGCTTTATAATGACTAAAAGCAATTTGTGGATTCGTTATACAGTAATAAATCTTTTAATTTTGGGATGTCTTATCTGGTTTAGCTTAATGCAATGAGGCCTAATTGGGCTCACTAGAATTGATTATGGTCTCAGCGGCCCCAAAATCAATTAAACTTATAAGGCCTAGCCCATGTCAAGGGTAAAAAGGTAAAAGGGAAAGAGGAATTCGGTTTGGTTAAAACTAAATTGAAGTTAACCAAATAACTAGTCCAGCCAGAATCCAGTTCTTTTAGTTTTCTGCTAAATCCAAAGTTCTTTCAACTTTTGATCCGAAAATGGTTTTGAGGTGATTATTCACCATTTTGTAGCATTTTAATTTATTTTAGGTTAACATTTATTTTTAACCAGTTTCTTGTTATTGAAAACTTGGTTATATTGATTTTTTTTTCCTACATAATAGACTAAAAAATGGTTAAACTCAACAGCAACATGTTGATGTTATTAAAATTTGAGGATGTTGGAAAAAGTTTGTAGAGCCATTCTAAGCATACCGCTTCCTGTGCAAGCGGGCTGCTATCATTGAACAACCTAGTGGGTCACTGGCAAGACTAGAGAATAGCTGGGATCAGAATCTGAACAAACGATGTCTATTCAGATCGAATCCTAATATATACCAGTCAATAGAAACAACCTCTCTGGTTCTTAGATCCACGTTTATGTCTGTTCCACAAAGAGAGAATAGAGTTTGATAGGGAAGAAGACAACTGACTGTTCGGAGCAATCAGCATACACACTCGCTAGTAGACCAGTACTTGGAAGCATGAAAGGTGATGTCAAGTCCTAACGTGAAGCTGTGGTGTACCGGTTGCGTATGAAGGAACACAAAGGCTACTGGATCGAACTCCGAGAAGAGTTTAGGCATACGATCTATTTTCGCTGTAGTATATCTAACACTACTAAAATCTAAATTATTAGAGTATAAGCAAGGGTACACCCATACTTTAGCCCATGTTCAAGAGGATACAGTTATAAATTGCACCTTGAATAAAAACTAGACGATTTTAGTACTTAAAATCGAGGATCCCTTTAATTTAACCTTTTGTAAGCACGGACCATTTTAAAAGTACCCATGCTTTTACGTAAAGTCCAAAGCATGGTTAGATGTGAGACCTATAATATCTCGTATTTATAATGTTATTTTGATCAGACTTTACATCGAAATTGTGACTAAAACTATAATTTTATATTGTTGTCGCTTTTCTTTGCCAGATTTGGCATTGACGTTTGCATTTTGTTTTGGTTTACATGAACACAAGGAAAGCAGCGAATTAGATGGCTAGACGACTCATTCCTAGCCTAGATCAAGCCCCGACTCGACTCGATGCAGCAACCGCGAGTGAATCAATGCCTATCCGGACCGAATTCCACTACAGTCTCTCTCCAACAGCACCAATTAGGTTTGAATTCCTCTGAATTCGGTCCGAATTGCTATACAGGGAAGGTATTCAGCTGCAATTCTGAGGCGTTTTCTTTTATGGAAAGGCCTCAATTTCGGCCTAGATGGGGGGAAAACGCATGCCAAACATTCTAGGAGCCAGAGAGGAGTCATATAGGCGCTTCCCATCTTTGGGAAGGGGCCCTCTTTCATTCCACAACTTTCATTCTCTCTTCAGCAGCAGATCTGAATTTTAGAGCTTTTCTCTCTTCTTCGGGCGACGAGGGCAGAGGTTGAGCATGTTTTGGAGCTGTTCCTTGCAGCTACAACGAGTTCTTAAGTTCTCAAGGTGTTTTCTAGTGCGACGGCAGTGATTTATCACTTGAAACTTGGTTTTATTTGTTGTATTTTCGATACTTTTCTCTAAATTCTGGATTTATGGCTCGTTTGAACTTATCTATTATTATTTGCATGATTTGTGTTAGTATGCTAGGCTAAAAACTTGTTGCTTTAGGGATAGATGTGGCCTAGGATTTGGTTTGCTTGGTTTACTCATTTTGTTGATGGACGAAGTCAATTACTATTTGGAACTTCTATTGCTTTGCTCGTGTTTTTGAGTTGATTGTTATTTGTATTGCTTGACATTTGTACGGCCGCATTTGTTGAAATTTCAACCTATTACAATAACCGAGGGTGAAAGTCGACCAGTTAGTAACCAAAAGTAAGCACTTCTAGTTAGGCGACAGTCTCGGTTAGATATCTCGTAGAAAATCAATTGGTAAACTCGAATAGGTCCATCGACAACGAAAGTTGGGGTGCAATGCATTTGATAAAGGTTAACACTAGATCACATTCTAAATACCGTACCCAATAGGCGAAAGCAGAAGGTTAGGGAGTCTAGGAATGACTAGATGGACCTTTGACTCGAACATATCAACAATTGAGTAAATCATAGCATTCGCACATTGGAATTCGGACCGAAGTAGGCATAATTTGGACCGAATTGTTGGGACTGAACACGACAGTGCTAGTTTTCATAACCCTATGACCAAACCTAGGTGAAATCGAACCCTAAGACACATTTTCCATCATATTTAGAACCCTTAAAAACCCCAAAAATATTTATTTGAATTGTTTGGCAGTACTCTTTTATTTGCAATTGCATCCATTTATTTCTCTTTATTTATTCACTTGATTTGTGGCTCGAGAATTTTTAGAAACTTTTGTTGTCTAGATTTAACGAACCAACAATAATAGTACTCATATCCATCTCTATGAAATCGACACCTTTACTTTGCTATAAACGACTAGTCGAACACAATATTAATTTATTTGACCTAAATTTACACCTCGATCAATCTATCAGTTCCAACATATCCAATTTTTTACATAGTTCAAAGCACGTGTGGAACCCAATAGTACCCACGTTTTTATACCCATGTTTTTAAGTCCGAAGAGAATTATTATGGCACCGGTATATATATATTTATTTACCATATTGCGTTATATTCATAATTAATGGATCTATAAAGCATAAAAAATTAGACAGAATATTCATAAATCAAATTTATTTTATTATTCACTCAAATGTCATTCAATTTTTACAACTCAACATAAAATCAACAATATAGTATTACATATGATAAAACAATTATAAAAACTTAAGAGCCAATACATACTTTTGACATAATTCCAGCTAGTACACGGTCCAGCACCAATTTGAAAACCTATATGACAAAAATAAAAAGTGACAAAAGTATGATTCATATGTTAAAAGTATGTCATCTAGGTTTAAATATATGATTCGCAATAATATACATTCCAACACTTTAAATAGTCTAGAATATGATTCGAGAAAGTTTAATATGCACTATAGTGCATAGGACGTTCTATGCACCGCGGACTTTTTCGAGGGTATTTTTATAAATTGACAAATCTAATTTAACCAATCTAATCTACATATTGAAATCTCATAGCAAACCAAATTTTACAATTTTTGAGATTTTATTACTATTTTTTTCAAATTTTTTAAAACATGTCATTTTTGGAATATTGTAAATAGTATAACATTCCAAAAATAGAATGTTTTAAAAAATTCGAAAAAAATAGTAATAAAATCTAAAAAATTGTAAACTTTGGTTTGCTATGAGATTTCAATATGTAGATTAGATCGGTTAAATTAGATTTGTCAATTTACAAAAAATACCCTCAAAAAAGTCCGTGGTGCATAGAACATCCTATGCACTATGGTGCATATTAAACTTTCTCATATGATTCATATGTTATTTGTTAAAAAAGATTGGATTATACATGGTATTTTACGCATAAGTGCAAATAATGAAATTCTGGCCATCATTTGAGCATTTCAATCGTTTCTGGATTCATTCTAAGTTATTTCATCACAATAATATACATTTAAACTCTTTATACTGTTTAGAATACGATTAATCTGTTGTTTATTAAAAAAGATTAGATTACACATGGTAATTACGCTTATAAAGTGCAAATAATGCAATTCTGAGAATCATTTCAGCATTTCAATCGATTCTAAATTCATATTAAGATATTTCATCACAATAATCTACATTTAATCTCTTTCATGGTAATTGCGCATAGAAATTGCCTATAATGCAATTTTGAGCATTTTAATCGTTTCTGGATTCATTCTAAGTTATTTCAGCACAATAATCAGCATTTAAACTCTTTATACTATCTAGAATTTGATTAATTGGTTATTCATTAAAAAATATTAGATTATACAAGGTAATTACACATATAAAGTGGAAAATAATTCAATTCTCAGCATCATTTGAGCATTCAATCATTTCTGGACTCATTGTAAGTTATTTCATTGCAATAATCAACATTTCAACTCTTTATAATGTCGGGAAGATGATTCATATGGTATTTATTGAAAAAGATTTTATTATACATGGTAATTACACGTATAAATTGCAAATAATGTAATTATGAGCATCATTTGAGAATTTCAATCGTTTCAGAATTCATTCTATATTTCATCACATAATCTGCACTTAAACTCTTTTTACATCTAGAATATGATTAATCTGAGATTTGTTAAAAAAAGATTGAATTATACATGGTAATTACGCATATAAAGTGCTAATAATGCAATTATGAGCATCATTTGAGCATTTCAATAGTTTGTGGATTCATTGTAAGTCATTTCATCGCAATAATCTACATTTCAACTCTTTATACTGTCTGGAATATGATTCATATGTTATTTATTAAAAAAGATTGGATTATACATAGTAATTACGCATATAAAGTGCAATTAATGCAATTTGGAGCATCATTTGAACATTTCAATCATTTCTGGATTAATTCTAAGACATTTCATAATAATAATCTACATTTAAACTCTTTACACAATCCAGAATATGATTCATATGTTGTTTATAAAAAAAATGATTGGATTATACATGGTAATTACGCATATAAATTGTAAATAATGCAATTCTGAACATCATTTGGGCATTACAATCGTTTCTTAATTCATTCTAAGATATTTCATCACAATAATCATCATTTAAACTCTTTATACTATCGAAAATATGATTAATCAGTTTTTTATTAAAAAATATTGAATTATACATAGTAATTATGCATATAAAGTGCAAATTATGCAATAATGAAGAAATTTCCCAAATTCATTGGAGACTTTCATTGGGCAATTTGGGGAATTTCATCTTCCTAGCATAAATTTATTATAAACAATCCAAACTCTTCACAAATTTACACACTTCCCAATAAATTTATGCCTAGGAATAATTGTCCAAATTCCTAAGCGATCCAAACGGCCCCTAAGTTATTTCATCAGAATAATATACATGTTAACTCTTTATACTGTCTAGAATATGATTAATCTGTAATTTATTTAAAAATATTGGATTAAACATGGTAATTATGAATATAAAGTACAAAATAATGCAATTCTCAGTTATCATTTGAGCATTTCAATCGTTTGTGGATTCATTCTAAGACATTTCATAATAATAATCTACATTTAAACTCTATATATAGTCTAAAAAATGACTCATACTTATTTATTCAAAATGATTGGATTATACATGGTATTTACACATATAAAGTGCAAATAATGCAATTCTGAGAATCATTTGAACATTATAAATACTTCAATTTCAAACCTTCAAATCCCTGTAGAAAGAACTCAAATCCTAACGGCTGTCTCATACCGTGCGATTCAATCTGGACCCTTCGCCTCCACTGCCTGTTCCGTATCCATTCTCCTTTGGTTTTTCTGTCTCTCTTGTCTCATTACCATTATGTTGCTCCTTGGATCTCTCTTTGGAGTGCATTGTTGCCGGTGCCTACCAATTTCTGCACTCCCCCGTCGTCGTAGTGGATCTTCTCCTCCACTTTTCCTCGATGGCTATTGGTTTCTTTTCCCAATCTCCACAGTAGTCTCTCGTGAAACTTTTCTCTTCCTCTTCCTCATCAATTGCCGCAGTAAAACCTAGCTTTGATGGTTTCCTGTTTCGCCTTCCTCCTTTCTGCGCTGTACCGTCGCCTCAGTCGACTTCCCTTGCTCAATCCTTCCATTGCTCAGTCTAGAGTCCATGTTGGTTTGTTCTTCTTTTCCGTCGCTCAGATCGAGGTTGGTTTCTCTCTCTATTCCTCCTCCCCCTTTCCCTTACTGTCCCTTTTTGCTCTGGTCTTTTCAATATAATTTCGGTTTCTCTCTCTTTCTTTCTCTTCCCCCTTTCAGTTCTGGGGTTAGATGGACTTTTGGTTTACTTATTTTTTTTTGATATAATGTTCAATTGCTCATAGGCCTTCAGCTAATGGAGCTAAGCAACGATTTCAGGTATATCTCTCCTTTAACTTAGAAGTAAATTAAAACTTATGAGCTAAGTTAGATTATAACTAAAACGCTATGGAAGTTTGGTTTGCTGATATAAGAATTTGTGAGGAAAATTTGTAAATCATTGGTTTAGGTCTTGACCTTTGCTTTACTTATTTTAATTTACTTTTCATTTTAGCTGTGTAATTTTTAATTTTAAAGCCTATTTCTTTTTTATTCTGTGCTTAACTAAAAGTAAATTAAAATTTATGCAGCTAAGGTTCAATTAGATTGGATTAATAGTATTTTGGTTCACTTCTTCTCAGGTATATATTCTCTTTTTATCGTCTTCTTGCTTTTAGTTTTCTGTCTTCTTTATTTTTTTGATCAGGAATGCATCTAGAGAATGCATGGTAATTTTTTACTCACATAAATCAGCTGAAAAGCAAACTTTATGTATGCTTCATACGCATAAGAAAAATTAAATAGCATTATGCGGATGTCAGTGAATCTTATTAAGTCAATGTATTGGTTCTTTTAGAGAATTCTATTCTAATTACAATGCACATATGTTGCGTAATACCGGCTTATTTTATAAATGATTTTCTTTTGGCCGGTATAAATTAATTGGGTTGAGGAAGAACACTCCCTAAAGAACTGTGCCATCACAGAAAGGTCCAGGCCAATGAATGGTAGCGTGAGTTCCTTTACTGCATAGTTTTCCTTTATCGAATCACATTAGTGTTACAAGTATGCTCTGAAAAATAATAAAAAAATAACTATCTGTTGCCCTATCGAATCATTTAACTCTGTCTCTTATATTTGTCTAGATGTATATGGCCGATGGCGTCAAGGCATTCAGCAGTATGAAGTTTTACACGTATAGATACTTTCCTTTTTTTTAACAGAAATTACATTTCTTTTTTTTTCATTCAAGTGGTCTCTCAGTACATGAAAAACATACTCTGCTCTCGGATTTACAGTACAACTGGATGAGTGCTATTTGGAAATAAATTTTAGGTTTTGGTTCAAAATTATCTGTGGAAGCACAATATTTGGATAGTGATCTAGCTCGAAATGAAAAATAGGAAACATAGAACAAAGGTTCTTTTTCGTCATAGTATGAGCAATACTAAAATGGAAATTTGAAAAAAAAAATGGACAGAAATTGGGTGCCTTTTCTTTGGATATAATATTGGCATTTTCATGATAAATGAGGAAAATCTAACATGAAGAAAATAAAATATCCATTTTTTTTGTTTTTACCAAATAATTAAGCTGATTTTTGCACAACAGATCAATCTGATTTTTATATTTCATTCTTGCACGGTTCTTCATTTTAGCTTTTCGTTAAATTTTCTATAGATGTAGCATCTGATGCTACTTCAAAATGAGGAATGGCTCTGCCAAGAGATAAAGTATGACCGTTCAACTGAAGATGGATGTCTTTTGTCTGATTGAGATTATTAGCTCCAAACATAAAAAGAAATATGAAATGAAAAAGATTCCTCAATTATGAAATAATCTTACCAAAGGAGGTTAAATAATTACACGGTTCAACAAGGATTGATGCCTTCATATGAATACAAAATCTAACAATTGTTCAATACATATTGTACTGCATTTATAGTTCCTCGAATTTGACATCACTTTCTTTCAAGGAAGGAGAGTACATCAATTGATCTTCTATCTTGAATGGATACTGGTAAAGAGAGAGAAGAGAAAAAGGGATTGAGACAAAAAAGCTTAATTGATTTTGTATCTTCAATGGATGTTTACAGAGAGACTTCTCTTATGTTTATAGATTATCTAGATACATCCAGCAGACCTAATTGAGTGTAAATATATTTATTTACTGCTGTGTACAGAACACCTAAGCTGACAACACTGGGTTCATAATCTGGTGCACTTCCTGGCTGGAGCTGTCAGTAATTAGCTGATTATCTATGCATAGGAGGTCTCCAGTATTATCCTTAACAGGTTTGTATATCTTCAGGTTGTACTTATAGAGCTGAGAGTGATAGGTCTCTTGGCATTCCTGACGAGGAGAGTCACCTTATTAACAAATTCATAATCACTGCTGTGATCTTTTCTTCTTTTGTTTTTTTATATTTATGCTCGCATATGATTCGAAAGGTGTATATTCAGCTAGGAAATTTGTATGGTAGTACAACGGCAATCTAGATTACTGTGACATAGCACCAAAAGAGGTTCAGTAAAGTCTCCTTGCACAACAAAGGAGTTGCATAAAGTTCAGGATGTGTATGGCTTTCTTATTCTTGGACAAAAACAGACTATTTTATTTTCTGAAAAGCACAATTAACTCATTTGAGCAAAACACACATCTTTTAAATGGAGAGTAATTATTCTTAACTTGAATCTTATTGAGTTACTGCTACCCTTCCATTATCTTTATTTGCAACAGCAGTGAATTTCAATTTTCTTTTCCTTAGTTTAAGTTATTGGAATTAAAATATCAGGTTTTTGACGGCCCATGTTGTTCAGGGTTTTGCAATGATAAATTGATTTGATTGTGTTCTTGGTAACTTGATCATTAATCTCATATTTAGCCCTGGGCATTACATGAAATGTAGAGGTGATACTAGCTGCACAGATTCGGTAGAAAATCGCCATTTCAAATGTTAATCTGAGTTTCATAGTATTAATTTTTTTAATCTACTTTTCATTGTTTACCAACTGTTACTGACATGTCTCGGTGCACTATATTAGAGCCTGTGGAATGTCATCAAATCAGCTTGGTGCACAGAACTATCAGGGGAGCAATCGTCGGAAGTGCCCCAATTGAAGCTGCGAGGATCCTATACGTAGGAAGTTGTCAAGGGCATTAGGCAAAGCATCAAGGAGTCAACCTTGAGGTCACATCTTATATATAATCAACTAAAGTCCAATAAAATCTCTGTAAAATAATAATTACAGTGTAATGAATTAGGGATGATAAAAAATTTGACTAAGGCTATTGCATGGTTCTTAAGAATATTTGACTATTATTTTACTTGCTTCATTACTTTCTGCTTTCGATTTTTATTACATCTTATTCTCCTAGGATCAAAGGTTTACAATGGGTGTTGCTTGGGCAACAGTCTGTTATCTTGGAGCAACATATTATTTTACTAAAGTACTAAATTGTCCATAGTTTGTGTGCCTGCTCCTACCAGTACCATCAATTCCTCTTGATCGAAGGTATTTTCATCATTTATCCAAAAACACTGTTGCTCCAAGAAAAATTTATTGCCCAAAGCATAACCCGTGTACAATGTGGATAGGCCTAGAGGCTTTTGGTACATACATAATATAGTAGTAACAAAAATAACTGTCATTACATTAAAAATTTTCACCTTGCTGATAGCTATTAGAAATAAATAAACACTGTTAGTTCTTATGTTTTAAATATAACATACGATTATTTTAAAAAATTTCACAGGAACAATTTGATATTAGATTTTGGAAACATGCAAGGTCAGATACTCTCTGGGAAGCCATAAGAAATTACAAGGATTGCCGGATGCATTTTGGCTGTATAAAATTTTATTTGTGATACTAAGTTCTTTTTCAAGTGATTATAATTATAATTTTGTACTTCATTGTGTACTGCTAATTACTACAAATCATGCTTATAAAAAGGTGCTATTCTTTTGTAAGTTTTGTTTTGTCCCTAAGACAATGTTTTGCTCTATTTTTTGCATGCTATATCTACTTGTAATATAGTTGGCAGATGGAATAAGTTAAACTACAAATAAAAACTACCATGATTATAAAATCTGACAGAATGAGGAGGAAAAACAACTATAGTTGATAGGTGCAAGAACAATCTATTTATTCTTCCAAAATTTTAACTAACCTTTGGCCTGTCATTCATCGCGCGAAGCGCGATGCTATAGCTAGTTTCAATCGTTTCTGGATTCATTGTAAGTCATTTTGTCGCAATAATCTACATTTAAACTCTTTATGCTGTCTAGAAAATTATTCACATGTTATTTATTAAAAAAGATTGCGTTATACAATGTAATTACGCATATAAATTGCAAATAATGAAATTTTGAGCATCGTTTGATCATTTCTATCTTTTCAGGATTCATTCAAATTTTAAGACATTTCATAGTAATAATAAATATTTAAACTCTTTATGCAATCTAGAATATGATTCATATGTTCTTAGTTAAAAAAAATTGGATTATTAATGGTATTTATGCATATACGGTGCAAACAAGGCAATTTTGAGCATTATTTTAGAATTTCAATCGTTTTCTGAATTAATTCTAAGTCATTTCATCATAATAATCTACATTTAAACTCTTTATACTGTCTATAATATGATTCATATGTTATTTATTCAAAAAGATTGGATTATACATGGTATTTACGCATATAAAGTGCAAATAATGCAATTCTGAGCATCATTTAAGCATTTCAATCATTTCTGAATTCATTCTTAGTTATTTCATCATAATAATCTATATTTAAATTCTTTATGCAGTATTGGACAAGATTCATATGTTATTTATTCAAAAAGATTGGATCATACATCGTTATTATGCAAATAAATTGCAAATAATGCAATTCTGAGCATCATTTGAGCATTTCAATCTTTTCTTAATTCATTCTAAGTCATTTTATAATAAAAATCTGCATTGTAACTCTTTAAACAGCCTAGAAAATGACTCATATGTTATTTATTCATTGGATTATACATGGTATTTACGCATATAAACTACAAGTAATACAATTCGGAACATCATTTGAGTATTTTAATCGATTCTGGATTCAGTCTAAGTTATTTTATCGCAATAATATACATTTAAACTCTTTATATAGTCTAGAAATTTGATTAATCTATTATTTATTCAATAATATTGGATTATACAAGGTAAATACGCAATATACATGGTAAATACATATATAAAGTGAAAATAATGCAATTCTGAGCATCTTTTAAGTATTTCAATCGTCTCAGGATTCGTTCTACGATATTTCATCATAATAATCTATATTTAAACTCTTTATACAGTCTAGAATACGATTCATATTATTTATTCAAAAAGATTGGATTATAGATGGTATTTACGCATATAAAGTGCAAATAATGCAATTAAGAGCATCATTTAAGTATTTTAATCATTTTAGGATTCATTCTAAGACATTTCATCATAATGATCTACATTTAAACTCTTAATGCAGTCTAGAATACGATTCATATGTTATTTATTCAAAAAGATTGGATTATAAATGGTATTTTAAGCATATAAATTGCAAATAATGCAATTCTGAGTATCATTTGAGCATTTCAATCGTGTCTGAATTCATTTTAAGTCATTTCATCACAATAATCAATATTTAAGCTCTTTACGCAGTCCAGAATATGATTCATATGTTAATTATTCAAAACGATTGAATTATCAAGGTTATTGCGCAAAAAAAGTGCAAATAATGCAATTCGGAGCATCATTTGAGAATTTCAATCATTTCTGGATTAATTCTAAGCTATTTTATCCTATAATGTACATTTGAACTCTTTTATACTGTCTAGAATATGATTAATCTGTTATTTATTCAAAAATATTGGATTATACATGGTAATTTTGCATATATAGTGCAATAATACAATTCTGAGCATCATTTGAGCATTTCAATCATTTCAGGATTCATTTTAAGACATTTCATAATAATAATCTATATTTAAACTCTTTACGAATGTGATTCATATATTATTTATTCAAAAGATTGGATTATACATGATTATTACGCATATGAAGTGCAAATAAAGCAATTCTGAGCATATTTAAGCATTTTAGTCATGTCTGTATTCATTTGAAGTCATTTCATCACCAAAATCAATATTTAAACTCTATAGCCTATACACAGTCCAGAATGTGCTTTATATGTTATTTATTCAAAAAGATTGGATATACACGGTTCTTATGTAAATAAAGTGTAAATAATGCAATTCTGACCATTATTTGATCATTGCAATCGTTTTTGAATTCATTCAAAGTTATGTCATCATAATGATCTACATTTAAACTCTTTATACAGTTTACAATATGATTCATATGTTATTTATTCAAAAAGAATGGATTATATATGGTATTTACACATATAAATTGCAAATAATGCAATTATGGGCATCACTTAATTATTTCAATCGTTGGAGGATTCATTCTAAGAAATTTCATCATAATAATCTATATTTAAAATCTTTACACAGTTCAGAATATGAATCATATGTTATTTATTCAAAATGATTGGATTTACAGTGTTATTATGCAAATAAAGAGCAAAGACTGCAATTCTGACCATCATTTGAGCATTGCAATCGTTTCTGAATTTATTCCAAGTCATTTCATCATAATAATCTACATTTAAAATCTTTATACTGTCCAGAATATGATTAATCTGTAATTTATTCGAAAATATTGGATTATACATGGTAATTACGCATATATAGTGCATAATGCAATTCTGAGCATCATTTGAGCATTTCGATCGTTTCTGAATTCGTTCTAATAATATACATTTAAACTCTTTATACTGTATAGAATATGATTAATCTGCTATTTATTCAGAAATATTGGATTATACATGGTAATTACGCATATAAAGTGCAAATAATGCAATTTCTGAGCATCATTTAAGCATTTCAATCATATCAGTATTAATTCTAAGACTTTCATAATGATAATCTATATTTATACTCTTTATACAATCTAGAATACGATTCATATGTTATTTATTCTAAAAGATTGGATTATAAATGGTATTTTACGCGTATAAAGTGCAATTAATGAAATTCTGAGCATCATTTGAGCATTTCAATAGTTTCAGGATTCATTTTAAGACATTTCATAATAGTAATCTACATTTAATTTCTTTACACAGTCCAGAATGCAATTCATATGTTATTTATTCAAAAAGATTGGATTATACAAGGTTATTACGCATATGAAGTGCAAATAAAGCAATTCTGAGCATATTTGAGCATTTTAATCGTGTCTGTATTCATTTGAAGTCATTTCATCACCAAAATCAATATTTAAACTCTATAGAATATGCTTCATATGTTATTTATTCAAAAAGATTGGATAATACACTGTTATTACGTAAATAAAGTGTAAATAATGCAATTCTGACCATCATTTGATCATTGCAATCGTTTCTGAATTTATTCAAAGGTATGTCATCATAATGATCTACATTTAAACTCTTTATACAGTTTAGAATATGATTCATATGTTATTTATTCAAAAAGAATGGATTATATATGGTCTTTAAGCATATAAATTGCAAATAATGCAATTCTGAGCATCTTTTGAGTATTTCGATCGTCTCAGGATTCGTTCTACGATATTTCATCATAATAATCTATATTTAAACTCTTTACACAGTTCAGAATAAGATTCATATGTTATTTATTCAAAAAGATTGGATAATACAGGGTTATTATGCACATAAAGAGCAAAGACTGCAATTCTGACCATCATTTGAGCATTGCAATCGTTTCTGAATTTATTCCAAGTCATTTCATCATAATAATCTACATTTAAACTCTTTATACTGTCTAGAATATGATTAATCGGTAATTTATTCGAAAATATTTGATTATATATGATAATAACGCATATATAGTGCACAATGCAATTCTGAGCATCATTTGAGCATTTCGATCATTTCTGAATTCGTTCTAAATTATTTCATCACAATAATATACATTTAAACTCTTTATACTGTATAGAATATGATTAATCTGATATTTATTCAAAAATATTAGATTATACATGGTAATTACGCATATAAAGTGCAAATAATGCAATTCTGAGTATCATTTAAGCATTTCAATCATTTCAGTATTAATTCTAAGACTTTTCATAATGATAATCTATATTTAAACTCTTTATACAATTTAGAATACGATTAATATGTTATTTATTCTAAAAGATTGGATTATAAATGGTATTTTACGCATATAAAGTGCAATTAATGAAATTCTGAGCATCATTTTGAGCATTTCAATCGTTTCTGGATTCTTTGTAAATTATTTCATCGCAAAAATATACATTTCAACTCTTTCTAAACTGTCTATAAAGGTAATTATGCATTTAAATTGCAAATAATGCAATTCTGAAAATCATTTGAGCTTTTCAATCGCTTCTAGATTCATTGTAAGTCTTTTCACTGTAATAATCTACATTTCAACTCTTTATACTGTCTAGAACATAATTCATATGTTATTTATTCAGAAATATTGGATTATACATGGTTATTATGCATATAGAGTGCAAACAATGCAATTCTGAACTTCATTTGAGGATTTCCATCGTTTCTGGATTTATTATAAGTCATTTCATCGCAAAAATTTACATTTCAACTTATATAGTCTAAAATATGATTCAAATGTTATTTATTCAAAAAGATTGGATTATACAAGATAAATACGCATATGAAGTGCAAATAATGCAATTCGGAGCATCATTTCAGCATTTCAATCTATTCTGGATTCATTCTAAGTTATTTTATCACAATAATGTTCATTTAAACTCATTGTATTGTCTAGAATATGATTCATTTGTTATTTATTCAGAAAGATTGTATCATACAAGAAAATTACGCATATATCGTTTGAGAATCGTTTGAGAATTTCAATCATTTCAGGATTAATTTTATGTCATTTCATTGCATTAATCTATATTTCAACTCTTTATATTGTCCATGATATAATTCATATGTTATTTATTTAAAAATATTTGATAATATATGGTTATTATGCAAATAAAATTCAAATAATGCAATTTTGAGCATCATTTTAGCATTTCAATCGTTTCTGGATTCATTCTAAGTCATTTAAGAACAATAATGTTCATTTAAACTCATTATACTGTATAGAATATGACTCATATGTTATTTATTCAGAAAGATTGGATTATGCAATGTAATTATGCACATAAAGTGCAAATAATGATCTCATCATCATTTGAGCATTTTCATCATTTCTGAAATCATTCTAAATCATTTCATCATAATAATCTACATTTAAACTCTTTATACGGTCCAGAATATAATTCATATGTTATTTAATAAAAAAGATTGGATTATACATGTTAATTACGCATATAAAGTGCAAATAATGCAATTCTAAGTATCATTTGAGCATTTTAATTGTTTCTGGATTCATTCTAAGTTATTTCATCGCAATAATCTACATTTAAACTCTTTATACTGTCTAAATATGATTCATTTGTTATTTATTCAAAATGATTAGATTATACGTGGTAATTACACATATAAATAACAAATAATGCAATTCTGAGCATCATTTGAGCATTTAATTCGATTCTGGATTCATTATAAGTTATTTCATCACAATAATTTACCTTTAAACTCTTTATACTGTCTATAATATATTTAATCAGTTATTTATTCAAAAATATTGTATTATACAAGGTAATTACACATATAAAGTGCAAATAATGCAATTCTGAGCATCATTTGAACATTTCAATCATTTCTGGATTTATTTTAAGTCATTTCATCGCATTAATCAACATTTCAACTCTTTAAATTGTCTAGAATTTGATTCATGTGTTATTTATTCCAAGAATTAGATTATTTATGGTTATTATGCATATGAAGTTCAAATAATGCAATTCTAAGCATCATTTGAGCATTTCAATATTTTCTGGATTCATTCTAAGTCATTTAAACAAAATAATGTTCACTTAAACTCATTATACTATCTATAATATGATTCATATGTTATTTATCCAGAAAGATTGGATTATTTAAGGTAAAGTGCAAATAATGCAATTCTGAGCATCCTTTGAGCATTTCAATAGTTTCTTTATTCATTGTAAGTCATTTTGTCGCAATAATCCATATTTCAACACTTTATACTGTCTACAATATGATTAATCTGTGATTTGTTCGAAAAGATTGTATTATACATGGTAATTACGCATATAAAATGCAAATATGCAATTCTGACAGTCATTTGAACATTTCAACCATTTCTGGATTCATTCTAAGTAATTTCGTCACAATAATCTATATTTAAACTCTTTATGATTCATTTGTTACTTATTCAAAAAGATTAGATTATACATGGTAATTACACATATAAAGTGCAAATAATGCAATTTTGAGAATTATTTGCGCATTTCATTCGATTATGGATTCATTCTAAGTTATTTCATCACAATAATTCAAATTTAAACTCTTTTTTTTTTAGTGTCAGCAATTGCTGACAATTTTCCATTAATAAAAAACAAAAGTTTACATATCAATATAAACTGAAAACAAAATACAAGTATCAAAACTGGTACATCACAACAAATAAATGGTATAAACTCCTAACAATGTCTATACCTAACACCGATGTAAACTCGTCCAAATCCAATCTAGAACCTATCAAGTGCCTACAGACTACGGTTGATGCAGAATCACATAACAACACCTTCGAAAAGCAAATGAAAAGGATGATCGATGCTTCTGGTCTCACCACATTGACTAGCACTAAGGCTCAATTCAGATTTAGAGTGGAGTTCCACTATTCACTGTCGCGGCAGCAAAAAATCAGACCGGAATGACACCTTAAAGTGCACCTACGACGAACGCCTCTTACCACATCCAATGTGCTTACTTCACAGGCTGGGCATGCACAACGTCCATGCCGCACCACACCTCGACTGTGCACTACATGGCCGTAGCACACCTCCACCGTGCACTGTAACAGCCGCACCAAACATCGGCTGCACATTCATGATGATCGTGTCGCATATCTCGGTTGTGCTCCCTTGACGGCTGTTCGACACTGCTGCTGTGCACCACCCTCGGCAGCCAAATCACGTCTCCACTGTGCACGACCGACAATCGCACGACATCCGATACGACAACAGAATCAACAGATCTCACCGTCTTCTACTGGCTGTGCTTTCAGGAGAAGGGGAGGGAAGAGTAAGAAGGGATTGGCGGGGAGGTCGACACCGCAATTCCGGTCGCTCACCCCTGGCAGCTGCAGCGCACCTCGACTGCATAATCTCGACAACAAATCACTTCTCCATGATGCACGACTGAATATCGCACGGCATCTGGCGCTCGAACCACCAAATCAACATATCACTGCCTTATACTGGCTGTACTTGTAGCAGAAAGGGAGGGGAGAACGAAAAAAAGAGAGTGGGGGGAGGGCCGCGTCCCCCGTCTAGGGTTTAAGGGAGAAGGGTCTTTTGATTCGCTTTGTTTCGAAAGAGCGAAGGGGTCGGGGGCCACATTTAAACTCTTTATACTGTTTGTAATATAATTAATCTGTTATTTATTCAAAAAGATTAGATTATACATGTTAACATGTTAATTACACATATAAAGTGCAAATAATGCAATTCTGAGCATGATTTGAGCATTTCAATCGTTTCTGAATTTATTGTAAGTCATTTCATCGCATTAATCTACATTTCAACTCTTTATATTGTCCATAATTTGATTCATATGTTACTTAATCAAAAAGATTGTATTATATATGGCTATTACGCATATAAAGTTGAAATAATGCAATTCTAAGAATCATTTGAGCATTTCAATCGTTTCAGGAGTAATTTCATCAAAATAATCAACATTTAAACTCTTTATACATTCTAGAATATAATTCATATGTTATTTATTCAAAAAGATTGGATTATACATAGTATTTACGCATATAAAGTGCAAATAATGCAATTCTGAGCATCATCACATTAATCTACATTTCAACTCTTTATATTGTCTTGAATTTGATTCATATGTTATTTATTCAAAAGATTGTATTACATATAGTAATTACGCATATAATGTTCAAAGAATGCAATTTTGAGCAATATTTAAGCATTTCATTCGGTTCTGGGTTCATTCTAAACTATTTCATCACAATAATTTACATTTATTAAACTCTTTATACTGTCTATAATTTTGAAATGACTGAATATGATTTGTATGTTATTTATTTAAAAATATTGGATTATACATGGGAATTACGCGTATAAATTGCAAATAATGCAATTTTGAGCATCATTTGAGCATTTCTATCTTTTTTTGGATTCATTCTCAGTCATTTCATCACAATAATCTATATTTCAACTCTTTATACTGTCAAGAATATGATTAATCTGTTATTCTTTATAAAAATTAGATTATACATGGTAATTACACATTTAAAGTGCAAATAATGCAATTCTGTGAATCATTTGAGCATTTCAATCGTTTTTGGATTCATTCTAATTTATTTCATCGCAATAATCTACATTTAATATCTTTATGCTTTAAGAATATGATTAATCTGTAATTTATTCAGAAAGATTGGATTACACAATGTAACTATGCCTATAAATTACAAATAATGCAATTCTGAGCATCACTTAAGCATTTCAATCGTTTTTGGTTTCATTGTAAGTTATTTCATTGCAATAATCTTTATGTCAACTCTTTATATTGTCTAGAACATGATTTATATGTTATTTAATTAAAAAGATTGGATTATACATGGTTATTACGCATAATGTGCAAATAATGAAATTCTTAGCATCATTTGAGCATTTTAATTGTTTCTGGATTCATTCTAAGTTATTTCATCACAATAATCTACATTTAAACTCTTTATATTGTTTAGAATATGATTAATATGTTATTTATTCAAAAAAATTGAATTATACATGGTAAATACGCATATAAAATGCAAATAATACAATTCGGAGCATCATTTGCGTATTTTAATCGATTCTGGATTCATTCTAAGTTATTTTATCACAATTATATTTATTTCAACTCATTATACTGCCTAGAATATGATTCATATGTTATTTATTCAGAAATATTGGATTATACAAGGTATTTATGCATATAAAGTGCAAATAATGCAATTCTGCGCATCATTTGGGCCTTTCAATCGTTTCTGGATTCATTGTAAGTTATTTCATCGTATTAACCTGCATTTCAACTCTATATATTGTCCAGAATTTGATTCTTATGTTATTTATTCAAAAAATTAGATTAATATAGTTACTATGCATATAAAGTTCAAATAATGCAATTTTGAGCATTTCAATCATTTATGGATTCATTCTAAGTCATTTAAACACAATAATGTTCATTTAAAATCATTATACTGTCAATTCTGAACATCATTTGTGCATTTATTAAAAAAAGAATGGATTATGCCAAGTAATTATGCATATAAAGTGTGAATAATGCATATTCAGAGAAAATTGAGCATTTCAATTGGTTCAGCAATCAGTCTAAGCCATTTCATCACAATAATCTATATTTAAAATCATTATTGGGTATAGAATATAATTCATATCTTACTTATTCAAAAAGATTGAATTATACATTGTAATTACGCCTATAAGATGAATATAATGCATATGCTGAATACCATTGTAGCATATATTTCTACCATTTCTGAATTCATTCTAAGTCATTTCATTATAATAATCTATACTTGAACTCTATATACATTATAGAAAATTATTTAGAATGTACTTATTCAAAACTATTTGAAAATAAATACTAATTACGCATATATGAAGTGAAAATAATGATTATTTTAAGTATCATTTGAGCATTTCAAGTATTTCTGAATTCATTTCATCCTAATAATCTTCTTTTAAACTCTCCTTACTATAATATAATTCATATCTTACTTATTCAGTAAGATTAGATTATACCTAGTAATTACGCATATAAATTGCAAATAACGCTCATTTCGATTATCATTTGAGCATTTCATCAGTTTCTGCATTCATTCTAAGTGATTTAATCACAATAATATATATTTAAACTCTCTATACAATCTAGAATAGGATGAATAATCGTACTTATTCAAAAAAAGATTTGATTATTCCTAGCAATAATGCATATAAAGTGCGAATAAAGCATATTCAGTAATATTTGAGCATTTTAATCGTTTCGGTATTCATTCTAAATCATTTCAATACAATAATGTATAATTAAGTTTCCTATATGATCCAAAATATGATTCAGCTCTTATTTTTTTAAAAAAATTGGAATATCTGTAATGAGAAGGGTTCCGGTGCCAACATTTTGGATGCCTCAAATGTCCCTAAACACACTATTTGACCACATTTATAAAATATTAAAATTCAAATTTTGAAAACAAACAGTTGATCTTATTCAATATAACTAGCGATGCATTTTCATATAAGTTTTATATTTTTTTAAGTTTATTTGATACTTGATCAAGAGATTGAATATTGAACGAATCTAATTAAATATGATAGATTAATTCTAATCTGTTCAAATTTTAGCCTATTGATCAAGTATCAAATAAACTTCAAAATTTATAAAATTTATATGAAGATGCATCGCTCGTTATATCAAATAAGATCAACGGTTTGAATTCAAAATTTAATTTTTATATTTTGAAAAAATAACTAAAAAAATGTATTGTGAGACATTTTGGGACATTTAATATGTGGGCACTAGAACCCTCATCTGTAATTGTGGTGCATTCAAAATGCAACTCATGGCTTCTATAGAGGAGTATGTATAAAGAGGAGCATGAACGACTTTTTAGATTGACCCCTTTTCAAGCAGGTTTGCTTGGACCGCTTGAAACCCACCGGAATGATAGTTCCACACACTAATTTCAACACAGATGAATAAATTAAGGCCGGCTGCGGTATGTGGAAATGTTGTCATCCATATGCGTAAAATTTGCCCACGTTTTAAATATAGGTTTGATGATTGCATTAATGATGATTGTTCTTGTCAGTTCCCTATTAGTCGACACAGAAAAAACTACATATTTTGTGACATTATATATCGATTCTATTTATGTTAAATTTAGCATCGTTTCTACACATGTCAGTTGTATTATCCGTCATTGTAGGTTAATTACGTATCCGATATCCATAGGTAGCTATTTGCCGTGCCACTAACGAAATGACACATTTCGGCATTTCATTAGTCGTTTCGTTTACCATTTCGTTAAACGGAATGTACAAAATGTGTGATTTTCAATAAACAACATGTGGTATTTCGTTCCATCATCGATTTTGTTTGTCGTTTCGTTATCGAAGTAAAATTAAAACTGGTGCCATTATTTATCCTGTTTCAATTATGCGGAACGGCAACACGTGATAACAGTAGGATTGACTCGTGGGAAGCAAACTTTCTGACCCAAATAAAATAATAACTAAATGAGGAATTGGAATTTAATAATACACAAAGTTATGTACATCATCATATTCATGAATTCTGATGTAAAATGGTACCCGCGCACACTTTATAAAAATGATCATAATTTTTGATCCGACTGTCGGATCGGGCTGAAATTTTGACAGGAGATTCGTGACTCAGAGGCCGAATCGTCAGCCCGGTTTTGCGATTTGAACCTTCTTTGATTGACTTTTGGACTTTTCTTTATAATTTTGGCAATTTTAAGATTGTTTTAGTAATTTTTATGTAATTTATCTTTTTAGGTTTTTTATATATATTATCTATTTAAGACAACCGTCGTGACTTATGACAGTTTAGTTATGTTCTTGAGAATTACAATTTTATAAAAATTCAGAATCTGTGTGATTTTAGAGTCAAAATCTCTCTGTTTTTCGTGCTTTCCATCAATTTTCTCTATAGTTCGTGCATCAAATTCATCCTTACATTATTCAACTTATGAATTTTTTCAAGCACTGATACCACTTGATGCATATCCGGCCGGCGGTTGGCTTCTTTTAATAAGCACAGGCGCGCCAGCTTGGCAGCCATGAGAACCCCACGTCTTGAGTACTGGCCTTCAAATCGTGGGTCCAAAATCCCAAATATCTTTCTCTTGCTTTTGAGATGAGGGTGGGCCCATTCCACCAGGTTGTACTCTGCCGATGGCCGATTCTTGTCCATGGAACGGCGACCTGTTAGTATCTCCAACAAGACCACTCCAAAGCTATACACATCACTCTTCGTAGTTAACCAACCTTCAAGGTTATAAAAGGAAATGGTCAACCTCTAGTGGAGAAAGAATTACTGTGTAACAAATTTTTCATAAAGCATAATATTTTTTGTTTTATTTAATTACATATAATGAAAACTCTATTTTCCTAAATATTAAGAGAGCATTTTTTTTTTGATGCATAAAAAGCGTCTTTTACAGAGGAAAAGCAATATATATCAATACATACCAGATGAAAGGTACTCAGGAGCTGCATATCCGTAAGTTCCGATGATCCTTGTAAAAATAAAGCTCTTGTTTCCGGTAGGACTGTCTTTTGCTAATCCAAAATCAGAAAGCTTTGCATTGAAATTCTGCTTACCAAATAGACAAAAAAATTACTTCTTCATGAGTCAATGTTCTTTTATTTGCTGAAAGATCACGCCAGCAAAAAAGAAAATGACATACCAAGTCAAGGAGTACATTGGAGGTCTTAAAGTCACGGTATATAACTCCTGCCTTGTCGCTGTGAAGAAAAGCAAGCACTTTGCTGGCTTCAAGTGCGATTTTTATGCGTAGGTCCCATGAAAGCGGGCAATAGATAAGACCCCCTGAAATATCATGCAGTGATGCAGTTAATCCCAACTCCCAAGTAGGTCATTTCTTCGTGGTTAAATTTAAAAAACATGATATAAATCTAGCATATTTTCAATCTATAATGTTTGACTCACTCTTGAAAAGATGTTGTTCAAGACTTCCTCTTGGCATGAACTCGTACACAAGAAGCCGATGCTCATCTTCCAGACAGTGACCGATTAATTTGATGAGATTTGGGTGAGATAACTGGCCAAGATAATTAACCTCTGCCTATCACAGTTGTATAAAGTATGAAGATTAGGTCGCAAAAATAAGTAATGTGTGTGGTTAAACATTAATATTATTAACTTGCGCAAGTTTTATTGAACTCATTTCAGTCTCTCATCAATATAAACTCGCATTTGGCCAGGAATTCGTTATTTTTTTTAGGATGTCATCCGCTAACGCCCTAATCTACTTCAAAACAGAAGACACTCCTACATTCCAAGCAGAAACTGGCTACTCATACCAACTCTTCTTTTGCCAGGGAAGCAAAAGATAGGTAAGTATTAGCTTATCTGCAAATTAAGAACTACTGAAGTTGACAGGCTATCAAACTTCCAAATCATGGAACAATGGAGGAACAAAGCAACTTATTTTAGTTAAAAAGAAAGAAAAAGGAAAATAAAGAGAGAGAGAGAGAGAGATACATACCAACCACTCTTTGTGACCTTGGAAGCCCTGCATTTTCAATTTCTTGACAGCAATAACAAGTCCAGTCCCTGGCTTTGCGGGCTCAAAAGTTTGTGGATGAATCCATCCCTTGAAAACCAATCCAAAACCACCTTCGCCCACCATACTTTCCGGTTGAAAGTTCCTTGTGGCAGTTTTTAGTTCTTCAAATGTGAAACTCCTTAAATTAGCGCTTTGTAATATATCACCCTCTTCGCGCAGACTTAATGGCGAGCAAGAATCTGAAACCCTACTGGTGCTACTATCAGATCCGCATCCAATTTCTTCTGTTGTCCAATTATATATATATAATAGATTAGAGTAGCACATCCAAAATCATCAAAGTGGTACCATATTAATTTGCATTGGCAGTGAGACATAAGCGCGGACTAAAGGTTCAAAGTAATTTAGTATAACTAGATCACTTTTGAATTTAATACTGAAAATCTAACTTATCAAACCAGTCCTATACTAATTTCAAAACAATGCGCAGTTACAGTAAAAACTCACTACAATTTTAAATTGTTGGTTGCCTACAACTGACAAGTCAGCATTGTTATATACTTGTACCAGAACGTAGGAATGGCAGAATTTGAAGTCTTGAGTAAAAGTACAGACCTGAAAAATTAGAGGATAAACAGGGGCTCTCAGGGCTTGTAATTTTAGCAAAACAACAGTTTCCCATTGCTTTATCTCAGATTCACCTATATGACAAAGAATCGAACAATTATCACTTTCACTGCTTCTTCTTCTTTTCTTTACACTCTAGTTTGCTGTCTCACTTCCCTTTAATTTGCTTTTAGGAGTTATAATTCCGTTTTAGCATGCACCTCTATATATGCATTGCATTATTGCATATGCTCTATCAAAGTCAAAGTCAAATCAGAGTAACAAATAATAATAAAAGCACACTCGTGAGCAAATCCTAGTGGGTGTTTGGTAGTTTTATTATTATCTATAAATAAAATGAACTTAGACTAATTACAGAGTTTTCATACTAAAGTACATTCCGACCAAACGGTTGAGAAGTAGCGAGTTGACAAGTCTCAGGGGGAAAGTGCAATGAATTTTAATAGCACTATAGCAGCCTAATTGTTTCAACCAATGAAGCGGGTAGCTGCCACAAAAGCATGCAACCTGTTATACAGAATGGTTCAGAGGAAGATTTCGGTAAATCGGTCAGAAAGGCAAGGTTTGGATCAAAATGATTAGAGACTAAAAGAGTTAAGGCCGTGACCCGTGAGGGGAGATGAACTTTGGAGTTCTTGAAAATGACAAAACAAGCAACAGTAGACGAGATAGAAGGCAATTGCAGATGGCCTCTAAAATGATACTTAAGGCGAATCAAAAATTCACTCCAGAGAAGGGAAAGTACAGATGGTTGCTAATTAAATTTTAAGGCGGAAAAAAATTCACTTTATTTAATTTTTTTAAAAAATTCTTTTAGTTCAAATGTTCAATGTGCAATAATTTGTGTGGCTATTGCAAAACTATATTGCCGAAAAAAAAATACAGTTTGTTTTATTTGATAATAATATTACAAAATTAATTTTGCGTATATCTGCGAACCTCAATATTAGTTTGCCGGCATTATTTATTATTCATCAAACATGATATATATAGTAAAGATGCGTTCGTAAATTCATCTGACATGATAGTACACATCCGCCAAATAAAAGTGATGGAACCTCCATTTGAGGGGGTGGGGGGGGGTGCATTTGTGTTGATGCTCTGTATCTGTCTTTCTCCCGCCACCGAGTTAAAAAGGGGTCAAAACAAATTGCAATTAGCCTTTTGTACTTGATGAGGAGAGATTTGCCGTGTCGATTTGAAACATTCACATGACGCTCATGTTTTCATCAATTCTCAAATTTATTGCTTCAATATAATTTTTAAAATGATGGAAATGATTTGGGGACTATTTTAGATCGATAAAGATTACGTTAATTATTTGTGGAAAAGAGAGATTATATAAGGCATAAGAATTTGTTAAAATGTTTCTTCTTAGCTTATAGTTAGTTACAAATTGTTTTGGTTACATCTCAGCATTTTCAAATATATATATATATATATATATATATATAAGACATACATATACTGCTCTTTTGAGCTATATATCTAGACTTATACAAAGTATGATCTTATACTTATATTTCTCTAAGTATTTTTCATGAATCTAAACTTAGGCTTCGTTTGAATGGGTGCAAGAATAAGGGAATAGATTCTTCCTATTTCTAAATTTATTATAAACAATCCAAACTTTTCATTAAGTTACACACTTCCCAATACTTCTTTCCTTATTCCTCTTATTCCCACACCATCCAAACGGAGGCTTAGATATTTGCACACTTTATATATTTCCATTTTCCATGCATCATTTCAGACTCGAGATATTTTCCTCCACTAATTTAGAATTCTTAATATCGTGTGTTTGGACGGAGGAGAATAAGGTTTGGATAAGAATAAGGATCAAATTTTTTATTCTTGTGCAATTCAAACAACACAAGAATAAAGTATTTGAGTCCTTATTCTTATATTAACAAAACTATGGTATAAGAATAAGGAATTTGAACAAACACGCATACCGAAATTCTTTATTCTTATTCTTTATCCAACTCTCATCCAAACACACCCATCGATTAATCTATAACTCTTTAGAATTAAGTTTACTCAACACCCCTCAAATTAAATTTCCTTTCGGTCCGTCATGCCTAGTAGTAACTAAAACTTCAAGAACAATGTGCTAATTGCCTAATTATAATGGATGTTTGTTGTTTACTAAATATCTCACAGATGCTTGGATGTATGTTAATTTGGACCATTCTAAATGTATGGTTGCTACTAAACGTATGCTTGTTGCTAGGACTGTCAAACGTGTCAAACGAAAACGGAATGACCGTTTCGTTTGAACGTTCCGTTTCGATAACGAAACATGCACGTGTTCCGTTAGTTGTTCCGTTTTGAACGGAATGTCTAAATTTCAACTATATACCACATAAACATATAACGAAATCTGTTCTATTACCGTTCCGTTTTTTGAAACGAAATGAAAATTCGTACCGTTGGCCGTTCCGTTTTGAAACAGCCACGGAACACGCGGACGAATACTCCGTGACAGCCCTACTTGTTGAATTGTTAGCGAACTAACAAGGTGATTTTTAAATATAGCTTATATATGCTTAATGCTTGTTTACTATTTAGGTCTTACAGTTTCTTGCGCACTTTAGTTCTAACGGAACAAGTCATCTCACGCATATAAGCTATTTTCATAGGTCAATGGAATTTCCATCGAATCAGACAGCTGAAAGTCTGAAACAGGAATTATACCACTGAAGGTTCGAATAAAAACAAAAACAAAAAAGACAAAGTCCTCAAGCAAATCACATTTACATGTTATTCACTTTTGATTTGATTTCAAACTACATAAGGCATTTCAACATATATAACACTTTTGATTTGATTTCAAACTACATATAGGTCATTTCAACATATAATATGGCAAGACAAAAAGCAACAAAAAAAGCATGTCAAGATTTTTGAGTTAAGACTTAAAAGCTAATCTGGTGGTTAAGTTAGAAAATATATTTTATTAAAAAAAAATTATGGTTCTTTACACTGACCGGTGCTAATCTGGTACCAAAAGTTGCTACACGTACCAATATTAGTGCACATGGAGAGCAATCTACCCAAGGCATCTCTTACGTTATGAATCCAGTACAATATATATTTAGTAATATTTTGAAATTGAGAACTCATTAAATCACAATAATACACAAACATACATGACACAATCATACAATGAAACCAAATATAATACATCTCCAAGAGATGGAGAAAATTTCATTGAAAAATATTAATAAGTATATATATAATGGACTCTAAAAAGAAGTCACAACATAAGTAGACTTTCGAGAGTCCCTTCTTTCAGTTTTCATTGCATAATGTTTTTGACATCAGAAGCATGCTTTCTCCTGTCTAAAGTTGTTGTTGTTGTTGTTTTTTTTTTTTTTTGGTCTTCTCTATCACCTCTAAGTGGGAAATAGAAAGAGAAATGACCAACCATCTCTATCTATGCATCTCCTATCAACCTCGTGCATATCTATAATTACAATGATAATTATAATTATTCATTTCCATAATTACTTATAAATTTATAATCTCATCTCTCAATTACAATGATAATCACCCCCAATATTATACATTATCTACAATCTCATACCTAACCAATCCTTAATCTAATAATATTTCAAGCATCCCCTCAAGCTCGTCGTAGTTGCACAAACAATTGAGCTTGTCATCTTCATGTGATAAATAATATTGAAATTAATTACCAACTTGCATTTATACTTCTTGAAGGAGAAGAACGACTGGATATTACACTCAATGATCGTGATAGAATCCGATGCTCCAGCGAGGTGTGAATACCTTGCTCTAGGAGGACAGAGTGAGGCAATCTAGCTTGACGGGTCAAATCTCAACAAGGTAGGTCAGTACTAGCAAAAGAAGGTTGGATTTGAAATGAGCTCAGTCCTTGATTGACAAAAGAGTAGCGATGCAACAAACTATGCCGATTTTCAGTGACTGGATGCCTTGGATGATGTGCAATCGCCTGAGAGAGACTGAGGCGGAGGTGGTCAACAAATCCAGAAAGAAGTTCGAGGATGAGACGCTAAGTAGGTCTCGGATTAGGTCTGAGCGATCTTGATCCGGATCGGGTAGAGAGGATTGCGGAGCGGTGTGAGGTGGTGCGCGTCAGCTGACGGCGGTGGAACCAGTGGCTAAACAACCTTCTCTATATTGACAGAACTATTTCTCATTCCTGCAACATTTTCTTTGATTTCTAGATCATCTATAGGATCTTGTTTATCATGTTTATTTCGGCGTTCCTTTCTGGGCTTTTTGAAGAGCTGTTTCTTGACCTTTGGCTCTTCACCTTTGTTTTATTTATCTTCTTCATGCTTCCTCTTTTTAGGGGTAGGAACCTTTGAATTCAACAAATAAATAATAAATAGTACGATAAATTATTTTGAGGCATAAATAAAGTAATTATTTTTAGTATTTTGGAAACAGAAGAAACCTTTGGGCTTGCTTTTATAAACTCACTGCCCCCTTTTTTGTAGCAACTCAGAAACAGAAGATTAGCAGTAAGATTTGGTTGCGTGTACCAGTGTACCATTATACCAGTCGGCTCGCTCCCATTTTTCTTCCTACAATAATAGAATCTGTTAGTAGACTGACATATCTATATATCACATTAAAATCTCAGGAAAAAAATAATAATTGCGTCACAATACAATAATAAAATGACATTATTTTTATTTAAAAAGGGCATTTTGTTGGTTATGTAATTCAGGTGAAACAACTGACATGCAAAAGCTACAGTTGCAAATGCCTCGGCATCGGTAGAAAATCAAATTTATTGTGGTGCAGGTTACCTGGCAATTCGTGGTACAGGCAGTTACAACTGATCCCACATTTTTAAGAAAAACTTGTAAACCAAACTGAAACACAAAGTTTCACACAGAGACAAGCTCCTGTAAAATTAAACACAGATTTCTGATCCTGCCAGAATCGAGATTAAATCAGCTGAGTTCTTTCCAATCACAAAAATGCAATACTAGGCCCTGATCAATATGAAGTTTACATGGGATTTCATTTGAATTGAATTGATTTCACAGAATTTCGTTGGATCAAATTATATATGAATTCCAACCAAACGACACTAAATCCCGGAAAAATTTTATACAGGAAAAAACTGTCCTCAAGAATTTTAAATAGAGCAAAACAACACTTTTTTTTTTTAATAAGAGCACAACTATAGCGGTATTAGTATTGCCGCTATAGCACAGTCTTATAACGGCGCTTCTATTACCGCTATAGGCCTTATTACGGCACTTCAGTTGCCGCTATAGTCTTTGTGAAACAGAGTTAGAAACAAATTGGTGATCTATATGGAAAGTTAGCGCCTACCAATTCATTTTTGTGGGCCCCAGTGGTATTCTCTCTCCCACTGCCTTTCACTATTATAGTAAAGTTCTATTCGTGTTTTTTTTTTGTTGCCAGGTTGTTTTTTCTCTTGTGTTTTTGTTTTGTTTTGCTTTTTGTTTTTTGTTTTTTCACTATGGCGGCACTATTGCTTTTGGGTTTTTGTTTTGTTTTACATTCACATGAATAATTGTTAATATTTTTACATTTTAATTTTAAATGTTTTAAATTAAGTGTTAATATTTGTTGTAATTTTATATTGTTTTTATATTATGTATATAATTATACATATATGTATAATTAATATTTTTTAAATTGTTCAATTGAACTTGTATGTAAGGTTCTCCAAAATGACACGACACGATCATGTTGGCATGACATGACATGTGTGGGCACGACACGAGTACGGAATTAAAACGACACGATCATGTTATAAAAAATAGCAGCATAAACATACTTCTTCTTTTAAATTATTTTCCTAAAAAATTATTTAAATTGATTTTATATTAAAATTCAAATTATAACAGTACTTTCTTTTTTATTGTCTATTTATCTTTTTAAAGTATTTTATTTTTTTAATTTGTTCAAACAATAAAGAAATGAGTCAGTAAAAAAATAAAATCATCAATTAATTTTTTAACAAAAAAATTTTGATAATTTTCTACTGAAATATATACTGAATTTGTAGAATAGTAAAATAAACTGCAACAATATATTTTTCCTCCATTTTTATATTTTAACAATTTTTACTAAATTATTATAAAAAAATAAAAAAAGTTTTTGACACGATTTGACACGACTAACACGACATGACACAATCGTGTCAGTCGTGTCGTGTTGCATCTTCTCACTACTCAACACGACACGACACAATACGATTAAAAAAGTAGTTCATGTCAACACGACACGACATGAGAGTCTAATACGATCGTGTTTGACACGACACGATATGACACGCACGATTGAAAAACACTACTTGTATGTCATTTCTATTTTCATTACGATCGAGCACAAAAATTGCATGTCATTTCGTAAAATCGTTTATCTCTGTTTTAGCCAAACAATTAAAAATGAATTATCTTTTTTTTTGTCATATCGTAAAATTGTTTACCACCGTCATCATCCAATAGTTAACCCTCATAAATCACGTTTTAAAACATCGACACACATGACTATTATAATTGTATTAGCAAGCAGCTACCTAATTAAGGACTGCACATCATTTTTTAAGAATGAGGAGAATCATTTTTTATATCAGTTAGTTATGGAAGAATATTAAAAGCAATCTATTTTTTTTTACGAGAATATTTTCATGTTCACATGAAGAAGCTGTTGGGAACTTTAGATATTTAAAAAATGAAATGACACGAATGAATGATTTAATGAGAGATAAGAATTTCAATACAAATATATATTCATGTGAACTAATTTGTATTAATAATAATTGAAGATCATGGTTAAGAAAAAAAATCGGGTGACCTCTACTTAATCTTAAAAATTTGTTTCAAAACAGCATTCATGAATTTTTTTAATCAGTTTCAAAGTGTCATGCATAAGTTTACTGTTCTAAAATTTCTAGTAAACAATTAATATTTTAAAGCAATTTATATTAATTCGTGTGTGTAATTTTATAATAGTGGAAGGCAGTGGGAGTCTGGGATAGTCGAGAGAATACCACTGGGGCCCACAGAAATGAATAAGTAGGACCCACAATTTGGATATATAATGATGGTAAGTGTCAGTGCTGAAATCACCAATCTGTTCCAACTCCATTCACAAAGGCTATAGCGGCAATTGAAGTGCCGTAATAAGGTCTACAGCGGCAATAGAAGTACCGTTATAAGGCTGTACTATAGCGGCAATACTAGTACCGCTATAGTTGTGCTCTTATTAAAAAAATAAGTGATGCTTTGTTCTATTTAAAATTCTTGAGGACAGATCTGTCATATATAAATTTTTTTTCCAAATTTTTTCATTTTGATCAAGAATTTTCCAATGAAATGAAATCCCACGTTAAATTTTGATGAGGGCCCTAGTAATTTCAAAAAAAAAAAAGCTCTTCCTATGAAATAACAATCCATCATAGACTATTGACAAAGAATGAATTACAACGAAAGAATTTATCCTGGTTCTCAATTGAGGGGATCAGCAAAAATTACGTAAAATCCAACTTACAATATAATAAAATTTGAGGTGCAAGTGTTGATATACCAGTAAAAGAGAGGTAGATTCGTTACCTGATGGCAAGTCTTCCCATTTTGGGGATCGTAGATGCGACCACCAACCACTCGCACACCAGGTTTCGGGTTCCTCTTCCCCTTCGATGGAGGTTTCTTCGCAATTCTAGCTTGATCCAAGGCTGTTGCTGCGCTAGCCTCAGCAGCCAAGTTGGTTTCACTGCTTGTCACGGCCATGGCTGCTTGAATTGAGAGAGCGAGAGAGGGGAATTGAGAGATTTGGGAATTTGGAGAGGCAATGACGGATACTTGGTACTTGCGCTTTTTTCTTCTCTCCGTCAGGATAGATAATGGATATCTTCATTTTTAATTGCTTGAAATTTCGTGCCGTTGAACTTGAAACGGTCGATATATTGTGAGAAATAAAGAGAGGATAGATGATTAAATAATTTGGAATGTTTTCTTATTAATCCCAAAAATAATTAAAAAAAATGTTTCCGGAGTAATTCTGTAGGGTGTGTTTGGATGAGCCGAGAATAGAAAATAGGAATAAAAAATTTCGGTTTGCGTGTTTATTTTTATTGTTGTGCAATCCAAACGGTATAAGAATAAAAAATTTGGGCCTTTATTCCTACACCAACAAAATCATGGTATAAGAATAAGGAATATGGATAAGCACGCAAATCAAAATTCCTTATTCCTATTTTCTATTCACGGCTTATTTCGTTGCATCTAAACACACCCATAAATATTTAGGAAAGTGTCCTAAGCAGGGAGCGATAGAGCAGGGGATGAGTATCCTCCGGATGGTTTAATACAACCTTCGAGTGGACGTTTTTTGATCCGAGTCGTCCGATTTAATCTTAACGGTTAGATTTTTTTGGGCCTATCAATCTTTATATTATGCACGGGACATCTATAGCCGTTGAGATTAGATCAGACGGCTGAGGTCGAAAACCATTCATAAATGGCCATCCAGTGGATGCAGTTCCATAGACCAGGTGCCACCAAGGTGGACATCACCTCATTAAAATATGAAAATATATAATTTTTCTTCTATGACCACCATTTGAAACGTTGGCCAATATATTTTACCACTATTTCGTATTTTAAATGTAACTTTCTCATATGATGTCCGATTAGGATGATTCAAATTGCATTGGAACACATAAAAATGAGATCTACAATATTTATATTTTGAATATCTTCTAATTCAAAGCTTATAATAATCCAAACTTCAATTTAATATGACAATTACATTTTCTACAGCACTTGCAACACCTTTTCGATTAAGATTCATTTCGAATTGGAATTTTTCTCAAAATAGAAGAGTTAGGTATACTTATTGTGATTCCAACGAACTTTAAATAATTCTAATCGAGTTTTGTATGAGAAACTTAACATAAGAAAACAGTACAAGATAGTTTCAAAGCAATGAATAATTTAATGGAAAAATAATTTATAGTGTACATTCATTTACAAAAATATTACTTTTAAAAAGTAATTTAAATTCTTGATATATTTCTTCCATTATTAAATAGAACTTCTATGGTATTCTTTTCTAATTAAAAATCTTTTAAAACTATCAAATAATTCAAAAATTTAAATAGTTTTTTTAATGACATTATAAACTCTATTTAAAATAATATAATATAGATCTAAAATTTTAATTTTATTTACTTTCAATAAATTTTATATTTATGCTTAATTAAAAAATACTAAAAATTAAAAAATTAGAACAATATAAATAGTCATATGGCAATTTAGGTATTATCGACACAAAACACAAAATGGATCAATTTTTTTAATAACACAAATAAAATTCATATTATCACATTTTAAATTAAAAATAATTTATCAAGAGTAATAAGAAATTTAGTTCTTACCGATTTAATTACACGAAGTTCTAAATATTAAGGGTCAGAAACCACAAAAAGACACATTTGTTTAATAATAAAAGTATATACAAAGAATTTAGTTTATTTTTTGATTAAGTAATTGTTAAACTAAACAATTATCGATTCGTGTTTGCCGATTTATAAAATAACACCGTCCTTACTATTAATGATTTTTTTTCTAGCTATATATTTATTAGGTGTTCATTTGAAAGATTGATTTATACAAGTTATTCATCGAGCTATTCAAAATTGTGTTAGGCTAGTGAGTCGTCATAGTTAAGGTATTTCATCAAACTTTTTTTTTTTTTGAAACTAGTAGGCTTACTGCCTACCGCTTCCATTTCAAAGAAGCAAAAGTAATTACAACTGCAACAACCAGACAGCACCGCTAAATCGCACTGGTACCATACACTTGGTACCAGTGCGCTGACACTATCTAAACTTATCTCACTTTGTTTGCCGGTGAAAATGTTCAATTTTGTTGTTTCGTTACCCAACGCAACTTAGTGTCACATAGCACAACAGTTTGGGTTCTAGACTTTACTAATTATATTAGTTTATGAAGGTGTGTGTTCTACTCTTATTACGTTGTTGTAACACAATGTCCTAGCATTCTACAACGCTCGGTTCTCTTGATTCATTTGTTGTGTAATGCCTCTTCAGTTACACAATGGTTGAACAGTGCCATTGTGCAGCGTAATCATGCATTATATAATTCCCATAACTTTGGAAACTATCATTTCTCTCAACCTTCGTTGTGAAAATGGTATTTTGTGTTGTGTAACGTTTGGGTAACTATTATGTTGTGTAAGTGTAACACAAGTTTATGTCATGAGACTCTCTGACAGCTGTCAGTTACTATATTTTTTTTTGTCATATATTTTGTGTTCCGTTCTGTAGTGGAACTTAGTGTTGTGTAATGCTCTGAAAAAGCTACCAGGAGTAGTTATTTAAAGAATCTACAGATTTGTATAACGAATTCCTACCTTGTACATTAGACTGACAGATTCCAACAGTTAGTGTAAATTTGATTTCTAATAGTAATGTACATTGATTTACACTATAGTTCTTACCTTTTTTAAATTTGATTCTTTATAGTTGTTTCCGATAATAATAAATTTTTTTTAAAAAAATATTGTTGGTGAACAACGGTATAGTTCGGCAGGTGTATCTGGACTTACTTATTATCTGCTAATTAAAAAGAACTTAAGGATCCGCTATAAAGTGACTAAAATCTCTTAGTTTTGGGACTTGTCTAGTTTAGCAGTTTGGGCCTAATATAGCTCCTTAGAAATTAATTATGGGCTCACTGGCCCAAAACCAATTAAACATATAAATCGTATTTTCTCAAAATGAAACATATGGATATGGTTAACTATTGAGGCCGAGCCCATCTCAAAGATAAAAAGAGAAAATATGAAGAGGAATTCTGTTTAGTTAAGACTTAAGACTAAATCCAAATCAGAGAAGAAAATAAAATTATAGCCCAAGGGTTGAGAATTGTGTAAGAACACATGAAAAAAAACACCAAAGCGAGAATTTCCATAACTGGGAGTGACAATTGTCAATTGATAGTCTTGCAAGAAAATTGTCAAAATTGAACGTCCTCCTAATCCATTATATGTTAATAATCAATATATGAACACCATCATACATAATTCCAGATTTCCAGTGAAGAGGACAACATAATTGGGACCAATCCATTATAGAATCCAAACTCCCAGGGTACCGTCTTTTTGATACTTTAACAAAGGAGTTGTTGCCTCTAGAGATACTGCGACCTTGTGCAACTAGTGGCCATGCATGGTGAATAACCTGCAGGCTTGTCGACTGTGATAGGACCCACAGCTCAGAGGAGAGGTACATTGCAAATGTGCTTTTTCAACATTATTACGTTGTGGTTGTTTCTCCAGTTGGCAGAGACCGAGATTGCTGCCATCCAGTGCAAATGTATCTTCCCTGTATATTCCTGTATAGTACAATTTTCTTCCCCGGTTTATGAAATTTTGCATGTGTCCTTATTAAGCAAGAGGGTGAAACCAAGCGTGACTTGGTCGTGGAAGATATTGGATTCAAGCACAATCGTATTACAAAGGTAGACTAGCAGTCACAAAGCTAGCACAGACTTTCATTTTTAAATATGTATTTGTATGGACTTTATATAAACTAAGGTAAGTATACATGAATATAGACTTGGTCAAGTGTGCCCAAGTAGCTTGTGAGACGATTTGATCGCAATGTTATTAAAAACCAGCTTATGCTAATATCCACCTAGGAAAAAGATAATTCTAAGTCTATGGGAACGATAAAGACCATCACAGGAGTTATTATTTCATCATCACGCGTTTTTAGCCTACGGGCTCTCCTCCTCAAAAAAAAAAAAAAAAAAAAATCACGCGTTTTTTTTTTTCTTTCTCTTTTGAGAATACTTGTCCAGCTTTCTCATCATTCTTTTCTGTTTCTATGTAGCATCCTAATCATCCCTTTCCGTTTATGTTTCTGATTCTCATTCCCTTCCATACATCCACTGCGTACCCACACCCTCCTGCTTCTCTCACTCCCCCACCTCATGCTGACCGCCATCCCACACACAACCAATTATCCTGGAAAAAATATATTGGCTTCCTATAAAAAAATGTTAATTTATCGTCGAAAAAATACTAATTGTTATGGAAAAATATTAATTGTACTTAAAAAATGTTGATTGTACTAAAAGAAATAATAATTGTCTTGGAAAAAATTTAGTTGACTTGAAAAAAAATTTAATTGTCCTAGAAGAAATTAATTGTCCTAGAAAAAAATATTAATTATCCTGAAAAAATATTAATTGTCATAGAAAAATATTAATTGTCCTAGGAAAAAATGGTAATTGTCTTAAAAAATTAATTATTATAAAAAATAGTAATTGTTTGAAAAAGATGTTAATTATTCTAAAAAAATATTAATTGTCCTGAAAAACATAAATGCGCACTGGGTGTCGAGGGGATGGGGTATTGGCATGAGGTGAGGTGGGGGGAGGAAGGAGAGGGAAGGAGGAGGCAAGCGTAGATGTGAGGAGACAAGTGGGAAAGCGCTCGATAGGCACTAGGAGAGGATGGGTAAAGCGTGTGATAATGGAGATGATAGAAAAAATGTGATGATCTTAAGCAATTTTATTTATGATGACCCATGAGAATTAATACTAGATTCACATTGATTTCATTGTTCTTCGGACCATTAGAACACAACCAAATGGCATTTTGTTCATATTTAGGTGATTCAAGTTTGTGCGGAAAGTTTAAATATGTGATCTTTTTAAATGTAGTAGTTTGATATATAAGTTAATAAAATTTATTACAAAATATATCTCTTGAGTTGAGTTTATTTCTGCATTGTCCTATGTTAGATTGAGCTTTTAGCTCTCGATGATTGTATCGATTAAATAAGCTAGTTTTTTTTTTTAATATTTTTGTCCGGAACTCTGTGATCAGTTGAGGTAAAATTTACAGTGTGTAAATTTCAAATTATCTTTTAATTCAACTGAAGTATTAATATTATATTAGGTCTCTTCAAAAGTAAGTTATGAATTAAAATAATATCGTTAAAGAGAAATACATCTTCAATAGAGTCGCTCGAAATCCAGTTGGAGTCCTTTGTGATTACTTATTTAATTTCAAAATAAGTTGGAGACTTCACCCATGTTATCTTAAAATAATAATAATAATAATAATGATTTATAATATATATATATATATATAGGAGGTGGGCTAAAGTGCCATAGATGGCAATGCCATAGACGTCTTTTTGAGTCATTTTTTTAAGATCCGAAATTCAATCGGTTGATCCAAACCGTTCAAATTGATCACCATATTGAAATACCATTGAAGACCAAATTTTACATTTTTTTGAATTTTTTTTGGTATTTATTTTGATATGTTCAAATTGGAGGGTCTGAAATACTCCAATTATAACGTTTTTTTAAAATATCATAATAAATAGCAAAAAAATTCGAAAAAAAGTAAAATTTGGTCTCTAAGGATATTTTAATGTGATGAATAACTTGAACAGTTCAAATTGAGAATTTGGAGTTTGAATCTCGAAAAACGACTCTATGGCACGGGACCATCTGTGCCATCTATGCCACCAACAATACTAAAATACTATGCATAGCACGGATAGCTTTCGTGCTACGGATTCATTCTTAAATATAATGTTTCAAACAATCGATCCAAACCGTTAATTATCTTAGTCATATTGAAATCTCATTAGAAATCAAATTTAACATTTTTTTTGAAAATTTTTACTTTTTTTTTCAGATTTTTGAAAATCGCTACTATTGAAGGTCCATAATTTATTAGATTAAGAATTTTCAAAAATATGAAAAAAATAGTAAAAAAATAAAAAAATGTAAATTTTGGTTTCTAATGAGATTTCAATATGAAGAACATAATGAACGGTTTGGATCGATAGTTTGAAGCATGAAATTCAAGAATGAATCCGTAGCACGAAGGCCATCCGTGTTATGCATAGCATTTTAGCAATCCTCTATATGTGTGTGTGTGTATGTATATATATATATAAATGAACACATACAAACAAATAAGTTCAATGAAAATAAGTTGAATATGCATGTAAACTTCTGAACAAGTGATGACAACACTTATTTGTTTGTAAGTGTTCACTTAAATAGTCTATATGTTCAGCTTGTTTGCTTTATATGTTCACTTTGTATTTAGCGATGGCAGGGATGATAAAACTGCAGATGACAGTTATCATTCCTGAAAAAAATGGTAAGGTATATTAGGTTTTTCCAGAAATTGCCACATCTATGAATTTGTAACAGTATGTATGACTAGAAGTCGTTGGTATTTATTTTTTTTAATAATATTCTTTCTAAGTAAGCAGTAACTATTTTTTTAACAAATCACTAAATCACAAATTTTACTAAATTTAAATTTGTTACCTGCAAATGAAAATCAGAAAGGTTATCCAACGGATTTATTTCAAATTTTCGCTTCAAATGACTTCTTTTGAACCGTTCAATATGATTTTCATATTGAAATCTTGTAAGAAATAAACTTTCATATATTTTTTCAAAAATTTTTATTAATTTTTCAGATTTTTAGAACATTATTGATCAAAATTTTTTTATTTGAATAAAAAATAGTTTTCTAAAAATATGAAAAATATTAAATATTATTGAAATGGAAAAATCAAATTTTAATTAGATTCCAATATAAATATCACATTGAACATGTCGAATCGATCTTTTAAACTCAAAATATGATAATAGACGTGTTAGATAGGAGTGGTTCATCGAACGCATTGGACTTTAGCCTTACTCAATGAAAATTTTAGTTTGTTTCAATTATATATATTCTTATAAAACTCTAATAAATGTATGGACGTGATTAATATTTTTTTACAAAAGCGGACAATTGTCTTTTTTTAATTTTATTTCATTTAGAATACCCTTTTGCATGCCGATGTAAACAAAATATTTTGTTTATGCTCAAAAACGTTTAGGTGATGACATGAGCTAGAGAAAGTAAATTAATTTTAATGCCCCATCTTTTTATTAAAACTTATGTGCAATTATTTACATTGGAACAAATTACAAATTTCCAATTTGCTAGAAAATTAGTTATAAAGATAAATCTCTCAGTCTAATGATTTAAGATTAAACATCTAAGTTTATAGATTATTAGAGTAAATTTATGATTTGATAAGATTTCAGACAAAGTATTCAGTTTTTTTTTACATTGGATTATTTAATTATTTGTGGCTGTCCTAGCGGTATAACAGTACAAAATAATTTTATGGTTATGGTGCTATCTGTCTCTAATTATTCATGACTTTAATTGTAGCTGATGGCCAGGACAGTGGCCGTACTGACCACTAGTGGTCCAACTAATAGTACTTATTTTGAAAATTTTGTAGCTACGTACAAAATTATGAATCTGATATTTGCTGTTTAAGAGCCTGTTAATGATGTAATAGTGGGTGTTTACTGTTTTAGGCTATGTACTTTGGTTTTCTGAAAATTAGTTCCATGGTAAGTGATAACAAGTATTAAGTTTTTGACAAAAATATTACAATAGAAAACGAAAAGACGGAAAATGCGAAATAAAGACCAAAAAAAAAAAAAAAGAGAGAAAAGAAAAGTTGGACATAGGAGATTTTGTCGTTATAAAGACATTTTTAACGAGCTATCAAATTGAGTACCAGTTATGGCTGTCAATACTTTTTCGTTTCGCATATTTTTGTACCGTTCGGTCCAAAACAGAACGAAAGTGGAAGATAAAATAATTTTATTTTCAGAAATGAAAACGAAATTAAATGTTATACCGTTTAACCAAAACGGAACACGAAAATAAGAAATTAATCCATTGAAAATGGAATAGAAAAATCATTTCGTTTAACATAACAAAACAGACACGAAATAACATTTTTGTTTTGTTATCGAAACAAAACGAAAACGAAACATACTTGTTCCGTATCTGTTTGTCATGTTTGACAGCCCTGGCAGCAGTACCATTCATATATTGAAGCTTTTCCTGGCAAGTAGCACTCTGGCGGCATATAGATCGAGCAGAAATTAATATGGTCCTAACTAATTATTTGTGGTCACAAGATGCTCTTCAGGACATCGTACGATTGTAATGTCTTTTCTTGCTGTTACATAAATTTTGGCTATCCTTTATAAGTGGTGCATTAATTCAATTAATTGAATGTTTTATACATGTACTTGACAATGTTTTTGCCAGCAAATTGTTTTGCTCCAAAATCTGGCGGCAACATGCATTGGATCTGGCTTTTCAAAATCTGGCAACATGCATTGGACGTTGTTTCATGTCTCACTTTTCATTGGAATAAGAACTGTCTTAAAAGCTTATCTAAGGCTCCGTTTGGATAGGTGTGGGAAGAAGAGAAGAAGGAAAGAAGTATTGGAAAGTGTGCAACTTTGTGAAGAGTTTGGATTGTTTATAATTTTTTTTCTTCTTCTTTCTTCTTCTTCTTTCTTCCGACGATCCAAACGCACCCTAAAGAAGCAAAGCTGTTACTTAAGCAGTAAAGCTTATCTAAACTATTAAAACAGACACTCATATAGTTTTAACCTATTACAACCAGAGCACAACATTCAAACTGTTGGAGTTATGTCCTAAAAGTCAATTTAATGACTTAAATATTAGTTTATGTTATGAATGATATTTAATCATTTGTTCCTAGGTTTATTATTGACTAGGGTTTACCAAACGGGGCGGGGCGGGTCGAGGCGGTCCAACCCGCGACGGTCCACGGGTTAGGACGGGGCGGGTTAGGACGGTCCACGGGTTAAGACGGGGCGGGTTAGGACGGTCCATTCTAGAAATCTTGACCCTAACCCTTCTTAAACCCGCCCCATGTAACCCGCACGGGTTATGACGGTCCGGTCCGGTCCGGTCCGCCGGTTTTTATTTATTTTATTACTATATTATTTTTTTTAATTTTTCGTTAGTATATATATAAACTACATATATATTATATACTATAATAATCACTATAAATTTTTTTTTGTTGTTTTTCTCTTTTCTGTTTTTTTTTTCAATATTTTTCCTTTTTTCAATATTGTTTTCTGTTTTTTTTATTTTTCGTAAATTATTTTTATATTTCACTTTTACGTTTTTCTTTTATTTTCTTAAATGAAAAAAATTGAATATAATTATATAAAGTTACATTCCTCTTTTTTTCGAGTTTGGGACCGGCTATGCTATTAAATTATTTTATAAAATAATAACATAGGCGGAGTTATAAAATAAAATAATAACATTGCACGGGTTTAAGACGGGTTGACGGGGCAGGGCGGTCCGGTCCACGGGTTAAGACGGGGCGGGTTAACGCGGATTTTTTTAGAAAGGGCGGCCCAAACCCTCCGTAGACCCGCCCCGATCTAACCCTTCGACCCATCACGGTCCATGGACGGTCCGGGGTGGTCCGGTCCATGGGGCGGGTTTGGGGCGGGGCGGGTTTGACCCGGCGGGTTTTTGGTAAACACTATTATTGACAGATCATTCAGGTTGAGGATCTGAATTGTGGATCTCTGTGGATCATTCTTTAAAATGACAATAATAAATCAAAAATTGTCTATAAAGTTGATAATTAACAAGGAACACTAATTATCATATGAGATTAGTATGCAAATTAAGTAATGATTAAGTTCTACAAATCATAGGTAAAGAGTTACCAAATTAATTGCATTTGTGTATGTTATTAGAACATAGCACATGACTTGACCCAATGAAATAAACATATGGATTGTGTTATGTGTCATTGTTTATTTCATATGTGTTTGATTCTAAGTTTGAGATGGTTCAATCTTTCCACATGACTTTATTTATGTTCTCTTGAATTGCGCGGGAAAAGATTGTTCATCAAGAAAACCGCATGTCCCTCATCAGTATACCTAGTGAGTGATGATATCTGTTTGGGCCCCTTGATGGAGTTGGATTGTTTGGCCAATTTGTATAATCAACTCTAGATCAAGAAATGTATAATCTGCAAGAGTGACACATTTCTATCTTGGATTATATAATGATATCATGTGGCATAAGAATCAGACAAGAAAATACTTCTATTTCTTAGAGAAAGTTTAACATGCACCATAGTGCATAGGACATTCCGTGCACCACAGACTTTTTTGAGAATATTTTTGTAAATTGACAATTCTAATTTAACCAATCTAATCTATATATTGAAATTTCATACCAAACCAAAATTTACAATTTTCAAGATTTTATTACTATTTTTTCAATTTTTTTTAAACATGCCATTTTTGGAATGTTGTACTATTTACAATTTTTCAAAAATACCATGTTTTAAAAAATTCGAAAAAAATAGCAATAAAATCTAAAAAATTGTAAATTTTGGTTTTCTATGAGATTTCAATATGTAGATTAGATTAATTAAATTAGATTTGTCAATTTATAAAAATACCCCCGAAAAAGTCCGCGGGGCACGGAATGTCCTATGCACTATAGTGCATATTAAACTTTCACCTATTTCTTATGCATGATTGAGATATTGTAGCAGTACATTATTTATGTGAATTGGGAATCATAACGTATTGCTAGTTACCGCTTATGATTATTGGAAATAAATAACGATTTAATTCCATGGCCAACATAGCATAAATCCTCAAAAGGTCACACAAATAGGACATTAGTCACACATTGCATTATTTATTTATTCGCAACAGTAAGTTCTATAGAAATATGATAAGATTGATTAATTAATTATATATCGTTGTTTGCCTCTAAATTTTGCTGCATAAAACAAAAAATAAATAAATTCCGCAACCAAAGCCCAACCCGCACAACCAGCAGCCAGACAAAATGGTCCTGACAAACAGTCATGATATATGAAAGGAAAATACAAAAATTCTTAAAAAATGGACGGTAAACTAATTAATTATGGGGAATGCCATTATGCGCCTGTGATATCCTTATAATTAATTACCGGAGTCCTAAAAAATAGAAAATTTGTAGCAGTTAAATTCCTCGTATTTTTGTGAGGAACCCTGCAAAAATTCATGTCAAATTGACCTATGGAAGGGCACTAAACAATTTTTTTCTAAGAATAAAGCAGCTTAATTATCCTCAAAATTCAGCCAAATGAACAGCTCCATTTGTTTTAAGTAAATGGAGAGAAACCCCATCAGGACTAAATAAATGGAGATAATTTCATATGGGCCTTTAAAACTTATACCAAAACCTGTCTTGGGCCGAGACTAAGGCCCGTTCGGATTATATTCAAACCCTAATCACTGTTATGAAAATCCTATTGATCTGACGGCTATAATAAATCCTCATCCCATTATCCAAAATCAACGGACAGATCCTGATCTGAGATTAAAACAGTTGATGGAATTTTCTGATTGGTTGAAAGGAGGTGGGTCCCACAATTTAAAAGAAAAAGAAAAAAGAGAAAAGATGAATGGAACAGTACTGTTCTGACACGGCTTTGTACACTGACGTGAGGAGGAGCTCTGCCACTGTTCTGCGCCGCTTCAACCCCGACTAACCTCACCAACAGATAGGCGATGCTTCCACGATCTCAGCGACACCAAATTTGTAGAGAATTGGAGAAGGAATGGCCTAATTTGGGGAATGAGGAGGCCGACTGTCAGAGGAGAAATGTCAGAAATTAGGCACAATGGGTGATGCAATTGTGCAATTGAAGCATGCTACATCTTCTCAAAAGGTTTAACAACACACCTGATGAAGCAATTCTAAGCAAGGAAGCTTGTAGGGAAGGATGAGCTATCTCAACTTCGAGCAAGAATGGCGATGTTGCACAAATGGAGAAGAGAAGGTTAAATGCGCTGTGGGAGGCAATAATTGAGCTTTGTCTCGAGCAGGGAGCATGCACAGATGCTGTATGTGGCTTCTAATGCTACCACAGTCGAAATGCTTTCTAACTGGATGTCTCCAGTGAAATGGGAGGGAAAAAGACAAAGGAGATTGAAGGACTGGAGGGGACGGTGACTGTCTCTCATCAGACTACACCCTGAAAAGAAGAACCTAGTATGGTCCCTTGGTACCAAAACCCCAGAGATAACAGAATGGTGACGTTGCCTTCTGGTTCAAGGAGAGCCGTCTGATGGGGCAAGAGATGAAATGAAAGGCTATGATGGACAATCACTTTGTATGATGAAGATGCCATGCGGTTAAGTACAGGTATAAGCATGAGGAATCATGCGCATGGATCACATCTGGCCATTCCTTTACACATCTGACTGGATGAATGGAGGGATATAAGTGTTGGCAACACTGCCTCAAACACATGTGCAACCAAGGATGCATAACATCTCATGATGCATCAAAGCAGCACAATGACATCACAAAGTAACCATGGGCATATCTGTCAATTGGGGCATGAGACAAAGCAATATGGAGCATAGTTCAATAGGGAATGAACATAGAATTCCCACTGTACCCCTCTGGACCCTGCCACATACTCCAAATTATCAATAATTGGTGACAAAATTAGGATTAAAATGCATAATGCTTACATGGCAGGCACCAACAAGACCCAGTAACTCATGTGAAACGCTTGGCAAGGCTAAAGTTGACTGTGGTCAAAGCTGCAGTTATGCAAATATAAAACAAGGCATGGAGCTGCTTAGTGACTTCAAAAATAGAAGAATTAGCCCAATTAAGAGTGCTAAGCCCTTCAAATTCATTGTTAGCTGGATTGCATAACATCCAACAGCGAAAGCAACAAATCAAATTAGGCCACACATGCCTATACACAGTATTGATGATTTAAACCATGGTAAACACATAAAGTTTACCAAGCAAGTACACTGCCTCAGACCCAATCAAAGCGCTAGGCAATGTAATTTTGCACCCAGACCCCTGAGATAGCCAGAAATGATATTTAGAAAAATACAAAGTAGCTACTCCCCTAGATCCTAACACTCAAGAGCCATCACAACCTTTCATCAATTGATAGATAAAGGAAGATATGCCACATGTACATCAAAGTGCTTGGCGCCAAAATCAACCCCTCCCTCAAGCACATCAGGAACAAGTGTATTTACCAAAAACATGGGGCCCACTTGTCATATTAATCCACTATAGCATGTGAAAGAAAGTAGAAATATAAACAGTCAAGCCACTACAATTCCATAAATGCCAAATGTCATGAAAATATTGGATGGTATACCTGGATAGTAAAAATCAAGACTGAAGAAAGAAATGTAGAAGTAAGGCGGCAGCTCCATGATATATCTTGCCCCTTCAACAAGGATCAAGACCAGGAGATGCTTCTCTTGCTGAATCCAGATTAAGCATCACAACTGTTTTGTTATTTCTTTTTCTTTATCTCTTTACACTCCATGGTAAAGGAGTTCTTCTACTCCCTGGTAAAGGAGTTCTTCAATTACAAAGAAGTGGCAATCGGGAGGAAGTTACAAGGTTGGCAGCATGGTGATGCCATTAAAGGTTTGGTTGTCAAGAACGCCGACCTGGTATCACCTTGTTGCCATGGTGTATGATCATCTTCAGTAGTTCTTACCAATAAAGCCTTAAGGCATGCTATGGTTTGATTGTCAAGAACGTCGAGCATAGTGTGATTTAAAAAGAAATTAATAATAAAAGATAATATGAACAATCAGTTTTGTAAAAAAAAAAATGAATCAAAAAGCACGTGCAAGCACCTATGTCTTGTTTTCAAAAAAAGGAAGTAAAAAAAATATCTGAAGTTGCTTTGCACAAAAAAAAAACACGCAAACACAAAATGTTAGTTAGATTTGTCTTAAGTAAGGGTGGTTTTCTTTTAAAACAAAAAAATGCAGAAGTGCTGTTAAAAAAAAAGGGGGGGGGGGTCATGCTTAGGTTCTGCTATGATTTAAGTAAAAGACATGTCATATTCTTCTCAAATAGTTTCCTTCCAAGATTAAGAATCTATCTGTCAAAACAAAATAGTAATAATAATAAGTTTTTTTTTTAGAGTGATTATGCACTTACTCATATATGATAAAGGATATAAAAAAAAAACTATTTTTACAGAAAAGGAGGGGGTAGAAATAAACCTGAGGTTGCTCTTTCAAAAAATACATAAACAAAAAAAAACTTTAACTTGGCTTGTCTCGACTAAAAGCATGTTTTAAATCAAAGGAATGTAGGAATGCTGTTTTAAAAAAAGGGGACATATCGATTTGAACCATGTTAAGTTCCAAATAAAAAAAAACATGACGAAATGGTGAAATAAGATTGTCAAAGTTAACTCAAAAAAAAAAAAACAAACAAGTAAGAAGCTGATCCCGAAAGCATGTTCTCAAAGTCACAAAAAAATGATAAGATAGTATTTCAAGAAAATAAGTTCAAATTTGTTCCTAAAAAGAAGAGAGAAAGAGAAGAAAAATAGTAAATTTCGAAAGCTTGTTTTCAAAGTTGCATAAATGATGAAATGATATTTAAAATAAAAAGAGGACAAAAAAAAAAGAAGAACAGAAGAGACAAACACAGCAAAAAAAAAAAAAACAAATGATCCAGTTCTATCTAAGAAATAAAAAAAAAAACAAAAAGATTGAAACAAGTGGATGGTGTATGAAATTTAGAATAGACTCAGTTCTTGAAACAAAAGGAAACAAATTCAAATGTCAACCTCAGAAGATGAAGAATTAAATCGTAAAATTCAAAGTAGTAAAGTAAAATTGGCACGTTATGGCTAAAAAGGTTATTAATTACCACCATGGCACACTAGGATATTGCAAAGCATGCATGAAGATAGGTAAAGAAATTTGCCCTCGAGTTTGTGTGTCCTGAACCAGACCTTAACTGATCACCATGGTTACTGAATAAGTCAATTGATTCCTTGATACTCGTCAGCAATGCACCAATATCGCATGGCACATTTCAATTAAACTAAGAAACTGACAAACAGAAATCGTGGAAGCCCCAAACCAGACCGAGTTAATACACAGCCTCAAAATTGATGAAATAGAAACTGCTACCTGTTCAATTGGTGTCATCGATAACCTTGTAGAGCCATCTCAAAAACAGCCAGGGCGTCCGTTGTGACCAAATGCTGTCCATAATCTTCAATTTGCTGCCTCGACTTGACGGCAATCAAAGAAGGGAGGGAGATAGGGTCCTCTGCAATGGTCGAATTAAGCCAAATTGAGGACACCAGTTGAAAGAAGAGAAACCCAAGACACTAATCCTGCCTACGCCTATGAAAGTCACGGACCCAAACCCCGAAACCTCGCCAGGCTGATGGAGGATTGACGAGTCAAACTCTCGTCGGAAGAGACGAAGAGAGGAGAAAAAAGGGAAACTCAACTTATTTGACCAGCACGAATCTTGATAAAGATCGATGGGTCCATTTCAGAACTAACGGACACCATTCAAAACCCATTTAAACCCGGCGTGCCCTAAACCAAATCTCAGACAGTGGGGCCTATGAGTCGGATGCGGATCAAATTTGAGCCCGCACGGTCTACGCGCTCCAAAGAAGACCAAGCAGCTCGACCACTTCAGCACAGCGCCTCTCGTCGATTCTCTGTGACTCCCAACGCGTAGTGAATCTCAGACAGGCGAATACACACAGCAAAACTCAGCCAATCAGCAAATTCTGCGATACAGGAAATTTCGAAAATGCATTAAAAATAGCTAGATTAGCAGAAAAATTCCCATAAAATATCAAAATGTCAAGAAAGATGTGAAAAATATTTAACATACCATGTCATGTCAAAACACTAAAGCACAAAATATTTTAAAGTTAAAGTCTAAAAGGGTAGCCATAACAAAAAAATAATAAATTTACATGGTTAAATAGAAGATTAAGTTCTCTAAGGAAATTAAACTAAATCATTTTGAACATTCTATGTTCTAGATAACAGGTACATTTGACATTACATGTTCTTGACAGCGGGTACGCTTGAACATTTTATGTCCTGGACAGCAGGTACATCTGACATTCCATGTCCTGAACAACAAGCACAGTCAAGCATTAAAATTTGTGAACAAAATTAAAACAACAAGAAAAGCATCACCAAGAAGGCCTAATACAGAAGTTTAAAAGTACAAATTTAAAAGTCCAAATTCAAAAGTCCAACCAAAGGTTGAAAGTCAGAAATTCAAAAGTCACAACTCAAAAGTCCAACTTAAAGTCTAGGATGTCAAAATTCAAAAGTTCAAACCAAGTTCAAACTTTAAACCAAGTCCGAAAATGTCAAAAACAAAAAGTCAAACCCAAAAGTCAGAATCCCAAAAGTGCTAGCTTAAAAGTGCAAAACTTAAAAGTCGAACTCAAAAGTCCAAAATTCTAAAAGTGCAAATTAAAAAGTCAAAACCTGAAACTGACACAAAGTCAAATGACACAAAGTCTAAAAGTGACACAAAGTCTAAAAAATGACACAAAGTCAAAATGACACAAAGTCTAAAAGTGGCTCAAGGACACAAAGTCAAAAGTGATATAAAGTCTTAAAAGTCAAAAGTTCGTCCCTTCAAGACTGCATAGCGTTTCGCCTTGAAGGAGACACCCTTCTGATGTTCAGATTAAGATAAAGGAAAAGTCACTTCTAAATTATCACTGAAGTTCCTGTCAAGAGAAGGCATAGCACATCTGTACTCGTGACTTGAACGAAAATCCCAAAGAAAAAATCCCTAAGTTCCCCAAATGATTGAGAACTGACCTAGATACCCTATTTTCTAGTGTTGGACTCAAATCTAACAGCCTGTTTCTACAAGACCACAGCATGTTTGACCAGAAGCATACTGGAACCTGATGCCCAGGTGACCAGAAGAAAAGTCAACTGGTGGCCATCATCCAAGTTCCTGTCAAGAGGAGGCATAGCGCATCTGTACTCGAGACTTGAACGAAATCCCAAAATCTCTAAATTCCCAAACGATCGAGGATTGATCTAGGATACCAAATTTCCTAACATCAAACTCGAAATCTCTGTGACGGCACCAAGCCTAATCCAGTAAAGTAAAAGCAACCTAAATGTTTAAAAAATGTGTAACCAAAGAATCAAATTGCATTGTTCATGTTTACATTGCACTGTTCAAATGACTGCCCTTTTGCATTGCTCTTACCCTGAAATACCCTACCAAGACACAATCCTTTCATTAAAATGGACTTCATCCACTTATGACACTTAATCTTTGATTATCCCGATCTAGAGGTGCTCTTGGCCCAGTTCGTAACTGAGTCCGGAGGTAATTAACAGTAGGGGCTTGCGCCTATTGGAAAAAAAGAACCTACAACAAACAATCAACTCTCGAGGTACTTAGAACCGCATTAGTGCCCTTCGCTCGTTTGGAATAGGCAGTAACGACGGGTCTCAAGATGCTCGAGGGGTATCTGATCCGCATTTTCTTCGTCCCATGGAAGACTATCTGATCTTCCGTGGTTGGACTGAAAAAGTGCGAGACAACCGTCATGAACCGTTATAATTAATTAAGTCAATGAGATCATATAGAAATAAATTAATGCATTAACTAATCCTAAAATAATTATTAATGAGTTAATAATTAATTTAATTCAACACAATTTTAATATAAATGGTTATATTAATTAATTGTGCCGTTATTTAATAGTAAATAGATAGTCAAATTAAAGAGCAAATATATGAGACTTTAATTATTAGAATTAGAGACTAAATTGAGTGGATTAAGTGGCCCATAAAGACCTATAAAGAGGCCGGCCACATAGTTGTAATTATGCAAGAGGTCAATTAGATATTGTGCTCTATATAAGGACCACTTATGAGAGCCTAAACCTAGCCTTTTCTCTCTCCTCTCTTCCTCCCCTTTGAGGCCGCCACTTTCTCCTTCTCTCCCTTTCATTTGCTCATGTGTTGAGCTATTTTCTCTCCACTAAATCAAGATTGTTGATTGATGCAAGAGAGAAAACCATAAGAATTAGGCTTGTTCTTTGGGTATACTAGCACGTACCTTATAGAACGTGATTAATCCTCCTGGGTGGACTCGAGGGTGACGGCTAGATGTGGTGGAGGCGGTGGAGAAGGCACGCCATTGATTCCCATGCCATGGTCGAGCAAGAGGTACAATTCTCCTACCCGTTCTCTTTGTGTGTTGATTGGTTGGCAAGATCTGTTGTGTTAAATGTTTAATTAAGTGTAATTGACAAGAAAAATTAAAATTTAACACTTTCTAACACAAACAACCAAAACTGTTTAATTTTCTGTTGCCTGAGAAAGAGATAAACATATAGGGGTCGTTTGGTTGTATCGTAAGGAGTTGCATAAGTTAAGGATGTCTAAAGTGGCGTTTAGTAAAGGAATAACTTAAGAGGAAAAAAATAAAGGAGAAAAAATTTATGTCAAGTTATGTCATGATTATTTGGTTATGTAAAGTAAAAAAAAAAAGAATATAAAAACATAAAATTAGATATGTATTAATTATTACAATATTAATTAATAATTACTATTATTAGTTTACACATATGAATATTATAATTATTATTATATGAATTATTTTAATTCACAATATATCAATGATAATTATAATTACAATAATAATAATTAATATAATAATCATAATTATTATTATAAATGTTATTCTTTATGCTGAGTTCTTCTCACTAATGATAATAATTAATATTGTAATAATAATAAATAATAATAATTATAATAATAATAATAATTATGGGACCGTTTGGATCGCTTAGGAATAAGAGGAATAGTCTATTCCTAGGCGGAAAACATTGGGAAGTGTGTAACTTTATGAAGAGTTTGGATGGTTAGGAATAAATTTACGCCTAGGAAGAGGCTATTCCTCTTATTCCTAAGCGATCCAAACGGCCCCTATATTTTTAATACCAATAATTTAATTAATGATAATGAAAATTATTCGATAAAGTACAATATAATAATAATAATAATAATAATAATAATAATAATAATAATAATAACAACAACAACAACAACAATAGTAATAATAATATTATCATCATATGAATTAAGATATTATTATTTTTTTATCGTAGTAATTATAATATTAATAATAATTATAATTACAATAATAAATTAATAATATTTTATTATATTAAATTAATATATTTTATTTGTATATTATAGCAACTAGAAATATTATAATATTACAATAATATGTTAATTATCATTAGTAATCAAAATTAATTATGATTATTGAAAAATCGAGACTAATCTGCGACGGAACCCATCGTGGAAGAAACTATTTCACTAATTTTGATGGTATAAGTTCTTTCTCCATAAAGAAGCTTATTCCTCTCTTGTTTGTTGAGTTATTCCTACTTAAAGTAGCTTATTCCTCCATACCAAAGTGTTTATGTAGTGTTATGTAATGGATGTTTGGTTGTGTAGTAAGGATGGGTAACTTATTGCATGTATATATTCATGTCCAAAGACTAAAATACACTTTAATTTGAATTAGTATTATGTATTAATATTATGTTGTGACCTAATTATTGTTAATTATTAATGATGATAATAAATCATTTACATTATTATGAAATATTAATAATTACTTTTAATTAAATATTATCAATATTATTAATTATTTAATAAAAAAATATTATTGATTAATTATTTTTAATTAATTAATTATTATTAAATCCTTATTATTAATTATTAATTATTATTAATAACTAAAATTGTTAATTATTAGTTATCATAAAAATTAATTGTTAATGACAATAATGAATTGTTTTTATTATTATGAAATATTAATAATGAATTTTAATTAAATATTATAAATATTATTAATTATATAATAATAAAAATTGCTATTGATTAATTATTTTTAATAATAATAATTATTATTAAATTGATATTATTTATTTTTAAATATTATTATTAATTATAATATTTAATTTTTATTATTAGTCATAATTTTTTAATAATTATTGTTAGTTATTAAATATTATTATTTATTATTAATTATTTCTAAGTGGTATTGTTGGGAAAAAAATTAAAGGGGACCGGTGCATAACTTATGCAACCTATTTAGGTTGCATAAGTTATGTATCCTTAAGACGTCTTATGTAATGGGTGTTTGATGACTTAAAGATGCATAACTTAAGTTATGCACCATTTAAGTCACAAACAAACGGGACCACAAGCTTTATATAACGATAAAAAAGTACCAACATGATACTGAAGCTAACAATAATATTCCGAAAAAAAGAAAAATTGAGATGTCTATTTTTAGAAAAAAAAGTTTGGAACTCTTATTTTTTAAAAAGGCCAATGATGATTAAATCTGAGGCTAATTGTCCCTAATATTCATCTCTTTTTCAACTTACTCCCCTCAAGCTAAGATTGTAAAGGTAAAATTATCTTACCTTGCCCGAAATTTTATCGAAAGATTTAATAGTCAATTAATTTTTTTTATAGACATCCTCTAATTGATCTTTACTCTTGACAAAAAGGAGTTTCAATTTTTTTCAATTGAATTTTCTCTTTAATGAAGTGCATGGCAATCCACCTCAACGTTCTTGGTTCGCTCGTGAAAGATGGAATTCATTGCAATATGTCTTGCAGCTTGATTGCCACAAAACATCTTCATTGGTGTCTCATGCTTGATGTTCAAGTCGGCTAACAATTACTTGATCCACGTCAACTCACTCGCGGTAGATTCCATGGCTCGATATTCCACCTTTGTGCTTGATTGTGACAAGATATTTTACTTCTTGCTTTTAGATGTGACTAAATTTCCGCATAAAATGTGCAAAAACTGCTAGTTTATTTTCTATGAAAGCTCCCGGTCCAATCTGTATCGGAATAGCCACATATTGCATTAGTACCATTTTTCCTCATCTAAATTTCCTTTCGGGGAGAACCTCTTAGATACCTTAATATTTTACATTGATATCTAAATGAAGTGTTCTTGGTGCATGCATAAATTTACTAATTTAACTTACGACAAATGATAAGTCCGGTCTTGAAACGGTGAGGTAAATTAATTTACCAACAAGTCTTTGAAAATGACTTATGTTCTTTAATGGTTCACGGTTTTCATTATCAAGTTCTTCATTTATGTTAATTGAGATTTTGGTTGGCTTACATCCTAACTTATCGATCTCTTCAAGCAAATCAGTACATACTTTCTTTAGAATGTAAATAATCCCTTTGAAGAGTGAGCAATTCTATTCCAATTAAAAGTATTTTGATTTTTCTAATTTTTTTTTATTTAAAATTTTTATTTTAGGTCTCTCTTTACATTATAAATTCCACTTGGATTATCATCGGTTATGATTATGTCCATTGACATAAACAAGTACCGGAGTTGTACCATTCGAAAGGTGTCTAATTGTTTGCCTCTAAAATTCTGCTGCATAAAACTCTGAAACAAATAGAATAAATTTTATTCCACAACCAAAATCCAATCCATACAACCAACCACCAAACAAAACGGTCCTGACAAACGGTCATAATGCATGAAAGAAAAATACAAAAATTCTTATAAATGGACGATAAATTAATTATGGGGAATGTCATTATGCGCCTGTGATATCCTTATAATTAATTACAAAAGTCCTAAAATTAGAAAATTTGTAGCAGCTAAATTCTTCATATTCTTGTGAGGAGCCATGCAAAATTTCATGTCGGATTGACCTATGGAAGGACACCAAACAATTTTTCTAAAAATAAAGTAGCCTAATTTTCCTCAAAATCCAGCCTAATGGACGGGTCCATTGCCCAAGTAAATGGAGATGAACTCCCATCAGGCCAAACACAAAATGAGAAGAATTTCATATGGGCTTTTAAACTCATGGCAAACCTGTCTTGGGCCAAAAATCAAAGCCCATTCGAATTACTTCTGAGCCCAATTCAATATCATGACCATCTTTAATCCAACGGTTATAATAAATCCTCATCACATAATCCAAAATCAACGGACAGATCCTGATCTAAGATTAACACATTTCATGGAATTTTCTGATTGGTTGAAAGATAGTGGGTCCCACAATTTAAAAGAAAAGAAAAAAGAAAGGGATGGATGGAACAGTACTGTCTGACACGGCTTCGTACACCGACGTGAAGAGGAGCTCCGCGGCAGTTCTGTGCCACTTCAACCCCAACTAACCTCACCAATGGAAAGGCGATGTTCTCATGATCTCAGCAACACCAAATTCAACACTGAATCGGAAACAAGAAAGGTCAATTTGGGATGGGCTCGGAAAAGCAATGTCAGACGGATACTCAAAATTGCACGGAATTAGCATGAAATTGGTAAAGCACATTACCTGGGAAGCTCCCTAGAGGGTTTGAGAGGAACTACAATGAGTTGTTAGGCCTCAATTTTACAAAGAGCATGGAGTAGCGCCATCAGTTGTGATGTCAGAAGTCGGAACAGATAGGAAATGGCGAAAGGAAGGAAAAAAGCAAACTGAATTGACCTTAATTACCACTCCCTACTCAGAGCTTAATGGAGATTCTTGGTCGAAACATATAAAGGGAGATGAATAAAGCTGGAGGTTAGTGGAATTGGAGGTCTCCAGTGCAAAGAATGCCGTAACAGTGAAATTGGAAAGTAATACCCACCCCTTTTTCTTTACTTCTGACACCAACAAGGCTGAGGCTACGTCTGAGGAGTGCTCGTAGGTTGGACAGAAGCATGATGGGATCAAGGCATGATGACCGTTAGATGATCTGATGAGTCAAAAGGAGGAGATATAGTACCCAGGCTCTGTACCTCCCCATGATGTAATGCATCACATATCTTTCTCCAGCATACAAATGATGTTCTAACCACTGATTCAATATCATCTTTATATCAGACGGCTGTGGAGCGTTTGGTTAGTAAGCATCAAATGCAAATAAAATGAAACCGTGTTACTGGATAAAAAGGAAGAGGGATGAGTGTACTGAAATAAATTAGTGCTATAGCTACCCACTTTGTGACCCAATACCAAACATATGAAAATAGAAGGATAATTGATGACCTAATGATCATTTGATAGTACTTAAAGGGGCAGCAATGCAAAAAACCGCACTAAAAAGAACTCTAGGCATTCAAAGTAAATAGTTTAAAGGCCAGGAAGACAGATATACCCTTATGAAACAACTGACAGCAAGAAGCCACACTAGGAGGTGATACAGTGCATGCTGCATGAAATCCATGGTGACAAAGTAAATAGAGGAAGTCAGGCGCTCCTGTGATAATCCAAAGAGGTACACAGATGCTACTCCCCTAGATGCTAACACTCTAAGAGCCATCACAGCCTTTCATCAATTGCTAGATAAAGGAGGATATGCCACATGTACATCAAGGTGTTTGGCGCCAAAATCAACCCCTCCCTCAAGCACATCAGGAACAAGTGTATTTACCAAATAGCATGTAACAACCTAGAAATACCAGACCTAGTTTAATTGTGACGGTTAGGTTAATTCTTAAAATAATATTAAGAAAAACAAAATTTTAAAATTAATGACCTTTAAACCATTAATTAAATTGTAGCATTAAAGTTTACTCGAAATCGGAATCTTTTAAATTGTGTAGTATCTAAAAAAATGACTTAAATGATTCTAGCAAAATCAAAGCTCAAATTACTAGATTAATTGAGCTCAAATCAGAATTTAATCTAATAAGAGAAATTAATTAAATTGTTTATATGAGTTGCAGCATTCTTGGCTGCATGAATCATGCCACAGAAAATCCCAGAGACCAATTTTTAATAAAACACCTCAAAATTCGCTGGCCTCATCTTCTTCCTCCTCTTCTTTTCTTCTCTCTCTCTCGATCCGTCCGATCTCTCTCGTCTCTCTTCTTCTCCGACGAGAAAATTTCTTCTAAAAATTGTGGCGGATGGACTGTGGCTAGCCAATCTCGCCATGCCACAATGAGCCTCGTCCTTGATTGGCTGTTATCCTTTGTTCTTATCCACGAGAGAGTGGATAAGCATTGAAACTTTGACCTTGTGAGATTCGAGCTTGAGAGGATCTCTGCCGTTGATCTCTCCTCTCTCTTCTCCTCCTCTCTGTACTGCCTATAAATACCCCACTTGAGGTTCATGTCGGTTGTTGGCGATTAGGGTTTCCACAGAAAAAGAAAAAGAGAGAAATAGAGAAAGAGAGGGAGGGAGCAACAGCTGAAGATCTAAGGTATACCTCTCTCTTGTGTTGCGATTGGATTTGATTAAGTTAACCTCTCTGATTTTTCTGTTGCAAACTTGGGATGAAATTCAATTTTCGAATTTCTGGTTTATGGATGATATTATGTGTTGATTGATGTTGTAATGACCTTAAGTAGGCTAATTAAACTATCTAAAACAGATTTCGTTTGATGGAATTAAATTAAAACTTGGAAATGGTGAAGTTAGGTTCTGTCCCTAAATGAACCGAGCAAAATTAAGGGATTTTGAGTCTTTCCTCACGGTTGGGTGTAAGAGAAGACTTGTGTGAAGCTTATTTGTGAGGTTTGTGGCTTGGTACCAGTGCTTGGTACGCTGCCCACGCCTCTGGTACCATTCTGGTACATGGCGATGTGAGATAGGGGTTGTTTCAGAAAGAAAAAGTATAAGAAGGGCCTATTTGTAATTTTCTGAGGGCATGTTTATAAATTCTAGGGGCATGTTTGTAAGAAAAAGGACTGGAATGTGGATTAATTGGATTTAGGGACCCTTGGGAAAATTGTAAGGGATTGCGGGTCGGATCTGCACCTTGGCTAGCGGATCTTGTCGGTTGTGTTGCGAACCCGTTATGGTTGGCTCAGGTTGACCTGGTTTAGTCCGTTGGTGTGGTGGGCCTTTTGGGCTGCCGAAAATTTGGGCTCTGGCCGAAATAAAAAGAAAATTCTTTGGCCCAGTGCAGGAATTAATTTTGTGGGCTTTTCTTTTTGGCTCAGCGCAGAAAATAAATGGATTAGAATCAGATTTTTAATTTAATGATGGAAATTTAACTTTGGTTTAGTTAATTGTGGGCTTAAAATAAAGATTAATTAAAGGAAAGACCATTAGAAATAATTGGGTATTCCTCTAGTTAAGTCGGATTCGATTTTTCGGGAGATGATGAGAATAGTCCGAGTGAGTCAAGAACAGATACAATGACAATTAAATCACCGACTGTCTGATCCCAAACAATTAACCAATCAAATCTTGATTTTTAATTTTCGATGTTTTCTTATTTCTATTTACTAATATTTATTTCTTATTAAATATTTAATAAAATAATAACTTAAACAAATAAATCTTTTATATCTAAATTATTATTTGCATATTTCCTATTTAAATCTCTTATTTTCGAATTTGTATTAATTGATATTCTTTGATATAATTAAATAGGTAAATAATTGATTATTAAATCAATGATTAAAAGATTAAATAAAGATTTAACAACAACAACTAGCAGTCAAACAAAATTTGAAGAACGAATAATAAACAACAAATCATTTAAAATAATTAACTCTAAGATTTAAATAATAATGAATAAAAATAAATAACATGACATAAATTAAAAAGACAGTTTAATATTAAGTCAAACTAAAAGTTACTGAAAACACAAGCAATTACCATAATAATAATTAAATGTGAGTCAGTCTGGTAGTATAGGCCGGACCTTTTAGATTTTTAAGTTAAGGTCAAATGGAAACCGTTTGGTTAAATCTTAACGGTTTTTGACCAACTTACAGGGAACTTGACGAAGACGAGTTTTGACCCAACAACAGGTGCGGATACGTGGATTTTTATAGAGATCTTTTCCGGTAACTTTAAATTATGCATGGCATGTTGAAAGGTTTTGTTGAATTGCATAATTCATTATCATGCTAGTATACAGGAACAAATATTACAACTCATGTTGATGTTGATCTCATTTGTTCAAAGTTATCATGAGAAATCAGGTAAGTTTGTTTATTTTTTTTTATTATAAATGAGCTGAACTGTCTCAGTTCAAGTTAATCTTACCTGGAAAATTGGAATTCACGTCACGAAAGGACAATCATGGAATTTTGACTTGGTATGAGAATTAATATCACTCTCCGGAGTCGGCCGGCCCCCGGCTTCGGCCAGTTCAATAGCGCTATGTGGATTTGGAATTCCCTCACGTGCCCAGGGTTAGAGCTTCGTCTCTCACGTGCCCATGGGTTAGGGAAAGGTCTCCTCACGTGACCCAACCGGTTGGGTTTAGGTGACCTGAGTGAAATCACGATGATATCACGATAATATGTTACGAGAATTGATTGGTCCTTTATTTGATCTGGCTTGTCATGTTCTGTTTCACGTTTATTTTCGCAGCATGATTCTGGATATATTCTTTCTTGATCAGATGTACAGTATGAAGTTAACTGAAGATTTGCATTTGCATGAACTTTATTACACTGTTTTGTAGTTTGATATTTTACTCATTACTTATTATTTAACGTTCATGTTGGTTAAACGGGTATTATTTCTGGATTAAGATTTCGACCAGAAATCCACGTCTGGAACTAAAACCCGCACTGAGAAATTTATTCTCATTCCGTGCTTATTTTGCATGTTCCTCGGCGGATGGGGGTTCCAGAGGACGCATATCAGTAGGAGACCACCTTTTTGATGGAATATAAGGGTTCATATACGCATGTCGGGACTTTGTTCTCCACCTATATATTACACTTCCTTAATGTGTTTTTAAGCTATAGTTTGTTTTACTTTTCTTTTACGTTAAATTAGAGTTAAGTTAGGATTATATTTTGGCTACCCTAGACCTAGTCCTTATTTTGATGTAGATATGGACCATGCTAAGTGTTAGTGTATAAATTCTAGTCTTGTGTGTCAGACATATTACCTTATAATGTACTGTTGTGTGTTATGTATGTATGCCGCAGTTTAAAGTTTTGTTCTGATTTGTTTGTTTTTAAATTTTCTGCCTTTCATTTTATTTTTAACCTTTAGTTGATAATATTCTTTTATATTATCTGTTTAGTAATAAGAGTTAGGTTTTATTAAGCCTTACGAGAGTACATTCTCATGTACTTTCGTGGCGAGAAACTGCCCCACCCCATTGCGGGCTGTGACAGTCTCTTTTGGTGGTATCAGAGCTAGTGTGGTGTAAACCCTAACCGGACTCACGAAAGAGTGGGTAGAAAATGGGCTAGGACGCTAATTTCTCTCTTCTGCATTTAGTTATACATGCATGCATTCATTTATTTGTTTGCTTGAAGAATATCTATAATTTTTGTTCAACAACAGTTTTCCTAGGACGTAAATTAAGATCGTTAGAATTAGATAATGGAAAACGTTCGTGGACGCCGTGGAAGACGTGGTAGACCTAGAATCCAGGAAGTTGGAAGAGAAGAACAGGATGTGTTAGAAGATCGAGAACTAGATCGCTTGTTATTAGCCTTCGAGCGTGGTCGAAGAATGGCAGAAAGAGCCGCGCAAGGTCCTCGAGATGGGGAAGACGAGACATTCAGGAAGTTTGAAGCATTTGCCCGTTTGGCACCACCCCGATTCAATGGAGAAAGTGGATTCAAGGCTGCAGAGGAATGGCTTGCGGCGATAAAGTCTCGGTTGGTAGTATGCAAAGTTTCTCTTGAACAACAGGTAGAACTAGCAACTTATTATTTTGAAAGTTCTGCTCGGTTTTGGTGGGAAGGTGTAAAAAGAGGATATGAAGGTGATGCGACTCGAATTCCTTGGGCTTGGTTTGAAGAACGGTTTGAGCAGAGATTTATGGGAATAGTGCATCGAGAAGCAATGCGAACTAAATTTGTGACATTAAAGCAAATGGGGCGAACCGTTGCCGAGTATAATAGCATATTTCTTAACCTATCTCAATACGCTCCTGATATTTTTAATGATACCTACCGACAAAGGCGTCAATATCTTGATGGGCTAGACCCAGATATTGCAATAACTGTTGATACTCGAGCAAATCAAGGACTTCAAGCCCTGATGGATGCAGCAGAACAAGTGGATGTATATCGAAAACGAAAAGCTCAGCAACGTGAGATTCGAGATGTACGTAGACGAGACACATCAGGACCTAGGTATGTAACTTCAACAACATCAACTCCAAGGCCAAGTAGACCATCCTCACCCCCTGGATCTAATTGGTGTCATAGATGTCAACTTCCACACTCGGTAACCCAATGCCGTCATGCCAACGGTACATGCTATATATGTGGTAGCCCAGACCATTGGGTTAAAAATTGTCCAAAGTATTCACCTACCCATTATAAAAAGGGGACTACACCAAAGCCAAGTATTGGCCGTGGAGATGGACTTCCGTATGGTGGACGGGAAATTATACATGGTAATGGATTAGGGAGTGGGTTAGCTGTACATGCGATAGATACTGTGGATGAACAAGAACAAGAAGAAGAAATTATAGAGGAAGGTGCTGAAAATCCCAAAAGAATGTCTACGGATCTACTAGCAGGTATTTTATTCCGGATATCCAACCTTGTTAATAGGCACAGGATGTAGTTATTCTGTCATATCTAATTGGATAGTAGAACTAAGTATCTATTTATATATAAAAGGTTTATAAACATTAAGTTGGATAGACCAGTCGAGCAGTCGTGTGTTGCTAAAATTGTGAGGTTTGTATTAGTAGAAAAGATCTGAAGATCAATCGGTTGGTAGTGAAGGCTTCAAGCTATGATATTTGCAGGAAATAGACCGACTAACCCAGCATCCTGCTATAATTAAATTATGAAAAAAAAAGAGATAGTGGAGTTTGGATTTTCAAACCAAACCATTGGTACTCTAAAATATTGAAAATCCAATAATCCAATACCTTATATCTCTGCTTTGGAAATTAAGCATTTAATGGAGATTGGATGTTCTGTCTATTTGGTGGCAGTGGTATATGCACCTAAGGCTAGGAGATATTATCGTATGGAGCAAAAGTGCAAAGTATACATTGACCATCAAAGTATTAACTATATTCTTACATAAAAGGAACCTAACTTGAGACAAGAAGGTGATTGGAATTAATCAAAGACTATGACTTAGATATTCAATGTTATACGAGAACCCAACATGATGGTGGATGCTCTCAGCAGAAAGAATCAAGACAATAAAATAACATTTCTTACCAAGGAACCAAAATTGCTAGAAGGAGTAAGGCAGTTAAAGTTGTTTGTAGGATTTTCACAAGAAACGATACAAGCATTTTCTTCTAGAATTTGAGAAATCAAGAAACAACTAGAAATTGCTATGGTTATTATCGGAATAAGGAGTTAGGCTTTGTCAAGATGTGAAGTGAGCTTTTAATGGCCAAACTTGAAACAGGAAGTGGAGAAAAATGTGTTCGAAAGTGTCAACTATGTCAACATATTAAAGCAGATCCACAAACTTATCGGACTCTTACAACCTTTAGGAAAACTAAAACATAAGTTGAATCTACTGGACTGGATTTTGTAACAGGGGTTTCCACAAACCATTGGGAAGTATAATATAATTTGGGTAATTGTGGATCAACCAACCAAGGGAGCCTACCCTATACCCATTCGAACTTATTTCATGGATAAAGTATTAGCAGAAATTTTTATGAAAGCCCAATTTAAAATACCATAGATGTCCCAAAAGAAATTATCTTCAATCGAGATGTTTGAGTCACTTCTCGGTTTTAGACAAGTTGCAATTGAGTTACCCTTGCCACCTACTTTTTCTTAAGTATACCCAGCATTTCATGCCTCTCAACTTCAAAAGTATTTCAAGGATCCATCCCATGAGATACCAGACTTCTCAGATTTACAAATAGAAAAGAGATTTATGACGTGAAAAGGAATCTATGTGAAACTTGGATAAAAAAAAGTAACAGCTAAGGAATAAGACCATCCATTCGGTATTTAAGCACTGGGACATCATTCAGAAAAAGGAGCTACTTGGAAATTGGAAGACACGATGCGAGAGCGTACCCAAACTTGTTCGGGCAAGCATCGTTCAGGGGACTGAACGATCTTTTTAAGGGGGGTGGAATGTAACAACCTAGAAATACCAGACCTAGTTTAATTGTGACGGTTAGGTTAATTCTTAAAATAATATTAAGAAAAACAAAATTTTAAAATTAATGACCTTTAAACCATTAATTAAATTGTAGCATTAAAGTTTACTCGAAATCGGAATCTTTTAAATTGTGTAGTATCTAAAAAAATGACTTAAATGATTCTAGCAAAATCAAAGCTCAAATTACTAGATTAATTGAGCTCAAATCAGAATTTAATCTAATAAGAGAAATTAATTAAATTGTTTATATGAGTTGCAGCATTCTTGGCTGCATGAATCATGCCACAGAAAATCCCAGAGACCAATTTTTAATAAAACACCTCAAAATTCGCTGGCCTCATCTTCTTCCTCCTCTTCTTTTCTTCTCTCTCTCTCGATCCGTCCGATCTCTCTCGTCTCTCTTCTTCTCCGACGAGAAAATTTCTTCTAAAAATTGTGGCGGATGGACTGTGGCTAGCCAATCTCGCCATGCCACAATGAGCCTCGTCCTTGATTGGCTGTTATCCTTTGTTCTTATCCACGAGAGAGTGGATAAGCATTGAAACTTTGACCTTGTGAGATTCGAGCTTGAGAGGATCTCTGCCGTTGATCTCTCCTCTCTCTTCTCCTCCTCTCTGTACTGCCTATAAATACCCCACTTGAGGTTCATGTCGGTTGTTGGCGATTAGGGTTTCCACAGAAAAAGAAAAAGAGAGAAATAGAGAAAGAGAGGGAGGGAGCAACAGCTGAAGATCTAAGGTATACCTCTCTCTTGTGTTGCGATTGGATTTGATTAAGTTAACCTCTCTGATTTTTCTGTTGCAAACTTGGGATGAAATTCAATTTTCGAATTTCTGGTTTATGGATGATATTATGTGTTGATTGATGTTGTAATGACCTTAAGTAGGCTAATTAAACTATCTAAAACAGATTTCGTTTGATGGAATTAAATTAAAACTTGGAAATGGTGAAGTTAGGTTCTGTCCCTAAATGAACCGAGCAAAATTAAGGGATTTTGAGTCTTTCCTCACGGTTGGGTGTAAGAGAAGACTTGTGTGAAGCTTATTTGTGAGGTTTGTGGCTTGGTACCAGTGCTTGGTACGCTGCCCACGCCTCTGGTACCATTCTGGTACATGGCGATGTGAGATAGGGGTTGTTTCAGAAAGAAAAAGTATAAGAAGGGCCTATTTGTAATTTTCTGAGGGCATGTTTATAAATTCTAGGGGCATGTTTGTAAGAAAAAGGACTGGAATGTGGATTAATTGGATTTAGGGACCCTTGGGAAAATTGTAAGGGATTGCGGGTCGGATCTGCACCTTGGCTAGCGGATCTTGTCGGTTGTGTTGCGAACCCGTTATGGTTGGCTCAGGTTGACCTGGTTTAGTCCGTTGGTGTGGTGGGCCTTTTGGGCTGCCGAAAATTTGGGCTCTGGCCGAAATAAAAAGAAAATTCTTTGGCCCAGTGCAGGAATTAATTTTGTGGGCTTTTCTTTTTGGCTCAGCGCAGAAAATAAATGGATTAGAATCAGATTTTTAATTTAATGATGGAAATTTAACTTTGGTTTAGTTAATTGTGGGCTTAAAATAAAGATTAATTAAAGGAAAGACCATTAGAAATAATTGGGTATTCCTCTAGTTAAGTCGGATTCGATTTTTCGGGAGATGATGAGAATAGTCCGAGTGAGTCAAGAACAGATACAATGACAATTAAATCACCGACTGTCTGATCCCAAACAATTAACCAATCAAATCTTGATTTTTAATTTTCGATGTTTTCTTATTTCTATTTACTAATATTTATTTCTTATTAAATATTTAATAAAATAATAACTTAAACAAATAAATCTTTTATTTCTAAATTATTATTTGCATATTTCCTATTTAAATCTCTTATTTTCGAATTTGTATTAATTGATATTCTTTGATATAATTAAATAGGTAAATAATTGATTATTAAATCAATGATTAAAAGATTAAATAAAGATTTAACAACAACAACTAGCAGTCAAACAAAATTTGAAGAACGAATAATAAACAACAAATCATTTAAAATAATTAACTCTAAGATTTAAATAATAATGAATAAAAATAAATAACATGACATAAATTAAAAAGACAGTTTAATATTAAGTCAAACTAAAAGTTACTGAAAACACAAGCAATTACCATAATAATAATTAAATGTGAGTCAGTCTGGTAGTATAGGCCGGACCTTTTAGATTTTTAAGTTAAGGTCAAATGGAAACCGTTTGGTTAAATCTTAACGGTTTTTGACCAACTTACAGGGAACTTGACGAAGACGAGTTTTGACCCAACAACAGGTGCGGATACGTGGATTTTTATAGAGATCTTTTCCGGTAACTTTAAATTATGCATGGCATGTTGAAAGGTTTTGTTGAATTGCATAATTCATTATCATGCTAGTATACAGGAACAAATATTACAACTCATGTTGATGTTGATCTCATTTGTTCAAAGTTATCATGAGAAATCAGGTACGTTTGTTTATTTTTTTTTATTATAAATGAGCTGAACTGTCTCAGTTCAAGTTAATCTTACCTGGAAAATTGGAATTCACGTCACGAAAGGACAATCATGGAATTTTGACTTGGTATGAGAATTAATATCACTCTCCGGAGTCGGCCGGCCCCCGGCTTCGGCCAGTTCAATAGCGCTATGTGGATTTGGAATTCCCTCACGTGCCCAGGGTTAGAGCTTCGTCTCTCACGTGCCCATGGGTTAGGGAAAGGTCTCCTCACGTGACCCAACCGGTTGGGTTTAGGTGACCTGAGTGAAATCACGATGATATCACGATAATATGTTACGAGAATTGATTGGTCCTTTATTTGATCTGGCTTGTCATGTTCTGTTTCACGTTTATTTTCGCAGCATGATTCTGGATATATTCTTTCTTGATCAGATGTACAGTATGAAGTTAACTGAAGATTTGCATTTGCATGAACTTTATTACACTGTTTTGTAGTTTGATATTTTACTCATTACTTATTATTTAACGTTCATGTTGGTTAAACGGGTATTATTTCTGGATTAAGATTTCGACCAGAAATCCACGTCTGGAACTAAAACCCGCACTGAGAAATTTATTCTCATTCCGTGCTTATTTTGCATGTTCCTCGGCGGATGGGGGTTCCAGAGGACGCATATCAGTAGGAGACCACCTTTTTGATGGAATATAAGGGTTCATATACGCATGTCGGGACTTTGTTCTCCACCTATATATTACACTTCCTTAATGTGTTTTTAAGCTATAGTTTGTTTTACTTTTCTTTTACGTTAAATTAGAGTTAAGTTAGGATTATATTTTGGCTACCCTAGACCTAGTCCTTATTTTGATGTAGATATGGACCATGCTAAGTGTTAGTGTATAAATTCTAGTCTTGTGTGTCAGACATATTACCTTATAATGTACTGTTGTGTGTTATGTATGTATGCCGCAGTTTAAAGTTTTGTTCTGATTTGTTTGTTTTTAAATTTTCTGCCTTTCATTTTATTTTTAACCTTTAGTTGATAATATTCTTTTATATTATCTGTTTAGTAATAAGAGTTAGGTTTTATTAAGCCTTACGAGAGTACATTCTCATGTACTTTCGTGGCGAGAAACTGCCCCACCCCATTGCGGGCTGTGACATAGCATGAGGCCCACTTGTCATATTAATCCACCATGGCATGCGAAAGAAAGTAGAAACGCAAACAGTCAAGCCACTGCAATTTCACAAGTGCCAAATGTCATGATGAGAACATTGGATAGTGTCCTTGGATAGTAAAAATCAAGACTGAAGAAAGAAATGTAGAAGTAAGGCGGCAGCTCCATGTTATATCATGTCCCTTCCATCAAAGATCAAAGCTCAGGGATGATGCCATGTGTCAAGGAAGAAGAGCTGAACCCTAGGAGCTTTCCTCTATAAAAGAAGATCATCTCAACAGAAGAAAGGGGTTAGAGGGTTAGAACTTGTGGAAATTAGTTATTTTCTGTGTTTTAATAGAGCCAAAGAGCTTAGTTGCCAAAAAAAAAAAAAAGAGAATTTGCTGTAAAAGCGAGGAAAACATTAGGAAAAGGTAATGAAAATGCCACTTATCTGTGATGTTTTGATGAAATGAAGATTCAAATCTCCTTCAATGTTCCTTCATCTTCTCCATTGCATACTCTTCAAATAAAAAAAACCTTACTCAGTTTGTTCGAAACCTCCTTATAACTGCTTCTTTTACTGAATCCAGACTAAGCACTTCAACCAACAACTTGATATACCTTTTCTTTGTACGTTTATTTTTCTTTTTGTATATTCTTTTACACTCCATGGTAAAGGAGTTCTTCTACTCCCTGGTAAAGTAGTTCTCCAACTACAAGGAAGCTGCAATCAAGATGAAATTACAAGACTGGCAGCATGGCGGTACCATTAAGGGTTTGGTTGTCAAGAATGCCGACCTGGTATCATCTTGTTGCCATGGTTCATGATGATTTTCAGTGGTTCTCACAAATAAAGCCTTAAGGCATGCTATGGTTTGATTGTCAAGAACGTCGACCATGGTATGATTTAAAAAAAAACTAATAATAAAAGACAATATGAACAAACAGTTTTTTTTTTTAAAAAAAATGAATCAAAAAGCATGATACCTATATCTTGTTTTCAAAAGAAAAAGGAAGTAAGAAAATCTGAAGTTGCTTTGCAAAAGAAAAATGCATAAACACAAATGTTGGTTGGATTTGTCTTAAGTGAGGGTGATTTTCTTTTAAAAACAAAAATGCAGAAGTGCTGTTAAAAAAGGGGGGGTCATGCTTAGGTTCTGCTAGAATTTAAATAAAGATAGGTCATATTATTTTTTTAAATAGTTTCCTCCAAAAATTAAGAATCTATCTGTCAAAACAAAATAGTAACGTACAAGCCTTTTTTTAGAAGTGATTATGCACTTACTCATATATGATAAAAGATAAAAAAAAACTATTTTACAGAAAAAGAGAGGTAGAAACGAACCTGAAGTTGTTCCTTTCAAAAATACATAAAAAAAAACTTTAATTTAGCTTGTCTCAACTAAAAGCATGTTTTAAATCAAAAGAATGTAGAGATGTTATAAAAAAAATAAACTATGTCAAGCTTCAAAAAAAAAAATAGACATGATGAAATGATGAAATGAGGAGAGAAAGTAATTTTGAAGGTGTGTTCTCAAAATCGCAGAGAAATGATGAGATAGTACTTAAAAAAAAACAAACAAATAAGCATAACATCAAGTCAAGTTTATTTCTAAAAAAAAAGAGGAAGAAAGAGAAGGAGGATAGTAGATCCTGGAAATTTATTTTCAAAGTTACATAATGATGAAATGATATCTGAAATTTGAAAAAAAAAATAAAAAAAGAAAGAAGAGAAGAGATAAGCTTAGCAAAACCAAATGATCCTGTTCTCTAGAAAAATATATAATAATAAATAATAAAAAGAAAAAAATGAAAATTGAAGCAAGTGGCCGGAATATGAAATATAGGGTAGACTCAGTCCTTGAAACAAAAGGAAACAAAACTCAAATGTTAACCTCAGAAGATGAAGAATTAAATCATGAAACTCAATGTAGTAAAGTAAAGTTGGAGTGCTATGGTTTAAAAGATTGTTGGTTATCACCATGGTATACTGCTTTCTGGAACATTGCAAAACATGCTTAAGGGTTGGTAAAGAGGCTTAGTATCGGGTTTGTATACTTTGAACCAGGACCTGATTGATCACTACGATTACCGAATGAGCCAATTGCTTCCTTGATGTTAGTCAGCAATGCACCAATATCACATGGCATAGTTCAATTAAGCTTAAAAAATTCGACAATTTGAAATTGTGAATACCCCAACCAAGCCCAATTAATACACAAACTCAAAATTAACAAGAAAGGAAGCATTACCTGTTCAATTGAAGTCATGGTTAGCTTCGTGGAGACATCTCGGTTGCCCACCGTGGCCAAATGCCATCCATGACCTTCGATTCACTGTCTCACATTAACGACGGCTAAGAAAAGGGGGAGAAAGGTTTCTCTGCAATGGTTGAAGTAAGCCAAATTGGGAGCATCAATCTAAAAAAGAGGGGAACTTTCGACACTAACCTCGTCCCGATCTGTGAAAGCCATGGACCTAAGCCTCGCAAACTCGCCAGACTAATGGAGAATTGACGAAGTCAAACTCTCGTCGGAAGGGGAGAAAGGAGAAAAAGAAAGAAAAAGCTTGACTTATTTGACCAGCACGAATCTTGATAAAAATGGACGAGTCAGGTGGGCTCGGTTTGTCCTAAACCAATGCGCAGACAGTGGGTCTGTGAGTCGGATACGGATCGAATCTGAACTCGCGCGGTTCATGGACTCGCGAGAAGACCAAATGACTCAGCCGTCTCAGCTCAGCGCGGTTCATAGACTTTGTGAAGGACTCACTTCTTGAAAAATTACAGTCTTTGTCATTTTCTCTAGTAGCGTGGTATAAGTATCAAACTTGGATGACAAAGAATCCAATCTTTCAAGAATTTCCTCACGTTTCTTTCTTTCACTAGCCATGAAATCTTCAAACAACGATTCATAACTTGACATTTGCAAAGGTGATTGAGAATCATAAGTTTCAGGAACGAAAGTAAATCTAGGGTCTAGTTGAGACATTGAACCTTCATTATCCAAAGAAAAACAAGAGTTATAGGTCAAACCATAGTCGAATTCTTCCCTGTTGGTGTACAATGCGGGGTACACTCCTTCCTGTGCGGGATACACTGGGTCTTGGGTGCACTGAACTTGTTGTTCGGGCCAAATTGGTGGTTGAGAAGTCCAGACTGGTGGTTGTGCGGGGTACATTTCTGATCGTGCGAGGTACACTTGGTCTTGTGTGGAGTGCACCCTTGTCTGTGGGGGATACATATCTGCCTGTGCGGGATACATTCTTGGGTGTGCGGAGTACACTAGACCTTGTGTGGAGTGAACCCTTGCCTTCACTGTTGACTGTGCGGGATGCACCCTTGTCTGTGCGGGGTACACTGGGCTCTGTGTTGGGTGAACTCTTGCCTGCACTCTTGACTGTGCGGGATACAATGCTGCCTGTGCGGGGTACAATGCAGCCTAGATTTGGCCTGCACCACCGAATGACGTGTCATGTTGTACATCCCATGGGGTCGTTGCTTTTGTTTCTCCACATGCCTCTCTTGTTAGGTTGTTCAACACACTAAGTTGATGCCATATTTGATCCATACCCGAATTGGGTACCATCATGTTGTGTGTTGAATGGCTCGAGTAGTGGGTGTATGAAACTTGATGTGGACTCCATCCTTCATTGGATCCTTCCCTTATCATGTTTTGCTTGTTTGTGAATTGGTTCTCCAATCGACTCACTCTACTTTTCATTTCTTCAATTTGAGCTTGTCTCATCAAGCGGTCGACTCTCTCATTTAGTTGGGCCAAAGGATCTTCTTCATCACTCCAATTATCCTCCATTTCTTGCTCAAATCTCTGAAAAGAATGGAACATGGTGATGCAAATGAATTTTTTTTTATGAAGAAAAATAAAAAAAATGATACAAGTTATAGTCTCTTGCTACTCAAGTAAGTTTTAATATCAACACCACTCCCCGGCAACGGCGCCAAAAAGCTTGATGTGTAGCTAATAATACCCTAATTTAGTCCTAAAAGTACCACAAGCGTATGATAAATCGTTGGATGTGGTTAGGGATCGAATCCACAGGGACGGTAGATTGAGTATTAAACCTTACTTATTCACAAAATCTAGACAATCAAATGAATGATTTTGGCTTAAACTAACAATTAACAAAGACAATTAACTAAGAGACAAACAACTAACAATTTTTTGTGTTTTGGTGATAAAATATGCAATGAAAGTGTCATAGGGTTTCAGTTTTATTTTCAGTCCGTCTTTGGGTTGTCGGCACCGGTCACTTTCGTGCCGATACCGACTAGTACGCAGCAGATTAGGCCTGTGTACTCCGCACAGACACCAATGTTGCCCGCACAATCCTTAGTTAATGGTGTTTCGACTCAATAACTTAGTTTTTTGGCTTGTGTGAGGCAGATCTAGCCGGACTTGGACTCCCTAGACCTCAGCTGTCGCTTGTTGGTCATGGTATCGGGACCGGAACCTAGTCTAACAACCCCATTAGGTCGATTAACCCTCAACTTTCGCATGTTGGCTTAATCTACCTGAGTTCACTTGTTGTTTTCAAAGGTATCCACTAGGCTTTCGTCTTAGCAGAAACTTTCCCCTGTCGGGTACCAATTGGACAACCTTTCGGCTTATATCCTACCTCAAGTCACTTTGTTCAACCAATCAACTAACCTACACCTTTGACCAAGATTAGATGTGGTCATTCATCTAATAGGAGGTTCAGTTAATCAATCAAGCACAAACAAGCATTCACAAATAATATCCAACAAGCAATACACATCAAATACCAAATATCAAGTGTCATACATCAATCCAAACATCAAGATCTAACCTAAGCCTTAAGACAATGCAATCTAGCCTAGCATATGCTCAAAACTGAAAGTAAATGATGAAATGCAAGATACAAACTCCATAATCGAGCAAACAAGAGAGAAAGAAGAGAGACAACCGTAACCCAGCCTATTCCTCCTACTTGCAAGCTTCTAGAGTCAAAATCGAGGTCGGAATCACTGCTATTGCATGAAATTCCAAGCTCCAGAGGCACGATGCGGGATGCAATGGCGACGGTGCGGGGTGCAATGGCGGCAGTGCGGGGTGAATCAACGTGGTAGAGAGTGGATCGGCGGTGAAAAATGGTGTTGTGTGGGGTACGGTGGCGCTGTGCGGGCAACGATGGAGTTGTGCGGGGAACGACGGAGGAAAATGGTGGAAAGTGAGGCGGCGCCCCAGGCAGCCGCCTGGGGAGTGGAAGATGGAGAGAAGCATCCCTAATTTCGCATGGGAAGCACTTTATATAGGGCGTGGGTTAGGTTTAGGGTTTGGTGCGGAGTACAGTTAGGTCGGTGCGGGATACAATTTTGGCTGTGCGGGCTACAGCATGACCAGTTCGGAGTACAACAGCGTGCTGGGCTGGGAATGAGTCATCCAGCCCAAGTGTTGGCCGCAAGCTGGGTTGTACTCCGCACTGGAGATGTCCAGGACATGTTGGATGCATTGTAGGCCACATTGGAGAGCTGTTGGCAGCACAGGAGGATTGTTGGCCGCACCAGAGAGTTGTTGGCTGCACCAGAGAGGTCTTGGTGGCACCAGAGGGCTGTTGGCCGCACCAGACAAGCGTTGGCCGCACAGGAGAGTTGCTAGTCGCACATGTGGCATACAGAGAAGAGGGATTGTGAGGTGTCTACCGCACCAGATCACTTGTAACTTGCCGGAAAGGTGCCGATTTGCGTTGGTTTCACCTCAAATCCCTGAAATTCAAAGACAAACGAAAAGCAGTACCAAATCTTACAAATCCAAACTGAAAAGCACACAATTTCAAGAGTTTAGGTTATGATTTTAGGGTTAAGTCCGGCCAAATACCATATATATAAATGCTATATCAAAAGTCCAAACCTGAAATTGACACAAAGTCTAAAAGTAACACAAAGTCAAAATGACACAATATCCAAATGACACAAAGTCAAAATGACACAAAGTCCAAATGACACAAAGTCTAAAAGTGACCCAAAAGACACAAAGTTAAAAGTGACATAAAGTCTCAAAAGTCTAAAATTCGTCCCTTCAAAACTGCATAGCGTTTCGCCTTGAAGGAGACACCCTCCTGATGTTCAGATTGAGAAAAAGAAAAAATCAATTCTGAATGATCACTGAAGTTCCTGTCGAGAGAAAGTATAGCGCATCTGTACTCGAGACTTGAACGAAAATCCCAAAATTTCTAAAATCCCTAAACGATTGAGAACTGACCTAGAATACCCTATTTTCTAGTGTTGGATTCAAATCTGAAAGCCTGTTTCTACAAGTCCACAGCATGTTTGACTAGAAACAGACTGAAATCTTATGTCCGGGTGACCAGAAGAAAAGTCAACCGGCGGCCATCACCCGAGTTCCTGTCAAGACGAGGCAAAGCGCATCTATACTCGAGACTTGAAGGAAATCCCAAAATCCCCAAAACCCCCAAACGATTGAGGATTGATCTAGGATACCAAATTTTCTAGCATCAAACTCAAAAATTTCTGTGATGGCACTAAGTCTGATCCAGCAAAATAAAAATATACATAACCTAAATGTCTTGAAAAGAATTAAATTGCATTGTTCATGTTTGCATTGCACTGTTCAAATAACTACCTTTCTGCTTTTTTTTTCACCTTGAAACTCCCTATCAAGACACCATCCTTTTATGAAAATGGACTTCATGCACTTACGACATCTAAACTTTGATTATCCCGTTCTAGAGGTGCTCTTGGCCCAGTTCGTAACTGAGTCCGGAGGTAATTAACAGTAGGGGCTTGCGCCTACTGGAAAAAAAAGACCTACAACAAACAATCAACTCTCGAGGTACTTAGAACCACATTAGTGCCCTTTGCTCGTTTGGAATGGGCAGTAACGACGGGTCTCAAGATGCTCGAGGGGTATCTGATCCGTATTTTTTTCGCCCCATAAAGGACTATCTGATCTTCCGTAGTTGGACTGAAAAAGTGCGAGACACTAATACAAAGAGAGAAGGATCGACTCCACCTAGTCTAAAATTGTAAGATAAAAGAAAGTGATTAAGTTTCCCATATTATGTCCGATAAGGTTGTTTTAATCTATAAATATCTTTCTTTTGTCACTGTGGGAATATGGACACATACACTTCTTTTTCAAGTGTTTCTTCAAGAAAAATATTTTTTACATCCATTTAGTGCAATGTCCAATTTTTATTTACCGCTATCGAAAATAAAAATATCCTAACAGTATTCATTTTTGCAACGGTTGCAAAGGTTTTGTCACACCCCGCGCTGACACATGGGGCGTGACGGTAGAGCAGTATCTTCTGCATCCATCAAACGACCCGTCAACCTACGTCGCAAGCACAAGAAAGCAAACGGATGTCAGCTGCAAAGCTCAGTAACCAGTTATTTAATGACGCAGCTTCTCTATATTAGTTAATAAAGCAAATTAAACATGACTAGATCAATCCACATAACAAATCATATATTTCATTGCGATAATCGGGTCTAGATTAATCATATCATATCATATTCATAACATAAAGTTCCTCTCATGTCCCGGAGATCAGGGCTCAAACCCACATGCGTGAAAAAATTCAGAATCCAGCCCCATCCCTTTCCGGACAGCCGGACTCGAAATCCAGATTCTAAATCCGATATCACGCAAAACATACCACATACGAGCGTACACATGTAAGCAAAGTCAAGCGATAATCAAATCAAGCAATACGATACTAATTATAGAGAAGTCTGGTTACCTGACTGAGCAATCCAGGAACACAAGCAATACGATACTAATTACATGGTTGAATTTGCTATTTTAGTGACTAATTAAACTTAAAAATTATATATAAGTTTGGATGATCAATTGAATCCTACATGAACTTAAAACTATGCATACTAACTAATCACGAAGAAATTTTATTTGTAATTTTGTATATTTTTAAAACTTGTCATTAAACGCAATATGTAAGTAAACTTGTTATCTATGATCTATCTGTAACATTATATTATGCAAACATATGGCATCTTAACCCGCTAGCCAAATTTCCTCCTATATATACATATATATTGGTGATATTAAATTTGGGCATGTCTAGTTGGCCTTTATTAAAGCTTTGCAGTCGTTGCTAGCAATCAGCGGTCAATTATAAAATACTATCTTATCCCCATCTTCCCCACTTCAGAGAGAAATAAATACAAAAATATTAAAAAATTGAAGAATCAAGCCACCATGAACGCCAACCTACAGAGGCAGGAGTCCTCCGAGGGATTCGCTTCCAAAGAAAACCCTTGCAAGTTGAAATCTTCCCGGTACAAGGGGGTTGTTCCACAGCATAACGGGAGGTGGGGAGCTCAGATCTACGAGTGTCACCGCCGCATCTGGCTCGGCACATTTGCCGGTGAGTCTGAAGCTGCTGGAGTTTATGATATAGCTGCCCAGCGTTTTCGTGGTTTTGGAGCCACCACCAACTTCAAGAAACTTTGCAAGTCTGATCCCGAGGGAGCCACGGAACTATCATTTCTAGCGGCACACTCAAAGGAGGAGATAGTCCGCATGCTACGTCACCACACCTATGATGAAGAACTTAGAAATAGCCGTCGGAAGAATCCCCTTTCCGGCAACACCTGTTGGATGGGAAATAGTAATAGATCTCATGTCTTCGAATTTTTGTTCAACAAGACGGTGACTCCGAGTGATGTCGGGAAGCTGAACAGGCTGGTAATCCCAAAGCAACATGCTGAGAAGCACTTTCCAATTAACAAAGATGACAAGATACCGATTAACTTTCAAGATGGAGACGGCAAGGTTTGGCGATTTACATACTCGTACTGGGGTAGCAGCCAGAGCTATGTTATAACAAAAGGTTGGAGGCTGTTTGTTAAAGAGAAAGGGATCAGAGAAGGGGATGTGGTAAGCTTTTGGAGCTCATCAGATTGTTCAGATTTGAAGCAGTATATGATCGACATCTTCCATCGACCAAGTCGTATAGATAGATGCGTGCCGACATCTATTGAAGATCACAACCATGATCAGGTACCTGTTAGGCTCTTTGGGGTTGATATTTCTAGAGCAGAAGCAACCAGCAGTCCACAATTTACTATGAATTCCAGGATATATAATTAGTTATAACAATGGGCATCTTGAAAAGAAAAGTCACTAGATGAGAGATTTGGAAAGTGAAAAAATAGCTAGAAAGGAGATCGATGGACTTGCTTCCACCAGAAACTTGCTTGGAATGGAATTGCATATGCACATCTATTTAGTAATGTTTTGTTCCTATCAAATATGTGTGATAATTGAAATGCATTTTAATTTTTATCTGCCCAGATTTTCATATTCCTGTTTTTTGTTCTGCTGGTCAATTTGTAACATGTGTATATATATGGTTGTAGATTAGTTTTTAAAAAAATCTCTAATGTTGAATTTAATTGTTTGGTTCATAAAGCAAAAAGAAATCATATGATCGATATAAAAAAAAGGACAATAAGTTAATTTCCACATTACAATTTGTATAAAATTACATAAAATAACATATTATTTAATTTAGAACATAATAACTTTACATATTACATATTATTTCTCAGCATTTATTGCGTATGTTCGTACTGGGAATGCATTCGTTAACAGGTTCCTTGAGATTTTACTCGGTTCGTTAATATAAGTGCATGGAAAAGCTGCAAGATTTCTGTGCTAAATTATTTAAAAAAGTCTTAATTAATAAATAAATAAGAAGAAGAAGAGAAGAAAATATATATGGAATTGACCAAAAATATCCTGCCACCAACTTCATTAAACAGTATTCTTGCCTCCGTTTGGATGAGAGAAGAAGAAGGAGGAAGAAGGAAGAAGGAAGAAAAAAAATTATAAACAATCCAAACTCTTCACAAAGTTACACACTTCCCAATACTTCTTCTCATTTTTTCCCTTCTTCCCTTCTTCCCACACCTATCCAAACGGAGCTCTTGTTCATCATAATTAAAAGACATGAATTCTTTGGAAAAAAGTGGAAAGAAGTATTGGGAAGTGTGTAACTTTGTGAAGAATTTGGAAATGTGTAACATTATTCATCACGGGATGATTTGGAGCCATAAACTAGTGTTGTTACAATAGTCTTGCGGGTTGAAAGTAGAAAGAGTTCATGTCTTTTAACATGTGTTGTTTCAATTTCTATTTAAGATATTTGTTCATGTAACGAATTGTGTTGATGCTAAAGGGATTTCAACGAAATCCGTTTACTCATTTATCCTACCAATATCGTATTTGATAAGGCGGGTATAGATATGATGTTATTCATTAGACTAACGGGTATGTGTATGGGTAAAGAGAAATTTTCGCTAAATTAACGGGTACGGGTACATGTAAGGGCTATTACTTGTCCATTATCTAACGGGTAAAATTTTACAAACATATATGTACATATAATCATGTTATTATCATATTTAATAAGATATGGTATTAGCTTTAATTTTCATCAAAATTATTTATGTTGATGAAAAATTAATTTGCACTCTATTATATTATAATTAACTATATAAATTTTTTTGAATACTAATTGACATGAGAATAAATTTTATGATTTTTGTTATATCTAAAGTATTATCTAAGTGTTGCAATTTATCAGTTGATTTATTTGATGTGATTTATTTAGCAAAAAAAATATTTTTTGTTAAATTAATAATACTATTATTACCATTATCAAGGTTTTAAAATGTGGTTTGTGCGATTTGACGGTAGGGTGGTGATTTAATGTTTATTGGGGATAAAATAGTAATAAAACGTTTGTTAAAATGAATAAAATGGTAGTGAGGTATGAAAAAAAAACTGAGATAAAACGACGTAAAACGGACTTTTTATATACTGTTACCCTACCTTTACGTTAATTCTAAACGGGTACGGGTAAAAATATTTTTTAAAAGACACGGGGTAGGGAATAGGTAAAGAAAATTTTAACGAATTCGGATGTGAAAATACTTTCTACCATACTGTACCATATCCATTGATTGTCATATGCTAAACCACTTTGGCACTTAAATTTTCCAGTACATTATTTATGGATAGTAATTAGAAAATGTACTGTTAATAGGCATGGATTCCAGTACATAATTTGGAAACTAGCTGGCTACAATTTGCACGGATATCAGGGGCAGGATTAAATGCATTATGAGGATCTGCAATATGATCGTATCTTTTTATTTTTTTTAGTAAGTCTGCTTTATGAGAGGATCTTCAAATTAGATGTCAAAACTGCCAACAGGCATATTTCTACGACAAATCTATTATTAATTAGCAAGCAAAATAGTTTTATCAACAATTTTAAATATTAGTTTTAAAGACTTAAGGATCTGTACGTATAATATATGTGTGGTTATCAAGTGTTTGACTTTTCTAGGGATGGATGATTTGTCTTATATTAATATTTGGTTGAGCAAAGTTAGCTCTAACTTCAAGTTAGAACTCTAACTTTCTAACTTTATGGAACCAAACATCTTAGAGTTAGAATGGGTTTGTACTACTTTGGTTCAAACTTCCTAACTTTGCTAAATGATGAGTTAGAGAGAAGTTTGTTGCCATGAGTATTAAAAAATCAATAAAAGAGAATTTATGATGATGACCATGATAATTGTTATTATTATTATTATTAATTAATTAATTAATTAACAATTATAATAGTAATATTAATTATACTTATTAATTATAATATTAAATAATAATAATAATAATTATTATTATTATTGTTATTATTTAGTAATAATTATAACATTGATTGGAAATTTCGGATTAATAATAAAATACAACAATAAATATAGTATAATTAATGATAATTATAATTTATAAAATATAATAATAATAATTATTATTATTATAATTATTATTATATTTATAATTTGGTAAATTATATAAATGGTAATTAATCAAATAATGATGATGACGATTATTATTAATTAATTATAGTATTAATATTAATTATACTTATCAATTAATAATAGCAATTATTATTTTTATTTTTTTAGTTAAATTATTATGGTACTAATTATTATTATTTAATAATAATTATAACATTGATTGGGAATTTAGAACTAATAATAAAATACAACAATAAATATAGTTTAATTAATGATAATTATAATTTGTAAAAATATAATAATAATAATTATTATATTTATAATTTGGTAATAATAATATAAATGGTAAAATAATTGTAATTATAAAATAATAATAATAAATATAATATTTTATTACAGTAGATGTAGTTATAAAAGAAAAAATATATGAATTAATACTTTATTATTTTTTCTTCTATCTCTAACTCCAACATACTACCCCAAACAACATTTTCTAACCTCAAGTTAGCACAAACTTTCCACAATCTCTAACTTCACTAATGTCAGCTTCTACCTTCAAAATTACAAACTTCAACTTCTAACTTCTCTAACTTCACCTCCAACCAAACATACCCTTAGTCTATCGGGAAAGGTCAGTTTGATAATTTGATTTACTGTTTGTTCTAGACATCAACCCACATGTGCCCTTAGACCAGGTACGTCTGAAGTCTTAATAATCGAATGCCTAATTATAAAGAGAAACAAGGAGCGTCATTGCAAGAATCTCTTTGAAATTTGAAACGTTCGCTTCCCTCGGTCGTCAGGCGGACTCGCGGAGGCAGCATTTTTTTTTTTTTGGGGGGGGGGGGGGGGGTACAAATGCAAATATAAAATTTTGCAAGCGTGTAATACACAGCTAGCGTGGTCCTTGTAAAATTTTGCTTTAAGTTAGCTGTTATAAAAAAGAGAAACCTAGTTTGCCTTTTTTTTTTTGAAATAAAATGGAGTTAAATTTTTTAATTTATTTCAAAATTAAATGTCACGGAAGGCCTCTAATCGGATTTCGAATTCGTGAGCTTCAGCGAAAGTGTGTTGATTTTTATCATTAGACCAAGAACTGATTTTTTGTTCTTTCTGTTCTTTATTTCGACTCAATTATGCACCATAATTTTTCACCATATGCAATTATTTGTACCTCTTTGCTGTACCTTTTTTGGAAACAGTATCAGTTGGTCGTTGATATATGCGTACAGTATAATTAAAATGATATGTCCCTCTGTTTTATATATTGAATATTTTGTATCAAAAAGTTATCAACACCCACAAATAAAGAAAATTTTCGAATCAGTTGTGTTAGTTGACACATATATACTTCATTTCGACATCTGCGTTAATTAATTAAAATAAAAGCAAGATATTAAATGAATTTTTGAATTGTACATGCAAGATAATCAACGGTTTGAGTTTTTCGTTGGAATGACAAATATGTTACTATAAATGTGTACTTTAGTATGATAAACACAGCAACTTTCTTATTTTCTTATAAAGTATATTTAAATTATTGAAGAATGATCGAGAAAAGAACTTCATTCAAAGAAATAAAGTCTACACTAAAAAAGAATTTATATTTTAAATAATAATACTATTCAATAAATATCTTTAGAAAGTTCCATAAATCGAGTCATTAAAAATTAGGTGGGTAGTTAATTAGCCGTTGAACTCCTCAAGAGTGTATTTAGCAGTTGAAGTAGTTAATTAGGCGGTATCTTTTTATTTTCTTTTTATTTTCTTGTTTAATTTTAATTTTGATCTCGGCAAGTTGTATTATATATGTTGTTAAGTAATGGTTCATAGTGTTGATTTTAACACAAGCGATCGCAGTTTATTCCAAATTGACCGCAGTTCCACTTCCACTTGATTAAACAAATCTAATTGAGTTACAATAAGATAGTGTTCTTCGTCACTTCAGCCATGCAAATTCGAGTCGTATTTTTAACAAGGGAAAATATTAAAATATAAAGCCAACCGTGTTCGCACGTAATTGAGCAGTACCTTTTTGGGCAAAACTATAAAAGAGAGATGCAAAGATGATAAAAATAGAATTTAAGGAGACATGTAAGAATGTAATTAAAGTTATTGAAACATTTTATCCTAATAACTTATGGTGATTTAATTAAAAAAAAAGTCGAGTCTATGTTATCTCAAATAAGTAGTATAGTATATTAAAGTTTGGATCATAGATTCATAACAAAAAAAATAAAAATAAAAATACTAACTTGAGTTAGTTATGTTAGTGTATAATAGATAACGGTGCAACAAAAAAAAAAAAAGGCTAACACAAATAGTATAGAATAGGTGGAAATTGTATAATATTTTGTAGCTCATATGTTAATTGTGAATTGTCTAATGAAAGCGCTATTTTAAATAGTGTACTGTAATATTGTTAATTTGTGCCATTTGTTGTATAAGAATCATTTTGCTTGTAATATTCAGAACAACACTAATTCGAATGGAGCAAATAAGGCAATGAAATGTTGTAGTGATGAATCAATAAAAAGTCATTACAATTTCAGATAGAGAGAAAACCATTTAAGTTAGTTCTATAAAAAAATGGTAATGCTTAGTAACTAATGTTGTTTCTTGAATCCAAAAACACATTGTAAATTTAAAAAGCACGCGACTTCTATGACGTTGTAAATATTTTTTAAATATTACATTACATACTGTAGATAAAAAAGTTGGCGATTCCAAATGGGCCATAAGTAACCCTTCTTTTGTTGCTTCCTAAAATGGCGATCCTAGATTCCTAAAAGGCAGTACATTGCACCTGTTTCGCTTTTGTGTCAACTTGACACATCTCTGTTATCAACTTGCACGACAGGTTCATTGCACCTATTTATGGAAACTATACCTCATATCTGATGCGGTGGACTATTGACCCAGTTTTATAATTTATGACCATAAATTCAGTGGGTTTGTCCGTTTGCGCATATCACGTACGTTTGCCAGAATGAATTTATCTCTGTAGACAGCAAGTTGAGAATATAATTCTTCAATTGTTTTGCAACGAAAGAACCCGTACAGCCACTTGGGTTGCATGCATTGAACTTGAGTTTCCTGGTAGAAACCATTAACTTGTATTTGGAAATTGAAACCACCAACTATTGTCTGATTCGACCTCTGGTACCTGACCCATCAATATTAATGAGCGACGTATCTGGGGGAATTTGGAAGTAAAATGTTGGATATGGATGCATACAGCTTTCAAGTTGTTGGTTATAAGCATACAGTTTTACTATCACAAAAGAAAAAAAGAAAAAAAAAGGAAAAAGGATCTGGCACGTCTCTGCTAAACCACTGCTGGTTTTTGCCGAGACCTGTTGCAACATAATTGATTAATGAATTTGTGCATTTAAGATCTAATACTGACGCATGCCCGCCAACCCTGTCTCTGTTAATTAGGTAACAAAATTTGTTGAGGAATGTATAAAATTTACAACATATTATTTTTTTTATAATTGACCATAAATCTTAAAACTATTCAAAAAAAAAAGAAGAGAAAAATTTAATAGCAGATTTTTATATATGTATCTCTTCTTCACAATTATAACATATTTTCTATTAACTTTTGAAAAAAACATATTTTCTATCAAATTTGATACAATTTGGAATTAATATTAGTCATATACAACAATTTAAAAGCTATCAATACAAATTTAACAATACCTAAAAAATAATTCTTGAAAATTGAAAAGAAAATTATAGGATGTTTTAAATTTTTATTGATATAATTTGAAAATTGTTTGATCAACTAGATAAAATTTGATTCTTTTCTGTTATAAAAACATTACTATACTAGATAATAATGGGACTCACATATATGTCTATAGTACATTGGTGAACAATATATTTTAATTTGACATAATTTTATTGGAACTTTTTCAAACTTCGAATATGAAATAATTATTGTCCAAATCAAAAAGTTGTTCAATGTACTATAGTAAGATTAATTTACAATACTTGAAGAAACTTAATTTTAATTTGGACAATAATTATTTCAAGAGCCTCGTACGTCTCACCTTCTTAAACTTTCATTTATGATTATTGATTTCAAATATTAATTTTATTTAATACGATTTATCAATAAATCGAATAAAGAATGACGACTCAGTTTGATTCACAGTAACGGGTATGAATGTATGATATTATCCTTTCCAACCAGCAGTGATATATACGGTATCCTTAGATTAATAATTATATAAGTGCTCTTCTCAATTTCCATGCTTCAATACTGGCCATTGCGCCACCAATGCTAGGGCTGTCAATGGGTAGGGTACGATACGGTAGAGACATGTTTCATACCCGTATCCATTAAAATTTTCTTTACCCATACCCTACCCTTACCCATTAAAAATTGACTTTACCCGTACCCTACCCTTACCCATTAAGAATTAACGGTAAGGGTAGGGTAACGGTAGAAAATGGATAATAATATTAATAACTCAATGAAAAAAAATTGTACAATATGAATAAATGAATTATATCAATTAAATATATTAATAAAATGCAACATTAAATAATATTTTAAATACAATAAAATCCTACAATATCTTCTCATGTCAATTGTCACAAAAAATATATAATTAATTACTAATTATACTATATTAATCGGACAGAGTGCAAATCAATTTCTTCGTCAATGCAAATAGATTCCGATAATGACATAAGTGCTCCATCTTCATCAGCACACTCATCTGTTGAAAACGTAGCAAGTTAAGAGCATTATTTATATAGTTGAAATGTTAAATAAATATTCACATGCTAAATTTTGAAAAGTGGTATACATACCAATTGCAAAAGCTCTCAACCAATCTTGAGTACAGATCAGTGCTTCTAATACATCATCTTTTAGAGAAGTTCTATAATCATCAAGAATCCTTCCACTGGTGCTAAAAGCAGACTCAGATGCGACCGTCGAAACGGGGACGCCTAAAATGTCTCGAACCAATTGAGACAAAACTGGATATTTTGGAGCATTGCATTTCCAGCATGCTAAGATGTCGAAATTATCATCTTCTAAACCTCGAACAATACGCTCTTCTAGATATAAATCTAGCTCTGATTTGGTAGGTTCTGTTGTAAATGATTCTTCAATAAACATTGCTAGGCCACGTCGCATATTAGTACAGAGCTTTTTTGATGATCCACCACTTGAGGAACTATCACATTGCTTACTAGATGACTTTAACCCATCTGATCGATTCTGATTTTTAGAATGTAGCACCAAATACTCATTGAATAGTACGCTCAAGCATGATTTCACATGATTCAGGTTAGTTTCAGCTTCACCAGGTTGATTATACATTTGCTGAAAATAAAATTCAACTGATTTCAACTTGATACGAGGATCTGAAATGGAGGCGATGGCTAATAACACGCTACTGATGTGCCAATATTTTTTGAACTTCTCAAACATGCGAGTAGCCATATTGACTATGAAAGGATGGTCACTGTCTAGCCAATTTCGCAAACTCATGTAAACTTCGCAGAATTCATTAAAGAAGAGATTCAAAGTTGGATATTTGGTACCTGAAATTTAAAAAATATATAAAATTTTTATTCATCAAATAAACTTCATAGTATTTACTAAAACAGAGATTTCTAGTACTTGAATATTTAAAAAATAACACATATATTTGGTACCTGAAATTTTTGTGGTGGCATCATAAAAAACTTGTAAGCATTCAGTTACAGCACCTACGTTGTCCCAATCTTTATCAGATGGAGCATGCTTGTAATCACGATCAACTCCAGCAAGACGAGAAAATGCCTCACGAAATTTGAGAGCACTTTCAAGCATTAAATATGTTGAATTCCATCTAGTAGGTACATCCAATAAAAGCTTGGTTTGTGGTGCCCGTACCTGTTGTGCAACTCTTCTAAATCTTTCAATTCTTGCTTGGGAAGAGCGTATATATTTCACCGTCTCACGAACATTACAGATCACATTTTTCAGAGCATCAAGACCTTCTTGAACAATAAGATTTAGAATATGAGCACCACAGCGTACATGAAATAGGTTTCCACTCACAGGAAGTGTGTTATTGGGTTTTAAAATATTCAACATCTCCCTAACAAGGGCATCATTAGTGGTACAATTATCAAGAACAATGCAAAAGAGCTTTTTATCAATATTCCAGTCAAACAACTTCTCTGTTATCACCGCACAAAGGTGTTCACTTGTATGTGGAGATTCAACAGGAACAAAATTCAAAATTCTTTTCTGCATTCGCCAATTGTCATCAATGAAATGACAGGTTAAGCAAAGAAAACCTTTAACATTAGACGAGGTCCACATGTCCGTTGTAAGGCTTACCCGACAATTAAGCTTATCAAGGACACTGTACAGATCTTCCTTCTCTTCATGGTATAATTTCACACAATCACTTCTAATTGTGTTTCTTTTGTTCAATCTAAATTTGGGCTGAAGGTTTCTGATGAACACACGAAAGAAATGGTGATTGGCCATGACAAATGGATTTCATGAGCTGCAACCATTCTACTATAATCTTTCCTACTTCTTTCTTGATCAAACTCAAAACACTCAACTTTTGCTCTGTCATTTCCCTTGCATCCACTAACTTTCAATATTTGTTGCCGCACATCAGGAATACTCTTGCGCATTGCTCTTTTGTACTCCACACAACTATGCTCTAAATGATATTTCAAATGGCTAGTACCTCTGGTGCCACCAGCTGACAATGAACTTTTACAATGCTTACACTTAGCATTATAAGATCCATCTGATAAAACTACTTTATCAAAATCATTCCACACTTTAGACCTTAATTTCCTTGATGATTTGGCTTTGGGTGGATCAGGAGCTAGATTTGGTTCAGTAGCATTAACATTGTTTTGCATTTGTTCTACTTGCTCACGTGACTCTCCATCTAATCCCAAAGGCATCCTAAATAAACGAATTAAATTAATTAATTACTGGATAGTGTAAAGTAGCAAATGAATATTTCAAATGGAAAAATCGACACTTACTCATCATCATGATCAATGCTGTTGTAACTTTCGCCATCTGAGTCAACAAGATTTGGATTTGAATTAGACATTTAGCAGGCTCTCAAACAACAACACGACGGCGGAGAAAAGTTTTCTTCTGTAAAAGAATTTAGGTTTTTCTTCTTCAATGACACAATGTAGCGTGCCGTGTGAATTGAAATTGGAAAGAAATAAATAATATTTTAATATAGCATTATCTTAAACGTGTGAATTAAAATTGGAAAGAAATAAATAATATTTTAATAGTATTATCGTAATCAAATTTAATAATTTAATTGCCTAATTAGTTATTAGCTTATTAATTAAAATCTTACAATAACATCTTTCTGATTATGATAAAGATTATAAACTATATATAACGGTACGGGTAATTAACGAATACGAAATAGCCTTACCCATACCCTTACCCAATAAATTAACGAAATTTTTTTTTTATCCATACCCATACCCGATAACTTAACGAAAATAAAATCTTACCCATATCCGTCTTATCGAATACGATACGGGTAGGGTAAACGGTTAAAAGGGTACCATTGACAGCCCTAACCAATGCGAAGCGTTAAGAAATTATGGAAACTGTTTAACGTGAAAGTCTAATTAATATCTAATTATTGATAATGGGACTTCCTACCGACCAACAATGAGTAGTGTTAGGAAATTAAGGGAAATTGATAAAAACAACCGACAAAAAGAAAAAAATAAGTTAATTTCAAAATATGAAAATCTTGTTCGATTTGACAGAATAGCCATATATAAATCAAAATAACAAATAGATTTTGGTTTAGCCACAAGGAAATATAGTCAGAATTGTTCAATTTTTTTTTGCTCTTCTTACATCATCCGGCCGGTGAAGTTTCTTTATATCCTTGCATACCTGAAGGCTCCGTTTGGATGAGCTCTAGGAATTAGTGAATAAGAGAATAAGAGAGTAAATTTATTATAAGCAATTCAAATTTTTCACAAAGTTACACACTTCTCAATACTTCTTTCCTTATTTCTCTTATTCCCACACCATCCAAACGGAGCCGAAGAGAAGTAACATGTTCTATACATGATAAAGAAGTCAAAGCAGTTCTTCTTGTTTAAAACTTAATTGGTCCGTAGATTGATTATACACATTCAGACCAACATTAATTCTAAACATAAATCCTGTGCTAGGTGGAGAAACTAGCCCAAGGTTGGCTATATCCAACTAATCTGCATATATAATCAAATGGAAAAAGGCTATGCAAGACATCTTTTCAATCTAAATACAAAGACAATTATCAAGTGAAAAGCATGAATTCACCGATATTGAAACTCGCATATATTAGGACTCTCAGAACCTACTTAATTAAGTATTGACTTGATTAATTAAAAGTTTAAAACCCTCTCGCGGGCATGTTCAGCTCCATGCAACTGTGAACAATTTAGCTCACTACATGATATATATATATGCCTGTCGTAACCTAACATTTTCCCTATTGGGGCCAGATTTAAAATTCTTGATGCGCTATACTCTCTAGTATTCAGCAAAAACATCATTACTCTAAATTTATTCAAAACCACACATGCATAACCGGCATTATGCTAAGTAAATTGCTAATGCACACATACCTTGGCCTTAGAGTTGTACATGTGTATGGAACTATGGATCATAAACTGTCAACTCTGTATCCTCACCTAAAGGATGAAACCATGTTTAGCTCATCAAATATCAGAGGGGTTGATTCACCAAAGAATCTAAGAAATTTTAAGCTCACCAGTTCAGGGTTTTGACCCCCAACAATAGCCTTAATGCTGTATAATACATCCCCAGGAGAAGGGGCCTTTCTAAAGGCTGTCAAGTATCGATACTATCAGAATAATGAGTGGAAGTGCCAAAAGGACTTTACCATCTATGAATTTACCCCTGTTAATTTACCACACATATGACCCTCAAAAAAATTATTTACCACATATATCATATAATTAAGCAAAATGTGCTTGAATTACTTAAAAAAAGTACTAGTTCTTCCTTTTGAAGAATGCCCTACATACTAAAAATTCTGGACCATTATTAAAGATGATTAAAATGGTTATATTAGACATAACAATGATAACGTTAATAATATAATAGATCTATTGAAATATTCAGTTCCTTCAGCATATCTAAGTTATTAGTTATATTAGGACTTTCTCTGTACAAAACTGTAATTGCTCTGAAGATATTTCCGGTGTTTTTATTTATTGAGCTCTTCATTTTCTTATTATTATAATTGGCTTCTTTTGTTTTAATGAAATATTTTGCTTGCAACCGCTAACCTACCTTCAAACAAACCTGAGCTACGTAACAGTAAGAGATCCACCACAATAAAGATTACATAATTTGTCATATATATAAATATTAAAAACAATTACTCCAGTAAAATGATTTTATATTTGCTTTTTGTTGCTATTTTTCAACTTATCTTATAGTTTCTAATGAAATGACTAAGCATTATTCCAGTAAACGGCATCTGATCAACTGAATAATTGTTTGGTCTTAAGTCGTAACTCAAATCAATGTTCGAGATGCCTTGGGAAATATTGTGAATATCTGATATGAAGCCTCAAAAATGTTATGTTTTGGGGTTTTGAATCCCACAGATGAAAACCATTACATTTTAGATCGACTCATGTGAACTAACTAGAAATATAAAATTTGAGCACAAAGCATACCGGAATCCATACACTAAATTTGAATTGACTTGAAAGTGACTTAAGCCCCAACCTTCACTTTGCAATGCAAGTCTTCCTTGAACAACAACGATATATAATGTTGGAAACATTTAACATCAATTTGCTGCATATAATTGTAATACCCCATTGTTTCTGTAAATCGTAATAAGTCATGTGTTATAGATGTTAAGTTTTCAGATAGTTTGTTTGGTTCATTATATCTTCATAGATATATGCGTACCAGTTCTGTAAACCGTTCAGTTAATTAAAACAATAGAAGATAACAAAGAGCAATGTACCTTGACTCCTTGAGTAAAAGGTCGCAGGTTCGAAACCCGGCTAGGGGATTTTTCATAGACATTTAATTTAAAAATAAGTTGGGTGGCTTAGACCTCCAATTTATCTTCAAAAAAAAAACCATAGAAGATGACAACGACCAACTAAATTTCAGTTACTCAAAGCTTTCAGCTATCCATCACATATAGAGAGGGGAATAAACAGAATGTTTCACAATATTACCTCAGCATTATTACAAGGTCTGTACGTATATATTTTTATAAATTATATAACAAATAGTTACTTAAGAAGCTGTGATATATAATTATGTATTGTATCAAAACTACTTAGGCTAACTACTTAGCCTAACTGAAATTATTAAGCTAATTAAATTCTTATTTTGTCCACTGCCCTTCTTACTTTGCCTACAGATGTGAATTAGTATTCTTAGTGGTGCTATACCCTTAACAGTTAATCTTGTTTAAAATTGATCCAAAACTTTTTTGAGAAGATTAAATTTGGAAGCACAAACATGAAGAAAACTAGCAGGGGCATTTTAGGAAATTTTTTGTTTATTTTCATCACATGTACCTTTTATATCTCCATGATTCAATTAGCAGTTTGTTGATGGTGAGTGGATATTCAATTATATTGATGGTGAGTGGATATTCAATTATTGATGGTGAGTGGATATTCAATTATATTGAAAGAAATTCCTATGCAATTAGAGATAAAATAACAAAGTAAAAGTTAGTAGAAGTTAGGATGGCAATTGACAAATTGTTCCGATTAGAAATTATTCGTGTTAAAGATAAAGATAGAGCAATAACCGTAAAAGAAACTGAGCCAATCCGAATTACATATGGCATTTTAGATATGGTAATTTGAACATTGCGGGTTGAAATTGTTGAACCAAAAGCAAATGGTATTTGGATTTCTTGAAATTAATCAAATTGGTGTATGTGAAGGGTGTTTTTATAGAAAACATACCAAACTGCCCTTTCCCAAAGGACAAGCAATGTGAACAACACAAATTCTTGAAATTGTGCACACTGATTTGTGTGGACCATTGGAAACTGCAACATTTGTGGTAGTAAGTATTTTACTTCTTTACCGAAGATTTTAGTAGAATGAATTGGATTTATTTTCTGTAAAATAGGAGAAACATTTGGAATAATAAAAAAGTTCAAGGCTAATGTAGAGAAACGTACGAGAACCAGCTCTTGATCTAGTGGCAAAGAACAATGCATCTCAAGTGAGAGGTCGAATGTTCGAATTAGAGGGTTTACCAAATCTATTTTGGCTGAAGCTGTAGAAATTATAGTTTATTTGTTGAATTTGCCACCAACTAAAATCACCATGAATAAAATCGCTTATTAGGCTTGATTTGAGAGAAATACTAGAGTTGGATATTTGAGACTGTTTGGGTGCATCGGCTACACCTTGAACAATGCACATAATAAAAGAATATTTGATGAAAGATTAGAAAAGTCCATATTCATTGACTATTGTATATAGACAAAGGAATATATAGATTGTACCATCTTATTAGTGACAAAATTATAGTGAGCAGAAATGTCTTGTTTGATGATAATACAAGCTGAAAGTCGAAATAAACAATTGAAGGAGTAGAGAACAAAATTTGAAGAAGGTGAGGAAGAAAATGCTGCAATCTACAATAATTTAGGCTCCGTTTGGATAGGTGTGGGAAAAAGGGAAGAAGGGAATAAGTGGGAAGAAGTATTGGGAAGTGTGTAAATTTGTGAAGAGTTTGGATTGTTTATAATAAATTTTTTCTTCTTTCTTTTCATATTCCTTCTTCCTAACCAATCCAAACGGAGCCTTTAATTACCCAAGCAGCAGCACAAGACCAACAAATAGTCTCACTGCAAATACAAATTTTGACCCCCATGCATAAATAAGAAATATGAGGACCATGTAGGAATTGTATGAAACCACCCTAGCGATGTTCATAACAAATCCCATGCCCTATGAAGAGGCAACTAAAAAATTAGAATGGCATCAAGCAATGAGAGAAAAAGTGGCGACAATAAAAAAATAAAACTTGATAGATAGTTGAGCATTTAAAGATAAACGTGTAATTGGAGTAAAATGAGTATTTAGAACAAAATTTGGTACAGATGGTAGTATGCAAAAGTACAAAGCAGTTTGTTAGCTTAAGGATTATGATCAAGATTATGAAGTAGTTTATGAAGAACTTTCTTGCCTATTTCAAGATTTGAAATGGTAAAGCTATTGTTGTTGGAACTAGCAACTCACTTAAAGAAACCTATATACGTACCATTTTGATGTTAAATCAGATTTTCTCAATGGAGAACTAGCAAAAGAGGTGTATGTTGAACAACCGAAAGGGTTTGAAGTAAAATGCAAAGAAGATTTTGTATACAAATTGAAACACACACTAAGGGCATGGTACAACAAAATTGATTTATATTTCCTTAATTTTGGTTTTGAATGAAGCAAAAGTGAGTCTAATTTATATGTTAAGAAGAAAGAAACTAATCATACGTTGTTTGTTTGTTTGTATGTCGATGACACGATTTACATGGGCACAAATGAGGAATTAGTAGAATAGTTTATGGCTCCGTTTGGATAAGGTGTGGGAAGAAGGGAAGAAGAGAAGAAGTCGGAAGAAGTATTGGGAAGTGTGTAACTTTGTGAAGAGTTTGGATTGTTTATAATAAATTTATTCCCTTATTTCCTTATGCCCTTCTTCCCACACCACATCCAAACACAGCCTTATTCCCTTATAAGAAGCAAGAAGCAAAAATTTGAGAAGTCAAATTTGGAATTGTTACACTATTTCCTTGTTTAGAAGTGTAGCAAGAAAGTGGGAGCATCTTTGTGTCACAAAAAATACGTTAGAAATTTATTTAAGAAGTTTGGATTGGAAAATTACAAAAATTTCTTAATTCCCATGAATGTGAATAAAAAGTTAGTAAAAAAATGATGGTATATAAGCAGTTTATGGAACAAAATTTAGAAGTTTGGTTGGTGTGATCTCTAGACACGTGTGAAATAAAAAAAAAACAGAACTTTGGTGCATCAAAGAAGATGTTGAAATACATTGTTGGTATATGATAAAGGCTTGAAACCCGGTATCAAATAAATTTATACCTTGTTTTACCTCACTATTTGTTTCGGTAAAGCTAAGAGTCGAACACAAGGGACGGTACAATTGAATATCAGACTTTACTTCCTCACGAAAGCTATACAATAGAATTTTTATGTGATTTTGGTTTATTAAATCTAAAGATGCAATTAAATAAATATTTTTCGATGTTTTAATTATTTAAGTGCTTTTTATGCACAGATTGAAAGTTCAAGCCGTCATCTTGAAAACTCTAACATTCAGATCGTTCGTTTCCTAGGAGATGATATCACTACCCCAGAAACAATTTTTAACACCGTCATGTTAAGACCTGTTTTTAAGAAAATCGATTTTAAAAATAGACAATGGTAATTTCGTAATTATCAGACTTTATTTTTAACACCGGTTTTTCTTAAAAACCGATGCTAAAGAGTTGCAGACAAAAAAAAAATCGAATCATCTTTAACACCGGTTTTTCTAAAAAATCGGTGCTAAAAATGCAATTCTAAATCAGTACTAAAAATACAAACACAATCATTAGCATCGGTTATGTTATCAAAATCGGCGTTAAAGATCCAATAATTTTTTTTTTGCGACTTCTCTGTCTCCTTCACTTCGTCCTTTACGCAAAAAATTTCTAAGTTCTCTCTCACTCGCATTTCCATCTCTCCCTTGAACCCAAAGCAGCCATGGAGGCTCCCCATCGCGAATCTCCTACCATTTGTTTATCTCTCTCTTATCTTTTCTTTTCTCAAAGCTTACATTCCACAAAACCCTAACCCTAACCTAATCCAAGCTCTATGGTGCATCAATGGAGAGAAGAGAAAAGGCGATTGGCTCCGGCGCTGCGAAGAAGGCAACCTTGAGGAGTAACAAGGTGTGATTTCTCAAGACTGCAAAGTACGCCGACCATGTCGAAGCTGGTGCTCCGGTGTGCCACGTCGCCGTCCTAGAGTACCTCGCTACTGAGGTATGAATTTAGATCTGGAGATGTTAATTTTTTTATTTAGTGGTGGATTTTTGACATTTTAGGTTTTCCTCTAAATTTTGGGGATTTTCTTCATTTCATTAATCAATTGTACCAATTCTTGAATAATTAATTAGTAATTGTGTTTGATTTGAATAGAAAATTTGGGGATTTTCTTGAAATGGAGCTGCTTGAGAAAGAATATCAAAATTTACGAAATGAGGAGCAGTAAGGCTGTGCTCCTGAACGCGAAGGTGGGGATGAGATTAGGGGAGGCGAGGCGAGAAACTGATTTCCGACCCTGACCGAGCGAGTTTACTCGCTCCACAACGAAGGATGAGACGGGATGAAAAGGAATGAGACGAAGTGAGATAAGAGACAGATTTACGAAGAGTTTACTCGCGGTTGCTACTCCCCGATTTGGGGGTGAGCCGCACCGGGCACCCCTAATCTCCTCTCGCCTAGTCTCCCCTTTGCTTTCGCGTTCTGGAGCACAGCCTAAGTCTCATTGCATCGTACCACCTGACTCCAATATATTGGACTTTGCAATTACTAGAATCTGCTATCCAATGCCATAGTATTATCTATTTTTTGTGGTGTTGAAGTAGTTTTTCAGTACCAATGGCAAAGTTTTCGCCACAAATCAGAATTTTTATATGAACTACCTTTGCAGCCCAGTAATAATGAAAATAGCATAGTAATGTGTTGAATCAGTATTCTTAGTTTTTTTGGTGAAACATGGACTTCAGTGACTGATAGAGAAATTTTGTTGAAGATTTATTTAATGACTTCCTTATAGATTTTTTTCTATGTAATGATCCAATTTTTTTTTGTTTTGTGCTCTTTGTATTTAAGGGCTCTATGGGACAAGACTGGACCTCAGGTTTTTGCTGCAAAAAGATTTCTCAAATTCAAATAAATTAACCAAGGTTTTTGCTCTTGCCTTCTCAAATATTTCCTACTGCCAATTAAACTTACTATAGCTATTGTTCTAGAATGCTGCCTACTGCCAATTAATTTGATGTGTACTAAATGGAAAACTTTTATTACTTAATACAATGAACAAAAATGTTTCTTTTCACTGTTATACTTCAGAGTAATCGATAAGTACGAAATTGCTGCCTTCAATGTGATTATGCACGATGGCCACAGAATTTCTCGCTCCTAAGGTTTTTTTCTTGTTTCTTCAATTTCTATTTTGGACCAGATATAAGAGTTATGCAGCTTAATTAAATCAAAAAAAAAGTTTAACGGCTTAATTTACCAGAATGCAAGAAATCAGTGACTAGAACCAGCCAAAATATTTTCTTTGGAATGGAATGTACTACTATGGTTGATAACAGCAAATTACTTGTAACTTGTAAGTACTATATTGTTCATTATCAATCTAGTTCAACATTAGAGAGGTTCTGTGTGTAAATTACCTTTTCTTTATTGTTCTACAGCTGATGGGAACAAAATCACAGCTTTGTTATTAATAAGAGAAAATATATCTTCAGCTAAGGTACTTATTTACAACACCAACTTTCCTGGAGTTGTATTACTTTTCAAGACTTGCAATTCATAAAAATTGCTTCTAATTATGCTTGTTTAATCTTAGGAGCTTGGAATGGGTCCAATAGACTTGAAATCATTTCTCCTAGAGCTTAGTTTTCATATGCTGGGAGAGGTAGCATTTCTCCTAAAATTTGTTTAGTCATTTAGATCTTATATTTGTTGCAGTCACTATAAAAATCTTTCATGACTGGCCATGTAGGAAATGTAAATATGTAATCCAATTTGATGTTTTTTTTTGTAATTTCCTTTTTTTATTTCTTGTGATATTAAATGATGGATTAATAAATGTTTATGCGCATGCAATTTAATTTGGGTTGTATATATGTGATGCATTTGTGATATATATGGATATACGTGTAATAAATACTGTTAGCAAAATGGGCTAGCAGTAGAATTAGTAATTTTTAAAAAATAAAATATTGATTTTTAACACCTGTTTTTAATAAATAACCGGTGCTAAAGATTTATCTTTAAGACTGGTTATTTATTAAAAACAAGTGTTAAAGATCGAATAAATTATGTTAGAAAAATGTGGATTGGTTTTTAGCACCGGTGTTTTTAACACCAGTTTTTAATTATTTTTAACACCACCCCTTATTAGCACCGGTGCCTAACCGGTGCTAAAAACCTCTAATTAACCGATGCTAAAAAGAATATATGGCGTAGTGTATTGTACTTCGTCTCGGGGTCGTTCTCTTGATTGCCTCCAAAAGTCGTGGGAGTTTATTGTATGACCATTTTCAAGACCCGAACATTAACTCCATCACTCGCTCTCTCTCACGCCTCAATTTATTAGAAGTCGCTTGAATACAATAATATATTGCCCTTATTAGCCCACCAACTCCGTCAACTGTCAGACCGAACTCGGACATGCTCAGCGATAAGGTCAGCTGTAAGGTTATTGTGTTAACTCTCGCCAGGTGGCCTCGTACAAGTATGATAGGTTGGATTGGTAACAACGCTCCAATTAGGATTAAAATTAGTGCAAGTTTTGGCATACAATATCACCACATACATCTTGATATTTGGGCACAAACCAGTACAAGTTTTGTTTTGTTGCTTGATTCGATTCTAATTTAATATTTTTTTGCAATAATAATAACAAACTACCAGACGCAATTATTTTTTAGAACGAAAAATTTTACTATGCTCCAAATTTGGTTCGGACATATCAACATATTCAAAATTTGAAATATCACACAATACACTTACAGTTTGGCGCATGACCGTTTTTCTGAAAATGTATGCCTCATCACAATTTGCATAAAGTGACACTCATGTTGTAGTAAAGTCCTCAACTTCTGTGAAATCCTCTCCGGTAGAAAGGTTGGAGTAACTCACCGGACCTTCTTCGTCGTCCGCATCACGAACCTCAACATCATCTTCAAACCCAACATTCTGCACCACTGGCGACATTGGACAATTATAAGCCCTACAACTCTATTTTGGCATAGCACTGCCACTGCTGCTAGTTTGGCCGGATCCATAACTAATGGTTCATACCATGATCAGACTGGTCGAAAGTATGATCGAACAGAATACCAAAAAAGTTGAATGTAGGGTTTGGATCATTGCTATTAGGCTCGTCAAGGGGATTAACATTCAGGTGTGGTTTCGTGTCGTAAATAAAAATGAAATCGACGTACAACTCAAATATTGGTAGTCCTCTCGTCTCAAATGACTCGAGGTAAATAAAACCATCATTCATCTTCAGAACTGTTAGGAAAAAAAAAATCATATCTCCCATTTGCTATATCATTATAACGGCCTCAGATTTTGACATTGTATTGGGTTTCATAAATCTGAAACAGAGCATATACTTTATTTCAATCTGCATAGGTGGTTTGCTGACCACAATCTAAACTAAAAAAACAAGCTCCTGTATTTAGAGATCGGTTGACATATATGTGAATTGAAATATTGAATTGGATGAAAGAGACTTGTAGTAAACTGGATTTGATTTCTGTCAGAAGGGAGAAGGAGCTTATATAATACGTTATAGTTGGGTGATAAAACTAACTTCTTACTCGACGTAAATTTTAGCCCAAATCAATTGAAATCACTAAAGTGAATTGAACTGACACAAATTTCAGATTGAAATGACAAAAGAAAAAGACAGTGGAATCTCGACCTTATAGCGGACTTTTGACCGCCGCTATAAGGCCTATGACGGGTTTTTGACCCGTGCTATAGGCTATATCGGGTTTCAGAATTCTGCCATAGGGAGAGAGAGTATAGTGGGTTTCAGAAACTCGTTATATTATGGCTGTGTTTTTTTAAAAAAAAATCATAGTTCTAGATATTTAAAACTTTTGATTAAATTACTCTTATATTGGAAAAATCGGTAGCTATGCCTAATTTTTTTTTTTTTTATGAATAGCCATTGGTTGTACATAAGTGTTACAACAGAGTAAAAAATAAAATCAACACAAGGCTTCCTGCCAAAGAAGTACAACTAAAAACCTCCCAAGAACAAACAGTCTTAGGAAACTCGAAGGAAAAAAAGAAAAACAAAGACAAGCAAACAAAGTAAGAAAATATAACACGTCCCCTTTGCAACAAACAAAAACTTCCAAATTAGGGTGGCCTATCTTGCAATTATGCTCATTGTAAGTAATGATGTGACATTTATTTGCTCTTGCGCGTCTATCTGACGTATTGTAATGAAATCATGCTCTCTTGTTAGGCCTGTGAAACGTGAAAGATGGAACGGAAACTAACTATTTTGTTCTTGTTCCATTCCAACCAACGAAACAGTAAAATGTTTTGTTTTCGTTCCGTTCCAATGAACGAAACAAAAAATATTTTGTTTCCCGTTCTGTGCTTCATTTACCATTGATTTCAGCCCATTCTATGTTCCATTTCAGGTATTTCCATTCCGACCTTCATTTAGACATTCCATTTATGTTTCGTTCTAAAAAACGAAATAAATTTTCTCTTCCGCTTCTGCTCCATTTCAAACGGAATGGAACGAAAACGTACGAAACACAACAAAATTGACGGGAAAATCTCTTGCGACTTGTGAGGTCCACTCTATCAGGGGAATCCACACAACTTCCTGATTGTATTCCACAGATCTCCTAAATATCTTTTGGTTTGCACACGTGCTATCTTTTTCTAGGATTCGATGTAAATTAGTTCTATACTGATTTTTTATGAGTATTGATATACTTACAATTAGCTAAATTCACAATAACTTTCTTAACTCAATACATCGAATGCAATTATTTTGAAGGATTCTTTGGTCAAAATAAAATATTTATTATTATTTTTTTTTGTTACATATTAACGATTGCATATCTTTTGGAAAAAAAAAATTCTTTAAATCATAAATAGACCTCAACTTGGCCTGTTATCTACTTGATTAATATACTTAATATATACAAATGGTAACCAACATATTTAACATACATCTCATAAATTATCTAACATAACTATATATATTATTCAAGTACAAGTACAAGTACAAGAATGTAATCCAAGTCATGAGATACCAGTCTGTTAATGCCTAATATGACTAATACTTGGACAACTTATATATATTTTTTTTTGGTTTTTAATAGAGAAGTCTTAAATGAAGAGATGATGTCCTGACCAGTAGTTGTTTTTCGTATTTCCTCTTTCATCATCATGAATTAGAAACGGACTTAATTGGGTGAATATATATATATATGGAAAAGGATTTTGTATTTATATTAGTTAAGAAGTTTATTTAGTAATGGTTGCCTTTTTTTTAAAATTAATAAGTAATTATATATTCCAGTATGAAATAAAGTCTTGTATACGATCATCGATCAATCTGGTGAATATATATCGATCTATACATCTCATGTTGACCACTTTCAAATGCTTGTACATTTCCGGATCACACAACTTTTTCTTTTTAGAATTCCTGGTGGCGACTACAAAGTTACAACCTCTTTTTCATGAGGGTCAGGTACTCAGGTGGTACACAAAGTTACAACTTCATTATAGGTGATATAACTGGTACAATGCTGCTTTGGATTACACAAGTTATGTCACCAAATTTCAGTTTACTTGCATTCCTACATTGATTTTCTAGTGTTTGAAACTTTGGTGTGTTTGGGTGATTCAGGTATATGTGTATTAATTGTGGCAGTTTTAGTGAATATAGTGTTTAGCATTTGAGGCTTCATGATTTGGCAATTGCAATTCAAAGGAAATGACAATGAACTCATGTATTTATTTATTTATTTATTTAATTTTATTCATCCTGGTAGGGTCACACTCACACACACATCATCACCATCAAAGGTGAAATTCGAACCTGAGCCACTCCCATAGGCTCAGTACCTATCCATCTGAACTAAGTAGCGGAGGCGTGAACTCATGCGATGTCATCGTATTATCAACATTCAGATATAAGGCTACAATATTTATAATAGCTTTGAAGGATTGAGTTACATATACGTGCTGGAAAACTGAGCATAGAGTACTTAAATACTACTAAGAAGAAGAAAATTAAAACCAATTAGATGGAGAGGTTAAGACTCTAGTTGGTTATATTTTCGATATTTAGTGATATATATATATATATATATATATATATAGTGTATGCTTGTTGCCTCATAATAAGTAACACTGTAGCATACTTTATTTTATAACAATGCACATAGTCAGCATAATTTGACAAGCACAAGATGATGATTTTGTAGTATTTGTATATATATACATAGAAAAATGTTATGTTAATATAAACAAGTCATTATTCTTCGCATAATTAAATAAAATCTAATAATACAATCAACTTTCTTATAAATTTGGTGTCATAATCTCTCTGTCTGTCTCGTACTTTAATTCTCAAAATATATAACAAGATGCAAAACTTTTTTGTCACTTCGTTGTTTGATGTAATGAAGGAAAATGCATGAAGGTGTACGCAATATGATCATCATAGGTGACCATACGACCACCTGAGATAATGTTCTTGAAAATTTTAGATCAATAAGTGATACAAATCTACATTAACGGTAATGATAAATATATATTTCAATCCCTTTATCAGGCATAGCGAACCTCAAGTTTGTGAGAGATGTTTACCTGGATTTTATTCTTTTGAAAGCAGGCCTCCGATCGATCTTTGGGGATCGAGGACTAACTCTTTGTTTTCTTCTTATCTTGTCTCTTCTCTTTTAGTTATCAGGTACTTGGAACGGAGGACGGATTAATCTCCATGTTGTGCTTGTCATTGCTTGTATCTTAAATGACAAAGCTAGCTTCAGCTGAAGAAAGGCCATTAACCATATTAATCTGTCTGTTTATTATTATACTAATTAAAATTTCATCCTAGGACATTAAAAGATTTCAAAGAAAAAGATTTAAACAAACAAATGAAACAAATATATAAGAATTAAGTGAAGGTATACAATTGAAAGACTTTAATTTCTTCAAGTAGCCTGATTTGCCATATATATAATGTTTCAAAATATTTGGGATAATGGTTTCTTACCTCACAAGTCATAATGGATCGTTTCAGAATTAATGTTCTTTCACTATTTAGTGTGATTACAATTTTGTGTGTCACAACATACAACTCAGTTCTATTCTGAACTAACTAATACTCACCGCAGACAACATATGCTTAGTAAATACAAATTTCCCTAAATTATGAACAAAGAAAAACATAAGGTGCAAAAGATGAATCCGAACAGACAGTACTTACATAGCAACAAAATGCAAAATCTATCTTAGTATTCTGCTTCCTACCCAACATATCTATAAACACAGAATTGGATTCCTAGATCGCCCCCAAATTTTGAAGTGACTAAGTAATATTTGGTCCCATGAAAATCTAAGAAGGACAAAGAACAATAGAATATTACCTGGGAGGAAACCACAGCCATGGAGTGTAGAAGTGCAGGCAGGACATCACCAAAAAATTCGCGCAAGTAATGAGTGGAATGACCATTAAAAGAGCTGGTGGAAGAGAGTGGGAAAGTGGAGAAAAAGAGAGTTTCGTTGTACAAAGGGATGGGTGAAATGGGCCTTGTTTAGGAGAAATGTGCTTTTTGTTATTGGTCTGAATAAGGTATACTGAATTTTATTCTCCTCTCACTTGGCGGGAGAAAATTTCTAGTCAATGCCCCTAACTAATGGTCTTTTATTCTTTTATGCAATTACCTTTAAAATGTTTATCTCAAAATTTGTGATAGAATTTATTTAGCTAATATATATCCAGTATCAACTGAAGTATATAAATTAGTCAAATTATTATTTTTACAAAGAATGCAATTGAGATTAAGTTTTCCAATTTGAAATATTCATATATAGGAAATTTGAAACTGATTAACATTTTATCAATTTAAGATGTGCTTAATTATATTTTTTTTAAACAAAGTCAAAAATTGATCAAGCCTATTTAACGTACGTAATAGACAACAATAACAACTAAATAGTAACGGAGAGTCATATAAAAAAAACTATGTATTGTTAGTACAAAACTACAAATTTTTACAAAATATTTCAATAATTTATTTTTCTACAAAGAAGGTTGGATATTTTTTTTTGTAAGGAAAAAACAGGCGTGTAAAGTTCTAAGCAATGTTGAAAATCAGAAAATAAATATTGTACATGTAAAGTATATTTAATTAGTGATTCAAACGATAATATTCATTTATAGATAATAAAAGAATAGAATCGGGATTTTATATGAGAATTTTATTACTATGGTCTCTCTAGATCAAGGGACCTCAAAAAATATTTAAATTACATTTAAAAAGGTGCTTAACCTTATCAAAAAAATTTAATACAAGTCACTTCAGGAAAAATTCAGTCAAAAGTCTCTCCCTAAAATTAATAAAGTTGCACCCCTAGTTTTTACATACGGTAAAACAGGCCAACTTGCAGTGGCAGCCCAACTTGGTTTTGCAAAAGATAAGTTCAAAATTTTTTACTTAAATTTATTTCAAGTACCTGGTTTTGGACTTAAACCGCCTGGTTTCGGGCAAGTTGGCGTGTCAACTTGACAGGAGGGTCAGTTCATTGCATATATAATAGCTTGGCGCTCGCTTCTACTTTATGCTTTGAATCGAAAATTTTGGGCCAAAAGTATATGTAATGATGTACAGACTTGTACAATTGAAATTATAAGAAATCATATATACGAACAATAAAGACCACCTATTAACGTTTTTATGCAAACTTCAATTGAATTTGTTTTTCTGTTTGAAATATGTTAAACTTCAATTGAATTTAATCACGGTAAATGCATGAATTTAAGAAAATAAATTTAAGAAACAAAATTTTCGTCGAAGTTATATTTTAATTTGTTGTTTTGAGGATTATTATTGGTGATCAGCCGGTATGACTTCGTCTTGCTAAGTGAAAGTTCTTTAATTCTTTTCTTTTCTTTTGTTGCAAATGTTATTGCTGACCGGGGAATTGGAAATTGGGGATGACCGGATGTAGACGGTCAGGACTCAGGACCACCACAAACGTCATGCAACTTTTCGTGCTTACGCCTTACGGATGCAAACAGGATCGGTGAATTTTCACGGCGCCAGTACGAACAACCAGAATTGTGCAACAACGGATTAACGGTCCGAAATACTGTTCTTTTTTTAGTAATAAATAAAAATAAGAAGAACATTTTTATACTATATTCTATATATAGTTGCTATGAGACCAACTTTTATCCGGGTTTTTGGCGTTACTTTGATCGAATCGTACACTCAATATGATATATATATATATATATATATATATATATATATATATATATATATATATATATATATATATATATATATATATATATATATATATATATATATATAGTGCCGTTTGGATCGCTTAGGAATTTGGGGAATTTGAGAAGTTAAAATTCCTAGGAATAAATTTATTGGGAAGTGTGGAACTTTGTGAAGAGTTTGAATTGTTTATAATAAATTTATGATAGAAAAATGAAATTCCCCAAATTCCTTGGTGAATCCAAATAGCCTCACTGGGATTCATCAAGTAACGGGTTTGATGAATAATTTGGATCTCGAGAGACTTGATTTAATAAAATTTAATTCACACCATGCATGCTCTGAAGTTTTGTCAAATAATAGCCATAATTAATTTTTTTAGGAATACAAATTGAACGATTATTTGCTTCATAAATATATAGCTTCATTAACAATGAATTGTACAATGTACTTTAGAAAATAATTTATTTATATGTATATGTATGTGGGATTTCTACAATCTATGCCTATACATGTATATATTAAAGAAGGTTTGTGTACTCTTTCTGTGGCTTGTGGTGAAAATACAATGGGTCAAAAAAACATATATTGATAGTAATCGTTATACCATATACTACACTGTTTAGGCTATAGAACATTTTGACAAAAAAAGAATCCAAAATGATTCGAACGTCAATAGTTAAAATTTCAAACTGCTGAATGTGATCTTTATATTAAATCACCTTAAAAATTAGATTTTGTATTTTTACGAATTTTTAAACTTTCTTTTAAAGATTTTTAAAATTGGAGGGCCCTATAACTAATTAAATTGAAAATATTTTAAAATTATAAAAATATAGTAAAATAATTTTAAATATATAAAATTTTAATTATCTTCATTTAGATTTTAATATGAACAGTTTGGATCGGCTATTGTAATCTCAAATTAATATATGTGTGGCATCAAAATAGATATATTTTAATTTAATTTATTGATTACGTTCTGTGTAATGTTGGATATCAAATGAAATTATTTAACAAAAATAGACACTTACATTTGGGTATGGTGCGAATTGTAACTGAGTTTCTTTCATTTTTCTCAGTTGATAAATATTGCTCATATTTTTTTCCTTTTACTTATTCTTAAAAAATGAATGCATGTTTAAAATTTCTAAAGAAATTCTGAAAACAACGCATTGCGCCATCGATGCCCATACTTCGTTAAAATGGATATTTATTATTTTTTCAAAATATATTAGCGCGATCTTTGATTTCGTCATGATGTCGTTTTTATACAAAATAACCTCAGTTTTTTATTATGTTGGCTGGAGAAGAAAATAAAATTGAGTAATTTTTGGTTTAGGCCGCGCTTTCTATATATATTTTTGTAAAGATAAATTGGGAGTCAAGCCTCCCAATTTATTATTTTTAAATTAAATGTCTATGAAAGACCTCCAGTCGGATTTCGAACCTGCGACCTTTTATTTAAGATGTATTGTTATTTACCACTAGATCAAAAGCTGCACAAAAATAATAAGCTGCACAAAAATTATTTTAAGATACATTTTAAATGAAAATCAATTTTCATTTAAGATACATTTTTTAATTCGAGTATTTTAACATAATGGTATAAATGTTCTCAACAATTATAAGCTGCACAAAAATCCAACAAAATTAAATATGCACTGGATTGCTTGATAATATTATCAATTTATATATTGGAATATAGAGAAAGTTTAATATGCACTATAGTGCATAGGCGTTTCGTGTATCGCAGATTTTTTCGGGAGTACTTTTGTAAATTGACAATTCTAATTTAGCCAATCTAATCTACATATTGAAAACTCGTAGAAAATCAAATTTTTCAATTTTTTAGATTTTATTACTATTTTTTTCGAATTTTTTAAAACATATCATTTTTGGAAAATTGTAAATAGTAATAAAATCTCAAAAATTGTAATATGTAGATTAGATTGGTTGAATTAGATTTGTCAATTTAAAAAAAATATTCCCGAAAAAGTCCGTGGTGCACAGAAAGTCCGTGGTGATTAAACTTTCTCTTGAAATATATCAATATATATATATATTTAAGAACAAGCATAACCAACTTTCACCCCCAATATTGGTTCTTCCATGTGCATCTCTTGCTGCCAATTAATTATAAGGTTGTCAGTATATGAACCAAATTAAATAGATCTGACATCGTCTGAATCTCCTACTTACCATTAAAAACAAAACTCCATTAGCAGTCCGGGAATCAAAATCATGTGGTCGTTGGTAATACGCTTTGTTGTCTTCCATCCAATTATAATATATTAATATATGTATTGCCGCAGACCAACTTTCCGAATCTGGTAGTGATTCTCATGCTCAGTTCATTCGTACAATTTATTTTGAAAATCTAAAAATGTAAGCTTACCGAAAAGGGAAACATGGCTGCATGGCATGAGCATATAATTTTTTTTGCAAAATCTTTCCAAAATTTAAACGTTATAAATCTTGATGCATTATAGAACTCTACTGTACGATCCGCACTATATATAAGGAAATACATCTAGCTATTTTATGCATTGTGCTTTCCATGAGCAAAATATTTAATTGTATGTTTGTTTGTTTTCAGCCTCTTCAAATATGCTTTAAGTATACTAGCAAACACGCCCACCCAATGTGTGGGCATTTATTTTTTAAAAAATAGTTCATAATGATTAATTTAGAGGTTAAAAAGTTTAGATTATCGCTAACGCTGAGGGAATGTCCTTGATTTACCTTCTTTATAATGCCAATTGTGACTTCAGTTATCTTCAAATTAACTTCAGGATAACTTTTTCTATTTTCTTATTTTTAATTTCTAATTTCTAATTTCTTTTTTTTCTAATTTCTAATTTCACTCAGAAGCTCATTTGTTGTTTTTCTTTGCTCAATGTAAAGCCATCTCTAACCATTGCCTAATTTTGCAACAAATTTGGTAATTTATTTGTACTTCATTATTTTTGTTCAATAGCTTAATCGAGTGTTATATTTGGGAGGTGAAATAAATTTTAAAAAAAATAATTAAATAGAACATGTAACAAAAATAATAAATAGATCAGTGGCAGCCTGGCCATATCGACAACAATATATCTTGGTCTTTGATATTGGCTTGTACATCAGTATATATGTACCTTGGACTCTTTTAAGCATGATAACACAAAATATTGCCCATATATGTTTCTTCCTCTTATTGTTTATGCATACTCGACAAACACAAAAAACAAAATAAATTCTTCAAAAAGAACTCAGCAATGTTGTTTCTAATAAAAAGAGCAATGTTGTTTCACATTGGCTTCTACAAGACATTTATCAATACCAAATACTACTATGTATGCTAAATCATGAAGCTCGTCTCCTGACATACAATATTAGGAATTAGAAAAAGTTAATCTTAATCCATATGCAAAATCTTCTTTTCTTTTTGCAAATAAACACATCAGTCATTGTTTAAAATGAAAACCCCTTAATATGTGATATTGCCAGTTAAAATTCAACCATTATATTAGTTAAAATCCAAAAGTGGCAAATATGTGCTCAAACACAATGAAAATTTCAGTTCCAAATTTACAACGAATAAGAATTTGTGTATGTAATTTTTCTTTAGCTTTGCATAACAAATCAGCATAACCAAAGCAGGTGCATTATTTTTTATAATCCAATGACAAAATTTACCTTAAGGATTAAAATCAATCTAACCCAACCTATGAATTAGCTTCCCAATCAATCTAACCCAACCTATGAATTAGCTTCCCAATCAAATCTAACCTAAAAAAATAAGATGAAAAAGTAAGATCTTGATTGTAGAGCAATCAAGTGCAAAATTATAGTTAAGAATAAATTAGAACAGCTAGGTTTTTCATATAATTTCTTTTCATGGGGAAAAACTAAGTGGGTACCGTAAAATGATGTTTCCTTCTAAGCTAGACAGAATGGCAAATTCCTACTTTATTAAATTCTTGTTCTCGTATACTTTGAGATTCTGCAAAAAAATTCAACAGAAAGGTAAGAGAACCAATAGGCCATTACATAATACTGCAGTATATTTACATATAGGATTACAATTTGACAAATTTCTACTGATAGTACTTGATTATTAGAATTACAATTTGGCAAATTCCAACGGTTGTGACCAGAGTGTTTGAAGAAATGCTCACCATACTCTCTAGTGATGCTATTCTGGCCATTCCTGCATTTGGTGACATGTTTGACACTTTGTACAAGGTTCATTAGCTAGTTAATCACAAAAACATCATAATATGGCATCATGTCAAAAAAGCAAATGATGGTTTGCACAATATAACCAAATAGAAAAAAGCATTTTCAAATTTGGTACCCTGAAATGAACATCCTTGTGCGTCATGAACAAAGTGAAATTTACATACAAGATCTAGCAATTACCTCGAACTTCCATTTTTTACCCCTTCCAGGTCTTACTGCTCCTGAAATGGAGATGACATCCTCCTTCAAGTTAGCTAGCTCTTCAGCAAGAGCAGCACGTCTATTACAAACACAAGAAAATACAACATGAACGAGTAGTCAGGAAAAAAAAAGAGATAAAATAAGGCAACATGTGGAAGTGAAACTTTTTAAGTAAAATACCTGAGCCATATTTCTATATTTAAAATATCAGAGCTTTGATTTCTGTTCAAGGTTGCCATGTAATCATGTACCCAGTGAATCACAATGTATCATGTACCCAGTATCCAATAAATCACCATGTTAGTGAACACATATTATTTGAAAATTGTTTGGTTGTTTTTTATAATGTACAATTTAACCGGTGAATGACCATGAACCAAGAAATATTTAGGGGAATTCTTCCAAATTTCAAAATCCATCGAACTGCAAAAACAAAAAAAAAATGTTTCCATTGGTTGTGAGCAGCGAATGAATTTTCGAAACTGTTTACAAATCATCTGGCACAGTATACTCGGCCCTCTTACCCCCTAATTATAATTAAGAATGTTAATTGAATTTAAAATCTACACAGCATTATATTAAATTATAACTGGTTTTGAGAGTGTTGAGGCTGGTAGCCAACTTCGTACTCCAAAAGCTTAAGCAGATAAATAGGAACTATATTTATTTTGTATTGTTAAACATATTATCCTAATAAACTAACCTCATCAGCACGGTGTACAATCAGAATGATTTGTTACAACTTAAACAGATGTGGTCAAAAATGAAAAAATAAAGAGGATAAAAAATGACCTGGCACATTCTAAACTGCTATTGTCCTCTAGCATATCTAACACTGCACACCGGCAGTGTGGTGGTTTTTTTTCCTCTTTTGAGATAATAGAAGTACCAGACCCTTGCGGTAAAAATCAGATATTGCAGTAAAAAGGCTCTTAAATTTTGTACTTACCATTATTAGAGAGACCAACAAGTTAGGAACTAACACGATAGAATCTCTATGACTTATCAGCATTTTTTTCACCTATTAAACATAATCCAAAAGCAAAAGTAGCACAGATGCTGTAGTGTCAGCAAAATCTACTAAACAAAATATGCCAAATAAAATAAGAATACAGTCAAGTACCCTTTATAAGAAGAACAAGCATGTCACGATATCTCCTAGTATTCCCTTCCACACTCCAATACATTTGTAATTTTGATCCCTTGTTCAACCACATGAAAAATCCCTATATGCAAAACAAAATACTGATAAGGAAATTCAGTAATTTCAACCAAAATTGAAACCATAACAATTTGTAATTATTAAAGTACCTTTCTCCCGTAGCCGTCTAGGTAAAATTGATTTGATTCTATTATGTATGTCTCTGAATTGAGGTCGGGTATATCACCTTTCACCACAATATTCTTTACCAAAACTGGGTTTATCTCTATCAACCTTGATGACCTGTGTCCTATCACAAGGAACTAACAGAATATCCAGCTTATAGCATGCCTTTGACCTAAAATATCCAAAAAATTTTTTTTACATGATATAAAACATTAGTCTATTACATGCATATGCTCATGACAATATATCCTTATCATTTATATTTTGAACCGTGCGTGCATATTTAAAAAAAACAATAAACAACTGAATTTCTTTACCAGTAAGAAAAAGGACCTTTATCTTGACTCTATGTTTGACAATGTGCAAAACATAATGTACAAGATAATTTAATAATGAAACCCACAGAGAATTTTTGGCATAGTTATATAGATATCCAATGAAAAATAAGACGTTCCACACTTAAATAATTGCAAGCACAATAAAGAGACCAGATAAATTTAGTCAATTGACCATTAACTTTCTTTCTCTTTTTTTTTTCACGTTTTAGTTAATTTATCAATCTATCCGATTTCAACAATAAAAAAATTGAAGAAAAAAGGAACCTGATGCAATTGGCAAGGATTTTCTTTGCTGTAGAATCAACTACCTCCTGATAACACCACAATTAAAAGCACAAGATTAAACCCAAAACAATCTGTAACAAAAAAAAAAATCAAATTGAAATTAAACTCGATGGCCAATATCTAGCTATAAAATCGGCACTCAGTTGAGAAGGAGTCCAGAGACAGTTCGAATTCGGCGGTGAAGAGCGACGTTCTCTCCTATCTCGCCTCGAGAGCGGCTCCGCTTAATAGCGACCAGCAAATCGTGAAAAAGGGACCTAACGACAACCGTGACTCATCCAGGACAACCACCTTCCGCATTGACTTGTGGCTTCTTCGTAAGATAAGATGCACCAGGAAAGAAATGACATTCGAAAGAACAGTGCTGATCGGAGCTCGCCAAGCACAGCCCCCCTTGTCGCTCCGCTCCTTCCCTGGAGCTCGCTAAGCACAGCCCCCCTTATCGCAGTCTCGCAGAGATAGAGAGACGGCTCGTGGCGGTGCTAAGAGAGTAAGAGGCACAAATCGTTTTCCGAGTAGGTGACTTGGTCGGAGAGAAGCGTGGAATTTTATCTCAATTTGGGAGGCGGCTCAATCTTTCAGCTAGATTTAGCGGAGGATCGATGATATTTTGTACTTTGTAGAGGAAAGAGGAAAATTTCTGAAGAAGGAAATAAGCGAAGGGAGAGAGAATTAGAGAAGGTGCTGGACCCCTTGCGCACGAAAAAAAAGAAAAAAAATATTAGCGTAGGGGAATCGATCTCACGCACGGGAGCGAACAGACTTTACCAACGCAGCGTCTAGACAGTTCGTAATAAAAGGTCAACATTTTTGTTTGATATTTGAATATGAACCGTAGATCATAGTAGATTAATAAAATCAATGATCCATATTTGATATTAGAGGGGTGTTACTCCCTTTTGTCTCGAAATTTACGCCTGTTCTACAGATGCTTTATAAGTAGTAGGGATCACGACATGCATATGTTAAATGATCCATGATATTGCGTGTTCTAATTACACTACAAATTAAATTTTCGAAGAAGCATGATATCAACAAATTATACGAAACTGTACATGTTTGAACTAATTTATTTTTACTCACAAACATCGTTCTTGTCTCCGCTGGCTAGTCCAGCTGATAGAGATGTTTTTCTTTCTACGGAAAGACCTGGGTTCGATTCTCGCTGGGGCGAGATTAATTGGGGTGGGGGTGCCTACGGGCTTTGATAAAAAAAAAAAAAAACAAACATCGTTCTTCCATACATAGGAGACACATTTACTTTTGAAAATTAATGGGAAAGACATTGGATATATTATCGAGATAACTTGTATCACCTAATTTTTTTATCTGACTTCAGTTTTCATTTTCCTTCCTTATAGGTTGTGCATTTCATATTTTTAATTATGCATTGCTATTATCTTTAAAAAAATATGACAGGAATGACGGAGCTAGTCTGAAAAGTTTTATATCACTATAAGAAAGATGGTCTTTACATAGATTTTTATTGCTAGCCTTTTTTATTTATGTTGGACATTGATCTATTGCTAGATTTTTTTTTTATTGCTAGATTTAATTGATGTACAAAATCTTAAATTTTTTGAGCAAGACACAATTTTCTATTAATATCTCTTTAAAAATCTAGCAATTTATTTTTGCTAGACTTTTCTAATCTTGTAATATCTAGTGTAGCAATTTATTTTTGCTACATTAAATATTACAAGATTCGAAAAGTCTATCAAAAATAAATTGCTAGATTTTTAAGGAGCTATTAATTGAAAATTGAGTCTTGCTAAAAAAAATTGCTAGATTTAATGTATCAAATAAATCTAGAAATAGAATAATAACCAACATAAAAAAAAAAAATCTAGCTATGAAGTCTATGTAAAGGCCATTTTTTTTTTTAGTGTATGAAAGTCATATATGTATTATATCAAATCAAGTACAAATATCAATATAATTATTTTATTAAAAATCATTAATAGTATATATAGTTTATGAGATAAATAATGAAATAATTTTTATATTCTGAAAATAACTGAAAAAAAACATTTTTGGCGCTCATTCTTAATTAAATTAAATTTGAAGCTGTTAATCGTCGCTTCAATCACTCAAGAGCAAATCATGCGTGTTGGAACTTGGAAGTAGGACCACAACGTGGAACTATTCGGTACTTAGCAATTTCCTTTCAAATTCATTTTTAATGGATCTACATCAACTTGCAAAAAGAGATAAGCGCACCGCGTGTCCTTAAAAAAATTTAATAGGCCAAGCGACTAACTTTTGAGATTCTGACGGACAAAAGGGAGTTCTATATAAACTATAGTTGCATAAAATTGATTTAAATTAAGGCATTGCTTCCCGGGCAGCTACTTGGTCGCATCTCTCTAACATTTCATGGATGTGTACAATGTATATCTATTAAACAAAGGCCAACTTGCCTGTCATATCGACCAGCTAGCACCAGTTGCAACTTCTGTATATTCTTTCAAGGCGAAATTTAAAGACTAAATATCTTGGTGTGGGAATGAATCTCCTTAAAAGAAAGAAAGAATCGCCTACAAGGTAGATGACAATTCTGTACGTAATTCAGGTTGTTTATAAATTTATAAAATATATGATAGAGGCGTCACAAATTACTTAAATATGTAACGGGCTCTTCAAATCTTATCTACTCTTTTTCTTTCTTTACATTCAGTTAAATAATAAAAAATGTTTCCAAAAAAGGGATCTGGGAAATATAATATTTTATCTTTCATTAAAATTGTTAGTTGTTTTGTTGAGCTCAAAACTTGCAGCTTGTTACATTTTTCTCTTCGAATCAATTAAAAGTAAAACATAATTAGGGGTCAATTTCTTATCTTGCTAATTATATAAGGCAGTTTGTTATAATATGGTATTAATGGCAAAACGTTGAATATTATTGCTGGTTTACAGGTTTAAAAGGAATCTAATTTAATAAAAGCTGATTGCGAATTATAACTGTGATTAGGGTCGAAGTGCAGTGTTTGTCTTTAAAAAAAAAAAGGGTACATAGTTAACTTGCGCTTCTTATATAATAATAATAATAATAATAATAATAATAATAATAATAATAATAATAATAATAATAATAATAATAATAATAATAATAATAAATAATAATAATAATAAATAATACTAATAATAATAAGGCATATCTAATAATAAATAACTAAAGTTAATAACGTTGCACAATATGTACAAAATGCCTACATTTATACTTAAATAAAGACTCGTTGTTAAAATTGAGCATTCAAATGTTTCGTTTGAAATAACGTCAAAAGTGTCCGCTACGAAGGTCCTATATGCTAGTGTGCGCTAATTAGCTGCTAATGAGAAAGGTATTATTTAGCCTTTTTCAATAGCGGCCGAAATAGCAAAAATATTTGTTATCCACGTATAGGAGCATGTCTTTTATGAACCCATTATGCGTTACTGAATTATTCTTACGCCAATAAAAAAGAAACTATAGATGGGGAAATCAATATATTATTTATAGTGGGTTCCAAAATATTGTTTGAGCTAAGAAATGTAAAATGGAAGAAAAGAAATACAAAAAGAACTTTTTCGAAATATTTGTTGGCAGCTATATATATACAACAAAAAAATAAATAAAATATTGATCTATATATACTGACTTTAAATTAAAGGATGCTAGTAATTAATAAACTCAGTTGGACATTTCTTGTTGTCATAACAGTTACCGCCGGAGGGGTTAGTTGGACATTTTGCTGATAGGGCATAATTTATATCTTTTTGGAAATTTTTAGATCAATTATGATATAATGGAAGAAAATAAATACAAGAACTTCTTCGAAATATTCGTAAGCAGCCATATATATACAACAAAAAAAAAAGTATTGATCTATATATATTGACTTCAAATTAAAAGATACGAGTAATTAAACACAGTTGGACATTTCTAGTTGTTATATAACAGTTAACGCCGGAGGGGCTAGTTGGACATTTTGCTGATAGGGCATAATTTATCCTTTTGGAAATTTTCAGATCAATTATGATATAATAGAATTGTCAATGAAATCCGTTTATCCAATTCGTACCGCATTCGATAAGACATGTATAAGCAATTAAGGTTTTATTTTTCTTAAACTAACGGATAAAGATAAATTTTCGTTAATTTATAGAATACGAGTACGGGTAAGGACTATTTTGTACCCATTATCTAACGGGTAAAACTTTACAAACATATATGTATATATCATCATGTTATTAGCATATTGTGTAAGATATATTATTAGTTTCGATCTTCATCCAAATTTATTTGTTGATGAAAAAAGTAAATTTGCACTCTATTGTATTATAATTTATAAATAGTTATATTGGTTTTTTTAATTCCATTGATATGAGAATGAATTTCATGATTTTTGTTGTATCTAAAGTATTATATATCTAAATATTGTACTTTCTTCATATATATTTATTTAGCACATTATATATTTTTATTAAATTAATAATAATATTATTATTATAAGATAAATAAGGGTCAAGTTTTCCAACTTATTTTTAAATTAAATGTGTATAAAAGACTTCCAACCGGATTTCGAACTTGCGACATTTCCAACTTATTATCCATTATGTCCTGTTACCTTACTTTTACTGTTAATTCTTAATGAATACATGTAGGATGAGTATAAAGTCATTTTTAAATAGATACGGATAAAGAAAATTTTAACGGATACATATATAAAAATATTTTTTATTGTACCGTACTGTACCCATTACAACTCTATGATATAAAAATACTCTCTATACATACGCATATTATACAAAAATTAAAGTTCATTGACTATATATCGCGTCCACGTCCAAGGAATCAGTCGTTAAGCAGTTTCGACTGTTGTAATTTCAGCCTGATATATAGCTTTGGACAATCTAAGGACCCCACGCGACGGGTTCAAGTGCTGGACCCAACCAAAATGCGTACCCATTGTAAACGGCGAGACAAACCCACGTGCACCGGAAGCACAACTTGGTACTGGAAAGGATAATGCCATTATTTTGCACATAAATCTACCTGGTTTGCGGAACATAAACTGCCTGGTTTTGGCAACTTGGTGGGGCCAAGTTGAGAAGCGGTCAGTGCATGCATCCGAAAATTAAAGTATATCCACCATGATCTAATATAATATTAGATTTAAAAGCTCACGTTCGCAGTTACTTAATTACATAATTATTATGACATGGATATATATTACTATTTAGTCTTTTTGAATCGTTTTAATGAGATCGAATCAAACAAAAAAAATAGGGACCAACCTGAATCCGGATAGTATAAACGTCTAATTAATCCAATATCGAATTCATCGAACCATATGTATGCATCCAATCCAAATTTATTACAGTTTTTCCAAAATTTTAAGTATAAAGTTGAACGGCTTGTGCAATTTTTTTATTGAATTATACATGACTTCAATTTAAAAGAAATTATACACTGAAAAGTTTTGTTTTTTATGAACATATAATTTGAAAATAAGTTAAAAGATTTAACTCCGATATTTAGCAGAAAAAGTAATCATCGAATATGTACCATATATGTAACTCCTTGGAATTGTTTACTCAAAATTGACAGCAAATTATGTTCCTTGATTTTGACCTCTTTTTAACTTTATATAATCGCTTTTACGATACATAAGAAAGTTCTCAACAAATTAATTACGACCTGTTGTATATGTATATAGGTGGCATATCATGGAATGATTGGTTGTAATAAGAACTATGTTGTATATGTATATAGGTGGCATATCATGCGTTCTTGGTTTCTACCACTGAATATAATCTAATTTTATAATTAAAATAAAACACCATTGAATTCAATAAATTCAAATAACAATTAATATATTATTTCTTTTTAATAATATGATTATTTTAACTCTAACTAATAAATATAATATTATTATTGTTTTAGAAAAATATGGATGCAATTGATATTAATATCCAATTCATGTAAATTAAGAATTTGATTATAGTGAGATTAGCAAGCTAATGCATACTTTCGGAACAGTTGTCACTTCAACTTTTAGTTGAAATAAAAGAATCAATTTTTTATTTAGTGACAAAAGATTACGTACGGACCTTGAGTAAAACTGTAAAAGTCTACTCTTGAAACTGGATTGGAAATTTATATTTAATTTTATAATAGTCTAAAGACCTTGACTCTATTTTCTCTTAAAAAAAATACTTTAAGTTGAAAAATGAATTATAATAAATTTAACTACTATTTAAATTTTTTATTTATTATCCATCCGTTCAGATATCGCATAATCACAATATATAATATTCAAACAAAACTAACAATATTACTTTTAATAAATCCAGACATAACAAAGCGTATTGGATCATTCCTTCCGTTAATTTACCCTTTGGAAAAAGTAGGCGCGTGACAATTACCACGGTCCACGCAAGTCGGCAATAGCGTTTCCCCATAGGCCATAGAGATGCCTCTCCGTACACCAACTTGATCATAGGTAGTGGCCACTTGTTTGTAATGGATAAGCATTGGCTGGGGTCCGTTCACCTCCTGGAATCATTTACGCGGAATTGCTGTGTTCATGAACTTTTTGATGAAGCTAAGTTCATGAACTGAAACTGGCGTCAGCCAGCCAAACAGTACAAAAGGTAGATATGTTGATTAGAAAATACAGGTACGAGAAATATATAAAAGTAATTTATTGCTAGTACGTGTACTTCTCCAAATGTGAACATATATATTTTGGTGGTCTTTTGTTCTGAATTCTGATGCCGTTTTCATAGCCAGAATATTTTTGGTGTACTTTAATTAATCGTTAAAATAGAACTAATTAATTTCTATATGCATACATACGAAGAACAATATAATAAATAATGAATTGCTTTTTATTATCAGAACAATATATATAATAGTCTGCATTAAGTATTTAATAAAAAATAATTATAGCACGCTTCTAAATTTAATTTTATGCTCCTTGATATATTAATTATGTACATTCATAGTATAATAACTATTAATTTATAAAAAAATAAAAATAATATTAATTGATTTTTTTTGTTTTGTAAATCTTATATTGTTATCACAATCTATATTGATCATCACAATTTATTCCAAAACTATTCTCTATTTATTTCTTAACTCCTAATAAAAATGGACGAATACCCGCTTTTAATAAATTACGAAAATATAAAATGTCTTTCAGTAAAATTTTAGAATTTGGGTATAAGTTGCAAAACAGTTCTGAATTTTACAGTATATGTGCTAGCGAGACCTCTCTTTAAATAAATCTATAATTTGTATGAACAAAACGAAACACCACCCAAAGTTTACTTGGACGGGCATCCGTTCCTGGCAAACAAATGACACAGTTGCAATATATATTGTTAAAATCTTTTTGGTACTTAATTAATTAATGAGACACGTGAAAAATTGTATGGTTATGTATGCTTAGACGTTAGTAGATGAATTTAATAAATTAACTTTTGCATGTTATGTGCAAGCTTCATGACCTCGAGCCATATTAAAAGTTTTTTATTGCCCAAAAGTAAAAATAATTGCCCAATTAGATTACCTCCAATGTGTTGGTCCTGCCACTTGCATATATATATAGCTCATATGGTTAGATATCAAAACTCTCGAAGATATGAAAACGGTGACTGTTTTAATCGTATTTTCGTTTCGTTTCATTCAAAATGAAATGAAACAGTTAAAGATTTTGGTTCCGTTTAAAAAATAAAATTATTAACGAAATCTTGAATTGGTCTCATCTATGTGTATTTTCATGATTTCGATCGTTTTGTCTGAAACGAAACGGTTAACGGAATTGGTAGTCAGTTTCGTGTTCAAAACGAAACTGTTAACGAAACACTATTTTCATGGTCGTTTTAGACATTATGCATCCCTGGTCGTACATAGTGAACATCCAAAAGAATCAGATCATGAACCAGGCCCTAACCAAGCCCTTCTAACAAAAAAGGCCAGCACAGCCTCTCTAAAGGCTTCAGAAGGGCCAGGGCCTAAAGTGCTAGGGTTAGGAAGGGTCAGGCCACAATCTCAAGCTGAAAAAAGCCTAGAAAATAGAGAGATTAGGCTTTGGAAAGACGGAACTTAGAAGAACCAAGAGTTAGAGAGGCTAGCTAAGCTTATGAAGGGCCAATGTCTAGAGAGGTCAATCTTACGAAGAGTTAGGCACAATATCAACAATTCAAGTGTAGACCCTCTTTGATCAAATCGGTTCAAAACTGAACATTTTCAAGTAATATTAAAATTCTTTATCACGATGATGATAAGTCAAGTTAAAAAAAAATATTTCTCATATTCCACATTACATTTTTTTCATACATTTTTGTATTTTTTTAATTATTTTAATTCATTAAATATCATAAATAATATATTTTTTAACTTTGAAAAAATAAATCTTTGCATTTTATATTTAGATAATTTATAAAATTTTTATTTTTTTATGAATAAAAAATTATTTATATTTTAAACATAGTTTAAATGAATTTTTTAAGAAAAAATATTATATGTCCATTGACCTGGAGGGTCTAAAAGAACAAGACTCAATTTTTATATTTAAGTCCTTCTAAATTCGATCCTTTCAAAACCCTCCCTAAGTTCCGTCCGGACCGGCGCTTGAATAGGTCCTTTTAGATCCGGTCTCTTGAGAACCTGGTCCGGCCTTGGAAAACGTTCACTAGTCGTGCCCAGTGAAGGTATGATGTTAGTGTCGGTGAGTAGTCTACGATATAGATAAAATATCTATTATTGTCAGCAGTAGAGCTAGAAATTTTCCAAAATAGAGGTTAAAAAATAATTAAAATCTAAATAATTAACTTTTTATCAATATCGAAATAGAATTATCATAACAAGATTTAATCTATTTTTTAGTATGTGGTCAACAATATTATTATTAGAATTTTTTTGGGATCAATAGTGTTTTCCATATAAACGTGCCAACAAAATCATTAAAATTATATATGAAATGCTTAATTGGGAAAAAAAAATATGGGGTCATTTGCACTCCATTGGGCCGGCCAAGGGGCGGAAGCATGATTGGGAATAGGGGTGACAAGGTTCAACTTTAAGTTGTTAGATAAAAAAATATATATACTTGTTAATATACAAAAAAATTACTTACTAATAAGATTAATAATAAGAAATTACAAAAAAAAGAACTTCTATTTCTATTATCAATTGTCTGTTGTAGAGGAAGAGATAGTGATTACTTTTTCACTTTATAATTCATGAATTGTATGTTAAGAGAGGAGAAAAGAGACCAAGTTTAGTGAGCTCACTACTAGAATGCGACTTATCTGCAACGCGAATAGGCGTCTGTAGTCCGACACAAAAAGTCCTTTACATCCACTTAGCGACGCTATCTAAGGGACCCTAATAATCTAGCCCCTAATACTAAACATCTGGGTCGGACGGTCGCTAATTAATTTACTACGTCCTTAATTCTGAGTCGATATAACGACGCAAACCTTCTCATTCGATGGCTGATTTGGCAGTTAACTGCGTCGCTATTTAGAGTTTACCTTGTCGAAATACTGACAGCGACCCAGATAATATACTGTCAGAGTTTAGCGGGTCCCACATTCGATTATAGTCGGTATGGTGACGCTTTTAAGTACCGACCCTGATAATATATCGCGGGGCCCACCGTCAAAATTTAATGGGACCCATAGTGTATTCTTGTATGTGCGTATTACTATTAATTTGCATCAATAATATCCATCAATTTCATTTATACAGTCACTCAATTCATATTATTTTATTCCATCATAGATATTTGCAATTCATAAGCATCCATATATTCACATTGTATAAAAAAAAATCACACAATTGAGCACATAATCTAATTGAATTCATAAATTTCATTTCATTAAAAAGAAAATCAACATCCAATACATTAATTAGAAATAACCAACTAACAAATATTTTGATACAAATAAGAGTTCTATACATAAGAGCATGGCAATCTAACTGTGCCGCAATGAAGTCTTTCTACCTTAAATTCTAAAAGCCATGCATGTACTTGTGATCAACTTGCTCGTGCAGTAAAGCCGTGAATCCTCCAAGAGAAGCTTGCTCGTGCAAAGTTAGAAATCCTCCAAGTTTGCTCTTGAAATAACCACTTTTTAGAAACTGAATCAAATTCATGCTTGATACTGATTATTTAATGCTTGACAATTGGTGGTAAAACATCAACCATTGGTACAGATTCAAGTTAGAAATACAGATTGGTACAGAATATGTACCATACCAACATTTGAGGCTAATAGTTTGGTTGAGCCGTCAATTAAAAGTATTTAGTTTCTAATGAAAAAATAAATATGAAGCAAGTAACAGAATATGTATAATTACTAATTAAAATACCTTTGTATATCTTGCTCTCCTAGGAGCTGCTTCTGCTTCTCTTATCTTAGTGTTTTGAGCATTTTCAGATTGAGCTGTGAGTAAGAGAAAATTGCAAGACTTGATTGAATCATGAAGTCATCAAAATTAAAGTTCTTAAAACAAATATTAACCACAGCTACTACCTCCAATTTTGTTACGCATGAGCCTTTACTTGTCCTCACGAGCTTAGAAAATTTTAACCACAACACTTACCTCACCATTGTTCTATCGAAAAAAAAGCAAAGAAACATTTAAATTTCAATTGCTTAATTAAGCTTCAAGTTAATTCAATTGAAGAAAATAATCCTTCTTAAGCAGTTAAGTAATCCTCCTTAGGATCGGTTTGTAAATTCACTTAGACCAGCTTGAACGACAGACTTGTGCCTAATTTCTTACCTTTGATTCTTTCTCATCAACACTGATGTAAACAGGTTTGGGTTGGCAAGATTATACTGGATCCATGATGATTAATGAAAAAAAGATTTAATTGTAACCTGTTTAGATCGACGGTTTGGTTGGTCCTTGTGAAATCTATTCTCTCCATTTCATACAGCCTATAATGCAGCAATTTAAGAGATTTAACGTTGTTCTAACAATAAAAATACAGCCACACAATTATATATGTCCATCTGTATATTCAAGGGAAAAAAATAGATAATGATATTTGGTTTTTCCTAGTGACCTATCTACCATATTTCACTTAGTTTAGAAAACAAAAAAGATGAGCATTCTTTTCTCCAAGATATGACATGGTTGTCATATTTACACCCCTCGTAACTTAAGGTAACAATTTGATTGGTACATGGTTCTTTTATTATGGAGCATTATTCTCAGTTCTAAATTGTAAAGTGAACTCAAGTTAAGGTAATAGAGTAAATTGACCCATAATAAAAGCAAAGACAAAATGATAGCATCAGTCCCCTAATTAACAGTAATCAAATTTTTACTAACCTCCATCCCATGGAGTGCCATCTAGTCTGCAACATATATAAGCAAAAGTGTAGTTAGGTCAGTAAAATAAAAACAATGCAACAAAATGTAAACAAAACATACTAGCAATGCAAATAAGAAAATTTTATAAAAGTACACACTGCCATTCAATCAGGAAATATAATCATTTTTTATTATGTTTCTTTTTATTTAATTTGAACTGTATGGTAATGCATTTGAAGCTTATATATTTGGAACTAATTATATGTACACATGTGATACCTTGAAATATCATATTCACCATCAAATATAGGAATGGCCAGATTATTTCAAACTACATAAACTTAAACTATCAGATAAAACAACTACATATGTAATTAGTACAGAGTTATCCTTTCTCCTCCATTTGTATTGGAAAAGGTTGAAATTGTCTAAACATACAAACAGTTAATTTGTTTTTCTAGAAAAAAAAATTGGGGGAAAAACAAAATTTTCAGCCGCCCATGATAGAAAATAAGATAATAGTTTTTTTACAATTCATTGTCAAGATCGTTCTATAAATAGTTTTTTTTACTCCTTAAAATAAGATATACCTTGACATTGATTTTCTCTACCCCACGCCAAGAATGCATGCTTCTTCTTTGCCATATTCACTATACTTTAGCTGAAAATTAGCATCATTTAGTCATCACTATACTTTGTTTTTTGTACATACTTTAACGAGGAATAAAAAAAATTATTTAGCATCCTTTATACCATGGATTTGAGCCACCAAGATCTACAATTCATACATTAGCAATGCTGCTCTGTCTATCACTAAGTTTCTGACATGTGGACATAGCAGAAAAGGTGTTTACAGTTGAACCAACACAACCTAAGAAAATCTCAGAGCTGAGATAGAGAAAGCTTAAGCCTTAAAGCTGCTTCTCTCAGCACTTTGCATCCTCAGTTGGACTTAGTGTAGCAACAGTAACTTGGACCACTCGGTTTAATCCTAAGCTCTTCTTTGTTTTTTTTTTTGTTTTTTTATTACCTCTATAATCAGTTAGTACAACCTTTCTGTGAAATTATGAGCAATAACCCTAAAATTTAATTGATTTTTTTAACTGAAAACCAATAGCCTGTTGTTTCTGGTTATGGAAAAAATCTACAAAATTTAGCAAAACTGAAAATAATCAGCACTTCCCTGGACAATTTATCACCTTGGCTCCTATTTCTTTGTCAATTATATCAAAACCTTGAACTTTAGAAACCCAACATGCCTTCCAAACAGATTGACACCATGTTCATAAGATATTGATCACATTCCATAACTCAAATGCATATGGTAAAAAAAAAACTAGATTATAACAAAAACAACTCCATCTAACCTTATAAAGGAGAAATATGTATAGGCTGAGAAAAAGATTCAACCTGAATTTGCACTGTGCATGTTCTTCGGTCATTACTTGGACAGAGAACAATCAATAGAATTACTGGAATTTTGAAAAAAAAAAGTTATATAGTTAGAAGTCACTTTATTTGATGCTTTTATCTAAAGAAGACCTCTCAAGTTTTCTATGTACAAAAGTATTTTTTCATATAAGTTTATCTATGAAAATAAGAATCCTATGGATTAGATTATCTAAAGTACATCAAAATAAAATGCAAGTATCCACAAAAAAAAGAGGAATGAAACTCGTAAAAAAAAAATCTGAAAATTGAAATGAGAATAAAGAATTATTAGGACCATGTGTATTTTACTTCAATGCATTTCCAGGATTTTGTCTTAATGTTACAAGGGGAGATCGGAATCGACTTGCAAAACCAGGATTTTGTCTTCGTCCACAACCTCAATTGTAATAGGAGCGATGGTGTCGGAGCTGAGATCGGCGGTGAGACGCACGGAAGAGATGACGTCGACGCTGAGATCGACGGCGTTGAGAACGAGGAATTGAGTAGGGAGGAGGACGTCGACGGTGATTGTCGTGGAGCCGGGCCTTGTTTTGGAAGAGAAAAGGGTTTCTGACTGCGAGAAGAGAGTGTGGCACGAGATAGAGAGAGAACCTAAACCTAGATCTAGAGGGACGGTGGAAAATGAACTGGAATTTCACCTCTAGAATAACAATTAGAATTCTACCGAGTACAATAGACAAATTGAGAAGCGCTTCTTATAGTCAATAAATTTTACATTGCTACAATTGTAAAAAAAAAATAGGCCTAGAATGTATGGAGGGAATTGCCAGCGCCAATACAATAGAAATTTAACTTTAGAATATGAAATATAAATTGATGTAAATTGGTATTTCGAGAATAAATTGACTTAATTTTTTTCATAATATATAAGTGATTCATTTGTGATCGGATTTATTATAAAATTAAGGATGTCTCCAAAATGATTTTTCAAATAACACATATTTAGTTTATACATGCAAAAAAAATTTCAAACGATTGAATCTCAATTTTCAAATCACAATGACCGATCTAAACTTTTAAATTTGTTCTCCATAATGAAATCTCCTTAGATACTAAATTTTAATATGGAGATCATATTGAACGGTTCAAACTGACAATTTGAAATTTCTATAATCGAGACTTGAATCGTATTTGTCATCAAATATGTTTGACTATAGCATCACTCAGTTACTAATTTAATTATATGATTATATTAAAAAAAATCACATATTTACATGACATTCAATTAAGCGGTTATTTATATCACTGGAATTTTTTTTATGAAGATTTATATTTTTCAAGTTAAAAATCAAATAAAAATGTTGCAGAGCTTGAATTAATAAAGGACATCGTATTTATATCGCTAACACATCGTGTAGTGTCATGTTGGCACGTCGTGTTAGTACTGTTGGATTATTTTATTATTTTTAAAATAAAATATTAACAAATCATGTCAATTTTTCAAAATTTCCAACACGACACGATTATGACATGACACGATAACACGATCATGTCATGCCAATTTCGTACTCGTGTCGTGCTAACAAGTATGCGTATCGTGCTAGTATGATCGTGTAGTGTCATTTGGAGAACACTAGTTGTATGCTTCTATGTATAATTAAAAAGTTTGAAATAATTCAAATATTCCTGTGAGTTTGAGTAGCCATCCCCATAAATATTATATTTAAGTTCAATTCGGTCCGAGCATGAGTAGTTCGGTTCGATTTGTAGCGTTGATGTTGCCTCCAAATGCTAGGAATGAGTCGTCTAGCATATCCAAAGTGCCAAAATCCATCTAATATTCGAAAATCCACCAGAAATCATCAAGAAACCTGAAAATAAGAGAAAAGACGACGGTAGAGCCAATTCCTAGAAAATCATAGCAATTTATGGTATAATTAAATGGTTTGAGTATGATTTGAGTGTCAAGTACGGTCCAAATATCAACAAATAATAATGATATCACCCGCTAAAAAAATTTCAACGATGTTGGTTTGGATTTAAGCAAAGATATATGTCAAAGATAATTATTTCTGTGGATATTATCTTCATAATCTTTTATTATCATATTAATTGTATAAATGATTTTATTACATTGTTTTAAATTTATTAACAGTGGTCATAATTGAAATGAAAAAAATAATATTATCATAGTTGAATTTTTTTATAATGAATATAGTCGCGTCAAATGAAGGAATCGGTTAATACGGCACTTCTAACACGACGTGTTAAACATGTCAAACCTTATTTTAATTTATTCAATAAAAATTCATTAAAATATTTAAATAATTTTTAAAATAGAAACAATATATATAATAAATTATTGAATTTTCAAATATGAAAGAAAAAATTGGTGATTGGATAAAAAGATTATGAATCAAAATTATTAAATTTATAACATAAACTCAATATAATTTAATAAATTCTAAATAATAATAATTATTATCGTGCCAACTCATGTCACGTGTCGTGTCGTGTTGTGTCACGTGTCAACTTGTGTCGTGTTAAGACGTGTCAATGTTTGAAAATCCCCAACACGACACGCTGACACACGTGTCGTGCTAACTCTATAAACGTATCTAGTCGTGTCAACACACGTGCATGTCGTATCAACCCGCTTGTATCGTATCATTTTGAAGAACACTCTTGTCATGTGCCTTGCAATAGTCCTTGTACTAGTAAAACAATAATTGATCTTAATAGCCGGTTTTGTAATAGCATATTATTACCAAGAAAACTTAAATCGGAATTTTAATAATTTTTAATCTGAATAAATAATGAATGCAAAAATTTTAATTTCGATCAATTAATGCCAACTACTAATATATATGAAAAAATTGTTAAATAAAAAAATATTGTCGTTTTGGGGAAGTAGAAAGAAATGACCCTTTCATTTTATTTTATTTCTATTTTCATCCTTTCATCCATATATTATAAAAAAGATGGAAAAATATTTTATTAAATTATTCTTGGCGCCACTGCTTGCGAAAATAATTTATTTTGGCGCCATTGTTTGTGAAAAAGAGGCCGTAGATCGTCGATCAAAACCAACGGAGGTCCCAAATCACATGTAAAAAGCACAATCTGTGGGCAACCAATCCAGTCTATGATATAAGGCCACGTGGCATGATATAACTGGTCAATTTGATTAAAAAAAATGAGGTATTGGTCTGTTGTAACTTGTAAATAACATTTACGAGAAAAAACTCCCATCAGGTAGTTGTTTAAAAGGAATACAGATTGAAATTAATCTATTTGATATTAAATAGAAATGTATGTATAAAATTCGGATTGTAAATATATTTGCACTAGTAAAGGCATTACAAACTACCAACCTAAATTTAATATTTTTTTACAACGGTAAAAAATTATGTCTAAAATTTCAGAAAAAATTCATAAAACAATTAGCATGTTGCAATTCGTAGAACAATCTAAAATTAGTAAAAAGTGGAGTGTATGTGATTGGTCATATAATAAATGTGATATGTGATGTGAGTGGGAGGTTTTTATAATATTTGAAAATTCATTCAGTAGGAATAGTGAGGGGTTATTTATTAATTTCTTTGTTTTATTCATTAATTAGTATTTTATAAAGACTTTTTCTTTTTAATTTGTATGGAAAAATATTGGGTAACTAATTTTGGCGCCAAAATTTGGCGCCATGTATAAAAAACTTATGAGTTATGACTTACGAGATAATTTGGCGTCATGCATAGCAAAAAAAAACTGACAATAGGGACCACGTGAATTAATTGGATGAAAAATGATTTAAGTAGGCTTTTGTCCTTTGTTTTTTTTTATCATTTTTCAGTAGATCACAAAACAGATAAAATATTGGACTTGGTGACTGGATATTGAATACTCAGAATTTGAAATGAATTGCCATACGGAAAATTTTTATAGGTGACACATTAATATTTATTTTTTTTTATCATTTAATTATTAGAATTTTAGAAAATCATTAAATGTTGTAGTGTAAAATAATATAGTAGAATTTCCATGTATTATAATTTATAAAAAAATCATAATAATATTAATTCGTAAACATTATATTGTATAATATTACAATACAATATAATGATTAAGATAATTAAATTTATAACTGTAATTATTATTTTATTTAATAAATCCTTCCTTTAGCGCTAACTTCGTAAGGAAAATCAAAATCATAAATAAGGAGTTGGCATATTTTAAAATAATAAATTTTATACTAAATTTTACTTAACAAAAAATAATTCTTTAATCCATTTTTCTCTTAGTGTTTCTGTTTACTTAATAAATTGTATTGTTTTGAAATATTTACTTGATTCATGGATATAATATTAACCGTTTACCATTAAAGTGTTCATGGTTAAATTTTTAATGGATTCATGTATTGGATTCAGGTATATTGACATATTAGATCACCAAGTAATTTTAATTTTAAAAAATTAGTAATTTGTTTATTAGAGTCTGTGTTGATTTGTGTCAACTAGCGACTTCAATTACGCGCACCCGTAAGAAAAAAATTTGTGTCTCTGTCCGAAAGAGTTATGCGTCCTAACTAATACACGTCCCTATTGATGTGTGTCGGTATACCGACGCTAATTACATTCAGCATATTCGCGTCCCTACATATAACAAGAGAGCGTCTCTATGTAGAGGATTGTTGCGTCCTAACTAATATCCATCGACCTACCGACGCATATTAAAAGTTCTCAAGTCTGCTTTTTCCTTTCTGCGTCTCTATTTTATTGAGGGACCCTAATATGTTGGTGCTCCGACGCAGAAAAATGAAATTCTAGTAGTGGCTTTATTTTTTTATTAAACAGAAAATGAGTTTTATTCTAAAAGTAAATTAGACTTTTAATTTCTTTTGAGAGGCCTTACATAATATTAAAATATGACCATATAATATTTCCCTATACAATATGTAACAAATAAAAAAACTTGACTATCTAGCTTAATTATGGCCGCCCTTCCTTGATTCTGCCCCTGATTGAGCCTTTTAAATAATCCGCCTATGTAACAAATTGTTGTTGTTATGGAGGTGGTGTTGTTAGTTGCATGTGATAGTATATCTATTGTGAACCATGATGCATAGAGGGTTTCGTGCACTATAATTGTTTGATTGGTGATTTTGTAAATTGACAAATTTAAATTAATCAATCCAATTTATATATTAAAATCTCATAGCAAACAAAATTTTATATTTTTTTAAAAAATTTTACTATTTTTTTCGAATATTTTAAAACTTGTCATTTTTTTGCTACAAATTAGTGTATTTATAAGCCAGAAATGGCAAGCTTTAAAAAATTCGAAAAAATAGTAAAAAAATTTCAAAAATTCAAAAATTTTGTTTGCTATGAGATTTCAATATATAGATTGGGTTGGTTAAATTAAATTTGACAATTTGTGAAACCACCGACCAAAACAGTCATGGTGCACGAAATCTTATATGAACCATGGTTCACAATAGATTTACTATATATATATATGATTGCTAAAATGCTATGCATAACACAGATGACCTTCGTTCTACAGGTTCGTTTTTAAATTTCATACTTCAAACAATTGACCTAATTAAACTTTTCATTATCTTCTCCACATTGAAATATATCTCATTAGAAACCAAATTTTATAATTTTTTTTCAAAAAATTTTATTATTTTCGTACATTTTTAGAAAACCCTTAATATAATTAATTTTGGACCCTTCAATAATAGCCGTTTTAAAAAAATCTGAGAAAAAGCATAGCACAGACCCATATGTGCTACGCATAGTATTTTAGCATTAATCCTCATATATGCGTGTGTTGTGTGTATATGTGTATATGTGTGTATGCGCGTGTTGTTTGTTACAAGAATAAGTAATATCATCATTTTTTTTATACAAACTCAGCACGGAGTACAATATATGTACATTATAATAGTACGAATCTTGTATGTATGAAGTATGAACTAAATTAACATATATATTCTTTATCTTTATTCAGCGTGAAACGTACGAACTTAATTTATAATTTTATATATATATATATATATATATATATATATATATATATATATATATATATATATATATATATATATATATATATATATATATATAGTAAATCTATTGTGAACCATGATGTATAGAGCGCTCCGTACACCACGACCGTTTGATCGGTGATTTTGCAAATTGAAAAATCTAAATTAACCAATCTAATCTATGACGCTCCAAATTCTTACGTAATACGTACATTCTAACCAATATATATGAGCGATTAATTGAACAAAATCAAAACGAGTTTTAACCGCCTGCCGACAGTTAGCACAACCCATATATAATTTTGCGATGAATTTAGAAAACAAACTCTATCAAAACTGGGCCGCGGTGCAGTTGATTCGCAGATTCATTATTCATACAACTTTTCTCGAGTTGAAGACGTAGTAAAGAATGAAGGTTAATTACTTAAAAGCACTTAGCTAGCTAGTTAACATCCCACCTTCAATTACTTAACGTACACCTTAAGTATATATTATAATTTTATGTTTTGCTTAACATTAATAGTTCATACAAGATATATCTACTCACCACAAGAAATAACATGCAATCTCTGGGGATGAGTAGAAATGCTTAAGAAGCACGGTATTTATTGCCTCGACCTATAAATGTACGGTAAAATTCTATATATATTTTTTAATTGTATGTAACGTATATATTTGTATAAAAAGAAACGAAAATGACATCTCATTTCAAACTTGATTTGTAGTTTTCCCGTATAAGAGGGCACAAAACTTTATTAGTTAGGAAAATTATAACACAGTGCAAATTATTAATGATACCTGAAACACATCGCCACTTTTGGGGAAACCTGAACTTGAATTTCCGTTAATTCGTTCCTTAAATTGTATCTTTCGTTAGGTTGTCAATTATTAGCAGTTTTTTTTATGTGGTTCTCACTAATTAAAAGCTAAGGCAGGAAGCCCCATGCAATTAGCAAATAAGATGAACTTATTCTTTTGTAAAATTCAGTTTTGTCATCGTTTCCACTTTTACGTGGTTAATTATTTCCCTCGACCGACAAGTTAAAAGTTTTGCGAGTTGGAAGTGGGACCTGATCATTTTGTTTAATTAAGCGGTACGATATATATAACTAGACCAAATTAAATATACCAACGTACGTACGTTGTACGTAGGACTTGAGGGACATGCTTCTGAGTATCTCATATTAATGTGCAACCTCCTTTTTTTTTTTTTTTTTGAAGAAAAAGCCCGTAGGCAATGTGCAACCTCCTCTCTCGACGTATAATATGCATTGGAAATATGCCATAAACCACCAACCTTTTTAGATTTTTAAGAACACAACGATAATAGATATGCCATAAATTAAGCTATTATCAAAATTACGGCCTTGTTTTTTGGGCAGCAACTTGGTACCTTTTTTTTTTTAAAATCAAACCCGTAGGAGCAACTTGGTACTCGTCTCTAACACTTTATGGACATGTTCAATGTACCAACTAAATGCGGCCAACTTGCCTGTGAAATAATCCAACAGCTAACGCATGCAACTTGCATGTAACGAATGAATATTCTTTTGGGTGTTACTTTTAAGAAATGTTTATCTCGTTGGGAATGCATGAGCCATCAAAACCTACAATATATATATATATATATATATATATATATATATATATATATATATGTAGTTAATTATGTAAATTTGGGTTGGTTGATTTTTCTAAATATAGTATTAGAAACTTAACAACAAGACAGTTACGCAAAACTGCAATCTGGTAATCTCAAGAATTCTCTCCCTTTGGTCTTTCTTTTAAATTTTCAAATGTTTTATTTTTTTGTAATTTTAAATATATTATTTGATTCTTATTAGCGTAACTGACAGTATCTTACAAAGCTCTACTCGCTTCTTTGGCTTTCTATTTAAATTTAAATTTACTTTTGAGCTTGTTCTTACAACTATATTGTATATATAACCGTTGTACATATTTCTTTCAATCAATTAAAAATAAGGGGCAAATTTAATTTACTTAACAAAGGTATCTTATATCTAAAACGGTTATAGTGAAATGTTACGTGTATTAATTGTAGCATATTATCATTTTGGTTATAGTGAAATGTTACGTGCATGGTAGAATATTGTAGAATATTATAGTAAAAAAGGTATCTAACCGTTATACATAATTTACTTAATTACTAATTTAGTTTCCCATGTTAATTACGTGTATTGTAGAATATTAAGTACGGTTATAGTGAAATATATGTACGTGCTACGTGTAATATAGAATATGAAGTACAAATCCATCATTATTTTGGTTGTTAAATTTTATGTTCCAAAGTTTATATTTGATGTAAGATTACACAATTTTGAAAAACTCTTATAATGATAGAGTGAGTTTAACAAAGACGATGCTGAAATTATAAAGTTTATTGTTTGAAACTTTGATCATGGAAGTGAAAATTACAGAGCTTACAAATGCCATATTACAAATATGTATGGATGTTGTGAACCGCAGAAAAAGTAAAAAAAAAATTAAATGAAATATTTGTCATATCATGCATGCTCATTTCGGTTAAAAATTCTAAAAAAAATTAATTTTTTTTTCACAAAAAATGTTAAATTAAAGAACAACTTTTATAATTGTTTAATCGATTCCTTATTTACAAAGGAGAAATAAAACACTGATCTACAAAAGCATACTTATTAAAAATTTACCTTCCAATATGTCTGATTTCATAAATAATGAAATGCATTTGTCCAAAAAATAATCAGTACAAGAATTTTTCAAACATAGCACATAACACATATATATGGAAGTGTACATAAAATATTATGCATTCCCCTCTCTTTTGTTTTGATCACTTTTGCAGCATAAAAAAAGGTGGTTTACCATTCAACCTCAGCGCGAATTGTTATAATATTTCCCATTTTCTAAATTGTGCTTTCACTTAAAGGTACTAACAGTCGGGTGGAAAAAATCTCCAACAAATTAACAAATGTTTTTTGAGAAAAAGTTGTGCAGAGATTACTTGTTTCATTCCAACATGAAATTAGATTATATACAACATACTGTGTACTAAATTTATAGGTAAGTATTACGCCAAAAATCAATTTACATTGATTAACTGATAATTGGGTTTCTTAATTATGATGTCATTACCAATATGAAGCTTGCCGTGACTGCATAAAACACAATTGAACCATTGAGTACCGTTCCTCTATCCTAATGGTCCAACTTATAGATTAATCTTTCATATTATTATTAATTAATTAAGTAATTTGTTAATTTAAAGGTTCTATGTATGTAAACAGAAAAGAAATTAATACAATTTTGACTTTAAATGGAGTGCATAAGGTCAATTTTTTAGGTTGAGAATAATAGCACTAAAAACAAAACATCAATTTTTTAAAAGGCTTATACCTCCCCAAATCCCAATCCCAATAAAAGACAAGAAAAGGCAAAAAGAAAATAAAAAAATGCCTTATGAAAAGAAGAATAAATTACTGGAAAATCAAAACAAAAAATTTCTATCTCGGTGAAGAGAGCTGAACACAACAAAGAATTTTCATAATTATATCAAGTAAAGAATTAAAAAATAAATAAATAAAATACTATCTCGAAATACACGGCTTGACCAAAGTACAGCCAACTAAAAACTTAAAAGGCTGCTATTCGTTCCCTAAGACTTTTCTTATCAACTTGTTCCACTGGCCGACTAAGGTTTATTTATCTTTTTCTTTATTGTTTTTCAGTTAAGATGAGCTTATCCTGTTAGGTCGTTAGTGTTTGACGAAATTCTTTTATGCATGTTGCTTTATCTTTTTAATTATGTTATTTCAGGAAAGGAAATAAAGGAAGTTTTGTTGTTTCTTTGCAGGACAACAAGGACTTCTCTAGACAGTATTTATTAATTAACTGAAAGCCTTGTATGTATTTATTTATGGTTCTTTTCCAAGAAAACAGCTAGTTAATAGGTTTAAAAGCCTATATGTCCGTTGATTCTTTCGGTCTAATGTTCGTATTTATCATGATTACTCCCTTAAAATGAAACTATATACTATATATATATGCAGGCCAAAATTAAATATTACAGTTAAGATTATTGTTTCAATTCTTGCTGCACATTGAAACAGAACAGTAATTGTCTGATTCATCGGGGGACCATGAACAAAAAAGCTTAATAAATACGACACTGAAAAGAAACTTGAGTTACTTAATTCCATGATAGTGAGATTTCTAAGAATATAACCAAAAGTAGCAAACAGAATTTGAGAAAATAATCAAAGAAATGAACCAATTTCGGACAAGAAATCATAAAGTTAGAAAAGGGGCAAAATGGATGATGACTTAAATCGATGTAATTGATAAAGCGAGCATTCGATTATGTTTTAATTTCAAAATTAACTAACAGATTACTTTTGACATGAACATGAAATTTCTAAAAAACCAAAGAAAGGAAGCAATACCACAAATGGAGGAATTAAAAGTGCTATCTATTTTCGGTGTTACCACGACTCGAGCTCCCGCCTGGCGAGCTCGCAATGTTCACCCCAAAAAGTCTAACGCCTTGATCATCATTCTCTTCTGATTCATTCATCTGCACATCAGAAGAAGATGAAGCGGCGAATTCCTCCCCCGGCTGAACATTTTTACAATCAATCAGCAGCTGCATCATGTCGGATCCATCGAAATACCTCCAGAAACTCACGACATCCCCCGGATTCAGACCTTTATCTTTCACAAACCGGCTCCAGCCTTTTGTCAAGACATAGCTCTGGCTGCTATTCCAATAAGAGTACCTAAATCGCCACACTTTGCCTTCGGCATCTTCAAAATTAAGCAGCACACCCTTATTGCCCTCCTCTCCTTTATCTCCTTCTCTCAGCGGAAAGTGCTTCTCCGCATGCTGTTTTGGTATCACCAATCGGTTCAATTTTCCAACATCACTTGGAGTCACTACTTTGTAAAACAAAAGCTCCCGCTCCGACCAAGTACCTGTCCTCCTGCCACCCACATTCCTCCCAAGCTGTTGATTTCTCCTGCTGTGCCTCAGCTCCTCATGATAGGTGTGCTTCCTGAGCATATCAACGATTTCAACTTTCGAATGTGCCGAGAGGAATGTAAGCTCTGATGCGTTTTCGGGGTCGGTTTCTGTAAGGGGAGGGAAATTTGTGGCGGCATCACGGCCTCGGAATCGTTGTGCAGCAATATCATAGGCTCTAGCCGCCTCCGCTTCATCGGCAAAGGTGCCAAGCCAGATTCGGCGATGATGCTCATAAATCTGCGCGCCCCACCTCCCGTTGTGTTGTGGGACCACCCCTTTGTAGCTTGACGAAGGGAGTTTGGGTGAGATCTCTTCTGTGGGGTTGCTTCCACTACTAGAGCCAAGGTCCATGGTTTCTTTTCTGAGAAATTGATAGACAGATAAGTGTTGGGTAGTAGTAATGTTGGTGATTTAATTCGAATTTTGTTTGTTGATCGGATGAGTTAGGGTTTGGTGAGTATCAAAGCGAGAGCAGTCATTGGGGAGGGTGCATGGAAGATTGAGTTCTCGATTTTCTCCAAGAGTAAATTCATTGAACTTGTCGGGTGTTCCTGGAGCACCATCACAAAATATCTTCCCTAGTAATACTCAGAACATGTATACTTATCCATGTATGGTGACATGGTGGTAGATGTGCAAGGAAGAGCTTTGCTAAGGTAGAGGTACTAGGCGCAAGTTGCTGGACAGAGAACGTTGGCCATTGACCCCAACCAATGAACCACGTGACAAGCACGTACCTCCAAAGCTTGGCTGTGTCACCTCTGCTGCCTCCAACTTTTACTTTCTCACCGTGGTTAAACATAAATATAATAACTTCTTCTCCAATCTTACTGGATCACTCAGACTGATCCAAGCCGTCAACATTTACTGCCCCAGAATCGTCCGGACAGATTTTGTCCAATTGTCATGTTTTAACAGTAATTTGAAGTTTTGTGTGATAATTAATGGTGATTCAGACCGAAATTATTTAATATAAAAATTCAGACACCAAAAAATTTAATACAAAGAATTATTTTTTTTTTTTTAATAAGAAGAAAGTTCCAACGCGTTTATAAACCGCGCCTCCCTCTCTCCTCTTGAACGCGTTTTATAAACGCGTTACAGGCCTTAAAACGCGTTTATAAAACGCGCTAGAAGCCTGAACTTTCGGAATAGTTAAAACGCAATTAACGCGTTTATAAAACGCGCTAGAAAGCTTGTTACTCGTTTATAAAACGCGCTAGAAGCCTGAACATTCCAACTTCTATCACTTCGATCAAACTTTAGTCATTTCGATCGAACTTTAGTCATTTCTGTCTATAAGTTTGTGAATTTATAAACGCGTTATTTGAAGTTATATAAGACTATACATTCTCGCAGAATTTAAATCGTCAACAACAGATTATCTCTTACAATTTAAAAACCTATCAATCAAATCCAAAAATGTCTACAATTACAATATATGTCAACCAATGTCCAACTTTTGGTGCTTCTTACTTCCACATCGGTTGTAGTATGCATACCACATTTGCTGAAATTCGAAATGAATTATACAGCAGGCTACAGATTTTAGAAACCCAGTACACTTTGAATATCCATGGTCGTTACAATGAAATTGTAAATGGGAGATATGAATCACTATTTCTTCCTGTAAATTCTGAAGATCAATGGCGCCTTTTTTACCACGAGACATTCGAGACGAGAGGGTTACCGATTATTGAGTTGCATGTTGATTTCATCCCCGTATATGGCACGGGACCAGATCTGAACCTAACACCCCTTGACGAGCCCGGTAGCAGTGAGCCAAACACTTCCTTAAACCTTATGTGTGGCCAGCAATCCACCCCTTACCAATACACTGGCGAACAGTCCGTTCCTACGCAAGACAATAACACATCAGGAGATGAAGTCGAGGTTGTCGATGGTGATGAAGATGAGGGTCCGGCGACTTACTCCGACCTTCCTACCGGAGAAGAATATACCGATGTGGAGGACTTCTCCGAGAGAGAAGTGCCTTTTTATTCAAACTGCGACCAGCCATACGTTTCAGGAAGGACGGACTTGCACCATCCTGTAAGTGAATTGTGTGATATTTCCATGTTTGAGTATGCTGGTATGCCGGAGCGTAGTTTAGGGCCACAAGGCGAACTTGCTGTTGGTAAACGATTCGGTTCCAAAAAACAATTAATTCTAGCTGTCTGTGATGTTTCATGCAAAACAAATCGAGAAGTTCGAACGGAAACTAGCAATAAACAAAAAATTGTAATGGTTTGCATGCAAAAACCGAATTGTAAGTGGCGATTGTATGGTAGACGTGAGAGTTATAATACAAATTGGAAGATCTCTACCAATCCAAATGAGCATATTTGTTCGAGACCCCCGGGCCAAAAAAGTCACGCAAACCTTACAGCTAGTCTCATTGCCGAACACGTTAGGGATGAATTGAAAAAAAATTTGGGAAAAAGTGTCCAGGACATAGGAAGCCTCATAAGGGCTAGATATCCACGTATTGAACCGACTTATAATAAACTATGGCGTGGGAGGGAGCGAGCGTTGGAGCAATTGTTTGGGTCCTGGGAAGGGGCCTACAATAAACTTCCACGCCTCCTGGAGGCAATGAAGGCGACAACCCCAGGAACGAAATACACAATAGTTTCTTGGCCTACAAACGATCCTAACGTTGGCGTCTTCAAGATGGCAGCCTGGGCTTTTGGTCCGTGCATAGAAGCGATGAAATATGCCAGACCTGTTATCTCAATTGATGCTAGTTTTTTATCGGGCCGATACAAAGGTAGATTATTCTCAGTGTGTGGTTATGATCCAGAAAATCGATTAATTCCGGTTGCATTCGGATTGGGCGAAAAAGAAGATAATGATACTTGGGGATGATTTATGTCTTGGGTTAGATGGGAAGTTTTAGGCCGGAACACTAGATATTGTGTCATATCTGACCGTCATAAGGCAATAAAAGCGGTATTTGCATCCGTAGATTACGGTTGGAAGGCACAAGGTGCGCATGCAGTAGCGATTAATCGGTTCTGCATGCAGCATGTTGCGGAAAACTTATGGAAGGAGGCTGGCGGGTCACAAGATGCTGATTTGAAAAACTTTTTCAAATGTAGACTTGCTAACAAGAAAAACCCTAGACGTTTTAGAGAGAATTGGGGAGTTCTGAAGGAAAATAACCTGAGAGCTTATCAGTACCTAAGAAATTGTGGTAAAATTAATGAAAATGACAACAACGAGCGGCCAAAACTATATAAATGGGCTCAGAGTTTTGACAAGGGGCATCGGTGGGGTATAATGACGAGTAATGGATCGGAGAGTCTGAATAATGTGTTTAGAATAGAGAGAAGATTACCAGTGACAGCACTTATAGAAGGCACGTGGTATAAATGTGCCAACTGGATGAACAAGCGAACACAAGAAGCACTTCAAAGGTTGAGTTTAGGAGAAAGATGGCCGGAAGGAGTAAAGAATAAATTGATCAAGCACGATGGAAAATCACGTAAGTACTTAAAGAAAAAGAATTCAATTCATTCATTCATTTTAATCCATTTTGAACTAACTTCATCTTTTTGTTTCAATCTCAGAGGAGTTTATGAGCACATTCGTGTTAAGATTGGACCTTGGAGAATTTCGCGTGAAAGTTCGCGAGGAGTACCGTGATGGTGTAGGCTACGATTATTCCCATTACACAGTTCAAATTCCACCTGACATGGAGCAAACCGATGTGCAATTGCCCTTCACTCGAACCACATGTGAGTGCCAAAAACCACAATTGACAGGTATCCCTTGCGCACATGTCATTGCTGTTTGCAGGGAGACAAATTACAATGTAGATCAATTTGTGGATGGTCACTATAGCATGCAAAACCAGCACATGATTTGGTCAGCAGGTCGGTTTCATTGTTACAAAGATGAGGAAGAGTGGCCAATTTATACAGGTCCGATAATTGTCCCCGACAAGAGTTTGGTCAATCGAGGAAGGCGCAAAATCATTCGTGCAGAGATGTGGATGGATAGGATGGAAGGAAGGAAAGGTGGAGGTTCCACAAGAAAAACAAAAAAGAAAAATCAAGGTGAAGCTTCAACCAGTCAACCGCGACAAGCAGCACCCCAACCGCCATATCCGATGGACGCATTGCAATCCGGTCGATACACCAGTAGACCACCAACAAGGGCCAACAGTCCAAGAAGGGCAGCGAGTACTGAACTTACGGTTCGGACTCGTCAAACACCCATTCAACCAGGACGAATGTCATTGCATGTTGATCCACGAAGCAACAATAATCGGGAGGACCAAGGATCTGTACAACCACAGAGAAATTCTATAAGCATTGATCCACGGGTAAGAGATGTCGCATCTGGAAATATGAGAAGTGAGTCGGCTAGATTTCCAACAGATCAAGGCAATACATCAAGGGAGAGAGGACGTAAAGGATTGTTTGGGGGGAAATTTGGCAATATACTGTCTTTCGGTAGGAAGAAAAAATGAAATAATTGAAGATTAAGTGTTGTCGTAATTTTATATATTGTAATAGAATGTATTGTAAGAGAATTTTACAATTAACTCGTATAATATAATGTTGAAAGGTTTAGTGTTAGCATTGACAGACATGCATTCTTGTTATCTACAAAAAGCCCTAATCCTAAAAGGCTTTGTACTCTATAGTGTTAGCATTGACAGGCACTTGAACTTTTTAGTGTTGAGAAGCAGTTAATTAACTCGTAGCGCTAAAAGGCTTTGTACCCTTTTATAAAACGCGCTAAAAGGCTTTACCCTATTATAAAACGCGTTCAGAGACTTTGTACCCTTTTATAAAACGCGCTAAAAGGGTTTACCCTTTTTATAAAACGCGCTAAAAGGCTTTACCCTTTTATAAAACGCGTTAAAAGACTTTGTACCCTTTTATAAAACGTGTTAAAAGGCTTTGTACCATTTTATAAAACGCGTTAAAAGGCTCTACCTTTTTATAAAACGCCCAATTCTCGCATCTCTCATTCTCACCTCTGAATATCATTCTCAGCTCTCATTCTCACATCTCTCATTCTCACCTCTCAATGTTAATAAGTGCGAAATTGTAATAAGAGATTTTCCGGTGGAATCTGTTATTATGTACGAAGGTCGGCCCAGATTGACAGCTCGCTAACTTCATCATCATCTGAGGTAGACCAACACTCTGCTGCCTACGATCATGGGTAATGGGCGGTAGAGTTCTGCCGACCCAATTAGGGAGGAACTCGACGACTGTCGAAGGCTCTCGCAGAATTGGGCAACTGTCCATGAGTCTCCGCAAATCGTTGTTTTCATATTAATGAGAATTATTGTAATGAAAATTGTTATTAATTTAAATCGTTGTTTTCATATTAATGAGAGTTTTTGTAATGAAATTTTTTCTTAATTTTTATATTAATTAGTTATAAATATTAAAACATAGATAAAACATAAAATCATACAATAACATAAATTCATACAATAACATAAATTTCATAGAAAATATAATACATAAATTTCATTATTCTAGCACAATTAAACTTTAATTTTTCTCCACTTCCTTAACGTCTTTATTCTTCTCCTCCTCCTTATTCTCACTAGAACTCTCATCTATTTTAACCCCCATACTAAAATCAGGGCTCCTGCCACATCCTGGAGGGAAACGACGTACAGCAGAGACGGCCCTTCTCTTCGGAGGGCCGTATAATGGGATCCTTTTTGCTCCCACATTAGGTTTTCCCTCTCCCACCTTGGATGTTTCCTCCCCCATCTTATTATTGTTTTGATCCTTCTCCATTTCTCAAATTTCTTATTTTACGCGTCTTTTGTTTGTGATTTTTTGATACGAAATAGGAGAACGAATTGAGATATATATAGGCAATTATTTAACCGTTTATAAAACGCGCTAGAATAGGTGTCTGCTCAAAAAACGCGCTATAAAACGCTGCTCAAACACAGTATCACGCTGCTCAAAAAGTGGACACCACCTTTGTACGCGTTTATAAAACGCGTTGGAGGCCTCCGAACGCGTTTTATAAACGCGTACGAAGGTGGTGTCCAGGTAAAACAGTAAAACAGACTGACAACCTGCGAAAGTATTGAATTCCATTAACTTAGCCCTTCGTACGCGTTTATAAAACGCGCTCAAACCTTATTACGCGTTTTATAAACGCGTACGAAGGGTTGAGTCTATAAATAGTCCTGCTTCTCCGCAAATTCACGTCGAAAATTCAGAAAAACTTTAGAGAACTTACGCAGAGAAAAGAAACCGAGAAAACATAATGTCAACTAAACCACGTCATGTTTGTACCGGTGTGCTTCTACAAGGAGATGGAGGAATAAGTAAACGAGATATTCTTCGGCACGTCTACTTGCACTATCCTTCCGACAAATTTTACGTGAAGGTTTTTCAACGCGACGTTTTTGAAGTCAGAGGGCCGAAATATTGGACGGATGTAGTTAAGAGGGATGGAGGATATCATGTCCGACGTGGAGATGGAATCGTTTGGTTGCGTTTGCAACAGGCATGTCCTCCTGGATTTGAAAATCACCCTTTAAATGGAAATGACATATATCATTTGGACTGATTATTAGGTTTTCTATAATTAGATGTTTTTATTATTGTGTGTTCTATAATTAGGTTTTCTATAATTAGATGTTTTTATTATTGTGTGTTCTATAATTAGGTTTTCTATAATTAGATGTTTTTATTATTGTGTGTTCTATTATTAGGTTTTCTATAATTAGATGTTTTCTTTTATATTTTAGTATATGTATTAATTCGTGTTTTAGTATATGTATTAATTCGTGTAGTATATGTGTTGTAAGTTTTATTATCTAATTTATTTTAGTTTTTATTTTATCCATTTTCATTTTTATTGTGAAATTCGAAATATTAAAAGACTTAATATTTATTTAAATTATATTAGACATTACAACTCAATGAACATTATAATAAAAAACACAATACAAATTAAAAATTACAATTTATTAAAATTTTGAACCACACAATACACAACAAAAAAAATTACAAAATACATGATATTAAAATTTTGAACCACATAAAAAAAAATTGTAGAAGATCCATTGCTAAGGGTGGGAAGAGAAAACATCACCGCAACTTATAGAGAAGAGTCGGGCGACTGATTGTCACCTTAACCCCCTCTTTTTCTGAGACTTGGATGAGGATGACTGCATGTATGCAGATTCTCATCCAAGGATGTCGGCTGCGGTGTTATGGCTCGTAGACCCAGCCCAACAAACCGTCCTCTACACGTAATAACAGATTCCACAGGAAAGTTTTTATTTTAAAGTTGGTGGAATATTAATAGCCATAAGGATTGTGTGCGACTCTGTATCAGTGAATAAGTGTGCCGCATACAACCCTTATGGCTATTAGTTTCGCACCAACTAATATTATTTTGCATTCCACCATCTAACTCTTCTTTTCCTCTCATTTTTTTCTTTTTTTCAGATTTTTTTCCTTTTTTTTTTGATTTTGGACGACAGAAGGTTGGGTATTTATATGGAAATTAGATCTCTCGAACGCGTTTTATAAAGGGGTAAGAAGGTTTCTTACGCGTTTTATAAACGCGTAAAATCAGAAAATAACGCGCAAAGTCAGAAACTTTCGCCGCAATCACTGCAGCTTCTAGCGCGTTTTATAAACGCGTTTATAAAACGCGTTCGAGAGGAGAGAGGGAGGCGCGATTTATAAACGCGTTGGAACTTTCTTCTTATTAAAAAAAAAAATAATTCTTTGTATTAAATTTTTTGGTGTCTGAATTTTTATATTAAATAATTTCGGTGATTCAGACGACCTAATCTGAAATTTCATCAATCCTCAATGTCTCCATCTGAGCAGAAAAAGCATTTGATACAAAATGAATGGGGACCCCTTTCAACTATTTATGGTAGTATTGCGTCGGTGACTGTTATTATTCTCCACATGACAAAATATGTTTCTCTTTTGGTTTTGGTGTGGACATTTGATTTATAACGGACAGCAAAAGGGAATTTTTAAAATGAATTTGATTCTTATGTATTACATGGAGTATATTTCAATGAATAGCATCAATTTTAATAAAAAAAGATTAAATTCTTCCACACTATTTTTATTAGCAATCGTCTCACATTATTTTCATCCATTAAATCGTTCAACAATATTTTTGAACGATTTAATTGACGACCCAAAATTTCCCGACATGATTTAAGCCCAATATACGTGGACCTTTATTGCATAGTATTAATGGAAACGAAATCAATTCCAAGTGATGACTTATTAAAGGTGATAAAGAAAAACATAATGAAATTTGCTCACCATATTTGTGTTTAATTGGACTTTAAAAATATAGTTTTAAACTTATTACTTGATCTACTATAATAAGTTTCACATATTTATGAAAATTCCTTGATTTATCTTTTTGAAGCTCAAAACCCTTTGGCATTCCAAAATATTAAATTCAGACTTCAACATTTGTAGTACAAAACAGAATATGAAAATTCCTTAATTATACTTGATATAACTTTTCAAGATATTTCATTTTAACTATTGGAGATGCAATTTTACATAATATTCTCGAGTAATAAACAAACGACTTGCAAAATTTCAGTAGTCAAATAGAAAGAGAACAAGCAAGTTAATTAATTAGATGTACATTCAAAGAAATGAAATAAAACAAGATGAAAAGAATTCACGCACATGACACCCTAATTTTTATGAAAAATCCTATTTCTCTGATTAAAGCATACAATCATGCATATTTACATACTAGCTAACCTTTCTTGAGGTCGTGAATCAAAATATAAAATATAAAGAACTTTTCTAGGGTATGGGACGTCCCTGGAAAAACACCCTGAATAGAGTGATTTTTCTGCTCTCAACGATTTTACATTCAAACAGACAATAAATAGAAAATTTTAAAAAAATAAAAACTCCAACAACCAATTAATATCATCAATTTGTCATAATAGCTCCCTCGATCTGTCTAAATATGCAATTCCTCCCCACAATATATAAATCACCAAAAGGTTGTGAAGTTTTACTAAGTAACTTTTTCGGCTTTATGCATTTATTAATTTCGAAACATTATTAAAACTTTATGTCATTGTTAAAAAAAAGGTTCATTTATGACAGTACTTATTTCAAGACCCAAATTCACAGAGCCTTAAATTTCATCAATTGAGCGGTTGATGCAGCACCAGAATGTGAATTTGTTTGCAAACCAGCATTAAATTCCACAAGCTAGCGTAAAGAGAAGTAGAAACACTTTGTTTATTTTTTAAAAAAAAAGGAACAGGCGATTTAATTTTCTGAAAGCTGAGAAATTTTTTTTTTTTTTTTGAAAGGGGCAGTTAAGAAAAACTTTGGGTCTGTTTGGTTGGAGTGGGAATAGGGAATAGGAATAGAGAAAAGTTTATTCTTTATTTCTTATCCAAATTCTTTGGTTTTGTTAGAATATGGATAAGAACCGGAATAAGTCCAAATTTCTTATTCTTTAAGGGGATGTTTGGAACTCTTGGAATAAGGCCTTATTCGGAATTGCTAATTCTAGAGGTTGCCAAACATCATTTAGAACAAGCAAAATAACTTATTCGGATCCTTATTCTTGTTCCAACAAAATGTTGGAACTAGAATGGAATAAGCTAACCATCCAACAACAAATCATTATTTTAATATTTTTTCTTGTTCTTATTCTTAACTAACCACCCAAACAACATCTCTTAATCTAAGAATAAGCAATTATTTAACATTTCTTATTCACCACTCTTGTTCTAAAATAAGTTATTCTATTCTTATTCACCACACTTCCAAACACACCCTAATTGTTTGATTTTCACTGAAATAAAGAACAAGGGACTTATTCCTTATTCTCACTCCAACCAAACACATCCATGGAGTTCGATCTAACCTCCTGTAGCATATCGGATAATTTTTTTTTTATAAACTCGGGCCGTTAATTTTACACCAAACGTCTCAAATAAAGTTATTACAGTTCAAAAGAAGACAAAACTCAGGGTTCAGAACTTTACCTTTGCATAGGCTATTAGGCTTGAACATTGAAGAATCAGTGATTTTCATCAAAAAAAAAAAAAAAATCCCATCAGTTATTGGGCTCCCAAAGTAGCAACTTTTATGACCCGTCCACTTTCTACTAATGGTATATCACTGTCCTGACGCCATCTGCACCACTCACACTCAACCTATTTATATCCGACAACATAAACAATGACACTGTTCCTTGTATCCCAACTTAATTAGCTAGTATGGCCCGTACAGTTTCTTGTCAGTTGTCATTTTGCTTGTGATGCAACTTGTGGTACAACTGCATCCAAAAATTGGACCTGATCCAGATATATATATACAATACAAGCATTGGTTCGATTTCAAGGGCTCGGATTGTTTCCCATATTTGGTACGGAGTTTCCAGTGATTTTATGAAATAGGCTTTATGTAGTCCGCAAAGGCGCAAAATAGTGATGATCATCGTCAATTAATTTTAATTATGACTGTAGTGATTAGTTTCACACAATTTTCATATATCCAGCGGCCGTCGGAGATTAGTATTATAATGTGGAGATATTGTTCCAGCGGCCGTTGGAGATTTAGCAGGCCGCTACCGGAACCGATAAATTGAAACCTTTTAAGATAGAGTGCATAATCTGTCAAATCTAAACGTACGTCGTTTATAGAAGAGACGTTGCAGACTTCACTACAAAAAAGATGGTCTTTACATAGACTTCATAGATAGATTTTTTTTATTTATGTTGATTATTGTTCTATTGCTAGATTTATTTGATGTATTAAATCTAGCAATTTTTTTAGCAAGTCTCAATTTTCTATCAATAGCTTCTTAAAAATCAAGCAAGTTATTTTTTATAGACTTTTCGAATCTTGTAATATCTAATGTAGCAACAATAAATTGCTAGACTTTTTCAAATTGCTACACTAGATATTACAAGATTAGAAAAGTCTAGCAAAAATAAATTGTTAGATTTTTAAAAAGATATTAATAGAAAATTGTGTCTTGCTAAAAAAATTCTAGATTTAGTACATCAATTGAATCTAGCAATAAAAAAAATCTAGCAATAGATCAATGTCCCACATAAATAAAAAAAAATCTAATAATAAAAATCTATGTAAAAACCATCTTTCTTATAGTGCTTATTTCCTAGTTGTTCTAGAGACATAAAGACAAGAGAAAGAGGAAAAGTTCTAGCATATTTATTGTGCATTTAAACAAGTTCAAGCACTCGAGAGCACTGAACAGATCATAACGACATGTCCTCAGGTGCGGATCCAGAAAAATTTATAGCTTAGGCAAAATTATAATATAATAATATTTAAAAATTAAAATAAAGTAAATAATAATTTTAATAAGAAAATCATTCAAACATATATAATTGGAACATTAAAAAATTCATAAGCTTATTCATAAATCTAATCACTTTTTTATCTTTCCGTGTTTGTTTATGATTTGATACTTGCTTTTGAGTTCCAATGAACAGTGAAATTACTTTTTTTTTAAAAAATCTCTCCATATATACAACAAATGAATATAAAATAAATACTAAATTTCGAAAAATAAATTCAAATGTCGAAATCATTCCATTCATTTTAAATAGGAGAAATTGGATATAACCCCTACAATCTTTTCTGATTGGATAAACCCCCTACTTTCTTCAAAACCGGATATAACCCCTTCCAATCATGTTTTGTTTTTATTCGGACGATGCATGTCTTTTACTTTTATAGTTTCTCTAAATTTATGAGATAATGAAGATTTATGATTCTGGCAACAGAGTTGATCATATGAGGTGCCTGATTTAATCGGCTATGTGGGCTATCCCCTTCAGGCGTTGACCCGTTTTATTTCTCTTATAATAAACCAATTTACAATTGAAAACTGATTAGCCCGTTAACCCAGGCCAGTCATTCATTTCCCCCCATTGTTAAATAAGCAATAATTGATTTTCAAGTCAAAACCAATAAATCATGTATTTCTGACCTGACAAATTCAACGGTTAAAATTTAAGGGGGCAGTTGACCAAGCGAATATGTTGAATATTTAATATTTCACTAAAATAATATAGTATAACAGAAGTCAATGCGAATGGAATTTATATATTACACAAGTACCTCATGTTGGTTAACCATAAGGTACCCTCATATTTTATTGCGGATAAAGGTTTAAAAAAACATTTAAATGGAAATTATATAAATGAATTCTTACGAAGCATGACTAAAGTTCCAAATTAATTTTAGTCATCATCTCCACATTTATGCCTAGAGTTTACAATAGTGAAAAAAAAAATGTGTTTGGATTGGTTGAAAATAAAATGAGTTTTTTTATTAGTTAAAATATTATTTCTAAAAGATTAAGAAATAAATTCGTTTGAATTAAGAATGCTATTTATTAAGGGATTTTTAATTTGAAATAAATTCTTAATGCGAGCTTGTTTGAATTATTATTGAATTCAAATTAAATTATATAAATGAAATCTTAAAGAGCAGGACCAAAATATCAAGTTTTAGTCATGCTCTCATCATTTATGCCTAAAGTCTACAATAGCGAAAAATTAATAAAAGTGTGTTTGGATCGGTCCAAAATATAATTACTTTTCTAAAATTAAAAATATTATTTTATAAATGATTAAAAATTAATTCGTTTGAATTTAAAATGCTACTTTTAAGGGGTTATGAATTTTAAAATAAATTTTTAATGCGAGTTTGTTTAAATTATTACATATTGAGGAAAAGAAATGTGAGATAAGAGAGAACAGAGAGGGGAGAGGGAAGATGGAGAAAAAGGTAGGAAACGGTGGGAGAAATACATAAATGATAGAAAACTGTTGTTTAAATTTTTATATGTATATTTAATTTATTTTTATTGAACTAATTTGTTTTTATGTGTTCATTTTAATTATTTAAATGCACATTTTGTTGAAGTGACGGCTTGCGTTATCATTTTTGCAAAGAAATAGAGAAAAAGGCGTTTGACTTCTTTGGAATTTGAAGACTGGTAAAGCCCAAGAAGAGAGGCCTTCAGCCCATACTATTTATTATCCAATAGAGATCAAAGATACTATGTTCTTCGGATTTTCTGTGGAAACTCCTGTCAGTGCATATCTTCATCACCATAAATATAAAGATACTAGGCACAGAAGATCTAATCTACAGAGTATGGTGGCTAGGGGGGCCACAAGAGAGACTTGTGGCCATAAATTCTCTTTTGCCATTTGCCATTTCTTCTGTGGCCGAAAGCCACTACACTGTTTACCTCTCTCTCTCTCTCTCTGCCTCCTCCCACGCCAATTGCCAATGTAAGTTCTCTTACTTTGCCAAATTGTGATAACTTCATTACCTGCTAGAGTCTGGTATTAATTTTTGTTTTTGGGCTGTTTATTCAGTAATTAGGAACTCCTTTTCCTGGAAACTAGGGAACAGCACATTTAACTTTGAGATTTAAGTTTGCCTTACACCTCGGAAATCGAAATGCTGATATCAGTCAATTAAAATTAAATTCAATAAATTGTACTAGGCTGTGATCATTTTATCACAAGGAATTTGTAATTAGTTACTATTTGGTTCAATACCAAACTTAGAAGATAATATTTTTTTTTTAATTCTCAGGACACGGCTAATTCTCCAAAAAGATATATAATAGCATGAGAACATTTTGACAAATATACCACCTAGTGAAACTTCACTTTGTGTGAGTAGCGCAAAAGATATTTCATTATATCACTCATGGCTACTAAGATTTCATCTGGTGCTGTTGCTCTTAAATGCGAAAGTGCTGATTTGAAAAATAATAAAGTTCTGACAACTATGAAAACATACCTCTCTTTGCATCCGAATGCCAAATCAAACACTTCTATATTCTTTAGAGGCCGTGTTGTTTCTTGTCGTTCATATCGTTCTCAGAGTACTGACACCAAGGAGCGTGTGACTTCTGAAGATTGCATTGATTCTAGGTTTGTAGTTGCTTTCTTACTGGCTTTGTTGTAAAATTTTTGCAATTATATGTACAAAATTAGCGGGTAATTAAAGTTTCGTTTGCTGTTGATACCTAAGAACTGGACAAGTCATATTGCTGCTATAATCTGTTTATACAACTCACTTGGAAGGCATGTTAACTGTAAACTACATATTATTGGAAAGAATGATTTTTTTGTCCTTAATTCTTTTTTTTTCCTAGAGAAAATGTCACCAATTCAAAGGAAAAAATCAGACGAAACAACTCGTACCGAGGCTTGGCTGTAGCTTGTCGATTTGTTTATAACGATGCAAAATTTGTGAATGAACGTGCTCAGAGTGATATTTCATTGCTTTCTAGGTGAGCATTCTTCTGTTTGTTTGATAATATGGTTTTTGGTAGTTTTTGTTTATCATGTGAAATATCAATTTCAGGAGCATAAGAAGGTTAAATGATCGAGCCATTCAAGATGTTGCTGTTTTGGGAATGGGCCTCTTCAAGCTTGATGGTATGTTGTCTTCCAATGTGCTCCTAAATTTTGTTTGTATTTTGAATTTGTAACTTCATACATGTGATGTTTGTTTTCAAATTGTAAACGTATTTGAAAATTGTATAGCTCGTGCAAGAAAGGATACAGAAATGATCGATCATGGTGTGAAGAAAAAAGCAGAGCGCTTGAACCAAATAGCCACGGTACTGTATTATGTGCAGCTTTTTAGTGCTAAAGAGCAAGTGTAAAATTTTTTAAGAATCACGAGTCTTCTGTATTACAATCAAATGCAGATTTTAAAGGAGAAGGCTCACTCAGACTTGAAAAAAGCAGCAGATAAGCATTGGAGTGACGGTGCCTTAGAGGTACAGGATGAGAATTTATTCAATTTATTCTCACGGTTGATACCAGTACCAGTAACTCAGACACAAATTATGAAAAGAAAAAAATAAAATAAAAGAAATAAAAAGCTGCCTCCAGTCAACAGTTTCTTGACTGGCTACAGTTTTGCTAATTTGATGTCAGGCGGATTTGAGGCGAGCTGACTTTATTGCTAAACGCCGTGCCATGGAAGATGCCTTCATGGCTCTGAAGGTGCTATTAGATATATCCTCCTTTCTTTGTTTTAAAAATAAATAAATAAAATAAAATAAAGAAATAGTCCATATGTCTTTTATGATATTTTAGTGCCTCTTATTTCTCGTCAACAATTAAGCTGCTAAAAAATAGTCGTACATTTCTGCAGGTTACACATCTCCCAGTCTCCATTTGCTAAAATATTCTGTCAACTTCTCTTTTAGTACGCTTTCTAAATATTCTCTTTTTTTTGTTTATTATTTTGCAGTTCATCAGGAATATTCATGACATGATGGCAGGAACATTATACCAGCAGTGAGTTTTATTCAAAGATTCTTTCTACATTAACAAAGTTTTTCTTGACCTGTACCAGTACAAGTGTACAACTAAATTGCTGTGCCAATTGTTGTAATGCTACTTAGCCTGACAGTTGCAGTTCAGTATTTCACTGGATTTTAGGGTTTCAGTCATTACTGGCATTTTGAATATGGTGAGATTTTGTAGTTCGACAACATACTGGTACAAGTTCCTAGTACCAGTACCTTTATATTTGGTATTGCGACTGAACGGTAAAGTACTAAGGTCCCTAACCAGCATACTGAGTAGTATGCGACTAGTGTATTTCACTGTTTAGTCAGTTCACAGAGAATTAAATTCTTTCTAAAAGTTGCAGCATAACTAACTGAAGAAAATTTTTTTTTCAGGCCAACAAAGGAAGGTTCCTTTTCAGTTAATCATTCGTTAGGGTTTATTACTCTAGAGAAAAATGGGAAGGCTCTTGATCTATTTCCTCGTCAGGTTTCTTCAGACAGAATATCTGCCATTGAGGTATTTTTAAATCCATCATGTGTTTGATTGACATATCAAATTATGGCATATTATGCTATTATGTAAGCTTTATAGTTCCATAAAGCACTAGTACCTTTCTGGTTCTAGGAAGCTTATTGGAGCATGGCATCTGCATTATCAGAAGCAGATGGAATTGACTACACTGATCCTGAGGAGGTAATTATATTCCAAACATGTCCTTTTTTAAAATAGAACTTTATGGATATTCAGAATAGTATGCATCATGTGTCCTCACATATGACACTCAAAAATTCCCACAGAAAGATATTTTACTTGACAATAGGCACTGTAAGATAAACTTATACATCTTTATAATTATTAACATTCTTTTATGTATATTTATTTAATGTTCTTAATACTGTTACATTTGTCTTAACACAATGGAAAGCTGGAACTGCTAGTTGCAACTTTAATAGACCTAGAAGCAATGGATGGGAAAAGCAGTGTTTCTTTGTTGGCTGAATGCTCTAGCTCCCCTGATGTTAACACAAGGTACATTGCTTCAGTACCAGATATTTCAATTTGTGTAATAAGAAAATTTAGTTATTTTTTTATTTAAGCATATCATTTTCCGGTTTATTTTTATCAGGAAAGCATTGGCAAATGCACTGGCTGTAGCTCCATCCATGTGGATTCTTGGAAATGCTGGCATGGGTGCCTTACAGGTAGAAATGACAGAAAATTCATACATAGAATTTGGTTTATGATTCATATATATTCACACCTGAGTTTCTTATAGTTGGAAATACCAAGTAGAATTTTTCTGATAACAGCCTGTATTTTTTCTGCAACTGAATTAAGACAAGATGAAGCAAAGTGAATTCCAGCATTCTTTCAGAGTTTGGATGAACATGTCATGAAGATATTTTGATGATATCAAATTGGGGCCAAATTTGGGGGTAATTTTGGTCACTTTACTGGATTAACACTGATTTTAATAGTTTGACATGGCTTCCAATAAGCCAAAAGAGATTAATCGTAGTCAGAACGTACGAAAAAGATTAGTGATATATACAATTAGGGAAAATCTGTTGGGTATTCTGCAAATGCCATCTGAACCTAGTAATTTAGGAAAAAGTACCTCATGTATATAACTGGAAACTGTTTGTTGTAAAATATCATATATCCAATTGCAGAGATTAGCCAATGATAGCAACCCAGCCATAGCAGCTGCCGCATCAAAAGCCATAAATGAATTGAAAAGGCAGTGGGAGCTGGAAGAAGGTGACAGCCTGACATTTAAGATGAACCAGCATTTGCAAACTGAGGATAGAGACAAATCTGATTGAGATAATAATACAAATATGTGAAATACATTTGAAAAGAGTTAAAATAGAACCTAGGTGGACATATATTGACATGTAATGGAATGATTGGGAACATAGTTTTGTTCCCTTTAAAAGAAAGAATGAAAGAACTCAAAAACTAGAAAAATATATTTGCATATAATTCCAGCTAAGAAAGAAAATGTTTGAGATCATTGGATTAGGGTTTTCTGTGATCTAGTTCCTTATATTTGCATACGATTTATTCAATGGGTATTCAATTGTTACCGCAAGAGGTGCAACTGGTGTACAGTATTTCACCTTTCCAATTGCATGTGGACCAACAGGGTATAAAATTCAAGCTGGCCCTATATTCTCACAAGATTCTAGGTTATCAGTGAGTTCAACACTAGGGTTCCATTTTCACTAGGAGTTTAATGGACTAGGCTGCTATGGTGACAGTACCGGCTGTCCCCTCTAATATCATTGATAAAAATACTAGCGTCACATTATGATGCCTAAGCTTATTTAACTCATGATCATCATACCTCTACTATCTATACATTATGGGACAAAAACTACCAGTAAACTCAAGCTGTATGGTATATGGTATGGTGACAGTACCGGCTACCCACCACTAAACTATCATTAATAAAACAATACTAGCCCAACTATCTGGCCACATCATGATGCAAAAGCTTAATTAGCTCATGAACATCATCTCTAGTAGACCATACAACATGTGACAAAGAGCTACCAGTAAAACCAATCTGTATAAATCATAAAACTATACGGAGGGCAAATTACAAACCAAGTCCAACTACCTGGAAGCTGATGCAATTCTTCGTTTAGACATTCCAAATGCATTTAACATTTTTTTTGAATTTGAATAGCCATGACATTGAATTTCTAGAAATTACATAACTTAACATTGCAGGAGTATTTATCTTCATGACTCTGCGAAATTAAGTATTCCTTGTTCAGAAACCAACATCAGCTACACCTTCCTACATTTAACAGTTTTCTCATTAATAGAAATATTGTTTTCTACACTCTTTTAGGATAACCTCATTACCTACACAATCCATCATCCTAAATAACATGATTTAACACCCAACCCCCAGCCCAAACACCATAGGCAACATCTATTCTAACCTCCTAACCTTGAATCTGCTATCCACGTTGATGATACTTCATATCAACCTTCTACAAGATCAGAGACACCTACCTACATCCAAATTATTAAGTACAGTAAAAGAAACCTCAGTTACATCAGAAAGGACCATATATTTTATGTCGGTTGGCAACCAAACTAACAACAAAAACAAGCTACTAATGTCAGCATCCAGCATCAGTACATATAAAATTATACCATTATCAAAGAAAAACCACATCAACAGCTTAATGATGCTGCCAAGGAATTGCTCATAATTCACTTAATTTTCCAAAACGCACGCTCCTATCCAAAACAAGTTCAAAATACAACATTATTGGAAGCACCCACCAGATGTTCGACAAAATGCCTATGAGAAAGAAGCACAGTACCTAAAGCTCAAACTTTTCTGAGCATTTTCATCAAAACATGAGGCCCCTATTGAAATTGTTTTCTCAACATTTATGGAAAATTAACACGAAACTGACCCCTAAAAGCAACTAAGACTCCGACAAAATCTCAGCTTTATCAGTTCTTATCTCTTCTTTCAAAAATTTCTGCTGATCTAATTCAGCTTTCCGATTCATCTCAGCTTCATACTTGGCCAATTGCTCCTTCATCTTCTCCTGTAGAAGAACGAACAGAACCAATAAAGTATTAATACAAGAGAACCACTGGAATTATTTTAATTATGTAGTTTCTTCGCATAGTATTGTTACCTTATAACTCGTTTCTACGCGGTGCATTACGTAAAACCCCAGGATTCCACCGAGTACAGTTCCAGTAATTATTCGTGAATAACCCCAAACGGACGGTGCCATTTACCTTTTGTAACTTTTTTCAAATTGGGTTTGTATTTTTCAATAAAGAGAGGTGGAGATTATTAGGAAACGAGAAATCTAAGCTCAAGCAATGGCGAATCGAGCGAAGAGAAACGAAGAAATGGTAGCCGCTTACGTCTCCCGTTATTCATAAACTGGAGGTATCCTAGATTTTGGTCGCCACGTCAGCTTAGAACATTATGAATTATGATTGTTTTAATTTTTTTTATTTTATTTTGTGGAAGGCCCATACTAAAAGATGCCTTAAAAAGCCCAAGAGCCTCGTTCTTTTTCTTGTACCGTTTTCATCACAGAGAAGGTATGATATGCAAAATGATGTATTCAATTTAAAGGAAAAGGTAAATTTTTTAAACGGAGTAGTTTTCTATTTATTTCTGAATCAAATTAATTCCTCCCTTTCTTGTGAAATTCTGAATCAAATTATAACAAGCTCCCATCCCATATGAATCGATGTAGCTTGCTTTTAAGGAGTACACAAGCCCAAAGCAGAATTGTTCTGAGCGATTCAAGGCCTTAGCAGGCCTTTACAATATTAATATGTATAGCCTCATTACGCCGAAAAATTTATAAATAATATTAAATTAATATAATATATTAAAAATAATATCAATATAATAATATTTTTTAAAATAGTATCACGAGATCGGAATTCCAGGCTCCGATATATAAATAGGATCTTTGCCGTGCATATTTCGACGGGAATAATCATATAGTTCGACGGGAATAATCAAGATTCTGCAACTTGAATAAATACTTAAATTAACCTAGTAGTTTTCCAATTAAAAAAAAACTAACCTAGTAGTTTGACCAGCTACAACAAGGCTGATACCCATGATCAATTCTTAAATTCCTACATATACCCCCGATAAAAAAGTGATTCTTAAATTCTTAAATTCCTACAGGCTAAGATATGGCGTCGAGAGCTGAATACGACAAATCGGGCACGTCTCATGTAGTTTGATCCATGGGATGATGCAGTTGAAATGGTACGCATGTCCACATGGCATCCAATAAATGGTCGAAGCAGTGACAATATCTTCCCTGCATATAGCACACGAGGTTATCGTCGTGTTGGTGTTGGTTTTGCAAATGGTCATCACGGATTTCATTGTACATAATTGGGAATGATGGGATGCTTGTTTAGTGTGGATTGTTAAGAAAAGAAATTAACGTCGTGGCAATTGTTGATCCATAGATTGATGCTTCAATTCAATTCAAAGCAGAATTGTTTCGTGGGAGGAAGTATTCTACATGGAAGATACATAGGCACAAGAAAGAGAGCTTGTCATTTTAAGGTAAACAAAAAAAAATTAACGGATCAACTCTTATGTCTTTTGGAAAAAGCTCTTTTGCTTTAGTTTCAAGAACAATATGCACCACTCTTTTAGGGATTATTGACATTCTTAAAGGTCCAATTAATGTGGGCAAATCAGAATTTTTCTATAGGAAAAAAAGTGGATATATTAAAATAAAGGATTGCAATTTTGGAATGTAGATTCGTAGGGAAATAAAGGATTGCAATTTTGACGTTAAAAAAAAAATAATTTCAACGACTTGAGAGAGCAGAAACAAAAGTCATTTTATCACATGAGACAAAATATAAGTAAAATTGTCATTGTAGATTCGTAGGGACTTCCTATGAAATGTATTCTATTTTTCGTTTTGTCCTTTCAACGACTAAATATTCCTTGGATACGTCCTAAAAAGGAAGTGCGATTTCTAAAGAACCATAAAAAATAATAAAACTTTGGAGGATGAACATCATTTTATTTAGAAAATTGATTACTTTCATGCTATTATGTATTATTAACTTAATTTTATCTTTCTTTTAATATTTACTTTTTTATTTTTGCTATTTTGTTTGGTTCTACTTGTATGTTATTAAGTTATTATCTTTAAATATATGCATCAAGAATAGATTGATTGCAATAGAAGTATCCATACAGCCAAATGTCAGATTATCGCAAAGTAAGTTCATTAATTTAACTTTGACTTTTGGTGTTTTCCCTAGCAACCTTTTAGTATTTGTAAGAAGAATAGTTTAGGGTGCGTTTGGCAAACTTAAGGTTAGTAGGGTTAGTGGTGTAAGTTTAGTACTTTTTGAGATTAGAGGGGTAGAATGGTGAGGGTAGTGATTTGATGGGGTTAGCTCAAATTAATTAATAAATATTATCAAATTAACTATTTATAAATATTACCATAAGTATTAATTAATATTTTATTTTTGAATTATCAATTATTAATTAATATTTTTATTTTTGAATTATCAATTATTAATTACTTATTATTATTAATTATTAGTTACTAATTATTATTAATCATCTTTAATTAATAATTAATAATTAATATAACAATAACTATTATTAATTATTACAAATATTACCGTAATTATTAATTACTAATTATTATTAATTATTAGTTACTAATTATTACTAATCATCTTTAATTAATAATTAATATAACAATAACTATTATCAATTATTATAAATACTACCATAATTATTAATTTATATTATTATTTATTTTAAATTATTAATTTTTAATTACTAATTATTAGTAATTATTAGTAATCATCTTTAATTAATAACTAATAATTAATATAACTATAACTATTATTAAATATTATACAATTATCATAATTATTAATTAATATCTTTATTTATTTTGAATTATTAATTATTAATTACTTTAATTATTAATATATTAAGTATTATTTTATTATTAGTACTAATTATTATTAATCATCATTAAAAAATTGAAAGCAACTACTTTAATATTTTCTCTCTCCATGTTAATGTAAGGGAAAAATTCTAACTCACCATTTTGCATGGTTAGAAGATTAGACATTGGTTAGTCCCTAACCTTTCTAACCACAACTCATTTGGTAAACTAACCTTAGGAAAGTTTAGTCACTAACCAAGGTTATGACTAAACTCAATGGTGCCAAACGCACCCTTAAAGTGCAGCAAAAGATCTCAAAATTGTGACGGAGAGGGGACTAAAGAGACCTCTTATTTAAGTATTTATTTAAGTTGCAGAATCTTTGATTATTCCCGTCGAACTATATGATTATTCCCGTCGAAATATGCACGGCAAAAATCCTACTTTTTATATCGGAGCCTGGGATTCCGATCTTAGCTAAGATCGGAGCTAAGATCGGAATCCGGAAATCCAATGGAATCCCGGATTCCGATCTCGTGATACTATTTAAAAAAATATTATTATATTGATATTATTTTTAATATATTATTTTAATTTAATATTATTTATAAATTTTTCGGCTCATTACGTCGCACAGTTGCAAGTTTTCTCAAAATATTCCGTTTTACATTATTATCCTGACTGCTAGCTCTTACCAACCGTGTTATATATATCATACAATTGGAAACATTTATGACCAGTCTTTGGTAGATTGCAAATAATCGTATGGCAAATTTGAATATTGAACAAACCATTGCATAAATACTTCAACTGTTTTTAGATAATTAGGCCAAATACTTCGTTTTGAACAAGAGAGGTCATAACATCTAATTTGTTAAGTTAAACGTATAACGTATGTAAGGTTTGAACTCTATCTCTGTAAAATGCAATCTAATACTTCTAGCATTGCACTTTTCAGAAAATATTTTTCTACCATTGAGCTACTAGTTCACATATCATCAGCCAAATTAATTTAATTTGGCTAATTTAATAATACTAGATTTGTAAGTCGAGCTTCGCTCGACGATATTGGATTTTATTATAAATAATATATGAAAAAATTGTGCTTTTATTTTTTAAGTCGATAGATGATTTTAAAATGAGAAAATTTTTAATAAAGATTTTAGTAGAAATGATTCCATTATAAAAGTATATTTATTGTGCAGTTGTATTGGTTTCATTGGATAATATTCTCCACCACTGTCATTGTCTGACATTTCTATAGATTAGTTTTCTCCATAAAGCATTGGTTGCACAGGTACCATACATAAAATAAGATTTATCATTATTTATCAATCTAAGTAGGAGATTATTGGAAATAGTTTGATAAATGCGTGAAGATGTACATTGAGAAGATACGATCAATAGATGCCATGAGCGGATGCAATGAAAAGGTGCTATGGGTGGATGTCATGTGCAAATGTCATGGAATGGTGCTATGACCGGATGCCATGAAAGGATTCCATGAGCATATGCATTGAAAGGTCTTGATGAAAATATATGTAGCCTATAATTAAGTAGGAAATTATTGAAATTGGGTTAATAAATGTGTGATTGTGTAGAGCTGCATTGAGAACATGCGATGAAAAAGTGTCATGTGCAGATGTGATGAAAAGGTGTCATGGACAGATGCCATGTAAAGATGCCATGAAAGGGTGCCATGAACGGATGCCATGAGCAAACTGTTTGTGATTGTGAAGAGCTGGGTTGAGAAGATGCGATGAAAAAGTGTCATGTGCAGATGCGATGAAAAGGTGTCATGGACATATGTCATGAAAGGGTGCCATGAACGGATGCCATGAGCAAACTATTATTTTTTTTTATAAAATAAAAGAGCATTATTTATAGATAAAATGTAGATACCCTTTGGTGGAGGCATATATTTGATTGCGTCATTTGGCGAGACATCCCTTAGATGATACCCTATGGTCACCATGTAAGTTATGCATCTTTTCAATCACACATTTTAAACCATCAATTTGATTGCATCATTTGGCGAGATATCTTTCGAATGACACTCTATAAAATATATATTAAAATAGACACATTTTCATTCGCACCCTTTGGAACAATCCACACATCTTTATTATATGTAAGATTTACGGAAAGTAAGCACTTGAAGGTACATCTAATGGTAAAACATTTGCCTACGGGTTTATTATAAAAAAAATAATGGTAAAAAATTTAGTAACTTTTTGTGTTTGACATTTCTTTCTAAAAACTGCTTTGCAATCGATAATAGCTTGGAAGATTAAATGTCCCCTCCGCAAGAATTTTGGAAGAACAAACAAAGCCACGAGGTGCTAATCATAATGACACTTTTTGTTGGAAGCGCAAAGAGCGTTCCAAATATTCAAGGCATCTAATTCCATCCGAGTTAATAAAGTTAGTGCTGCTTATTAGGCCTAAGTCGGTTTAGCTAAGGACATCAATCCCTCCACTCTCATTCTACTTATTTGCCACCCTAGATACGCAATGATGAAGCCGGCCGATCGAGAATATATGGTTTAATTTCTCTACGAATTAATCCTATTTAATATGCTGAATTGGAACTTCCGTAAGCGTTATTTATAATTATATTAACGGATATTGTTACACCTCAAATCAAGTCATAATTTGGGAGTGTCTATATTAACGGATATTGTTACACCTCAAATCAAGTCATAATTTGGGAAAGACACTCTATGCACAATTTACTATACACGCGATAAGGATATATAAAACAGTGATATAGAAATAAATAATCACAAAATATAAATATAATAAAGGATGCAATGGTGCATAATAACTTAATTAGGAAGCTTCAAATTGAAGACATAAGTGGGTCATTTATGCATGTAACTATGTTAAGATCAAACAATTTGCTTTAAAACGTCCTAATAATTGTGGAATCAGATGCACACTAGGCCCCAACTGTGCCTGACACCTTACCAACTATTGAGCATATATTGAATCTTCGGCTTGGTCAACATGCGCAAATGACATTTAAACATTGATTATTTTGTCCAAAAGTGTTTTTTTTTTAAGATAAATTGGAGGTCTAAGTTACCCAACTTATTTTTAAATTAAATGTTTATGAAAGACCCCCCAAGCCGGGTTTCGAACCTGCGACCTTTCACTTAAGGAGTCAAGGCGCATTGCTCTTTGTCACTGGACCAAGAGCTGATTCTTTTGTCCAAAAGCTTTAGTTATTCCTTATCTAAATGAAATGAAATCCGACGTTAAAAAAATGAGATTTTGATCAGGGCCTAAATTTAACACATGACTTAAACAGAGTCATGTATTTACAGAAAAAAAAAAGCTACTTTTCATGGAAACCAAAGCAACAGATTGAACACAATAAGCTAACTTGTGGGCCGTTAATTAACCATCATACAAGGTTTTATTACCACATAAACTTGTTTACACGGAATAACATGCACACTGAAAACAACAATAGTACTGACAAATTGACAATCTCCACTTATAGAGGATCAAGCCACGTTTTGTCAGGGCAAGATCAGAAAACCATACCCGTGTGACCATAATACCGTATTGATTATCAGAAAGCTTGCATGTAAATAAAACCGTCGATTTTTCAGCTCAGCTACCTTTAATTGGTACCCTTTCTTCCTTTTCTTCATCTTTTTCATCCTCTTTTTAGTCTTTTTGCACATATATTAATTAGTACGCAACACATTACCTCTAATATGAGATTTGGCTGCTGCATTCCAGTAGCCACACGTTTATTATGTCCCACATGAGGCACCAAATCATGCGGCTTTTAATTTCATGAACTGTATTCGTGACGTTCTCTCCATTGATAGCCATAGCACTAGTCTTTGGGTGCACGAGTTTGGCAATCTTATCTGCATTTACTGCTACACTTTCAAATTCGTTTCCACCTTTCAGAATACGTTTACTACTGTTGTTCGCTTCCAAACGAGGCTTGAGAGGAGGGCCAACCCTTGCCTGAGGCACCAAATCATGAAGCTTTCCATGAACCGCCTTTGAATCGACCTTCTCTGCATTGATAGCCTTAGTATATTACTCATTGGGTGCCTTTGGAAATCTTATCTCCATTTTCAACTATACCACTCGCAAATTGGTTTCCACCTTCTGAAATACTTTTAATACTGATTTAAATACCGGATAACGGGTTGGTAGCGAAAAATCTCATGTTATAGCGGATAGCGGGTAGCAGTCATTTAGCAATCACTATAGGATCATAACAAGATAAGTGCAAATGTACTTATATATTACATCATATACATTTTTTAATTAAAAATTAAATATCATATTATATTATATGCATGTTATAATAGTTAAATTTAGCACATACACTTTACAATCCATTATTGCAAATAGACAAATCTCATTGTACTTAATATTGGATAAAGTCAGCCGGAGTTTATATGCCAAAGATAGCTTTGTAATACTGATTCTATACTAGCAAGTAACAAATTGTGTCGCTATATTTCTCTAAAATACCATTATGATGCATCTATATTTTGCTAATTTTTACTATTATAGTCACCATAAGAAATAAAATAGCAGCCTACCAAGTCGTACCGCTATAGCAACGCTATTGTGGTTCATTGCGTTGTTATTTAAATCACTATGTACTGTTAGGAAATGCATATTTTTTAATATTTGAATTAATTACACTTAATATTAAAGTAGATCTAGGCTTAAGCATCCAACACAAGAGAAAAAGAATTAAAGGTTGTACCTCTCCTAATATGGTAATTAGGAGGTTCGAACCACAGCGTAAGAGTCAATGGCGTGCTCTCCTTGCGTCCTTCGATCTAAAACCAGCCTCGGATCCACCATGAGATTAACCAAAAACCTATAAGCTATGCTAGTAGCTAGAAAGTCTAAGCTAATCCCTAGTTTTCTCTTCTTCTTAATTAACTAACTTAATTAGTGGAGAGTTTAGCTCAACACATGAGCAATGGTGGAGGGGAGAGAGGGTGGTCGTCGGCCTAGAGAGGAGTGGGAGAGGAGAAGGTGGAGGCTAGGAAAGGGAAAGAGAGAGAGAGAGCAAAAAGACCACTAAAGGGTTCCTTTTATAATGCTCTAACCTTAGCAACAAGTTCAACTTATTTACATGCCATGTCACCTACCTACCACCATCACTAAGCCGACCTCCTCTTGGGACTTTTGGGCCTCACACACTCATCTAATTTATCTCTAATTCAATTAATTAGATCCTCCATAATATGCTCTACATTTGGGCTATACATTTAATATATAGATAATGGCCCAATAATTTAATATAACTATTTATATTAAATTGTGTTGAACTAAAATAATTATTAACTAATTAATAATTATTCTAGGATTAGCTAATACATTAATTCATTTTGATATGATGTATTTGACTTAATTAATTATAACGGTATATAATCAATTAATCAACTTATCATATTTTCGCAATACACACTGTTGTGAATAAATGAATAATGCACTGTATGGTTAAATCTCGATTTGTGTGACCCTTTGAGGATTCATGCTATGTTGGACATGAAATTAAATCGTTATTTAATTCCAATAATCATAAGCGGTATCTAGCAACACGTTATGATTCTCAATTCACATAAATAGTGTACTGCTACAGTATTTAAATCCTGCATAAGAGAATAAAAATATTTTCCTATTTTAATTCTTATGTCTCACGATATCATCATATAATCCAAGATAGGAATGTGTCATTCTTGCAGATATATGTTTTTTGATCTAAAGATAATTGTATCAGTTACTAGCAAACAATCTATCTCCATCAAGGGGCCCAAACAAATATCATCACTCACTAAGTAAATTAATGAGGGACATACAGTTTTCTTGATGATTCGTTTTTCCCCGCACAATTCAAAAGAACGTAAATCAAGTCCGTATAGCAGCCCTTGTCGGGAATCAGCAGTAGACAAGATTTATAGAACTTATCCTCATGTGGAAAAGATAATCATCTCAAACTTAGAACCAAAATCAGAACGAAATAAATAATGTAACACAATCCAAATATTTATTTTGATGGGTCAAGTCCTGTACTATGTTCTACAACATACATATATGCAATTAAGTTGGTAACTCTTTACCTTTGATTTGTAGAACTTAATCAACACTTAACTTGCATACTAATCTTATTGATAATTAATGTTTCTTGTTAATTATCAAGATTATGGACCTTTTAAATTTATTATTGTCATTTAATTATAAATGAACTAAAGTGATCTACAATTCAGATCCTCAATCTGAATGAACTGTCAATAAATAAATCAAGAAACTAATGATCAAATATCATCAATAACATAAACCACAGAAGTAGTCAGATATAATTGACTTCTAAGACATATCTCTAACACGTTCACCCAATGAAGTTCGACAGGAGGTTCATCCCATGCCTGGTACATGTAATGTTCACTTTTCAAAACATTTTCTGTACCAGTCACTACAACAAAAATTATATTTTTCACAGCTCCATATTAACGGTTGGTTTCAAGAAAATCAGTTTAAAAAATAGTCGGTAACAATTTCATATTGTCAGAGTTTATCTTTAACATTGATTAAGGGTGTGTTTGGATGCAACGGAATAAGCCGTGAATAGGGCATAAGAATAAGGAATTTTGGTTTATGTGCTTATCCTTATTCCTTATTCTTATACCATGGTTTTGTTAGTATAGGAATAAGGGCCCAAATTCTTTATTCTTATGCCGTTTGTTTTGCACAAAAATAAGAATAAGCACGCAAACCGAAATTTCTTATTCCTATTCTATATTTCCGGCCTATCCAAACACACCCAATAAGAATAACTGGTGCTAAAGAGTTGAAAAAAAAACCGATTTATCGTTAGCACCGTTTTCGTTAATAACCGATGATAAAAAAAATACTATCTTTACCACCAGTTATAACTCCTAGCACCAAATTTTTAGAAAATCCAAGGCTAAAGATCAAATTTTTTTTTTTTTTGTCTCTTTTTCGTCCCCAAATCCTAGCCGCACTTATACCCACCATTACTAAGATCCAAAGCCACCTTAAAAATTTAGCTAAAAAAATCGAAAAATTTGGGAAAAAAATCAAAAAATAAAAAAGAGAAAGTAAAAGGGAGCAAATAGAAGTTAAAAAAAATTTCACATTTGAGGTATATTCGATAATTTTTTAATCTTTTATTTATTATTTATTTATTAAGAAATTTTGTATTGTAATCGACTTTTTTCATTTTAAAGTAATAAATTAGAAAGAGGAAGAAAATCTAATTTTACCAACTGATTATATTAATGATGTGGATGAATGATGAATTAATTACCAAATGATTTTATTGATGATGTTCTTGATATTTTTCAAAAGTTAGATAAAAACTCTCATATATTGTTATATTACGGTTGCAATCAGGATAAATTCTCAAAAAGTAAAGCTGTTTTTAAACTATATAACCTAAAAGTCAAGAATGGAGCTATAAAAGTTTCACATCTTTACTCGATTTTTTACGAGAAATGCTTTGAGCAGAAAATACATCATTACTAGATACAACTTATATGGCAAAAAGACATATCCTATTTTGCGAGGAGAAAACACATTCTAGATGGTTATCAAATTGTTAAAAACAATCCACTTGGGACATCGTAGGTTCCTTAGCCGTCGTCACCTTACCGCTGTACTGATTATAAAACCAAATTTAATGGCAAGACCGAGACCCGATGCCCACCGATACCAAATCCGGAAGACAGATTTATGACAAGATCTTCTTAAAATCCAATTGGACAAATCATTAGTGAATAGAATTTCGGAAGGCAATCAGAAGAAAAAGTCTATATTATGGAACCTTAAATACTGCCGGTGTGTTTGAATGCACAAGAATAAGTATCCGAATAAGAATAAACTCCAATTCCTTATGTTAGATTTGCATATAGGTAACTTGAGAGTTTAAACGGTCTGATATCAGCTTGAATTTCAGCGGAGGGAAGTTACATTTAAGGCTGCTTAACACAGATTTTTTGCATTTTTTTTTCAATATAATGGAACGGGCTCAAAAGGCTTTTTTCAAAAAAAATAATAATAAATAGTTCATATTACAAGAGAGATTGTCTTTACATAGATTTTTCTAGATAGATTTTTTTTATTAATGTTGGACATTATTCTATTGTTAGATTTAATTGATGCATTAAATCTAGCAATCTTTTAGTAAGACTCAATTTTCAATTAATATGTTCTTAAAAATTTAGCAATTTATTTTTTATGGGATTTTTGAACCTTGCAATGTTTAATGTAGTAATTCTTTGCTACATTAATTGCTACATTAAACATTGAAAGATTCAAAAAATCTATAAAAAAATAAATTGCTAGATTTTTAAAGACCCATTAATAAAAAATTGAATCTTGGTGAAAGATTGTTAGATTTAGTGCATCAAATAAATCTAGCAATAAAACAAAGTCCAACATAAATAAAAAAGTCTATCAAGAAAAATCTATGTAAAGACCATCTTTCTTATAGTTTCAGGTGCTTGTACATGTGTAACAGCAAGTATGGTTTATCAGTGGAACGTACCAATTATATATACCATATATATATATTGGTGTCTATATATGTTAATTAACCAAACATTTTGCTTTAATACGTCCTAATTATTGTGGAATCAGATGCAGAGTATTGAGCATTATTGATCTTCAGCATGATCCACATGCACAAATTACGATTTAAGCTTTGATTATTCTTGTCCAAATTCTTCAATTATTCCGTATCTAAAACAGCATATTGCCATATTGTTGTTTTGTCAATGAAACACAACTAGAATATAGACACTCATCGTATCGATCAATTTATATATAAAAGACAGTTTTACACTGATTAAATATTATTAGTTCGAATTATTATCGGTGGTCATCTACGTGCAGTCATGTATTTACCAAAAAAAAAAAGGCCTGTAAAATAAGAAAAACAACTTCCATGAAATTTAAACAAGGCAAGAGATAAAACTCAATAAGCAAACTATAACACAGACTGTCAAGTACTATTCTACAAGGGCTTTATTAATTACCACATAAATTAACTTGTTTACACAGATAACATGCACACTGAGAACAAAAATAGTACTGAAAAATCTCCACTAATTATAGAGTTAGCTATCTTATTATTACTCAATAAAGATATGGATCAAAGCACGCTTGTGAGGGCAAGATCAGAAAATCATACCCGTGTGGCTGTATTGAATAAATCTAGGAAGCTTTCCTCGTTAAATATACCATCGATTTGTCAGTTCAGCTACCTTTGGCACCTGTCCTCCTTCCTCTTCTTCATCTTCTTCCTCCTCTTTTTGCATATTACGGTTTCTTCGGCCGCTATCATCCGCAGTGTGATAATGGCCGTTACCATGGAACACACTGGAGTCGGCACCTGTCCTGTGATTTGGCTGCTGCACAGGAGTAGCCAACACAGTATCATTCCCCACATAAGGCACCGACTCATGCGGCCATGTATGAGCCGCTTTAGCTACCTGCTCTCCATTGAAAGGCATAGAAATAGTCTTTGGGTGTACGGCTTTGACATTTGTATCTCCATTTACAGCTACACCACTAGGTAATTGGTTTCCACCTTTCGGACCACTTTCACTACCGTTGTACGGCTCCTGACGAGGCTTGGGAGGAGGCCCATGATCTCTTGCCAGGTACGTGTCATATTCACCTTTGAAAACATTTTCAGTACCACTGGATTGATCCCTGTGAGGCTTTAAAGGCGGGTCATCCTTTATTGGGTAATCGCAGTAACCTTTCCTCGGCTTTGAAGGCGGGTCATCCTTTGTTGGGTAATTGTTTTCGATTTTTTCTGTCGAGTAGTTCGAAGAACCTCTGTGCAGCTCATCTTCATCATGGTGGCGCCAGTTGCAGAGAAACTCTAGACACATGATTTAATCGTCTTCTCTCTCTCTCTGAGTATGTCTATCTCCTATCTCTCAGGGTCCTCTGTGTGTGTATCCTTATGTGATTATATTCTAGAACAAAAGAAAGTGTAGTTCCTGCCTATCTATTGATATCTTCATTCTTATTCTCTTGCTCTTCCCTTCTACTTTTATTGGAGTAAAAGAATGTGTCATCTCCGCGTAGTCATGGAACTTCCAATAGTAGAGAATAATATTTTCAGGTGCTTGTACCTATCAAATAACTAGTATAGTTTGATAGTGAAAGCCAATTATACCATATATAAGAGCGCTTTTGTTATGCCAAGATCAACAAAAGCTCGTTTTTGGTACGCAGCCAAGGTGTATAGAAGACGTTTCAAATTTTACTAAACGTGCAGTGCACACTTGTGTTAGCATATGGGCCGATAAAAGAAAAAGATTCAGTGTTAGCAAATGGGGCAGATATCAACTGTAACCCAAAATGGAGATTTACTAATGGGCTGTTAAGTAAGTGCTCAATTTTAATTTTATTTACTAATTAACTTAATTAATCAAGCAATAAAAATCTTGTCGAGCAATCAACACACAAGACACAAGGAGAAATGATAGGAGATGAATTTACTTCTTGTACATAACAACAAGAAGGCTTGATCCTTTGCTTTGGAGCCGGTAGCGTGCACGCACACCGCTGTACTGAAATCTTTCCAACCAACTCTTGAAGTTTTCCTCCTCCTTCGACGACCTCGAATACACCAAGAGGATTAACCAACTTCTAAATTCTTGTGCTAGCAAGAACAAAGAGAGAAAACTCATCCTAGTTGCTAGCCTTTGTTCTAATTAATCTATATTAATGGAAGTGGTTATTGCTCAACGCATGAGCTCCTAATGCAAGAGAAAGAGAAAAAATTTCATATCTGAAATTTCTCCTCTTTGGTGGAAAGTGGCGGCCTCAAAATAGGAAGAGAGGAAGAGAGAGAATGGTTAACCTAATCCCGCCTTAAGTGGTCCTTATATAGTACTTTTGACCTAATCACATTGGACAAAAATATCCCATGAGGCTGGTGATATCTCGTATTTATTCTGTTATTTTAGCCAGACTTTACATCGAAATTGTGACCAAACCAATGATATTCTCTGTACTTTTGTATTTTATTTGTCAAGATTGGGTACTGTCGTGGAATTTGACTTGTCTTGTAGGAACTTGGTGGATTAGACACAATAATTGCATAAAATAGAGAATTTTTGGGAAGCAAATGACCAAAATGGAATCTATAGCATTGTAGAGCTCATCTTAAACTTTCCGGCAATCTTTGAATCAGCTCAATCGGAATCTGGATGAAAAAATTATGGTCAAAATACTATTGGTGTACAGTGCTAGATGCATAGGAATTCGGACTGAATTGTATCATAGAAAATTACAGAGGAGCTAATTCGAACCGAATCAGATGGAATTCGGATCAAATTGTCATATGAGGAAAGTCCTGGTTATACTTGGAAGGGGTTTTCTCTTGTGGAAACGTCCCTAGGTCGGTTTGCAAGTTATGAAAAGGTTCTAGGGTGTCCAGAGAGGTAGAAAAGACGCTATCATATCCTTATTTGGGGAGGAGGGATCCATTAGCAGCCACCATTGATCATCCATTTAGCCACCATTTTTCCACCTCCCACCACCGTTCTCACACCGAAACACGTGAGATTTTCACTTCTCCATCATTACTCGATCATGGCAGCGACTTGGGAGCGGTTTTAGATGCGACAGCGGCAGATTCACTCCAACCATGACTCTGGACGTACGGTATTTCGAATTTGAAGGAATTTTCGGTTTATTTCTTCCTTTTTCTTGATATTTGATCGGATAGAGTTTGTATCTTATTTATTTGCGTTTGTAGTTTATTTTATTAGTATGTTAGGCTAGATCTTTGTTGTCTTAGGGGTAGATATAGCTTAGGATTTGGTTTGTTATGTGATACTTGGCTTTGGTGATTGAAATTGCTATTTACTTATTTTTTTTTAGAATCGTTATTGCTTGCTTGTGCTATGAATTGTTTATTAACTATGTTGCTTAATGGATGAATGGCCATATTTGTTAGGACATCAACATGTTTTATTAGATAAAACTTGCACAAGTATTTCGAGGTAGGTAAAAAGGCGAAAGTCAACCAACGATTAACCAAAAGTGAAAGTTTCTATTTGAACGACAGTTTAAAATAGATATCTCCCAGAAAATCAACAAGTAAACTCGAGTAGGTGTAGACCTCAACACACGAAAGTTGAGGTACAATGCACTTGATGAGGGTTAACACTAGTTTCTATACCAAGTACCGTACCCAATAGGCGACAACAGAGGGTTAGAGAGTTTAGGTATGGCTAGATTGACCTTTAGCAAGAATAGATTAACAAATAAGTAGGACTAGCATTCACGTAGTGGAATTCAGACTCAATTGGACACAATTCGGACCGAATTGATGAGACAGAATACAACAGTGCTATGTCTCGCGACCCTACAACCTAACCAAAGTGAAATCGAAACATAAAGCATTTTTATTATCATATTTTAAACCCTAAAAGCCCTACAAAAATATTAGTTAAATTATTTTGATTTTATTTCCTATTTTCTTTAATTGTTTGATTTTAATTCAAAAATATCATAAACATTTGTTATCCAGCTTTAGTAAATAAATAGGTTAGTATTCATCATCGTCTCTGTGTGATCAACACCTTTGCTTTATTACGGACATCTAGTCGGATAAACAAGATAATTTTTGTTTGACCTAGGTTTTCACCTCGATTAGCCAGCCTTGTTTATGGACTTTGAGTCCATTACACAAAGCTTAATTTACACATTAATTTATTAATCAATGATCCACTTTATTTGCATTCTAGTTGAATTTTTAGTTTACTGATTAAACAAAGGCTCATGTAGTTAATATAATTCCAACAATTATATAAAAATTCTGTTGAACAAAATTAATTATCAACCTATTGATAATTACTTTAGGATTAGCATATGCATTATATTATTTCTATATGATCCCTTTGATTTAATTAATTATAACGATTCGTAACGGTATATAATTAATCAATCAACTTATCATATTTTCACAATACTTACTACTGTGAATAAATAAATAAATAATGCATTGTATGGGTTAAACTCTCTATTTGTGCAATCCTTTGAGGATTTATGCTATATTGGCCATGGGAATAAATCGTTATTTATTTCCAGTAATCATAAGTGGTATCTAGCAACACATTATGATTTTCAATTGATATAAATATTATACTGCTATAGTATTTCAATCTTGCATAAGAGAATAAAACTATTTCTCAATTTTGATTCTTATGTCACATGATGTCTTTGTATAATCCAAAATAGAAATGTGTCATTCTTGCAGATTATACATTTCTTGATCTAGAGATAATTGTATAAAGTTGCTAACAAACAATCTATCTCCATCAAGGAGTCCAAACATATATAATCACTCACTAAGTAAATTAATGAGATACATATGGTTTTCTTGATGAACAACTTTTCCCACACAATTCAAGAGAACATAAATAAAGTTTGTATAGCAGCCCCTATCAGAAATCAACGATAGACGATATTTATAGAACCTATCCTCATTTTGAAAAGTTGAACCATCTCAAACTTAGAACCAAAATCAAAATGAAATAAATAATGACACATAACACAATCTATATTTTTATTTCGTTGGGTTATGTCATGTACTATGTTCTATAACATACACATATTCAATTAAGTTGGTAACTCATTACTTATGATTTGTAGAACTTTCATCACTTAACTTGCATACTAATTTTATATAATAATTAATGTTCCTTGCTAATTATCAAGATTATGGACCTTTTAGAATTATTATTGTCATTTAATTATAAATGAACCACAGAAATCTATACTTCATATCCTCAACCTGAATGATCTTCCAACAAATAAATCAAGCAACAAATGATCAAATATCATAAATAATATAAACCATAGGAGTAGCCAGATAAGATTGGCTTCTAAGACATATCTCCAACATGGGCCATGTCAAATATATTGAATCAAATAATACGGGTGTGATATACACCAACCAACAAAAAACATCCAACAATCTTTAGCGCCCTCTACCTCTGTAAGCGCCATCCCTCTCTAATTTTTTGTGTGATGATATCATCAATCAGTGTGTTGACTTCATCATATGGACTGGTTTTTGTATTCAGTTAAAGACGTTAAGGGATGAACCTAAAGTGTTTATGTGTTCAGTTAGTTGCATTTCAAAATTGAATTTTTGTATTTTTGTGTTCAGTTAAACAAGTTAAGGGATGAACTTAAAGTGCATATGTGTTTAGTTAGTTACAGCAAAAAATTAAATTTTCGTATTTTTGCGTTTAGTTAAACAAGATAAGGGATGAACTTATTGTGCTTATGTGTATAGCTAGTTGCATCTCAAAATTGAATTTTCGTATTTTTGTGTTCAGTAAAATGCGTTAAGGGATGAACTTAAAGTCTTTATGTGTTCGGTTAGTTGCAGCAGAAATTTGATTGCGGAGTTTTTGTGTCAATTAAACTAGTTAAGTGATCAATTAAAATTGTTTATGTGCTCAGTTAGAAGCACTCGTAATAACCATGCAATCAAGTTAACATTGTTCATTTATTAAGAATAATATTCATTATTTCAACAAACTGAACAATTATATTAATTTTTTTTTTTTTTGAAACAAGTAGGCCAACACTGCCTACCACCTCCATTTATCGGAAGCAAAATACAATCAAACAAAATCCTACTGGAGCTGCACTGGTACCCAAACTACTGGTACCAGTGCGCCAGCATTATCTCAATACAACTAAAATCATCCAATTTGTCAACTCACATACAAAAACCCACACTCTTATTACATCAAACCTACTAACACCCAAAATATTTGAGATATAAACCAAACAACACCCCCAAGTCCTAACTATCCTGAAAATATTATTAAAAAACCCATTCTCACTCATGTGAAACTATTGCATCCCTTCCCCATAACGCCATTGCATCAATTTCCCACCTCCTTGTATCTGACACTGGCTCCAACTGGCTAGGCAGCTTGTTGAGATCAGGAGTTATTTTGACAATCTCCTCCTTGAGTGCACTTGACCACAAACCTGTCCAATAGTGCAAAATGCTTATGATTTCAGCCCCAGTACAACGTAACCTGGGACAAGGCTTAGCTTCAAAAGTTGACCGGTTCCTGTTTCTCCAAAACACCCATAATATAGCACAGCAATAAATTCGAAAAGCCATTTTACTTGGATGGGACAATCTATTCTCTATTGAGCACAATTCTTCTAGATTGGAAGGCACTTCCTGCCCAAATTGTTGTAAAAACCAACCCCAAATTGCCTCTACAGAAGGGCAAGTAAAGAAAATGTGATCTATCTCCTCTATTTGTTCACAAAAACAGCAAGTAATGTCCCCCTGCCAGCCTTTGGTAGAGAGTACAGCTCTTGTTAACAATCTCCTCTTGCTGACCAACCAAATAAATATCTTAATTTTGAGAGGAATTTTAAGGTGCCAAATATATTTATATTGAGTGACTCTAACCCCTCTATCATCCAACCAATTATAAAGTGATTTTGTAGAAAATGCCCCCGTACTGTTTAATAACCAAATTATCTTATCTGGGGCTCCCTGTGATACATGAATATTATCTAATTCATGTTGCAATAACATGAGATCATCCTTTTGCCTACCAGAAAGTTTTCTTACAAAGATTAGGTGTCTATGATAATCATCTAACACCTTTGCTACATTAATTTTTGGATCTAAACATATCTTGAAAAGAGAATAAAATCTAACACTTAAAGGCTGATCCCCAAGCCACGTATCTAGCCAAAATCTAATTTGAGCACCATCTCCTAATTGATAAGCACTGTTTATAGTAAAAATTTGTTCCAGTTTAGACAATTGTTTCCAAAATACTGACCATCCATTTCTATTCCTATAGTTGGCATATTTATATTGTAGGATATCTTTCCACCAACCTTGTTGAGAATAATCTTTTAACCTCCATAACCATTTACTCAATAACGCTTGGTTCATGTTCTTAATATTTAAAATTCCTAACCCTCCCTGATTTTTGGGCCTACATATATTGGACCAATTAACTAGATGATATTTTTTTCTATCTCCATTATTCCACAAAAAATTGCATCTAATCTGATCTAATTTTTTCTGGACAGAAGTTGGAATATTGTGAATCGACATCATATACAAAGGAAGGGCTGACAACACACTATTGATCAAAGTCAGCTTTCCCCCATAAGATAAAAATTGCCCTTTCCAACCCTGTAATTTTTTCTGGAATTTATCAACTATGTGATTCCACTCTCTTACTCTAATATTCTTCCAGTGTATGGGAATCCCCAAGTAAAACAAAGGAAAAGAAGCTACTGGACAGCCAAAAATCTGAGCTAGGTGCAGTGCTCTTTCCTGAGTTATGTTAATTGGAAAAGCTTCAGATTTATTATAATTGACTTTCATACCTGAAAGTGCTTCAAAACCACAGAAAATCCACTTAACAGCTTGAATCACATCTTCATGAGCCTCACAAAATATGATGGTATCATCTGCATATTGTAAATTAGTCATAGGATATCCTTGATTGATTGGAGGGCCTAAACCCCTAATAGAAGCATTTAATCTACCCTTCCTTAACATTTGATTTAAGCAATCAGCAACCAAATTGAATAAGAGGGGGGAGAGTGGATCTCCTTGCTTCAACCCCCTTTTGACTAAAAAGTATTCTGAAACATTACCATTCAATTTCACACAAATCTGACCATTATTGAGTAAATCCCTAATCCACTTAATCCATTTTTTATCAAATCCTCTAGCTTCCATGAGGTCAAAAAGAAAACCCCAATGTACCATATCATATGCCTTTTCCATATCTATTTTAAGGACTAGACCTTCTTGTTTATTTATCTTGGTTGCATGTATAATCTCACTTGCACATACCACATTATCTAGAATAAACCTATTTTTCAAAAAAGCAGCTTGAGCTGGATCCAGCAATCTATTAAGTACAGGTGCCAATCTGTAAGTGAGAACTTTGGTGAACCACTTGTATATGCAGTTGATTAAGCTAATTGGCCTATATTGTCTAATGTCTAATGCATCAATCTTTTTTGGTAACAAGCATAACATGGCTTTATTTAATTTGGAAACATACAGCCTATGGTTATAAAAATCATCAAAGAGCAGCATAATATCATTTTTAATCACATTCCAATATTTTTTATAGAAAGAAAAAGGAATACCATCTGGCCCGGGGGACTTATCTGCCCCAGAGCTCTCCAAAGCATCATAAATCTCTTTTTCAGTAAACTTTTGCACCAAGGAGAAATTCTCCATCTCAGTTACTAATTGATCCATATCCCAAAAATCTGAAGTAAGTGACGCGAATTGGAACCCTGTCACACCAAATAAAGATTTATAGTAGTCAATAACATGATTTTCAATAATCTCTAAATCATTGGTATAATTCCCATCTACTTGCATCCCTAAAATTAAAGATTTTTTTCTTTTCTGATTTGCTATCATATGAAAATATTTGGTATTGTTATCCCCATGTAACAACCATTTCACTTTGGCTCTATGTTGCCAATGTGCTTGTTCATCTTGATATATCTCATCTAAGCACTCTATATTGTCTATATATCTAAGATATTCTTCCTCTGTCAACTCTCTATCTTCCTGAATTTGAGAGAGCTGTTCAATATCATGCAAGTGTTTATCTTTCAACTTTTTCACCTGACCATAATGATTCCTAGCCCAACCTTTCATTTTTGTTTTTAGATTTTTAATATTTTTATTCCAATTTTTAGCCAAATCAGTACCGCTTGACAAATTTCTCCACCAACCAGGAAGAAGCTGGTTAAACTCATCCAGATCGCTCCAAGCTTTATCGTATTTAACCCTACTTTGTTGAGAAACATGTGTATTTCCAGTTACTAATAAAAGAGGTGTATGATCAGACTTGTATCTAGGAAGAGTCTATACCACTAACTCCGGAAAATTATGCTCAAAATCTGGAGAACACAAGAACCTATCTAGCTTAGCCATACTAGGCAATAACCTCATATTTGACCAGGTGTATTTATTCCCTAAGTTTGGTAAATCCAACAATTGTAACTGGGTTATCATCTTATTAAAATTAAAAGCCCCAGGAATATTGAAGTTGCTGCCATTTTTTTCATGCCTATATCTAATGGCATTGAAATCCCCAAAAATCACCCAAGGACCCCCCCATAATTTCCTAAGCTCTTGAATTTCCTTAAAGAAATTTTGTTTAATACTACCATCAGTGGGTCCATACACCACTGTTACACCAAAAGTGAATTGAGTATGTTTATCTTGCATTATGGTAGAAACACAAAAATTAGAAAGAAGATAATGACACATCTTAAATTTGCACTCATTATATCCAAAAAGTACCCCTCCAGCGCTACCAATTGCTGGCAACCAAATCCAATCAAAATCAGAACCACTAAAAGACTGTATGATTCTCTTATGAAACTTAGATTTTTTTGTTTCTTGAATCCCTACCATATCAATTTTATAATTTTTCAACATGTCCTGTAAATATCTCCTTTTAACCCCCTTACCTAATCCTCTAATATTCCAAGAAAGGATATTCATATTATCTGAAATTGTGAAACCCTACTAATAATCTGATCTAGCTTTTGTCTCTTATCTCGTTCTTTTTTCATAAACTTGGCACCATAATGGAGTTTGAACTCCATTTCTTCAAGAGCACTTTCAAACTGTTTCCTAGATAAAGATTTTAAAAATTGAACACATTCAACACTATCCTCTAACTTGTCTGCTAATTTCAACCCTATACCCTGTAGCAAGCAAACCACTTGCTCATCATCCCAATCATTAAAAGGAAAGTGGTCATAAAGGGAATTAGTACCTGCTAATGCTTCCAACTCTAGGTTTTTGATTTTGGATCTATGCATCGCCTTGGCCTGAACTGGCACCTCGGGATCCAACAGTTTTTGTCTGACGCTTTGTCGAGTGACCGGTCTATGGTCCCCTGGTCTGACTTGCGCTAGAGGTTGCACATCTTGTACCACTTGACCTTCTGCCTCAATGTTAACAATCTCCATCACATGATGCACTATCTCTGGTTCAATCTCCAATTCATCACTCCTTTCCCCCACAACATCCACCACAGTTTGTGTCTTCTCTTGTGTACCAGAAACCACAGATGAGACCGATGCTGACCTAGCGGCCTCAGTAACCACCCTTCTCCCTGTAACACCTGATAATGTGTGTTCCCCCAAATGTTTATCTGCTTCTTTATTCACTTGAGCTGAAGATAAATGGAACGCAGAGTTCATACCCACACCTTGAGCAACCACTATCTCTCTAGTCATATTTACATCCGATCCCACTGTGTGCCTGTTAAACCTTCGATCTTCATCAAGAAAATCTTCATCTGCATAATCCTCACCTTCCCCGTCTTCTTGCATCACATCTTCTGGTTGTTTACCTTTATCATTAGACGGACCTGATCCTTGACCAGACGGATCGGATCTGCGCACCCAGATGCGCCTCCTCTTAGAACCACTAGCTCTTGCCTCCATCGGGGAATCAATCACAAATTTGACTGGTTTCCAAACCCAGTCCCCTTGGTCATTGCGATAGAAAGCTTTGCCAAAAGCTGGTATATCTTTCTGAGCACTCACCCCAATACGAATCTTAGCCTCAACAAAAGAAGTTTTCGCCTCAGTAGCTTGATCTATCTCTAGCAGCACGCCAAAATCTTCTATCAATTTCTCGAACTCAGCTCTATGCCAAAGTTTCAGAGGGAACCCTAGCACCTTCACCCATGTGCTCTTCAGCCGAAAGTCGTTCTCTGCTGTCTGATCCCATGGCTCGGCTAAGAGCTCTCTCCCTTCAAGAACCACGAAACCAGCTTGTAACACTTGCTCTGACCACCATTCCGGTCCTTCTACCAGCATGTAACCTCCTGGGAATGTCGAAACCTTCCAAGAAAATGGAGCGATTTGGCGCAGTGTCTCAAGAAACCTTTCTCTGCCCCAACCTTCAGTGTTAGCCAGAAAGATGCTACGTTTGAACGCTGCTTCGAGCTCCATTGAAGCATGAGAGGAGTTGAATCTCTTGATGAACGTCATTGGAAAGGTTAGATCTGGATCTAGATCTGGATTTGTGTCTAGAGAAGTTGGAGACGAGAAACGAGGAGTGGTTTGTGGCTGAGCGGTGTTAGGTTTTATAGCTGTCGGGTGGTGCGGAATTGGGTGAGGTTTAGGAGCAGGTACGGTTACCGTCGATCGGGTTCCTTGAGGTCGACCGCCAGCTGTCAGTTCTTGACATTCCCAAGAGCGATGCCCCACCTTCTGGCAAGCGAAACAGACCGGTTTTAACAATTATATTAATAACGACATCCATTAATAATAACACAAATCTTACACAGTTTTAACCATTACAAGCTAACACAATTCATCAACTTCTCATTCGATTCCTTCTGCACAATTCTTCTCACTCTATCTTGTAATTTCTACACAAACAAAATAAAATACAAATAAGATCAATTACAAATTAAGTGCTCTAATAATATTTAATCATTTTAGGTCACGTAAAATTTTTTAAAAATATATAATGAAACAAGATGATCTCTTAGATGTACTAACTTAACACATATGTTCTACTAGCAGAATCCACTAATCCAAAGAAGCAACTAAATGGAATGTGAGACAATTTTGCAATATTAACTAAAAGATTCAGAATAGAACCAACAAATTCTAGAAATTTGACATAAATTCTAACTCAAGATTCAAGAATACAAATCTTGTAAGAAAACTCAACCGAAAAGTAGAGAGATCCAGTATCTAAACCAAAAATCCTAGATTTCGCAAATCCAAATGCTATAATCTAAAATCCTAGATTTCGCAAATCCAAATGCTATAACCTAGCGAAAACCTATTAAAAAGTTCAACAAAAGCTCAAAAAACTTACACGGCTTCCCTTTGAGGCAATCTGGGGCGAGAAAAGAGGAAAGAAGACAATGTAGATGGAAAAGACTGGGTTTGATCTTGTCGGAGGCGGAAAAGGAGAGGAGAGAAGAGGAGAAGCCATGGCGATCTGGTCGGAGTCTCGAAGGCGATTTGGAGCACGCGAGAGGAGAGAAAATCCATACGGCTAGAGTTTTTGGAGCGAAATAAATAGACAATGATGATGGAGCGACGCGAATTAAATGTCTCGATTCAAATAACCCGGTGGATGGTATGGATGTTTATTCACTAATGATAGATAGTAATTATCTAATATTAATGAGAGAGAAAAAGAGAGAGGGTATCCATGTGGCCGGAAACCAGAATTACATCTTAAGAGATCATAGGACAATTAGATTCTTTTTTTTTTGAGTAAAAAATGCGGGTCCAGCCCAGCACCTTTTCATTGAATTGAAATGAAGTGTTACAAAATAAAAAGACCAAGAAAGGGTATCCTGAGAACGGAAACCAAAAAGTCAAAACAAACTAAAAAAAGGAAACAAGCCAATCTAAAACATTTGAGTAAAGCATCTAAAGTAAAAAAGAAATTAACAAAATCAACTTAGAAAATCAATCTGGATGTAGAAGTCGCCGGTCCTCGAGTATGAGCTGAGCTGTTGAGTGAGTAGAGTTGACTTTATCCTTAAAAACCTTAGAGCATCTTGCTCTCCACACATAGTAACAAGTTATGGCCAAAATTTCTCTCTGTGATTGAGGAGTCCGAGTTGAGAGAAGTGTCAGTTGAGTTGTTGACCTAATAGCAGGTTGATTGGAGATGTTGGTGATGCATGTGGTGACAGCTAGGAAGAAGGGGCAAAAGTGTTTTGGAGCATGATCCAAGCAAAGGTGCAAACTCTAGGTTGTATTTTTAACTTCCAGATTAGGCTAATGTCAGAGGGTATTTTGGGAAAAAGTTTAATGAAGTTGTAAAAAATAGATGGAGTAAGGTGATTTGGTGTGAGTTTGCAACAAATAGTATTAGGTTCTTGTGTATGGCGGATGTGAAATAGGTGTTCGATCTGTGAGAGTAGGTGCTCCAGCTCCTGACAGGCGAAAGGAAAGGATGTTAGGGTGGGTCTAAAGAGGCAGAGAGGAGAGAGGATGTTTGTTAAAAACTGATTAACTGTGATGTTAGGATCGAAGCAGAAGCTGAAAAGTGCCGAGAGGGAGATGTGCAGAAAGCCCATGCCCCAATTGTGAAACCAGAAAAGAGTTGAGGTACCTCAAAGAAGCTTGAAGTAGGTAACGGTGTTGAAGATAGGGGTTAGCTCTTTGAAAGCCTTGCTTAAGGGGGAGGAGGCTGGCAGTAAAGGTTGATTACCACGGAGACTTATGAGAAGGTTTTTCCAACATGAGTGGTTTGAGCTATCCCATTTCCATAACCATTTTGCAAGCAAGGCCTGGTTAAAAGAATAAAGATCAAGAATACCCAAACCTCCAACAGATTTTGGAGAACACACCTTGTCCCAAGCTACAGTTACAAGCTTTCTGTTGGGGTTTCGACCTTGCCATAGGAATGATCTCCTCATTCTATCAAGGGTTTGTAACACCCATTTTGGTAAAGAAAAGACAGACATGAAGAACACATGTAGTGATGAGAGGCATGCGTTGACCAAAACTAGTCTACCGGCGAAAGAAAGTAAAGAAGAGCTCCAGGTGTCTAAGGTGTTTTTGAATCTTTCAATCAGGATTTGGTAGTCACTTTTGTTGAGCTTTTTATTGGAAAGAGGAAGGCCTAGATATCTTATAGGGAAGTGTTGTTCATTGCATTGCAGAAAGCCAACACATGCAGTTTTAGTAGCAGCAGTTGTGTTAAGGAAAACCAGCTCAAATTTAGAGGGATTAATCTTAAGGCCAGAGATAGTATGGAAGAGAGTGAAGATTAAATTTAAAGTCTGAGCTTGACCTGTGGAAGGCTTGAAGAAAAATAAGTCATCGTCAACATAAAGTAGGCAGGGAAGCATTGGAGGGAAGGGTAAGAGAAGGGTCCCATTTTGAAGTAGTCGGTTTAACCATCTAGAGAGAAAATCTATTGACAAAATAAAGAGGTAGGGGGACAGTGGGTCTCCTTGTCTGACGCCTTTGCGCAAAACAATCTTTTTGCCAGCCAAACCATTTACAATTACTTGTGATGAACCCTGGAGGACACAGTTGGTAATCCAGGAAACCAAAGTTAAAGGAAGAGCCAATGCTTGTAGAATTTTTGAGATGAAGACCCAGCTAAGAGTGTCAAAGGCTTTATGTATGTCTGCTTTGAAAATGCCCAGAGGGATGTGCTGTGAAGAAGAGTGATGGATGATGTGTTGTGCATACAAGAAGTTTTCAATAATTAACCTCCCTTTAATAAAGCCCGATTGTGACTGGTGTACTAGGTTTGGAAGATGAGGCAACAAACGGTTCGCAAGGATTTTAGACAAGATTCTTTGCGCTGAATGTATTATGCTTATGGGTCTAAAATCTTTTGGCTCTGTCGGGTTGGCAATTTTAGGACAATTAGATTCTTATATTATGTTAATTTTACTTGGATAATTTGTGTAGAACACTTAAATTTTTATTGCATTACTTCTATTGTATATCTATAAATAATTAATTCATTCAACTATATGTCGAAAAATAATGTTGAACTAATTGAATCCAACTTGGTCCATACTAGAATCTAAACTATGTGAACTTTGAAAATGATCTGAATCCATGCTATAAAAAAATCTGATCTCGGTCCAATTCAACCACTACGCCATATTTTATTATTAACACCGGTTAAATTATGGTCTTTAGCACCGGATAGGAAGTGGTGCTAAAGATGAGTGGTGTTAAAAATATATAAAAAACCGGTGTTAAAGGTGCGGTGCTAAAAACAAGCTAGAAATTGGAGCGGAAATGTTACGCATTATTAAGACCGGTTTTTAACTAAAAAACCGGTGTTAACATGTTATTATTTAGACCGGTTATTAAGCTAAAAACCGGTCTTATAATTATGATTATTTTAGCAATTTTATTTTTTGGAATATTATTTAGACCGGTTATTAAGCTAAAAACCGGTCTTACTAGAATCTTTAAGACCGGTTTTTAGCTTAATAACCGGTCTTAATTTTTAATTAAAAAAATAATTTTTTAATTTTTTTGCTAGCCCCATTTTTGCTAGCCAGAAACCAGATAATATCATTCAATTTACATTGAATGATAGAAAGCAATAATCATTCACATAATCAAAACATCACATAATCATCAAAATAGAAAGCAATAATCGAAAATCCTCAAAATTCATTAATTATAGTTATCTAACGATGTACAATTCTCCGTACATAATCGTAAAACTCATCTAAACTACCATTAATGTCTTTGTCACTATAAGGTCGACCGTCCGGCTCCAAACTCTGCATTAATTCAATTAAACTAATTTAATTAATGAAACCTAAGCATATTGATTTCAAACACCAAACTTTTATTTTAAGTAGTAATCCATACCGCTGGCAACTCCTGGTAGTTCGAGTAATGCATCAGAATCATATGCAGGTTTCGAATCGCATAGAACCCACAATCCCGATCGTTGGGCTGACGTGGACTCTGCAAATAGGAATTAATATTTTTCACATTAATATTAAATTCAATAAATTAATAAAAATGAACTGAAACTATTAGTTCGAGCTATATATGTACCGGAATAATCCAAACATATATTCAATTCAAACATAGATAATAATCCAAACATATATTAAATATTAAAACATAAATTCATACACAATTCCTAAGTTAATAATTAAAACATACATAAAATATAAATTAAAGTTCATACAAAATAAGATAAATCCTAGAGAGATTAAAGTTCATAGAAAATATAAATTAAAGTTCACACAAAATAACATAAATCCTAGCACAATTCAACCCTAATTCTTCTCCTCCTCCTTATTCTTCTCCCCCTCCTTATTCTTCTCCTCCTCCTTATTCTCACTAGAACCCTCATCTATTTTAACCCCCATACTAAAATCAGGGCTCCTGCCACAGCCTGGAGGGAGACGACGTACAGCCGAGACGGCCCTTCTCTTCAGAGGTCTGTAGAACGGGACCCTTTTTGCTACCACATTAGGTGTTCCCTCCCCCACCTTGGATGTTTCCTCCCCCACCTTATTATTGTTTTGATCCTTCTCCATCTAATTTTCATTTTAAATAAATTACACAATGCATATATATATATGTAACTAAATTAAATTGTAATTGACATTTGCATATTAGCCCCCGTATTTCTAAAATTAGCTCCAAATAGTACAAGCACAGTTCAAGTATGCATATTAATCCCTAAAATAGTACAAACACAGTTCAAGTATGCATATTAATCCCTAAAATAGTACAAGAACAATTCAATTATGCATATTAATCCCTAAAACAGTACAAGCCCATATTAACCTCAAATTATGCATATTAATTCCATATCAAGTAATAACATCCTCATCTATTCCTAATGATATCGTTATTATTTGTAGGTTTTTGGACCGTACTTAGCACTCAAATCATACTCAAACCATTCAATTATTTGATAAATTGCTATGATTTTCTAGGAATTGGCTCTATCGTCGTCTTTTCTCTTATTTTCAGGTTTCTCGACGATTTCTAGTGGATTCTCGAATATTAGATGGATTTTGGCACTTGGCATACGCTAGACGACTCATTCCTAGCACTTGGAGGCAACATCAAAGCTACTACTCGGACCGAATGGAGTTTCGCTCGGACCGAAGGCACGGTTATTGCATAAAATGAGAGTATAAGGAAAGCAAATGGCTAAATAGAGTCAACATCATTGTAGAGCTCATCCTAAGCTTTCCAACGGCTTTTGAATCACCTAAATCGGAGTCCGGACGAAGGAGATATGACCAAAATACAATAGATACTCAAAGCTGGAGTCTCAGTTCGACCCGAACTGAATCTGTTCGGTCCGAACTGAGGTCATTTGGTCCGAACTGAGTTGTTTTGACCCGAATTAGGCCTGTCCAATCCGAACAGAACTTGTCCAGACCGAACCGAGAGCCGCCATGGCATATTTGGAAGGGTTTTCACGCATGGAAACTCGATATTTTGGTATGTCTTCTTGCCATAGCGCCCCAGCCTCCTTTCCAAGCCAGAAGACCACTATATATTCGCCCTAAGGCCTGAAGGAAAGGCATTCTACCCTCCATAACACAATTCCACCTTCCTTAGGTGATTCCACCATTGATTTCATCGAGCAACCAGATTCTTGAGGCGACGGCAGCAAGGAGAAGGTTGGAGACACGCCTTGCAACACCCCACTGCCTTTGATGATTGAAGATCGAGCATAGAAAGACAACTTGGTTTATTCTTCCTATGTTTTTATCTCTAATTTCCATGGGCTTGTATCTTGTGATTTCTACTCTTGTTATTGTTTGTTTGAATACTATGTTAGGCTAAATTTATGTTGTCTTAGGGTATGGATGTAGTTTAGGTTTAGTTTGATGTTATGACTTGATATGACTTGATGTTTTGCTTTATGATCTATTTATTGAGTAGTATTTTAATTGCTTGTTTAATTCCCTTGTTTTGACCTGATTTACTTCTAAATAAAGGCCTGTTTAGTTAAGTTACAAGGTTAGGTTAAACAATAAGGATTAAATTAAGTACTTGGGATAAGTTGAAGATTCGAAAGAGGAGATTAGCTAGCACTGAAAGGTGTAGTTTCTAAGTTGGCTGAAAGGCAACTTAGATATCCCTAAGAAAACAAATAAATAAGACATAGGTTAATTAAAATACCGACACGAAAGTTTAGGTTTAATTGGTCTATGTGGGCAAAGTAGAGACCTGTACTAATTTCTAGTCCAAAAGACGACAGTTGAGGATTAGGTAATGTAGCTATAGCCGATCTGAGCCCTTCATAAAGTTAAAACTCAAGTTGTATGGTCATAACTCAACATACCAGCCCCTGTTCGGACCGAACAAGTCGTGTTCGGACCGAACTGATGGCCTATGCTTAGATTTGTTGGTATTTAACGCGACAGCGAGCGATCCAGCAAATTGAGGGCTAAACCTAAGTGAATCCTGACCCCTAAGACGCCTCATTATAATTGAAAAAACCCCAAAATCTTCCTACTTTAGTTTAACTTATTATTTAGAATCAAAAACAACCAAAATATCTACTTAATTGCATTGTTATTTACAACACTCTCACCCTTATTTTATTATCTAGCTTCATAAAAAGAACAAGTCCAGTAATCGTTAATCCGTCCTGTGGGTTCGACCCTAAGCTTAACTTTGACGACTAGTGAGGTTAGGTCTAGGTTTATAAATTTATTTGATCCCTAGGTTCTAAAGCCTTCATCAAATTGGCGCCGTTGCCGGGGACGGTGTCGATATTGGATACTTGTTTGAGTATTTGGAGACTAGATTTGTATTTTTTCTTTTTACCTACTTCTCTCTTTCTTTATTGCAGGACTGGCAGGCAAGACGCGTAGGAAGAAGTCACCACCTCCAAAAGTTCGAAACTATTTCTTCCGACACTTGACGGAGGATCCAGAACAGCCACCAGCCCCTCAACCCTCTCTCTGTTCGGACCGAACAGAACCAGTTCGGACCGAACTGAGTATCGAGCAAGAGAGAGAAAATCAAACGATGGCCGAGCAACTCACACCCGAGGCCATTGCACAGCGCACACAAGAATTGGAGAACCTCCGTCTCCAACTTGAGCACAGAGAGGCTCGATTGACAGCTGATCGGAACGCTCTTGTAGGTCAAAGGAGAGATTTCGACAATGAGTGTCGCCGATGGACTCAAGAAGATGAGGGAAGCATCCATAACTCCGACGATGAAGATGAGGAAGATCGTGAAAGGACGCTTATGGAGTTTGGAGTTCCCAGCACAAGAAACGTGGGCGGACCGGTGGTGATTCCAGGCATCGCCGCTAACAACATGCAAATCGCCCCCAACCACGTCGTGCTTGTGCAACAAAATCCGTTCTATGGGAACGACGATGAGGATCCCCATGCTCACTTACAAACTTTTATTGATTGCACTAGATTAATTAAGTTTAATGGTGTTCCTCAACAAGCAATTAGGCTATTGTTATTTCACTTCACCCTTAAGGACCGAGCACAAAAATGGTATAAAACATTGAAAAAAGGGTCAATTAGGTCTTGGGATGAAATGGCACAAACCTTCTTGGATAGGTATTTTCCTTCGGATAGAGCGGATAAAATTAGAGCTGAATTGAATAATTTTGCCCAAAATCAAAATGAATCAATGAGGAATGCTTGGGAACGATTTAGGGATTTAGAAAATTCTTGCCCACATCATGGGATTCAAGAATGGATGCTCCTTAAATCATTCTACACTGGACTTTATGATAATATTAAAATCAATCTTGATTCTCTTTCAGGTGGGGCGTTCAAAAGACTTGATACGGCACGAGGGCGAGATTTACTTGATTATTGTGCAAGAAATTACACATGGTACCCTCTACTCATTCCCCGCCACTCAAGTAGTTCGAGGCAACAAGTGCACCAAATTTCAACTAAAGAAGCGAGGATCGAGGAACTAGAAGCTGAACTTGCCGCTTACCAATCGGCTCGAGGGACACATCTCCATTCAAACCAATGCGGAGCATGCGGCGAGGAAGGACATACATCTATCAATTGTCCTCTTGCCAAAATTGGTAACGGAGGGGCCCAAGTGAACTACCTACACAATGGGCCCCCTTACGGTTCAAAGTACCAAAATAACCCGCCAAATTTGTATAGGAATGCACAATTCAACAACAACAATAGAGACCAATCATTTCAAAAGAAACCCTATTTCGAAAGGGAAGAAATTCCAATTGTTGTTCAAGAATTCATGAGTGAGCAAGAAAAGATTAACAAATCTATGGCTTTAGGGTTAGATGAATTGAAGGCCACCACCGACGAATTAAAGGTGACCATCAACGAATTTAAGGGAAGTGCGAGCACCTTGCAACGCTTGGAACGCATGATGGAAGCACACTTCTCCCGACCATCCGGCAAGCTTCCAAGCCAGCCTCAGATCAACCCAAGTGCAGAGATCAAAGCCATACATGTCCTACGAAGTGACAAAGAGTACCAAGATCAGCCCGTGCCAACCAACGAGGCAGTTCGACCCTCAGTTCGAACCGAACCACCTCCAGTTCGGACCGAACCAAGCGACGAACAACACATGCCACCAAGTGAAGGAAACAACCTCCCAGTTCGGTCCGAACGAGATCCAGTTCGGTCCGAACGAGATCCAGTTCGGTCCGAACAGCCCCATGTTTGGTCCGAACAGCCCCTTGTTCGGTCCGAACAGCCCCTTGTTCGGTCCGAACAGAGAGAAAATGATGCCCAAGGAGATGTCCAAGCCAAGGGGAAGAAGAAAGCGCAGCAACCTGAGTCAACCTATAGACCCCCTGTCCCATTTCCTCAGCGACTTTTAAAGAAAAAGGAAGCTGAACAATTTCGGACCTTTTGGGAGATTCTCAAGGAATTGAAGGTCAACATTCCATTCACAGATATCATAGCTCAAGTGCCGATCTTTGCAAGATTCTTGAAGGAGTTATGCACAGGCAAGAGGTCCATGGAAGAACTCAAAACGGTGGCCCTAACACACAAGAGTAGCGAGGCTTTGAAAAGCAAGATGCCCCCAAAACTTGAGGATCCGGGTAGGTTTGCTCTTCCTTGCACTATTGGTAATGCAACAATCAAGCAAGCCTTATGTGACATGGGTGCTAGTGTGAGTCTTATGCCCAAGACAATGTTTGACAAAATTGGTTTTGGCGAGTTAAGACCTACACGCATGACATTGAAACTCGCCGATTCTTCAATGCGGTTACCATTAGGTATTCTCAAAGATGTGCCCGTCCAAGTGGATAAGTTTGTTATACCGGAAGATTTTGTTGTGGTAGATATGGAAGAAGATAAGGAGGTGCCTATAATTTTGGGACGCCCCTTTCTTAGAACCGCCGGTGTGAAAATGGATGCTCGAGATGGGACGATTGTGGTTAGAGTGGGAGGAGAGAAGCTCCGTTTCTCCATAGATCATGCTTTGAAATGCCCTGATCCCATTGACAAGTGTTGTATGGTCCAATGGATCTCTAAAATCGAAGAATTTCCTAAGGATCACTCTCATGATGCTCTGCTCGACCCCAACAATATCTGTTCAGACCAAACTGCCAGACCTTCGGACCGAACCCCTTCTAGTTCGGACCGAACAACAGTCCAAATTGAAGAATCAAAGGTCACAGACACTCTGTTCGGTCCGGACAGGATCAAGTTCGGTCCAAACAGCCCCTTGTTCGGTCCGAACTGTTCTTCTTCGGTCCAAACTGAGACCCCTAAAGTCAAAATCAAGCATCATCCAGCACCTCTTAGTCAAACGGACCTTGTTATTGCTGACTTCAAGCTAGATACAGGTCAAACAAAGAAATTGTTGGTGAATAAAGGAGCAATGGGGTACTCACTTGATGATTTGAAGGGCATCGATCCCACGATTCGCACGGATGAGACTATCTTGGAAAGGGATCGCATGAGAGGCATCAACAACAAGGGCTATGACAAATCGCTCGCCGTCTCGCTCTACGGGTCCGATCCAATCAAGACTTAATGGAAAGATGGTCAAGCTAGGGACCTAAAACAAGCGCTTCTTGGGAGGCAACCCAAGGATTTCTCAACTCTTCTCTCTTTCATTTATTTTGTCATTTAAAAATATAAAAAAAAATAGAAAATCCATAAAAATTTGAAAAACAGAAAATAACAAAAATAGAATTTGATGTTTGTGTTTGTTTGTTTGTAGGAAAATCTTGAGGCACAAACGAAGGAAGATGCAATTTGTGCTAGAGCACCATGGGTTACGCGAACCAACTAACCCCGAACGACCTCATACGGATTGCATCAAAAGGCTTGAAGATTGATAGAGCCATCTTGGAACTCGAGAAAACAAACTAGGAACAAAACGACATGTTTGAAAGTAAAAATTGGCTAAGTTTTCTTTTCCTCCTATTTACTTTTCTTTGTGATTGAATGCATTGAGGACAATGCTTGATTTAAGTTTGGGGGGAGGAAATAGGAGAAAATTTCGAACTTTTGATTGAAATTGCTCAAAATTTTTGCAAATTTGGATAAATTTTGAATTTCACAGCTTCTGTTCGGTCCGAACAGAGTCTTGTCTGGTCCGAACAGAGACATAAAAATTGGATTTTTGCCTAGTTTTGTTTGGAAATTGAATTGATATGTCTGGTTTCTCTCGATTTGGATTTTAAATGATGAAACTCACACTTGAAACTGTTTTGAAGTCAAACAAATTTTTTCTTCAAGGACCCTAGAATGTTTTGATATCTCATGATTAATTTTTGCACCAATGGGCCGAAATGAAAATATTTTGAGAAAATTAGAACTCGATCTTGGATGCTTAGAATTGTTAGATCAATTTTAGTCGATTCTCATAAGTTTTTACCGAGTGAACTGATTCGTGTTTGACAAACCTTTGTTTAAAAAGAAATTTATCGACTTCGGAAATTATGAAATGAACTTGGACTTGTTGAAAATGCTTTTCATCGCTTGAATCACCAACAAGCAATCTTAATGGGACAATAAAATCAAAATAGTTGTGAAAACGAGGATGCACCGAGGCCTTTTTCCACCAACTCAACCACAAATTGGAGGGTATTGGATCAATTACAAGTTGTCGGGAATTATAACTCAAAGCTCTCGAGGTATAATTGGGTAACTTGTAATTAATTTCTACCGGACCCGGTGTGAAAGCATTGGTAAAGGAGTTGTTGAGTATTATGGCCCAAGTGTACCGTGGCCATAGTCGAGCAACACCCGTCCAACCTCCCTAGCGCGTCATGTGCTAGTAGCAAATTCAAGGCCAATGACACCGCATTATATCCTCTAGGGTGTAAAGCCCCACGACTCGACTTGCACAAAGGAAAAAATTGGTGAAAAAGGAAAAAAAGTGAAATTGTTTTAAGAGAAGTTCATTATAAAATTTCCGACTTTGATAAAGGACTTTACAAACTTTTGTGAAAAATGAAAAGGAACGGGCGATTGAAATTGAGATCGCATTTGAAATAACAAAGAGGAGCTAGAGTTCTAAAATTTGAGAGAAGATTTCATTAGGACCAAGAGTTGCATGAATTAATTTGTAGAATACTAAACTTGGTTCTTGAAATTAATTTTTGCTTGACTAATTTGATTAAAGTGTGAAAATTTTAGGCATAGCAATTGGTTTCACGACATTTCTTGGTTTGAGTTACAATTCAATGTTTAAGGTTTTAAGTATAGTCCAAAATTCTAAGCTTAGGGCGTTGCTTGAGGACAAGCAAAGTTTAAGTTTGGGGGAATTTGATATCGTTATTATTTGTAGGTTTTTGGACCGTACTTAGCACTCAAATAATACTCAAACCATTCAATTATTTGATAAATTGCTATGATTTTCTAGGAATTGGCTCTACCGTCGTCTTTTCTCTTATTTTCAGGTTTCTCGACGATTTCTAGTGGATTCTCGAATATTAGATGGATTTTGGCACTTGGCATACGCTAGACGACTCATTCCTAGCACTTGGAGGCAACATCAAAGCTACTACTCGGACCGAATGGAGTTTCGCTCGGACCGAAGGCACGGTTATTGCATAAAATGAGAGTATAAGGAAAGCAAATGGCTAAATAGAGTCAACATCATTGTAGAGCTCATCCTAAGCTTTCCAACGGCTTTTGAATCACCTAAATCGGAGTCCGGACGAAGGAGATATGACCAAAATACAATAGATACTCAAAGCTGGAGTCTCAGTTCGACCCGAACTGAATCTGTTCGGTCCGAACTGAGGTCATTTGGTCCGAACTGAGTTGTTTTGACCCGAATTAGGCCTGTCCAATCCGAACAGAACTTGTCCAGACCGAACCGAGAGCCGCCATGGCATATTTGGAAGGGTTTTCACGCATGGAAACTCGATATTTTGGTATGTCTTCTTGCCATAGCGCCCCAGCCTCCTTTCCAAGCCAGAAGACCACTATATATTCGCCCTAAGGCCTGAAGGAAAGGCATTCTACCCTCCATAACACAATTCCACCTTCCTTAGGTGATTCCACCATTGATTTCATCGAGCAACCAGATTCTTGAGGCGACGGCAGCAAGGAGAAGGTTGGAGACACGCCTTGCAACACCCCACTGCCTTTGATGATTGAAGATCGAGCATAGAAAGACAACTTGGTTTATTCTTCCTATGTTTTTATCTCTAATTTCCATGGGCTTGTATCTTGTGATTTCTACTCTTGTTATTGTTTGTTTGAATACTATGTTAGGCTAAATTTATGTTGTCTTAGGGTATGGATGTAGTTTAGGTTTAGTTTGATGTTATGACTTGATATGACTTGATGTTTTGCTTTATGATCTATTTATTGAGTAGTATTTTAATTGCTTGTTTAATTCCCTTGTTTTGACCTGATTTACTTCTAAATAAAGGCCTGTTTAGTTAAGTTACAAGGTTAGGTTAAACAATAAGGATTAAATTAAGTACTTGGGATAAGTTGAAGATTCGAAAGAGGAGATTAGCTAGCACTGAAAGGTGTAGTTTCTAAGTTGGCTGAAAGGCAACTTAGATATCCCTAAGAAAACAAATAAATAAGACATAGGTTAATTAAAATACCGACACGAAAGTTTAGGTTTAATTGGTCTATGTGGGCAAAGTAGAGACCTGTACTAATTTCTAGTCCAAAAGACGACAGTTGAGGATTAGGTAATGTAGCTATAGCCGATCTGAGCCCTTCATAAAGTTAAAACTCAAGTTGTATGGTCATAACTCAACATACCAGCCCCTGTTCGGACCGAACAAGTCGTGTTCGGACCGAACTGATGGCCTATGCTTAGATTTGTTGGTATTTAACGCGACAGCGAGCGATCCAGCAAATTGAGGGCTAAACCTAAGTGAATCCTGACCCCTAAGACGCCTCATTATAATTGAAAAAACCCCAAAATCTTCCTACTTTAGTTTAACTTATTATTTAGAATCAAAAACAACCAAAATATCTACTTAATTGCATTGTTATTTACAACACTCTCACCCTTATTTTATTATCTAGCTTCATAAAAAGAACAAGTCCAGTAATCGTTAATCCGTCCTGTGGGTTCGACCCTAAGCTTAACTTTGACGACTAGTGAGGTTAGGTCTAGGTTTATAAATTTATTTGATTCCTAGGTTCTAAAGCCTTCATCACCTAACATAGTACAAGCACAGTTCAAGCATATTCTTAAATCAATTTCAATTCTCAAATTTCAATTTCAATTTCAAATCAATTCTCACCACAATTTCAAGAGTGAGAGAGAGACTTACTTGTGAGAGAGGCGGCTGTCGGCGGCAGAGAGGCGAGCGAGAGAGGAGGGGCAGAGAGGAGGCGGTCGGCTAAAGAGAGAAAGAGAGAGGAGTTAGAGAGTGAATGAAGGTAGAGAGAGAGAGGGGGGCGGAGGGAGAGAGAGAGAGAGAGAGACTTACTTGCGAGAGAGGCGGCTGTCGGCGACAGAGAGGCGAGCGAGAGAGGAGGGGCAGAGAGGAGGCGGTCGGCTAAAGAGAAAAAGAGAGAGGAGTTAGAGAGTGAATGAAGGTAGAGAGAGAGAGAGGGGGACGGAGGGAGAGAGAGAGAGTCTTACTTGTGATAGAGGTGGCGGTCGGCGGCAGAGAGGCGAGCGAGAGAGGAGGCGCAGAGAGGCGATCGAGTAAAGAGAGAAGGAGTAAAGAGATAGACAGTTTCGGATGGAGTAAAGAGAGAAGGAGAGGCGATCGAGTATATAAAAATTTGAACTCATTTTTTTAGACCGGTTTTTAAGTAAAAACCGGTCACAAAAAAAAACGCTTTTATTTTTAAGACCGGTTTTTTACTTAAAAACCGGTCTAAAAAATAAAAGCTTTTGTTTTATTTTTATTATCTTCTGTTTTGAAATGCATTTATATATCTACTATATATAAAAATAAAATAAATTTTCATGCATGCATGCAATCATTCAATTCATGCATTCAAATTTATTTTAAATAAATTATTTTTTTTTTTAAAATGACATGCATTTATATTTATATATCTATAAAAATTAAATAGATTTTCATGCATGCATGCAATCATGCAATTCAAGCATGCAAATTTATTTTAAATAAATTATTTTCCATTTTAAAATGACATGCATTTATATTTATATATCTATAAATTCATGCATGCAAATTTATTTTAAATAAATTAGTATTTGTTTTTAATTTGTTAATTAAATTTATTTTTAAAATCTGCTTTTATTATTTTATTCTCCTTTTCCATAAATAAACGAATTAAGAATAAAAAATTTTGATTGATTATTAAGACCGGTTTTCAACATAAAAACCGGTCTTAATATATTTTTAAAATCTGTTTTTATTATTTTGTTCTCCTTTTTCATAAATAAAGGAGTAAAAAAATAGAAAATAGGTCGTAACATTTCAAAAAATAAATATTCTTACAATGAGTAAAAAAATTCACATTACTTAAATATTTTTACAATGGAAATTAAATTTACTGCTAGTACATATATAACTCAATTTTCTTTATTCCTTGAAGATTTTGGTCGGGTTACCCACACGCCTGCTTCGCTGCGATCGACACGCAAATTTGTTGCTAACTCTTCAACTGATAGCGGTATTCCATCGATACCTGTGTAGAGAATATATATAAAATATAATTAATGTAGGTACCAAAATTAAATCACAAATTAATATAATAATTAATTAATTAATTATATTTATTATAATATTATACCTGTGGAGAATGATGCTATTTCATCAAATTGATCATATTCTTCTTCGTCAACGACATCTTCAACGCCCACAATGTCCTTTTTTCGGGAAGAACGACATGTCGTGAGATGTCAGCTGGATCAACGATATAAAAAACTTGCATTGCTTGTTTGTTTGCAAGTATGAAAGGGTCATATGCATATCCTAACTTTTTGAAATCAACGGTTGTTATTCCAGAATTCTTTTCATTTTTGACTGCACTTTTGAGGATCCATTTACATTCAAACACAGGTATCTTGAATGCATTATAATCAAGTTCCCAGATTTCTTCAATCCACCCATAATACGGTTCTGATGACTTTCCATCACTTGATATAGCTTCTATTGTGACTCCACTATTTTGTACAGTGCTTTTGCCATCTTGTTTCTTTGTGTACCAGGTGAATCCATTCAAATCGTACCCTTGGTAGGTGTATACATTTGCATTGGGACCATTTGCAAGGTATTTCACAGTTTCATTATCGGACGGGGATAATTGCACTTTCTTTCTGAACCAATTTACGAACTGTTTGTTGTGCTCGTTGGTGATCCAATTTTCACCTTTTTGAGGATTTTGTTCTCGCAACTCTGCTATATGTTGATCCAAATAAGGAGCCACAACGGCGACTTGTTGTAAAATTTTAAGATGTGTTTTTTCTCTCTTTTCAAGGTCCATTGTAATTATTTTGAAACCAAGTATACCTTTTCCTAGGAGTCTACCTTCGTGCCGATTCTTCGGCAGGCCAATAGGTGTTAGTCCATCTACATAATCTGTATAGAAATCAATAACCTCTTCGGCCACATATCCTTTGACTATGCTTCCTTCGGGTCGAGATCTGCTTCGGACTAACCTTTTCAATTGTCCCATTGCTCTTTCAAAAGGGTACATGTACCTCAAAAATATCGGACCACACCACTTAATCTCCCTGACTAAATGATGGGGGAAAATGCATTTCTAGCTCGCATATGGTCTGATACGCATCAGTTTCTAGCTTATTTAGTTTTTCAGGATCAATCACTTTGGAGCAAATTTTATTGAAGAAATAACACAACTTAATAATGGAGTTCCGAACCTTTTCCTTAAAACATCCTCGAATTGCAATCGGTAGCAACTGGGTCAACAACACGTGATAATCGTGCGATTTCATTCCAATCAATTTCATATCCTTGATCGATACCTTCCTTGAGATATTAGAGGCATGACCGGTCGGAACCTTAATAGACTTCAAGCACAACAATAAACTGAGCTTCTCTTTTCTTGACAGAGTATAAACTGCATCAGGTAACCAATCTCGTTTCTTACTGGTATCTGGCTTTGCGGCTAGGTCAATTCGTATCCCCATTTCGACCATATCTTTTCTCACATTAGCATTGTCTACTTTTCCCTGGTTATTTAAAATCAAAGCAATCAAAGATTCACAGATATTCTTTATGATGTGCATCGCATCCAAACAATGCCTAACATCCAATAAGCCCAGTATTCAAGATCCCAAAATATAGACTTTTTCTTCCAGTTGCCATCTGGAATTTTCTTCGCAAATGGTTTACCTAATTTGATTTTAAGTTCCTTCACCTCTTCGTACATCTGTCTTCTGCTTTTTGGTATCGGTGCCCTTCGGGTTTCGGTTTTGCCATCAAATTTGGTTTTGTAGTCAGTCCGGCGGTATGGGTGATGACGGTTAAGGAACCTCCGATGTCCCAAATAAACATTCTTCCTACAATTAGATAACCATACAGAATGTGTTTCTTCTTGACAAATAGGACATGCCTTATCTCCTTTGTTCCTATAACCTGACAAGTTTCCGTACGCGGGAAAATCATTAATCGTGCAAAATTTCATCGCCCGTAGGTTGAAATAACTTTTTGAAAAAGCATCGAATACCTTCACCCCGTCTTTCCACAACTTATCAAGGTCTTCTATTAACGGGACCAAGTACACATCTATATCATTTCCTGGTTGTTTTGGACCGGAAATCAGTAATGACATCATCAGATATCTTCTTTTCATGCACAACCAGGAAGGAAGGTTGTAAATAACCAATAAAACTGGCCATACACTGCGATTGCTGCTCATGAGACCGTAAGGATTCATACCATCCGTGCATAGTCCCAATCTCAAATTCCTAGGTTCACTACCAAAATCATTGAAATTACTATCTATGTTCATCCACTGGGGCGAGTCTGCAGGATGTCTGAGCATTCTATCTTTCTTTCTGCCTTCTGCATGCCGCCTTAATAGTTTACCATCTCTTGAATTATTGAAGAGACGCTCGAACCTTGGTATTATCGGCATATACCACAATGTTTTCGCAGCTGGCCTTTTTTTACAAGTATCTTCATCATCTTCCAAATCATCGTCCCTTAGTTTGTACCGTGATGCATTACACATTGGACATTTATTAAGATTCTTGTACTCGTTCCGAAATAATATGCAATCATTCGGACATGCTGCAATCTTCATTACTTCCATATTCAATGGACATAGTAACTTTTTGGCCTTATAACATGTATCCGGCAATGTATTTTCTGCTGGAAGCATTTCCCGTAAAAGACCAAGCAAAGTTGTGAAACTTTTATCGCTCCAATTATTCTTGGCTTTCAGGTTATAAAGTTTAAAAATCGTTTTAATTTTTGAAAATTTATCCTGATTACAACCGGGATATAATGGTATATGAGCGTTTTCATCCAATTTTTGAAAAATATCCTCATCAATAAAACCATCTGGTATTTCATTCATCATCTCATCAAAGTCATTTCCTCTGTTATCATTTTCACAATATTGGTCTTGACTTACATTTTCATCTACAAATACCTCATCCCTTACATCAATCCCCCAATTATCATCTACAAATACATTTTCATCCACAAATACATTTTCATCCACAGATACATTTTCATTGCTAGTCCCAACATTTGAACGATCTTCCAACTTTTCCCCATGCAAAACCCATTGGAGGTATTTAGGAGTTGTCATCCATCCACGCTCAATCAAATGTGATCTAATTTTTATACTATTATGTCTCTGCAAGTTAACACACCGTTTACAGGGACATAGAATCCTGAGTTTTCCGGTCAACTTTTCTATCTTCTTCTGCACATTTTAAGAACTCTTCAACAACTCCAACAAATTCACCTGATATCCTTGAATATTCATACATATACTTCTCCCTCTGATCCATCTGTATAGAAAGAAAATATATTTATTCAAAAGTCAAAGTTTGGATTTATAGGTTCAATGCATTACATTAGGTTTTTGGCCTGGTTACCATCCTAGCCCGCTCTTTGGATATTCTTGTCTCATTAGCGAGCGTACGTTAGATCGATGCAATTTGTTGCCTGAGAAAAATTCGGCAGCATTTCTCCTTATGTTCCCTGAATACGCTATCACACGATTGCTCGTGCGTACGTATCCGTGGGAAACATAAGGAGAAATGCCGTCGAATTTTTCTCAGACAACAAATTGCATCGATCTAACGTACAACTCGCTATCCTAAATGAGACAAGATAGTATCCAAAGAGCAGTACTCCCGACCGGGAGTACTATCCGAGATTAATCCCTAATGGATTAATCTCGGACAGGCACGACCTAAAATAGTACAAATTCCGGCAATTTGGTCATATATGACAATACAACTAATATATGCAAATTAACGCCAAATTATGTATCTATATATGCACAAAAAAATTGAAATTAAAGAGCGTTAAAATAGAAAATTACCGAAATTGTCTTCTCGATCTTCCACTACGATAGAATAATCTTATAGATCTTCCTAACTCTTCCTTTTCCTCTTCCTTTTTATATTCATTATCAAATGAAAAAAAACTCAATAATAAACAAAATTGCAAAATTAATTAACCATAAATAAAGTTCAGAAAAAATATAGAATATACCTATGAATTTTTTTAAATCCTCTGTGATCTTCTTTGCTTTCTCTCTTGATTTTTCAATTTTTCAGAATTTTTTAGAATTTTTAACTATTTTTTTGTAGAGGTTTTAGAGAAAGAAAAAGTTTCGGTTTTTAGAGATCAGAATAAATGCATATATGGCGGCTAAGACCAGTGAGAGAGAGAGAGAGCGGAAGTCTTTATTAAATATGGTTATAATTTTTAAGACCGGTTTTTTATAAAAAACAGGTCTTAAAAAGATAACGGAAAAAAAAATTCAGATTCTTTTAGCACCGGTTTTTATAAAAAATCGGTCTTTATGACTTCTAAATTAACACCGATTTTTTATAAAAAACCGGTTTTAAAAAGTTAACGGAAATAAAAAAAATCAGTTTCTCAGTAGAACCATTTTTATAAAAAACCGGTCTTAATATAGTAATATTTAAGACCGGTTTTTTATAAAAACCGGTGCTACTAAGAAACTGATTTTCAGATTTATTTTTTGGAACTTATTAGGACCAGTTTTTATAAAAACCGGTCTTAATAAAAATTTTGACAATTACAAAAATGCCACGGAATATTTTTACAACCGGATTTTCAAAAAACCGGTATTATTGTGGCGGTGCTAAAAATCAATTCTGGCGTAGTGAACCAAAGTCTCACATCTAACATATATATACTTGGTTGTTCGATCTCTCTGTGTTTTGGCATTACAAGATGCCTAATGAACTAATATAATATGTCAAAGCAAGCCGAATCAATCTTTCAATATATTATTTTGCTCTCAAGGAGATAGAATATTATTATAAAAAAAAAACTTCAGGATGGGGTACAAGTCCTGCGCTGGCCGCTGGATATCATATCTAGATAATATACTTTGTATTTTAAATTTTTGCTTTGAAGATACTTTGTAATTTTAATTTATTTTCTCTTTTCTTTTTTTGGTTTAACATTGTAGAGTTAATAGAAGTCAAAACTAGTGAGACAAGGTGCCGCGTGGCAGGCTCCGGAAGCTCCTAGGAAATCTATTTTGCTTGTCTTTATTTTTGGCTCCGTTTGGATGCGTTGAGAATAAGGTAGGAAGAAGGAATAAGGAAAGAAATTTATTGGGAAGGGATAAATTTATTGGGAAGTGTGTAACTTTTGTGAAGAGTTTGGATGGTTAGAAATAAATTTATTGGTAAAAAGTGGTTATTCCTTATTCCTTATTCCGGGAAGAAACCATCCAAACGGAGCCTTTAATAGTAAGAAATTTCACTTCTTGTTTTAAATTTCACCATCTCTGTGCCTCAAAGTCTACTTGGAGGTACCAATTTTTTCGGTTCAACAGGTTCGCTGTCAGTTTTCACTTGTTCATCAATCTTATGATAGGTTTATGGATTGATCTGGAAAGCGGCTTCATGTCGAACCAATCAAATCGGATTGTCAATGTAAGTTATCGGAAGTTCCTAGTATGTACATGTGGCAAACTTACTGTATATTTTAACCAAGCATTGAAGTTCTTTTCATCAATTTATAACATATATTTATATAATGCATACCTTGTCAAAACTTTTGTCATGACAAGACTCTTATTTAGCATAAATATAGTCTAATTTATCTAGCCAACTCAAAAAAAAGTATAAAGTATAAAAGATATTACAAAACTGGTGTATAAATTGTGATCGGGAAGAAGTACTAAGATATCTCAACTAAGGATACATTTCATTTTCATAAAGGGCCCCATCTGTCATTTGGAAGATGCCAGATGATCCCCTGCTTAGGGAACTTAGGGAACTTGTATGTGCTGACATGGAAGTGCTTAGGGAACTTGCATGTGCTGACATGGAAGGTGATTGGGGTTTCATGGAAGTTGAATTAAATGGAGGCTGGAAGGATGGATTTGGAGGTATAGATGGCATTGACATGAAATTTCCTGCAACTGGATGCCAAAATGGTGAATTGGATGGGATCCCAGGTGACAATTGGGGCTGAATTGTTAACATATTTGGTGTATTAAGGCCCGTTACAACGCCAGCGTTTGGTGGTGTTGGAGGCCCACATTGAGACCGTTGAGTGGTTCCGCTGCAGTGGGGAGTTTGAGGTGCAAAGAAGTATGAATATGGGCTCATTCCTCCCATGATCTGTTTAACAATTGTAAGTAATTAGAAGTTAAATTGTCAGAAAATAATAAATGTTCTAATGAGGAAAGAAGCTCAAAGCTGTTCTAATTATAGAGGGATCAAGCTTGTGAGTCGTACAAATGTACAATAAAGTTCATGGAATGAGTGATCAAGTATCGTTTGAGACGGATAACGGACGTTACAAATAATTAATTTGATTTTATGCCTGAAAGGTCGATTATCAAAGCTATTTTCTTGATAAGACAGTACATATGGTATTCATTGACTTTGACAAAGTATATGACAAAGTATCAAAGAAAGTCAAGTGGTGGACACTAGAAAAAAAAGTCACCGCCACAAAGTACATTATTCTCATCAAGGACATGCACGATGGTGTTGTCAGTTAAAAATTTTGAAAAATTAGAAGCATATAAATGAATTTCTAATAAATAGATTCAATCATCTAATATTAGTCCATACGCTGTTTGTACCCATTTCGTTTCCAATAAAATTTGATTTTATCGGTACCACACCCGTAATTGCTAATAGTGTATGGGTATTATATATATCTTTATTCATTAAAATAAAATAATATATGAAAAAAGGATAAATATTAAATAAAATAATAAATCATAAATTTATTTCTACTAAATAGAAAATACAAAACTAATATTTTAAGCACATGTGCATACTATCATAAAACAAAAAGAACATATATTCGTATCCACTAATTAAAATTTAAATTTATCTGTATCACACGCCCTTGCCGGCTAAGATTTAGTTTTACGTGTATCTTGTACATGTTGCAAAAATGGATAATAGGTAAACAAGAAATTATCGAATAGAATAACAATTTATATATTTATGCCTACCCCCCCCCCCCAAAAAAAAAAAAAAAAAAACGTAGTACTTTAAGCACATGTATGCAAACTATCATAAATTTACAAGAATATCTATGATCTGTTGGCTTCAGTATTTAAAATAAAAGATGAATAAAACAATTACATGGACGAGTAAAAGAAAAATATCAGTTTTTATGTGTATGTTAATTATAGGATAATAACGTGTACAGATTCCTCATGCATAAATAATGGATATATATAATAGTAATAACAAATATGGACATATATATGGTGGTATAATTACCTGAAGTTGCCATTGGAGGATTTTAATGTGAGACATTGCTTTGTCTAGCAGAGATGCTTTGTCCAGCTTCAATCAAAGATGATAAAAGTATTAATTAACATGAATGAAGTATTTGCATATAGTAGAAAATGACAACTTATGAATGAGTAATGGGGCTATATACCTTTTGTGAATTTGGGATGATCTCTCGCAACTCCTTCATCTTAGCTTTGATTTTATCACGACGCCTCTACAATAAAATAATGAAATAAGTTTCTAATTATGATAGATTGATCAGCATGCATCTATTAATTGTTTATCAAAAGGAAGTGAAATGAGTATCAATTAGATGCTCTTAGAGTTTAGCTATGGGAAATGCTTAATAGTCACTTCCAAAAATGTTCCTTTACGCAACAAATAAAAGGAGAAAAACTAAAATGAAAAAAAAAGATAAAAGATCAAAGACTTTCTCACGACAGATTCAACTGCCCTTAATGTCTCCAACATATGGGATGCAGAAGTGTCTTTTGAGTTCCATTAATTAATTATTTTCATGAATGTTAACTCAAAGTGAAATGATTGTGTCATTAATTCTAAAATAGACACCTCCAAATTAAATAATAAAATATTACAATATAATGGAACTAAAAGACATTTTTAAAGTCTCACAAGAGGAAGAAGGAATACCCCCTCGTAGAGGCAAACTCTTGTTCTTTTCTTTTTTTCAATTTTACAAAAATAATAAATAATTAATTAAGGTACTTCAAGAGAAAATGGATGTAGGCAAATAAATAAGTACTAGATACAGATCTGCTAGTAGTAACTAGCAACCATACAAAAAATGTGGTCTTCCGATAGCTACGTACCTTTTCAGTCAAATTGTGAGTTTCGGCGGTTCGATTTTTTCGCTTCCGTGGACGCTTGGTCACCTAATTAAAGGTATGCATTCAGAGTTTCAGACCAAAGAAATTAATCATATGCTTGTAGTTGTATTTGAATAAAAAATGTACTTCAAGTAACCGAAATAACCTTGTTTTGATTAACCGATCTGTGTATTTTATAAATAAATAGCAAACAAAAATTGCCTCAAGTTCGCACTTACAGATTGATCCATGCACACACGAATAATATAAGGAAAGTTGTAGGTCAATATATGGACAAAGACACACAAAAAGCATATCGTTATCGAAAATAATTTTGAATCTTGAAATCTATTAGGACTTGATGGATCTACCATTAAAAGTAGAACTACTTCTAAATTCAAGGGGAAAAAAATACTATTTTTCATTTTGTGAAACTTGATTGATTTTAAAAATAAGTATTTTTATTTGAATTTTATCAAAAGATCTGCTTGCAGTCTTTCTGCTTTTCATGAAAAACCAAACATTTAGAACCTAAAAAAAATCTCAAAGGGGCTGTTTGGATCCCTTGAGGAATTTGGAGAATTTCATATTCCTAACATAAATTAATTTATTATAAACAATCTAAACTCTTCACAAAGTTACACACTTTCCAATAAATTTATGTCTAAAAATAGAAAATTTTCTAAATTTCACAAATTCCTAAGCAATCCAAACGGCCCCAAAGATAAGAAACTCCTTAAAAATATAGAAAGTCAATAAGCAAGAACAAAAAAGAAGAAAAAAGGAAAAAGGGAAAAAAAAAAGACAGTCTTGCTTCAGTTTGTAGATCACCCTGCGCTAAAGCGCAGTTCTTGGTCCTGCTAGAGCCCTGCCGATCCGAGCTACCAGAGCTGTCAGCCTTCAAACAATCCCGTGGTGCAACCGGCAAAGTCGAATCCAGAAACCCTGATAAGGTAATATCATCATTGAAACCAATAGCGAATGGATGGTCCAGATCAGAGAAGCTGTGCTTGTACTGTTGCTCTTCTTCTGTTGGGTTGGGCCCGTTGGGGGAGCCCCCCCACTCCGGTACACCATAGCTGTCCATTTTTGAGAGCGTGTTAAGAAAGAAAATGATTAATATGGAGCGATCGGCAGTAGAAAGGTGACGGTTATGCGGTGACATATATACAAGCACACGTAAAATTAATTAGAGCATACAAGCACACGTAAAATTATAGTATCTTTTATCATTCTAGATGAGTTCTGATAGAGATCTCCTCCTAGGCTCAATTATTGAAATTTCAAATTACCGATTCAAACCGTTCAATATGATTTTCATATTGAAATATTCTTACAGATCAAATTTTATATTTTTCTAAAATTTTTAACTATTTTTTTTCAGATTTTTTTAAAATTGAAGGGTCTAAAATTAATTAGATTGAAGATTTTCTAATATATAAAATAAATAGTAAAAAAAATTGAAAAAATATAAAATTTGATCTCTTAGGATATTTTATTATGGAGAACGAATTGAGCGGTTTGGATCGACCGTGCTAATCTCAAAAATTGAGATTTAATAATGTTTGACGAATCAAGTGTCAAACGCATTTGACTCTAGCATTACTCTCTTTCTCTCTCTGTCTCTCTATATATATATAGAGAATTGCTAATGTGCCATAGATGACACAGAGGGTCCCGTGCCATAAAATCATTTTTCGAGATCCAAAATTTAAATACTCAATCCGAACCGTTCAAGTTATTCACCATATTAAAATACTCTTGGAAACCAAATTTTACATTTTTTCGAATTTTTCTGCTATTTATTATGATATTTTTAAAAAAACGTTATAATTGGAGCATTTCAGACCCTCCAATTTGAACATATCAAAATAAATAGCAAAAAAAATAAAAAAATGTAAATTTGGTCTTCAATGGTATTTCAATATGATGATCAATTTGAACGGTTTGGATTAACGGATTAAATTTCGGATCTTCAAAAAATGACTCAAAAAAGGCGTTTATGGCATTGCCATCTATGACACTTTAGCCCACCTCTCTCTCTCTCTCTATATATATATATATAAAGAGAGAGGGAGTGAGATAGAAAACATATGGTGCATACTAATGTATGGAAAGTTTCAGTGCATACTGATCCAAGTGCAATTTTTAGTGCGATTTTCAGTTCCAACCACATGAACTCTCAAGTTTCACATTGCGGCAACTAAAAACACACACGTTAAGCTTTAGAAAATAACCTTTCATAAACATAAGTTCTGCCATAAAACATTAAAAAACCAAATGCGATGCATAGGCTAGCCAGTTGAGGTTAGGCAATCAACTAACATAAGAACATGCAAAAGCCAGCCATGGTTTGGTTACCTAACCATGAATTGTATACAAGTCTGGTTCCTTGCTAATCCAATTCCAACAAATTTCTTGGAATCTCACGCCGGACGATTCCATTTCCAATCCAGTCAAATAGTACAAATGCCGAGGACATTACCCCCTCAATAAATGAGTCCCAGAACATAAGGACTTACCTCACGGCCCTTGGACAGTCGGTCCCAACTCCGACTTCCAAAGATGCAAATGTCATTCATCGCAAATTTAGTACTTCCAATCCATACCCCATTCCATCACTTACCAATAGATTAACCATTCAACATGACAGTCACATGCCATGCATTTCCATAATAATTTACATAGCTGTCATACTATAAAAATAGAGTTACCATGCATATAAATTCAGCACATACAATTACCATGCCATGCCAATTCAAGTTCAACATGCAATATCATGCAGTTAAATCAATAAACTGAAACTTAACAAGTTCATACAGAAACCCGCACCTTAACCTTTACCCAGTCGACCATCTCAATGGCGCTGTCATTGTCGCTGCCTCACTGCACGAGTCCCCCGCTTTACATCGCTTCGGGTCTGGTTCGGGTGTGGCAGACATGAACCATACTTGGCAACAGCCCTTGTCACTTTCTTGGCCTGGTTTGAGTGAATTAGAGGACAATTCATGCACCGCACCTTGTTCTCGACTGCCCCGACTATACGCTATGGTCCCGGCTAGTTATTTCATGCACTAGAGCTCTCAAACTTTGCTATATGGGTCTGTTTTTAGGGCTGGACATGGCAGTATGAATTTTTCCAAATGAGAGGGCTTTGGCTGGGGAGAAATAGCCTTAAGAAAAGGGAGAACAAATGTCAAACAGCCCCTCTTTCTCCCTAGTGACTAAGCTGCTAGGTGTCCCTATTCTAGGGGCTGGTCAAAAGTAGTTTGGACTGTTCAACTAGACACCTCCATTGGTGCTAATCACTGGACACCTCCAGTACTTGTTTTCCAGGTTGCTAAGTACATAATACACAATAGGGAAACCAGCTTAAACACCATTCTAGCTTACGGTTTACAACCGGCAGCCAATACAATACACTTTGGCCTATCCAACAGCCATGTTTTGGGTCACCATTACAATTCATTTCCACCAACATTTAGTTTATTTTTATGCTGCCTTAGATGATGCACAACACATGCAAGGCGGGTTCGTGGCCAACCAACAAATCGCGTGACAAGCACCGCTGCTGGCCACGCTTTACATGGTCGAAATATGATCTGGTCATGGACCAAAACTGTCGTATGTCACAAGTATATAAGTATACAGAAAGATAACAAAAGAAGCTGGAAACGTAATTAAGTTTCATCAATATATGCTCCTAATTAATTATTTTAGATTTTTCTTCGTTGAGATGCTCTGAATTTATTTATAATATTTTAATTTTAATTTTATACTGTGGTGAGGAAAATTATGTGAAAGAACCAAAACAGGAAGGGAATCCAATTATATATTTATATAATGACAAATACCGAGTGAGAATACATATGCCAGTGCTAGATACTGGTCTCACTGGCTACCCGAAAAGCTGGCATGCTGTAATTGCGCTTCTTAGGGTTGTATTATACTGTTTTCTGTCAGGATCTTCCGCGGCACAAATCACTTGTTTATGCTCAAAGCAATCCTGATGATCCGTTACTAATGATCTAATTCAAATGCGTTAGAAACAGTTTATAAATGTGCAAATTAATAGCCAACAAAAGTTTTAACACAGAATAAAATGTCGACGTTAAGTTAACATATCTTGTAACTCTGCCTGCCTCTGTTCAAGCATTTTAAAGGCATTTCTAATTTTTGAGACAGATTCTTTGAGGCAATCACAAAGAGATATCTCATGCCACTATCATGGGAAACTATTATTCAGAGAACATTTCTTATTTTTATTTAGTTTATTTTCTTTTTAGTTTTCAAGAGAAAGTGCAGTTTGATCCATTCAAATATAGTTATACATTGAAAAATGTATAACTAATATTGGTGGAATCACAGGACATAAAAAAAATAAATAAATAAAAAGAAAGACAATTTGTCCATTGGTATGATTAAGTTAAATATAAATCACTTTAAGATAAATTAAGTTTCGGAACATACATGCCAACATATATAAGGTTCAGTCCACTTTTAGTCTATTTATCAGATTTTGGCAAATTGAAAATTTATAAATTAATTAAACTATGAATTTCAGTCGGAGTAATTCCGTTTTATGTAAACATCTACATTAGTCTTAAATGTTAAATAGTTTCAGATATTTTATGAGTTTTGGAATATCGACCGAAGTACAATAAAAATTAGTATTGTTGTTTCCTTTTATTTTTTTTGAGCCAAGAGTTGAAGTTTTTTTTTTTGTTTCATATAATTTAGATTCAGGTTATATTGTAACAAATTGAGTGGCGTTTTAGATTTTATTGGACTTTTCAATAGGCTCAAATTGTGCCAGTCCTATTGCTAATAAAATGCATCAAAATTAGCTGATGTAGAATGTACGGAAATTTAGACTATTTTTTGTTATTCTACTTTATATGATGACTTTTAAAATACAAAAATATGACTAAAATTCAATCATTCTTTTTAATTAAGTGAAAACAAAGAATAAACTTTGATAAACTGGTTTTGTTTTTCTGGAAGAGATTAACTCTGATAAATTAACTTACGTACGCGACTTGTCTCAGAACTTGTTTCACATTTCATGTCACAAGAGTCAGAGCATGAGAGAAGGAGAGAGAAGCGCGGTTGCATGTGGTGCGGGGAGTAGTGTGTCTCCACCCAATGGCGACACGTATATAGGAGAATAGCACAGCCAATCAGGCAGCGACTAGTGGTTTCGGTGCATGGCAGCATAGGGCGATAAGAGTTGGGGACTTCATCAATTTTTCCTTGGTTGGATCTATTGGCAAAATTTACTGATATCCTAACCTAAAACATTTTATCGGCAGTGCTTCTCAGATAGTAGACGAGAATTTAAAAAAATGACACTGGAGTATTTCTTTTATGAAAAAAATCAAAGATATGCTTGATATAATACTAGATCAATGAATCGAGCTTCCGTCGATATTTGTAGAAATCTAATGATTTATTATGTCATGTAATTTGTGTATTTATAACTTATGGCATTAGACAAGATGTACTTCTTATGTTAAATGCTATCTACTATATATTGTTTTCTAAAATCAGCGTTGTCCGTTGAATTGCTTTCCATATATGCCATTTTCTTTCTGATCTATCAAGTACATCAGGCAGTGGATTACATAGAATCAGACAATCAGTGGTTTTAAATATATACTTAGTCGACGATTTTAATTAAGGGTCTTATCGGAATGAAATTTCAGAAGAGTTCAATTCAATTCAATAGAATAGAGTTCAATAGAGATAATTTTCAAATGAAATCTGGTGATCAGAATAAATAAAAAAAGAATTGAAGAGGAATGAATTTTGTGATCGGATGCTACCAAACTAGAAAAGAAAAGATTTCCTCTCATACAATTTGACCATCTCACCCTTACTCATTTCTCATTAAATACATCCCGCATTAATGTATTAATTTGGCATATATAAATATAACATGATGTGGACCCACTTCTCATATGCCCCAATTTCAGTTCTTAAACTCAGCCACCATATATTATAATAAGTACGTCTCTGATCTTATTTTAGTTTATTTTTCTTGTCTTATTTTATTTGTTTTGTAACTTAGGTAGCGTTTCCAAAGAAAAAAAAAAGTAATCTCTTTGATCCCATGCTGGTGCGCTAAAGACAAAGATTAAAAGATAGATCTAAGTTAAAAAAAAATAAAAGAGGGTTGGTGCGCCTGTTGCTGACTACATTAGACTAGGGTGTATTTGGATGCAACGAAATAAGCTGTGAATAGAGAATAGGAATAAAGAATTTCGGTTTGCGTGCTTAACCTTATTCTTTATTCTTATACCATGGTTTTGTTAGTATAGGAATAAGGGCCCAAATTCTTTATTCTTATACCGTTTGTTTTGCGCAAGAATAAGAATAAGCACGCAAACCGAAATTTTTTATTCTTATTCTCTATTCTCGGTCTATCCAAACACACCCCTAGAGAAGAAGACTATGCCGCTAGAGAAGGAAGATGACAAAAAAAGTTATAAGGGACAGCTTTTATTTATCGAGAGAGACAGAGCGGCAAGGGCATTAACGTCCGAAAATTTTCAGCTTTTCTTCGCCGCATGAATTCGTGCCAAATCTCTACGTTTTTGTCGCGATTTCGGCTGGAAAAAAATTTCTCTCCAAATCGTGCACAATGAATTGAATTCTTAATCTAACGTCCGTTCCGATCAGAAAATTATATTTCGCGTCAATTCTATTTGACGTTTGAGGGTCCGAATTCTCATTCCGATCAGGCCCTAAGTCAAATTCGCTCTCTTGAACAATGAATTCATTGTTATTTATTTTATATTTATGACGCCCATGACATATATTGAAATAAAAGCAATAATATTGATATATATTGAAAAAAAAAAAAACATTTCGTATTCCACAAAATAGCATCCTACTCCTATTTGACATACCACTCTGTACCACAGCCTGGTACCATCTAACTTTCGCAAACTAATAAGTAATAACTATAAATGTGTTCCAGATAGCATCAACGATATCAGGAAAAAAAAAAAAAAAAAAAAAAGATGGATTCAATATTACTTCCAAGTTGTTAGCGTGTATTATAATTAGTCAACATATCTTGTAATTAACTAATTGATTAGGCTAGATTAGTTTCCTTTCTTTTCTATTTCCTTTTCTGTTTACTCTGTGTATTATATATGTTGTACAATATGATAAATAAAGTAATCTATTCAAAACCCAAATACACTGTTATCATGGTACCAGAGCCGTGATCCACCTCTGTCTCTCCGAGACCCTAGTCGGTACTGTAGCGCCGTCACTGTTCACATCACCTCTGGCCACCAGGTCTGCCTTTGCACGACGTGCTCGACCACTACTCTGTCACCTCTCTGCTATCTCCTCCCACATCTGAAGCACCTCTGTCAGCCGTCGCCTCTGTCGATTACAAGCACGGCGTCACTTCTTTCTCAGTCGCGCCACCTCCTCTCCGCTGTGTTGCCTCTGCTGTCTGGGCTGAGAAACAGAAGCCGAGACCTCGCCGCCAACCGCACCGCTTGACCCGCGCCGCCAGCCTCGCCGCTTCACCCGCGCCGACTGCCTCGCCGCCAGCCTCGTCGTCTGGTCCGCGCAGCCCAAGCTACTACTGGGTTCTTTCTCCCTCTCTCTCCACTGTGTTTTTACTTGGTACTCTCTCTTTCACGTGTTTGACTGAGGAAGGAGAAAGGAGAACTTACATAATAAACCCTGAAAATTAACAATATCAAGTGGAGATTTACATATTCAACCTTGCAAAAAGTTTTAATCACTTTTTCTGTTATTGCAATGGCTTCTGAAACTGCAAGACCAATTTCTATTATTCTGGATGGTAAAAATTTTGCACAATGGTCCTATCACATGAAGATCTTTTTAAAAGGTCGTGGATTATGGAAATTTATTACTGGTGATAAAATTGTCCCGACTATTTCTGCTGCTGACTTGGCCATTACAGCCAAAAAAGAGAAATGGGAAACTGAGGTTGATCAATGGGAAATTGAGAATAATAAAATCATGACCTGGATTGCAAACACTGTGGAACCCTCAATCAGTTTACAATTTAGCAAGTTTGAAACTACCAAAGCAATTTGGGATTATCTGTCCAAACGGTACAATCAAACCAATTTTGCATTGAAATACAAACTGGAACTGGATATTAGAAATCTGAAGCAACAACCAGGCTAATCTGTCTCTGATTTCCATGCTGAGATGTCTATTATTTGGGACCAGTTGGCTCTTATGGAGCCAAAGTGGACAGTTGATGCCAGCCTGTATGAACAGTATCGTGAGGAAATCAGGTTAGTTCAATTTCTCATGGCACTTCGTGATGATTTTGAAGGAGTACGTGGTTCTATGTTTTATCGTATTCCTCTGCCTACTGTTGATTTGGCACTTGCCGAGCTGATTGCTGAAGAAACTCGTAAAGGTTTGGTAAGTCCTTAAAAGCCTACTGAACCATCTGTGTTTGCCACACCACCTTGGAAACCGAAAAACATGTCTCAAATTCAATGCAATTATTGCAAACAATTTGGACACATAGTGAAAGACTGTCCTAAACCTTCTTCCAAGAACATGCAAGGAAAGTACAAAGGAAAGGGCAATTCAAACCACAATGTTGCTGCTGGTGCATCACAAACCCCTTCGGCTTCTGTTGAAGATCTTCAGAACTTGCTTGGAAGAACCCTCATAGGCGGGGATCAAAAATCCGCCACAGTCACATCAGTGTCTACCAAGCCTCTCACTCTTGAAGATGTTCAAATCATGATCCAACAAGCTCTAGGTAACATTGGTACAGCCTCCTCCACAAATACTGCTTTTTCAGGTATTAGAAGTGGTAACTGGCTTTTAGATTCTGGTGCATCAAATCACATGACTTTTGATTACACAAATCTCAGTCAATCACACCCAATGACTTCTCCATCTGTGATATACACAGCCGATGGGTCACCTGCAATTGCTACCCACAGTGGCTCTGTTTTAACTGAGAAGTTATCTGTTTCAAATGTTCTCTTTATTCCAAAGTTATCCATGAACCTGTTATCTGTTGGACAACTTTGTGAATCTGGACTAATTGTTACTTTCAATTCTTCTGGTTGTGTTGTGCAGGATTGTCTGACAGGGAAGGAGGTTGGGAGAGGACGTAGAGATGGTCGACTCTTTCAGTTGGAAAAACTTCACCTTCCCAACAAATCCCAGTGCTATGCCGCAACCTCTCCACAGTCTTCCACAGAGTCCTCTTTTATTTCTTGGCATAAACGTTTAGGTCATGTTTCTTTTTCTAAACTGAGTCAAATAATCAATAAAGGTGTCTTAGGAAGTGTTACTGTTGTCAAAGATTCTGGTTGTATTCATTGCAATTTATCCAAACAACATGCTTTACCCTTCAATTTAAGTACTTCTTCTACAAATGATGCCTTTGATCTAATTCATTCTGATGTTTGGGGTCTTGCTCCAGTAACAAGTATGGGGGGTGCAAAATATTATGTTATTTTTGTTAATGATTATACTCGCTATACTTGGATTTATCTCTTACATCGTCGTTCTGATTTCTATCAAACCTACGTTGAATTCTCTGAAATGATCAAAACTCAATTTTCAAAGAAATCAAAATTTTCCGATCCGATTCTGGTGGTGAATATATTTCTCACCAGTTTCAGGACTTCCTGAAATCTCAAGGCACAATCCTACAACTCTCATGCACCGAAACCCCACAACAAAATGGTGTATCTGAACGAAAACATAGACACATCATTGAAACAGCTCGTACCCTACTTTTATCTTCTTCTGTTCCTAAAGAGTTTTGGGGTGAAGCTGTTCATACATCTGTATATCTTATCAATCATCTTCCATCTCCCACCATTGATAATGTCTCACCTTATGAACGATTGTATAAGAATCCACCAAATTACAACCACTTGAAAATATTTGGCTCTACCTGCTTTGTCCTCCTACCCAGAAGAGAACAGAATAAACTGTCTCCGAAATCTGTAATCTGTGTCTTTCTTGGGTATGGAACTCAACAAAAGGGATATCGTTGTTATGACCCACATACTAAGAAATTGAGGATTTCTCGTCATGTCAACTTCTGGGAACATGTGACCTTTTTCACTCTCCCACCACATAAACCACATACATCTGAAACTGAAATACTCATTGATCCCTTCCAAACTGATCCTGAAACACAACCTACTCCAACTGAAACGGTTGATCATCTTGAGGAACTCTCCGAACATCCGACTCCTGATGATAATCCAACAACATCGCGACCTGCCCGTGATCGGAGGCAACCTGCCTATCTCCAAGACTATTATTGCTTCTTATCTGCTATTCTGCCCCTTCATGAACCTAATACATATAAAGAAGCAAATTCAAACCCGAAGTGGAAACAAGCTATGGTTGAGGAATTGGCTGCTTTGGAGAAAGCAAAAACCTGGAAACTTGTTGACCTACCACCTGGAAAATCTGTTGTTGGGTGCAAATGGGTCTATAAGATCAAGACCAAATCTGATGGCTCTGTTGAGCGGTACAAAGCCAGACTAGTAGCAAAAGGTTTCACACAGGAATATGGCATTGATTATGAAGAAACCTTTGCTCCTGTCGCACACATGCCAACTGTTCGAGCTCTCTTAGCTGTTGCAGTGACAAGGAAATGGAGACTGCACCAAATGGATGTTAAGAATGCATTTCTGAATGGTGATCTCTCTGAAGAAGTGTACATGACACCTCCGCAAGGACTGGAACATGAGCCCAATCAGGTGTGTTTCCTTCGAAGAGCACTGTATGGTCTCAAACAAGCCCCTCGAGCCTGGTTTGAGAAGTTTAGGTCTACTATCACTGGATTTAACTTCCAACAGAGTCAGCATGACACGGCCATGTTCATTCGATCTACTTCTGAAGGTATGGTCATAATTCTGCTCTATGTAGATGATATGATTCTCACGGGTGATGATGCAAAAGGAATTGCTGAAATCAAGCATCGTCTACAGACCTGTTTTGAGATGAAAGATCTTGGACAACTAAGGTATTTCTTGGGAATTGAGATCAATAACTGTTCAAAAGGTATGTCTCTATCTCAAACCAAGTATGCCTCGGATATCTTAGCTCGAGCAGGAATCACGGACTCCAAAATTTCTAAAACACCTCTTGAAACTAACTGTAAACTCACTCCGACTGATGGCCAACCTCTCTCCAATCCTGAACTATATCGACAACTTGTTGGTAGTCTTAATTATCTGACGATCACTCGTCCAGATCTTAGCCATGCAGTACATATAGTGAGTCAGTTCATGTCAGCACCACGTACTGTGCACTTTGCAGCAGTTCTTCGTATCCTACGATATATCAAGGGTACCTTGCATCAGGGACTATGGTTTCGTCCCTCTGATCTAGTTCTACGCGCATATGCTGATGCCGATTGGGCAGGTGATATCACTGACAGACGATCTACCACAGGTTACTGTGTCTTTCTTGGTGATTCTCTGATTGCATGGAAAAGCAAAAAACAAACTGTGGTATCCAGATCCAGTGCTGAAGCTGAGTACAGAGCCCTCGCTCATGCTACTTCTGAAATTGTTTGGCTCCGGTGGCTTCTCGAGGATTTAGGTGTTGAATTCTCTCATCCGACACCTCTCCATTGTGACAGCAAGAGTGCAATTCAAATTGCACACAGTGATGTTTTTCATGACCGAACATAGCACATTGAGATTGATTGTCACTTTACTCGGTATCACCTCCTGGAGAATACAATCACTCTGCCTCATGTGACTTCATCTGAACAAATAGCTGATCTTTTCACCAAGAGTCACTCGCGGGCACGCTTCATCTATCTTACTTCCAAACTTCAAATGCAATCCTCTCAGGCATCTTCAGTTTGAGGGAGGGTGTTAGCGTGTATTATAATTAAGCAACATATCTTGTAATTAACTAATTCATTAGGACCTAACCTATGACGCATTAGAACAAAAAGTGGCAGGAATCAAAATTTCATATTTCTTTTACTCCTCAGAACAATATGGTACTTTTATATTTCAATCCACTAAAATCTTCAAAATATCATTGTCCCTTGTTATTCCCTATTGTGACTGCACCATGCATGCACCAAGCCTTTTGCCAACGGATCTTCAAAAACCTCGATTGGTAATCTGTTTTAACATGTTCTATTGCGAATCCAATTTCAAATGCTTTTCCTTCTGCAAAATTAGTTTCCATGCCGCGATAGAAGATAATAAACTTAATTAAAATCAAGTATAAACATCTCCAAAGATAACTTTAATAAAGATCCTAGGTAACTATATAATGAATTTAGTAAATACTTTTTAGACTGAGGACAACTTTTTTCAAGTACTGCTATGAAATCAATTTTGACACCAAAACTTTGGCACTAACAAACAATGTTTACACACCCGGAATCAACGCTATGGCCATTCTCTGTTAAAGACTCGATGCGTTTATCAATTAAGGTGCCAGGTACCAGCTATCACTACACGAAATTTTTCTTTTTGTAACGTTCAAAAAAATTGATCTGTAACGTTAATGGGCATGTTACAGTAGGCCCCGTTACAAAAGTATTAAACGTTACAGATCTGCAACGCTCTTTTCAAAAACAACGTTTCAGATTATTAATGACACACGACTTTCTGAATAAATCTGTAACGTTCTATTTGAATGACACGTTATAGAATATAGGATTCTGTAGCCTGTTTTTTGAAAAGAACGTTGCAAATTTATTTATTTATTTCTTTTTTTACGACTTTCTGAATATCTGTAACTTTCTATTTGAAACAAACGTTACAGAATATGGTATTCTGTAACCTGTTTTTGAAAAGAACGTTGCACATTGTTTATTATTTTTTTTATAGAGCTTGTATTTTGTGGCTAGCCCATGTTGCTAGCCGTACCAACTGGTACATGTACCAAACATACAGAATATATGATTCTGTTTTTGACAAACATGCATATCACAACTCCTATATAGACAGACACATTTGTATCAAAATAATAAACAAGTCATGCAAATGAGAAAAAAAAATTAAGTTCAACAAAAATATAATATCAATTTGTTTAGAAGATCAGTCATGATACATTTCAAATTGACTATCCAAATATATTCCCATACATGAATTCCATGAGTTCATCTACAACTCCTCCAATGTCTTCTTTCGTGTATGGCTTTCCAACTGGATCGATTTTCTGCATTTGATTATAAGCAAACCAAAACATATATTAGTTGATATCATAAATCCTAAAGTATTTGATTAATTATCCCTAAACTCTAAATCCCAAAGTACCAGTACATTTTATAAACGCCATAGGCCTAGTTGCATTAAAAAAATTAGTACCAATACATTTTGCATTCCATGATCTCTAAAGAAAATAAAAACTGGAGCCACTTTGCAAATTAGGCCATGTTTCACCACTATACTTAGTGACTTCTTTTCATCACTCAAAAAGTAATTTGAGAAAAAACCAACTGAAAAACATCTTTTCAATATCAGATCTCTTTTTCTTTTGGTTGATAGGTTGGTACCGAAGGCATCAGATTGACAGTGCAGTTGAAGCCTCGGGGGTGTATTTGAATTCTCAATATAACTTATAAGTTTTAGGGGGTGATAGAAGATTGACAGATAGGAAGTAGGTTTCATATCTCTTGTATGAAGTTGTAGTTTCCATACTTTTATTCAATATTGGAATTCTCTCTTCCGCTTCTACAGATTGCAAGGCAGTGAATTGACTAGAAAAACTACTAAATAGAATTTGACCCAATTAACATCCACTCGATCCACAGAGTGGATGTTATTCATTTTTGGCCCCATATTTTCAGTAATTTGAGTACAAGCCTTTTCAGCTACCACTTTACAAGGAAAAATAAGAGAAAGAAAATTGAAAAGTGAGGGGAACGTTATTGAGTCAGCGGATTTTTTTCTTAACTTTATAGTCTAGTAAGTAGTTAAAACAAATACCTTAGGTAGTTCTCCGACTTGTATCACATGGCTTATTATATGTCTCATGGCCAACATTGTGAAATACCCACATTCTGTATTGCCCTTCTGTTTTGGAGCCTGAAAACACAATTCAATCAAGTAGTTAGTTAGGATTTTGTAATAGTTTGACAAACTCTAATCTCTTAATCCATAAGATTTGTACCTTTATGTCGTACCAGTCGAATATGCAGGCTTTACGTATACTCTTCTGTTCCTTTTCCATCTTGTAATTTTTATATGCCCTACATGCAATTCAATTAATTAAATTAGATTAGATATATTGAGCTGACCCCAGCAACAATAAAATGATTTTATAGTCGCCAGCTGCTTCTAGAAAACAAAGCAGCAGAAACATCACTCTGATTCAGAGATAAGCACAATCTCGAATTATCACTATTATTTTGGTAATTTAACAACTAGAACTTACAAAGTTATAAACGGCTTAATTACTAATCTTTGTATACAATCTTCGCGTGACAAGGAATTTACGAAGTAAATATTATCTTTCTTGACATCAACGATAATGAGCGTCCAATGATACCTGTAATATAGATTACTTATTGTTTTGATTGAAGGGAAACTAACAAGTTTAAAAATAATAATTCTTACCCCTGATTATATGGCAAAAGAAAATAAGAGCACTCTGGATTATCTACGAATGACTTCTTCATGTAATTCACGTTATAAGCAGAGTTCTTATCAAATTTAGCTTGAGGTAGAAATTCTGGATCTCATATGGTGATGCTTTTAGAGAACCCATATCCTTTAGAAAGTTCTTTCATCCAATACCTAAATACAGTAAGTAGGCAAAGTACTTTTCACATTGATAAAGAGCAGTGAGTCTAAGCTAGGCCAGTTTTATATAGTTATAGATTGCTATTCATTTCACAGAGAGAACAGTAAGTAGGCCAAGTACTAAAAACAGGAACGATCCAGTGCCAATCATGTTGACCTCTTGAAAATTAAATGACAACAAAGTTCGAAAAATCATACCAGGAGTAAATCTTGACAATCGATATGTTTAGAGCTTTTCTTCGAAAACATTCGATGATATCTAACAAGTTAAACGTGAAGGGCACCTCATAGTGCGTACCCTAAGGGTTGCAATCCTCCAACTCAAAACTCTCATCTCCAACCACTACGAGCATCAACAATGAGTATACTTTCCGCTCAGAATCAGAAAGTTTGTCAAGAAACTTCTTTTCTAGGAGCTCATCACGAAAAACACCGGATGCCTCACTTGGCACCTTCTCCTTCTCCTGCTCTTTCTCCTTCACCATCTCCTGCTCCTGCTCCTGCTCCTTCTCTTTCTCCTTCTCCTTCCTATTCCTCTTTTTTCCCTCCCCATCCCTTTCCCTTTCCCCTTCCCCTTGTTCTCCATCTCCTTCTCCGCATGTAGGCTCTTACTCTGCATGCAATTTCATAACTTAAGTCACGAGCATTAATATTACTAGAAGAAATGTGTGGAACAAATTGGCATACCTTTTGCCTTGGCTCCACATCAACTGATGGCCACGCGAATCACCCCCCTAAATTAGTGCCTATTTGTTCCTGTGACCCTCCAGGGATATACCACGAACGAAATTCATCGCCGCATCTGCCAAGTTGGATGTAGGTATCGGAATCAGATAAAGGCACGCAATGTACTATCTGACCCACATATGACGGAATGATCCACCCCTCGGCCACCTTAGTACGCACTTGAGTGGCACTTGTGATGTAGAGGTCGCATTCAACTAGTTTCTGAAAATTGCAAATAGATTAACATCACATTTTTATTTACAAAAATATATATAAAAAATAAGATGAAATCAAACCTGAACATCGGCACTCGGATTCGGAGGCATATAGTCTCTGGGCATTGCTGAGTCCACCTCGGCCGAAATAACTTGCGGTGACATCTGTAAGAATTGCGGTATTGCTGGAACCTGAATCCCCTCTTGTTCCAACCAAGACGTAAACTCCATAAAAAATTGCTGCTTCATTTCATTCCTTACCTCCGGGCAGTTAAGTAAGTCCTTTTTACATCTCTCTGTCACCACATCTATCAAGTGTGCAATCTGTCCCGGTGTTAAACATCCTTCATGCACATATTTCCTAGACTTCCTCTCATACACATCTGTCTTTTTGGTCCATCCAGAGCTTCCTCTCATTCTACTGGAATATTCCGGCCTCCCAACCGCCTTACTCAGGACTTCAATAGGTTGGATTGTCTCGGAAGTGACTTCTTAAGACAGACTTTGTAACCGCTTGAATGCTTAAATAGTCGCGGTATCCGATTGGTGGAATTTGTAAGAACCTATATCAATATCACATTCAATATCAAATCAGATTGAATATAAAAATCACATTCAATATCAAATCAGATTGGTGGAATATGTAAATACCTTCTTCCATATCCCCTTTGGAATCTCATTTGCAAATTTCTTACCAAATTTGACATTTATGTCCTTAACCAGTCGATATACACTCAACCCAGATAACGGTATTGGGGCTTTGCCTTTCTCCTCAGTACCATCAAATCTTTCCTTATCTCGATGGTAAGGGTGGTTGCGGTTCTTAAGAAACCTACGGTGTCCCAAGTAAACAGTTTTTCTAGAACTTTTCAAGTAAACAGAATTGGTGTCTTCCTGGCAAATAGGACACGCTTTTGCTCCTTTATTCCTATACCCTGACAAGTTACCGTATGCAGGAAAATCATTGATCGTGCAAAATATCATGGCACGGAGGTTGAACTCAGTTCTAGAGTGTGCATCAAATACTTTCACTCCCTCACGCCACAATTCACCAAGGTCATCTATCAATGGACGCAAATACACATCTATGTCATTACCTGGTTGTTTAGGACCTGAAATCAACAAAGGCATCATCATGTATCTCCTTTTCATACATAACCAGGGAGGAAGATTGTAAATACACAACAAGATCGGCCACTTAGACTGACGGCTACTCATGTTGCCATAAGGATTCATCCCGTCCGTGCATAACCCTAATCTTAAATTTCTGGGTTCACTGCTGAATTCTTCAAAGTCCCTGTCTATGTTCATCCAATCCGGAGAGTCTGCTGGGTGCCGGAGCATTCCATCGCCTCTTTTCCTACAGTCCGCGTACCATCTCAACAATTTGGCATCTTTCGCATTAGAAAAGAGCCGCTGAAATCTTGGTATTATTGGGAGATAAAACACCACCTTGGCGGCTGGTCCCTTACTACCTTCATCAATTTGATCGTCCCTCGGTCTATACCGTGATGCTTTACACTTTGGGCATTTATCGAGATCACCGTACTCATTTCGGAATAATATGCAGTCATTCGGACATGCATGAATTCTCTCTACGTCTAGTTTCAAAGGACACAACATCTTCTTGGTCTTATAAACTGAATCCGGCAACAGATTATCTTTGGGGAGAAAATCTTTATGCAAAAGGTCAAGCAAAGATGTAAAACTAGCATCACTTCATCTATTTTTGGCTTTCAAGTTAAACAATTTGAAAACAGCATTAAGTTTGGACAATTCACAACCAAGATATAACTTTATTTGATCTTTTTCACGTAACATACCAAAAATTTCAATATTATCAACAAAATCTGCATCCACATTGTTCACAATTTCATCTAAATCATCATTCAATTCTGGATTATCTACATTTTCATCATCAGACACATTTTCATCATCAAACACATTTTCATCATCCAATAATACATTTTCTTCCTCAAGTTGTGAATCTACAATATTTTTACTAGTCCCACCTATAAAAGGTTCCCCCCCACTCTCTCCATGAAGCGTCCATCGAGAATAATCTGGCTGAAATCCATTTCTAATCAAATGAACTCTCACTTCTTCAAAATTAGACCATTTCAACAAATTTTGACAAACAGAACAAGGACAACATATTTTATCATCTTCCTTCTTTTTCATATTCTCTTTAGCACAAACCATAAATTCTTGAAGTCCTTTTTGAAATCTTGGAGATAACCGATCATTTGAGTACATCCACGTCCGATCCATCTGAATAAGAAAAATATATGCAAAATGTTAGGGTATGGGCCAATTTTGTCAAATTATGTTTTCAGGCTGGTCACCATCCTAGCCCGTTCTTTGGATACTTTGTCTCATTAGCGAGCGTACGCTAGATGCAATCTGTTGTCTGAGAAAAATTCGGCAGCATTTCCCCTTATGTTCCCTGAATGCACCAACACACGATTGCTCGTGAGGACACATCCGTGGGAACATAAAGGAAAATACCGTCGAATTTTTCTCAAACAACAGATTGCATCTAACGTACAACTCGCTGTCCTAAATGAGACAGATCGTATCCAAAGAGCAGTACTCCCGACCGGGAGTACTATCCGAGATTAATCCCTAATGGATTAATCTCGGACGGGCAAAGAACTAAATTCGGCATTTGTTCTGGTATTTTGGTCCTATATGACAATACCATTTTAATTAAATGCATATGCTAATTATTAATGCATGCATGACAATAATTGAAAAATAGAAAAGTTTATGAAAATATACCTTCAATTGGGTGTAAATTCTTCTCTTCTTTCGATGTAATTCTTCTCCTATCGAATGACACCTGAAATTACGTTCAAAAACCAACCTAATCATTAATTTAACTACAAAATCAAAATAAAAACGAAATAAATTAAGAAGAAATATAAAAATACGAAATATTTCTCAAATTCTAATTTTTTTACCTTAAAACTGCTCTCCTTCTCTTTTTCTTTCTAATTATTATTTTTTCAGAATTTTTGAGAATTTTTTGCTATTTTTTTGGAGTGGAAAAATAAATATGAAGAAAAGAGAATAAATTTCCGTTTTCTTTGGTGGTTGCGGCTGTCTTTGATGAGAAATAATGGAGGAGAGAAGAGAAAGCTAGAAACCCTAACAATTATCAGGAAAATCTGTAACATTCTTTTTAAAAAAAGACGTTACAGAAGAAAAATTATAATCTGTAACGTTTTTTATATAAAACCCGTTACAGATCTGTAACGTCTTTTATATAAAAAACGTTACAGAGGCATTCTATATTATACGACATCTTTTGGATGGAAAATCTGTAACACTGTTTTTATAAAAAACGTTACAAATTAGATTTATTTTTTTTCAGAACCGTATTTTTGACAGGTCTGTAACGGATTTTAAAAAAGACGTTACAGATGGCCTGTTACAAAAGCCTGTTTTTGTGGTGGTGTATGGTCATTGCCATTACGAACTGGTAATCCAGGACTAAAATCTAGTTCCATTAAATATAATACTAGGTGGGGAAGCGGGACTACGCCGCGTCTTAGTGAATTTTTTCTATTTCAATTTAAAAAACCACTAATATTTTGTCATTAAGTCCAAATTATGTGAGACAAACATATATGTGCAAAGGAAAAATGCCATAATTTTTCTTTTCACATGACCTATAAAAAATTAAGTGCATAAGCATCATACATGAGTAAAAAATTAAGTGTCAATTTTTTTTTTTTGTCTGACCATGATGCCATCTCAATAGGTTTACCAATAAACATGTCTTAATACTTAAATAGGTGGTATCTAATCAGTGCTTACGTGATTTTGTGAACATATCAATTGATACTTGTAAACATATCAAGCAGTTAGTTCTCTTATCATCTCTTCTCTTCTGTATGGCACACTGTTAACGATGCATTTCATCAAAATAAAATTTTGTTAAGAAATAAACCTTATTAAGGATATGACTTAATGACATATTAAATTAAAATTACACTTGTAAACATATAATTAAATTAAATATCCTGAATTAAACGACAATTAAATAAGATAACTCCTAACACCAAGTGGGACACTACTAGTATGGACACACAATCATGATGGGACTTTTTATAGTCACATTAATTCCCCTTTCCTCAGCACGTACTTGCCTTGGAACTCCACTGTTCCATACCATTCACTCTTGTAACATTTGCCAGCACAACTGCCTGCCTTACCACTCCCCTGACCACATATGTTTCAGAAAAAGAAAAAGAAAAAGAAAAAAGAAAAGGCAAGTCTCAGCATTTTGAAATAGAGAAGGAAGGAAATGGTATGGAACAGTGGAGTTCACTAGAAAATGAAAAACAAAAAAATAGAGAAGGAAGGAAAGAAGAAGGTTACCATATTATTCATGTGCTCAGCATTTTGAAAGGCATTCATCAACGGAGAAGGCAAGGCTCGCATAGCTGCTTGGTCAAAAGCCTCATCCAAAATCTTCAATCAGAATAGCCGATGTTTTTTGATGAATGAATAGCCGATGTAGTTTCAATACAAAATGGTACCAAATAACTGGATTTTACATTTTTTTTTTCTGCCATCACATGCTTCAGAAGTTCAGATAGATTAGTCAAAATATGAATTAGTTTGAATCAGATAGCTTGTGTATTTTCAAATAAAAACTGGCACATACTTATGCCACCTAACTTGACCAGCATAGTCTATAAACTGCACACTCTATCTCTAGTATCATAGAATCTATGGATGATAGGAATATTTATGAAATTTGCTGAACTAAATGATAGGAATATTCACTATGGATGATAACATTACTGCCAAAATAAAGTCATAAGTTTTGTTATGTTATCCAAAATAAGCATGATTAAGCGGTAAGACTTGTTTGGCTTTCTTTCACCAGCCTAGCAAGTTAATGATATATGATCTTTGTTTGATATTCTTTTCTTTAGCTTAGCCAGTTAATGATATCTGTCAATCACCATCAGTATATTTCTGTTGTTCCCACAAAGTATTAAATACTACTTCATTAATCCCTCATTTACCCTTTTCCAGTAAATTGTATCATTCTATCACCATCAAACTCATTGTATGTATTGTAATTTAAGAGTAGCTTTAAGTACTTCAACAAATTCACTTTTCAGAAAAGAAGTTTATGATCAAAGATTCAAAGACACTAACATGCACTTTCAGAGCCTAAGTCTGAGTGGTGGTCAAATTTGAACGTCAGTCACTTGAAAATTGATCTAGCTAGTTTATGGATTTAATTATAATGGAGATTAAATTAATTTGGTTCCAACCTGGGAAGGTCATACTCGAAGCGTTGCCAACGCCAGAATTGGTATTCCTTTTCAAGTCTGCTTCTTTCGAGACAGGTAATTGTGGCTGTATAAAGGGACAATCGGCCTCTTGGTATAGCAGTTGAGTTACCGCATCTCTGACCCACTTCCGCTGAACAGGTTGCATGACTCGCCATCGTCAAGTTCGTCGATTACAAATGGTAACCTCACTTTTCCTTTTTCTAACTCTAAAAATATAAAAGAAAGAAAAAAGATATAGTTATGATGTTGATAGTGATATGCACAGCTGAATATAATTAACAGTGTCAGATATCAGCTTGTTCATGTTTTTCCTTTATTGAAAGCTGTATGAATTTCATTGCAGAAATGTACCTTCCAATGTTGTGTAAGTAGAAGAATACTCCTTTTTGTTTTATGTACTTGAGAAATTTTTAGCTTCCGAAAAAATAGCTTTACCATTTCAAAGTAGTTGTTTTCCTGGAATTAGAAATTATAGTCATTTTCAATCATTTGAGATGACCAGTGTTCTTTGTAACTCAAAAAGGTAAAGAGAAAATATCAATGATTCCATGTAAACAAAACAAAATCATACTTGAAAGTTTGATAGAAATAAAATAATTCTCACTGGTAATGACACTCGACTGACAAAGTTGTAACACTGGTCACATTGACCCGACTGGGCTAAAATGGCTGACAAATTGTGCAAAGTCTTTTAGGTCATTTTAATAACCATGATCAAAACTCCATGTAAAGATGTCGGCTATTTCTTGCATAAGTTAAAAGTAATAAATTAATTACCTCAAAAGACCAGGGGTCGGACATATCAAAAGCTAGGGTTTGTTAACAGTATCGAGGGAGCCCCTGTACTCTTCTAGCCTTATTGTCACTGTTGGAGTTATGTCCTAAAAGTCAATAATTTAATGACTCAAATATTAGTTTATGTTATGGATGATATTTTATCATATGTTTCTAGGTTTATTATTGACAGATCATTCAGGTTGAGGATCTGAATTGTAGATCTCTGTGGATCATTCTTTACAATGACAATAATAAATCTAAATAGTCCATAATTTTGATAATTAACAAGGAACATTAATTATTTTATAAGATTAGTATGCAAGTTAAGTGATGATTAAGTTCTACAAATCATAGGTAAAGAGTTACCAACTTAATTGCATATGTTTATGTTATGGAACATAGCACAGGACTTGACCCATCGAAATAAACATATGGATTGTGTTATGTGTCATTGTTTATTTCGTTATGATTTTGGTTCTAAGTTTGAGATGTTTATCTTTTCCACATGAGGATAGGTTCAATAAATATTGTCAACCGCTGATTCCCGATAAGGGCTGCTATACGGACTTTATTTATGTTCTCTTGAATTGTGCGGGGAAAAGCTAATCATCAAGAAAACCGTATGTCCCTCATTAATTCACTTAGTGAGTGACGATATCTGTTTGGGCCCCTTGATGGAGATAGATTGTTTGCATGCAACTTTATACAATTATCTCTAGATCATGAAACGTATAATCTGCAAGAATAACACATTCCTATCTTGGATTATACGATGATATCGTGTGACATAAGAATCAAAATAGAGAAACATAATTATTCTCTTATGCAGGATTGAAATATTGTAGCAGTACACTATTTATGCGAATTGGGAGTCATAACGTGTTGCTAGATACCACTTATGATTATTGGAATTAAATAGCGATTTAATTCCATGTCCAACGTAGCATAAATCCTCAAAAGGTCACACAAAATAAGGTGTTTAACCACACGTGCATTAATTGTTTATTTGCAACAATAGGTTTTGCAAAATATGATAAGTTGATTAATTAATCGTATGCCGTTATGGACCGTTATGATTAATTAAGTCAAATAGATCATATCGAAATAATTAAATGCATTGACTAATTCTATATTAATTATTAAATAGTTAATAATTAATAATAATCAACCCATTTAATAATAAGAGCATATGGGCCTTTAAATTAATTAGTTAATTTAATGTCTAATGGAAGGTGCAATTAAATGGAAGAGTATTGGGCTCAATTTGACTTGAGGCCCAACCCATAAAAGGGGTTGGTAGGTGCGGCTATAGAGGGAGGGCAAAATTGTCCATTCAATTTGGATGAGAGCTAGGGTATGTGGTCTACATAAAGAGGTGTTCTTTAGGAGAAAACCCTAGCATCCACACTACCTCTCTCTCTCCTCTTCCCTTGGTCGAACCCACTCAAAGAGAAGAAAAATTTCAGAATTTTTCTTCCTCTTTTCTCTCTTCTATTCACCATCTAGCTCATGTGTTGAGCAAGCATTTCCACACAATTAATTGGTAGAATTAAATTGAAGAGGGAAAGCTTAGGAATTAGACAAGTTCTCCTATTTACTAGCATATTTAGTAGAGAACGTGGTTAATTCCTTAAGTGGACTCGAGGTGTTCGATTAGGAGAAGAAGGAGAAGCACGCCACCGATTTCTAGGCCGAGGAATCGAGTCTCTTGGTTGCTATACCAAGAGAGGTAAAATTCCACCTTATTTCTCTTGTGTCTATTGAACTTGAGTACTAGATCTATTGTGTGTTGTTTTAATTGCTTAATTAAAGGGTAATTAGTACAAAATTAAAATTAGTGCATTTCCTAACAGTCACCCCAACTACCTCATCACCACTGCCACCTCAATTGCCCCCAAATATGTCACACGAAAGGCTGTTGAGCTGAGCAAAATCCATCTATGAAAACCATGCAGCTATAAGAAATTTAAAAAGTCAAAATAAAATTAGAATTAACAATGAAAATCGCAGAAGCTTTTGAGATTTAACAAATTACTCGAAAAGCTTCTGTTTGGTGGGGGAAGTCGACGGATGAGGTAGGAGGGGTTGGCTATGGAGGAGGTGAGGCGGTGGTTTTTTCGTTGTGCAAGACATCGAAGGGTGCTTTTCAGGTCTACCTCTTTCAAGATAGGTGCTTCGAGAGGAGACGAGGCGGAGGTGCTTCGAGAGGAGAAGGAGATGGAGATGGGGAGAGCGAAGAGGCGAGGAAGGTGAGAGAAAGAAAGAGAGGAGGAGGCAGTTCTAGCAAATGAGAGAGCGGAGATCTGGGGCTCGTAGGAGTCCTAGGTTAGTGTTTGGATGGAGATTGGAGGCTACGAAGAAAATGAACGGTCAGATTGCCGTGTCCTGACGGAAAAAAATAGCTGTCTACGACACCCACGGGATTTAATTAATACTATAGATATAGATTTAACTAAAAAATAAACTTATCAGTTTAAAATTCAAAAGTTAAAAATATAATAATTAGAGAAGTATCAAAATCAAAGTGGTGGAGTCCAACCAGGAATTTAATTGACCCAGGTCCCGAAATTTTAAAAAATAATATTAAAATAATATAATCCAATAAAATTAATATCAATTTAATCAGTTTAATATAAATAGTATCGTAAGATCGGAATCCTGGATTCCGAACGTTAGATCGGATTCCTGGATTCCGATCTAACGTTAGATCGGAATCTGGGATTCCGATCTAACCTTTATATATATAATGGGTTTCCGATCTGATTTCGCTGCCGCTCTCGCTCTCTCGGACGCACTTCTGAGAACAGTAAGTTTTTTTTATTAATTTAATTATTTATTTATTTAGTTTATTAGTTTATAATTTAGTTAATTAAATAAAAAAATAGGAAAATATTGGAAAAATATTCAAAAAATCTGAAAAAATCAGAAAAAATCTGAAAAAATTTGTATGTAATTTATTAATTATATTGGATATATTTTTTGTCTTTTTATTTGTTTATTCACTACTTAATTAATTAGAAAAATAGATAATAAATTGTAAAATTATTTTAAAAATACCGAAAAATAAGAAAAATTCATATGAAAATTTATGTGTAATTAATTTAATTTGTTTATTTTTTTTTCTTTTAATAATTAAGATTTTGATAATTAAATATGGGAAAAATTAGAAAAATGATAATAATTGATGGTATTAATTAAAAATGTAGGTAAAAAATTGTTTACAAGAGAGCCAATTCCTTTCTACTCCAGGTTAGCTTTTTTATATGTTTATTTTATTATTGGTTGAATAGAAATGTTTGTGAATTGCTTGTAGATTGATTGATGGATTGTAAAATTGTGAAATGCAATGATTGTAAAATTGTGAAATGCAATAATTGAATTATTGATTCATTGATACTTGTGAAATGGTTTGTGAAATGCAATGATTGTAAAATTTGAATGATTTATTCAAATTGGGTTGGGTTGGGTTCAAATTGGAATGAAATTGGGTTGGGTTGGGTTGGTTTCAAATTGGGTTGAAATTGGGTTCTAATTGGGGTATGATTGTTTGGAAAACTCTCCCGGTACAGGGAAGATGCTGCCGAAATTTTTATAGATTTTATACTTTATTAAATTTTAATTGCAGCAGTAAAAGTCGAAATGCCACCGCGAAGAAGAATACCGGAGGATCCACGTCGATCCACGAGGCGTCGAGGAGATCCTGGCGCATCTACATCAGGAGGAGATCCTGGCGCTTCTTCATCTGCCCCCCCTGCTGCCCCCCCCCCCCCGTTCCTCTTCCTGCTGATCAGCTTCTGCATCTCAGTCAGTCTGAGCTTCGAGGCGTACGAGTAAGTTTTTTTTTATTTATATAGTTAATTCTTTTTTATATATATATATATATTTTAATAATATATATAGGAAATAATATTTTTTTTTAATTATTTAGGGTATAGGTTTAGGGTTTAAGGAAATAATAAAATTTTTTAATTTAGTAAATAATATGTTTTTTAACTTATTTAGGCGTGGACGCCCGAAATGCATAAGGCAAAAATGATACGAACCGAGGAGGTGGACCAGCGTCTTGTGACATTGGGCCTTATTCATTTCGTTGAGTTAGGTCACATGCCATTGGATCGTTCCATGATACAGGGTCTAGCCATGTTCTGGAGGCCCGAGACCCACACGTTCCACTTTCCCCGCGTAGGCGAGATGACCGTTACTCTTGAGGTATTATTTTTTCCAAGTTCTGTTGGTAGCTATTTATTTATTTATTATTTTTTTGTTGTTTAATAAAAAATGTAAATAAAATTTGCAGGATGTCGCCTTCATTTTTGGCTTGCCTACGACTGGACGACCGGTGACCGGTCGTACTGATTACGACGATGTGCAGAAGCTAGCCGACTTTGCATTGCCACGGGACACTCCTATGGAGGATGTTCTAGATTGCTTCAGAGAGAGGGCGACTGATCGACGTGCTGGGAGGTAACAAACGTTTTAAAATTTAATGTAAATTTTGAGATATTCTGCAATATATATATATATATATATATATATGTGTGTGTGTGTGTGTGTAATGTTTATGTAATGCAGGAAACTTCACGCAGTACAGTTTGGGAAACTGCGTGATATGTGGGCACAGGGACCTGGGTCAGAGGACGCAGATAGGATCGATAGATACACTCGGGCCCTGGTGTTGGAGTTGATGGGTTGCGAGATGTTTCCAGATACCACAGGAGATTCTGTTCCTTGTTTTTATCTGGAGTTACTTCGGGTTAGTAATTTTAAATATTAAGAACATCTCTTACATTAGTACTAACTTGGATAATTTAGTTTGCAACTAACGAAAAATATTTTTTCTTATTTCCAGGATGTTCATGCATCGGATTCAGTTAGATATAACTGGGGTGCGGCCACACTTGCTATGTTATACCGCGGCCTGGACTTGGCAGTCCTGGCAAATGGCGCTCAGAAGGTTCCTGCTCCGTGGCTACTGCTTCAGTTGTGGTCGTACACCCGGTTATTGCTTTGTCGCCCGTCCGTTACGAAAAGTTTCCAAGGTTGGGGGAAGCCGTCAGTTGAGAGATGTCCGCCGTATGGGAGGTATAATATTTTTTTAAATAAAATAAATGAAATATTGTAATATAACATCAATTTGTTTGTTTAAAAATTATAATCAAATTTAATTAGTTAGTTAATTAATCAAAATTATAATCAAAATTTTTGTAAACAAATTTGATAATTGAAATCATGATAATTGTAATGTTTTGGCAGGCAATGGACGACACGGCTGAGGTCGAAAAAGGTGAAAGGTCCCGTTCGCAGCGGTATTGAGTACGCTCGAGACGTACTAATGAAGATGGAGCATGCACACGTGGTGTGGCGGCCATACGAGGATGAGCTCAGACAGGTGGTCATGCCTCCTTATGCCCGCTACGAGCAGAGGTACTACCGGCTCCGCGTTCCATGCATCCATTTCTGGGTCGTGGCGTGGCACTATGCCGATCGGGTGATGCATCAGTTCATGCTGTTCCAGACTGTTCCGCCTCCTCTTCCTACGGTACGTTATTCTTTTCACCTTCGTGATTTAAATTGAAATATTTATAATACGTGCATTAAATATGACCTAAAAAAACAGACTTGGAGGAGGATGGAGGCTTTGTTACAGTACCGGCACAACACATTTCGTCAGAGGGATTTGCAGGACCTTTTCTCAGTAGAGGTCGCGATGTGGGCCGACACGACGCAGGTCGAGGTGGCAGAGGCGCGGCCATGGAGTGACGATATTTTGCCCGCGTACGATAGATGGATGCGGATACATGGAGGTGCTCATCTTGTCCCCATTCCGGGAGTGGCACAGCAGATTCCAGCTAGCCGGATGACCTATCTAGAGGATGCGCCCGAGCGGGTGTCTATGGTAAGTTTTTTACTCAATTAAAATGAATTGATTTGTATTTTGGTCACTAACAACAAATAAACAGGTCAAGCACATATTGACGCAAGCTCTGCGAGCATGTGCATGGGCGGTGAAGAAAGGATTCAGACGGGCTGGGAAGGAGATGCTGAAGGGCTGCAGGACGCAGCTGGAGCTCGTTGGGGAGCCGCATCGGTTACCTCACCTTTTAGAGTCGAAGGGTCTAGCTACAGACATACGCTCTGAAAAATTCTAACAAAAATACTGAGCTGTTAATTGACGGACGAATTTTCGTAAACTTAAATTTCAAAATTTTTAGGTGTACCATTTGTTCAAAACAAAAATTACAAAGGACCAAGATAGTCACACTTTGAACTGAAAAAACAGCTCTACATTCGAAAAGTTTGGCGCTACAAAAATATGAAATACGCTCTGAAAAATTCTAACAAAAATACTGAGCTGTTAATTGGCGGACGAATTTTCCTAAACTTAAATTTCAAAATTTTTAGGCGTACCATTTGTTCAAAACAAAAATGACAAAGGACCAAGATAGTCACACAATCAAATCGATACTTTTTCTTTTTTTTTACTGTTTTCAATTTAAGTAAATTAATAATTATATTTTAATTAAAATTGTAAAATTAAATTAATAATTTATATTATTTTGTAAATTAAATTAAAGTAGTTAAAAAAATAATAGCTCAATAAAATTATATTAACTAAATGAAATTAAATTAAATTAAGTCAAATTATTAAATAATTTTAATGTCATTAAATTATATTAACTAAATGAAATTAAATTAAATTAAATTAATTTTTAATGTCATTAAATTCATGCAACTGATAAAGTCTGGAAAAGAACTGCAAAAGGACAGGCGTGCTCTGATAAAAGCTCAAAAGTATACTGATGCCTACCTAAGCACTGCAAAAGGACAGGCGTGCTCTGATAAAAGCTCAAAAGTATACTGATGCCTACCTAAGCAAAGCAAAAAGGACAAACGTATTCTGATAAAGTCTGAAAAGTATACTGATGCCTACCTAAGCTATGCAAAATGACAAACGTATTCTGATAAAGTCTGAAAAGATATGACATTATATTTATTAATTTTAAATAATTGCAACTCTAAAACTGATCTATAAAATTATTCTTCCTCAGCAAAAATATGTCACACCCACTCAATCCTTCTTCCTTCAACATTCACTACCATGGAGAAAGGAAATACCTCCGACAGTGAAGTGCGGGAATGGCCATCTACTCGACATGAGTACTTGCCAAATTACAAACATTTCCCTGCCAATCCAAATGAGATCAAAAAAGGAGATTATCATGCGATATGTAATAAATGTTACCGCAAATTCGACTACAATATCCATTCGCAATATGGTGGCGAGTGGCCATTATACACCTATTATCAGTGGCACATTCATGGTGGCCCAGAAAGAGACCGCAGGGAGAGATTGCGACATTACCTAACTAAACCTGAGTCGAGCAACTCTGAACTCTATAAAAAGTACTACACAGAACCTGAACCGATGCCGGAACTCAAACCGTGGAAACCAGATCCTACACCCATGATTGTTTACGAAAGCATATACGATTTTCGTGGAGACCACACAGTGAGTTGTACAAAGTGTGGTCAGGTTTTCAATTTCAAAGTTACCATTTTGCGTGACCACTACGATGAACACAAAAAACAAGAAGAGAGGGATGAAATTGTAAAGAGATTCAGAGTGAAAGAACAATGGTTCGAAAGGAGAAGAATGGAAGAAAAGGCCGCCGAAGAGAGCCGGAGGTTGCAACAAGAAAAAATTGGAAAAAAAATTAAGGAGAGCCTAATCAAGATCAAGAAGAGAGATGAACAACGCAAAATTACAGTAGCTAGAATGGCTGAGATTGAGCAACAAGAAGCCGAGGCAGCTTTCTGGAACAAAGCCGCTCAATTCGCAGACAACCCGGCTGCGAATAATCAACAAGAAAATGATGAGGCTTTTTGGAACGAAGCAGCTCAACTCGCTGAAAACCACGGTGCCAGTAATGAACAACAACCTGATGCCGCTTTCTGAAACGAGGCCGCTCAATTCGCCGACAACCATGGTGCCAGTAATCAACAAGAAATGAATGCGGAAGAAGATCAACCCTGGTGGGAGGAAATTCTGCAACATGTAGATGATCAAGATCTCTAAGTTTATTTATTACTTTGTTTTTAAGTACCCTGGTGTGTTCATTTATATTATGGTTTTTTATGTACATTTTTCCTTTTATATTATTTTAGTGTGCTAAATTATATTATGATTTTCATGTATTTTTCCCTTTCTTTTATTTTAGTGTGTTAATCTATATTATGGTTACAAAATTCAATTCTTCTTCTAATGGTGAACATATACATAAAACAAAGTGAACATATAAACGATCTAAGTGAACACATACAAATAAATAAGTTTTATAAAAATAAATTATTACATAAATATTATGAATTAAATGAAATAAATCTAATATTTAATTATAAGTTTATATTATAATTATTGCCATAAATAAATTATTACATAAAGTCTAGTGTACTTATTATGTACAACATTTAACATAATTGAAAATTTTTAATATTAAAAATAAAACCATCCATATCAAATTAATATCAAAACTTTAAATATTAAAATATTATTCATAATATAGAATTATATTATACTAACATTCTTCAAAATATCAAAAATCCGGTTCTAAACAAACGACAAAAATTTTATAATATATTAATTTAATATTAAAATTTTATATATTTAATTAATGTTTATAATAAAAATAAAATAAAATATATTAATTTAATATCTTATCTTCAAAATATATTACTAAAATTTCATAATATATTAATTTAATATTAAAATTTCATATATTTTAATTAATTTTTATAATAGAATTGCAATAAAACCATGGGAAAAGCATTTACAGCACTGTTCGGAATCCCAGATTCCGATCTAACGTTAGATCGGAATCCCAGAATCCGATCTAACGTTAGATCAGAATCCCAGAATCCGATCTAACGTTAGATCGGAATCCAGGAATCCGATCTAACGTTCGGAATCCAAGATTCCGATCTTACGATACTATTTATATTAAACTGATTAAATTGATATTAATTTTATTGGATTATATTATTTTAATATTATTTTTTAAAATTTCGGACCCAGGTCAGACTACTTTGAGGTTGAGGCCCAAGATCCACGGACCCCAAAAAATAAATAAACAAAAAAAAAAGGTAAAGAAATAGGATAAAGAAAGACAAGAAACAAAAATTAAAGAGGTGAGCAAAAAGACAGCTGGGCTGTTTCCGCACACACAAAACACACTGCCCGATGCCACTGTACTACTCGGCGCTGCCGCTGCTCGCCGAACCTGAAGCGACCAATAGAGCAACCACTTAGCGCCTTTCCTTTTTTTACCTTCGTAATTGCGTGCGCTCATTTCATTGCCCGCACGCTAGATCCGGAAGCGTTTCTAATTTCTATTTAGAAAGAAACATATAATTGGTGCTTGCAGAAGAAGAAAAAGAGAGAGATGGGGATTTCCAAATCGATTGCGGTTGTGGCGGCCGTCACTTTTCTCCATGTTTTCGCTTTCTTGCTTGCTATTGGCGCTGAAAGCCGCCGAAGCACTGTAACCCACCTTTACTTTTTCTCTCCTTTCTTTCATTTCTTCAAGTTGTCTGTGTTTGTTCCACTAGTACCAAAATTTTTGCATAAATTGTAACAGCTTAGAACAATACCAGTATAATACCTGTTAATTTGCATCATAAACCATGTTGGGTTAACTAAATTGGGAGATTTTGTGCCCTCCTTAACTGATTTGATTGCCATTACTATCTGTTTTGTTAAAGGGAAAAGTAGTGCCTGACGAGTATGACGAGAGGACTTACTGTCTGTATGATTCAGACGCATCGACTGTGTATGGTGTGTCGGCTTTCTTCACTATACTTGTTAGTCAGTTGTTTATTAGTGGGGTCACTCGATGCCTATGTTTTGGTCGTGTTTTATCTGCTGGTGGGGCTCGTACTTGCGCTATCACCTCCTTTGTGCTCGCTTGGTAAACTTATATGAATGACTTATGAAGCTTTTTAGAACATTTGAATATAATCAATCTGGTGGTCGGTCCATATGTACCAGCATCAGTCTGCACTATCTGATAATAGTAGCAAAATACTGTAGAAAATCAGAATGTGATCTTAATGAGGAGTTGGTTAGGTTACAGCCCATGGACTAATGCTATGATTCCTTAGTCCTTACTGTAGAAGAGATGCATTAGTTAGCATCTCTGACATGTACAATGATAAGAGGAAATCAACCATTATGCAAAACTATACTAGAAATCGAGGACATCAATTGAAATATAATGTGCATGTTAAGCTTTTAAAGGACCTACACTGTTACAGTCTGGTAGAAAATTGCAATTATAAACTGAAAATTTTATCCTCATTTACAACTTCTTTTGTTTTTTGCAAAAACCCTGAATATGTGAAGTTTTTTGTTATTTTTGCATACTGTTTCAGGATTACCTTTCTGATAGCTGAGGCCTGTCTCATCGCCGGTTCAGTTCGGAATGCATACCATACAAAGTACCTCGGTGACTACGCAAAGCATGATCTAAAATCATGTGCGGCCCTTCGAAAGGGGGTCTTTGCTGCTGCTGCGGCCATGACATTTCTCTCCCTTGTCTTTGATTTGGCATACTACTGGAGCTACACGCTCGCTGATACTGGCGGCTGGGTCAAGCACCACAACGAAGTGGGAGTCGGCATGACTGATTATGGGCCTGATGTCAGGAGTCGGGAGTATAATGATAACAAGGGTCAGGTTGGTGGACCACATGTTTGAGCTTTCTTTGTTTGGCTGGTTAAAAGTATCTGTTTACCATTATGGACTGTGTTGTGGTGTCTTTAGTAAAATTTGTTTGGGAATGTAATAGGTATAGGAAGGTGTTAACTGTTAAAAAGCAACTGCGGCGTTGTACTGAGTAATATGTGATTTTGTTGTTAAATGACAATGCCAAGCTTCGACGTTATGTTATATTTAGGTATAGACAAGAATTGGTCAAAGATTGCTCATGTTTCTCCTTTGGGTTTTTTTTTTAAAAAAAAAAACAACAATGGTATGAAAACGATGTTCAACAGTTCAAGTATTATATTGCAATTATCTCCTGGGTCATTTGACATTTTTTTTATAATCCGACAGCATGTGCTGATGAGTTGGTAGGGAACTTGTACCAAATAAGTTGGTTTACACCAACAAGATAAGGATCCCCTAGTTCACGAAAGCAACAACAGAGTTTGCGCAACTTCTAAGCTTCAGACAGTTAGGATTTGATGCGACATTATGGTTTAATTTCACCTTAGAGTATTAAATATTCGGAATTGTTTAGGACCATCCTAAGCTTCTATAATCTCCGCGTTATCCAACGCTGAACTAACTCATCTTAGCGTACGCTGTCCCCCTCCCGTGTACGCATGTTTCAAGTTTCATGATACGCGAGCTTGGGCCTCTCCATCAGTTTTAAATTTAAATTATCTGCGTATAATATATGAGAAATGGTGGCTCCGTTTAGAACACAACAGTCACCAATTCAACCGAATTAATCTCTGAAAATTTTGTATCGAATTTAGAAATCCCAAATGTCCCAAAAACACAACTACAAATCAGTTAAACGACAAAACACGATAATGACATGAAATTTGTGACTCAATTATCGAAGGAAATTAATATTGGAGAGATCAATTTGTATCATTTACACTTTTAGATACCTTGGAATGGGTGTTTGACACTCCAATTCTTCCGAAATTAGACGGAAGCAGATTTTGTTATTATTACTAATATTTTATATTAGAAAAATATTCACCTTTTATCCTAACTTTATAATCATGTATTGTACTATTGTAATAGTTTATGAAAATTTTTATAAATAATTACAATAATAGTTAAAATATGATATGTTAATTTCAATTATTTTTATAATACAATAATACTACAATGGTTTGTTATTTATTTTATTAATGTATTAAGAACATTGCTTTGCTGTTTTTAACTTATTTTTGCTATTATTGTCGGTATTCATTAGATAAATATAATCATCACTATCACTATAAAATTAAAAATAAAAAATATATACATTTATCTAAAACTTATTCTAAGAATCCTTTGCCAACATAAGAGAATGAAATATCAGTACAGAAGACAAAATGGTGTGCAAAACAAAATAAATTGGAAGATATATATATTTTTTATTTTATTCCCAAAAAAAAGAGACATTATCAAACAAAAAGGTAGAAGAAACAATCACATTTGGTCACTTAACCCCAAAAAAAAAAAAAAATTGGGTTGGCAGATAAAATTAATTTGTAACAGCTATATAAGTGTACTAAAAGTTGGTGCTTTTTTTGTCGAAGTTGTTCCCTTCCTGGTTAGTTAAGAATTCGAGCTCAAACATATGAAGGAGACTTAGGAGATTTCATCGTGATGATTTGACAGATAACAGAAATTTGTTGACAAAATCAATGTTTGTTATCTGTATCGCTTTCCTCGCAACTACCGCTAAGACAAATGCACGAGTGAAATGGTTACAAAGAATTAATTGCAAATTTACACGTTTTGAACCGTTAATGGGACTTTGACGATGATTATATACAGAGAGATTAAAACATTCATTTGTTGAATTCTCAAAGAATATGATATTTTTTTGTGTATAAGAAAATTTGTCGTAATTCAATCATGTCTCATGTAGAGCAGCTACTGTTCATTTTAAGCAATTTTAGGAACAATTCTAGTTTGAATTAAAATAAATTTATAATTATACTCTTATGATCTAACACGGATGGAATATCCACTAGTTTGAATTATCGAAAGATATATTAAAATTCTGACCTCATTTTAAGTCATAAAAATAAACAAAAATCTATAGTAATACGGAAACATAATGTAATGCAAAATAAATGTTCATTTTTTTAATTTTCAAAGGATACATCAATTTTACGTAGTGCTCATTTTAATTGAGGTTTCTAAAAAAAACTCATTTTTAATTGAAATTATTCGTTTTAAGCAATTATGTGCACATTTGAAGCCTTAAAATTACAAAAGAATCTTAAATTATACTCCGATTCTGTTCTAAGCCAAGATACAATATTTACTTGTTCTGTATTTTTAAAGATACATCAATTTTTTATGTGAATAAATCTAATGAAAAGTAATTAAAACTAAAACTGATTGTATTTTGTATTCATTTGCCCATGATATGATTGTTTTTCGTGTGTTTTTGATGTTTGTGATTAAGAGATGTATATACTAATATGCCCATAATATAAGTTACGTTTTCTGTTTTTGTTTTTAGGGGAGACTAAATATAAGAGCCATGTTGCATACCAATATACCATGGCATTTGGTTTTCTTTGTTTTGACGGATGCTATTAGTATTTGAAAATTATGCGTTTTGTTATTTTCTTTCATGGAGTGGCTAATGTCAAACATATAGGACACAAGCACTTGTCTAACATGATAAAAATTTTAATTTTTAAGATTAGAATGGTCGATCCAAACCGCTCAAATTGTTGTATGTTATAAAATCTTCATGGAAACCAAATTTTATATTTTTTCAAATTTTTTTACTAATTTTTTGGAATATTTTTATATGCTTAAACTAAAAAGTTATGAACCCTCCAATTTTGAAAATTCGAACAAAATAGTTAGAAAATTCGAAAAAATATAATTTTTTTTCAAGGATATTTTAATACAGAGATCATATTGAGCGGTTTGGATCGGCCGTTTGAAATTTTAATGATCGGCATTTGGATCGTATTTGACGTCCTATATGTTTGATTCTAGCATTACTCTTTCTTCCAACACGATAATTTTTTTCCTTGTGTGGAAACTCTCGAATCTAGAATTTAGAATAGGACCACATCTACGTCATTCTTCATCTCTGGGTGTTTAAGTATCCACCGTAAGCCTTTCCTCCTTTGAACCTCGCCATTAACCATAACGCTATGCCATCCTAAGGTGCTCCTAAATGAAAGGATTTTATCAACGTCCATGAATGATAAAACATAGATCAAACTGCTGAATTGTCAAAATTCGGTGCTATCGCTATCATAGTATCAGCTAAATTCACATGCTGGAGATAAGCGGACTCGAACCGCTGACATCCACCGCAGTGTAAACCACCGCTTGAGACTCCCCGAGTGATTTTCTCATAGAGACCCACGATAGACAATAACTCCCCCCGAACACAGCTTACAACTTTTCTCCTTGTGGGGTGGTCCATGGATTTCCCACTTTCGATCAGTGACAAGTTCTTCCTAAGTTCTCTTTGCTTGCTCATAATTTATCCACAGAAAAAGACAAGTATCGATTGATTATAAGGCCGGAATAAATATTGAGGGATAACAGATAAGGGAATAAACTAGTAATACGGTTTTTTAAATTATAAAACGGAATTGCTTAAGACCATCTTCTCTTTGGTATCATCCTGTCATTCTTCTAAAGTCGCGTTTAATATTTTCTATTTTTAGAAAACACGTGTTGTCCCTAAAGGAGGTGGCTTAACCAAGATTTAGCGGAAGCAATTGATGTTTTAGACCGATTTGGTATGAACTACTCTAACACAATTCAATTGGTACCCAACACAAGCAAGCACACAAGCAAGTTAAATCAAATGTAAATAAAGAGAAGAGAGAAAAAGATAACACACGATGTAATTACGGAGTTCCGACCCACTAGGAAATGCTAGCCTTAGTCGTACGTCTCCGGGAATTTCACTACCACGAAAGGAGGCACTTCGTTCAATTCCAATAAAAACAGGTCTACAACTTCGAACCGAATCACCTCGTACACCAAGTAACCGAGGTGGATTGGCCTAACTCAAATGGTACAACGGCCTCAAAGGAGAAGAGCTCTCAACATATTCCAACCTAGACCTAGTGACAATGTAGGGACGGTGGTGTTTGAGGCTATTAAATCTCTCAAGATGGTCTAGCCATGAAAAGCTCAAGTGGGAGAGTATCCCTGTGCTCAAAGACTCAATTCTGGTCTAATTTTGCAAGGCAAAGCTCTCTTGAGGGAGAGAACAAGGGATGGATATAAATAGGGCTCGAAAAGAGCAGTTTACCAGCAAAAATGATACTCAGCGTTGCTTGCTACTAAATAGCGTTGTACAACGCTGGAATATGACCGTTGTAAAATCTAACGACTCTTTAATATAGCCGTTGGTCTGTCAGAGCGTTGTGCAACGCTATATGTCGTTGCACAACGATGGAGTGTACAGCCGAAGGAGAACTCCGACAATTTCGTTTGAATTGTCAGAGTGTTGTGCAACACTGATTAGCGTTACAAAACGTTAGAATGGAGACAAAGAGAAGAACTCTGACAGATTCAACAGAGCGTTGTACAACAGTATATACCGTCACACAACGCTAACATTACACAATGCTGAAAGACGTTGTCTAACGTTGCCTGCAACTTTGCATGTAAAAACAGCTGTTTACTTGGGTTTTACATAGGACGACGCTGTCTGAACATCGATGCAACGCTGTCTGAGCAGTGGAGGAGACATGAGATTTTTGTGGCGTTGTGCAATGCTATATGCCGTTGCACAACGGTACTTAGGGAATTTCCCAAGTCTTAAACTGTAGAGTTGTACGACGCTACTGAGCATTGTACAATGAAGTTGCTCAGTGTTGTGTGACACTATTCAGCGTTGTACGACGCTGGTGTTAGTTGAGTGCATAATTTTCATTTTAAGATTAAATACTCTTAATTAACCATAAACAATCATGCACAAACACGGATCTTGCACTAAGCCATTCACACAAGAGAGAAAGGTTCAAGGTATACCTCTCTTGATGTAGTAATCAAGAGGCTCGAACCGGCTAGGTTGTAGGTGGTTGTGCTCGCGTCTAGCTCCCGCCTCCTTGTCGAATCACCTCGAGTCCACTTGGTATTAACCAAATCCTCCACAAGTTATGCTAGTAACTTGGAGGAAATGCCTAATCCCTAGTTTTCTCAATTCTTCTAGCAAATCAACAAGTTATTTGAGGAAGAATGGAGGGCTCAACACATGAGCAATAGGGAGAGATGAGAGAGAGAGAGGCGCACACCAAGGGAGGGGCGGCTAGGTTAGTGGGAGAGAGAGAGAGGGGGATTTGCAACCATCCACATCCTTATATAGAGTGCAAACCCTACCTACCTCACACTAACTATTTACCAAATTGCCATCCCACCTACCACCTTGTTTGGCCGGCCTCAATAAGGGCTTTTATGGGCCAATTGCATTGCCTCATGGGTCCACTTAATCATTCATTAAATGGCCTCTCTTGTTGCTCTCAATTTGGATCCCTATTGGGCCTTTAATTAACTATTTAATTAAAGCCCTATAAAATGCATATGTGTTAAAATAAATAATTATTAACTTAATAATAATTATTTAGGGATTAGATAATGCATTAATTTATTTCTATATGATCCCTTTGATTTAATTAATTATAACGGTCTACAACGCTATTTAATTAATTAATCAACTCATCATATTTTGCAATACCAATTATTGCAAATAAATAAATAATGCAAGCATGGTTAAAACACCAATTCTGTGTGACCCTTTGAGGATTTATGCTACGTTGGACATGGAGTTAAATCGCTATTTAATTCCAATAATCATAAGCGGTATCTAGCAACACGTTATGATTCCCAATTCGCATAAATAGTGTACAGCTACAATATTTCAATCCTGCATAAGAGAATAAAAATATATCTCTATTTTGATTCCTATGCCTCACGATATCATCGTATAATCCAAGATAGGAATGTGTCATTCTTGCAGATTATACGTTTCTTGATCTAGAGATAATTGTATCAGTTGCTAGCAAACAATCTATCTCCATCAAGGGGCCCAAACAGATATCGTCACTCACTAAGTGAATTAATGAGGGACATACGGTTTTCTTGACTATTTAACTTTTCCCCGCACAATTCAAGAGAACATAAATAACGTCCGTATAGCAGCCCTTATCGGGAATCAGCGGTAGACGATATTTATTGAACCTATCCTCATGTGGAAAAGATAAATATCTCAAACTTAGAATCAAAATCATAACGAAATAAATAATGACACCAAAACACAATCCATATATTTATTTCGTTGGGTCATGTCCTGTACTATGTTCAAATAACATAAACATATGCAATTAAGTTTGTTACTCTTAACCTTTGATTTATAGAACTTAATCAACACTTAACTTGCATACTAATCTTATTGATAATTAATGTTCCTTGTTAATTATCAAGATTATGGACGCTTTAGATTTATTGTTGTCATTTACTACTAAATGAATCACAGTGATCTATAATTCAGATCCTCAACCTGAATGAACTGTCAACACATAAATCAAGGAACAAATGATATAAAATCATCCATAACATAAAACCATAGAAGTAGCCAAAAAAATTGGCTTTTAGGACATATCTCTAACAGCTGGGTCATAGAAAGCAGGATTTTGCTGGTATATTGAGCTTTTCTGCTATATAGACCATTTCAAGGATAAACAAGGACTAAAGTATATATCTTCTATCCTAGTCTAAACTAGCCTACAAGCTCTCTAAAGATTTGATCTTGATCTTGCTCAAAGTTTTTATCCAAGTCTTCATAATTTGCATCTTCTTCCTATAAAATTCAAAAAAGATTGTTTAATGTCAAATGATGTTGTTTTGTAATCGACAAACCTAGATACGTTTAGTATAACAATGCGTTAATTCCATTTCTGGAAGCCCAGTAAAGGATGAGAGGATGATGGGATAAGAAAGTCTAGAGAGGATGAGTGAATCGGAGGGAAGGAGCAAACCAGTTAATATCGTAATTTTTCTAAATAGAATAGTTATATATATTAATTAAAACTGTTAGATATAAATGTTCTAGTTATATATCAAACTGTTCTAGTTATATATTAAGTAGAACTTTTATATATATAAGTAGAACTGTTATGTATATAAGTAGAACTTTATATATAAGTAGAACCTATATATATATATATAGAGAAATGATTCAATCAAAGCGCTTTGACCAGAGTCCTGGTTAAACCTCATCAGTTCTCAATTTTGAAAGTTCAAATGACCGATCCGAACAGTCAAATATGATCTCCATATTGAAATCTCCTTGCCGACCAAAATTTTCATTTTTTTGAAATTTTTAAGTATTTTTTTCGAATTTTCAAAAACAGCAATTTTTGTAGGGTTCAGAACAAATTAGATTAACGATTTTTTAAAATAAAAAAATATTTAAAAATTTCAAAAAATTGAAAATTTTGGTCGGTAAGGAGATTTCAATATGGAGATCATATTTGACGGTTTGGATCGGTCATTTAAACTTTCAAAATTGAGATCTGACGGGTTTAACCGGGACTCCGGTCAAAGCGCTTTGATTGAAGGCTTTCTCTCTCTCTCTCTCTATATATATATATATATATATATATATATATATATATATATATATTAAGTAGAATTGTTATGTATATTATTAGAACTGTTAAAATATTAACTAGAACTGTTACAATTGTATATTCCTTTCTCTGTGTTTGCTCCCTTCCCTCTGTGTCGCTGCCTCCCTCCCTTCTGTGAGACGCTCATCTCTCACATCTGTTTCGCTCATCCCGCCCTCCCTCATCCCCTCATCCAAAAAAGAAAAAACACGTTATCTTTCCCGCCCTCCCTCACCCCCTCTTTTCTTTTTCGAAATACAATTAATCTAATTGCTGGGAGGATGATGGAAATGATAAAATTTAAGAATGATCCTTTTCTGTCCCGATTATAAAAATGTGGTGTGCTAAAGAAAAGGACTACTACAAACCTACACCCAATTTGGAGAGCATGTTATTATTATTGACAATTAATTTACTGTTTTGATATGCATGGAGCGAGCATTTGGTTGTTATTTGTTATGTAGTGCTCACTTCATTTTTGTTATTTCTTTTTTTTTCTTAATTCTAATTTTAAGGTATACTTCTTTTAAAACACACCTAGAAAAATGAGATCTAACATGTGGATAAATTTAAAAAACAAAGGAACTGATATTACGCGTCTTACATATATAAAACTGCACAGTTAGACAATAAAGATATGCTAAAATTAATCCAATTATATTTAGTCATTTTCAGTTAATTTGGATAACGAGATCGATAATATTTCATCTGAGTTATCATCTACACAACAGATCAAATCATATTTAAAAAATTATTAGTCGATGTAAGTGTCTGAATATATCCTTGATCTATTGTTTATGGTTTTTCATCAAAAAATAAAAAAAATTTGTTTATGCTCTTTCATAAAAAAAAATGTTTATGCACTTTCATCAATTATTTTTTTTTTTTTTGCTTATGCTCTTCAATTGATGTTTTTTTTTTTTTTGTATAAGGAGTATATGAATGATTAACATAAAGTTCTAGTCTTCTAGACACGTCAACTAGAACGGTTTAATTAAAGAGCAGCGGTTCCGCTGCCATCAATTTTATGTGCTACAAGTTGTCACAAACTCATATTTTATCAATATTTGAAAATTCTAAAATTCAAACGCTAAATTCAAATCGTTGATCTTGTTCAATTTAACGAGCGATGTGTATCTATATAAGTTTTATAAAATTTGGAGTCAGTTTGATGCTCAATCAGGTGGTCAACATATGAACAAATCTAATTAATTATGATAGATTAATTCTAATACGTTTATTATTTGGTCACTTGATCGAGTGTCAATCGGACTCTAAATTTTATAAAATTTTTATAGAAAAAAATTGCTCGTTAAATTGAACAAGATCAACGGTATGGATTCAGCATTTGAATTTTAAAAATTTAAAATATTGATAAAATATGAAGTTGTGGTAACTTGTGGCAGCCAAAATTGGTGGCTGCGGAATGCTGCTCTTAATTAAATTAACATTTTTATTTTTTGTTTTTGTCAAACGGCCTTACATCTCTCAATTGATGATAGTGATATCAGGGTAGCTAAAAGGGCTTTAAATGCTATCATTTGAGAGCAAATTTGACGGAAAATTTCATTGAATTCCAAATGCACGGATATATAAAAAAAATATATATATAAAATTGGTTACAAAAATTTCCATATTTTATATTTCCTTTTTTTTTCCTTCCAATATCAACCAACCACATATAACTTTATGTGGCGGCATTTGGACGGTGCCGATACCGTGCCGCAGCGAGCAAAGAATCCTAATCACGTGCATCGCGTATGACCGTCCTTTTTCTCTTGACGAATGCTTTCCTTTATGAGACACGTGTCAATCTCTTGTAGGCGAAAAATAGCTCAGTGCTGTGTTTGGAGAGTTGGAGCCTTGGAGGCTTGGAGCACATTGAATCCGACGCGGCTTCAAACCGCGTAAATCAGATTTGTATCCTTTCGCTATTAACCACTTGTCGCTTTTCTCCGTTTACTGAAGCAGTTGACTCGTCCATTTCATAGACCCTTCCCCTATTAACCTTCAATTTGTCAAGTAGTGATTTATCTTATTGACTACAAAGACTACAATAATTGGCTCAATAAATCCAAATCATACATTCCTTTTGATATCTGAAAAAACGGCTCCAAATCTTTCATGAAACTGACACATCCATTTACAACAAATGGAGATGAGCATCACGCAACCGAATTGTCAAGCAACGAATTTTCTCCTTCCATAATTCACTACACCATTCCCGTTAAAGAAAGAAATCGTTTCTTTCCAATTTTTCTGGGAGAAAAGTTAGAGAAATTTCCTAGTAACAATGTCGAAGAAAACTGGAGCTGCCTCAAAATCTCAAAGCAAGAATTCCAAATCTTCCTCGTCTCTCTCCTCCATCTCCTCCTCTTCGTCGCACCACTCTTCTTGCTCTTCCTTTGGTCTAGAAACCATGGATCAGTCCGAGGTCAGGAAGGTGTTCTCGCGCTTCGACGCCAATGGAGATGGCAAGATCTCTGCCACGGAGCTAACTGAGATTCTTCGGGCTCTTGGATCAGAAGCACATCCTGATGAGGTAAATAATGTTATGTCTTGATCTCTGAAGCAAATTTTTGCTGTAATTGAGTATGTTTTGCATTGAATTTCGTTTAGGTTGATGATAAAACCAAAGATATGTTTATGAATTTGTGATATTTTGCTGGTTTTAGGTTTTAGTGTAAAAAACTTTTCACAAATTGATCGATGAACTTGTTACTACTTGTGCATAAGTTGTAGATCCATCCATTGCTTAGATTGGTAATAGTTAGAAATTTTAGCACCTTATCATGTCATGTGTTCACACTTATGCTTGTTGGTTTACTGCTCACATCATGCCAAGTTGTTATCAGTTGACCTTTTTTGGCTTCCAATATAGATTCACTTTATTGAGTGCATCAGTAATTTTTTTCCTAGACGGAATAGACATAGACTTAACCACACTACTGTTTTGCAATTGTAAAGTCTCAATTGAAAAGGTAAGCTAGATTTAGTAGAGGAACTTTATCTTGAATTTTGCTCAAAAGACGTTGCAAAACTGGGAAAGCAATTAAATTAAAAGTAAATGATAATAAAAAATGACACATCTTCAGTGGATTTGGTGATCTCTTGGAACTAGTTACCTTTTTTTAGTGGATTAAGTTTGCCTTTTAAATTATAATTTATAAAATTATAATTGAGCAAAATAGTTGAGTGCAGTTATCAGTCCTTAAATAGTTTATGCATATACCTTTTGTCCCATGTGAAGCAACTTATAACTGGCATGGCATGTTCAATGCAGGTGCAAAATATGATGAACGAGATGGACACCGACCATGATGGCTTCGTCGACTTTGACGAGTTTGTAGCTTTCCATCTCAACACCCATGACCAAGCATCCGATGAGGCAGAGCTAAAAGAGGCTTTTGCCATGTACGACCTTGACAAGAACGGGGTCATCTCTGCCAAGGAGCTGCACCAAGTGCTCCGTCGGCTTGGAGAAAGGTGCTCAGTCGGCGATTGTGCCAAAATGATTAGGTCGGTGGATGTTGATGGTGATGGTTGTGTTAGTTTTGAGGAGTTTAAGAAGATGATGGGTGCTTCTGACAAATCAGGGTCTAAGTGAATTTGAATGGTTGACTTGTAGAAAACTAATGGTGTTTACCAAAATAATTGTATGTTTGGTGGTAATGACATCAAGTAGTAGCTTCTAATTAGTTAGGCTTTCATTGAAATATGTCTCTCTCTCTCTCTCTCTCTATCTTCGTTAGATGATCAAGTGTTATATAGATGTCAGACAGACAGACAGACTGATTAAATAGTAATATGTTATCTTGATTTTAGGAAATGTATGACAACTTCGATAATCACTACGAAGTGAAATGAAAAGTTTTATTCGGTTATTTTTTGGATCTTTGCTCTTTAGTTTTGTTTTTTGTTTTTTTTATCAACTAGCTATCGCATCGCGCTTCGCGCGATGTATGATTAACCTAAAGCGACTCTATTGTGGATTTTAGGACTCTACTTGTTTGTTTATTGAGTATTTTTACTGATACACTACGCCAAAAAAAATCTTTAGTACCGCTATATTAATACCTGTTTTTAAAAAAACCGGTATAAAAAATAGTCAGTGGCATTTTCGTAATTATCAGGTTTTATTTTTAGTACCGGTTTTTTAGAAAAACCGGTGCTAAAATATTGGCAAAAAAATAAAAAAAATACGGTTTATCTTTAGTACCGGTTTTTAATAGAAAACCGGTACTAAAGGGTTGTCAAAAAAATCAAAATTCTGTATATTTTTAGTACCGGTTTTTCTAAAAAACCGGTACTAAAAATAGTATCTTTAGTACCGGTTTTTTATAAAAAACCGGTACTAAAGATCAATTTAATTTTTTTTTGAAAATAAAATGCCGCCAAAACCAATATAAGCTGCCTCTCTCTGCGTGAAAAATTTTCCAAGTCCAAAGCCTAGCTGCTGCCTCCTCTCTTCCTCTTCCTCTTCCTCTTCCTCTTCCTCTTCCTCTTCCTCTTGATCTACTCTCCACCGCCTCTCCTCTCTCTCCACGCCTCTCCGGTCCCTCTCGATCCACTGCATCTCCCTCCCTCTCCACCGCCTCTCTCTCTCACTCGATTCGACTGTGCCATTCTCTCACTGCGCTTTCTTTCTCGACACGACTTCGCCACCTCTACGACGAGTAAGGTACCTCATTCTCTCATTGCTAATGGATTTTGGTTAAAAATTTGTGTTAAATGGTTAAATCTGACAAACTAAGTTTAATTTTTGTTAATGGATTTTGAAATTGGGTTGAAACCCAAAATTTTTATAATTGAAATTTGGGTGAAAAATCTGAAATTTGTATAATTGGGTTAAAATTCGAAATTTTTATTAATTATGTACATTATTATTTATTTTATTGTGTATGTAAATTATTTGTATAATATATAGATTTTGAATTTTTTTAAATTTGCAAAAAGAGCGGTAGTCTCAAAATTTATTTTTTTTTTGTTTTAAAAATGATTTTTAGTACCGGTTATTAGCCTAAAAACCGATACTAAAAATAGTAAATAAAAAAATGACAAGGATCTTTAGTACCGGTTTTTAACTAATAACCGGTACTAAAGATGACATCTTTAGTACCGGTTATTAGTTAAAAACCGGTACTAAAGATCTCCGCCTTTTTTTATGAATTCCAGCGCGTTTTTAGTACCGAATTTTTAGTACCGGTTTTTAATTATCTTTAGCACCCCCTATTATTAGTACCGCTTGAAATCCGGTACTAATGATCAATATTTAACCGGTACTAATAAAAGAAAATGGCGTAGTGATAGTGCCTCATTTCTTCATTTTTTTTTTCCGTTGGACATGAAATAATTAAAATGCATAGAATCAATATTGATGCCCGCGAGAAACTTTGATGTAAGGTTGTAAATTTTCATGCATCCGGTGTTGGCATAGAAGAAAAAAAAAATTGGCACGCAATGGATTGTCTGTGTAGGTAAATAAGGATTTTTTTTTCCGGCTTTTGCTGTGAGGTGCAGGTTATTCTAGTGCGAGGTGTAGGTTATTTGGAGTTTTTTTTTATTATGCGTATATTTGCCAGCAAGGTCATAGCTTATTAAGGAGGGAAGGTACATGATTATAAAAAGAAATGGATGAGCCTGCATTGGCGAAGTTGATCAGCTTTGATTATCTTTTCTCTGGTTGTGAGCACCAATGTTGCAGAATGCTTCATGAATGTTGTCATGAAACATAATAACTTTTATCTAGTTTAAACAGATTATATGTATATTAATAATATACCAGAAAAATTCAAACTAAATTTAAAAAATAGAACTGAACTTGCAACTGTACAAAGAAAAAGTTAGATTAACATTAAAGAACCTCATTACCAGCAACACCAATACGATAAAAAAAGATGAAATTTGATGCATTTTTCTTCTTTGTTCTCGATACAAATTAGCAACAAACAGGTCATACTTAAATCAAAGACACATAATCCTAAATGATTCCAATTCTCAAAAAGTTTACAAAATAGTAAAATTATTTTTAAAGCAACGTGCAAGAAACTAATCCAGAGCCCTATAAAAGTCATGTCGTGTTGAGGAAAGCTTGTGATCCCACAACATAGAAACCTTTGATACAAGTTGAATAATCACATAACAAACTATGGATTATAAGCAACATAAAAAAATAGGATAACAGATATGAATATGCCGACTGAGTATGTCTCAGGCTTCCTTGCAGTCAGTTGTTGCAATCGCGTGGGCTGCACTCTTGATTGCTGTGGCCACCAAGATGAGAACAGTCCATGACTCCGACAAAGCATGGCAAGGTCTGTTAATGCAAGGATGCTCACCAAATTGAAATAACTGATAAACAATCAAAAGCAAATAAAAAATATATATTTATGACTATCAAGTAAAAATGATTAAAACTATAAAACTCAAATAGAAAATTGAAAAGCCTTCGTTCTACTATACCTACATGGCTTACATTGCCTGTTGATTACATGTTTTGCATAGGCCAAATAGAAAAAAAAAATTTAAAAATGCATGCTTATGAGATTTTATTAAAAATTCATATGTGCAATCAAATACTCTTCAATACTCGATTCAAAGTAAGCACAGTAGACATCTCCAACAGTGCCATCCGTCGAGTTAGCATAAGCCTTTACAATGGTAAATAACAATAATAATCTCCAACAGTTCATAAATTTTGTAAACAAAAATTGTAGCAACATAATCAGAAAAATGCTTCCCATTTCTGTATAATAAGAACAATTGCAGTGAGTGTCTTTACTTGAAGTAGCTCAAATGAGTTGATTACCCATGTTCATCTTAAATCCCTTGTCTTCTCAATGATTGAAATTGACACTGAGGGATGGTCGAGAAATACTCAACTAATTAATAACATTATAATTTCATTTTCCATTTACCACTGGACGAAGCATATTGCTTGGGTTTCTATAATCTCTCCCTTTTTCATGGATGGCTATCTCTGACCTCAAACACTAAACAATAAAATTCAAGTGACCTAAAATTTTTTTAATTTGCAAGAAATTTTTTGAAACAAATCGCACCATCTCTTTGTGCAATCGCTATATGTTGTAAAAATAATTCTTGAAACTTTGAAGTTCTGGAAGAGAAATAATTACCCCAACCCTTTTTTTTGGATAAGTTATACTCCATGCCAGTACTGAAGGTGCACCTAATAGCATACTGGTATATGTCATGCCTTACAAAAGCTAGATAATAGCTGTAGCAAGATTAGAGAGAGCATGTGAAGATAAAAAGTTAAAACTGAGGAAGGAAAATGAAAACAATAAAAGAAATGACAAAGAAGAAGTCAAAAGGAAAAAAAAATTGAAACACCTTAGTCAGTGAGGTACTTGTCAGTGAGGGCCTTAGTTTTGGGAAGATGGACGATTTGAGGAGCACTCCAATCCATGGAGCAAGGCAACCTAGAGGTCAATCGAGTCGTTGGTACAGCGGAGAGAGGAGGGAGGCAGAGCAGGAGAGCAACGGAGGTAGGGTTTTACTATCGGGATCGATGAAAAGAAAAGTTCGGTCAGCTGATACTACAGCGAAGTTTCGCGATCGATGAAAAGCAACCAAGAACCAAGCTCGCCAAGCCAGCCCCTTGCGCTCTGCTCCTTCCCTTGCTCCACCGGTGTCTCTCTCTTCTCTCTGCCTTGCTATGCGGTTGGTAAAGTACAAAATTGGGAACAACGCAGTGGGAGAAGAAGCTAGAAGGTCCCGTTTGATCGACCATTAGATGCACTCGGAGCACGCAGACCACATACTCATGTCCCTCCTGATATTTTTCTGGTCTACGTGATCCCCGTCTATCCAGAATCAACAGGTTTCATCACGTGCATCTTCTCCAATATGCGCTCATCTCATACGAAGACTCTGGCGTAGCGTTTCCTGGTGCTCCTGGATTGAAAACAAAAATTTGTGCGGCAGGAAAGAGCAGCATGAAAGCCAGCAAGGGACGCACGCAGAAAAACAGAAGCTAAAGAAACGTGGATTTCTCAGTGGAGGCGAACGGGTAGGATCTAATCCATCCCTCAGATGAAAAAAATGAAGTATATCTATCTGTAAGTAACATTTATTAATGTGAACCTGGTTATGGGTGATTTCTCTATTGTATGTATAGTGATCTGTAAAATTGCTTGTTGAAGCTTTCATTTGCAACTCTTGTGAAATGATCATCCGACGACAATTTTATATATAGCTCTTATCTTGCATGCCTTATATCAAATACTTCTTATTTCGTTTAGTTATGTACTTTTTTCATTTTGTTCTTCACTTTTACCATAACAATAACAATTTTCAGTTCTATGGGACTTTGGATGGCTAAAATCACCTTGACCTTCATATTGGTAATTATAAATTGTATCCTAAACATAAATAAGACATGAAACGACACGGCACATCGCATCAAGAAAGTCATACAACATACACGCGAATGTGTTTCTGAGCGTGTTCTTAAACGTGACGCATCCAATTTTGTTAGAATAGACAAGATATTGCTAGGTATGCAAATTAATTCAGACATGACATGTCATGACATGACACAAAATACGACATGTAAATAATCTAAACACGAGACGGCACGATACGAAACATAACACAAGACGAGAAGCATGATTTTCAAGCATACTAACATTTTATTTTTCTTATTTTATTGACACGTTTTATCAAACACGACTTCTAATTCTATAATTAAATTTATATTTTATATTAAAAAATTAATGTATCTAAATACGTCCAATGAAGACTACACAACGTGACGATAATTAAACTTGATACGACACTACATATGACACGTAATACTTTAATACGTCACATGATTAAGACAATGTATCTGACACTTACTGCACTTCCACTTGACACCTATCGTAATGATAAACGGCTCGTCTCGCCGTGACTTTATTTGTATTCTCAAGACTTCTGTCGCTCCACCCCGGCAGGGGCAGAGAACCCGTCGCTGTCTCGGCTTTGCTACCGGAGGCTCTGGGAAAGCCAGAATAGGAGAGCACTCATCTTGGGGTGGGCTTACTACTTAGCTGCTTTCAACAGTTATCCGCTCCGCACTTGGCTACCTAGTGTTTACCGTAGGCACGATAATTGGTACACCAGAGGTGCGTCCTTCCCAATCCTCTCGTACTAGGGAAAGATCCTCTCAATGCTCTAACGCCTACACCGGATATGGACCGAACTGTCTCACGACGTTCTGAACCCAGCTCACGTACCGCTTTAATGGGCAAACAACCCAACCCTTGGAACATCCTACAGCCCCAGGTGGTGAAGAGCCGACATCGAGGTGCCAAACCTTCCCGTCGATGTGGTCTCTTGGGGAAGATCAGCCTGTTATCCCTAGAGTAACTTTTATCCGTTGAGCGACGGCCCTTCCACTCGGCACCGTCGGATCACTAAGGCCGACTTTCGTCCCTGCTCGACGGGTGAGTCTTGCAGTCAAGCTCCCTTCTGCCTTTGCACTCGAAAACCAATGCCTTTCTGGCCCGAGGAAACCTTTGCACGCCTCCGTTATCTTTTGGGAGGCCTGCGCCCCATAAAAACTGTCTACCTGAGACTGTCCCTTGGCCCGTAGGTGCTGACACAAGGTTAGAATATTTAGCTTTTCTAGAGTGGTATCTCACTGATGGCTCGGGCCCCCCCGGAAGAGGGCCTTCTTCGCCTTCCACTTAAGCTGCACAGGAACTGGCCCAAAGCCAATCCCAGGGAACAGTAAAGCTTCATAGGGTCTTTCTGTCCAGGTGCAGGTAGTCCGCATCTTCACAGACATGTCTATTTCACCGAGCCTCTCTCCGAGACAGTGCCCAGATCGTTATGCCTTTCGTGCAGGTCGGAACTTACCCGACAAAGAATTTCGCTACCTTTGGACTGTTATAGTTAAGGCTTCGGTCGCCAGCTCCACTGTCATCAGTTCACCAACATCCTTAACCTTCAGGCATTGGGCAGGCGTCAGCCCCCATACATGGTCTTACGACTTTGCGGAGACCTATATTTTTGTTAAACAGTCGCCCGGACCTGGTCACTGCGACCTCCTTTAGGAGGCACCCCTTCTCCCGAAGTTACGGGGCATGATACGTTTTTAAAAGACTACTTACAAGTTACAAACAATAATCTGAAGCCTAAATTATATAAAAAGAAAAGCATTGCAAGGAAAAAAGGAAAGTTGTGCCTTGTAGGCTTGTAGCATGTTTCCAGAATTCCAGTGGCAACCTGGCATGCATGACAGGAATAATAAGTGACATCGGTAAATATATCATTCCAGCCATCGCTGCTGTGTGTTACAAATGTTTAGTTTAATAATAATAAGTGTTCAGTTAAATGCGTCAGAATCGCGCGTGGTCAAGAGGTGCGCTAGGAGGCAGGGGTAGAATCGGAAAAAAATTAATTTGAACCGGATCAGTTCATTTCCAATTCTAATTTTTACATGTATTTTTTGTCCGGTTCGTGACCCCTTCGCTTGTTTTTTTTCTTACAACAGTTCTATTTCTGTTACAACTAACTGAACATTTATATTTAAATAACTGAACATTTATACTTATTAAACTGAACATTCGTACTTACTAAACTAAACATTTATACTTAATAAAATAAACATGTTTGTTCATAACATTTATATTTTCTGTTGCAACTAACTGAATAGTTATACTCAATTAACTGAACATTTGTATTGACCAAACTGAACTTTTGGCAAAAAAAAAAATTAAAATGAACATATTTGGTCTAGCGAACACTTATAAAATACTGAACAATTCTACTACAAAGTGAACATTTGTATATATTAAAGTGAACACTTATAAAAATGAAATGAACAAAAAATACACACTGGATGAGTAGAGGAGAGAGAGCGCTGCTCATTGACGCGCGATGGCAGCGATGACAAATTGAGCGAGGGTAGTAATCAATTTGCCATGCGTGATTTGTACAAACTACAAACCCAAGTCAAAATGGGCTGCTTCTAAATGCATAAAAAGCCCAAATTAGTGAATTACCAATATACGAATCCATGGATAGTATATTATTCCCTGTTTTTTGAAACATTTGACCCAAATTTGATGAACCGGTTGAGCAACGCTTATACCACCACTAGGCACTAGGGTTTAAGCGTGTCAGTGTCATCTCCCGCTTGCATGGCGAGGTCGTCGATCTCTCGTCGCCTCTCCGCCCTTCTCCGCCGCGATTTCAACCCCTCCGCCACCTCCACTGCGGCGCCATACCGTCCCTATTCGGCCGGGAGTCTCGCGCGAGCGAAGGAGGAGAAGGATCTATGGTGGAGAGAGGCCATGGATCGGATGCGAAACATTGGGATATCCGCGCATATTGACTCCGGGAAGACGACCTTGACGGAGCGGGTTCTCTTCTACACGGGTCGGATCCACGAGATTCACGAGGTCAGAGGGAGGGATGGAGTTGGAGCCAAGATGGATTCCATGGATTTGGAGAGGGAGAAAGGAATCACCATTCAGTCAGCTGCTACCTACTGTAGTTGGAAGGATTATCAGGTTTGTGTGAATGAAATATGAATTTCTTATGAGCTCATGATTTGCTGTGTTGAGAAACATTTCACCAGCCAGTCAGTAAATGAGCCATGCACTATCACCTAAATCCATGTATCATACTTTCCTAAAATTGAGAATGAACCAGACACACAATCCTTTGATTGATTTTTCTTAACTTGGCTGCATGTCATTGTGCAAGTGACATTGAAATGTATACTTTTGACGATAGCAACCTATGAGATTTTTTGGGTATGAAGCTTAGATCATGGATATCTCATCCTTTTCTTCATATGTTTTGATTTTTGAATGTTGTTTATTTCCCCGTCTTCTCTATGTAATGTAGATAAACATAATAGACACACCTGGTCACGTTGATTTCACAATTGAAGTGGAGAGAGCCTTGCGTGTATTAGACGGTGCCATACTTGTTTTGTGTAGTGTAGGAGGGGTGCAGAGCCAGTCTATAACTGTTGACCGACAGATGAGAAGGTATGAGGTACCAAGGCTAGCATTTATTAACAAGTGTGACCGCATGGGGGCTGATCCTTGGAAGGTCCTAAACCAGGTAAGCAAAAGTTTATTATTGTTTCGTACTGTACCAGTACTACAATGGTTGTAGTGGCTGAAAATAAGCCAGTTATTATTCAATTTGTATCTGCATAAATATCAAAATGCAATTTAGTTGTATCTATATATCCATGTGAATCCAGACAGATATAACTATTAGGTATGGTAAAAATGATGCGGATACTTGTACAAGGATACAGATGAATACTAGATATGATAAAGTACGCATGGATCCCTTAAAAATGGATATCGATATCTGAACCTCATCAGCCTACTTTGAATTTGTTTTCTTTTATTATTTAATATTTATTATAAAACCAAATAGATGCATTTTTTTATGTATTCTGTAATGAAAAATGTTTGCATATTTGTTAGCAGTATCAATACCATAAAATATTGGAATTTGTATCCATTAATTACCTGATTTATACCTGTATTAGCGTGGATATGATTTTAATTTTTTGGACGTTCATTTGTCATTCTCATCCTCATATATATCCGTCCAATGAAAAGTGGAAATCAATATAGTTTTTGGCATTATCTGCTTTATATCATGTCTTCAACCCTGGCTGGTTGTATATACCATTTGTAGAGTTCAGGCTATTAGTTGAGGTGAGGATTATGAACAGAGAATTATGCTTTTACTATGCTCAATATTGAAGAACTTTTTCAATTTTCCACTATACTTAGTGGAGTTACGGTCTATAGTGTAGAGAGAAAACAAAGGAATAGGACTCGGAGGGATATTTTAAACCCAAATAAAATTTAGTTGCAGGAATCAATAGACAGGAACAGTTATTTCCTTTGTTGGAGGCCAAATTATTCTTGCTTCCCTTCTGTTTAAAAGAATTTGTGACAAGCTTTGAATTTCTGCTACAGTACCCAATCCAATTTTTTAATACTAAGTTTTTTCTCGGCATATCTTTCATTATAAAAGGCAAGGTCAAAGCTTCGCCATCATAGTGCTGCTGTGCAAGTGCCGATTGGATTAGAAGAGGAATTTCAAGGCCTTGTTGACCTCATAGAGCAGAAGGCATATTATTTCCAAGGCTCCAATGGGTAAGTCAGTTCTCTGGTCCAGTTTTATAGGATCAGCAGAAGTCAAAATATTAAAATGGTCATTTGCACTTAGAATCTACTGATGGGTACATACTTTTGTTATTTTGGTGTTTTTTCCAAGAAAAAATTTAATAGTTTAACATTCCGGACTATTTGTGGTACAACTATGTAGAGAGAAGGTTGTATCAGCTGAGGTGCCATCAAATTTGCAAGAAGTGGTCTCTGAAAAAAGACGAGAATTAATTGAGGTTGTCTCAGAGGTGGATGATCAGCTGGCTGAGGCTTTTCTCAATGATGAGCCTATATCAGCCTCTGAACTGAAGGTATAAATGTTACTGGTGCCAGTATGGAATGGGTCTAAAACCCAAACACCACTTTTTCTATAATTTCCATGCTCATATAAATATGTTCTTTTGTTCAGGCAGCAATTCGTAGAGCTACAGTTGCAAGAAAGTTTGTGCCAGTTTATATGGGCAGCGCATTCAAAAATAAGGTATCTATTTTGTTAATGTCATTGATTAATAGGAAATTGTATTATTGTTTGTGGGCTGATTTGGCAAATTAAGGAACAGCGCCGAAAAAGTGCTGTTCATATAGTAAAATTAAAATAGTGGCTGAATAATGATTTTTGTATAGGAGTTTGAATAATGCTATTTGTGCGCTAAACTCTATTCAGAAGAGTGAAAATATTTGAAAACATGTTTGTTAGAATAGTGGAACGGTAGATTGTATAACGATAATGATGATGATGATATAATAATGTAAATAATAATTATATTGATTACAGTATTATTATATATTTATAGGTAATGATATAATAATTATTGTTAAATAGTAACTCTAATGCCAATTTGAGCCTGAATGGTGGCTATGCTGCCATTCTACTATTCCAGCTGTTTACAAATGAGTTCTGTTTCAGGAGTAATTTGCTAACATCTGATAAATTATTTAATGATCTAGGGTGTTCAACCACTTCTTGATGGAGTGCTAGATTATCTCCCTTGTCCGACTGAAGTTGAAAATTATGCCCTTGATCAGAATAAATCGGAGGAGAAGGTAGATCTTTTTGCACTGTTCTCTCACTCACTCACCCACTAACTCTCACATGACATCTTATTTTAGGTTATGCTGAGTGGGACCCCAGTGGGGCCACTAGTTGCACTGGCCTTCAAGCTGGAAGAAGGCCGTTTTGGTCAGCTGACATACCTTAGGTACTCCTTTAATATTGTAGGACTCTTTGATTTTTTTCACCTTTTGATGGCTATACATTGTCATAGTCATTAATGTTAATTATGCGTGATAGGATCTATAATGGTGTGATACGCAAGGGAGAGTTCATTATAAATGTAAACACTGGGAAGAAACTTAAAGTAAGAGACATTCCTCTTTGTTTAATTAAATGCACAAGTGTTATCTCTACAAAGACCTTATATTTTCAGAGTTCTCAACTGATCATGTATGTTTCTCTTTCACTTTCCATGTCAGGTTCCACGTTTGGTCCGTATGCATTCTGATGAGATGGAGGCAAGTAACATATCGAGTTAATTTTAGTTATGGAGGCTTGTAGTTATGCACTTGTAGCTATTATAAATTATGCTCCTAAAGGAAATACTATGTGTTGGTTTGTCTTCCACATAAGCACAAGACAATTATGTCAGAAAAATTTAAACCTTGGAAAGCTCTTATACTGTGCTATGAATGGTACTGCTGTAAATTAGAAGTTTGCTGATATTTGCAAACATTTGTTTGCGGAATGCTGCTTTGTTTATCTATCCAAATATTAACCCAAAAGTGTACAGGATATTCAAGAAGCTCATGCTGGTCAAATTGTTGCTGTGTTTGGTGTAGATTGTTCTTCAGGTCACTTTCTTTTTCTGACTTTTCTTTCGAATTATTTTTAAGTCCCAAATTTCCCTTATTGAATTCTTTCTTTTTTTTTCTTTTTTTTTTCTTTCCTTTGTACTGGATTAGGGGATACTTTCACCGATGGTTCTGTTAGATACACTATGACCTCAATGAATGTACCTGAACCAGTGATGTCACTGGCAGTTACTCCTGTCTCTAAAGATTCAGGTGGCCAGGTAATTACCTTTTTTTGTTTCTAATTAATTAAGTAATTTATTTCTACATTTGCATACTTGCACTAATTTTGTTATCTTCTAAGTCATATCTCTTTATTTGTGCAGTTTTCCAAAGCACTTAATCGTTTCCAGAAAGAAGATCCAACTTTTCGGGTTGGATTAGATGCAGAGAGCGGTCAAGTAATATGTCATGCTGTGTTTTTTTTAATCTTCATATCAGTTTTATTTTACTCTTACGACTCTCAAATTATTCCATACTTTATATTATTTTAGACAATTATCTCTGGTATGGGGGAACTGCATTTGGAAGTGTATGTGGAGCGTATCAGAAGGGAGTACAAGGTCAGGAGTTGCTAACACAACATAAATATATCACGAGGTTCATCATATCAAGCAAAACATAACTAGTTTTCTTGTGTCATGGCCAGGTCGATGCCCAGACTGGTAAACCACGGGTGAATTTCAGAGAAACTGTGACTCAGCGCGCCAACTTTGATTATTTACATAAGAAACAAAGTGGTGGTCAGGGTCAATACGGTAGAGTCACTGGCTACATTGAGCCACTTCCAGAAGGTTCTTCAGACAAGTTCGAATTTGAAAATTTGATTATCGGGCAGGCAATCCCATCAAACTTTATTCCTGCAATCGAGAAGGGGTTTAGGGAGGCAGCCAACTCAGGGTCACTTATTGGCTTTCCTGTGGAGAATGTGCGGGTGGTTCTGACGGACGGGGCCTCTCATGCGGTTGATTCCAGTGAGCTTGCTTTCAAGCTAGCAGCCATATATGCTTTTAGACAGGTTTCTTTTTTTTTTTTTTTGTTCTTTCGGTCCCAATCTATTCAAAATTTCACAAATTACCTACTGCTGGTTTATTACCCTTTATTTGATTTATTCCTATAGCTTCTGGTTTTGCAAGGAAAAAGGAAAGGCACAGCTGACAATTTTTGTGTATATATATGTATGATTGTAGTGTTACTCAGCAGCTAAGCCGGCAATACTGGAACCTGTAATGAAGGTCGAAATCAAAGTTCCTTCGGAGTTCCAGGGCACTGTTACTGGTGATATTAACAAGTCAGTTCTTTTACTTTTCTTTAAACCTTTTTGTTCTGAGAGCCATCCACACTTCTGTGACAAGAGGAATGAAAAAAATAAAGCAACAGACGATTCCTTTAGTCCCAAACGAGTTGTGTTGGCTAGAAGTGAAACCCAATAATTTCATAGTCACAAAACCAAGGACAAAAAAATGAATAAAAAATAAAAAGAAAAGATTAATAAGGGAAGAAAAGATACAATACAAGTTTGTAACACTTCAAAAAGAAAATTTTTTGAAACAACTAAAAGATCATGCACTGCTACATATAATATGTATTTTGAATTTCTTTTTTCCTATTCATAAGCAATTTTTTTGAAGTTTTTTGCAAGAAAACACAAAAATAAGGAATATGGTTTCAAATTAGTATAGTTCTTTGAGTAATTAAAATTATAGAAAAGAAAATGCATATTTACAACCCTGCATCACAGAATAGGCAGTACTTTGACCTTCATTTTTGTGAAAAGTTAACAATTAATTGTCATCGCTGGAAAATCTTTTTTCTCGCTGAGTGAGTTTAAAGATTTACCATGTTTTATTATATTGGTTTGCTTTGCAAATTTGGAAGTGAGCATTTCATTTCTAAATTTGTAATGGTACTACCTTAATTTAGGATAATATGTTAACAGTCGCTATTTTTTATTCTTTTGATTTTTTTGATACAGGAGAAAAGGCATGATTGTTGGCAATGATCAGGATGGTGATGATACTATCATTGTTGCAAATGTATGATTCACAAATCTTGTTTTATTTTCCCAGTTATCCTTCTTTTTCTTATTGGATGTTAAACCTGACAGCTTGGATTTTTGCCAGTTCTATTATGCTGCTTGTTTTTTATTGCAACTTATATCTGTTACAGTAATTATAGTTGCTTCCTATCTTCAGTCTAGTATGTACTGAATCTCTCTCTTTGGAAGCATTTTTTTACTTAAATGAAAATAAATGGTTAGCAATATGATCTTACTAGGAAATATTAATCGGAATAAATTACAATTGCTGAATTTCGGCAAAAATTTAATATTTTTCAGGTACCATTGAACAAGATGTTTGGTTATGCGACTTCCATCCGATCTGTGACGCAGGTCAACTTTAGATTATCCAAATATTTTTTATTATTCCGCACAATACAATTGTAGGTTGGTATGGATCAGGTTTAAGCCCTTGTCAACTTAGTATTCATTTCTTTTCCTTTTTTTTTTTTTGATCCAAAAGCAAACCCAAGAAGGGTTGCCAGCTTCTTTAAGCCAATGCAGAAGTACTTAAGTATTCATTTCTAGTTTTGCTGTTTAGCGTTTTGATGTCTAGTTACATTGGCATGTCAGAGAAGATGGTGAACTTGCATCAGTCTGTGATAACCTTAATGGCTGTTAATATGTTTGTGTTCTTTCAATATTTTAGGGTAAAGGTGAGTTCACAATGGAATACTTGGAGCACTCGCTAGTACCTCAAGATGAACAATTGCAACTCATAAATGCATACAAGGTTGCGAAGGGAGCTGAATAGCACAATTATTTATATTCTAAACTAATATTTTTGGAGTATAGTACTTAATGTAACATTGCTTGCATGTTTATATAAAGACTAAAGAGATTAGATCAAGAAAAATCCATTTTTATTATGTTTTCTTTGTTTTTGTTTTTAGTGAGAGAAAATAATCACAATAACTGAACTACTATGGCCAATTTTTTTGGGGCATAATTCAGACCGCCCATAGTGTTATAGATGTCAGATACCATTCTTTGGGACCCTGTTCTAGTATTGTAGCTTTGTTAGACTAGCAAATAAAGTGAAATAGATATTATTTTCAAGCTATTACCTGATCGACTCTATGGCATCATTAGTTATACTTGTGTATTTATGTTGTATTACAAACTAACAGTTTGGACAGTAGCCTGCTCGTTGTCAAAGTATAACTATTGGTGGAAAAAATTAGCTTATTTGATATCATCTTAATTGTCTTTTTTTTTCTTTTTTTTTTAACTAATGATGTATGATTTGGTGGATAATAATTGAAGGACTAAACTCAAGTAATTACATTTATTTTTCTGTTAGCAATGAGTTGTCTACGATTTGTTTGTCTCCTTAAACCGACGCGGAGCTATATATCTTTTAATGGAGGGATTCGGCCTAAACTAGATCCGACTACCATTTTACTTGTTAATACAATTTGACAAGCTAAGAGGTATCGTAAGGACATCGAAGTGTACAATTTGATAATTCTTGAAGGAATACAAAATTACTTCTCCTTGTGCTCCTTTCAAAAAACATTTTTCCACAATTTGTTTATAGAGAGATATCGGAAGCAAAAGAAGAATCTACATATGATTTTTTTTTAGATTTAGAGAAAGCATACGATAAAGTATTATGGAAAGTCATGTGGTGAGCACGGAAAAAGAAGAAAATCCCCACCAAGTACGTTACCATTATCCAAGACATGTACGATGGTACTATCACTTGCATTATGACATATGATAGTGTGACTAGCGACTTTTTTTTTATTAAATGTAGGACTATATTAGAAATTAGCTTTGGATTCTTATATTTTTGTCTTAATGATTAATGAGATCACGAATGGTATACAAGAAGAGATTTCTTGGTGTATGCTCTTTGCGGATGATGTGATGCTAATCGATGAGAGTAGGAGGGGTGTTGACATGAAATTAGAATTGTGGAGACAAATTCTAGAGTCGAAAGAGTTTAGACTTAGTAGAACTAAGACAGAGTATATGAGATGTGAGTTTATTAGGATAGTTATGGTTGTTTGGGATAAAAGACTTAGTAGTTATAGTTGTTGTAGTTTTTAAGAAAAGTTAATGGTGGCTGTCAAAAAAAAAAAAAAAGTAAAAAGTGTTATGAAATTAATTGATTTGTGGATTATTCATCTTCATATTCCTCACTATATTCATTTATCTTCATATTCTCCACTATATATTTATTGTCATGTTCTTCACTACTCAATTACTCGTTATGTGAGATGTCATTTTGTAGACTATAAATAGAGACATTGTAAATTTGTGTAAAAGAATGAGAATGAATGAATGGTTGAAAGAGATAATAAAATTCTGAAATTGAGATTGAGAATATTGTCTTGTCTACAGTTGATATAAATTATACTCTGTTTCTTTCTTTCACTTTATTTTACAACAAAAAGGCTTGTCTGTGATAACTATATTATTTCCTACATTTGATCTTCCGTGTTGCCTACACGGGGGAGACACGTGCAAGGAAAAATGGACATTTGTCCTCCTATAAATTATAAATAATTTTTTAAAAATATTAAATTTACATGTAATTCTATATGATATATTCAATTTGTCTCGCACATAATTGTAGAATTTTAATGTAAATAACTCTTTTTTCCTTTTTCCAAAATCCTGCCTCCGCCGCCATGCCTACATTCCTTTCAACCCGGCAAGGCGGCAACACTATTTTCCATCCGCGGCAAGCTAGGATAGAACATCACTAAGCAGTACTTTAGGAACAGGACAAATCTAGTTTTCTATAAGTAGAGCCTTCCATCTTACCTAACAAGAAAAGAAAAAAAAAACAAATACGAGTATACAACTTAGGGTCGAAACATGCCTATTTTTTATTGGTCTGGTTGCCAGATCGAGGGATCTCTAAACAAAACTATTTTGACATTGGAGTGCGGATCAATAAAAATATGCTAGGTCAGCACATCTATTTCATAACAAAATACACGGTCCTGGTTGTTAATATTTAAAATCCCATAAGTATTCTGTTGTATAAGAGTTGGAATTCTTGACAAGATCAGTAATATTTTAAAAAAAAATTAAAAAGTATAAAAGATTCATAGGCACGCTGGATGATTTGGTTGTGTATCAAATTCAACGCAATTTAAATATCATTTGGAATTTAATCAAAGTCCACTAATATAAGTGTCAAGTCGTTTGATGGAAGGTTGTAATTGTATCAAAATTTTAGCATATTTAATGTCTACGATATAAGAATAGTATAATTTACATTTCAAAATTAATTTTTACTATTACGATTTGATTCGGCATTTGTTAAAATTATCAAATTAATCCCTCAATTAATCTATACTTTTGATAAGCGGATCCACGTACTAAAATGAGGAACAATGTCCCCTTTTTTTAATTAAATAATACATCTATATAATTATGCAGTGCTTATATGTTTTTTCAAGATAACTTATGACCTTCAAAAAATATGAAAACGTATTTCCCCTATAACTAAACTTTAATTATTTAGAGTTAATCATAATATAAATATCAGGATTTGATTTGGTACTTACCCTCCATTTAAATATTTTGCGGCTCTCCCAAAAAATTTAACTTTTTATATATATATATAATCTCTTTTACTCTGTAGCTAGTCTTTAGGCACTACATTTTGTTGCAACATATTTCCCAAAGACAGATCAATCGGATAACATTTTTTCTGGTGAACTGAGGAATCAAAGGGGACGATAGTAGTAAGGTAGTTCAAATAACAGCAGAGATAGTCTGAAATGTGATACAATCCTTCCTAAACAGAAATTAAAATATTCAAATATTTTGTCACCTATTAGCATATATATATATGTGCCGATGTTGTGCCACTTCATGACCATTTTGTTTGTATTACTGGTATGCGACGTGTAATTGGAGATGCATTGAGTTGAAAATGCAAGAGTTTTTGTCACCCACATTTCCTTTTGGGTTCGGTACCACTATTTATAGCTCTACCGAGAGCCGTTTTCTGGAGGGGGTAAAACAAAAACAAAACAAAACAAAGATGCTTTTTGAAGTATATACATAGGCAGCGTTAGTTGGAAGGAATGACATTAAGTCAACGAGAAGAGATTCAGAGACTTATTAAAATTCAGATTAGAAAATATCTTGGTTTGGTTTGAATTTGTTAAATTAATAACACAAGGACCATTTTTGAGCTTTTCATAGTTCTTGTAGAGAGGCTTTATATTTTGGTGCAGAGGGCGCAGAGCCATGTTGTCCAAGCACGCTATGAAAATTGCAAGAGGTTTTATTTAAATCAAGTCACGGTAAACTTGCTCAGCGGTCAGCAGCTTGCAGGACAGACTGAATATATATAATAACTGTTATATGATTTACTCATTCGCCTGAGTATACAAGATTACTTACTTTATATATATATAGGATCAATTACAAAGTAAAATTTCTGAATTTTCAGTTGCAACATATAATAACTGTATATGATTCATTTGCTTCATATATACAAGGTAAATTACTATATAGGATTAATTACATAGTAAAACTTCTGCAATTACACAACAGCCCTTCACTTATATGTCTATCTAGAAAGGAACCCAAAAAAAATGAAAAAAAAAACATGAAAAGAAAATAAAAGAAAGGAAAACGAAAATAAACCAAGAATAAAAAAAAAACCACATTCTTTTCACGTCAACTTATTCCAGCCTTCCAGGGATGGATATAGTGACCACTAAACTTTGTTTGAAACCATGACAACTGCCAAGGCGTAATAACTTTATTATTTATGCAACAGTAATCAGATTTTATTTAATTTCAGAATATCTGATTGCTGATTAAACAAAGTAGTTCATTTTAGAGAACATAAATGCATGTAAGTTTTTGAATTGATAAGCCAAGGACCAGTTGTCATAGTTATCAAGCAAGTTATTTGTCGACACAACCACCTATCCTTCAACACAACCTTCTTTAAATTACCAGAGACAAGGTGTAATCCATTTGGGCGCTACCCAGCAGGTTGACTTTGCATCAGGATCGCAACATAAGAGATGCCTCGTATAATTTCCCTCTAACGCATAACAACCTATCTCCATACCCTTGTCCTCTTCGTATGGTTCATAACCCTGGGTAAAATAAATGCAGCCTCGTTCACACCCCTCCAAACCAGAAGCCGGAAGAGACACCGAGGTGCCTCTTTCTAGGAAAATGATGCGGTCCCCTAGCTTGTCAACACGTGTCCATCCTTGGTCCCCATTTTCCAGCTTGAACACCTCAAACCCAACTGTTTTACGATAACCATCTGTGTCGCTATGCTTCCGAACCTATAGCATACAACCCTGCTTTAGTCCCACTGAGGTGCCAGATAAAAAAAAAGGACACAAAAAAGCAACTTATTTTATTGCTGGGGATTGAGCTGACTATGATTGATTCAATTGTAAGGTTTTTGAACTGAGTTATAGTACATTCAAGTAAATTATAAGGTTTTATACTGACAACTTATCAAAAACAATAAAATAATAACTTGTGATACCACTAGCAGTAGATCTGGAGCTGATGCTACAAGATAAAAGGAGATGTCCTGGCTGAATGAAAGGGGAGATGATGATACAACAACAGTTTCTTTGAAAGAACCCGCAACATCAATAGTACTCAAGATGCCACCACGTGTAATTGCATAGAGCTTGCCATTGTAGAGTTCAGCATCAGCAAACTGCCAATACCGGCCTGCGTGAGACCATGTTTTATCTCCTGCCCTGTAGAAGGCCAAACCTGTCTCCCATAAAAAAGGGAAAATCAGGAAACACCATAGACATATCTTAGCATTTTGCACTAGACTACATACCAATTAACCAGACTGAAACCAAACATGGTCAGTATTAGATACCTACAAAGTACATGTTTCTCCTGGCACGGTACCAGTAATGAACTGCTTATACAGATAACTTCTTCACTTGGCTTTTAATAGAAAAAAAAAAAACCACAATGACAAAACAGTGTGTAGTACCAGTCTCTCTCTCTGGAACTTTAACAGAACTAACCCTTTTCTAGATCAACATTGCCACTCAAAATTGCTAATGTATGTATGGTATGGCATTTAGTGAGGGACGAGACTGATAGGCTTTTAGTGAGGGACGACGAGATCAATAATAGGTGGAGGGATTACTTCAACAAGTTATTCAATGGAGAGGATGACGACTTAGGAATTGTGTTGAACGACTCCTTTGATGACTCCAATAGACGTTTTGTTAGGAGAATTCAAGAGTCCGAGGTGAAAGAAGCCTTAAAACGAATGAAAGTAGGTAAGGCTCTAGGACCTGATAACATACCAATCGAAGTATGGAGGTGCCTCGGAGATGTGGCTGTAGTTTGGTTAACCAAACTATTCAATAGCATTTTCCGATCAAATAGGATGCCAGATGCGTGGAGGAGAAGCACTCTAGTACCAATCTTCAAGAATAAAGGGGATGCTCAAAGCTGTACAAACTATAGAGGAATTAAGCTTATGAGTCATACAATGAAGCTTTGGGAGAGAGTGATAGAACATCGTTTGAGACGGATGACAAACGTTTCGAAAAACCAATTTGGTTTTATGCCTGGGAGGTCAACCATGGAGGCCATCTTCCTAATAAGGCAATTGATGGAGAGATATCGGGAGCGAAAGAAGGATCTACATATGGTTTTCATTGATTTGGAGAAAGCATACGACAAAGTGCCAAGGAAAGTTATGTGGTGGGCACTAGAAAAGAAGAAAGTCCCCACAAAGTATGTTACCCTCATCCAAGACATGTATGATGGTGCCGTTACTTGCATCAGGACATGTGATAGTGTAACTAGTGACTTTCCTATTAAAATAGGACTACATCAGGGATCAGCTTTGAGCCCGTATATTTTTGCCTTAGTGATGGATGAGATCACGAAGGATATACATGGAGAGATTCCTTGGTGTATGCTCTTTGCGGACGATGTGGTGTTAGTCGATGAGAGTAGGACGGAGGTCGATAGGAAATTGGAATTGTGGAGACGAACTCTAGAGTCCAAAGGGTTTAGGCTTAGTAGAACTAAGACGGAGTATATGGGGTGCGAGTTTAGTGGGATACGACCAGTGGACGGAGATGTCTGTCTAGACGGGCAGGTAGTACCTACGAAAGATACTTTTCGATATTTAGGGTCGATACTGCAGAGCGATGGCGAGATAGATGAAGATGTTAGTCACAGGATAAGAGCGGGGTGGGTGAAATGGCGACAAGCATCAGGCGTCCTATGCGATAAGAAAGTCCCGCAGAAGCTAAAAGGCAAGTTCTACAGGACAGCGATTAGACCTGCGATGTTGTATGGCGCAGAATGTTGGGCTACTAAAAGACGACATGTCCAGAAGATGAGTGTAGCTGAGATGCGTATGTTGAGGTGGATCTGCGGTCACACGAGGAAAGATCGGATTAGAAATGATGACATACGAGATATGGTTGGGGTCGCACCAATAGAGGAGAAGTTGATCCAACATCGTTTGAGATGGTTTGGACATATCCAACGCAGACCTCCAGAGGCACCGGTACGTATCGGAATTCTTAATCATTTCGAGAACACCCGGAGGGGGAGAGGGAGACCAAGATTGACATGGGAAGAAGCGGTGAAAAGAGACCTTAAAGAATGGAACGTCTCCAAGGAGTTGGCGATCGATAGGAGCGCTTGGAAGTTAGCAATTCATGTACCGGAGCCATGACGTAGGAACTTAGGGGTAGGAGCGATGTCATAGGTTTGTAGGTCCCTCTATCAGGTCACGGTCGAGGTCTAGGTTTCTACTATTACTATTATTATTAGAGGTATTATTATTAGTATGGCTAGTCTTACTATTAGTATTTTTTATTTTTTATTTTTTATTTTTTTTATTTTATTTTTTTATTTTATTTTTTTTTTTTATTTATTTTTTTATTTTTTTTTATTTTTATTTTTATTTTTTTTTTTTATTTTTTTTTTTTTTTCGATGTGTTCTCTTATTGGGTTTCTTTCTAGCCTACCCCAACTTGTTTGGGACAAAAGGCTTAGTTGTTGTTGTTGTTGTATGTATGGTATGGCATTGTATAAAATACTGACAATATCCATAAATCTTGCAATCACTAGTTATTCAAGATTTACTCTTGTTTTAACACACTTTTAAATTTTACCAAATACAAATATGGGTAACTTTCTAAATAGGTAACATTAAATATCCAATTATGTAATTATCACAGAATCCAATTATGAGGTCTAGAGAATCTGTTATCGGACCTGATTTCAGAAAGGCAACCGCAATCCAGAAACCGGGAGACCCACTATCCAAGCAGAGCTTCCCTTTGTTCAACAAGTACTTCCAAAACCCGACAGTCAATGCGCCGTCCCCACGGCTCATGGACGCCCGGTATCTCTCGACGTCATTCGGCGTGACCTGATCGAAGAGATTGGGAATCTCGACGACCGGAGGCAACGTGATCATGGTCCGGGCGAATGGGTTGAGCAAGATCAAGCTGGTGGTGGGTCCCACGAGAAAGAGCCAGCCATGGGAGGACCCGAGGAAGTGGTAGTGGGACCCACTGGGGAAGGGAACGAAATAGGAGCGGTCTTCGGTGGGAGAGTAGAAGGTGAAGGCGTCGCCGGAGAGGAGGAGGAAAGGAATCTGACGTGGCAGGTGGTGGGGCCGTGCGTCAGTGGCGGAGCGCCAGGAGGAACATGCGGCGCGGAATCTGATGTAGTCCGCGTTGCGGGTTATATGGGTCGAGATTGTGATTATTAGATCCGTCGGAAGGTCCTCCCAATTCCCCATGATTAATTAATTGTAGAGAGATGCAATTCTTGATGGGTATTGAAATGTAGTCTGTAGGAGAAGAGAAGGAGAGAGGGTTGAGAGAAGTGAAGCGGGAAGGAAAGGAATTTATAGGAATTGTAGGGGAAGAGTGTGGAGCTTCATCAGTGTCTCTTTATATCTTTCTCTTCTCTTCATTTCTTTCTTCTGAGAGAAGATTGCGCTGGAATGGATCGTGCGCGGAGGAAGGCGCGCAAGAGAGAGAGAGAGAGAGAGAGAGAGAGAGATGATTAGCTCAGCTGCGTTGTTGAATGAATTTGTCAAGGTTAGTGATGAGTTCGGAGGTGTCTGTTACTCTGTTTCCTATTCCAGTGTTATGTTCCTATGGCGAGTCGCTGATGGATAGTGTTGTTACAGGAACTGAACTGAACTCCTTAGTTAACATTTTTAGTCATAATTTTATGTTTGGATGAATATATATATCCTTCGTTTACAAAAAATAAAAAAATAAATACTTTGGGCTGTATATATTGTCAAAATATTTATTTCTTTTCAAAGCAAAATAAGTTTAGTGTTAGATATGCGCTTAAACTACATAATCATATATCTTCTGACACTCTTTCCAGATAAAAAAACACCAAAAACACTAATTCCTTTCTTTATATTGTTGGATTTTAAAGTTAAGACTAATATTTAGATTTGGTATTAATTTCAGTGATCTATATCTAAAATTAGTCTCTATAGAAAATACTTGTCCAAGTACTATCTATATTTAACTTTCTCGTACTGCGTACTTAAATTTTATTTAGTTGTAATTTTAGAATTTTTTATGTTTGAGTATTTTAAATTTGTAGTGGTATAATCATCTTACTAGATGAGGGGTAGGCGGTTTCGCCGCCATTTGATAAATTTTGATGGCTAAATCTATCAATATATAAAGAAATATATGTTTCCAATATATCTATTTTATATTTACTTTTGTTGTACTAAACGTCTCTAGGTTTGTCAATTGCAAAACAATATCATTTGGCATTTAACAATCTTCTTTGAGTTTTATAGGAAGAAGATACAATTTATGAGGACTTGGATAAAAGCTTTAAGAAAGATCAAGATCAAGTCATTAGAGAGCTTGTAGGCTAGTGTAGACTAGGATAGAAGGTATACTTTAGTCCTTGTTTATCCTTAAAATGGTCGAGATAGCGAAAAGCTCAATAAACCAGCAAAATCCTGTTTTCTGTGACCTAGCGTCGTACAACGCTAGATAGAGTTACACAACGCTAGAACAGCTAAATTCATACTTTTGTGAATCAACGTTGCACAACGCTATATAGAGTTAGGCAACGCTATGTCACAACGTTGTACAACGCTCAGTAGAGTTGTACAACGCTACAGTTAAAAACTTGGAAATTTTCCTGAGTACCATCGTGCAACGCCATATAGCGTTGCACAACGCCACAAAAATCCCAAGTTAGCTGTGCTGTTTTTACATGCAAAGTTTCTGGAGACGTTAGCCAACGTCCTTCAGTGTTGGGTAACGTTAGCGTTGTGTGACGACATATAGAGTTGTACAACGCTCTGTTGAATCTGTCAGAGTTGTTCCTTTTGTCTCCCTTTAGCGTTGTGTAACGCCATTCAGTGGCAAGCAACGCTCTGACAATTTCCAACGGAATTGTCGGAGCTTTCCTTTGGTTATACACTCCTTCGTTGTGCGACGGCAAATAGCGTTGCACAACGCTCTGACAGACCAACGGCTATATTAAAGAGCCGTTAGAATTTACAACGGTCATATTCCAGCGTTGTATAACGCTATTCAGCGTTGTACAACGCTGTGGCCTGTTTTTGCTGGGGAACTGCTCATTTCGAGCCCTATATATATCCACCCCTTGTTCTCTCTCTTTGGGGTTGCTTCACTTTGCAAAATTAGACCAGAATTGAGCCTTTGAGCACAGGGATACTCTCCCACTTGAGCATTTCATAGCTAGACCATCTTGAGAGATTTAGTAGCCTCAAACACCACCGCCCCGATATTGTCGCTAGGTGTAAGTTGGAATAGGTTGAGAGCTCTTCTCCTTTGAGGCCGTTGTGCCATTCGAGTTAGGCCGATCCGCCTCGAGTGTCCTTGTGACGAGGTGATTCGGTTCGAAGTTGTAGTCCCGTTCTTGTTGGAATTGAATGGAGCGCGCCCTTTCGTGGTAGCGGAACTCCCGGAGACGTACGACTAAGGCTAGCTTCTTCTAGCGGGTCGGAACTCCGTAATCACATCGCGTGTTCATTTTCTCTCTCTCTTTCTCTCTTTATTATCTTGCATTGTGAATTGCTTGTGTGCTTGCTTGTATTGGGTACCAATTGAATTGTGTTAGGGTAGTTCATACCAAACCGGTCCAAAACCTTAATCGCTTCCGCTAAACCTTGATTAAGCCGCCCCCTTTAGGGACAACAAAGTGGTATCAGAGCGCTAAACCTTGATTAAGCCGCCTCCATTAGGGACAACAAAGTGGTATCAGAGCGGGAACCTCGATTAAGCTATTCTTAATCTCGGTTTTCGGTCATGGCGGCTCGTTTTGTAGAGAGACCGGATAAATTAGGCCAAAATTGTAGAAATTTCTATTTTTGGAAGAGATGCATGGTGAACTACCTCAATATCTTGGGATATTGGCATGTGGTAGAAAATCGGTATACCCCCGAACTTAAACCAAATTCGGTAGAATTGACCAAGAAGTCCCGTGATAACCGAATGGACAATGATTGTGCGGTTAATGCCATATTAGCCTCGGTCCATGAATCAATTGGTGTGACCCTTAGTCGTTTTGATCTAGCACACGATATGTGGATGGCTCTCCTCACCCGTTATGAGGGAAATTCTCAAATTAGGCATTCTAAATTGTATGAGTTGTACTCTCAATTTGAGAATTTCCACATAAAGGATGGTGAATCCATTGAGGATATGTACACTCGTCTTGTACAACTCCAAAATGAATTCACCGAAGGAGGTGAGCCCCTAACAAATGACAAGATTGTAGGGAAGATGATGCGGGCTATGAGTGGACGGCACGAATGGGATGCTCACATCACGTCGCTTGAGACAATTATCCGGATGGACCATGCGTACACCCCGGAGCAAATGTACACCGAGCTTCGATGTGTTGAGGAGAAGCTCAAGCAACTCGCCAAACTAGAGCCTCATCCAAGAACCTTAGCCATGACCTCCACAAGCAATCCCGCCTCCACATCATCATCTCGATCCTCTCATCGCCGATACTTACATCAAACACCATTGAACCTCTACGAGCTTGATGAGACAAAGCAAGAGGTGGTGATTGAGAAGATGTTTCGTGGGTTGCTCAAGCATGAGAAGAAGTTCAACAATGAGAGATTAGCTAACGATGAACGGGAGTTGTGATTTGTGTACAACAAAGAAGGGCATTCCATGCACAAGTGTCAGAAGCTTTTCCCTCAAGTGCAAACCGACAAGCCAAAGCCTAAGCACAAGAAGGAAAAGAAGAAGGCTCAAGCCATGCATGCCTTGTGGGATGTTGAATCCGAAACAAGCTCATCCGATTCGGATTCTCATGAGGTGTATGCTATGGTAGCAAATGTGGAAGAGGTGGTATTCTCAACGGATGATGTGGAAGATGATTTCGTGAAGGACATCCTCAATGAGTTCAATCAAGGGACAAGATTTGTTCATCCGCTACTTCAAGCGCGTAAGGCAACACCACCTCCATCTCCACCAACTTCGCCAAAGGCATGCTCTCCAAAGGTATATCTCCCTCTCAATGAATCTCTTAGTAGTAGTGATAGTGAGAGTGATGATGAACCAACTAGTTCAACTCCATGTGTTGATTGTGATAGGTTGAACTCTATTCTTGATGCTACCCATGATGCCTTGGTTAGGAAAGTCGATACCATAGAAATCTTAAAAACCAAGGTAGATGAGCTTACTTCTAAGATGGGTGAGTATGAGGCTAAAATTAAGGAGCTTGAAAAACAACTTGAAAAACCGGTTTTAGCTCAAGTTCCTAAAACGAAATTGAAAAACCTTTTCAAAGGTCAAAAGCCTCATGACAAGTCCGGTCTTGGTTACCAAAAGCCTTATCAAACCAAGAAAAGGAACTTGTCACACAATAATGGGGAACAAGTTGCACAAACCACACAATTTCAAAAACCTAGGAATTCTCGTGGTCATGCATATATGTACCAAAGGAAACCTAGAAACACTAGAGTGCAAAACGAAAAGAATTTGCAAAATCAAGAAAAGAAAGTTTTTATTCCAAAGGCGTCCAATAAAATTTATTTTAGAGGACCCGATGGATGGTTTTATGAATTTAAAGAGCAACACTCTTCTCAAAACCACAAAGTTCAATCCAATGGGCATAAAAAGAATGTTTCCCAACATTTCCAAAAGGATCGCAAAAAGGACTTTAATGCCTCATCCTATGATCCTAAGAAGAAGGCCGAATACCTTAGAGCCCATTACTATTCTCATTTTGTTAAGGGTTCTACCATGCCTAAGCCAACCAATGCATATTGCAACTATTGTTGTCAAAATGGTCATATCTCGTTGGAATGCAAACTTAGGAAACCAAATGGTGAGTCCAAAGATAAGTGGGTTACAAAAGCTTGTAGCTCTAGTGGTACAACTAGTGGTATGGTAACCAATATTGCCTAAATACCAAGTTTACCCCCGGTCTTATAAGCCAAATTTTTAGGGGGAGCCTCTTTATTTCTATCTTATTTTTGTTTGAGAGGTTAAATTTGGTCACACTACTTTGAGTAGTGCTCTAAATTGGTTCTCCAATTCTTTTTCTCCAACATTAAGGGGGAGCCATAAATTTAGGGGGAGCTTTGGTACAATTTTCACTTTTTGTCGATTTACAAAAAGGGGGAGAATTGTAGTAAAGCTTGTGAAATGCCAAAATTTAATCGCTTTACTAATGATATTGTTTTGCAAATCGTCAAAAGGGGGAGATTGTTGTACTAAACGTCTCTAGGTTTGTCGATTGCAAAACAATATCATTTGGCATTTAACAATCTTCTTTGAGTTTTATAGGAAGAAGATACAATTTATGAGGACTTGGATAAAAGCTTTAAGAAAGATCAAGATCAAGTCATTAGAGAGCTTGTAGGCTAGTGTAGACTAGGATAGAAGGTATACTTTAGTCCTTGTTTATCCTTAAAATGGTCGAGATAGCGAAAAGCTCAATAAACCAGCAAAATCCTGTTTTCTGTGACCTAGCGTCGTACAACGCTAGATAGAGTTACACAACGCTAGAACAGCTAAATTCATACTTTTGTGAATCAACGTTGCACAACGCTATATAGAGTTAGGCAACGCTGAGTCACAACGTTGTACAACGCTCAGTAGAGTTGTACAACGCTACAGTTAAAAACTTGGAAATTTTCCTGAGTACCATCGTGCAACGCCATATAGCGTTGCACAACGCCACAAAAATCCCAAGTTAGCTGTGCTATTTTTACATGCAAAGTTTCTGGAGACGTTAGCCAACATCCTTCAGTGTTGGGTAACGTTAGCGTTGTGTGACGACATATAGAGTTGTACAACGCTCTGTTGAATCTGTCAGAGTTGTTCCTTTTGTCTCCCTTTAGCGTTGTGTAACGCCATTCAGTGACAAGCAACGCTCTGACAATTTCCAACGGAATTGTCGGAGCTTTCCTTTGGTTATACACTCCTTCGTTGTGCGACGGCAAATAGCGTTGCACAACGCTCTGACAGACCAACGGCTATATTAAAGAGCCGTTAGAATTTACAACGGTCATATTCCAGCGTTGTATAACGCTATTCAGCGTTGTACAACGCTGTGGCCTGTTTTTGCTGGGGAACTGCTCATTTCGAGCCCTATATATATCCACCCCTTGTTCTCTCTCTTTGGGGTTGCTTCACTTTGCAAAATTAGACCAGAATTGAGCCTTTGAGCACAGGGATACTCTCCCACTTGAGCATTTCATAGCTAGACCATCTTGAGAGATTTAGTAGCCTCAAACACCACCGCCCCGATATTGTCGCTAGGTGTAAGTTGGAATAGGTTGAGAGCTCTTCTCCTTTGAGGCCGTTGTGCCATTCGAGTTAGGCCGATCCGCCTCGAGTGTCCTTGTGACGAGGTGATTCGGTTCGAAGTTGTAGTCCCGTTCTTGTTGGAATTGAATGGAGCGCGCCCTTTCGTGGTAGCGGAACTCCCGGAGACGTACGACTAAGGCTAGCTTCTTCTAGCGGGTCGGAACTCCGTAATCACATCGCGTGTTCATTTTCTCTCTCTCTTTATCTCTTTATTATCTTGCATTGTGAATTGCTTGTGTGCTTGCTTGTATTGGGTACCAATTGAATTGTGTTAGGGTAGTTCATACCAAACCGGTCCAAAACCTTAATCGCTTCCGCTAAACCTTGATTAAGTCGCCCCCTTTAGGGACAACAAAGTGGTATCAGAGCGCTAAACCTTGATTAAGCCGCCTCCATTAGGGACAACAACTTTATATATAAAAAACTATCTTAGATGATTGGTACAATTATTTTTAATATATTTAATCAAAAAAATATTTTAAATTAAAAGCCAATGCAATCATGGCTTTTAATTAAGAAGGGTAAACTTCTAGAATATATTCAGATTGATCGATCAACGAAAATTGAAAGGCTCAGATTGCATGTCGTATGAGGGAATAAATTTTTTTCCCTATAGGTTAGACATGAACTACCTTAGACTTCCAAATATATCTACCTTAGATTTCCAAATATATTTAACTTTTAAACTATTTTTAATTTATATAAATAACAGTGCAAAAAAAATTAACTCTATTTTTGACCGATATTTCAAGTTTAAATATCGGCCACGGTTTTTAATATATATCTTAGATCTTAGATGTAGGTAACAATTTTTTTCTGACGAGATGGTTGTAGGCTTGTAGCACATTTAAATACCAAATTTTATTTTGTTTACGTACTAAAATTAAATTCTCTACAGCATTTTTTTCTTTAAGAAAAGTTGGTAAGCATCATTTCATTACTAATGATAGAATTATAGTTAATTGAGTAAAACAATTTTTTACTATAAGTTCCAAAGTGATACATCATCTTCAAACAAAAAATCTGTTTTTCACAAATATACTTCATAGTACTACCAATTTTCAGTTTCTACATTTAGTATGTTCCATATCCTGCTCATTGAGCACGCCTAGCTCGATTTATTTTATGGTTATTTTTATAGATTTGTGGAGGCCATAAAAAAAAAATTTTGAGCGAAAATAAAGCGAAACCTTCCGAATTAATTATCTAACTTAAATTTGAAGTAATTGCTTGTCAATTTTGGCGTAATTGTTCCGAAAACATACATTCGAGAGGAATGGTCTTATCATTGTAATCTTATATAATGTAAAATAAAACCAGAAACAGAGAAGACATTAAGTCGACAGGAAACATAAGGAATCTTTTACCCATGAAACCAGTAAACTAGATCTTCAAATTGCCAATAAAAATAAAAAGACATAGATAAGCACAACATTAAGTCAAAGTCTTTAACATACTCTTCTACTCTTGCTCTCAACTCAACTCAACTCACACGCTAATCTGATTCTAAACCCTTAGGTACCATCAACAATGAAGAGCTCCAGATCTTCTTCATACCGGCCTAAACTATCATCACTCTTCCAACCACAACCATCAAATTCTTTGGCTGTCAAGCTTCTTTTCGCTTTCTTCTTCTTAGCAATCGGTTTCGCACTCGGCATTATCAAAGGGTACTACATCAAATCAAGTATCATTTCTCGCTCTTCTTCTTCTTCGTCGTCGTCTTCTTCTTCTTTGCATTTGCCTAAGAAAATCGAACCGGTACCAAAAGTACGGGTAGGGTTAAAAGGATACATGGAACCAACTGACATAATGCATGGTATGAATGATAAAGAATTATTTTGGAAGGCATCAATGGTGCCGCGCATTAAGAGGCATCCGTATCAATGGTTTCCCAAAATTGCATTTCTGTACCTGACCAAAGGAGAGATCCCCTTTGCACCATTGTGGGAGAAGTTTTTTGAGGGGCATGGAGGTCTATATTCGATTTATGTGCATGCTGATCCTCAGTTTAATTCATCTTTTCCTGTTGGGTCAGTTTTCTATGGAAGAAGAATCCGAAGCAAAGTATGTTTCTACATATTAATTCCCTATTTACTTGAGAGATTTCTTGCTTTTTGCTAGCCAGTTCTTCAAGCCTTTTTTTTTTTTTAACACTATATTTTTCAATTTTTATTCCAGTTGTGTCCAAATGGGAGTGTACTTGTTGTGTCTGTACTCTGTCCCATTGCCCATAGATTTTCATCCAGTAATTGGTTATTTCAGTAGAACTATTATGTACATAATTGCAAATTTTGAAAGGGAAATTAATGCCATGTTTTTAAAAGTAATAATATATATGTTTACAGGTTGCTTGAGTTGTTCATGAGAAAGAGAGATTTAGTTGAAATGAGTTGATCCATTAATTCTATAAACCAAATACTATATCCTCCTTTTCAAATAATAGAGTAAGATAAGATTTACTACTTTCAATCAGTCTTATATCTGGCAATTTGTCAACTAGACAAAACCCAACTTGTTTCATGATTTTGAAAATAATTAACCAGATGAGAAACATGTTATGTAATAAGATTAATCACTCTACTAAACGAGGTATTGTCATTGTTCCATGTTTGTGCTATTTGGAATTCTATGCTTGCACTGCATTTTTATTTGGTTGCATTGTCTATATCACCGATGGTAATGACTTTATATTCCTCTTCACAACATCGTATTTGATAGTTTTAAATTGGATCACATATCTTTAATTTCTGTGAAAAGAGAAGTTATCTAATTAGATTGACACTTCCATCTCCAAAAATGTATATATAATTTAACAATTAAAAATGCAGAAAGCCATATGGGGCCGTGTGAGCATGATGGATGCAGAGCGCCGCCTTCTTGCAAACGCACTACTCGACTTTACAAATGAGCGCTTCATCCTCCTCTCAGAGTCACACATCCCTCTCTTTAACTTCACCACCATATATTCCTACCTTGTGGGTCACGCAATCTACATGGAATCCTACGACCTTCCCGGCACGGGAGGCCGAAACCGTTATAGGAATAAGATGGGTCCAGTCATCAGGCCTGAGCACTGGCGCAAAGGCTCCCAGTGGTTTGAGATGGACCGAAAACTAGCACTAGAGGTTATATCAGATGAGACATATTATCCAGAATTTAAGAAACATTGTAAAATGTGTGTGGCAGATGAGCACTACTTGCCAACACTTCTAAACATAAAAAGGTGGCCTAATGTCGCAAACAGGACCTTGACATGGATTGATTGGTCTCAAAAAGGGTATCACCCAGCCAACTTTTCAAGTGAGGATATAACAATCGAATTTTTGAAGAAGTTGAGATATGGGAGATCTTGTAATTATAACGGTATGAAAACTAGAGTTTGCTTTCTGTTTGCTAGGAAATTCTTGCCAAATTGTTTGGACAGGTTGTTAGAACTTGCTCCAAAAGTAATGGGCTTTGGGTAGGCTTAGAAAGATATATTTGGGGCCTCATTTAGGATTAGAATTTCGGCCTGTCTTCTTATAGATTTAGTTATTGCTATATTGAAGGGTTTTAGGTACCGAAATTTTGTAAAATAATATTAAAATAATATAATCCAATAAAATTAATATCAATTTAATCAGTTTAATATAAATAGTATCGTAAGATCGGAATCCTGAATTCCGAACGTTAGATCGAATTCTCGGATTCCGATCTAACGTTTACGATATAACTCTGCTCCGGACCTCCTTTCCGCGCGCGAGCACAGTAAGTTTAATTTTTTTTAATTTATTTTATTATTTATTTATTTAGTTTATTAGTTTTTAATTTAGTTAATTAAATAAAAAAATAGAGAAAATATTCAAAAAATATTTAAAAAATCGGAAAAAATGAGGGAAAATAAAATTTAAAATTATATGTAATTTATTAATTATATTAGATTTTTTTTGTTGTCTTTTTATTTGTTTATTAACTACTTAATTAATTAGAAAAATAGATAATAAATTGTAAAATTATTTTAAAAATACGGAAAAATAAGAAAAATTCATATGAAAATTTATGTGTAATTAATTTATTTATTTTTTTTTTACTTTTAATAATTAAGATTTTGATAATTAAATATGAGAAAAATTAGAACTGAAAAAACAGCTCCGGATTCGAAAAGTTTGCCGCTAGAAAAATAGAAAATACGCTCTGAAAAATTCTAACAAAAATACTAAGCTGTTAATTGGCGGACCAATTTTCCTAAACTTAAATTTCAAAATTTTTAGGCGTACCATTTGTTGAAAATAAAAATGACAAAGGACCAAAATAGTCACACTTTCAACTGAAAAAACAGCTCTGAATTCGAAAAGTTTGGCGCTAGAAAATTATGAAATACGCTCTGAAAAATTTTATCAAAAATACTGAGCTATTAATTGGCGGACCTATTTTCCTAAACTTAAATTTCAAAATTTTTAGGCGTACCATTTGTTCAAAACAAAAATAACAAAGGACCAAGATAGTCACACTTTCAACTGAAAAAACAGCTCTCGATTCAACTTAGTTTTACGAATATTACAATTATTTTTCACATCACATAAAAGTACAATTCAACTAAATATTACATTATCACCACAAAAATTACAATTATTTTCTTCCTCCTCTTGCAAAATTAGTTATTCTTGCACCAAGACGTAAAATTCCACCACGTATTCCGGTTTGTGCTCTACTACTCGATGCTCCTTGACTGTCCCTTGTAATTGATGTCCCCTGACTTGTGACATACCTAGCAGAACTTGAGCGTGGATCCACGCTAATGGAATTTCGGCGTGGTTCATTTCCTCCTATACCAAGACTAATACGACTTTGAGTTCGTGGATCTACGCTAACAGAACTTCGGCCAGGTTGAACTGGCTCCCTGGAAAAAGAACTTTCACCTCGGTTACCTGTTGAAGGCGGAGCTCTATTCCTTGTACTTGTTCGTCTATGCGTGTTGGCACGCCTACCAGATTGAAGTTCCTCCAAAGAGATAGGTGGTTGTGGGTTGTTGTCCTCTGTGGTTCTTCTTTTTTTTATTTTTATTATTTCGCATTGCATCCATCCACATCCAATCACGGTCCTTCTTTCGCCGCCCCCGATTAATCATATTCTTATCAGGGAACACCACAGGTCCATCGTAGCGAGGCCAGTTCTCTTCGTCTTCATAGTAGTGGAAGTCACTTGATGACCATATTTTAACCATGTTCTCTGTACTATATAGTGGGTCTATAAATTCATCTACTTCCCATCTATATGTACCGCATATGGCAACAACATGAGCAAATGGTATTCCGGTCAGTTGAGGTTTTTGACATTTGCACGTCACACGCCTAGTCGGTAGTTGAGGATCTTCCGGTTGATAATTTCGGTTGATGAGAACTTTGTACTTCCACGTTCTTCCAGGGAAATCTTTCTCGTTGGGCACATGTACTTCGAACTCTCCACGTTCAACATCAATGGTTACCACAGTCATCAGCGCTGTAAATATTAAAATATATAAAAAAAACATGTAAATATAAATGAAGGTTAATTTTAGGTAAAGTATACAACGGTAATCCTTACCCGCTTTAAGAGTATGCTTCATGACTTTTAATTGCACCTCTTTTGGCCACCGTTCTCCATCTGCCTGTCTTCCCAATGCTATTTGCTTCCTTTCATTAAACCACTACACAGTCTTGTACCAAGTGCCTTCTACGAGTCCAACAACTGGGAGTCTTCTCTCAACCTTGTACCGGCTATTTAGACTTTCAGATCCGTTACTAGTCATAAGACCCCAACGTGCACCAATGTCAAAAGTTTGTGCCCACCTCTCTGGTCTCATTCGCTCATTGGTATCTGTCTCGTTTTCTTTACCACACTTCTTAAGATAATCGATAACTTCAGGGTTTGTCACTCGGAGTTCATCCCACATTTTCATGAATGACCGTTTCTTTTTCTTGTTAGCCAACTTATTTCTAAATTTGTGTGGTATACCTTTGTCTTTACCAGAAACCTTGTACACATTTTCACATAAATGTTGCATACAATACCGATGTACGGCCAATGCAGGCTCCGCATTTTCTTGCCATCCGTACTGTGGTCTTTTAAACATGTTCCTTATTCCCCAATGACGGTCTGAGACAACACAAAATTTTTTTGGTCCCACCACTTGTTCCCTTAGAAATTTCATGAACCAACCCCAGCAAGTTTCATCCTCCGTTCTCACTAAAGCAAATGCTAACGGAACAAGCCGTTGCTCAGGATCGTAACCGCAAGCCGCTAAGAATTTACCCTTATAGCGACCTGATAAGAAAGAGGCATCAATGCTAATCACGGGCCTAATATACGGAACCGCCGCGATACAAGGCCTGAATGCCCATGCTGCTGCTTCGAACATAGCTCTGTTCGGATCACCTACGCTTTTAAACAACCACTTTATCTGCGTGCCGGGTGTCGTCCTCTGTATAGCCAATAAAAGACTCGGTAGTTTGTTGTACGAATCTTCCCATGAACCAAAAAGATGTTCGATTGCTCTTTCTCGTCCCCGCCAAATCTTGTTATAAGTGGGCACCACATTCGGGTATTCTTTCTCCAGTAGAGATTTAACGTCGGGTAAGGAAATACCGACATCTCTCTTTACTGCATTTGTAATACAGTTGGCAATAACCTCAGCCGTTAAATTATCATGTGTGAAGTCTCCGGCCCTCCTCACGCATGTATGCTCGTGTTCATTTGTTATTATCTTCCAAAATTTGCCTTCTCTTTCTGTACGGGCATACATACGCCACTTACAACCATATTCCTTACAGTTCAATATTAATTTTTTCGGAGAACTAGCAGTGGTTTTATGTTGTACATTTAAACGTAATGAGTATTTTTGACACTCTCCTATGAGTTGCTCTTTCGAGAAAAAAATTGTCCCTTCTGCTAATGGCCCTGATCCATGAGGTTGAGACGGTTGAGGTACGGAATTTCTATACTCAGAAATATCTAGAAATTGCCCTACGGGATGGTATGTTTCTGTCCTTCCTGTAAGGTAATACTGGTGATTGGGGTTCACGTTTGATTGGGGTCCACCATCGATTCCCTCTGACTCAAATAAGTCCACTTCTTCATCACTAAAGTCCTCACCTGTTGCATAGTCTGACTGAAAACCGGGACCTCGGTCGTATAAATCATCGAGTCGACGTGTTTCTTCTTCGTTTTCTTCGTTTACTTGAACGACATCTTCTTCTTCTTGTGGCCGGCCGTGCCTACTACTACTACTATCACCATGTTCTTGCCTACTACTACCACCATGTTCCCAAGTGCCTTGACCGGTGTGAGACTCGTAGTATGTACCTTCTTCTTCCTGAAGTGTACTATCACGAGGATCTATACTGTTAGGGTCCCAAGGATCCCAATCTAATGTAATGGTTTCATTCTCTTCTTCTTGATTGGTTGCATTTGGTTGTTGGTGTTCTTCTTCCTCATAATTTTGTTGTTCATTATAATTATAATTATAATAACCACCTAATTATAATAAAAAAATGTGTTATAATCACATACAAAAATTGTAGTTAAATAATAACGTAGTTAATATTGTAGTAATCACATACAAAAACGTAGTTAATAACGATATTAAATATTACTTATTAAAATCCATTTCTAGAAATTGTTCTTATTTATGTTTTTATGCATAGTTAATATTAATAAATCGCATTTTCATAGTTATTATTATTCTATAGTTAATATGATTTTAATATGATTTTAATATGATTTTAATTATTATTCTATAATTATTATTTTCATAGTTAATATTAATATAAATATATATATATTTAAGAAAATAATTCTATTATTCAAAATTAAATGTCACATAATTAAATTCAAAATTAAATTTACCTTGTGCCGGAAGTAAATCGACATGCATTTCTAGACCATCAAGTCGCCTTGCCTCAAAGCACTCGTGTTGAACGTATCGCCATTCATTTTGAGAGTTCACCGGCAAAATAATTTGTTGAAACCTTCCGTTCATAATTACGTTGAAACGCGAAACAATTCTCAAATTGAACTCACCTTGATAAATTCCCAATAAGGACAAAATTATTTGTTTAATAGATTCATAATCAGTTTGTGGAAAAACATCAAAACGAAAATTATTTGCTGGATTAAAGGGAGATTGATTGACAAAAACACTAATTGAATACATTTCTATATGACTAAGAATTAATTGGAAAAGATAGATGATATTAAGATTGTGATAACGACCAACTATTTATAGTGATAAGATCGGAATTTGAGATTCCGATATTAGCAAACAGATTTAAAAGTTCACGTCAATTCCCGATCAAATCAAATAATTTGCCGCAGTGTGCTGAACTTATTGCTTAGATCGGAATCCTGGATTCCGATATAAGCTTAGATCGGATTCTCAGCTTCCGATCTAAGCTTAGATCGGAATCCAGGAATCCGATCTAACCTTAGATCGGAATCCCGGATTCCGATCTAAGCATGTCAGGAATCCACCGCCCAATCAAATCAGTTTTTGGTCTTTTTCCTTTTACTGTTATTTATTTTATTAAATTAATAATATTTATTATAAATATTTTAATTATATTAATTAATAAATTAAAATTTAAATATATATATTACATTTTTTTAAATTAAAATTGATTTTAATTTTATCATATTCATTAATTAAAATAATTCATTACCTAAAATAAATTATTTTTTTCAAATATAATTACTTACATTAAATTAGTTAAATGAAATGAAATGAAATTAAATTATTCCATCCTTTTCAAATATAATTACTTAAATTAAATTAGTTAAATAAAATTAAATTTAATTAGTTCAATTAAATTAGTTAAATTAAATTTAATAGCTACATATTTAAAATAAATTAAATTAAAATAAAATAGATCGGAATCTACAATTCCGATCTTAGCATTTGTCAGAGGAATCCACGCAAAATCAAATCAATATTTTTTCTTTTTCTTTTTACTGTTTACAATTTAAGTAAATTAATAATTATATTTTAATTAAAATTGTGAAATTAAATTAATAATTTATATTTTTTTGTAAATAGAAGTCAAGTAAAATAAAATAAATTATTATTTATATTTTATATATTTAGTTAATGTTTATAAATAGAAGTAAAATATAATATATTAATTTAATATTTTATCTTCAAAATATATTACTAAAATTTCATAATATATTAATTTAATATTAAAATTTCATATATTAATTTAATATTTTATAATAGAAGTACAATAAAACCATGAAAAACGACAAAATTTCCTGTTACTGCACTGTTCGGAATCCTGGATTCCGATCTAACGTTAGATCGGAATCCCAGAATCCGATCTAACGTTCGGAATCCAGGATTCCGATCTTACGATACTATTTATATTAAACTGATTAAATTGATATTAATTTTATTGGATTATATTATTTTAATATTATTTTACAAAATTTCGGTTTTAGGTAGGAATGTTAAGGCTTTTTTTTAAAATTAATTTAAGTGAGATGATGTACGATTCTAATTCATAGTTGTCCCAGAGTTTGAGACGACAATATGGTCAGAGATGTTGGTAGATTTTTTATTTGGATCATGCATACAGCAAAATAATTGTTCTTCTTTAGTTTTAGTATAGGAGGCCCAAGCAGACAATAACATATGTAACATTACTAAAAGACATTCATGGAATGATGGAAGCATGACCAGATGAGCGATGACCTTTTCATTTTACTCTTCTAATTTTGCAGCTTTCTCCAAAATAATGACATATATATAGTGCTGATGTTAAAATAAAAGAAAAGAAAAGGAATGAAATGCTTTTCCTTTTTGTATTGGTACTTTAATTTGTGCAAAGATCTCTACAATCTCAATTCCTTTAGCTCTCTATTCTTACAAAATACAGGGAAAAAATGGAACAAATACTGTATATACACATCATATCATGAGAATATTTATAAAAAAAAAATGAATGAATAATTAGTGATCTTCCGGCTTCAACGTGGTAACGTGGATAAATCCCATTGGCTCAATCAAATCCCATGACTTTAGGCGCAAATCTCAAGAACCTTGTAAGGGAATTAGGCAAGAACTTCCTAGCAAAGAGGAAGCAAACCCTAGTCTGATTACCATTGTAAGTGCATGAGTGCCCATTTCTCAACCAGTGCAAGAAATCAAGTGTTACCTCCATTCTTGAATACCTAGCAGGGTGGGGTCCACCCCTTGACCAGTTAACCCATGTCAGAGTCCTATTTGACAGGGCCCACCAATACTTGATGTGCAAAAAAGTTGGCAAGTAGTGCTCATCAGTGTAGCAATTTCCCTTGCAATGCTTCTTGAATAGTGGAAAGTAAATCTCATCAGATACCACATCTACAGCAATCTTACGATCGATTTCAAACCACTGTGATCCCTTTCGCCACTGGTTTATTTTTATATGTGGATACATGCCTTTCTGGTATCTGCCCCGGCCAGTTGGCCCTGGTTCGTCATATGATTCGAGGTAGACCTGGGAGGAGTTGATGACATAAGAGTAGACTGTAGGGAAGTTGAAGAGTGGCACATGCGACTCCGAGAGGAGAATGAAGCGCTCATTTGCGAAGTCGAGGAGCGCATTTGCGAGAAGGCGACGCTCTGCTTCCATCATGCTAATTTGGCCCCATTGCACTTCCTGTTAATTTTGACAAAAAAACTAAAAATTTACCAAATGTTTAATTAATGGAATATCTTTGTTCTTACTTTAATTTGGTTATTCCCAATAGTAAGTTCTCAATAAATGTCAAATTAATTAAAGGAGTAGGTGCTAATTATGATCCCACTTTTGCTTGTTTATTTTCATAACTTGGTTTGTCCATCTAAAAAATAAACCGCTAACTGCTAAGCAAAGCACCTTGCATCTTACCAATTATTGATTGAATCTAACTACGAGTCTAATCTACAACTTGTTTGTATCAAGCACGAGAAAGTCACCATTCATGTCAGCATGTCAGCATCTTATGCAATTTGCACTTTGACCCACGATATTTCACATTTGACGCCACCATGGATTGATGTTGGTAATGATTAAATATGGCTTTGCTCTGATTTTCTATAGTATATAGTAATTTTGCAGCGATTTGGGTAATAAAACACATCGTCATGAAGAACATTGGATTCTTATTTTATACATTCAATGGTCGGTATTTAAATTTGGAAGAAGAAAAATATGACTTTTTATATTATTCAAATTATAATAAGAAATTACTTCTTTAGAAAATGTCAAGATAGAAATTGAAATATATCCTAATACTTATCCGAATGGAAATTTTCTGATACCCATCGAGAGGGAGGGGGGAATAAATTAAAAGGAAAGATAAAGGAAAAATGGTGGGCTTATGGATACCAATGGCGTTTCCAGAGCAAATAATGGAACTAGCAATTGTGTGCAGCTCAATCAACGAAATACCTAGTACCAGGTTTGAGAACAATAAAATATCGAATCTAGACTCGCGCTTGTTAGTTGTTGGTACCATTTCTAGATTTGGACACACTATTTGGGCACCGTTTTGCCAACCTTGTGCTTCCTATAATAATTTATTTTTTTTAATATTTTCTGAAAACTAAATCTGAATTACTTCGATTAAATAAAAAATGTAAAACGAGAAACACTTCAAATTTATTTATGTAGTTCTGCTGGATAAATAACACAATAGTAGATCAATTGATGTTTATTATATGCTCCGAGAAATACATGTATTGGAGGAAGAATTAATTTAGCCTGGCCACTAATGGAATGGAAGTTTATTATATGCCACTTGCATTCTATATAGATATAGTCCTATGTAATACATTCCAAATTTGTGCTGCTCCTCTATATACCTAATATAAAAATATATTTCTTGTGTGTGTCGTATGAAAAAAAAAATAATAATTTTGGCAACTAACAGAAAATACAATATTGAAGATTTCCCGGACAATAGTGACCAAGAATTAGCAAATAGAAAATTATTCAAGAATAAAACTATAAAGACGTATTGGTGTCAAAATTTGAATTCAAAAACAGGCACCCAAAAAATCTTTCAAAACAGGAGGCTATCGTCCGAAATCAAGGCCCCATTAATAAGCAATCAAGTGTAATGACATGAAATTTAATAAGAAGGAACTCTTAATTAATTAGATAATAAAAAAATCAAATTAGGATCATAGGTACCTTGCTTGGAATTCTTCTTCCATGAAAGGCGGAATTCTCCGGTACGGACCCGTTGAATGAAGGATCAGTATGCCAATAGATGGAGTAAAGATCCTCATGCCCCTTGAAGAACAAATCCCAGAGCTCTGCAAAGGGTATCTCTCCCCTTGTGAGAAACAAAAATGCGACTTTCGGCACATGCTTGAACGGGGGTTTTGAAATCTGAGGCACCATTGATGCCCTCCAAAACAACTCCTCCTCTGTCATGTCATGCATGGCCTTCCTAGGTTCCAAGTACCGTCTCAGGCCTGATTGCTCGTTTGGGTCAGTTGTAGTTTTGTTATCAAAGGAAGGTGTTGTCGATGATGTTACAAATTTCGCCGACTGTTGCTTCGGCTGTGATGGTGGCGGTGGTGATGATGGTGGCGTTGATGGTGTCGGGGGCGGTGGAGTGGATGAAAAAATCTGCACGAAATTGCGACTGGACCGGAGAGAACTCGGGCTTGTATCAACATAAAAGCTTGAAAGGATACCTAGCACAAAACCAAGGCCTACGAGAAACAGAACAGAGAGAAGATTGAGATGCCTCGAGGGGCTTTGCAAAGGGTGATGCATGGGAGTTGTTGAAAATGTATTGTTTTGAGTTTCTTGTTTGACGCTCTTCATTGCGTTTTTAGGGACCCCAAGTGATCCCATGTGGTCTTCAATCCCTTTCTAGATCAGAAAAGGTGTATGAGAGAAATCAGAAACATAAAGGGAATGGAGAGAAGGGGTATTAATAAAAGGTGACTTCCTCAGCTGGGGAGGGTATCATTTAAGGAAATGCAAATCGGTCTGAATTTAAGTCAGCAAAGCCTGCACATGACAACAAATTTGAAACCAATAAGGTAATTTTTAATTTAGGAGAAACATTAATAAGATATTTTCAAAAACATTGGGATATTTGCACATAGCCGCCCTTGGGTTTTTTCATTTGATGTCGGTATTGTGTGTGCAGGATTTACATTGTCATAAAGAAGCAAATAACGTACAGAAGCAATTACTATATCGGAGCAATTGACGAGGCAGTTTGTACAATGGCATTATTAACTATTATTTGGTAGTTACTTTTTAAGAATTCAATTAAATATATACAACATATAAAAGGAAAAGAGGTGTGCAAAATCAACTTGTAGCAAATTTATTTATTATGCTATATACTATAAACGATATGTCAAGTTTCCTCCTAATAAAATTATGCAAACCAAATAAAAGGCAACATTAATCTTATTAGAATATTAGAATTTCCTTAAATAATAGTGTCAATATTTTTGGACTATTTTGAATAAACAACGGGTTACCGGGTTCAAACATAACCTGGAACCTCTGGTACGCTTTTATGGAATTTATTGGAATGCCTTGGAATGTCGGTAAACTGAAAGGAAAAAGAGAGGAACGTGTAACAACGACCCGAGGTTCAGGAAAGGCCACTTGTATATTCGGAAAATATATTATATACATATTGAAAGGTTCTTTTGGATATGAGATGTTTCCTTGGATCTGCACCCAAGTATTTTGAAGCTTCATCCTCTCCATTTCTCAGTCAAGTTCTGCGCTTTAGATGATCTTTAATCCATGAAAATATTAAGAATTTATGATCAAATTGCATCCAATTACAAATTAATTGTAAATATAAACATGAGAATTACATTTTAATTGCATGGACGTCATAATTGTACATTAAGAAGCTTGCGTATTCAATAATGTCGATAATATTGTCATGTTAGCTTTTTAAAATATATTTGTAAGGTCTATTGTAAAAATTTAAAAGTAAATATATTAAAATGTTAAATGAGCCTCGGGAATTAAAATTTTAAAACTATCAAATGAATTATATATAAATTAAGATGGTTTTACGATGTTTGAAAAAAATATCTACTAAATATCATATCTGGAGGATGTTATAATTTTTAAGCATTTTCAAGTGCCACAACTTTTAGTTTTAATAAATATATATTTCTAGATTTTATAATTCACATCTTAAATTCAAATCATTAATATATTCATTATTATGATAGATCTATTCATACAACGTTATATATTGTTTTGAATTTTTTGGAACAAGATCAAGCAACCATAAATAAACAGATTTAGTGGTCCTTTGTTCTAGTATAAAATAAATTTGAAAAAAAAAATACAAAATGTTGTTCTACCTCGTGAAAAGAACAGACCAACAGTTTTGATTCGGGATTTAGATATGGGAGCATATATACTCATATCATAAATAGTTTATAAGGACTACACGTGATCTTATATATAGTGAAATAAGAAATTAATTCACACAATTTAATAAAAAAATTATTAACATAATTCTACTCAAATAATTATCCACTCATAATTTAACTTTTATATATATTAGAAGGAACTAACCTCAAAAATAACTATGGAATTATGCAAATCCCATTTAATTTATAAAGTTTACATAGTTGATTATTATTACTGTACTTCAATTTTCGATAATTGAAGATATAAGATTATAAAGAAATTTTAAGTAATCAGTTATTAAATCATGGTACGCATAGTATTGATGTATTGTTTTTATATTACCAATAGTGTGGAAGGAAAATGCATCTATACTATTCAAAATCGAAATTATCAATAATGGAGGGTTTGTCCATTCTCTTAAAAGAATGGAGAGTTGCAAATTTGTTACGTCATCCTTTACATGAGAATAATTCAATACTTCTTTTTATTTGCTAAAGAATAATACTATACTTGTTGGTCTAACAGATGGTGCTATCCTAGTTGTTGTATACGAAATAAACAATTTCATAGCTGGACACCATGTCATCAAAGGGTCTAATTTTCTTAGAAGGTCAAATCGAACGATTGATCATTAGTTTGTCCTCATAAGAGAAATTGTTGGGGTTAGTAACGCCAAATCACCAAATTAGATGTATACCAGAATTCACAAATTTTTATATTCAGATAACCCAGAGTGTAATGTTTTCAGATAGACGTATATGGTCAGAGGACTTTTATAATTGATCGTAATTTTCAAAATTAAAAATTCATATTCTGAATAAAAATTAGGAATCAAATTTTGAATTGCAACACATGATTTTAATATTATGGCCATTTTAAAATCAGACTTTCTGATTTTCCTATATAATATTAATTGAAATCATATTATAAATCCTGTTAATTTTAACTTAAAAGTTTGCTTCTATATGAGTTACAAAAACTTTTATTATTCTGCTGTCACCTTCATTTAAAAGACGCTTTACCGATAATTTTCTCACAAAAAAAATATTATCATGACAAATGACCCCCCCCCCCACCAAAAAAAATAATAAAAAAATTAAAACAAAAATTGAAAGACCACGAATGATATTTACACTCTTGTACATTTTTTTTGTGAAGTATACATATGACGAAGTAGCCAAATAAGAATAAAATGAAATATACTTATATAGTTACTTGAGAGGAATGAATTAAATTTAAATATTAATTTGTTACTTGAGACAAGTTTTGTGATGTACTCAAATGGAAATTACGCAATAAATTCTTACATAGATATATATGATGGCTTTTGTTGGAGGTCGCTGAAAATAATTAAATGAATTTGGATAAAAAGGTAGTATTTTGGATGAAAAATTAACATATTATTAACTAATAATAACTTACGAATAATATTGTAAATTTCTTTGCAATGATACAGTACCGTTATAAAAATTACAAACTTAACTCTATTTTATATTTATATATAATTTAATTACGGAATTGATTAGGACCATCTCTAAGATTCTATCATCCTCACGCGTACGCTGTAACTAACTCTTCCCTTCTCACGCGTTCGTTGTCCCCCGCCCCTCCCCCTCCTCCCTCTCACTTACGATGTCCCCCCTCCCCATTCTCCCTCCCACGTACGCTGTTCCCCCATTCCCCCTCCTCCCTCCCACGTACACCGTCCCCCTCCCCCGCACCCTTCCCCTCCCCCTCCTACACACTTCATAACTGTTGAAGTTAATATATTTAAATGTTGAAGGTAATATCGTAACTGTTGAAGTTAATATATATAACTATAACAGTTACATATATTAACTTCAACAATTACGATATTATTTTCAACAATTGTATATATTAACTTCAACATTTACGATATTAATTTCAACAATTATCTATTTAAGCTTCACCCCTGCATTATCTCATCCCAGCGCTATAACTAACCCCTTCCCTCTCCCCTCTCCCTCCTCCTCCCTTCCCCCTCCCACGTATACTGTCCCCCTCCTCCTTGCTCCCTCCCGTATACAGTGTCCCTCCTCCCCCTCCCACACACTTTATTACTGTTGAAGTTAATATATATAATTGTCGAAAATATTATTGTAACTGTTGAAGTTAATATATATAACTGTTATAGTTATATATATATATATATATATATATATATAGAGATTGGCTATTGTCCTTTGGATAGGACAGAAGGGTTTTCCTATCCAGTTTCTGACTGTTAGATAAGATTAAGATTCGTGCGATCAGATAGAGATGTGGCTGAGATGGATGCGCTGGGGAGAGTTTGTGCTTTAAAATTTTCCGTTACTCCTCTTCGCACCTCCGTTACTCCTCTCGTTTATTTGTTCTCCGTTACTCCTCTCTCTCTCTCCGAAAATCTAGCCATGTCTCTCTAAACTCCAAGGTAATCTCATATCTTCATATGCTTCCAAAGTTGGATTTTTGGACTAAAACCCTAGACTCGTCTGAAATCATAGACTCATCTCTCAATCTCATCTCTCCATATCCTCCCAAAATTGATTTTCTCTCAAGTTTCGTTTTTGTGCAACATTGCTTAACTTAGCTAAATATACATTGTTTGTTTTTTTTCCCCTTAAAAATATTTCTACTGTAAAATCTCTGCTCTTTGTTCCAAGATTTAACTGCCACGTTATTTGGCTTGAGAAAATAAAATAATTAGCTTACTTCAATTTGGTTTTACTCTCCTCTTTAGGCCTAATCTATCATCTATGCGTACCAAATTGTTTCAGGTTATCAACATTTGTGGAAATTCTAAGCTATGATCCAATTACAAGTTTATATGCTTTTTAAAAAAGTTTCATTTATTATTGTTCTTTTTTTTTGTGCTTTTTTATGTTTTATGATATCAATTTTATATGTACTGGTAAGCTTTAGACTGTAACAGTAAGATAGAAGAGGAGAAATAAATTGAATTTCTATTGAATGATTTTCTGTATAACAAATTGAAATTATTGTAGAAGTATATTATTTCAGCATGAATGAGTATAAATTAATGTTTCTATCTGCTTATAACATATTTTTGCTACATACTTGCTTCTTCTCTTCAATTTTAATAAGCCCAGGTTGCCTAACAAAGCTAGCTGGGAAGTAATCTTTGCAGCTGATATCAAGCATCATTGCAGTTTTAATTGCAGCAAAAACACCTGAAAATAAATTTATATTATATTCATGACCAAACAATGAAACAAGCTACCTAAATTAAAGCCAAACAAAGAATTGCGTAATATGCCCTTGAACCCTCCTATATTTGTGTTAATACTAGTACCCTTGAACTCCAGTGTAGAATACCAGTACCCCTGAACCAATAGAATAGGCAACAATTAATAGTAGAAATAATAACTGAAAGGGAGAAATTATCAAAATAGGCAGCCAAAAATATAATCAGAAATAGACAATTTGATATACGTATAAAAGGGGATGAAAACATATCCGAATTAATTTTAAATCCAACTTAAATATATTGGAAAATTAGGGATAAATTAGAGAACAAACAAAAACCTTTAAATAAGCAAAAAAATATATCAAAATTATGGCTTAGAGGCGTAGAATTGCTTACTTGATCGAGCTTTAGGTTTAGGGAGTCGGAGATACGTGTTAGAGGTGCTGAGACGGAGGCGTCGCGATCAACCACTGAGGCTAGAGAGAGCACGATTTGAGGAGAGGAGGCGGAGAGATAGCAACAATTGAGGTGATTTGAGGAGATGAGGCAATCTGAGGCACGAATGGAGTGCTTCGAAGGAGAGATTAGAGAGCGATTCGAACAAGAGAGAGAACAAAATATTTTTTTATTACGGAGAGGGGAGGAACGGAGGAGAAACAGACGGAAGTTTTTAGAGAGAACGGAGCAAATCTGTCCCCAGCGCATCCATCTCAACCACATCTCTATCTGATCGCACGAATCTTAACCTTATCTAACAGTCAGAAACTAGATAGGAAAACCCTTCTGTCCTATCCAAAGGACAATAGCCAATCTCTATATATATATATATATTAACTTCAATAGTTATAAATATATATTAACTCCAACAGTTACAATAATAATATATTAACTTCAACAATTATAATATTAATTTCAACAGTTATCTATTTAAGTTCAACAATTACGATGCGAAATGAGGAGGGAAGGGGGAAGGGTGGGTGAGACTGTACGCGGGAGGGAGATGGGGGAGGGGGAAGGGTGGGGGAGGGGGCATAGCGTACGCGAGAGGGAGGGAAGCACAGCGACGGAGGAAGGGAATAGCGTACATGATCAGAGGATGACAGAATGATTTTCAAAAATAGAAAACGCGTAGAGTCAAAAAAAAAACGCGTTTAATAACAACTGGGAATGATAAGGATGGTGAATATCGGGATGATCCTTATCACCCCGATTTAATTATATTCTATATCTCTAAATACTAAATAGTCGTTTTGAGTTTGAGTTATTCTGAATTATAGTTGAGAACAAAAATAATGTGAATAGATGAAGAGCTTAAAAACTTAATTCATAATTTCCTTTTAAAAAGAAAGTTCCTTAATCCTTATTTCTTGAGATTCGAGTAACTCTGCATCTCGATAACTACGGATAAGTGTATAATATGACAAGTTTTGATCAAGAAAATTTCCAATGAGATGCATGCGAAAAATATCCCAAGTTGTTTGGTCCTTGAACAATAATAGCCCAAGTTCTTTTTTTTTTTTGGAACAATAATAAAATCCCAAGTTAAATACAAAATCTTGGGGAAAGAGATGTATCTCGAGGAACCCGCGCGTAAATATATGCGTGGATACTCGATATGGATTTCAAATGAATAAATAAACATACGATTTCACACTAATTATCTATCAATATCAATTTTTTGTGCGTTTGGATTTTACTTTATAGTTCCATATGTTCTGTTGTGTTTTTAGCATGTGTGAATTATTGATTTGCAAGGCCAAACCTATATATGAACTTGATAGCTTTCTGAAGGCCAAACCAAATGATCCTAGAAAATTATGTTACAAAAAACAATAATTCATATACGTTCCGTTACTTATTATTTTATTTTGGGGAAGAGAAATTATTCGACAGCAATTAATTTTATAATTTTATTTTACTATAAAAAATGTCACATCATGACAACGGAACGCCGGAACGGACATGTTGGGCGTTGAGCTTTCATATAATAATATATATTATTTATTGTATAATTAAGATTTAAGAGTATACGTACATTGTGTCTTATATTTTATATTTTTTATAGAATAAATTCTTTCTTTCATTAGAGAAGAGAAAATGGGAGACTAAATTTAAATGCACGTCAATAAAAAATAAAAAAACAGAAATTAATAAAAAATGAAATCAAAGACATTCGGAACTTTATTGACACCATAAAGATATCAGGCGAGATAAATTATATCTAAGTTTATCGAATAAATTTTCCTATAAAAAAAAGTAATGTTTATTGCAAAATAAAAATGGGTCTGAGTCAAATACAGGTTTGTAAAGGATTTCTGCGGCGGAAAAAATTCTTAAAAGATTATAGAAAATAAAACACGAGTCGTAATAAGTGCAATGCATATGCATGCATGCATGAGAGGGGCCTCTAATTAACATGCATGCAGATAACAATTAACAAAGAGAACATTCATAGATGGTGCACACCAATCAAATCTCCGAAATGTCGCGGTCAACCTTCTCTTACTTTGATGTATTCAACACTTTCAATCCACGACAACTACTTTTTTTATTCAACATATATATAATTTCTAAGAGATATATCATTATATAATTGGGGCAGCGGAATTGGAGCGGCTGCGTTTATGTACAATGTGCCATATTAAAGTATAAATTGGAAATTCAGTCTCAACGGCTGAGATTTATGGGAATCAGTCTCAACTCTCAACGCTGAATTTTTGAAGTTGGAGATCCCATGAAGTGATGAATGTTGCTTGTCTGCCTACGGGCTTTCATAAAAAAAATAATAAATAAATAAAAGAATGTTGCTTGTCTTGGTAGGCTGAAGATGGAAAAAGTTGTCATGTGGCTATGGTCTATGAGGCTATGAGGCCTCTTCTATTTCTATCCCAAATTTTCTTTTAGTACTTTTTACAAAAGGTGCATGATCCCGTGTGGAAAAAGTTATGGGAATTGATATAGCTTCTACTATCATCAATAATATATAATTGAACTATTATACAGAATTACAGATTAATGAGATTATATATACACTTTAATTACTTGTGTAGTTCCTCAATGTCATTGAACTGAAATTATTAAGAAAATGATAAAAAAAAATGAATAATTTAGTCAAAATCATCAGCATAATTTAGCTTAAATAAGTATAATGTATGTCGAACAATTTATTAGTTATCTTTTTTCGGATTCAATTATTATTAAATTTGGAAAATAAATGGACATGTTTGATTTGATGTTATCGGTATTATATATGCTTCAAATAATGTACACGATAATAAAATCGTTAATTTGCATAATAACTCATTTAATCTCTATATTAACCTGCATAATAGCTTAATTATTTTTTTTATTTGTACAGTGCTAATGGTATCGATAATATAACAATCAATAAAAATATGTCATACCATTTTTCTCGTAAGTTGCAGCTGCACGTCATATTTTCACTGAAATTCTTTTCTGACCTCCTTTATCCAATAAATTATTTTTGTTCACCTTTCTGAACAGCATTTGCTATGTAAATTTTTAGGCAAAAATATCCACTTTGTTTATTTTGTCTGCATTATTCTTCTATATGTTAGATTCAATAATAAATAATATAAAAATAACAAATTAATTCTGTAATAGATTAACTTTTTTATATGAACTGAAATTTAAACCGTGACTCTGTTAAGGTCGATTCGTTTAGCCCGTTGGATGCTGCCCATTTGTTATTTTCAACGTCTGACTAATACCAACTACCAAGGGACAGAAATTCCAGAGCATAGAAACTTCTATCGACTCCAAACGCGGACAGAAAGAACAAAGGAATCTCAAATCTGACTGGCTCATAAATCTCAAATTATTGATTCTGCCACCAATTTGGAAAAATAAAATTAGCATACATTGCACCAGCTGTTGGTTTTTCAACTTGAAAATAATAGCTCAATTAGTCCTCAACTCATTTTAGTCGCCTATGCTTTTATTTACTCTGTTATATGGCATTATGGTCTCTCTAACTTTCACACAATCTTCACGTAGGGTTCAATATGGTTGAATTTCAACTTTGGTTATTAGTTTAAAATTGTAAATTCATACGTCTGATACTCGTCACTCGCAGATTAACATTCAAAGGTTTCGTTTGGATGGGTGCAGGAATAAGAAAATAGTTTCTTCCTATTCCCAAATTTATTATAAACAATCCAAACTCTTCACAAAGTTACACACTTCCCGATACTTCTTCCCTTATTTCTTTTATTCCCACACCATCCAAATGGAGCCAAAACAAGGATCCTTGGTAGGCACTACCAAGTTCTCTAAAAAAAAAAAAATTCAAAACAAGGGAATAATGCCGATATATAGGGAAAATTTATATATTTTTCCCTTCAATGTTTTGAATCTTCATTTTGATTTATATCTACTAGGAGGGCTAATCGTTCGCTCGATATTTGACATACAGTAGTAATAAAAACTAAAAATGTTATTATTTAATAATTGTTGATTATAATTAGGATGTTATGCTTGTAATTAATTTAAAGTGTAAAATGTGGTAGTGTAGTAATAAACATTATTTTCTAAAATGTGGTAGTGTAATTAATTTCAAAATCTGCAGATTGGCATCTCTTAACTATTTTAGCCATGGCTATTAATAAAAATTATATAGCTGCAACCTAGGTAACCACTATCTAGATTTTCTAAAAAAAAATTATATAGTTGAAAATAAAAATTAACCACTCTCTAGATTTTCTAAACAAAAAAGAAATCATATAGTTGAAAATAAAAATTCGGTAAAAAAAAATCCACATGTTTGAAATTTGTATAGTTGGTCTCGGTGTTCACTTCTAATTCAACCTTAAATTCACTGAACCATTTTTAATTAGACTAAATGTTCAATTATTAATTGGAGCAAAACTAAAAATACATCACATGAAAGAATTGGCAGAGAGAAAGAGAGATGTTGAAAATATAGCAAAAAGAGAGATGAAAAAAAAAAAAAACTTCGTAGAGCAACCTAAAGTGGGGCACAGTGTACAGAGATGAAACTTCTCTTGGAGATAGACGAGCAAAAAGAGAGATGTGTGAGACAAAGAAGAAGAAAAATGGCAGAATAAAATATTTTTACGAACACAAAAATTGACAGAAATTAGATGAAAAATTGAAGTAAAACTGTAAAAAGAAGTAACTTTATGGACTGACTTGACTGATAAGGGAAGAAACATGGACCTGAGATTTGTTGTCTCACTATGGATCGCGAGAAGAGGGGGAGAGCAGATGAAGAGTAGTCATTGATCCAATCGTGCCATTCCCTAGGGTTTAATGGAGATCTGAATTGAAAGAGGATACCCGATCCAACGACGGTGCCTCTATACGCGTGGAGGAGAGAACGGAGATGGGGGTAAGGCAGACGTGACCATAATCAATTGTGCGTAGGAGGGGACTGTCACAGTCTTGCTGTGATTTTAAGATTAATTTGGTGGAATTGGAGCTAAATTAGGAGTAAACAAGAAGGAGAATAAAGAGGACAACTAATAGCTAGATTAAAGGAGACAAAGAATGGGATAAGTAAACAGTCAATTTTATTCATCAATCTTCATATCCAATATAATACAGCTCAGTTGATATATATAGAGCTCAGTTGTTAAAGAGAAAATTACAATTATCACTAACCTGAATTTACTCTTTTCTACTCACTAATTACAGTAAGACTCCTCAGCACTTAACTAAACCTTCAACGGCTATTTTTCACCACCCTTAAAGAATCTAACGACTCAGGCACCTTCGTTAGTTTTTCTTAATCCTTCTCGTTGATTACTAGCATACTCAGTATGTGACAGGGATGTGGTAGTGAGGAGGCAGAGAGGCAGGTTGATTGAGAGAGAGAGATGTCACAAGAAAGTAAGCAATCAAGACAATCAAATTGATTGAAAATACTGCCAAAATGAAGAACAAAATAGGCAACCTGGATTGCGATCTGATTTCCTTCCGTAATGAAGATATTGGTTTATACGTCTTCTTTTTTTATCTAGGAAAGAACGATTTAATGAGAGTGAAGCTGTATTGGAGGATGAGAAGAGAAGAAAAGACAGAAGAGGGTTTCGAGCGGCAGAAAAGTGAGAGACGGGTCGGAGTTGAAAATAGAAAGGACACGAAAAAAACTTAAAAAGTTAAAACAAAACAATATGCTCCGAACTAAACGTTTACTGATGAATCAGATCAGTTTTATAATCAATAATAGCCGCCACACAAATAATTGTAGCGTATTATATTGTACAGTTCGGAAAAAATGATGGTAAACAATGTTTGGACTGGAACCGTGTCGGACTGCGTTTAACGATTTGATCTCCGACTCCCACGCATCTTTATATATATATAATATAATATAATATAATATAATATAATATAATATAATATATATATATATATATATATAGAGGATTGCTAAAATGTTATGCATAGCACGGATGGTTTTCGTGCTACGGATTCGTTCTTAAATTTCATGCTTCAAATAACCGATCCAAACCGTTTATTATCTTCTTCATATTGAAATCTCATTATAAACCAAATTTTATATATTTTTTATTTTTTAATTATTTTTCTCAGATATTTTAAAATACTTAATCTAATAAATTCTGGACCCTTCAATAACAGTGATTTTCAAAAATCTGAGAAAAATAGTAAAAAAAATTTAAAAAAATGTAAAATTTGGTTTCTAATAAAATTTCAGCATGTAGAAGATAATGAACGGTTTGGATCAATTGTTTGAAGCATAAAATTTAAGAACGAATCCGTAAAACGAAGGCAATCCGTGCTATGCATAGTGGATTGATAAAATACACTCTGGTGTATGGATCGTCTCCCGTACACCAGAGTCGTTTATGAAATTCAAAAATCAAACAGTCGATCCGAACCGTTTAAATTATTCTCCATATTGAAAAACTCTCGGAGACCAAATTTTATCATTTTTCGAATTTTTTTGCTATATATTATGATATTTTCAAAAAACACTGCAATTGGAGTATTTCAGGCCCTCCAATTTAAAAAAAATATCATAATATATAGCAAAAAAATTCGAAAAAATATAAAATTTGGTCTCCGAGAGTTTTTCAATATGGAGAACAAGTTGAACGGTTCGGATCGACTGTTTGATTTTTGGATTTCAAAAACGACTATGGTGTACGAGGACGATCCGTACACCAGAGTGTATTTTATTACCCCTATATATATGGTGAGTTGCAACTCACCAAAGCGTCCGTGAGTCACGCTCAAAATTCCGAAATTAAGTTCAAAACGACCAATCCAAACCGTCTAATACGATCTCCCTATTAAATTCTCCATGCAGACCAAATTTTACATTTTTTCGAATTTTTTAAGTATTTATTTCGGATTTTTAAAAACTGTTGTTTTTGAACGATCCAGAACTAATTAGATTAATGATTTTCCAAAATTTCAAAAAATACTTAAAAATTTCGAAAAAATATAAAATTTGGTCTGCATGGAGATTTCAATAGGAAGATTGTATTAGACGGTTTGGATCGGTCGTTTTGAACTTAATTTCAGAATTTTGAGCGCGACTCACGGACGTTTTGGTGAGTTGCAACTCACCATAGCAAAACTCATATATATATATATATATATATATATATATATATATATATATATATATATATATATAGAGTTTTGCTATGGTGAGTCGCGACTCACAGAGCTCTTGGTGAGTCGCAATCCAGACCATCCGATCTGTTCAAAAAATCGTGCAGATCGCTGAGCGCTAGATCGAGCTAATTTTTTCCGTCTCGTCTCTCGTTCTCTCCGTTTCTGTCTCTTTCTGTTTGTTTCCTCTCTCTCTTTCCCTCTCTTTCAAATCGAAATAGATCTGCGCCTCCTCCTCAAACCCTTATTCTGCTCTGCTCCCCTCTCCGACTAAATCATTCCCCCTTCTCTGAACAAACCCATCTCTCTCACGGATGAAAACCTAGATCGTTGCTTTTCTCTGAAAATCGTTCCCCCTCTCTTGCGCATATCTCTCTTCCAGTCCGCTCATTCTCTCCTAGTCTAGCCGCTCTTCATCTCCTCGTTGAAGCAAGCAAGTCGAAGGAATTGTCTCTCTTGCCTCTCTCTGCTAATACATCAAAAGGTACATGGTCTCTCGCCTCTCTTTTTCACTCTCTCTCGAGTTAATTCTGGATATATTGAGTATTGTTTTAGGCATTGAGAGTAAATGATAGTCTTAGCCTTAATGGAGACATGATTCAAGACTTCTGTTAATTTGTGGAGTCGTAACTAATTATTGTTGAAAGTTTGTCGGTACAACCTGTTCAATGTAGGGAAGGTGTCAGTTCTCAGTATATTGGTAAATCCAGTATTGGAGGTAGCAAAGAACCTCCGTGGGGTCTGCTTTGAAAAAATCGATAGCATTTCTTAAGAAGATTACGGGGTTATTTAACCCAACTAAGACAAAGACTTTACTAGCTCCATCACGAGGTAAATCATGAGCATTTAATTGTCTGGTGCATGTAGCCAACTACATGTCTAAAAATTACGGTTTGTGATGCACTAATGGCTCCGTTTGGATGGCTTCTTTCCAGAATAAGGAATAACCACTTTTTACCAATAAATTTATTTCTAACCATCCAAACTCTTCACAAAAGTTACACACTTCCCAATAAATTTATCCCTTCCCAATAAATTTCTTCCCTTCTTCCTTCTTCCTACCTTATTCTCAACACATCCAAACGGAGCCAATATGATGTTCTGGCCAAAATTTCAACCTTGAAATGAAAGTCTGAGGCTTCACTGTGCAATGTACACCCAAGGAAAAATTAAAGAAAAAAGAGAAAAAAAGAAATTGTACACCCAAATGAAAAACATTAAGTAGAATCATATCTATACTAATCATTTAAATTCTTTCTTCCTTGAATTAGAAAAAAGAAGATGAAGGGAAGGGGAAGAAAAAGGATTGTGGAGATGGCAGCATGTGAGTCTAATGGAGATGATTTCAGTGGAGAAGAAGATAGAGAAGACAGGGACTTAGTATCCATTTTGTGATTAGAAATATTTTAGGGTGATTTTGTAAAGATAACTAAGTATTGTATTTTGTTTGTATGATAGATAGTTGTATGCAAATGGTAATTTCAGTGGAGAACTAGCAAATGGTAAAAGATGTTTGTCTTTTAAGTCCTTAAAATGTATGGATTAAGGTACCATTTTCTTATTTATTGAAAACACATTTTTAGTTGTGCCATTTCCTTTGCATTTATTGATTATTTATTTATAACAGATAATGAAATTGACAATGATATCTAAGCTCAACAATATTGTGTAAGCTCAAAGGCTGAGCATGAATATTGTACTGATATGCTTGTGATGAATATTTTTTAAGCTCAAATATTATCTTGTATGCATGTTTTGTTTATTAGTTGAATCTTGAGTAATAGCTCAAATATTGATGTGTGCTTGTTTTGTTATACCAACTCAAGTTTGTCAATAAGACATGTACATATCAACTGGTACATTTCGAGTTTGTCAACCCAAATTTTCTGATATGTATTTCTTCTTTCTATATCTTCATTTAGCAAGCTACATTCATTTGGCACATAGCAAGCTACTTTCTTAATTTTTTTTGGTCTCGATTGACCATGTATAATTTGCAACTGATTTCTTAAAATAACTAATTACATTGTACAAGACAATACCTATGCATGGTACAAGACAATAACTAAGTAGATAGCATGCTTATTCATTTTGATCATGTAACTGGTACATAAAATAACTTATACCATTCAAGAAAATATTTTTTTTATAGGTTGCATACAAAGATCATGTATAAAATGCTAAAAGAACATTTGCTTAAAAGAGCATCAAAGAATATTTTGACTACTCTGTACCATTCGTGTGCATGGTACCACTTTTTACTATTTCTTAAAAGAAGATTATTCCATCCATAAATAAAACAAACATCAAAGCACATATTACAAAATCACCCAAAAAGTTTGCTAATCATCAAATTGCCTTAGTCACCCTCATCTCTATCATCTCCTTCTCCACTAAAATTCTCTCAAACATCTTCTTCTCCACTGAAATCCTCTCCAGACTCAGTGTCATCTCCGTATATAATCCTTTTTCTTCCCTTTCTCTTCATCTTTTTTCCCTAATGCAAAGCAGAGAGAAGGAAAAAAATTATTAGTACGCATCTTAAACAGCACATATAAGCAATTATACCATAACTGTAAATAAATGTTAATAATATTTCTAATGTCAATTCAAGGATGCTCATTTTCCATTACCATGGTGAAAGCAAATGCAAGGAGATTAACATCATCAAGAACAAAACAAACATTCATAAATTGTACGCACGTAACAAGTAAAATGACTTGAACAAATAACATAATTAGATCATAAATATTTTTAGAAATTAGCAAGAGCATTGAAGAAAAATGATGAGTACCGCACCAGAAATAAATAGTGCACCAGACTAATGTAGCATATAGGTCCTTCTGGTAAATTAGCAAGAACATTAAGCCAAAATGCATGTTTGGAAGTTCCAACTGTCCTTCCACTTCAGTTTTTAGAAATACTGGTACCATACAATTGCTAACAGAGAAGGGTTGATCACAAATTTATCATGTTTCAATTTTTTGTATCTGTAGTGAGCACCTAACATTATTAATCCCAGCTCATACTAATTTCCATCGACAATTGTAAATTAATATTTTCTGAGTTTTATGCTTGACAACTCATTGTACAAATGCATCATACTTCCTGCAATGCTTCTAGGTCCAAGTAAATAAGAAAAATTAATCATGAAAAAGAAGGGCAAAATCTGGTTTGAAAGAGAGAGAGAAAGAAGACCTGTTGAATATCGAAGGGCAAAATTGAATTAACAAATTGAAAAAAAAAATTGAAATTAAATATTTTTGAAGCACATGCTATTTATTAACAAATGTGCTTTCTCATTTTTTTTGAAGCACTGAATCGGTAAAAGCAAAATTAAAGAATTTTTTTTCAAAATTGAAGAAAATAGTCAAGCGAGAGAAAAAGTAAACCTATTCACGAAGGGAAGGTGCTGAGAGGCTCTGAGAGAAGAGAGAAGGCAAGGCGCGTTCAGGTCGTGAGTGGAGAAGAGAGGAGGCCAGGGGCGTTCGAAGGTGCTAAGGCTCTGAATCAGATCGTGAGTGGAGGAGAGATGAGGCAAGGTGCGCAGGAGAGGAGAGAGACGGAACAAATTTTCCGATCTGGTGCGCGCTATTCTCGTGCTCCGATCCACTCCCGTGATTTCTACGGTTTGAGGAGGCAAGGCTAGATCTGTTTGTTTCGATTTGGAAGAGAGTGAGAGAGAGAGAGCCTAGAATCGAAATTGTGCTCTCCGATAACGGAGGAGGGGCTCCTATCCGCTATTTTTTTTCTAGGGTTTGAGGAGGAGGCGTAGGCCTCAGCTTTGTTTCGAGTTGGAAGAGATTGAGAGAGAGAGAGAGAGAGGTGAAGTGTATAGATGAAAGGAAGGAGACGGAGAGAAAACAGACGGAACAGACAAATTTTTAATCGCTCCAACGAATCACAATGGCGCACATCTGCACGAATATTGAAGGCAAACAGATGGTCTGGATTGCGACTCACCAAGAGCTCTGTGAGTCGTGACTCACCATAGCAAAACTCTATATATATATATATATATATATATATATATATATATCTGATTTTTCCTTTATTAACGATAATCTCTATTTCTAGAGGGAACGTATTTAAGCTTTATTAACACTAATTTGTGTCTTTTTAAGTATTTTTTGCTCTTGAATCATAAATAGTAGTATTTATTGAAAAATACTATTTTTATATAAGTTGATAACAGTAAAGTCAAATGCATAATCTAACGAAGGATTACAGATCAAACGGCTAAATATGATGGATTAGCTAGGTGAACTGCTTTATAATTTGGGAATTGCTTTTGACAAACAGAATTTTACTTCTCGCAACTTAATATTTCTTCGCATGACTAAACTTTCCTTTGAGCAATCTAATCTTTGCAAAACAACTTCGATCTCTCCGTCCAATAATTACAGGGGAATTTAGAGCTGTCAAACGTCCAAAAAAATCACGGAACAGCTTATACCGTTTGACGTTTCGTTAAGAACACAGTTTCAGCATTTTATTTTGTTAACCGTTTCATTTACGAAACGGCACAGAAATTCGTTTCGTTATTCGTTCCACTTCACAAATCACACACAAAACAGTTTGGAACTAGACTGGAACGATTGAAACGGCACATACTTATATTTCGTTTGCCGTTTCGTTATTGAAACGAAATCCATTTCGCTGCCTTTAATCGTTTCGTTAGACTTTAACGAAACGGCATCATGCGTTTTTTTCAGCCGTTGACAGCTCTACAAGGGATCCCTCTGTTAGAGTTATGTCCTAGAAGTCAATAATTTAATGACTTAATTATTAGTTTATGTTATGGATGATATATTATCATCTGTTCCTAGGTTTATTATTGACAGATTATTCAGGTTGAGGATCTGAATTGTAGATCTCTGTGGATCATTCTTTAGAATGACAATAATAAATCTAAACGGTCCATAATCTTGATAATTAACAAAGGAACATTAATTATCATATAAGATTAGTATGCAAGTTAAGTGATGATTAAGTTCTACTAATCATAGGTAAAGAGTTATCAACTTAATTGCATATGTATATGTTATGGAACATAGTACAGGACTTGACCCAATGAAATAAACATATGGATTGTGTTAAGTGTCATTGTTTATTTCGTTATGATTTTGGTTCTAAGTTTGAGATGTTTATCTTTTCCACATGAGGATAGGTTCAATAAATATTGTCTACCGCTGATTCCCGATAAGGGCTGCTATACGGACTTTATTTATGTTCTCTTGAATTGTGCGGGGAAAAGCTAATCATCAAGAAAACCGTATGTCCCTCATTAATTCACTTAGTGAGTGACGATATCTGTTTGGGCCCCTTGATGGAGTTGGATCGTATGCGCGCAACTAAGCGATCAACTCTAGATCAAGAAACGTATAATCTGCAAGAATGACACATTCCTATCTTGGATTATACGATGATATCGTGTGACATAAGAATCAAAATAGAGAAACATATTTATTCTCTTATGCAGGATTGAAATATTGTAGCAGTACACTATTTATGCGAATTGGGAGTCATAACGTGTTGCTAGATACCGCTTATGATTATTGGAATTAAATAACGATTTAATTCCATGGCCAACATAGCATAAATCCTCAAAGGGTCACACAAATAGGACATTAATCACACAGTGCATTATTTATTTATTCACAGCAGTAGGTTCTGTGAAAATATGATAAGATTGATTAATTAATTATATACCGTTGCGAACCGTTATAATTAATTAAGTCAATGGATCATATAGAAATAAATTAATGCATTAACTAATCCTAAAATAATTATTAATGAGTTAATAATTAATTTAGTTCAACACTTATCAATATAAATAGTTATATTGATTAATTGGGCCGTTATTTAAATAGCAAATATATAGCCCAATTAAAGAGCAAAGTTGAGGGACCTTAATTATATGAATTAATGGTCCAAATGAAGGGGTTAAATGGCCCATAAAGGCCCATTTCGTGGCTGCCCATTATGGTGGTAGGTGGGATGGCATAGTTGTAATTATGCAAGAGGTCAATTAGGTTTTGTGCTCTATATAAGGACCACTTATGAGAGCCTCCACCTAGCTTTCTCTCTCCTCTCATTTCCTCCCATGAGGCCGCCACTTTTTCACCCTCTCCTTCTCTCTTTTGCTCATGTGTTGAGCTATTTTCTCTCCACTAAATCAAGGTTGTTGATTGATGCAAGAGAGAAAACCATAGGGATTAGGCTTGTTCTTTGGGTATGCTAGCACGTACCTTGTAGAACGTGATTAATCCTCCTTGGTGGACTCGAGGGCGGTTACGAGACGTGGTAGAGACGGTGTAGAAGGCACGCCATCAATTCCAATGCCTTGGTCGAGCCCCGCGAATACGATTTCGCGGGAGGTATCGATTTCTCCTCTTTCTCTTTGTGTCGAAATGGCTATGTACTAGATTCTCTTGCTCTTTGTGTTTTAATTGGATTAATTAGTTAGTAATTAGTCACAAAATTAAAATTGGGCAATTTCCTAACAGTGGTATCAGAGCACATGGTCGTACTTAAGCTATTTTGACACTTAATTAAGAGAAATTGGCTAATTAACGGATTAGTAGAGATGATGCGTTTGTTTGCTGTCTGGAAATGGTATTTTCTGTGTTGTTTCGCGTTTTTCGATGTGATATGTTCTCTGGAAGATCTTTCCATCAACATGAAAGTTGTAGATCTTTGGATTGTGATTCTTTTGGCGTTGGATTCACATTTTTCTGAATTAGTATAGATTTATTGTGAATAAAACGGCGACAGTGCACAGAACCAGTTTCTGCTCGCACTGTCCTGTTTGAATGGCTTGAAAGATTTATATTTTGAATATAAGTACCAGTGTTCTATGGCTAGAAGTAAAGAGGACTTGAAGCTCTTTCTGAGCATGTATAAATTGTTGCATGACTTGGATTAATTTGTGGGTTTTCAAGTATGAAAAGGAAGATCTTGTCAGATCCAGTTTGTTGAGCAAATCGATTGTTCTAATAAACTGTACCAACTGAGAACTCCTTTAAAATTTCTGTTTAAATGGAGTTGTTCTATTTTGAGTTAGAATTCCAGAAAAATTAATTTCATAATTTTTCGTGGAAATTTGGACCTTCAACTAGGTTAAAACATTTCGATCGACAGTCTGTTCCAGTACAGAATTTGTTGATTGTTTAGCATGTAACTTAATATTATTGAACTGAACTTGGTTGTTTTCTTTTCATGAATGGATAGCCTGTAGTCTAAAAAAGTTTTTCTATGTATATTGTATATATAAAAACTGGATAGAAGGTGGTCTAACAGACCAAATGGTTGAGAGGATAAGCTGAAAATCTCATAACGGTGTTTCGTGCACTTGTAAGAGATTTGTCTTTTTTTATTCTCCCAGATGGTTTAAGATCTCTTCTTGAAATTTTTACTGGTAGTCAAAACTATGATAAGGAGCTTAAGTAATTTATTTGAGAATTTTTGGAGACCGAAAACTGTTGTTTTTGTTGGATTCCATTAGTTACGTTTTTTGGTAAATTACTGTTTTTCTAAGTATTCAAACTAGTTGAAATTAATTAGAAAACTTCTTGTTTGATCTCCTTTCAGTTATGGGATGTTGAAAGAACTTTCTAAATGAATTTAAACAAGTTTGGTTGTTTAAAATTGAGAATTTGTACACGGAATTTACTTATAGCAAACGATACGCAAAGATGCTTGAAAATCGTTAATTGGAAACAAAGTGCTTGTATGTGCTAACTTTGTTTTGTAGGTGGATAGTGGGTTTAGTATGGCTCAAGACTCAATGCCTTGTGGTTGTAAATTGAATGCATGTGTGAATGTTTGTAATGCGGCCTTTGGTGCCATTAATTAATTAATTCGTTGATTAATTTTTGATGTAACTTGTGAGGCTTGCATGCCCCTAGGGAATAGGATATTTTCACATGTATTTTTTGTTCCTTTATTTTATAGGATTTAGATCCTTATAGAATTTAGTGGGAGGGACAAGGATTAGATTAGTTTTGCTTCATGGAGGATGTGGCGAAACTAATGCAAGCGGGAGCCATACAAACCCACAATAATGAGATGCTTATATGTGATTGCTTGTGATTGCTATGAATTGTCATAGACTAGGTATGGGTGTATGCTTACATGACCACCAAACAAGTGTCACTTAATTGATAGTCCCAAACAAAACATGATTAAGTTAAATCGCCCTCCTTCTCTCTATCCCCTTCTAACGTGTATGATCGTTCATTGATGCATTCTCGCCGACGCGGGACATCGTGTTCCATCATCCGTGTCGGGGTGTAAATCGGATTTACTAGGAGCAAATAGAGAAAGGTTACTTAACGATGTTTTCTAATCGGATTGGACATCGGGGCAAAGTTTGTGGATGTACATGTGATATTTCACAAACCAAGAATCATATGGAATGATTGGTTGGAGAACCTACTCTATCTAGTTGTTTTTGGTGTCACGCCGACGCTAGCACCATCTCAACGAAAATAGGGATCTTGGAAAACCTACTACATTAGGGACATTAAATAATTGTAGTGGGAGTTTTATTTGTTATAAATAAAACAATTGCATAAACTAAATGACCGTAAATTGATTTTGTTATAGATGTTTAAATTGTTAATTTTGTTGCGATCAATCTTTGAAAATTAACAAACTCGTTTCTAAAAGTATTCACTTAAAGAAGTAATACCGATTCCTAAGACACGATCTTAGTGAAGAGAAATTTGAGTATGTCAATTTCCAAAACTTTCCTCAAACTACCCGAACGTAGCAACGCGATGATTGATTGACTTTTGGCGAAAAGTTATTCAATAAAGCGTATGCTTAATATCCTCATTTGAAATTTCTAGACCTTTGAATTAGCGAATTCATATGGACTAAAATTAACTCGTACGTTCTCATCCGCTTACTCAAGAAAGTGTTCTTGGAGAAAGTAGATATTAACTCCATCATTTATGATTGAGTATAAAGAATATGAGTTGACCAAGAGATTATTCTTTTAAAAGAAGTTATATGAATGTTTCATTAGCTCACAAATCGAAAGATTGAAGTAGCTAATTGATGACTAGAGATATTAATCTCCGATATCAAGGATTGTTGATATTGTCATACGATCTCTTTGGAATTATAAAGGATATAATGTTACCTTCTTCGCACACTTGTTGATGCAAAAAGGTAATTGGTTAAGTATACAAGAAATACTTCACCAAGGTATGAGTTGAAATTTCGAGACCCTCATTTGTGACCATGTGTCACATGAGATGTTTCATTTGCCGTTTGTGGGAGGCATTTGAAAGGTTGTCCGAAATACCATGATTGTGACGATTAGAAAAATTCTAATCCTAAAGTGTATTTGTCGTTCAAATTATCTCACTATCTCTAATTTACACTAGTAACTTGATACTAGTTCATATGCTCACATTTAACGAAATGCATTAGCAATGAAGAATAAGAGAAAGTTCGAGAGATGTAAAGTAAACTCCGTATAGGAAATGACTTGTTCATCTAAGTCATTACCATTGAATACGTAGAGTTATCTTTATTAAGAGTTTGTTTAGGAATTGAAGGTTGCATACCTTAATTCTAAAAACCTCTCAAAAATATCTCCATTTAATATTCCATGATGGATGATTATGTTTTGTAAAAGACAAGATCTTTTATTATGGATTTGTTTATATGATTTCATGCATCTTGACCGAATTTGCTTGAAATAGATAAACAATTTTTGAATGACAAATAGAATGTGTAAGACTTGACATAAAGTATTTGACTTTCATGTTATATATACCGCTTAGTCACATAAGTAAACGAGAATCGCATTACGAGAGTCTACGTAACGTAGAGCTCGTAATTCAATTCGATTCCAATCGATTGATATGCGAATCATGTTTGTTAAATGACAAAAGCACCTTGAACCTATGAAGGTTTAAGGACAAGTGAATTAATTAGGACTTATACATATCGATGTATAAAGACCTATAAGTACTTGTGCAATGAAAGGTTGTTGATACTTTACTACTTAACCAACGATCATTGTAGATATTAACATATCTATTTGATAAGGTATAAGTATGAACCTTTTGACTAGTTCAAAGGAGTTCAAGTGTGAAGTTAAAAAGACCGTTCAAGGAAAAAGAAAAGTCTTACAATTAATCATGGTAAGTAGTTAAGTCATATGATTTGAAATATTATCTAAAGAGTATGAAAGTAGTTTCATAACTCGCTCCATGAGGAATAATATGTCCAAGAATGGAGGTATCGAACAATATTTTGTATAGTTCGATCGGTAATAAATCAAATGGACTTATTCGACTCGTATTAGGGAATTATGTTTGAGGACAATATTGTTTACACTGAATGATGTTCCATCGAAGTCTATTGAAGAAGATATCTTATGAGATTTTGATCTCTAAGTATAATGCTTCTTAAGATTTGGTGTTGATAAGCTTATTTCAAGATTGTTGATAAGCTTGTACCCAAATAAGACACTTAATATTTGTAGGATGGTTTATATTAAAAGGCACTACTTCTACGAATATGATAAGAACAAAGTAGTTGTTGCTAATCATAATGTAGTCTTGATGAATTGAAACTCTCAAGAAGAAGTAGTGGGAGTAAAGTGAGCATTAAAGGAGTTTATGCGTCACTACAAGAAGTACTCTTATGGGAAACTTGTCACTCCATATATGGTGCTTAGTGGGAGTTGAGCGGAACTTCATTCACAAGTTGTTTTTGAAAAGAAGTTTAATAGTACGCTCCTTCTAATGAGGACTCAACCATCTCACGAGTTGATGATGTTTGAGAAACTCATGGAATATATGAGGAGTCAAGAACTCGTTCAACAAATCGTTGTGGAAGTAGTTCTTGAACCTCAAGTACCAATCCTACAAAAGATCAACGAGAGTTGATTGCCTAAGCCGTTTGATGCATTGGCTTCACGACATTCTCAAACTTAGCATATGAGAATCCGTTGATAAACAAGGAAACGATGGAACGATCCGATTCCACATATATGGTTTGAATTCATATGATCTTTAAATAAAATCCATGTATAACAACAAGGTATAGACCTTGGTTGATGTTCATGAAGGAGCAATCCATCGAGCACGTTTAGATCTTCAAAAGGAAAGATCGACATGGATAACAAATCGACTATGTACAAAGCGCGGCTTCTCACTTGTAGCTATGTCTAAGTCAATGACTAGTTGACTACGTACAAAGCACAACCTCTTGCTTGTGGCTATGTAAAAGTCAATGAAGATCATTCTGGCAATAGTTGTATTTCATATATGTTGATATATGGAAAAACACATAAAACCGCCTTCTTCGTATGAATGAAGGATGATGTTGTGCATTTGACACAAATCGAGGTTTTATGTATTGCTAAAAACATACGCATGCTTCAAGGATCCATAAATGGATTAAAGCAAGTGTTGTGGAGATTGGAATAAAAGTTTTGACAAGGAAGTCAAGGAGTTGAACTTCGTCAAAAGTATCTTGTATAAACAAGATATTCAGTGGGAGCATAATTGTATTACTTGTATTGTTCAAGATAACAATTCATTAAATTGGGAATAACATTAAGAAAATGAATATTGTCGAGATCTCTTTGGAGAATGCTTTCTCAAATGAGAACTTGGGCGAAGTCACCTAATCCTAGGAAACAAAATCTATAAAGATAGATTATGATGGATGTTAGGTTTGAGCAAATATGCATATATTGACGAAGTGTTCTAGAAACACGAAAGTTACACTCCAAGAAAGGATGTCTAACTATACGTCACATGGCATGACTTGAGTGTTTTAACTCGGTCTATTGTAACTCGATTCGAGAAAGTGCATGAAATAGTTCAAGCATTCCTTCATTATGAGTTTCATTGTGTACGCCATATTTATGCATATGCCCCAATGTGTAGTATCCAAAAGATATGACAAACAGTTGTCAAATGGATACAAGAGAGACACATTAGGACGATAGTCAAGGATATCCTCGAGTACCTTATGAGAAAGAGTGATATAATGTTTCATCTCTTAAAAAGAGCTCGTGTAAGTTAATTACACTAATGTTAGTTTTTCGAAAGATTGATATAATCACAGTTGAGATACATATTTTGCTAAAAGGTGGTGTTGTAAGTTTAGGAGGTGTTCTAAATGGAATATTACAACCGTTTCCGTCACCAAAGCAAAATACATAGCAACTTGTGAAGCAATAAAAGAAGTTTATTTCGGATCGATTTCTTAGTTGAGTTATTATGGTTCTAAGCATCTCGAACTATAACTTACTCCTAAAGAACCCAATGTTACATTGGAGATTCAAATATGATCTATAACGATATCACTTGATATCATATGATGGTGATCAAGAATATATATAGGAGAATATATATATATATGGTCAAACAATTTTTGGATAGGTTCGCGAACACAGCGAACACTCTAGCACGACCTCTACCTTGAGCAGTATACGAGATGCAGTTATGCATCCATACGTGGTGGACGTATGAGTAACTAGCTATAAGCGTATTATTTATTTTGAGGTCCGAGACATGTATATATGTAGATATATGACATTGTTCTCAATTCTTCGTTGGCTAGAAGTCACTACTGATTGACTCTAGGCCAAGTGGGAGATTGTTAGAGTTATGTCCTAGAAGTCAATAATTTAATGACTTAATTATTAGTTTATGTTATGGATGATATATTATCATCTGTTCCTAGGTTTATTATTGACAGATTATTCAGGTTGAGGATCTGAATTGTAGATCTCTGTGGATCATTCTTTAGAATGACAATAATAAATCTAAACGGTCCATAATCTTGATAATTAACAAAGGAACATTAATTATCATATAAGATTAGTATGCAAGTTAAGTGATGATTAAGTTCTACTAATCATAGGTAAAGAGTTATCAACTTAATTGCATATGTATATGTTATGGAACATAGTACAGGACTTGACCCAATGAAATAAACATATGGATTGTGTTAAGTGTCATTGTTTATTTCGTTATGATTTTGGTTCTAAGTTTGAGATGTTTATCTTTTCCACATGAGGATAGGTTCAATAAATATTGTCTACCGCTGATTCCCGATAAGGGCTGCTATACGGACTTTATTTATGTTCTCTTGAATTGTGCGGGGAAAAGCTAATCATCAAGAAAACCGTATGTCCCTCATTAATTCACTTAGTGAGTGACGATATCTGTTTGGGCCCCTTGATGGAGTTGGATCGTATGCGCGCAACTAAGCGATCAACTCTAGATCAAGAAACGTATAATCTGCAAGAATGACACATTCCTATCTTGGATTATACGATGATATCGTGTGACATAAGAATCAAAATAGAGAAACATATTTATTCTCTTATGCAGGATTGAAATATTGTAGCAGTACACTATTTATGCGAATTGGGAGTCATAACGTGTTGCTAGATACCGCTTATGATTATTGGAATTAAATAACGATTTAATTCCATGGCCAACATAGCATAAATCCTCAAAGGGTCACACAAATAGGACATTAATCACACAGTGCATTATTTATTTATTCACAGCAGTAGGTTCTGTGAAAATATGATAAGATTGATTAATTAATTATATACCGTTGCGAACCGTTATAATTAATTAAGTCAATGGATCATATAGAAATAAATTAATGCATTAACTAATCCTAAAATAATTATTAATGAGTTAATAATTAATTTAGTTCAACACTTATCAATATAAATAGTTATATTGATTAATTGGGCCGTTATTTAAATAGCAAATATATAGCCCAATTAAAGAGCAAAGTTGAGGGACCTTAATTATATGAATTAATGGTCCAAATGAAGGGGTTAAATGGCCCATAAAGGCCCATTTCGTGGCTGCCCATTATGGTGGTAGGTGGGATGACATAGTTGTAATTATGCAAGAGGTCAATTAGGTTTTGTGCTCTATATAAGGACCACTTATGAGAGCCTCCACCTAGCTTTCTCTCTCCTCTCATTTCCTCCCATGAGGCCGCCACTTTTTCACCCTCTCCTTCTCTCTTTTGCTCATGTGTTGAGCTATTTTCTCTCCACTAAATCAAGGTTGTTGATTGATGCAAGAGAGAAAACCATAGGGATTAGGCTTGTTCTTTGGGTATGCTAGCACGTACCTTGTAGAACGTGATTAATCCTCCTTGGTGGACTCGAGGGCGGTTACGAGACGTGGTAGAGACGGTGTAGAAGGCACGCCATCAATTCCAATGCCTTGGTCGAGCCCCGCGAATACGATTTCGCGGGAGGTATCGATTTCTCCTCTTTCTCTTTGTGTCGAAATGGCTATGTACTAGATTCTCTTGCTCTTTGTGTTTTAATTGGATTAATTAGTTAGTAATTAGTCACAAAATTAAAATTGGGCAATTTCCTAACACCCTCCTCCCTTCACTTCTTTCTCTCTTTTTTTATTGTCTTCGAGTTTTTCCTCTCCATCCTGTAACATCTCAATATTTTGATCGAAGTTGACGAACATTTTGACTGCTTTAACAAATGTTGACTGAATCAATACAAATTTTAATTTTTGCCGGTTGGTTGACTCTTGAACTTTTTGATCGCCATAGTTAATGAAAAGAAAAAAAAAATGACCGAATAAAACTGCCACCTGCCATGTTCCTTTCATCCCAGCTAACACGTCCCCTATAAATGTTTGCATATGAACCAGAGAGATTTGTCGAAACTAAATGTTTGCATATGAATAAAGTTTATCTCCACGAGTAATGTAGAAATTTGTCGAAACTAAACTACAAATACTAAATTTCTTAGGCTGTGCTCCAGAACACCAAATCAGAATCGGAAGGAGAGGAGAGGAGAGTAACGGACGAGTTTATTCTGCCCGATTGGTTACTCGCTCCACGCAAAGAAGAAGACGATGGAAAGGAAGAGAAGAAGAAGGAAGAGATAAACTGAAATTCGGAAGTCTTTAGAGTAAACTTCTCCACCCTGATTCGAGAGTAACAAATTTTCGGTCAACCTTTACTCTCCTCTCCGTTCCTCTCCTTTATTATCGGAGTTCTAGAGCATAGCCTTAGAGAAAAGGAAGGACGATATAATTATTACAAATGTTAAATTTCTGTAATATTGTTAGAGGGAGAATACGGTTATCTCTTAGGCTCTGCTCCGAATTCAGTGGGAAAAGAGAAGGGAAAGAATGGGAAGAGAAGAAGAGTACACTCCAAATTTGAATGTAATCACAAGTGCACCTCTCTTTACATTTTTATAGAAAAATTCAATTCCATTCTCTCTCATTCTCCTTGATTCTCCTTCAAATATCAGTTTCTGGAACATGGTAACAAGCTTGGGTAGGAATTGGTCAGCTACCCTTCTCTTTCACTCTCCTACATTCACCTCTTCTGGAGCATAGCCTTAGCAAATCTAGAAAAAAAAGAAAACATAATTAAGTAAATCAGGGTTAATTAAGAATATTATGTTGCGCAATTTTAATTGATGCCAAACACAGTTTAGTCATTGGAAGAAATATTGGCTTCGTTTGGATGGTGTGGGAATAAGAAGAATAAGGGAAGAAGTATTGGAAAATGTGTAATTTTGTGAAGAGTTTGAATTGTTTATAATAAATTTGGAAGTAGAAAGAAGCTATTCTCTTATTCTTTCACACATCCAAATACATCCATTAATTATGAGAAGCAAAAATCCCTTCGTCAAAAGCAATTCTCTATGGCTCCGTTTGGATTGGTTAGGAAGAAGGAATATGAGAAGAAAGAAGAAAAAATTTATAATAAACAATCCAAACTCTTCACAAATTTACACATTTCCCAATACTTCTTTCCACTTCTTCCCTTCTTCCTTTCTTCCCACACTTATCAAAACGGAGCATATGGACATATCAAATTTGACCTTCCGATTGCTAAAATTTTATTCGAATCGACTTTATATCATCTTTGAGATCGCAATTCATTGCGAGAATGTAACACAAAATTAACTTTATATAATTGTAGAATGTACTAAATATGTTAATGCATTTAACAGGTACAACAATACAATTAGAGAAAAAAAATAATATAAGACTTTTAGCAAATTTATCCAAAAGTTGCTAAATTAATAAATTTTCTTAATCAGTAATTATTTTACACTCGAGAATATGTGTGGACAAAATTTATTTGAAAAAATATTATTTAATTTGAACAAAACTAAAAAAAATATATGGACATAGGAAAAAAAAAATTGATATTTCTTTGCGGAAAAGGAAAGAACTCTTGACACCAAATGAAAACTCGTCGAAGTCATTGTGCTCTACTTGTATTCAAGTGCAGCGTTTATTTCATTTGTGTTCTACTTACAATTAGCCATTATTTTTTTATTTTCAAAACTTGAAACCTGCTCAAAACAAATTTAGCAGATATCAAATTTAATAATTATTAATTAATAATCTAGATTATAAATAAATTCATATACACCTAACACCTTGGATTTCTCCTTAAGTAGCTTAGAATTAATTAATACGTCAAATTACAACGGATATACTTATACTCTAATATAATAATAATAATTATATAAATTTGTATAGACGGGTCAAACACTCAAACTGGCCTGACCGTCTGACCGATATCCATTATCCATACTCGCTATTCCATTCGCTATGCTCCCAGCGGAGCACCGTGTTCCCGGTGGAGACAAGAAAGACTCACCGGCGGAGCACCCGACCGCTCCATCCCGTCTCCACAACTTCAATTTCAAAAGCTGGGGCGGTCAGCGCCATCTCCGCCGTTGCACGAATCTCCACGCGCGCAAACCCACCCCCGATCTGCCCCAGTGGAATCTACGCGCGCGGAGAGCAGATCAGGAGGAGGAGCAAAAGCGAGGTGAGGTTACCGCGGAGGTGGCGACCAGTCCTTTATTAGAGGAGAAAATTGCGGAGAGGAGAGTGTTTTGTGTGACTCTTCTCAGAGAAGAGATAGAAGAGGATATTTATGCTATGAAGGGGACTAGACCTGCTAGACGTCCCCGGAAGCGCACCCGGGGTCTCCAGCGGCAGCTCGATGTAAGTGATCTTGCTTGCAATTGTTGTTGCATGCATTCCTTTATACAATTGTTAAAAGTGGTTTTGATTTGTGTTGCTTGTGGTTGTGGGTTTTTCATCAGATGCTCTTTCCTGGATGCTTTTTGAATGAGGTTACCTTGGACACTTACAAAGTAGTGGAGTAAGGTAGATTTTTTTTTTTTTCATCTAATTTATATTTATTATAATTTATAAAGTTGGTTGTAATATATGTTCAAGTATGTACTGTAGTTCCTTTCTCATTTTTGTAGTTGTCACTGAAGTACTGATCTGATGTGAATAGGCAGCTAGGCTTGTAAAATGCTTTTTGGTGCATTTTGTACAGTAAGTATTGTTAACTCAGACACAGCAAGCAGTTTGTTTGATAGTGTAACTTATCTTCAGTGTTAAGGTAAATAGTGTATAAAGTGTATCTACAGTTGACATTTAATATGTATATGATCTTAATGTTCCTTTCTTAATTTCACTTTTTTTTTGTCATTCTATACTTGTAGATGCTTCTTTGATATTTACTCTAAGAAAACAAATTGATGCTTTACTGGTGCTGAATGACCTAAGTTTCATCAAAACTACATACAAAGATGGTTATTCCTTGTCTGATGTTCCACTAGCAATTAAGAAACACAGGATTCAGAACTCAAAGTGTTAACTTTTAGATAGCTCGATGCTTGATTAATCTATCGCAATAATAATCATAGAGTTTTTTTTAATTCATTTTGATTGAGTGTCGAGTCACCTGTCGTGGTTGATGGTTGTCAACCAAGTTTATTGTCAATATAACCTATCCTGTTCCTTTCGTTAAAGGAAGTTGACTTTTGGAATTTCAACGAGCTACTTTTGTTGAAGCTACTATACTAATGGAACAGTAGATTTGATGCAAAGGCAAGAGGTAGTCTTGGTTCCCAGAAACAATATCTCTAAACAAATTCATGAACATTTTTTCTTCAACTTTGACAATTAATTAGGGTAGATTCTAGGGAAATGAGATGAACGTACAAAGGAGTAAATAATATTGGATGAAAACAAATTTGAATTAGGTGGCTTTACAGAGATTCTCATACTCATCTTTACTAATGTAGGGTCCAAATATGTTCAAAACCTAGTGAGTTTTTATTGAATTTAAGGGCAAAATAGTCATTTTTATGAAAGTATAGAACTTAACTACTGGTTATGTTATATGGAGGTTCAGTTGAAAATGTCCAAAATCAAGGTGTAACAAACAACTAGTGGTTGTTTTTATTTGGTTTTAACGGAGGTTTCACAATAACAACAACAACTAAGCCTTTCACAATAAATAAAATAAATGAACCAAACAAATAAGTTCTGATAACTGAAAGATATTCTAGCATCGAACTTTTAATTAAAGCTGGTGGCACTATATTTGTTTACTGGTAATGAGGAATGGAAGTGGAGAAGAAAGACTAACATGTTCACCTTATTTACTGTATTTCCATATTGATGACAAGGGTAATTGTGGATAAGTATTAATTGTGGTCTTCGAAGCCTCAAATTTCGAAACCACCCAAGTTGGTGAGTGTTTTTGGTTTACTGTTTTATTTACTGGGGGGACTGTGGTACCAGAACACCTGTCAAGTGGTGACAGCTGAATTGGAGTTTTGTATTTTCAGGAGTACTTTCCTCAAAGTCTATTGGAGGGATCCTTTCGGACAGACCTATTCTTAAAAAGCAAGGGAAAGTCTATTGGAAGGATCCTTACAGACAGACCTATTTTTGAAAGCAAAGGTACCAAAAATGGTGGAGATAGAAAGTAATTGATAGTGGGGTAATCTGATTGGTGGGTATAACTTACAATTTTGTGGATTTCAAGTATTATTTTCGATTTTCTGTACCACTTAGCACCAAAAAGAGGAGTACAGTGCATTTTTCTCAAATCAGAGTGGGGTATTGCCAAAAGTTGGTTCTGCCCCTGGATGCGAGTTCCAGCTATTTGTATGCACTGTTTGTCACTCCCTTACAAGGTTACAATTGCATGAAAAGCTGAAAGTGGTGATATCTGTAACGGATGTTAAACTCTATTTGCTTAATGTATTAATCTGTTATAATAAGATATTTTTCATTGTACTACTTGTAAGCTGTCACTGTTTGTACTGCACTTTAGGTGTAAGCTGTTAAGTGTCTTAAATTTTGAGATTTACCCCATGATGAAATTTATCGATTGATTAAATAAGTAATATGTGCTTTAAGTTAGCATAATCTATATAAATGAGTATGAAATGATGGCATGGACCACTATTCAGTCAAAATGGCTGGAGCATTGCTCATGAATCAGCATGGCGATCCAGGCTTGTCTGAGATATTTATACTATTTGGCATGCTTTTGATTCTAAATACTGTAGGGTATAGATAGCAGTTAGGCACTGGTTTCATTGTGGTACCAGTGGTACCATTATGACTCCTGTGCAGTAAAAGTGGTAGAGGTGTTTTGTTCCTTGTAATAGTTTGCTTCTGGTAAATGGAAGTGGTAGGCGTTAATGCCTACTTGTTTCAAAAAAAAAAAAAAAACTATTTGGCATGCCTTTTGATTTACAGATGTCTTTTGCAATTTGATTATGTTTGTAGTTATATTGAAGATGATGAAATCTTATGTGCAATTCTTATCTTCTTTTTTATATTGAGAATTGTAGTTAGTAGTCGATAAACTATTGCGTACCCAGTGCCATATTATGCAGACCAACCCAGTATGTACTGGTGCAAACTTGTTTTACAAAAAAAATAAGAAAAAAAAAGACCTTGTTTAGATCCTTATTTGTTTTCTTAATATTTCATTTAGGTTATGCTTAATTAAAAAAATCCTATGTATTATTGAGGAAAGGCATTGAAAGAGGATCAAATCTGATTATTGATCTTCCCTTAAACAAGGTCTAACAATTTAACTTTTCTTAAGAAAAAACAATGGATGAATACAATTACTATTTCAGTTATGAGAAATCTACTTCCGGATACCAAAGTAGATTGAACGAAATAGTATCCAAAGCTACATGTTGTATTAGTACTTTCTGTCACCAAAAGGAATATTTTTGTTTACTTATTTAACTCTTGAGAAATGCACATGTGAAAAATTCTTTTATCAATGGAATCGTAGATTAAAAAAAAAAAAAAACTATGGTTGACATGGCAGTCCAATTTGATTGAGGATGCTGCATTGACCAGTGTCAGAGTCTTGATATTCAAAAGGACAAGTCTGTCTAAAGAGTCTTGATTTCCCCTTTGCACTTCTCTAAAAGGCATCTTAATTTTCCTGATAAAAAAAGGTCCTTATTCTCCTTTTTTTACTGTTCTACATCTTCTGAACTTCTAGTCATATAACACTGTCACTCCTTTTTTTTTGAAAAGGGACCAGGGTGCATATTTGATATGTAGACTTGTGCAGGCATAAATCACACATATGGTCATTCTTCTTTCATCTAGAATTTTGTTATAAACTAGTGAGCATTCCTTGAACCAACTCAATTGATCTTTCTAAAGACCTGGTGTGAAATTAGAGACTTACTAGTCAGGATAAGAAATTCGAAGCTCCTATAGGCTATAGACCATTCATGCCATTTTATAATTCCAAGGAGACAAACTCTGATGCGTGGCATTTCTGGGTAACAGACTGTATCCAGTTCACAATCAATTGTGCAACTAGGTCAAATATTTTACCATAATCGTGTTGAAAATTTGTTTGCCTTGTCAAAGATGTTTTCGTAAATATTGTGCTCACCAGATCAAGTCATTGGATAGAGGCTAGAAAGAGTGGTGCGAAATCATAGGCTGTGTTTGGATGAGCCTAGAAATAAGAGAATAGATTCTTCTTATTTCTAAATTTATTACAAACAATCCAAACTCTTCACAAAGTTACACACTTCCTAATACTTCTTCTCTTATTGCTCTTATTCACACACCATCCAAATGGAGCCATATAGATTTACAATTCAGGCTATGAAACTCGGTAACAATTTGAGGCCGTTTGTGCCATTTCTAGATCCCAATTTGTTGCTACACCCCAATTAAATAGCTCTTTTGAGGCGACTAACTGCAATGGATCACTATCAATGGTGTAAATCAAGTTTGTTCTATTTTGTAAGGTTTGAGGTCTGATGATAGGGAAAGGAAAGGTAGCATTTGATGTCTTATTCCTTTGAGATTAGAGAGGAGTGTCTTGCATGAGGAAAGTCAGCTTATTGATAGAAGAGGACCTAATATACCGATTAGAAAGCGCAACTGAGACCATATAAATTTTCATGGAAAGGACTGGTTGTCTTTGATACTGAACTATTTTATATTCTCTATCAATTTCAAATAATTTATTACTAGGAATAACTATTCTTAACACCCAAAATAAAAATATTAATAATTAATAATAGAATAAGAATATGTCAATCTTTTCTGGTCATTCTATTCTAGTGGTATTTGTTGAACACCGGCAGCAGGCATTTTCAATTGGGAGTTTCTGATTTTTCATTTTCCATCAGGACAATTAATTAGTACCAGATTGAAAGAGATGTTGCAATAATATAGGATGATAGTCTTTGTAACTATGGAATCTTTCCAGGCAAAAGAAGGAAAAAAAAATTGAATATATAAAATTGAAAAGTTTTTTTAGAGTCGACTAGGAAAGAGTAATTTATAATTTTATTCGCAGCACGTGGGTGATTTATGGAGTTTCTTCATTGACGACGAATTGAAGATTGTTGGTGCAAATTCAAATAAAATCGGATAATAGAAAAACAAATGAAAGAAATGAAAGGAACAAAGTTACCCCAATCGCGCTAGGCGCTGTCCTTAAGTGTATTCCGTCTCAACGTGCGACAGGAACCGCAACCAAGATAACACGGGGTTGTCACTTTTTAGGGCACGACCATGAAAGTGACTGATGAAAGCCTCCAAAAATATCCAGCAGAACAACAAAATCAAGACTTGGAATATCAAATATTATCAAGATGAATATGAGAGTTTGGACAAGCTGCATGACTTTTTGTGTGTCTCTTATCAACGAAATGGGCTGTATAAATAGTGGTTCAGTTAACGGCTACAACCTTTATCATTTTAAATTAATTGCTTTAGCCAGCGTTTAGAAATGAATGATAAATAAAGGCATTGATTGACCAACGTTAAAAATAATTAGTGGAATATTAGTGCAACGATACAGAATTCCAACGGTAAGAAATTGATTAACAAATTTATTAGGTAAATGAATATCCCAACGGAAATATTAATTAAAATAGAAATAAAAAATGATATGGGCCAAATCCAAAGGAATAATATAGAAACTGAAACTTGAGGTAATGAATTTTGAGTTTTTCAAATTATTTTTCCAACAATCCCTCCCAAAATTCAAAATTTATCAAATGAGAATGACTCACAAATTTGGGATTATATATGACCAAATGATAAACTTTAAGGAAACAAAATTGAATTTCATACAATCGGGTGATGAAACAAATAGCTGGATATTTATATTGCGCATCGTAAAAGTAGTTTACAAACTTTAAACTTCACTTAGTGTTGATGGATTAAATTTGGAGGAGACAGAGAGAACTTATGTCTTGAACTCGTTCCTTGAATCCAAATTACACCATCACACACGCAATATAGAGTCGGTCATCGCGGGGTGCGCATTAATGGCCATACGCAAATAACTTGGATTTTTCATGAGAGTCTTAAGGGCTTACCCATGCCCCGCACTGCGGCCGTATACAGGCACTCTCATATAGGTGAGTCCCTACCAAGGATGTGTGCAGATTCACATCCCATGAAAATTACCGATTTGGTCCTCATTAAGAGCATTGCTCGAGCTAAAGTGCTCATCCTTAACATCTACATAAAGCACACTCACCATAGGGATGGGGCTGGAGTCAATGCTCCAAAAATTGTGTGCTAGCGACCAACTTACGGCTTCTTATTACCCATTGAATCTCTTTCCAGGGGTCACCCATTCGGAGATTGGATTGCCACCGCAAGCGGTCTATTAGGGCATAAACCCATCCCCCTCGATGAAAATAGAACTTTAGTTCTATTTAAGCCTTTTGTTAGGCAATCAGCAAGATTTTTTTCTGTTCTTACATGTTGAATATTTATTGTTTCATTTTTCATATGTTGTTTTATTGATTTTTGTCTTCTTTTAATATGTCTATTCATTTTTTAATTTATCAATTTCTTTTTATAAAATTCAATTGCGGCTTGAGAATCACAATTTATTATAATTGATGAAATTGGTTGTGGAATTAGAGGTATATCTGATAATAATTCTTTTAACCATTCAGCTTCGGTACAAGTAGTATCTAAAGCTATTAATTCAGATTCCATTGTGCTTTTAGCAATTATTGTTTGTTTAGTTGATTGCCAAGATATTGCACTTCCTCCTAAAAGAAATACATATCCAGTTGTTGATTTAATATCTAAAGAATCTGATATCCAATTTGAGTTAGTATATCCTTCTAAAACTGAAGGATAACCTGTAAAATTAAGGCCATATGATATTGTTCCTTTGAGATATTTAAAAATTCTATCTATTGCTGTCCAATGTGTCTTATTTGGATTATTAGTATATCTACTTAATCTTGATACAATATGTGATATATCTGGTCTTGTTCTATTGGTCAAATACATAAGTGAACCTATAATTTGAGCATATTTTTCTTGATTTATCGGATCATTTTCATTTTTATATAAATTTATGTTAGGATCAGATGGTGTTGATACTGGATTTAAATTCGAATAATCAAATTTATTTATAATTGATTGGGTGTAATGAGATTGAGATAATAATAAAGAATTAGAAGATTTAATTATTTTCATTCCTAAGATTGAGATAATTATTTTCAAATATTATCAAGAGGAATATGAGAGTTTGGACAAGCTGTATGACTTTTTGTGTGTCTCTTATCAACGAAATGGGCTGTATAAATAGTGGTTCAGTTAACGGCTACAACCTTTATCATTTTAAATTAATTGCTTTAGCCAGCGTTTAGAAATGAATGATAAATAAAGGCATTGAATGACCAACGTTAAAAATAATTAGTGGAATATTAGTGCAACGATACAGAATTCCAACAGTAAGAAATTGATTAACAAATTTATTAGGTAAATGAATATCCCAACGGAAATATTAATTAAAATAGAAATAAAGAATGATATGGGCCAAATCCAAAGGAATAATATAGAAACTGAAATTTGAGGTAATGAATTTTGAGTTTTTCAAATTATTTTTCCAACAAAGATTTCATTTTCCTCGACAAGATTCATTAGCTTTCTTAAGGATTTAAAAAAAACTACCGACCCACAATTTCATTAAATACAGGTGGCCCCTAACAGAAAACAATGTTCAAGGAATCTATATTCTGATTAGAAACTAAAGTCTTTAAAAAATTATAAGCCACGTCAAGTTATCCATGTCATCATTTTTCCGATCATATTTTCTCTTTATTTTATATTTAATTATTTATTTAAAATGATTTTGAGTCCTTTTTATTTATACTAGAAAACGGGACCCCTCAATATGTGGGTAAATAAAAATTAAAAAAATATTTACACTTCAATAAAAATATGGGAAGTGTGTAACTTTGTAAAGTTTGGATGGTTAGGAATAAATTTTCGTCTAGAAATAGACTATCCCTTTTATTCCTAAGCGATCCAAACAACCCCTAAATAATAAAGCACTCCTACATCTCTAAGACATAACAAATAATGAAAACTAGCCTAACATGATTGCAAAAACAATACAATAACAATAAAAAAAATATATACAAAGTCCGGGACAAGAAAAAATAAGAAAAAAGAAAGAGATACGACAATATTCAGTCTAACTCCTATCCGTATCGAGTTTAAAGTCATAGTTGGATCGGTTCTATCGAAGTCGTGTCTAGAATCACTCTAAAATTACTGTCATGGTCAAGTGTTGCTTGAGTTAGTGGAATCTCGCACCTTGGAACGATGGTGGAAAAATATCAAAAGGTGAGAGACTAGTGGAACATGGGATAATTGGAAGTGCGCTAGGGGACATGAGAGACCTTGCTTTACTGAGATATTTAAAAAAATCGCATTTTCCTTCACTAAAAAGTTGCCTTTTGTGACCACTCGGCTGAATCTTAGGGCTGTCAATGGATACGATACGGTAGAAGGTATTTTCATATTTGCATCTGTTAAAATTTTCTTTATCGGTACTCATTAAAAATAACTTTATCCGTACCCAACCCGCACCCTACCCGTATCCGTTAAGAATTAACGGTACGGGTACGGTAACAGTTGAAAATGAATAATAATAAAAAAAATTGTACACTCTCGATAAATAAATTATATCAATAAGTATATTAATAAAGTCCAACATTACATAATTCTTTAACACAAAATGGAGGCAATGGAGGCCATGGTTTACAACATGAAAAAAGATAAATATTTTATCAAATCGGTTACTCTTCGTGACTATATGCAAATGTCAATATTACAAAATGTTAAGAACTAATGTTGATTATGTGACCATCATTGAGGTGCTTGGGCAATGTCAATGAAGAAACGACATAGGATGAGAAATGAAGAAGCAAAAAAAAAAAAAAAAAAAAAAGCGCCCTGTTTTCACGAGACAAATCAAATGGCTTCTCAGCTACGGCGAAATATTTTAGGATTTCTTTATTTTTTCGTACACGTGAATGAAAAGAATTATATAACATCTAAAAATATCAATTAACATATAACATCTAAAAATATCAATTAATCATATGTTATATGTATATCATGTAATTATATCTTTTTAGTTGTGATAATTATTCGTTATGAAAATGGATACGAAATAAATTTTATCTATATCCTTATCTATTAAATTAACGAAAAATTTTTCTTATCCATACCCGTACTTGTTAACTTAACGAAAATAAAACTTTATCCATATCCGTCTTATCGAATGCGGTACGAATTAAATAAACGGATAAACGAGTTTCATTATCAGTCCTAACTCGGCTGAGCACTTGGCCGAGTGGTAGGCCAAGTGGGCTAAAATCATCGTAGGTTACGGGATATAAAGTTCAGGAACATTCTATAGGTGAAAACTTGCCAAAAAGATGATTTCTATTTGCTGCAAACTTGCCTTTTGTGAATACTTGGCCTGGGCTAAGCCGAACAATAGGTCAACTGGGACAAAATCAGTAAGGGCTGAGAGCTATGCATATGAGAGCCAGGCATAAATCATCTTTGTACAATGCTAAGACATGCTATGTGATTGATTTGCACTGTTTGCATCAAAACGCTTGATTATTGATTTGTTTTCAAAAAAACCTACAAAATAGTTGAGAAGCGACCACAGTATTAAATTTTGGCAAATATAATATAAAAACACTGTGAATATAATGAGCTGAGTCACAATTTAGATGTAAAGTCCGGTCAAATATTTATATAAATGAGAGATATGGTGTAACGTAGAAAATCACCCCCACATTAACTATACATAATTTAGCTTTAAAAAAAAAAGAGCTCGTTCGTGCAAACAATTTGATTTGCATTGTCAAATGCAATTTTTTCAATGAAAATTAAATCATTTATAGATTTGATCTTTAAGTCCTTTAAGAGTTTTTTTTGTGAAACGAAATCTAACACCATAAGAGAGATGATCTTTACGTAGATTTTCTAGATAGATTTTTTTTCATTAGTGTTGGACCTTGTTCTATTGTTAGATTTAATTGACAATAAATCTTACAATCTTGACAATAAAGTTTAAACTTTGCAAGAATCAAAAAGTCTATAAAAATAAATCCCTAGATTTTAAAGGACCTATTAATAAAAAATTGAGTCTTGCTAAAAGATTGCTAGATTTAGTGCCTCAATTAAATCTAGCAATAGAACAAAATCAAACACTAATAAAAAAAAGTCTATTTAGAAAATCTATGTAAAGACCATCTCTCTTGTAGTGTAAAAAATCATTGTAGTTTGAGCAGAATAATTCTTTTTATAACGATTTCACGAAGTTAGAAGACGCACAGGCATGTAATAGAAAAGTTTAACTAGTATTTAGTATTATTATTATTATTATTATTATTATTATTATTATTATTATTATTATTATTATTATTATAGAGAGAGAGAGAGAGAGAGAATGGCTAACGCGCCATCGATGGCACGTGCCATCAATTTTCTATCGACTTATTTTTCGAAATTCAAAAGTCAAACGGTCGATCCAAACTGTTCAAGTTGATCAAAATATTGAAATACCTTTGGAGACCAAATTTTACATTTTTTCGAATTTTTTTGCTATTTATTATGATATTTTCAAATTGGAGGGCCTGAAATACTCTAATCATAATGTTTTTAAAAATATCATAATAAATAGCAAAAAAATTCGAAAAAATATAAAATTTGGTCTCCAAAGATATTTCAATATGGAGAACTATTTGAACGGTTTGGATTGACCATTTGAATTTCGGATTTCGAAAAATGACTTGATGGCACGGGACCCTCCGTGCCATCGATGGCACATTAGTCATTCTCTCTCTCTCTCTCTCTGTATATATATATATATATATATATATATATATATAGAGTTTTGCTATGGTGAGTCACGACTCACAGAGCTCTTGGTGAGTCGCAATCCAGACCATCTGTTTGCCTTCAATATTCGTGCAGATGTGCGCCATTGTGATTCGTTGGAGCGATTAAAAATTTGTCTGTTCCGTCTGTTTTCTCTCCGTCTCCTTCCTTTCATCTATACACTTCACCTCTCTCTCTCTCTCTCTCAATCTCTTCCAACTCGAAACAAAGCTGAGGCCTACGCCTCCTCCTCAAACCCTAGAAAAAAAATAGCGGATAGGAGCCCCTCCTCCGTTATCGGAGAGCACAATTTCGATTCTAGGCTCTCTCTCTCTCACTCTCTTCCAAATCGAAACAAACAGATCTAGCCTTGCCTCCTCAAACCGTAGAAATCACGGGAGTGGATCGGAGCACGAGAATAGCGCGCACCAGATCGGAAAATTTGTTCCGTCTCTCTCCTCTCCTGCGCACCTTGCCTCATCTCTCCTCCACTCACGATCTGATTCAGAGCCTTAGCACCTTCGAACGCCCCTGGCCTCCTCTCTTCTCCACTCACGACCTGAACGCGCCTTGCCTTCTCTCTTCTCTCAGAGCCTCTCAGCACCTTCCCTTCGTGAATAGGTTTACTTTTTCTCTCGCTTGACTATTTTCTTCAATTTTGAAAAAAAATTCTTTAATTTTGCTTTTACCGATTCAGTGCTTCAAAAAAAATGAGAAAGCACATTTGTTAATAAATAGCATGTGCTTCAAAAATATTTAATTTCAATTTTTTTTTCAATTTGTTAATTCAATTTTGCCCTTCGATATTCAACAGGTCTTCTTTCTCTCTCTCTTTCAAACCAGATTTTGCCCTTCTTTTTCATGATTAATTTTTCTTATTTACTTGGACCTAGAAGCATTGCAGGAAGTATGATGCATTTGTACAATGAGTTGTCAAGCATAAAACTCAGAAAATATTAATTTACAATTGTCGATGGAAATTAGTCTGAGCTGGGATTAATAATGTTAGGTGCTCACTACAGATACAAAAAATTGAAACATGATAAATTTGTGATCAACCCTTCTCTGTTAGCAATTGTATGGTACCAGTATTTCTAAAAACTGAAGTGGAAGGACAGTTGGAACTTCCAAACATGCATTTTGGCTTAATGTTCTTGCTAATTTACCAGAAGGACCTATATGCTACATTAGTCTGGTGCACTATTTATTTCTGGTGCGGTACTCATCATTTTTCTTCAATGCTCTTGCTAATTTCTAAAAATATTTATGATCTAATTATGTTATTTGTTCAAGTCATTTTACTTGTTACGTGCGTACAATTTATGAATGTTTGTTTTGTTCTTGATGATGTTAATCTCCTTGCATTTGCTTTCACCATGGTAATGGAAAATGAGCATCCTTGAATTGACATTAGAAATATTATTAACATTTATTTACAGTTATGGTATAATTGCTTATATGTGCTGTTTAAGATGCGTACTAATAATTTTTTTCCTTCTCTCTGCTTTGCATTAGGGAAAAAAAGATGAAGAGAAAGGGAAGAAAAAGGATTATATACGGAGATGACACTGAGTCTGGAGAGGATTTCAGTGGAGAAGAAGATGTTTGAGAGAATTTTAGTGGAGAAGGAGATGATAGAGATGAGGGTGACTAAGGCAATTTGATGATTAGCAAACTTTTTGGGTGATTTTGTAATATGTGCTTTGATGTTTGTTTTATTTATGGATGGAATAATCTTCTTTTAAGAAATAGTAAAAAGTGGTACCATGCACACGAATGGTACAGAGTAGTCAAAATATTCTTTGATGCTCTTTTAAGCAAATGTTCTTTTAGCATTTTATACATGATCTTTGTATGCAACCTATAAAAAAAATATTTTCTTGAATGGTATAAGTTATTTTATGTACCAGTTACATGATCAAAATGAATAAGCATGCTATCTACTTAGTTATTGTCTTGTACCATGCATAGGTATTGTCTTGTACAATGTAATTAGTTATTTTAAGAAATCAGTTGCAAATTATACATGGTCAATCGAGACCAAAAAAAATTAAGAAAGTAGCTTGCTATGTGCCAAATGAATGTAGCTTGCTAAATGAAGATATAGAAAGAAGAAATACATATCAGAAAATTTGGGTTGACAAACTCGAAATGTACCAGTTGATATGTACATGTCTTATTGACAAACTTGAGTTGGTATAACAAAACAAGCACACATCAATATTTGAGCTATTACTCAAGATTCAACTAATAAACAAAACATGCATACAAGATAATATTTGAGCTTAAAAAATATTCATCACAAGCATATCAGTACAATATTCATGCTCAGCCTTTGAGCTTACACAATATTGTTGAGCTTAGATATCATTGTCAATTTCATTATCTGTTATAAATAAATAATCAATAAATGCAAAGGAAATGGCACAACTAAAAATGTGTTTTCAATAAATAAGAAAATGGTACCTTAATCCATACATTTTAAGGACTTAAAAGACAAACATCTTTTACCATTTGCTAGTTCTCCACTGAAATTACCATTTGCATACAACTATCTATCATACAAACAAAATACAATACTTAGTTATCTTTACAAAATCACCCTAAAATATTTCTAATCACAAAATGGATACTAAGTCCCTGTCTTCTCTATCTTCTTCTCCACTGAAATCATCTCCATTAGACTCACATGCTGCCATCTCCACAATCCTTTTTCTTCCCCTTCCCTTCATCTTCTTTTTTCTAATTCAAGGAAGAAAGAATTTAAATGATTAGTATAGATATGATTCTACTTAATGTTTTTCATTTGGGTGTACAATTTCTTTTTTTCTCTTTTTTCTTTAATTTTTCCTTGGGTGTACATTGCACAGTGAAGCCTCAGACTTTCATTTCAAGGTTGAAATTTTGGCCAGAACATCATATTGGCTCCGTTTGGATGTGTTGAGAATAAGGTAGGAAGAAGGAAGAAGGGAAGAAATTTATTGGGAAGGGATAAATTTATTGGGAAGTGTGTAACTTTTGTGAAGAGTTTGGATGGTTAGAAATAAATTTATTGGTAAAAAGTGGTTATTCCTTATTCTGGGAAGAAGCCATCCAAACGGAGCCATTAGTGCATCACAAACCGTAATTTTTAGACATGTAGTTGGCTACATGCACCAGACAATTAAATGCTCATGATTTACCTCGTGATGGAGCTAGTAAAGTCTTTGTCTTAGTTGGGTTAAATAACCCCGTAATCTTCTTAAGAAATGCTATCGATTTTTTCAAAGCAGACCCCACGGAGGTTCTTTGCTACCTCCAATACTGGATTTACCAATATACTGAGAACTGACACCTTCCCTACATTGAACAGGTTGTACCGACAAACTTTCAACAATAATTAGTTACGACTCCACAAATTAACAGAAGTCTTGAATCATGTCTCCATTAAGGCTAAGACTATCATTTACTCTCAATGCCTAAAACAATACTCAATATATCCAGAATTAACTCGAGAGAGAGTGAAAAAGAGAGGCGAGAGACCATGTACCTTTTGATGTATTAGCAGAGAGAGGCAAGAGAGACAATTCCTTCGACTTGCTTGCTTCAACGAGGAGATGAAGAGCGGCTAGACTAGGAGAGAATGAGCGGACTGGAAGAGAGATATGCGCAAGAGAGGGGGAACGATTTTCAGAGAAAAGCAACGATCTAGGTTTTCATCCGTGAGAGAGATGGGTTTGTTCAGAGAAGGGGGAATGATTTAGTCGGAGAGGGGAGCAGAGCAGAATAAGGGTTTGAGGAGGAGGCGCAGATCTATTTCGATTTGAAAGAGAGGGAAAGAGAGAGAGGAAACAAACAGAAAGAGACAGAAACGGAGAGAACGAGAGACGAGACGGAAAAAATTAGCTCGATCTAGCGCTCAGCGATCTGCACGATTTTTTGAACAGATCGGATGGTCTGGATTGCGACTCACCAAGAGCTCTGTGAGTCGCGACTCACCATAGCAAAACTCTATATATATATATATATATATATATATCAATAATTTATTTGAAATCTATCCATCTAAATCATTTATAATTATATTTACTAGGCAAATTATGCAGTGGAATGTAACTAAATATCAATCTGATCATCCATTCGAAATTATAAAATAGAGATGAATTTTAGAATTTAAACCTGGTTTAAAATTTCTATTGACCACAAAATTATCCTTATATTTATATACTATTAGTTAATAATTCTAGTTATCAGTTAAACGTCCAAAGCTAGATGCATATATGTTTTTGAATAAAAGCAAGATATATTTTACATTTTTACTTATATATTATTAAATATTAAATTTGTAATCCGCTCTTATTAGCCTAATCCGTCACAGCAGTGGACTCCTCTGCTGAAAGTAAACGTGCGCAATTTTAAATAAAATAGGAAAACGAAGCTACAAATTTTCCACCCAAGGCCATTTTCGTAATTCCCCATCTCATTTTTTCCCGATTTGGTTGAATATTTCCATCAACACCTAACAACCTCTCGCCGCATTAAAATAGACATTTCCCAACTTACCCTTTCCGGTGGCGTGCGCGTAGCCCCCTTTCTTCTTCATCCGTCGTTAATTCCCACCTCCGACGGCCTCGATCAAAACCCAAATTCGGTTCGATCATTTGAAGTAGGGATAAAGATAAATAGTCGAGATTTGAGGTTTTGATTGGGAAATTTTCGGAGAAAGGTTGGTTGGAAACCCTAAAATGTCGATCGATATTGGGAAAAGCGCTAAGAAGGTCGACGTCGACAATAGGATCTCTCTCCGCTACTACTACAGAATCGCCGATAGTTTGATCAGACAGGTGGTTTTTCTATTTAGTAACAAGGTTCAGTTTAGTTCAGTCTGAAATTCCCAGTCCCTAATTTCTGCAAAGGGTTTTTTATTTTAATAAGTAAGAGTTTGATGTAATTTTAGTAACCTATTAGTTTATGTATCGAGTTTTTTATATAAATGTAGCATGTATAATGTGTATTTGTTGGTGTTTCAGGCTAACATATACCGAAATGAGAGAAACATAATTGATTTGTATGTCATGCTTTTACGGTTTTCAAGGTAAGAGCTATTGCTTTGATATTTAAGTTTTTTTATTACTACTGGATTTCGTTGAAATTGTTTTATTTGTTTGCTCAATTTGATGGTTTCTTTTCTGTTGCAGTCTAATAACAGAGACAATTCCACGCCATAGGGATTATCGACTCTCCCCGCAAAGTGAAAGGAGTCATTTCAAATTGGTAAAATTGAATGTTTTTTCATTCCTTTTTTTTAATGAATTTTTATTTATGCTTAAGATATCTCAAAGTGAAACTCAACATACTGATATTTTTCTTTTGTATGAGGTAATTAGATGTGGTCTAGTACTATCCTACCCTAACTTGTTTTCGGACAAAATATTTTGTTGTTCTTGTTGAGGTAATTCGATATGTTGAGATCTCATAAGGGAAAGTAAAAGGATGATTATAATATAATTGGGTGTGTTGTCTATTTTACAGAAATTGCTGAGTGCTTTGGGTGAGCTTGAGACCTTGCAACCGGATGTGAAAAGACGGCTAGCTGAATTAAATCCAAAACCTGCAAGTTTTTCTAATGGATGGGCTCAATCACAACAGAATGTTTCAAGCAGTCCGTATGAGTGGCCACCAATTAAAAATCCATCACCATTATATCAACCACATGTTCAGGTACTCTATTGCTTACCAAGCTTAGATGACAGTTTTGCAGTGCCACTAGTAACACCTAATCTATTTTCATACTTGGAAAACTAGCAGTTAACATCACACCATACTTTGAGTAATGTGGTTGTAATATACCATGTATATCTAGATCCAAACATATACTTCGTTTTACTTAGTTTTAATCCAGGCTCAAAAGCTTAGTGGCTATTGGATTTAGCTATACCATCCTACTAAGCAATGATTGGGGTGCTAGTTGCATCTATCTTGCAAATTCTGGATTTTAGTTACAACAAAATGTTTCATTTGTGTCATGTTTGTATCGTACCCAATAAAATATAGGATTGCAATTGGCAACAGAGTGCTATATTGAATGTGTTCTTTCTTTTAGTATGGTTGAAAGGGTTGTTTATTCAGATTGCCGCAAATTGACAGCTTGGAAATTATGAATCTGTCGCGAACAAATTTAAATTTGAGACCTCTTATAGGTACAGCTTATACAGTTCATGTATAATGCATGTAATAAAAAAGGTGAGTTTTGATGTATAGCTGGTTAAGGAATTTGCAACTTTTCAACAATCTCTACATATTTTGTTATTTATTTGTGACTGGAACCTGTAGGGGAATAGAATTGGAGCAAATGGTTATGCACAGAAAACCGACCAACTTCCTCTTGTTCGTAGATCGTAAGGCTTGCCTCATTTCTGTTGATAAGGCAATATATTTTTCTTTGAAACAGTTCTTCGATATGTAAAACAAACTTTTTGCAATTTTATGGGATCAAATAGGTCTTTTAACATTCCTCCTCCAAGAGAGGAGACACTTATGAAGCACTCGATTTTGGGTCGTGATGGTCTTCATGGACAGTGGCAACCCCCTGTTGTCCATAAACTGGTATTACTTGTTTCTACTTACCTTTATCGTTGTTTCAGTTTCGTATTTAGTTTGCGCACAGTTGGGGGGAGGGGGGGTTAAAGAACACTGAAAGTGGAGAAGGCTTTATTAGCTTAATCTCAAAAAGCTCTCAGATGGCTTTAAACGATAAATTCTAACTGTTGATCATAATCTACTATATTAACCATGCATTTATATTTCAAATTTGTAATATTACGAGCTTGTTGTGTACACAAGAAGTCAAAAAAGTGTTGAAAATGAAGGCATCAGCATAACTTGTGATTCTTCATACTTTTGACCTCTTCACATTGCAGGAAACAAATTTAAATTTGTAAAGTTAGATCAACGGTTAAAATTCATCTTTAGAATTTGACACTTTTGATAAAAGCTCATGACTCCTATTGGTGAGCCTAAGCTCTGTCTGCATCTACTCATTTAGTATTGAAATCAGTCTAACTTTTTTTATTTTTTCCTTCAAAACAGATACAATATCCAACAAGTAATTTAGATCTTACTCCTATTGATATTGCAAGGTTAAGTTTCTTTCTCTTTTTTAGCTTTCTTTGCCCATTTTCTTCATTGTAGGTGTATTTGTTTTGTGAAGATTTAATCTTGGTAGTCATATATGCAGTTCTTGTGGTTGAAATAGCTTCCATTTGTGCTGTCTGTTTAGTGAAGATTAAACTTGTATAGGTTGTTACATATGCAGTTTTTTTTTTTTATATATAGTTTTTTTAGAAGCGACACCATATTCTTAATCTTTCCTATAAATTGAATATCTCATCTGCAGATTGATCAACTTTTAGGATGATTTTGTTTTATAGTACAAGAATAGAATGACTGCTTTATTTTTCTTACTTTATCAATTTTTGCAACCTGAAAATCTTGTAATATTTTGTTTCTCCTATACACAGCCTCCTCAATCCTTCTGAAGAAGAAAAACAAACTGATACTAAAAAAGATGAAGCTGCCCCTGAGCATAAAAAAACCCCACTTGAGGAGGTCCTATCCTTGCAAGAAGATATTAAACCTTCACAAGTGGATACAACTTTAGAATCCCTTGTTAAATTAGAGATCAGTAAAGATCCTAGTAAAGATCCTATGCCTCCACCAGTACTGGCTGAGGTGCTGGACTTGCCCGGTCCCACACCATTGGATTGTCCAGTCTCTGTATCACAAGAGACAACATCTGATTTGCAAGAGCAACTAGTGAAGGCTCAGGCACCTCTCCAACTTGTCATTGTGAGTACCTTTGTGAATTTCAGTTTTAGATTGTTTATACAAGTAGGAAACAGTAATAATTAGGTTTATTCCAGTCAGTTATGTTGTTTTTCTTTTGGTTTCCTGTGCTTGTGCTTTAGTCAACAGCGTTGATGGATAGTTTTATGAGAGTTGCAAAGTCAAACACCAATAGAAGCCTGGAGACATGCGGTGTGCTCGCTGGATCACTTGTAAGATTTCCTATTGCTTTTGTGGTCACTTCTGTCACAACTTGTGATAGCCTCCTTTTGTACTAGAATTTAAAAATACCAATTCCAAATGATGAATGAAAACCATTTTCTTGTTCTTCACAAGCGATGTTGCCATCTAAATTCTGTAATTTTTCTGAGCTTGTATCACGCATGATCAAGATCCCACAAAATGAATGGATGTGTTAATAGATAAATTTAGTGCAATTTTTTTGGGTTTGCTGCATTCATTAAGAACATGATCATCTGTTCAAACTTGTTTTGGAATTTTGCATTTTCGAAATATTGATTCAACAGAGAGGCTGTGCTGACTTGCTGCACACAAAAGTTGTGGCATTAGCACCTTCATTCATTCAAGTTTTATTGATTTTATGTTGTTATTTGATAATAGAAATATGGTTGTTGGTTGCATGCTCTGGATTGTATTCCCAATCTATAGTCTTTAGTATTTTTGTTTTTGTTTTTTTTTCTTTGTTGTTTACTGTTTTTGTTTTTCTCTGCATATATATACTCTTTTTGTTTGCTGCTTTTACCAAGCAGAACAAGTTATTACCATTTTTTTTTTGTACCCACGTCATTTTCCCTTTTTTTGGTTCACCAGAAAAATAGAAAGTTCTTTGTGACAGCACTCATCATCCCCAAGCAAGAGGGTACATCTGACTCGGTACGATGAAATTTTGTATTATTGTTGATTGATCTGATTATGATCTAACAATGTAATAAGTAATGTTTGATTGTTGTTTCCATAGTGTAATACAACAAATGAAGAAGAGGTTTTTGACTATCAGGATAAGAATTCACTTTTTTCTCTTGGATGGATCCATGTAAGTTAATTATCTTATAGTTCAAGAAATGAAAAATGCATTTAATGTGGGAAGACTAATTTTCTTCCAATAACATGTTCCTCTTTGTAATGTATGATTCTTTTCTTATATATTTATTTTTTATAATTTTGCAGACGCATCCAACGCAGTCATGTTTTATGTCATCAATTGATATCCATACTCAGTACTCTTACCAGGTGAGCATTTTTAAACTGACTGACATTTATGTAATTGGTATTGCTTTGTTGGACTCATTTTCAATAACCTGTTGTTTGAAAACCTGCATTTAGGTTATGCTGCCTGAAGCAATTGCAATTGTCATGGCCCCTAGAGATACTTCGCGGTAAGAGAAATTTTCAGTTTTGTTTATACCTATGCCAGTTCACTGTGATTTTTTTCTTTCCCCCTATCTTTTGTTCATTAAATAAGTCAATCAGACTTCACACATGAGTAACAGCTCCAACATCACCTCGCAAGTAGTATGCTCTGATCGTGTGTGTTCTCAGACCTGTTAACACAAGTTAACTTTTTATTTATTAAATGGCGTGCTCGGGGGATACAACAGGAATTCTGGTACCACGGCTAGCATGTCATGTTTTGTCGGCACGTCATGCCAGTCGTGTTAAATTGTGCCAGAAGCTTTGTTGTTAAAAATTGTTAGAAAATGTGTTTAAAAATGGAGGGAAAAAAGGAAAAATTGAAGTAAAATTTTTAACACATATAATATGTTCAGTATTAGTTTCATGGGAAATAATTAATTTAAAATAATATTAAAAATTAAATTCGTGTTAAAGTATCGTGTCGTATCAATTTGTGTCTCGTGCCAAATCATGGCCTGTTGATTATGCCAACTTCTCAATGTCTTCAACACAACACAATTATGGCACCACATACCAACACGTTCATGTTGTGCCAATTCCGTACATGTGTGGTGTCCTATCGTGTCTTACACGAGTGCATTTTTTGCCTACATCACTGATATGACACTAAGGAGAACACTACTTGCATTTCTGCAATTAAAATTATTAAGATAAATGTGCCAACTATACCTCAAATATGCAATTTACATTAGTCAAATTTACATTTTTTTTTTTATGATAAACAGTCAAATTTACATTGATTTAATAATACATGCAGGAACCACGGGATATTCCGGCTGACCGTGCCTGGCGGCATGTCAGTAATTAAGAGCTGCCCTCATAGCGGGTTCCACCCACACCAGTCGCCGCCTGATGGTGGGCCCATCTACAAAAGTTGCACAGATGTCTACATGGACCCTGGTCTCAAGTTTGATGTGGCTGATCTTCGGTGACCCCAAACATTCTCTTTATTTGCCTGACTCAAATTCATTCTCCAATTGTAAAATTGAGATATAATTTATTATATAGCATGATAGCTATTTTTTGTTGTATATATGTATGACTTGGTTTTTGGGATGGAAAATGGCTTCTTCCGTATCTTCGAAGAGTTTAAAAAAATGTGTGCATATCTATTTTGTCACTAGGAGGATGGACTTATTTTTCTTAATCTGGGTGGGGATATGTTGCAACTTGATAAATGCTATTTTCGCAGTTTAAACAAGTATGGTATAATTATAAAGTAGGAGAAAACATATCGTGCATACTAATGTACGGAAGCTTCGGTGCATATTGATTCGAATTTTTGGATCTGATTCAAAATGACCGATCCAAACCGTCCAATATGATCTCCTTATTATAATCTCCTTATCGGCTAAATTTTATATTTTTTCGAAATTTTTAAGTATTTTTTTTAAATTTTCAAAAATCGTTAATCTAATTTTTTCTAAATCGTTCAAAAATAGCAGTTTTTAAAAATCCGAAAAAAATACTAAAAAATATAAAAAAATTGTAAATTTTGGTCGGCAAGAAGAATCCAATAGGGAGATCATATTGGACGGTTTGGATCGATCATTTTGAAGCAAATTCAAGAGTTCGAATCAGTATGCATTGAAGCTTCCGTACATTAGTATGCATCATAGATTTTCTCTATAAAGTAGTCGAATATATCGAATATATGTTCGAAAGCATGGGAAATATTCTGCTTTACCGAGCTTCTATTTTTTTTTCCTTTCGAGATTATCGTACACCCTTATCGAATATTATTTCACCATTCTAGCAATATCCACTTCGGGATGCACCGTGTATCTCAAATTTCACCATTATTACGATCTAAAACGAAAAGAGGGGCAAAAACGTTTGAACTTTAAAGCGCCACGTGAATTTCACGTGAGACATATCCCTTTCGGCCACTTCTTCGTCACTCCATCAGACCATCACCGGTTTAGCCAACCACCTCTCCTCTGCTTCCCTCCAAATTACCAAAATGTCCCTCCTCTCCACTCTATCCGACACTCCCAGTTCGTTCTCTTTCTCTCAACAAAGACGACACCATCAAAGTCGCATCAATCGCTTCTCTCTCAATTCTCTCCTATCACTATCAGTAAAGGCGACGACTACCACAAAGCCCCTTGCCCAAGCGACTGCCATCCGGCACTCGTACGATCTAAAGGAGGGGCAAAAGCGTCATTTCCACAGGCTTCCCTCGGGTTTACAAATGGAGGTCATTGAACAGGAGCCTCCTGCGCACGTGAAGGGCACGTGGAAGGACGCACCGCCAGTGGTGCTTGTTCACGGGAGCTTTCACGCTGCCTGGTGCTGGGCCGAATACTGGATGCCTTTCTTCTCCAGTTCTGGCCTCCATTGCTACGCCATTAGCCTTCTCGGTCAGGTGGGCTCCACTCCACTCCACTCCACTCTACCCCACTCCACTGTTTGTCTTTTTAACCTTAGGAATAATTTGCAAATATATGATAATTTTAGGGACCAAATGGAAATTTTTAACTTTGAAGACGAAAATGAGAAACTAATTATACTTGACTGAGCACCCGTACAAGTGTAAAGCAAATGCGACTGCTAGCTTTATTTATTTATTTTTTTCATTTATATATATGTTGCATGCTAGTATGCTACTAAGCATGTAATGCATCTTGGGTTATTGATTTGTGATCTTATTTGAAATTATATAACGATGTTTCCTTTTTCTTCAGGGAGAAAGCGATGAGCCACGGGGGGCAGTTTCTGGTACACTTGAGGTATAATATGCTCTTCCAGTTTTGTTCATTTATAGATGGCAAATCATTACATTTTTGGATTTAACCACGATATAACGAGTCAAATTAAGTTATTTTCCTGAATAGTATATATACAATAATACAAATTAAGTTATTTACATATATGCCTCAGGATGGATGTTAATTTGGATGGATAGTATTATTTTTTATTTTTTGTGGCAATATTTTGTAACAATTCATGTCACAAATCAAATAACAAAAATACGAAGACTTGTAAAACACAGAAATTTGCACTGGATTCTGCATAACTAATCAAGTAGTATAGCACACATGTAAGGCCATCCTATGCCTGCCGTGAGTATGCGCAGCCATGCTTATGCGCATAGGCGCACATGCCAGTCGCAAGTGAGCAATTTGCAAATAAATTTAATTTTTTCATATCACTGCATTTAGGCGTAATTGTGTTAGCGTTGGATTCTAGGGAAGCTAAAGTTTGAAGAGCTGAACTGGGCTTAGTTAGGCTAGGTTTCAACAACAGCAAACTTAACTCAATAATCTTATATGATGAAACAAATTTATTTTATCTCATATCGCTTGCAGTAGACACATGCAAGTGATATAGCCGATTTTATCAAACAAGAGATTAGTGCGCCACCAGTTTTGATCGGGCATTCTTTTGGTGGATTAATCATCCAGTCATACCTCTCTACAACGATAAATGCCTCTTTTGGTTAGTAAAGAAGTCCATTTTTAGTACTTACACAACACAATTTACAGTCCAAATTTGTTTACAGTAATATTTTTGTTCGAACAGGTACTACGTACCCAAGGCTAGCAGGTGCTGTACTCGTATGTTCTGTTCCTCCTTCTGGAAATAGGTAAGCTGTTTTAATTTATTAAATCAAAATACAAGTGTTTTGGGGTATTGCGCAGAAATGCACTCACTACATATCTCAGAGTGGAATTTTGTACGTTCTTTGTGAATGCTACTAACCTGGATACACTTACTGCATATGAGACATAATGGATATCCTTGTTATGATTCTGAAATATATCAGAGATGCACCTGTATAAAACTAAATCCGCATTGTCAGTAGTCTGTTATCCTTGGTTTGCAAACTCTGCTATTCTAATAACATCTGTATTGAAATTTTCAGAAAAGCCTAGTTCACCTTGTAAGTCTAATACATAAAATATCTTTCCTTTATCCCGATCAATATACTTCTGATTTATATACAAAAGTTTGAGACAGAGCAAGGGGAAAACTCAGAAGGGAGATTAGAAAAGAATTTTGGAATAACAAAATGTTAACAATTAATTGACGAATAAATTTTGGGGAAGCTATGATGTTTTTGCAGTTTAAAGGGTAGGTAATGATACACAAGGTAAATTTTTTATAATCATTATTGAATGGAGGGAATAATGGTGTTTTTTTTAAATCGTTTCTGATTCCAGTTAAAGTTTGAATTACTTTCGACGTTTATTTTCTGGCATTTGCGTCACATAATTTGGTGTCATCTATGTGTTTTAGTATAAAACCTCTATATATTATTTGACTTAATTACAAGGTTCTACTGACAGTTAAAAGTTCTTTTATAGTGGCCTTGTCTGGCGTTACCTTCTGACAAAACCAATAGCTGCTATCAAGGTAAAATATTTGAAACTAAGACTTCATTAATTATTTTCTTCTAGTCCTCTAGTTCTAATTTCCATGTGCAACCTTATTGTCAACACTCGTCCTCAAGTTTTAATTTCAATGTACTTTATACTTATGCACAATCAGAACTGATTGATAGCTCTTTTAATTATTATCTAGGTGACACTCAGCTTAGCGGCAAAAGCATTCGCAAATTCTTTATCTCTGTGTAGGGAAACATTCTTCTCTTCAGAAATGGAAGATCACCTTGTACTAAGGTACAAATATACTATGGATTTTTATCTTTTTTTGTTTTTTTGGTTATTCTACAAGCATTCAAATTATCACTTTGCCATATTAAACTGAGGAATATCCTGGCAATGCCTTGGAAACAGGAGAGGTATTCTCTGTAATGCATCCTTCAATTTGCTTCACAGCATACCAGAACTACTAGTATTTCTACAACTGAACTCTTTTTCCTGTTATTTTGCAGAACTACTAGTAAGATTGAAAGGAGTTTTAATCCAGCTATTTTTTTTCACAATTTTTTTTTGTCAGATATAGTGATGATATTTATTCTGTAATGGATTGTGCACATGATATTACCTATTTGTCTTGATCTTTTGTACGGACACAAATAAAATCATCATTATTTCAATACAATATGAGTGTGCAAATTTGTTCATTTTATTACACTATTACTGTCAGTAGCAGACTAGCAATTTTCTGTGAAAGTAAGATATTTTAATTTGTAAGGTAACGTAAGAAGGTACCCTGTTATAGGTATCAAGAACTAATGAAGGGAAGTTCAAAGACACCCCTATTCGACTTAAGGAAACTAAATGCATCATTGCCAGTGCCCTCAATACAAAAGGGTTTAGTAGAGATTCTTGTACTGGGTGCCAACAATGACTTCATTGTTGTAAGTTTTTTCTACACTTTTCACATCTTCACAACATTCGTTTTCTTAAGCTTCTAAACAAAATTAAGCCATTCTCAATGGCTAATTTTATTACATAGTATCATCATGTACTGTACTCAGCACCATAAGGTGGGATATTTTTCCCTTGATTTTCCCCTTTTGTTGTTATTCTGGTGGGAAATGATTTATGTAATATTTGTTTCCTAGTTTTGTTATTATAATGCATTATAATGTTAACAATCTTAGGACATGGAGGGGCTATATGAGACAGCAAAATTTTATGATGTTGAGCCAATATGTGTGGAAGGAGTAGCGCATGACATGATGCTAGATAGTGCATGGGAGGAGGGTGCTCAAATTATTTTGGAATGGATAAGAAATTTGCCTGCCAACCATAATCCCTGAATTCATTCTTTGAGATAGTTCATAAAAACCTAGAGATATGATGTTTCATGAATTTGTTTATGTGGAAATTTGATTTTCTGTCGTCCATCGAATTTAGGCCGAATTATGCCCATCAATTATTCTCTGAAACTTGTCAGCATAGTAGTTCATCATAGATTTTGCAAGAAGTGGATAGTTTTAGAACGGAGGGACATGACATCGTTGTACATTTGAGGGATTTGTTCGTTGAGAGACTTCATCCGTTTTCTACAAATGATAGCTTTAAGCCTTTAAGTGAGATCTTTTATATTGTAATAAATATTCTATCTGATAGAGTGTGAAATCTATATTATGTATTGTACATGATCATATTTATAGATAGTTCATATTTGATTAAAAAAACTATAAATAGTTCATGTCCTTAAAAAATTGTAGATAATTAATTTTGTTAGTTCAAATGTGTGCCTTCTTTACTCTTTAATTCATATCTGCATAAAAAGCAAAAGGATGTGGCATATATTATTATCAAATCCAACATGTCAGGTACTCAAGACAAATAATCACACATATATACTTAAAGTATCATAACAAAACCAAACATATGTACTTCCAAAAATCTTCTACGTTCAAAACAACATCTATTTGAGGTTAATAATCAATCACAAATGCTGAAATAAAACTGCCGGACTCTATTACTAGTCCGGTTTGAAAGTGTGTATTCATGTCTTTAATCAATAGTGACACATTCTAGTCGTAATAACTATAACAACTAACTTGTATAAGTGACATTCTATGAATGTTTATTATTAAATAATTTATCCAAAAAATTATTGGATAAATTATCATGGAAGGAAATAAATGGACTGAATTCAGGTCTCTAGAAAAGAGGAAAGAACGAATTGAAAGTCATAAACAGCCGAAAATTTTAAAAATATTATTAAATTAATATAATATATTAAAAATAATATCAATATAATAATATTTTTTAAAATAGTATCACAAGATCGGAATCTGGAATTCCGACCGCAATTACGGAATTCCGGATACGATCTTAGCTAAGATCGGAATCCTACTCGTTTAAATATTATTTCTAATATTTAAAATAATATTTAATTAATTTATTTAATTAAATATAAATTTAATTAATTTATTTAATTAAATATAAATTTAATTAATTAATTTAATTAAATATAAATTTAATTAATTTATTTAATTAAATATAAATTTAATTAATTTATTTAATTAAATATAAATTTAATTAAAATATAAATAATTATTTTATTTAATTAAAAATGAATAATTAAGTTATAAATTTTTAATTAATTTAGATTAAAATTATAAATTTTTAAACAACCATTTGATCTGCTTCTCGAGTGTCGTCATCTGTATAGCCAATAAAAGACTCGGGAGTTTGTTGTACGAATCTTCCCACGATCCGAAAAGATGTTCGATTGCTCTTTCTCTCTCGCCCAAGCTGACCCGATCGTTCAATCTGTCACACCCCGCAGCGGCGGCGTGACCGATTTCCGCCGCAAGAACGTGCTTCGCACGCCCCGCAAGGCTTACTGATTGGCCACAAGTCATTATGCCATGTTTTAGTATACTAAGCACCATGCACTTAACTAGCAACAGTTCAAATACTCCAAGTTGAGGTTATGCTTGTACATGCGCAAGACAAAATTTTGCCAGAGTTTCTCCTGTAACATTGGTATCCAGCCATAAGGCAAGTATCCAATCAGTTTATAAGCATTTCCCCCAACCCAAAACCCACAAGCAACAGCCAAGTCAAGCATCAAACTTTGATTTACACACAACCAGCTCATATTTACATAATGGAACATGCAACAGTACACAAGTATACAAAACATAGCATAGCTTAATGTACATGGCTTACTTCTCCACTCTTCAGCCCACGCCTTCAAAACCTGGAACCCATGAAAACATGGTACGGTGAGAAAGAAAACCATTTCTCAGTGCGGTATTTAGTTCCAGCCACGCATGAACCCGAAGTCTCATGTTGCGGAACTAAATACACACTGTTTAATATATAAGAACATAGTTTGCACAGTTTATTCATAAAACAGTTAGCAATTCATGCTATGCAATGCAAGGCCAGCTAGCAACGATTATCCGAAATCTGCAAATTCAATTCATACAAAAGCCGGCACTTGTTGGACACCTATCCATGCACATTACTAGGCTGGTTACCAATCAGCCAAGTCATTTCCTTTCCATCAATACAACCAAATAGTACTTAATTGCTGAGAACATTTACCCCCTCATAGTCATGAGTCCCGGAACATAAGCGCTTATCTCACGGCCCTTGGAAAGACGGTCGCGACTCCGCTTTCCAAAGATGTAAATGCCATTCATCACACAATTAGCACAGCCATACCATATATCACAATTCAGCCACAATAAAATAAACCATTCAATATGCATGTCATGAGATAACAATCCATCCTATGCACAGTCATGTAGCATATATATATAATATATAGCAATTCATACATGCAGGCTACATGCTAAGTCATGCAAAAACATCAAGCAACATGCATAATATACTTTAAATTTAGCACAGCAACAAGAGTTAGGGTCCAGGTGAAATCCGCACCTCAAACCTTATACCGTATACCCGCCGTTCACTGCTGCGGTGCGCCCGCTTCACCGCTCAAATCCACCGAATCACCTTGCTCAGGGTCTGGTTCAAGCAATCAAAACCTTATGTCACAGTTATACTCAACACCAGCCTATAACTCATGCAATTACGTGGTAAAGGCACCTAGCCAAACACCGTTGCGTGACTGGTTTGCGGGTGTTTGCAACACCGCTTCATGGTTTGATAGTCAACCAACACCAGACCTATGGTGCTTACTAGCACATGGTCAGTTAGGGTGCACCAACAGCACTATGCAATGCACCAAATCATCATGCCTTGGTCTGGTTAAGTCATGAAATCATCCACCATCCATGAACTATGCACTGCCATGCTTAGTTTTCAGCCTGGTTTGAGTAATATAGGGCCAGAACCATGCATAAAATCTTGTTTTCTACCTTCCCAACTGATTAGCTATGATCCAAACACTCCTTTTTCACTGTCTAGCCTCAAAACTAAGCTCCAATGGCCTGTTTTGGTAGAGAACATAACATATACGAATTTGGCAACAAGAAGGGCATAATTGTCCACACAATTGGGCCAGAGAAAGAGAGAGTAAGGGGTGGGGACTAGGTGTCAGCAAACCAACCTCCCCCTGCCTAATGACTAAGCAGCTAGGTGTCACTAATCTGTTGGGGCTGGTCAATCAAATTGGACTGCCTTTTGGTCAGCTCCAAGGGTCACCACTGGACCACTCCAGTCCTACATGCAATGGGACACTCCAGTACTCACTGCCAATATGCCTAAGTACATGAACCATGACTGGGCAGCTACGTTAGCCACCGCACACGCAGATCGGCCGTAACCGTCATGCGTTACAGCATAATTTGGCCATTATTTTGGGCACAGTTTGGATCATCAAGCAATTCAATTTTACCATGCAATAATTTAATTCAATTTGGCATACATGATGCAATAAACACACATAGTCTGATTATAAGGCAACCGTTACCATAGTGGGACTTATACCGTTTCCAACCACGCTTTACATGACTGCACTAGTGTCTGGACAGGGACGGGGGGTATTTTACATGGGTCTCTAGTCAGTCAAGGTCTCAATCACCACCACCCCCCTAATAGACAGGATGCAATTTGGAGCAACATACAGTACCGTATTTACCAACCCCTGAATTCCCCCCACGCTCTAAGGCCTGGTTGCATGGTGTTTACATGACAGGGACACCGTCAGACAGCCGTATCTCACATTCCTCCCCCCTTAAGAATCCGTTCAGTCCTCTGAACGAATCGTACCTGAACTTACGAACAACTCAGGGTAACGCTCTCTAATCGTGCTCTCAAGCTCCCAAGTTGCCTCTTTTTCTGAGTGCTGCCCCCACTGCACAAGTACCAGCTTAATGACCTTGGTTCTCAACCGTTGCTCTCTACTGTCCAGAATTCTCATAGGTGCTTCCTCATAAGTTAAATTTTCACCAAGGTGCAGCTGAGAATAATCCAATACATGAGATTGGTCACCAACAAACCGTCTCAGCTGTGACACATGAAAAACTGGGTGTATACGGTTCAATTCCTCCGGCAGCTTCAACTTATAAGCAACCGCTCCAACTCTTTCCTCCACCGGAAAAGGGCCAACATACCGAGGACTTAGCTTTCCAGTCACACCGAATCTATACACTCCACGCATGAGAGAAACCTTCAGCCATACTCTTTCTCCATTCTTGTACTCAACCGGTCGCCTATGTACATCAGCATACCGTTTTTGTCTATCTTGTGCTGCCTTGAGCCTACTCAGAACCACCTTTGTTTTCTCTGAATTTTCAGCCACTAGCTCAGGTCCAGTTGGGACAAAATTGCCCCTGGGTTGCCACCATAACGGTGTACGGCATGGCTCCCCATACAACGCCTCATACGGCGGCATGCCAATGCTGGAATGAAAGCTATTGTTATATGCAAACTCAGCCAAATACAAATGATCAAGCCATGAACCCCCAAAACTCAATGCGCACGCCCTCAACATGTCTTCCAGGGTTTGTATAGTACGCTCCGACTGCCCATCAGTTTGCGGGTGATGTGCCGAACTAAACTTCAGCTTGGTACCCATAGCCTCTTGAAAACTTTTCCAAAAATGAGATATAAACCGGCCATCTCTATCTGAAATTATCTCCTGTGGACAGCCATGATACTTGCAAAAATTTCTGAGGAATATTTCAGCCAATTCCTTAGCCGCAACATCTGCCCGAATCGATATGAAGCGGGCTACCTTGGTCAGCCGATCCACTATCACCCACACTGCCTCAATCCTTCCTTTTGTTTTTGGAAAACCAGATACAAAATCCATTGTAATAGACTCAAATTTGCTCTTTGGCCGCCTCAAAGTCTGCAACAATCCCGCACTTTTCTTTCTATCGGCCTTTACTTGCTGACAGATTAAACATTTCTCCACATACTGTGCTACTTCCTTTTTCATGCCCGGCCACCAAAAATATTTCCTCAAGTCTTGATACATTTTTACCTCACCAGGATGTAAAGCATACCCTGATTCATGCGCCTCAGACAAGATCAACGCCTTGATCCCTGCATCATTTGGCACACAAATGCGATTTCTGAACCGCAAAACACCGCTTTCATCAACATGGAACGGGGTTTCCTTTTCTGTTGCTACTCTTTCTTTAAACCTTTTACAATTATCATCAACCACTTGAGCTGCCTGAATTCTATCATGTAAATCAGGTTGTACCTCTATGGCAGCCAACATTACCGTCATAAGTACGGGAGATGTAACGCTCATTGTTTGGACCCGGCTCAACATCAGTTGCCCGAGTTCACGTGATACTCCAACCTGCAACTCCAAACGCCTCATTTCCTCAAGCAACCTTGGCTCTTGTGTTAATAAAGTCACTGCATTCATTTGACTCTTTCTGCTCAATGCATCAGCCACTAAATTGGCCTTGCCGGCATGATATAATATCTCCAAATCATAATCCTTCATCAGTTCTAACCAACGCCTTTGCCTCAGGTTCAACTCTTTTTGTGTGAAAATATATTTCAAGCTCTGATGGTCTGTATAGATTTTACACTTAACTCCATACAAGTAATGCCGCCAAATTTTAAGTGCAAAGATGACAGCCGCTAGCTCCAAATCGTGGGTCGGATAATTCTGCTCATGCGGCCTCAACTGCCTTGATGCATAGGCTATTACATGCTTTTCTTGCATCAACACACATCCCAAACCCGACTTAGAGGCATCAGTATATACATCATATTCTCGGCCTGAAACCGGCATAGCAAGGACCGGCGCTGTCACAAGCCGATTTTTCAACTCCTGAAAGCTTTTCTCTTGCCTTTCTTCCCATACAAACTTTACTCCCTTATGCAACAACTCTGTCAGTGGCTTGGCAATTTGAGAGAAACCAGCCACAAATCGCCTATAGTACCCCGCCAAACCCAAGAAACTTCTTATCTCACTTACCGATTTCGGTTGGCTCCATTCAGTCACTGCCTGCACTTTTGATGGGTCCACAGCCAATCCTTCTCCAGAAATAACATGGCCTAGAAATGCCACCTTACTTAGCCAAAAATCACACTTTGAAAATTTTCCATACAGCTTACACTCTCTCAGTCTACTCAATACAATCCTGAGATGTTTAGCATGCTCTTCAAATGATCGGGAATAGATCAATATGTCATCAATAAAAACCACAACAAAGGCATCCAGAAATTCCTTAAACACCCGATTCATAAGATCCATAAATGCAGCTGGTGCATTCGTTAAGCCAAACGGCATAACCAGAAACTTATAGTGCCCGTACCTAGTACGAAATGCCGTCTTCTCAACATCACTGGGGCGTATCTTAAGCTGGTGATAGCCCGTTCTCAAATCAATCTTAGAATACACCGATGATCCTTGCAGTTGATCAAACAGATCATCAATGCGTGGCAAAGGATAGCGGTTCTTCACCGTCACCTTATTCAGCTCACGGTAATCAATGCATAACCGTAAGGTACCGTCTTTCTTCCTTACAAACAAAACTGGGGCTCCCCACGGTGAACTGCTGGGTCTAATGAAACCCTTTGCTAATAGCTCTTCCAATTGCACTTTCAACTCTTTCATTTCAGCTGGGGCCATCCGATATGGGGTCTTGGATATTGGAGTGGTACCCGGCAGCAACTCAATGCCAAATTCCACTTCTCTATCAGGTGGTACTCCAGCTATCTCATCAGGGAACACATCTTTAAACTCTTTCACTACAGTAATAGTATCAATACTTGCTTTTTCTTCAGCCGCTTCACCAATAACGGCAGCCAAATATGCATCACACCCGGCCTGAACCAGGTTACACGCTTCCACCGCTGAAATAATTATTATAGGGTCTCCAACAGCTTTGCATTTAAATACACATGGAGCTAGGCTGCCCGCTTGAAATCGGACCAGCCGCTTTGCACAATCTATCATCGCATGATGCCGAGTCAGCCAATCAAAACCGAGTAGTGCATCATACCCGGCTATGTCCAAAACCAACATGTCAGCTTCCAAATCACGCCCATTTATCATCACCTTAAGTCCCTTACAACATTGCAACACCTCTTTAAAGTAACCAAGTGGGGTCTGAACACTGAGAGCTCTCTCTTGCGACTTAGTCGGCCAGCCGCAACTCTCCACGAAATCCCTCGCCGCGACCGAATGACTACACCCCGTATCGAACAACACAAAAGCCCTCTGACCTGAAATAAAAACATTACCTGTCATAAGTTCGGTGGGTGCAGTAGAACTTGGGTCATCTTCTTGTTGTGCCTCTTCGGATTCTTCTGAAATCACTTCCACAGCATGAACGGCCACACGACCGCCCGTTCTGCCACCCCGCCATGCAGGGTTTCCACGTCCTCTACCCGCCATCCCAAAGGCAGGTCCTCCTCTCACGAAACCTTGTTGCACTTTCGGGCACTCATTCTTCCAATGCCCGCTTTCTCCACAATTAAAACACAAACCTTTAGCAACTCGACATTGTGCCTCTGGATGGGGACTATTACATGTACGGCACCATGCCTTTTGAGTTTGATTACCCATGCCAGTCTTAAGTTGAACTGGTGCAGAAAATTGAGGTCCTTTCACATTAGCAACCGGTTTATTAAATGGAACCGGCTTTACAAACTTAGGCTTAACATTTCTGACTTGTCCCCAACTAGCCTTCCTTTTCCCGTGCCCTTCCATTCTTTCGGCACGATCCATCAGTTCTTGCACTTCAATTTCCCCCGTAGCATCCAATGCTTGTGCAATGTCTGGGTCAAGCCCGTTTAAGTACTGCCTGCGATACAAGTACTCATCACCGGTCACATCCGGTGCATAGCGAGACAGCTCAACAAATGTGTCATTATACTGCCCAACTGTGATGCCTTCCTGAGTAAGAGTGAGAAACTGCTGCCTCAACTTTTCTTTTTGGGCAGAACTCAAGTACCTCCTTGTAAACACTTGCTCAAACCACTGCCACGGTATCCTTAACTGTTCACCGGTAAAACTCCTTCGTGCAGTTTTCCACCAAAATCTGGCCGAGTTCTCCAAGTACGGAGTGGCCAGCTCAACCTTGTTTGCATCCGGTACTCTAACCAACTGGAACTTATTATTAATGCTTTCCAACCATTCCTCAGCCGCTTTGTACCCGCCTGTGCCATCAAACCGTGGCGGGTGCTGGCTACCAAAATCAGCCAATAGCCGCCTGAACTCATTGGCTTCATTCGCTGGGGCTGTTGGCACTGCTCCAAGTTCATGAGTTAAATAACGGCCTTGTTCATATGCTGCCAACAGTCTAACATCAATGGCAGCCTGTCTGCGTATCGTCTCAACCGGTACCGGTTCATCAGGATTTGGCTCTAAGCCTTCATCACCTGCACGGTTGAGAGGGTCACGCTCACGTGCCCTGCTTCCTTGTCCTGCTTCACGTTCCATGGCAACCTGTCCAACTCAAAACCCGTTAACAAGCAGCCACGTAAAGAAAAGGAACCCGACATACCACGGCCCTTAGACCTACCCCACTCAGACATCCTACAAGTCTGGTTGGGTCATACCATGCTCTGATACCACTTTAGAAACCTGTCACACCCCGCAGCGGCGGCGTGACCGATTTCCGCCGCAAGAACGTGCTTCGCACGCCCCGCAAGGCTTACTGATTGGCCAAAAGTCATTATGCCATGTTTTAGTATACTAAGCACCATGCACTTAACTAGCAACAGTTCAAATACTCCAAGTTGAGGTTATGCTTGTACATGCGCAAGACAAAATTTTGCCAGAGTTTCTCCTGTAACATTGGTATCCAGCCATAAGGCAAGTATCTAATCAGTTTATAAGCATTTCCCCCAACCCAAAACCCACAAGCAACAGCCAAGTCAAGCATCAAACTTTGATTTACACACAACCAGCTCATATTTACATAATGGAACATGCAACAGTACACAAGTATACAAAACATAGCATAGCTTAATGTACATGGCTTACTTCTCCACTCTTCAGCCCACGCCTTCAAAACCTGGAACCCATGAAAACATGGTACGGTGAGAAAGAAAACCATTTCTCAGTGCGGTATTTAGTTCCAGCCACGCATGAACCCGAAGTCTCATGTTGCGGAACTAAATACACACTGTTTAATATATAAGAACATAGTTTGCACAGTTTATTCATAAAACAGTTAGCAATTCATGCTATGCAATGCAAGGCCAGCTAGCAACGATTATCCGAAATCTGCAAATTCAATTCATACAAAAGCCGGCACTTGTTGGACACCTATCCATGCACATTACTAGGCTGGTTACCAATCAGCCAAGTCATTTCCTTTCCATCAATACAACCAAATAGTACTTAATTGCTGAGAACATTTACCCCCTCATAGTCATGAGTCCCGGAACATAAGCGCTTATCTCACGGCCCTTGGAAAGACGGTCGCGACTCCGCTTTCCAAAGATGTAAATGCCATTCATCACACAATTAGCACAGCCATACCATATATCACAATTCAGCCACAATAAAATAAACCATTCAATATGCATGTCATGAGATAACAATCCATCCTATGCACAGTCATGTAGCATATATATATAATATATAGCAATTCATACATGCAGGCTACATGCTAAGTCATGCAAAAACATCAAGCAACATGCATAATATACTTTAAATTTAGCACAGCAACAAGAGTTAGGGTCCAGGTGAAATCTGCACCTCAAACCTTATACCGTATACCCGCCGTTCACTGCTGCGGTGCGCCCGCTTCACCGCTCAAATCCACCGAATCACCTTGCTCAGGGTCTGGTTCAAGCAATCAAAACCTTATGTCACAGTTATACTCAACACCAGCCTATAACTCATGCAATTACGTGGTAAAGGCACCTAGCCAAACACCGTTGCGTGACTGGTTTGCGGGTGTTTGCAACACCGCTTCATGGTTTGATAGTCAACCAACACCAGACCTATGGTGCTTACTAGCACATGGTCAGTTAGGGTGCACCAACAGCACTATGCAATGCACCAAATCATCATGCCTTGGTCTGGTTAAGTCATGAAATCATCCACCATCCATGAACTATGCACTGCCATGCTTAGTTTTCAGCCTGGTTTGAGTAATATAGGGCCAGAACCATGCATAAAATCTTGTTTTCTACCTTCCCAACTGATTAGCTATGATCCAAACACTCCTTTTTCACTGTCTAGCCTCAAAACTAAGCTCCAATGGCCTGTTTTGGTAGAGAACAGAACATATACGAATTTGGCAACAAGAAGGGCATAATTGTCCACACAATTGGGCCAGAGAAAGAGAGAGTAAGGGGTGGGGACTAGGTGTCAGCAAACCAACCTCCCCCTGCCTAATGACTAAGCAGCTAGGTGTCACTAATCTGTTGGGGCTGGTCAATCAAATTGGACTGCCTTTTGGTCAGCTCCAAGGGTCACCACTGGACCACTCCAGTCCTACATGCAATGGGACACTCCAGTACTCACTGCCAATATGCCTAAGTACATGAACCATGACTGGGCAGCTACGTTAGCCACCGCACACGCAGATCGGCCGTAACCGTCATGCGTTACAGCATAATTTGGCCATTATTTTGGGCACAGTTTGGATCATCAAGCAATTCAATTTTACCATGCAATAATTTAATTCAATTTGGCATACATGATGCAATAAACACACATAGTCTGATTATAAGGCAACCGTTACCATAGTGGGACTTATACCGTTTCCAACCACGCTTTACATGACTGCACTAGTGTCTGGACAGGGACGGGGGGTATTTTACATGGGTCTCTAGTCAGTCAAGGTCTCAATCACCACCACCCCCCTAATAGACAGGATGCAATTTGGAGCAACATACAGTACCGTATTTACCAACCCCTGAATTTCCCCCACGCTCTAAGGCCTGGTTACATGGTGTTTACATGACAGGGACACCGTCAGACAGCCGTATCTCACACAATCCGTTCAACCCATCCGACCCGAACCGTTTTTTACCGGATTAGCATGATGTTGGGTTGGGTACGGGTTCTAAGTTTGACAAACCCGATACTTCGGGTTGGGTTACGGATTTTGTACTAGTAAACCCGTGTATAGTTCAACCCACCCGTTTATCATTATTTATTTCTCTTTGTCTCACTTTTTCTCATGTCCTTACTCAAATATCTCTTATTTCATGAAGTTTCAATGTCCTCCATAGGCATGCACGTCCTCTATTCCTCTCACAATGACTCGAAAAGTTGAAAAATGATTTAAATGCGTCTCTAATTTGCCTCGAACTAAATTGTAATAGCCACAAAATGATTTTTATATGTATTAAATAAATTAATTAAATTTATATTTAATTAAATAAATTAATTAAATTTATATTTAATTAAATAAATAATTAAATTTATATTTAATTAAATTAATTAAATATTATTTCTAATATTTAAAGCTAAGATCGGAATCCGAGATTCCGATCTTAGCTTTAAATATTAGAAATAATATTTTAGCTAAGATCGGAATCGCGGATTTCGATCTTAGCTAAGATAGGAATTCGGGATCCGATCTTAGCTAAGATCGCTAAGATCGGTATCCGGGATTCCGATCTTAGCTAAGATCGGTATTCGGTAATTGCGGCCGTAAATCTCAGATTCCGATCTTGTGATACTATTTTAAAAAATATTATTATATTAATATTATTTTAATATATTATATTAATTTAATATTATTTTTAAATTTTTGGACATAAACAGACTAACTCGGCCCGCTTCGTTTTCTTCTCCAGGCCCAAAATTGGCAAATTTTATCTTTTCCCATTTCTAATTTTTCATGCCATATAATAAATAAAGGAACCGCTTTGTATAGATCAGTACCAACAAACAGACATTCACCTAAAACACAAAATCTAAAGAGAGGACAACAAAGAAAAGCGAATCGATACCAAACCCCGAAAACCTTGTCAACTCTTGTCCCTTGTGCCGCTTCGCATTTAATGGCTTCTCTTCTCACTGCTCTCTCCCGATCTCACCTTCCTTCACTCCATTCCATTCTCTCCCATAATTTCACTGCCTGATTACTTCCTTTTCTCCTTGTTCAATTCTTGAACCAAAATCTGACAAGGTTTCGATGTCTGATTTTGACTAGAAGAAGTGGGAATTGAGTTGAATTGGCTCAGTCGAACTCAGTCACTGAGAGTGGAAACCGAATCTGGTTCTGGGTTGCGATAATTGGGACTGGAAATTGAGGAATTCGAAGTTGGGTAGAGATGGCGATGATGAGTAAGACCATGGATTTGATAGAAGGGTTTGTGAAAGAGGGATCGTTCAAGTGGGTTCTCAGTAGGAAAACTTCTTTGGATGAAGAATTTGAGGAGATGGAGAGGTCGCCTTCTGGCAAAAGGAAATGGATCGCTGAATTGTCCCCCGTGGCCAATGTCATAGTTGGCCGCTGCTCGAGGTAATTTCTGTTTTTATTCAATGAAAATTGGTTTTGGGTTCACCTATTGAGTTGATGAAAACCCAATTAATAATAGAATAGAGAAAAATATCTTGGAATAAGAAGCAATAGGATGTATTAGATGTTGATGGTTGGGTCGTTATTTGTCTGTCGGGCACCAGCATTTTCTGTGACTCACTGTCATAACTCATAAGACATGGCATTGTATTACCAAAAGGGAAATCTTTTGTTTCCGGTGGCATTTTCTCCATTGGATCACAAGACATGAGTTTTGTTGCCTGAGGCAATAGGCTTTCACTGGTTAGTGCCCTTTTTGCCAAGAAGTGTATGCCGCAATTCCATTTGACTGATACATCACCAGTGGAAACACCAGTTGATGTCCATGCTACAGATAGTCCTGTTATTTTACAACAAGTACAAAACAGGGAAAAAAAAATGCAATTTTTCTGTAATTTGTATAATGTGCAGAATTCTGGATGTGTCAATGGATGAGCTGCAGAGCAACTTTGAAAGAGAAGCATCAGAAACAATCAAGAGTCCCGCCAACTATGCCAGAAACTTTCTAGAGTACAGTTGTCTTAGAGCATTGAGTCTTGCTGCACATATAACAGGGCACTTGGCTGATAGAGCCTTTCGCCGCCTCACTTTTGATATGATGCTTGCTTGGGAAATCCCTTCGTCTTCCCAATCTGGGGTTAAGGTACACGCTAATTGCAGTTCTTTCTAATACATGTTTGCACAACTCTATAGGCATGCTATATTCTAGCCATTCCTCAGTAATAGCATCCATGGTGTTCCATGTTATTTTTAAATGAAACAGAAAGGTTCTATGTTCTTGTAATTAATACCCTGAATCATTTCCAATCAAAAAAAAAAAAAAAATCCTGAATCATTTTGATTTTATATTTATAATTATAGAGTTAGAATAAAAAAAAGGAAAAGCTCATTATATGCACTTATGCAGCGACAAAATGTTTTTATACTTCAATCAATGGGTATACTGTTCCTTCACATAAATAGCTTGACACTACTCCATGTTTGTATCTGAATATAAGTCAAATCTAGTTGAACTGCTGGTGGTTATTTTATTCAAACTCCTGCTTTTTTCCCTGCCCGAGCTTGATATTTCAGCGTTTAATAAGACCTGATAATACCCATGATTACAAACTTGTTTGTATTGGTTAGGAAAGTTAAGTCTTTACAAATTTTTTGTGTAGCAGGTTGATGCAGATAGTACTGTTTGCCTAGAGGCATTTTGCAGAATAGCTCCTGCTATTCCTACAATTGCAGAAGTGATTACATGCTCAAATCTTTTTGACCTGCTTTCCTCTTCTACTGGGAACCGTCTTTCATTTGCTATGTATGACAAATACCTAGCTGGGCTAGACAGGTTAGTGTTTCTAAGCTTCTTTCATACACCACATGCATAATTTTTAATATAGGACTTTTGACTTTGCATAGAGCGATAAAGAAAATGAAGTCACAATCAGAGTCAGCACTTCTTGCTGGCTTGCGCGCAGAGAGAGCCGAAAAGATACTGGAAATAGATGGCACTTTGACTACACAGCCTGTACTTGAGCATGTTGGCACTTCTGCTTGGCCTGGTTTGTTATGTTTTTAAAATCTTTATACAGAACTAATTGTTTTATTTATTTTTTATCTTTTGAGTTAACCTTATGTGTTAATTTAATACAGGGAGGTTGACATTGACAGACCATGCCCTTTACTTTGAAACCCTCAAAGTTGTTACTTATGACAAGCCAAAGGCATATGAGCTAGCTGAGGATTTAAAACAGGTCATAAAGCCGGAATTGACTGGTCCATGGGGGTCTCGCCTCTTTGACAAAGCTGTGATGTACAAATCCATCAAATTGTAAGTTCACATATAGGAACAGTATTTCAAATATTAATTAAGGCTTCATATAATGCTTGGTAAGTTTGATAGGAAGTCACTAAAGTATACCTTTTAAGTCACAAATTGGTCATTAACTTGGATTTGTGCCACATGAAGTTACTGAAATTTTATTTACCTCATCCTACCTCATGTCATCTCCCTTTTGTCAAATAAGCAACATGAGTAAATTCTCACTTCTCTCTTTTTCATATATCCACTATATTCCCGCCTTTATCCATGTTGACAGGCAATGGGCAAGTAAAAAAAAAAAGGAGAGAAGAATTGATATAAATGACTTTCGTTTGAGCTAGTTTTGACTATTCAATGGGTGGAAAGGAGAATAGATTGAGGAAAAAAGCGAAGGATAGTGATTTGGAGTAAAACTGACTGATCTATCTGTGAAGGGTGTATAATTTATAGAGTGTGAAATTGATTCGAACCTGAATTAGTTTTAATGAATAGTTCAAATGATTTAGTGATCTGCATAAAATATTTGTGCGACGACATCCCTTCATCACATATTTACTGCTTTCTCAAAAGATCTCATCTGAATGAGGAATTGTGTGCATGTAAAACTTTATGCTAAAAAATAACATTCAGTAGGTCCAAACAAAATTGGATCAGGACAGAATGACAGATGAAATTTTGGTGCAAGTTCCTTCTACCTAATTGTAGTGTTTCTATTATACATTTCACTTGTTTAAGAGGCTGTGTACATGGAATTTTTTCCGAATTCTTTCTAAGTTAAATATTGTGTATTTGGAAAAGCCTAGCAAATCACCTAAATACCCTGGGACTAGGCAAACTGTTTCATGTGATTCCTATATTATGTCATGACTAATATATATTTAAATTTCATAAAGAGATAAGAGCCTAATTCTTGTGCTATATCATGAGTAATATATCATTTAAAATGTCTCATGTAGGTCGGAGCCAGTGTTCATGGAATTCCCTGAACTAACTGGTCACTCTCGCAGAGACTACTGGTTGGCAATAATGTTAGAAATTTTCTATGCCCATCGTTTCATCGAAAAGTACAATATAACTGGGTTAGAGAGAGAAGAAACCATCTTAAAGGCCTCACTAGGAATTTTGCGCCTTCAAGCCCTTCAGGACCTTCCCCAAAGCTCTAACCCTATTCTTCAATACGAAAGCCTACTCATGTTCAACCTGTGTGACAAGCTCCCAGGTGGAGACTCTATACTAGAAACCCTAGCTAATAGCATCAGCTCTAGGAAGAAGGATAAGAGGGGGAGCCACTTCTACTCCTTGTCGCCACGTGCAATGTTGACAAATTTGGGTGTTGTTTCGGGAAGTGAGGAGAGCACTACTGATAGACTGTTAGTAGGAGACATTTTGGTAGGCGGCATGAGTCCATTGGAAAAGGCATTGAGAGATTCCAGGGTTAATTATAAGAAAGTGGAGTTGGCTCAGGCATCTGTTGATGGGGTTAAAGTTGATGGTCTGGATACAAATTTGGCTCTCATGAAGGTATGCTTAATTTTAGGGATGTGCAATGAACTCCAGAGAGTTGTCTCTGTTGTCATAGTTTGACGTGATCCCGTGTTTCGATAAAATCATTTAAAAGTTTTAATGTTTTAAAAATATTTTACCTTACTTTTTAGGCAATTTTATAGTTTAGTGATTCCTATGCCCTTACAACAAAAGGGGGAAAAAAAGAAGAAGAAGAAGGAGAAGAGGAAAACTAAAATAAGATAGGAAAAGAAGTACGAGATAGGTAACCGCATTACAATTTATTCTTATTGATACAAAATGGGAAACTCCAAGCCTAAAATCTTATGGATCTTGGAGGGCACACAGGAGGGAAGATAATTTCCCAAAATTCATGTAAAATGCATGTTTTTATTATTTTAAAATAAAATATTGGTCAGCAAGGACCTTACTAGATTGATGTTGGATTTCTTATTTATTGTTATTTTATGTTACAGGAGTTGTTGTATCCTGTTATCGAAATAGGAAAGATGCTTTTATCTTTGGCATTGTGGGAAGACCCGATCAAGTCATTTTTCTTCTGTTGCTTTTCTACTTTCATTATTATCAGGTTAAGTTTTGTTCTCATCTCCGAAGATAAATACGGTTCTTCTTTTCCTTCTAGGAGATCTTCTATAGATTCATATAAGTTTCCCTTTTGTTGCATACAAAAAGAACTGTCATGATCATTCTGATACATTCTGATAAGAAGAAATTGATCTATATCAGGGGATGGATAGCATATGCAACCATTGGTCTCCTTCTATTCATGGCCCTCTTTATACTCCTGACAAAGCTAACTAACCAGGGGAGGTCAATTGAGGAGCTGAAAGTGGTGGCCCCACCTGCCATGAACACGATGGAACAGCTCCTGGCTGTCCAAAATGCCATCTCTCAGGTTGAAGAGTTTGTTCAGGATGGCAATATTGTCCTTCTAAAACTTCGCTCATTGCTTATGGCTGTGCCTTCTCAGGTATACATTTGTAACAAGCCTGGTGTAGTAATTGTGATTGATACCTTTAATGAAAGGAAACGCTCATTCTCTAACATATATTCAGAAAGTCTCCCCATTATTTATGATAGGTTCACTGACAGCATTCTATGGTAATTCAATGGAATTGTATATCATGGAAAATTGCCAATTTACCCCATGTTTGAAAACTGGTTTGAGTTGGGTTGGACTTGGAACAAACTCGTACTGAATTTCACTGAAGTTTTATTGGAAACTCAGTTGACTACGGTTGAATCGGCCAAACCATGATAATCCAGGGCTCAGTTTTTCCTTGGCTCCTAATGATTGTAATACCTTTCCATAGCTATAATTGGATCGAAACCGAGTCAAGTGCTGCTATGTCTCAAGTTTGCATTGCAGTTAGTCAGTAACTAAGCTATTTTTTTGTTGAATATTACAAAAAAAAACATGATGATGATTTTATCTTCAATTTTATAAACTTGTGTATTAGTTGCAAGTAATTATGGGACTGTTTGGCCCTTATATCATAAAGTATCTGGTTTAATTTGTAAATTACCATACATAAACAATGCTAATCACAATATTAATATCGTTATATAGGCAACCGACATGGCTATACTAGCATTGGCTGGAACGGCAATATGCTTGGCATTGTTGCCTACTCGGCTTATAACGCTAATGACATTTTTGGAAGTATTTACACGATACTCTCCACCGAGGAGGCCAAGCACTGAGCGGTGGACCCGGAGACTAAGAGAATGGTGGTTTAGTATACCTGCAGCTCCCGTTGTAGTAGAAAGAGAGAAAGAAGACAAGAAGAAACGATGATAATGCATAAACATGTATATAGGTTTCCCCTTTGTTTTTTTATGAGGCTTCGTTCAAGTAGAACTATACTTCAAATAAGGGATAATCGCCAGATGTTTTGATGTATAGAGTTCAGAGTTCGGGGGAAAAAAAAAAAAGCAGCTTTCTACCTCTCCTGAAGTATATTCTTTTTTCGTTTCTGGTTCGAGGAAAGGATACTGTGTAAAAATGTTAGTACTGTTGGGACAGGTGGCTCGGATAACTAACAAGTGACAACAATGTAGACCGTTGGTTGTAACTGCATCTTTGTCGGTATATTAAGCTTATAAGCCGATATTATAAACCTTAGATAAAATTAATCTTGAGGCTAAATCTAAATTAAGGTTTGGAGTCTATTCTGATTTTATCTCAGCCATAAATTTTGTTTGCCAGTCAATCAGATTGTTGTCCTTAATAAAAATGAATCAATAAAATAAATTTGATTTAATTTGTCTAACAATCATAAGAAGGTCGTACTTAATGCAGGTTAAGTGTCTAAGCTCACATTTTTTAACGAAAAAATAGATAAATTTCGTTAATGTCGAATTTGATTCAAAAGTTTATAAAGATATGGTCATATAACAATTCAAATCACATCTTAATATCTTATGCATACTTTAAGTTATAAAAAAATAAATCAAAGAACACTAATCAAATCAGGATAAATCTCAGTGGTTAGGCGAGAACCAAAGCTAATAAAAATATTATAAACTAGAAGAGGATTCACACTGCGGATCAGTGGAAAACTTAAATAAGTACTTTATGTTTGGTGCGTTAGGGTCATTTTTATTTTGGAATATTTTTTCAAGAGATGATCCACACTACGTTTCTTACATCAATATTTTTCCGAGAAGACATTAGAGTCATATTTATTTTGAAAATTTTGAAGATATGTATGGTAGCTACCCTTCAACATTATCTATGGAATCTAAAATTTGTCATCGTGTGATGTATATTGTTGTTTAATACTGTCATGTGATACACCAAAAAATTATATATGACTGTCCTACGGAATTCGTAGCTCTTAAAATAAAGAAGTCGTTGTTGTTCATACGAAAAAGTATTGTTTGCATAAACTAATTAATCTACGAATTGGATTTTCAAACGTTGCCTGCAAAAAAGTCGTTCTTTGCAAAATAAAGAAGTCGTTGTTTGCAAAAAAAAATAAAAATAATAATAATAAATATAGATATGACTTAAAATAAAGAAGTCGTTGTTTGCAAAAAAATTATATATAACTGTTCTATGCATATAATTAATCTACGAATTGGATTTTCAATCACTTGCACTGATGCAATAGATAGTAGCGGGTAATAACATTGATATCCAATTCTATATCCTTTGAAATCCCTTGAATATATATGCTCCAGTCATGCATGCAAGGTAATAACATTATTTTGTTATTTTTTAATTTTTTTCAATGAAGAATTGTGTTTTGTAAATTGATGGTTAATTTTTTTTTTTTAAACAAGATCATTAATTTATTTAGAGATGCATAAGTTCACTGTACAAAATATTGTTTATTTCTTTGCCACATCCAACGAAAAATTGAACATGTGATCATCTCTAAACGAAACCATTGATCATCTGTACGAGACTAATGTACGTTAACTCAGTTTAATGATTCTATTATTTTCACTCTTTACTCTTTTATCAATTTTTTTTAAGCACTATTAAGTATTAATAACATATCAAAAAAGCCCAATCTCACGTTAAAGCACAATTGCACTAATTTGAGTAGAACAAGTGTATGTTTAAGTCTTTAGATAAATGTGGACATATTGATATGTTTTTATTTTTTCATTATTTTTAACTGATTAAATTAATTTTTGCTAAATAAGTTCTAACAATATTTACAAATTTGACATGAATGAAAAGATACCACTATGATGTAAATTGTTTCGAAAAGTTTGAATTCGTTGTTTAATAGTAGTACAATTAATTTTCAATATTGAATTCATATATCATCTTATTAATAAGTTTAAACTTACGCTACCTTTGATAATTTTTTCCATAATAGTATTTAAAGAGCTAATTAAAGAGGGGTTTATCTGAGAGTTCTTCAAAGATTTGAAAGTGCATGTATAATATTTAAATAGTCTTCCTTTTGTAATTATACCAAATTAATGAATATTCTTTTCCCTACACACATATATATATACCGAAAAAACATTTTGTTTTCGGTGAGGCGAAAATCTTGCGACGACGAAGACGTCTGCCCATTATTAATTTGGCATTTGAATGAAGAATAAATCGATATGTTTTATTCACAAGTTGAAAACATTCAAATATATATTAACAGTATGCGTACACTTGGCATAAATAATTTCATGGTGAAACTAGCTTCCATACAACTAAGCAAACACACCAAATAACCTATCTAAACATCAAGCTACAACCATCCAATATTTAACTGTGGTCCAATGGGATTTTCCCATTCTACCTATCTGTATAAATTTTGTATCAAAATAAATTGTATATGAGATAAGAAATTAGTCTAAAAACACTTTTAATGTACTAGACTTCATGGCATAATTAACTGCCACAACTCAGAAGTAAATTAATATCCTCTCCACATCCCTTCCTGATCAAGCTGTGCCGACTGCTGCTGTGGCTGTTGCTGTGGTTGTTCGCCATTCTCAATTCCCCTAGAGGAGGAGCTAGCAAAGCTTGTAATACCGTCTCCTTGACCAACAAACGACCCCAAATTTGTGACATTAGCTCCATCCCTTTGTGGATAGCCGTTAAACGCCATAGGCAAAGCTTTCAAGATTGCAGGATTTGCCGAAAATACTGGAGCAAGAAGGTTGGCGGTTGCCGCTGGCCAAGGAAGGGGATTCTGGCTTGTGGCCTCTCTTGCTAGCATCCAGTTCATGTATGTGGCCATGTCTATCTTAGCCGGGTTGAAGTGCTCGCCATTTTGTAGCCCGTTGGTGGCGCTTGAGGGGTTGACGAGGTTGTTTAGGATCGAAACATCAATCTCTCCAAGTTCACTAAGAGAGGTGGTGTTGCATTGGGAGTCCATCGGCGAGTCCGGGGTTGGCCTCTTGCAATTTGAGCTCTTCTTGAAGACCCTGCACACGACCCATTCCTCCTGCCATACATATATATAACTTTATTAAATCAGTAGTTCATATCAGGGTATATCAACACTATTGAACTGTTTGTATAAAAAAAATTTAGAGGTCAGTTTATTTATTTAATTATTTTTTGAAGCATGTATATATTTAACTATTAAATTATTTCTTCATTATTAGATATAATTTCCATCATTTTTCCCTGGAAGACAGATGAGTTTGTATCAAAAATTACTTTGAAATGCTATTGTGGTTTTATTTATTTTTTGTCTTCTCAAACTAGCCTTTAGAACTAAGTATATATTTTAGACTTTTATTAGTAACAGTTAGGAATTCTAAAAAGTACATGAAAAAACAGTTAAAACTTAAAAAGTATACAATGCAGAAAATTCCAAATTCCCTACCTCGTATAGTACTAAAACTGGTCACTATTGAATGGCTAGCTTATTGCAGAAAAAGTATATCAATTACGGCTTGATTTCATATGTACAAACATACCTTGTTTGGTTTGTAGGGGAATTTGGTCTGGTGCCGGTACTCATGCATGACCCAATTGGTTTTCTCACCTTTTGGAGCCCTACCCTTGTAGAAAACTAGGGTTTTCTTCATGCCAACTAGCATTCCACAATGAAATATCTCCTTGTCTTTGCCGGTTGTTTTCCAATACCCAGCATCAGTTGCCCGGTTTGTCCGTAATCCGGTTGGGTATTTACGATCCTTCATACTGAAGAAGTACCATTCCTTCTCTCCCATGCTTGCTTTAGCTACAACAGACAAATTCTAGTTACAGAAGAGCTAATTAATTCACGAAGGCAAATTAAATTAATTCACCTAATAAACTTACACCAATAGTTTACGTTTGATCCTGATTTCTGGATTAAATATTAACCAGAATTATCCTTACAACAAAACGAAAAATAATTAGGCGTGCATTTTATTCAAGATTATTGTGAAGCAATCAAATGACCCTAAATTCTAATTCAATATGCATATATTAATGCTTTGTTTCCTGAACTAAGGAGATGCATCACACGGAAATACTTCGGATAAAACTTAGCCTTACCCGGTAGGTCCCATGGCTCGCACTTATTGAGATCCACATCAGCAATGGCACGAGTCACAAATCCAAACTCCGACACTTTGCGCGTAAGATAGTATGTGATTAGCTCCTCGTCGGTTGGGTGGAACCGAAAGCCGGGTGGGAGGCTCTCGTCCATCAAAGCAAGATTAACTTCAACCAAGCATATATAGCACAACCTTTTAATTACAAGTGCATACCATTTGGAAGCGTTGATAGATGTTGCTGGTTATTGATACTCGGTGAAAGAGGAAGGGCTTGGAAAGGACGGGTATATATTGGTATAGGAGCTAGTGAACTTTTAGGAGTGGTAGTGTTGGTAGGGAATAGTGCATCCCCATATCTTCTTTTAAAATCTAACCCTGTGCCCAGAAAAGGACACTGGAATTATTTGTAAATTTGGTTAAGAAAAGACATGCTTAGCCCTAATTATATTTATTTCATCCTACCACTCTAATTTGGCCTTAATTATTTGGTGCTTAATCTTTTTGGATTTCTTTGGATGAATGAGAAATGCACCAGTTTAGAAATAGTACATTGTTATTTTTATTTGAATTCAGATTGATTTATATTTTCTTTCAAAAAAAAAATGTTGACAGAAAATTAGCACTATCAGATAACAATAAATAGCTATTTGGGATTAGTATTATTCTAAATTATACAATTCATATAACATTTACACTTTTGTGAAATTTATAATTTTTTTTTTCAATTACATCTTCCAAGGGATTGCTAACATTTTGCTCATTATTGCTTAATGCTTATGCTTTTCCCCATACCAAATTTGTAAATTTTGCTTAACCATTAGATATTAGAGATTCTAGAAGTATGAGATGTGCTACGTCCCCCTGTGGTTTTAGAATTGTTTTGCCAAAGTGGCAAATTTGCAAATATCTACATCCTCTTGGAGTATTATGTAGAAAATCGACGATCATTAACATTCCACAGTGCCTGGAATCTCTCATTATGCACATTCTTACCAACTCCAACCGATCTTAAACCACCAAGAAAGGCGCGCAAACACCTTGCTCACTCCCTTAGAGAAATTTGACGAATAAGGTTCTGACACGTGTCGAATGTGTGCTTGCACGTGTGCTTAATTGACTTGGTCCTGGCGGTCCTTCATGCGCCCAAAGTTACATATGACATAATCGATTTGTGAATCTTTTTGCTATGTTTCTGACGAATTATATTATATGACAAGTGGAATTAATTCTGCGTCATTGAAGTTTTTATTTGAACTTTGTTTGATCACTATCTTCCTAAATTTAGAATCTATCGCTTTCAGCCAGCCATTCATTTTCCCTTCTTAATTTCCGCGAAATGTCCTGTGTGTATATTAGTATGTTAAATTTTATACAACAGTAATTTTTTACACGTTTCTCCCAATAATCAAGGTTGGTATTATCCGTTTGTACAAGAAGCCGATTGGATAAGACTACAACTGTACAAGTGGCGTTGGCCATTTAAAATATGCATGAAAAGTTTGGTATTGTTTTTTTTCCTTAAAAGAGGAATCGATCTTAGAATAATTTTGGTGCACATTTTCTATGATATTAAATTTTTGTTGATATGTTTTAAATATGGAAATTTTGAGATGTGTCATCTATCGTTTACATGAACATGTACCATGCTTGGCACAATATGAAAGTTGTTTCATTAGCCATCCATCATTAGAATTAAAAAAAAAAATTCAACACTCTAAAAAGTGTTGAATGATTAATTTTTTTTTTTCAAATCAATTGATGGATGGCTATTGCGGCAATATTTGATGTTAAGCATATCTAAATGATTAATAGCACATTTATTACTTTACTGCTATTAATTTTTATCTAAATAGATTATACAAATAATAACAAATTTCCTATATATAGTGAGTTCTGAATATTTCTATTTGATTATATAATTTTACTGTCTTCTTTTGTGTTGAGGCTCCAAAGACATTACCCGTTTTTCTACTGATTTTGCCATGATATCATATAGTTAATTTTCTGACTTGAGTCTTTGTTGGGTACAACAAAGCAACACATGTGTATATATTACACCTTATCAAAGCTGCAACGCATTTCACATCTCTATTTTCCTGAATTATGATTCAAAACAAATTTTAACAATTGTACTAGAATTACTAAATTGTTTCCTAAAAAAAAAAGAATTACTAAATTGTTCCGATTGATATAAATAATTAATTCATTACAAGCTTTTTTTTCCAAGATCTACTTTATGCAGGCATATATATAATGTCATGTGCATATATGTAGTTTTCTAAATCAGATGACAGTTATCGAGATATAGACACACAGCAGTCTTATTGTTTTATTTTTGTCACACTTGGTAGTCGCTGCCAAGATATCTGAAAAAACAATTTGATTGTTTGGAATTAATTCGTCCATATTTAATTTTATACATAATTAATACATATCAAACTTGAGATTTATTATTAGCGAGTTCTAAATGAAATTTTAGAAAATTACTAATATAATTAGTTTTGAACCATTCAAAAATAACAATTTTAAAAATTAAAAAAAATCTAAAAGTTTTGAAAAAAAATATATATATATAATTTCAATTGAGAGAAATCATATTGGAAAGTTTGGATCGATCATCTTGAATCAGATCCAGGAGTTTTGATTGCAACTCACGAAAGACTTTTTGTGATGCATCTCACCATAGCCAAACACACTCTCTATATATAATGAGGACAAAAAAACTTGTAACAAAATTAGCAATTCTGTCTTAGTTTCAAAAAATGCAAGCCAAAACCTCTCCTCTTTTATTCTATACTCTTCTCTTTAGGGGGACAAAAAAAAAAGGAGAGACCGCGTTCAATCCCCTGGTGAGGCATTTACTGTCCTATGAATAGAGAAAATTGATTACTGCCATCTGCAGTTTTGCCATCCCTGCCATCGTTAAATATAAAGTGAACATATACAACAAACAAGGTGAACATATAAATGTTCTAAGTGAACACATACAAACAAATAAGTTGAATATGCATGTAACAACACTTATTTTTTTGTAAGTGTTCACTTAGATGGTTTATATATTCACCTTATTTGCCGTATATGTTCATTTTATATTTAGCGATGACAAGGATGACAAAATTGCATATGGCAGTTATCATTCCTGATGAATAGACTAATTTTTATCCCCGCTGCTGGATAGAGCAAAAAATTATGTGAATGTGTGTGGGCCTACAAGCATATATATATATATATATTTTTTTTTTTTTAAAAAAAATCCATTGTAAAGCTTGCTCTTCTCTCTCTCTCCATTTTTCATAAAAAATTAAAGAAAAAATTCAGTCCAAAAGATAAATGTGCTATATGCGAGTTACAATTTCTTTCCTTCATATAATACTGAAACAAGAATTATTTTATGGTTTATTATATCTTTGAACCTTAGAATTATTATGATAAGAAAAAGTGAATGCATGGTGGTGCATGAACTTATTTAAATTTAATTACGACAGTATCAACATTACAAAAATTGGTTTGCTATAAAATTTCAATATGTAAATTGATTTGTTAAATTAAAATTGTCAATTTGAAAAAATAGCAACAAAAATAATCATGATTCACAAAACGCTCTATGCATCATGGTGTACAATAATAAACTATCTCTTGTCGTAAAGGCCTATACATATGTTTACAAGAACAACAATGAGATATTTTGTTATGTGACCCTCTTCATTATTCCCCAGTCTATCCATATCTACTGAACAACATTAATATCAATTGTAAAAATTAATATTAATATCAACTGAACATCAATTTCTTTGTAACTTCAAAAAAGAAAAAAAAAAAACAGAGAGAGAGAGAGAGTAATGTGTCGGTCTAAAATTGTTTCATTTTTAACATACAAAAAACACCAACTGTAAATGTATATTTTCATAATGTAATGTATGCCATTTCCTTGTATCTGTAAATGTATATTTTGATATGATGCTCATTTCCTTGTATATTTTCATAATGTAATGTATGCCAGCCCTTGTATCTGTAAATCTAATGTATGAAGTACACGAAAATGAATGACTAGCAACTTAGCTAGAAGCATGGAACCAATTAATTAATAAGAGTGTCTTGTCGGTAACATATTAGTCACTTGAATATAGTTAAACAAAATTAGAGTGCTAATCATGCATGCAAATGGTATACTAATTAGAAAAAGGAAGTTGGGTAACCCAAAGAAAACAAAATAAAGCTGTACTGTCTATTGCAGTAAAGAAATCCTACCAAACCAAAAAGTTGGTTGGATTCCTGATTTCTCATTCGTGGGTTTGAAATTCTTGCATTCCCATTCGGCCATTCCCCAGTGTCTTCCATTTAGCGCCTTTTGTATGTGGACTGCACAACGAAAGTATATATTATGATAGTCGAATTTATTTTATATAGTACGCTCCAGAGTTCGGTATTCAGTACCTCGATATAAATACGTGCGTCTGTCCATATTCATTTAATTAATCATTTTATTTCAGATTTGACTATTCCTGAGCTGATGTCAATTTTTTACTTGATCTAAATGGATAGGCTGATCATCGATCCGATCTAAATGTATCAGACGATTAAATGAGCGGAATACAGATTTAAACGACTCAATTCGGCTCGACTGGATTTAGTGCTTTTTGTTATTTTACTCTGAGCACGGATCTTCATGCGCATCTATAGGTTTAAAGCTTTAAAGTAACTAATACGTAATTGGTGCTAATTTACAAAGAACCTTACCATATCATTTATATGTAAAGGTTATATATATAGATAGAACTGAACTTTTAATTTTTCTAATTGATTAAAGAAATAGATTACATTTTTATCTCATTTGGACAGAAAATTAGAAAATTTGAATATTGCAATTTCAAATGGTACACTATAAATATAATCTTGACCTCAATTCCTAAAGAAATATAACCTTATTTTTCCTCATTCCTACTGAAATTAGAAACTTTCTGAGAAATACACAATTTCTACAATTTAATTTCTTCGAAATTAATGGTACATTTGAATTACAATCTTGAGCTCCTACCTAAGTCACTAATAAGCGAAGAACATGGGCCGGAAATCTGAATTTTTTTTTAGTTCGAAAAAATAAGTTCTTGAGGTTATTTTAAAATTTTGATTGTAAAGTAGAAACTTAATTTGTCATGCTTATCAACAATATAGGAGAGTTTTGATGCCATCATTTTTGTAAAATTCAATTGTTAATTTGTTGTAAAAATTCAAAATTTGAATGCGGTAACATAAAATTTTATGATTTTTTTGCAGATCTTTAATTTGTACTATATTGAGATATTAAAATCGAAATGCATTAAAATAAATATTTCATTATTAATTATATTCATTCATCTTTGATCACTTGATTTAGCATGAAATAAATTTTTGAAACAAAAAATAGTAAAAATTCAAATATTAATTGTGTCTTCCAAAGTGATAGCTCTCGTATATGGAGCCAATGTAAGAGCTGTTGATTAATATCGGTTCGATTACTGCTCAAGATTCATGGGGGCACCAATTAATGATTTAATGTATAAGTGCACATGTAAATATCTAGCTAGTAGTAATATTAAACACAAAACACTAATTACCAAATAAATATATAATTTACGCAGTATTTATCAAGGGATAACTCTACTCTCTACAAGCTCCCTCTTTTCTCCGAAATTTGGGGCATTGATGAACGATGGTTCAAGTCTGGAGCAAGTTTTCCTCGAATTCGTTCCTAACAAAAACTTTTCTACTTTGGAGAAAGCGACATGTTTCTGGAGAACACATCTTTTCCCGTACTACTCATCTTTTTGTTCTTTTATTACCAAACTATCTTACTTTATTACAGACGATAATGTGGAGACAGGGCTGTCAAACGTGTGAGATGGAACGGAAATTCATCATTCCGTTTCCATTTCACTTCAAAATACGAAACAGAAAACCATTCCATTTCTGTTCCATTTCGTTAAACGGAACGGAAATTTCACTTCCACATTCATTTTACATTGAAATTTCTCATTTCAACGTTCCATTTCCATTCCGTTTCTGAAAATGAAACTATTTTTCCTGCCACTTCTGTTCCATTTCAGACGGAACGAAACGGAAACGTTCGAAACGGCGGTATATTGACAGCCCTATGTGGAGATCAGAGGTTTTGTCCTCTAATATGTCCATTGCTTTTTTGAACAAGGTTGGTAGCACCATGTAATGTTTTATTTAATACAGTTTTAGTCTCTGTATATGCACACATTTTTTTTGTTTTCGGAGTTTTTCCACGCTGGCGCATGCATGCGTCTGTTATGAGCGTTCTAAATAAAAGATATATGTTGTAAACAAATTCAGCTATATTAATATTGTACGTAGGAAAAAGGTAGTGATATGCTTCCAGTAGTACCTCTCTACTTCATTTGTATCCCTATTTTTATATTTTACTCAGTAATTAATCAGTATCACTATGTATATACTTCAATCAAAATAACTGTGTACATGCAGAATGGATCATGCATTGATTTGTTCGGCTACTTTATATATATTTTTCGAAACTCTAGGTAGATAGTGGTTTATATGGTTTCTATTTTCAATATCTCATATCACTAAAAATGGTCATTTCTTTATGGGAGAGAAGAGAGAAGGAACTTGATCATATTCTGGCCCAAAAACTATTGAATATATATGGGACATTCTGCTACAAATATTATATCTATGTTTTCAATCTGGTTTGAACACTGTTTTTGTTCAAATCAACCACAGTCGTTCAAAATTTAAAATGAACGGTATTATTTTTAGAGTAAAAGGCCATACAAAAACTGACCCACGACAAAATTTGTGTACAGTTTTGTGGAGAAAATTCTAAAAACTTAAAAAGTACTAAGAATATAAAATAATTATGGCATTATGTTCCATCTTAAAAATTCTCTCACCGTATCGTTCCTGGCTTTAATTTGCCCCTGCTACAGATTCTCATAATATAATATAATATGGAGTTTATTTGATTAATGAATTAGATATAAACAATTCTACTAACTAAACATTCATTCAGAAGTTAAACTATTCATGGCAACCAAATTTCTCTGTTCTTGTTTTTTCTCTGCTTCATATTTGTACACCCTTAAAAGCATAATGCAGCAATCTTCAATATATATATATATATATATATAGAGAATGGCTATACTACTATGCATATGTAAATTGGCTTTGTAGGCTGGATTTTTAGACTGTTAGATTTCTTTGAGATTCGTGCGAAGATCTGAAACAACGGTCCAGATAGAGGCGCTCCTCCTCCCTCACTTTAATATTTTCCGTCTTTCTCTCTCTGTTAATGTTCCGTCTCTCTCCACACAGTTATCGATCCCCACCAAAAAAAAAAAAAGAGCGTCGACTCCTGTTCCACTATATCGAACTTTACAAAAAAAAAAAAAACAAAAACAAAAGTGATCGCCTGATCCCAAAAGTTCGAAAGCACAGGTTGGAGGTCGGCCTAGTCAACTCGCCGCTGCTTGTCTCTCTCTCTTGGATACGCTCTCTCTCTACTCCACATCCATCAGCACCTTTTGGACGAAGGAGTACAAACCCTGGGAGAGCTAAGTTGTTGATCGACACCTCTCCACTAGAAAAGTACAAATCGAATGTAATTGTCAGAACCTGACATATTTGAACTATTTTTAGCTGCTGAAGAACGAAAGATAAAAATTAGTCAAAGCAATTAAATATGATGGAAGCAAAGAATTGAAAAGTGAGAAGCCAATAAGTGTTTCAAATGTGCTACTGAGAAGTGGAGTCCAGTTAAATTGTAACTTTTACTATTGTAATTTCTTTTCTGCTATATAGCGTGAGGAGAGAGAATAGGAGGTATGCGAATTCTAATCTGAACCAACTTATCTCATATTATCTCATTTTATCATTTATTTCCAGTTTCTTTCATTCCATTGTATCTGGATTTCAGCAATGGCTTAATATCCGTTTATTATATCAATCTCTTCGTTTTTCTATTATCTATCAATTTGTACTTTCAATTTCTATCAATTTCTGTTCTTTGTATCCAATTTTGAGCAACACTATCGACTGGTCTGACAATAATCAGTGTCAGCTGCTGATTTACTGATTTTGAGCTGAGAAATAAGTGTTCTCGAGCTTCAATCGAGTTCAGGAACGTGACAGTAACAGTGCAAACTCAAAGTACAAATCAAAATTTGTAGTCAATCCCTTTCAGTTTAACGTGTCAATCTCATGCTTCGCAACACCACTGTCTCTTCAGAAAGTTGATATGTTTGGCTGTATACCATTATTCAAGGAACTGCTAAAAAAGGGGATTTTGATCAGGGCCTTATTATCTATATATTAGGCCAATTTTATCCATGTCCATACGTTTGTCTTCCAAAAGTTTGAGAAATTGGTTCATGTACCAGGCACTTAAAGGTTTGTTGTATCGTGAACTCGAGGCAAAATTCTGACCAAGGTTAATAATATATGGTACAATTTCAAACCTAGTTCTTACAATCTGGACCAAATAATGTCAGTGAGGAATCTATGCTTTGTGAGATCAAAGAATCAACAAAATTGCATAGTTAATTATTCAAAAAATATATATAATTTGGTATGCATATGTTGTCCGTGCTCTGTAGAGACGAAATAAAAAAAAATTGTTACACACTTATCAAATAAAAGATCAGCAATAGACTCCGAAATTTCCAGAAAAAGGTATCAGTTTGTATCTTATTGATGAAAATTTAATAGGCCAGTGCCAATCAAGAGCGGTGAAGGAGCAGGGAACAGTTCTTCTGTGGTCTCATAAGATAGGTGTAGTAGGTAGAGAGACGGACAAAGAGAGAACAGCGTAGATAGGTGTGGAGGCGCGGAGGACAGAAGAGGTGTGGTGGGGCGGAGGGACGGAGGGACGGAGGAGATGGAGGACCAAGGTCTTCAGACGGAGAACTCCAACACGGAGGAGAGCATTCAGACGGAACAAAGTAAAGAAACGGAGAAATAACGCTGGGGCGCTAAAAGAGTCATGCGGTTCAGATTTCATCAAAACACTAATCTTGACGTAATCCGACGGTTTGAAAATCCAGCCTACAAAGCCAGTTTACATATGCATAGTAGTATAGCCATTCTCTATATATATATATATATATATATATATTTTACGTATAGCTTCGATTTTCTGTTGTTCACATTTCATCATTCAAATGAGGTAGAAGTAGATTACACACATTACACTTGCACATCCTCTCTGGTACATAACTACAATTAGCGACACCCGACTTGTCCATTTGATGAATTGATAAATAAACGATCCAAATATTAATTTTGGGCCTTTTAGGTCGAGTATCTATGGACTGCGACAGTCCAATTAAAACAGATTCGTACTAATTGAGGCCTCAACATCTGTATTAGTATATTCTATTTTTTTTGTGTTTGCTTTCCAATGGAAGGAAGAATGGACATTTTAAGTTGTCCGTTACTTTTTTTGAGGCCTATAAAAAGACTAAGGCCCTGATCAAAATATATTTTTACGTTGGTTTTCATTTCATTGGAATTGATATCATGAGATCGTTAGGTCTAATAATATAGAAATTCCAACAAATCGACATGAAATCTATTCATTTGATAAAAAAATTTCTAATGAATTGAAATTTCATGCTAAAACAATGCCATTCTGATTGGGGCCTAAAAACTCCTCTGCTTCCTTAACAGATGATTGGAAAAAGGGAAGGATGAATCTCTTCCTTACTAAGGGGTTTCAGTTGAAGGAGAAATTGGACATTCAGTTTTTATTGGAGAATACTCCTCTTTCTAATGAAAGCGATAGTGTTGTTTGGTTATGGCATCCCCCTAAGTTATATAGTTCGATTTGTATATGACTTCTTGAATAATGGCGGGATTATACTTAAAAAAATGTGAATCTATTTGGATTTTACCTATCCCCTTCAAGTAAAGTTATTTTATTTTTATTAGTGCTTCATAATAAAATTCTTACTCAAGATAACTTAGTTAAAAATAGTTAGGTGAGACCAAATAAGTGTTATTTGTGTAATGACTGTGAATTTATAAATCATTTGTTTCTTCATTGTCATAAAGTTAGAGCTTTCTGAAATTTCTTTAATGCCTGTAATTCTAGGGATATTTTTGTCAATTTGTCTAACATTGCAGACATTTGGAAGTAAGACAGCCTAAAGAATAAAACTGAAAAAATTTGTCTTGGTTCTTTATTTGTAATCAGTTGCTGAGTTGTTTGACAATTTGAAAATGGTATTATCTTTTCTGATAAGGAAAGACCTAATTTTACTTTTCTTACTTTTGGGGTCGTTTGGATCGCTTAGGAATTTGGGAAATTTGGAAAATTTTCAATTCCTAGGCATAAATTTATTGAAAGTGTGGAACTTTGTGAAGAATTTGGATTGTTTATAATAAATTTATGCCTAGAAATAGAAAATTCTCCAAATTCTCACTTCAATCCAAACGACCCCTTTAATATTCTTAAACTTTTATTTTTTTTTGGACATATATTCGCACTGGGTTAAAGACAAATTTTGTTGAGTATAATGCAGGACAAATTAGTGATGGAGCAATGACTAGGGTTTTTGTTAACCCTAGGTTTGATATAGATGGACATGTGTCATACGCTTTCAAGTCTACGATTAATTAGTTATGTAGTATGAATGTGTTTTGTGATGTGAAATTTTGCTGGGTTGGTCTGCCTTATTTAGTTTGTTTTTGGCTAGTACTCGGGTGCCCTTAATGTATTTTGTTGTAACTTAGAGTTAGCATTGGACTTTCGACTTTGTTTTTCTTTAATGAAATTGGGCTCCCTGTTTTGGGTGCTTTCCTTTAATAATAATAATAATAATAATAATAATAATAATAATAATAATAATAACAATAACAATAACAATAATAATAGTATAGGTCTAAGCAAAATCGATCCGCTATCATCCGTTTGGTTTGGTTCCAAATTTGTAGCCAATAATTTTACCTAGACTAAATTATTCTACTCCTATCTTAATTTTTTCAAATAAGATCCATAACTAGGTTCACACATCATTATAGCTCCTTTCGTTCAACCCAATTAAAGGGAGTAGCTGGGTGAAGGCAAATTTTAAGCGGGGTTGATAACTACAATCAAGTCCTAAGACAATCAAGCAATCAAATGTTAATAATGAAAAGATTGTACTTTTCCCTCTTGCCAAATACGAAAACCACCTCTCCTGTCTTGCATCTTCGCTTGTTTCTCCTTACGTGACTTGCACGCCCGCCTCTTCCCCTCCCTTTCCCTTCCTTGCTTCTCACCCCGCTTCACCACTCCTTCCTCTCGCACCACTATCCTTCCCCTCATTCCTCTCGTGTCTCTCTCCCTCCTTTTGCGCCTTTTCTTCATCTCCTCTACTACATCTCCCCTCGCGTCTCTCTTTCTCATTTGCTCTCGCACCTATCCCCCTCATCCAACACTCTCCTTCCCTTGACACTCTCATTTCTATTGTTGTCATCTCTTTCTTTCGCACCCTTATAAATATACCCCCTTGTTAAAATATAAATAATCTCTTAATATAAAATAAAACACACCCTTAATATATACACCTATGTGATTTATATAAAATACTCACTTATGAAATTATATATATATATACTCCCTGAGTCCAATTAAAATACTCCCTTTGAACATATTAATTACTCACTTATACTATTCACTTACATAAATAATTGCTCAGTTGAACTTATTACATACTCATGTCTTCTTGTTAGTTATTCTCTTACCATTAATTATATACTTTCATAACAAAACATAAAATAATTGCTCAGTTGAACTTATTAGATACTCCCTTCATCTTATTAGTTACTGTCTTACCATTAATTATACACTTCCATAACAAAACATAAAATAATTGCTCATTTAAACTTATTAGGTACTCCCTTGTCAAATATAAGTACTCATGTAATATGAATAAAATACTTACTTATATGCTTCCATAACAGAACATTAATGTTCTTTCTTACAATATAAAAATATTAGTTACTCCTTTACATGTATTAGATAATTTTTTTAAAAAATATTAGTTACTATCTTATGTCTATTAGATAATTAGTTTGATTATGTATATTAGATACTCATTTGAAAATATTTAGTTATTCCTTTGAATTCATTAGTTACTTCCTTACATAGAATAATCATATAAGAAAAAAAAAATATTTGAATGGAAAAGTGTAGATCAAATATAAATGATACACGCGGAGAAGGATATAGAGCAGAAGGAGATGAAAGGTGCAGAGGAGTGTGAGCGTGAGAGAGAAAAGAGGGAAGAAAGGAGCAGAGGAAGGGAATAGAGGAGGGTGAGGGCGAGAGAAAAGAATGGAGCGATAGGAGATGCGCTGTGGTAAGGAGAGGGGAGGGGAGTGAAGTCAATCGCGTGTAAGGGAGGGCAGCGAAGTCTGTCGCGCGTGAAGGAAAGGAGCACAATTAATCTCTGATTGAAACGATTTGCACGAGAAGCTGATTGTGCTAAGTAATTCTCAATTTCAAGTGATTGAAAGGTTATGGGCAAAAAAAAAATGATTGAAATTGAGCACCAATCTCCCTCTCAAAACCTGTCCTGAATATGACCCAAAAATGGACGTCAACTAAATGTGCCGTATTGAATTCGTTAAAGCATGATCTGCAGATGTTAACGTCATTTGATCTCATGTTTCACCCAATATGTTATAATATATCTTTCAAGTCGTTGTGCTTTGTAAAAATTTGGTTTTTTTTTATTAAAAAAATTTAATTTCAAGTCGTTTTCTAGTTCATTTATTCTTGACCGAGCCCAAGCATTTAAAATTTTAAATCGACTATTTTGGGTAAACCCTTTTCTTTCCCTGTTATAGCTCAATACCAACAACGAGACGCTACATCTTTATTGGTTATCACAGATCTGAAAAATGCTTATAAAATAAAATATATAATTAATATTTTTTAAATAAAACAAAAAGGACAACTCACAATTAGATATCTCGTACTTATAACACGTGGCACAATTTAACACAAGGACAAGTTCACAATTTTACACAACGACAAGTTCAGAATGACTCCGTCCAAGATATTAATTTATTAGCACATCCTTGCAAAATACTCAATCCTTAATTAAACAACGCAAGATAAAACTAAATAAACAAAAATTAGGTACTGACTACAGTAATAAACTAATAATATATTATAATAAAAATTCAAATTGAGAAAAGAAAACACGTCTCCGACATACCATTGGCAAATCACAATAAACACAGATAAGATTCTCCAATCAAGTTCCCTTTCTATGTTTCTACACTGTACCGTCTTTCCTTTGCTTTCCTTCCCCATCTCCATTCATTGGTCAAACTCAATCCCATTCACTTTTCTAATTCCACCCATATAAAAACTATTATTCCCACCCCCCATAAATGGTGGTGTCAAAACCATCTTTCGCCTCCAAGCTCCTCCCCACTCGCCTCTCTCGTCGCGGTATTGCATTCCTCTCTCTCCATTCTGTGCACCACTGGACTTCTCCAGTTGTATTCTTATTCTCCAAACCTGATCTTTCTGACTGTTCATAGATTCGTTTTCTAGCTTCGTTGGGATCGTGAAGCTGTTGCGAGAGAAAAGCAAGAGGCAACCCATGACGAGCGAGGGGAAACCCAAGTGGGACCCAGCTGTAGTGGATGACAACCTCGCCAGGTTGGTCGCTCAGGCTAATTTCGATGACGTGTCGGAGAGGCGCCGCGTCCGAGAAGCCTTCAAGGAGGTGCAACTAGGCTTAGACCATTGTTTGTTTAAGGTCTGATTTTTTACCCAAAAGACCTTGTTATTTTTGTTATTATGATAATGATATTCCCTCTCTGATTTTACTGGTGAAAATGTTGAAATAGTAATCACTACCCATAACCCATGAATGATTAGATTGCTATATTCATCATTTGTTTAGCTTTTGTTGTTTCGGAATTAGGAAATTTAATGGATTGAATTACTCAATATTTATTTGAAAATTAGAGATACTAATTTTCTGTAATTAATTTCCTTTTCCAGGCAAAGTATACTGGAATCAAAACCAATGAGGTGTGTGGCTCTCTTTCAATTATGTGATCTGTATATTTGTTACACTCTATTTCATAATAGCACTGATGCTTGTATGGTTTAATATTTTAAGTCATATGAAAGGAACTCTAGAGGCCTCGAAGTTTTCTCGAAAAGTTGGTTACCAGAAACTTCTAACATAAAGGCATTGGTCTTCTTCTGCCATGGGTACGGCGACACATGCACGTTTTTCTTTGAAGGTGGGTTCCTTTCATAACTGCTATTTTTGTATGAATCAGAACAAACATTGCCTTTCTGACAAATATGTTATGGAACAGCTTATTTTTACTGTGGTAAATTTATAAAACTACCAAGCAACTCCACAAACAACAACAACATTAAATGTAATTAAACTTATAACAATAAATGCTAACGGTTTCACAGAAAATGGAATGTATTCAGTACATGCTGGTATGACATTACCACCAATTGTCATAGTAGGGCCCAAATGCTACTGATATCTAGTCCCAAATGTAATTTCGCAAAGAAATTTTTCGACAATGATATATTTCATGCAACCAGTACTACTCGCTAGCATACTATCCAGTACCAAATGGTGCATATATCCACTGAAGGGTCTTATTTTACTAGGAGTTGAATCCATTTAAAATATAACTCAATATCTGTGCTTACATTCATTATATTTTATGTTAATTTACTAAATTATAGGAATAGCAAAAAAAATTGCTTCGGCTGGATATGGTGTATTTGCATTAGACTACCCAGGCTTTGGCCTGTCAGAGGGACTTCATGGTTATATACCAAGCTTTAATGCCATTGTAGATGACGTCGTGGAACATTTTTCCAAGATTAGAGGTTTGCTATTTTATAATGATTATATTATATTTGAAAATAATGAAGTCCTTCCTATTAAATCATTAAATGTTTAGATGTCATAAATGGTCGGCTAAGGCATGAATGTAATTTCGAGTTTAAGTTGCTTTCCTAAATGATTTTCCTCTAACTATGGAAAAGCAGTGGCAACCTTGTGTAGTCAAATCAATCTTGAAAGTATGGTGATATTAATGTATGCGTCCTCTATGCTTTGTCTTTCAATTTTTGCTTTGTAATTTGCCAAAATATCCCTCCTGCTCTGAGAACTCAAAAGGTGCTTTTTCCATAACACCATGTCTTAGTGAAGATGTTAATTTTTTCCCTTCTAACTTGCATATGAGAAATTATAATATATTATGAAATGATTAAGATGAATTGCGTATATATTTCTTGTATGCAGCCACTTTTAGGTGTACCCTTAGAAAGATTGCCATCAGTGCTCTCCCTATAAAAAGACTGAGATTCTTTGCTTTACAAAATTCTGCAGCAACCCATCCTTATCTTTTGCATTCATCTCTTATTATTTTTGTAATAGAAGAGCATATTGTAGGAACTTCCAAAAAATCAGGAGGTTGGATTGCAAGTGCTGCTTCCAATATGTATGAAATTATTGAGCTTTAGAAGAGAATGTGAGGTACCTGACTAAATGAGTATATATATTTTTTGGCAGAGAATCCTGAATACAGAGGAAAGCCATGTTTTCTGTTTGGTCAATCATTAGGAGGCGCAGTGGCACTGAAAGTGCATTTCAAGCAACCTGATAGGTGGGATGGCGCAATCTTAGTTGCCCCTATGTGCAAGGTACGACTTTCTTCATTGTTCTTTTTGTTCATGTTTTCTTACTTTTTTGGGAGAAGGGGCCGACAGGTATAATTTTTGGTACTTCTGTGAAAACTGTCTCTAATTCTTTAACATTCCCTGCTGATGGATTGAATTTTTTGAGATTAGTAGATAGCAGATGGCGTGGCCCCACCTTGGGCACTCCAGCAAATTTTAATTTTGGTGGCAAAATTTCTTCCTAAAGAGAAATTGGTACCTCAGAAAGATCTGGCTGACTTAGCTTTGAAAGAGACCAAGAAGAGAGATCAGGTTTGACTCCATATACTATACCTTCCATTGTACTCAATTGACAATGTTACCCCTGTGGTGCTTTAGGATTGGATCATTCCTTGCGGAATGTTGAATTTTGGATGCATATTTAATCTGAAGCATTTTTGTTTTGTGAGTGTAGTGTGCATACAATGTGATTGCATACAAGGATAAGCCACGGCTCGGCACAGCATTGGAGTTACTGCGTACTACTCAAGAGATTGAGCGCCGGCTAGAAGAGGTATCCTTAGTTGTGCAAATATTCTTATACCAGTTTGTATGGTACAGTTGTTCTGGTCCACGATACTGAAAACAGTGTCAAGTCCATATGAATATATGATAACTAACTTCAGGACTTCAATCTTTTGTATGATAATTCACTTCAGGGCTTTCAATCTTGTGGGTACAGTAAGAAATTACCATTTGATCCTTCTTTTTTCAGGTCACTCTGCCACTGCTAATACTTCACGGAGAGGCTGATGTAGTAACGGATCCTTCTGTCAGTAAAGCCCTGTATGAAAAAGCAAAAAGTTCTGATAAAAAGTTATGCCTTTACAAGGATGCATGGCATTCTCTTCTTGAAGGAGAATCTGATGATACTATTTTTAGAGCTTTAGATGACATCATATCTTGGTTAGATAGCCACTCTGAAAGAAATCCTTCTTCCTAATCTTTTATCATTTGGTTAAAGAAGGATTGCTTCATTTCATAATATTTTATTTTATTTGTATTCAAGTTGGAGCCTTCGATTACTTGTAAAAATTTTCAATAATCAATGTAAATTTCAGTTTCTGATATCTACTTCATTGGCTTTATTGTGGGGTCTTTTAGCACTCAATTATTATACAATTAGGTGTCCTGTCATGCTATAATTTAATTAGCTGAAGTATCATTATGTGTGAGCCATTTGCAGCAATTATAATTCGTTTTTTTATTTTTATTTTTTGGTGTTTAAGTTGTAAAGAAGCCGTAGAACTTATTTAAAACTTGGTTGCTTAATGGGATTTAAGAACCTGGTGACTTGCTGCAGAAGGATTACCAATTTTTTGGTAATTGGTGCAAACTGAAAAATGTCTTAAGAGTCTGAAGCAGTAAAATACAAATTTAGAAGCACTTCTTTTTTTTTGTAATGCTGGTTTCAATTCATTTTATATCTTAATGGATGAAAACATTTCTGCATATTTAGGGCTGCAAAACGGTCGAAACGGTGACGAAACTAGGGTGTTTCGTCTAACCGTTTCGTTTCGTTGACGAAACAGAAGTTTAGTTTCGTCGATTTACACATGGACGAAACAGTTTCATTGTTTCGTTAACCGTTTCGTCCAACCAAACGAAACTGTTTTGTTGTTTCGTTAACCATTTCATCCGGACAAAACAAAACGAAAAAATGGTTTAAACGGTTTCTGTTTTCAGCCGTAGCTAGGCCTGAAAACGGTGACCGTTTCGGCCTTCTTTTCGTTTTATTTCGTCTAAAACAAAACAAAACGGTTAAAGATTTTAGTTGCGTTTTAAAAACGAAACGATTAACGCAAGTATGAAATAGTTTCGTCCATGTGTATTTTCGTGATTTCGATCATTTCGTTCAAAACTAAACGATTAACGCAAATGATAATCAGTTTCGTGTCCAAAACGCAACGATCAACGCAATAGTCCAGTTGCATGATCGTTTTTAGGGGTGAAAACGGTCACCGTTTCGACCGTCCTTTCGTTTCGTTTCGTCCAAAACGAAACGAAACGGTTAAGATTTTTTGTTCCGTTTTATAAACGAAACGGTTAACGAAAGTTTAGAACAGTTTCGTCCATGTATATTTTCGTGGTATTTTCGTGATTTCGACCGTCCAAAACGAAACGGTTAATGCAAATGGGTGATCAATTTCGTTTTAAAACAAAACGGTTAACGAAATCGACCGTTTTCGTGGTCGTTTTAGACGTTATGCAGCCATAATCGTTTTACATGTTATGCACCCCTAGCCCGCTACCGCAGCATATTGCTTTGGCAATCAAATTAGTTTTATCTCGGCAAAATCATATTTTGTTTATGTTCCAAATCTAATGTTGTTTAGGCCTCTTTTTCAAACAGAGAAACAAAATACATAAGACAATACAGTTGGGCCTGAACTGGGATCCATGGTTATAGTTGGGCCAGGCTGAATTTAATGGGTCCAATGATCTTGTTATTGTCAGCAAGATGCAATATTTTTGTAAACCGAAATTTTTTTGTTTAAGATGTTTATTACATTTGTTAGCTTGAATATAATTAAATGAAAAGCCGAAAATAACTTCCCATTTCAACAAAAATCTATCGCGGGTCCTAAGTAGAATAATTGAATTCAAAGTTAGAATACTAAAGAAGTAAAGAGCAATTTATTGGACTCCTTACGCGTAATTGCTGTAAGAACATCACACTATGATGTCTACGTCTAAAATGAAAATCATATGGAACTTTTCTAGTTGGAGGTGAGTTTTGATTTTATTTTTCCAGCTTGACCAATTATTGACCTGAGCAACCAGGACATATGGTTTGAAAAATGAAGATAATGATTAATGACCTTGACTTTTTCTTTAGAAAAAAAAACAATTAATTTTGTTCTCTGACTTGACCTCTAAATTTTATGTACAGTAAACTGGTTTTTAATCTTTTCAAAAAAAAAAAAAACATATATATACATGCATGTATATATTCAATTTACCAAAACTTTTCGATTTAAAAAGAAAGGCTTATTTATCATTTTTTTTATATAAACCATGATTCTACATATGCTTCTACGTACAAAGATAATTGTAGCAAATCCCATACTTTGCACATTGATAAACAATTCTCTTAAAATTAAAAGTATGAAATGGATTTCAGTAAAGCAGCTCATGAAAATAATAGCAATGATGCTATTAATTCAATGCATGTAATTTAGATTTCTAATTATAATAAGGTAAGATCACAATTTGTTGTGTTTTCGGAAAGTCCTTGTTCCAATTTAAATTCTTTTTTTTTTCGTCAATAAGAAAATGCAACATGCAGTTGTTGGAATATTTAGGAAATTTTGCAAGAAATATTTCATCATTATGGACATATATTGCTTGATGAATAAGAATTGTTGAATATGATAATATATATCCCAAGAATAAATATGGCTATCAAGTATATATAATATTTTGGAGATTTGTGTAAAGATTGAGATGTATAATATTGGTGAATTTGTAATTAAATATTGTCATATGTTGATGGACCATTATGGTAATACTTGGAGGGCACTCTTGGTGTCTCCACTATAAATAGGGGTTGGTCCCCAAGAGACAAGACAAGCACAAATATACACGCTACACCCCTCCTTAATACTCTCCATCAGTTTTAGAGAGAGAGAACAGTCGAGTTTAGGCACACTGCTCTTAAGGGTTGTCTTGCCCTCTTGGAAGATCATTTCCCCAACCTTGGTGCGTGCACAAACGTTGCTGAGATGCTGCTGGAGCATAGAAGACATATTCAAGATCATAGAATAACCAGATGAATCCAGCTGGTAGCGCTTCCACTTAGTTTATGTTAAAGTTTCACATGAGTCGTTCCTTGAATTGAAAACCTAACAGCAGTTTGCTGACAAATATTACGTCTAACTTTCTAAGAAAGTGTAAGTTCCATGTTTCGTGCTAAATTGCTAATTAATACTTATACGAACCAAACAGGGTTTTACTTGCTCAATTTAAGGACAGTAAAAATATAATTTTTCCCTATCTTTTATGTAGAATTAGCTAGCTAGATCAAAGATGTTTCCCAATGTTCATTAAGATATATTATTTTTTATAATTAACGTTCATTCTATACTTGAGAATGAAGGTTCAATACACGATGCAAACTTTTATAGGCGTGATTATCCATATACATCATAGTTTAACAATAATCATATTCTTATTTGTGGTAACCATATTTTTTGATTTATTCCTGAGATTAACTTATTAGTTGACCTACAATTAGGTAGAGTGCGTTACTAATAGACAACTGTACAATGAAAACATTTATTGGAACATGGGGACAGCTACTAATTAATTAGATAAGGCAACACCATCATACATATACACTTTAATTTTTTAATTTTGTTGACTGACTTATGAATTGAACAAGACTTTTTCCATAGACTTAGCTTTGGTCCGGGAAATTGAAAGTTTGAAACTGTATTCTTGGAAAATATGCATGTGGTAAACCTTACATTGTTTTTGACCTAAATTTGTCCCTGGGACTTGTTTTAAGTTGGTGCCTAGATTATATATTTTACGCATCAAACAAAAAATATATATATAGTATATTAGTATCCAAGTTGCATATATAAAAGTTTGTATATATATCCAGCCAGCGAGCATATATGAAACTAAATAATAAATCTGTTGGTAAAAGTTTGATAACATCTAATGAAAATTTACATGAATATGAACTTATTTCTTGTTAAAAGACGGGCCTAACGAGTTTGCTGGATTTTAGGGGCGGTCTGTGATGAGGGCAAGTGGGGGCACTTTAGCCAAAAAACTTTTTAAAAAAATACTATGTATATTTTAACCATGTTCTTTTTTAAATAAATTAATAATTAATTAAGTATACTTTTAATTCAAGTTATTATAAAATAATAATGTTTCATTTTAGAGTTTTATATATCCACCAATATCACAACAACATTACTGTCATCTCATACATGCATCCCTACACCAATAACAACATAACAATTAGGATTAATTCTTAATTAATAATTACCAACCGGTCGCTTTTTGTTTGCTTGAAAGCCGCAATATCTTTCTGGCTCTTCCTTTCTACGCGTCGAAATTCATAGATAGCAATCAACAATACACCTTAGTAGCAATTTTTAAGTCTCAGTAGACAAAACATACAGTAATCCTCGCTCAGTAGACAAATGCATCTAGGATTTTAGAAATGATGCAGATTTGGATGACCACTGAGTCAAATGACAAGATCCTCTTTTTTTTTTTTGTTTTGTCAATTTTATTTCATATTTTGTATAATCTTAGACCAAGCAAGCCACTATCCAGTTTTAGTAGGTTCTCTAAATTTTATTTCATATTTGGTCTAAGTAGGAAGGCGCGCAGGGCCAATAATAGTATAGCTAGTACTGTGACTGGGAAGGTTTGGGCCAATAATTTTAGTAGGTTCTCTAAATTGAAACCATAAATAATGATATGATAATATTTCATTATTAAACTCATTTTTAATTTAAGGTAATATTCTCGGTTTCTCATGAGCTAATTTATTGGAATGAGACTGAATTATGACAAAAGGAATTTTAGCAACGTTAACAATGTACTCTTCTCCTTCAATTCTCAAGAAAATGATGCTACACATAAAATTACAAAAAAAAAAATGTTAGATTTATTGAATTCCATTACGAACTATTTATCTTCACCTCTGCCTTCACAGGATTATTGGCATCATGTTTTTTTACCACCGGTCGGACTCCAGAGATTGCATATCAAAATCTTTACAAATGTGTTGCATGGTAACTTATCTATATAGCAACCACTCACAAAACCAGATAATATTTTCTATAGTTATAGTAATTGTTTTATGATTTAAAGCTGATGATCATAAAATTACATCTAGCTTGATATAGCATGCAAACTACTAAAAATAATTTTGATATTGTGTAAGAGTTATTGTGTAGTCATTCGCAATAAAATCGCATATATGTTGATTCTGTTATACTTAATATATTCCAAAATTTAATAGGCATAAACAGGTACAGTGGAAATCCTAGAAGCATAGGAACTAGTAACACACAGCTCATCTATTTCCATATAATTATATTTTAGTTCATAAGTCCAAATGTGGGATCTAGATGTTGACAATTAAAATGGACCCAATTTTTTTTATTCTTAAATTCTGGTGGCTAGATGTCTCTACATAGGATTTTTCCTATTTCCGAATCTGAAAGTTCATTGTTAGTTTGATTTAGTAACATACTTCTATGTGCGTTTGGATCGTTGGAAGAAAGAAGAAGAAGAAGGAAGAAGAAGAAAAAAAATTATAAACAATTCAAACTCTTCACAAAATTACACACTTTCGAATACTTCTTCCCTTCTTCCCACACCTATCCAAACGCATTATGGCGGATTGGCGGCACCTATAATCTCTCTCTTTGTTCTTTTGTGTAGTTTATATATATATATATATATAGAGTTTAGCTACGGTGAGTCGCGACTCACGGACCCTCCGGTGAGTCGCGGCCAAAATTCTTAGATCTAGATCAAAATGATCGATCCAAACCGTCCAATATAATCTCCCCATTGAAATCTCCATGTAGACCAAATTTTTCATTTTTTTGAAATTTTTAAGTATTTTTTTGAAATTTTAGAAAATCGTTAATCTAATTGGTTCTGAACCATTCAAAAACATCAGTTTTTAAAAATTCGAAAAAAATACTTAAAAATTTTGAAAAAATAAAAAATTTGGTTTGCACGGAGATTTCAATAGGGAGATCATATTGGACGGTTTGGATCTGTCATTTTGATCTAGATCTAGGAGTTTTGGTCGCGACTCACCGGAGGGTCCGTGAGTCGCGACTCACCGTAGCTAAACTCTATATATATATATATATATATATATAGAGATTGGCTAAAGTATACTCTAGCATACGGATCAAACCCGTATGCTAGAGTCGTTTCTGAAAATCTAAAATTCAAACAGTCGATCCAAACCGTTCAAGTTGTTCTCCATGTAAAAATATCCTTCAAGACCAAATTGTATATTTTTTCGAATTTTTTTGCTATATATTATGCTATTTTTAAATTGAAGGGCCAGAAATACTCCTTTACAACTCCTTTACAATGTTTTTTTAAAATAGCATAATATATAGTAAAAAAATTCGAAAAAATATAAATTTTAGTTTCCTAGGAGATTTCAATATGGAGAACAATTTGAAAGCTTCGGATCGACTGTATGCACTTTAGATTGTGAGAAACGACTCCAGCATACGGACTATCTATATGCTGGAGTATACTTTAGCCAATCTCTCTCTCTCTCTCTCTCTCTCTCTCTCTATATATATATATATATATATATATATATATATATATATATATATCTCTATTACTGACTCAATTGTCATTTGTCATTTTGACTCAATATGTATATATATATAGAGAGAGAGAGATTGGCTAAAGTATACTCTAGCATACGGATCAAACTCGTATGCTAGAGTCGTTTTTCAAAATCTAAAATTCAAACAGTCGATCCAAACCGTTCAAGTTGTCCTCCATGTAAAAATATCCTTCAAGATCAAATTTTAAATTTTTTCGAATTTTTTTGCTATATATTATGCTATTTTCAAATTGAATGGTCAGAAATACTCTTTTACAACTCCTTGATGTGTTTTTTTAAAATAGCATAATATATAGTAAAGAAATTCGAAAAAATATAAATTTTGGTTTCCTAGGAGATTTCAATATGGAGAACGATTTGAAAGATTCAGATCGACTGTATGCATTTTAGATTTTGAGAAACGACTCCAGCATACGGCCTATCTATATGCTGGAGTATACTTTAGCCAATCTCTCTCTCTCTCTATATATATATATATATATATGACTTTGGTTTTATTTTCTTTATGGTCTTTTGTAACAAAGCTAATTAAAGTAAAGAAAAATTAATAAAAAAAGAAGAATTCTCAGAGCCCTCCCATTATTCAAACAATAACTATCATCCAACGATAAACCCCTGTGACTTCGATCGGTACCAGTCTATGTCAGGTTGCATCTTATTGCATTTTAACGATCCTGTACCAAAGGAGCAACCCATACCACAGCTTCAAAAGAAATACTAAATTGCTAATATATGATTTGTTTGCACATTCTACAATAAATATTATTAGAGTACAGTAATAAAATTTAGAACTTAGTCCCTCTGTTTTTCAAAACAATTCGTTCCCACGATCCCTTCATGGCACAACGTATCCTAATTACATGAGAAAGGCATCAGATGCAACGACAATATTAGCATATTTGGTTCTTTAAAATCTCTTTTGTTCTTGATAGCAACAATTAGAAACTTATCATCGGTCACATGCACTATAAACTTATCATTTTCAGAAATAAAGCAGTGTTTTATTTTTGCCAATTGATTCTACAATCCAATTTAGACTATTCAAAATTGAACAGGACAATCAAAGGCTTGAAAATCAATGATATATAAAATTAATAATAATATTATATGCTATTGATCAACATATTAATACTTTAGTTCGTGCAGATAAATTAATTTTTACGGTCCAACAAAACTTCAAATTAATTAACAAAGCTGCTAGTTCTTGTATAGTTCACTGAAATCAGCCACGACTGACGGATGGACCCGTCAATTGCGATTATATCTCAATTTTGAGGTTGTAATGGCTAATCCGAACTGTTCAATGTGTTCTCTATATTAAAATATCATTGGAGACCAAAATTTATATTTTTCTGAAGTTTTTTACTATTTTTTGAGGTTGTAATGGCTAATCCGAACTGTTCAATGTGTTCTCTATATTAAAATATCATTGGAGACCAAAATTTATATTTTTCTGAAGTTTTTTACTATTTTTTTTTTGAGAATTTAAAAAATCGTTGTTATTGAAGGGTCCGGAATTGTTTAGATTAAGAATCTTGTAAAATACCAAAAAAATACTATAAAATTCAGAAAAATGTAAAATTTGGTCTCCAATGAGATTTCAATATGAAGAACATATTGAACGGTTCGGATCAACTGTTAGAATCACGAAAATTGAAATTTAATCGCAGTTAACAGACTCAAATGTCAGTCGCGACTGATTTTAGTCTACCTCAAAATATTATAGTGATACACATCACCAAATATAAGTCTATTGTATATACACGTCTGGTGATCATTTATTATATATTTTAACCGGAATTCTGTTTTACAATCTTTCAAAATTTTTAATTAAACTGTTGTTCAAAACTAAAATTTTATTATTTGTGTTTTTTTTTTCAGGCTCCGTTTGGATAGGTGTGGGAAGAAGGGAAAAAAAGAAGAAGTGGGAAAAAGTACTGGAAAGTGTGTAATTTTGTGAAGAGTTTGGATTGTTTATAATTTTTTTTTTCTTTCTTCCTTCTTCTTCTTCTTTCTTCCTATATCCAAACGCACCCTCAGATTTGAAATTTGATGTTTATGTGGTTTAGGGGATTAATTATTGGTACCTTCTGTCAGCTTTCATCAATGCTTGAATTGTTGCTTCAAGTTTCTTCAGGAAGGTGCTCGCTGAATTGCTTGACCAATTTTTTTTTTTTGGGTTTGGTGGTATTTTTGCTAGTCGTGGCTGACGGGCTGATTTTCGTCAACCTCTAATATTTTTGTTGTAAATATCTATATTGCGCGATTGTATCCCAAGTTGAACTAATTGCAAGTCAAGTAGGAAGAAAAAGAAATCCAATTTATTCTGAAAAGTACTAAAATTTTGACTATTTAAAGGCGACGTACGTATTAAAATAGCAGGTGGCCTAGTTCTTGATTTATTTTGGGGTCCTAGTTCAAAACGATGTTTGGTTTTAAAAAAATATTGTAGGTCCAGGCTTATGTTCCATTTTAACAGCTATATATTATCCATCTTATATAGGCGCTGCACCTTCGATTCAAAGAGAGAATGCACAGAAATACCCAAAAATTGCACCGTTCATCCCTGATGCCATCCCCATCAAAGAATGGGGTTTATAAATGTTCAATGACGAATTGACGATTTCGCAAATACAGTGATTGCTGAACAAGAAAGAGATAACCTTAAATTGTTGGACGACCAAGTCTCCAGGAAAAATTTATATATATGTTTTTCTTCGGAGATTCTAGTAGAGCGCATATTTAAATAGCATGTATGATTATTGATTTGGAACAATTTGAACCATATATATCAGCTACCAAACCCAGGTTCAGAAATTTTTAGTTTGGCGGGGTTATGTACACCAAACAAAAGGTACGGAAAACTGGATCAAATATCAAGTTATCTTCTGAACATAGCTGTTCATACCATTTCTGAAAAAAATAATAATAATTAAAAATCCATACCAATATATATGTTCACTTAAGATATGTATGGATGCTTGATATCGAATAACACTTAACCTTAATTAAGAATAGTGTTATTCCCGTATGGATATAATTAATTAATCCAAATATATATGTTTTTCTTTAATTCTTCGGAATAATTAAGTTAGTTCTATTATATTAGTCCAATATTTTATAGAAATCAGAAATTCATAGTTCTCTTCGATCAAGTTTGTGTGTTTAATCATGTAATCAGAATCAAATTATTAAATTGATACTGGAACAATTTTGGCTATTAATAATGCCCGGTGTCCCTTCTCGGATTTTTTAAAAAATGAAAAGTCAATTCAGTTAAAATTAAATTAACTTAATCATGGACACCGCTAGCTATACTGATCTGCAAATACATTTCAAGCAATATTAAATTATAAATTGATATAATCAGTTCTAAATCGAGAAATATAATTAATTCCCTAAAAATATCAAAGAAGGTAAATAATGTGCTTTTATTTATTTTATGTGAAACAATATTGTGTCTGTTGCCACTGAGTGCAAAGAAATAAAAGCATATTTGCGTAACAAATTGAGGATTTCGGAAGAAGGTCGTATTAATATTTTGCAGGGTTAGTCATAGAAATTAATTTTTAAAATACGGTTACCGTACTAATTCTAGCCTAGAGAGAGACATGCATGATTAAGCGCACTAGTATTATTCGAGTTGAAATGGGATAATATAACATTTTAAAATGAATACAACGAACGAAATATTAAAATAGTGGCGATAGATATGATGGAGTTTTGCCGCATAAAACATTTTCTCCAATATTTTAGTTGTTGTTTGCATTTCATTATCCAAAACCAGTCCATTTCTGTGGGTTTCAGAGAAATAAAGATCAGAAAAATGAAAAGGTCATGGTTTAAAACTTTTGAGTTTTCTAGCACATTGTCTGATGGAAGGCACGCGCTTCTCCATTAAAATTTTTAAAAAAATTAGTTATATCTCAAACTAAAGATCTAGAGTACCATATTTTTTGGACCTGGGAATCTCTAGATGTCGTCGCCTCGTCGGTGATTCGTTTGACTTTTATTTGGTTATTATTTTATATACGTATAAACCGAGGTAAATAATAGGGTTATCTCGTTACGATAGTAGACTAGCTAGCTAGAGCTCGTAATAATACATTTTAACACATATGAATTGGAGCAACAATTATGTTGCACGTAATTCAACTCATTGATTTTTTTCTAATTTTAAATTTTTTTATATATGTTGAATTGCACGAAAAATTATGCATGTATTAAAAATATAAATCAATATATATACATATATAGAGAGAAGGGATGACTAACGTGCCATCGGTGGTCATCAAGTCATTTTTTGAGATTCAAATTTTAAATGGTCAATTCAAACCGTTCAAGTTGTTCTATATATATTGAAATATTCTTGCAGACAAAATTTTATATTTTTTCAAATTTTTTCTATTTATTATGGTACTTTTAAAAATATTATGATTAGAGAGTATTTCAGGCTCTCTAATTTGAAAATATCATAATAAATAGCAATTAAAATTTTTTGGAAAAATGTAAAATTTGGTCTCCAAGAGTATTTTAATATTGTGATCAACTTGAACAGTTTGGATCAACCGTTTGAATTTTAGATCTCGAAAAACGAGTCGATAGAAAATTGATGGCACGTGCCATCGATGGCGTGTTAGTCATTCTCTCTCTCTCTCTCTTTATATATATATATATATTGAATTAAAAAATTATGATATTGATTTAAAAGTTTTTAACATAATATAAGCATAATTAAATGTTACAAAGTGCATCTTAAGAAAGAAAAGAAAAAAACAGTAAAGAAAGCCGAAAGCGAGATAGCATGAGTTCATACTTCAATATATATATATATATATATATATATATATATATATATATATATATATATATATATAGAGTTTTGCTATGGTGAGTTGCAACTCACCAAAGCGTCCGTGAGTCGCGTTCAAAATTTCGAAATTAAGTTCAAAACGACCGATCCAAACCGTTTAATACGATCTTCCTATTGAAATCTCCATGCAGACCAAATTTTATATTTTTTCAAATTTTTTAAGTATTTTTTTGAAATTTTAGAAAATCATTAATTAATCTAATTAGTTCTGAACCGTTCAAAAACAGCAGTTTTTAAAAATTCGAAATAAATACTTAAAAATTTTGAAAAAATGTAAAATTTGGTCTGCATGGAGAATTCAATAGGGAGATCGTATTAGACGGTTTGGATCGGTCGTTTTGAACTTAATTTCGAAATTTTGAGCGCGACTCACGGACGCTTTGGTGAGTTGCAACTCACCATAGCAAAACTCTATATATATATATATAATATCATAATATGTGAGTGGAGGATGGGGCACATATGTGGAAACTTTTGACAAATTTAATTTATAAATGCGTTTTTTAAAGGATATATTATAGGTTCTCTAATCTTCATCAAATACCTAATTCTGAGATTATCTTTGGCAAAACCAATCACACAAGAACATCCTATCAAAACAGGAATACCGGTGTCATGCGCATGCTCAACGTGTGTCGCTGCATTAAATGAAACAAACATGTGAGGGCCAGTTTTTGGGTGCAGTTATCAGACCCTATTTTTTAGTTAAAAACATCTTTATCTATGCCCAACAACCCATGTAATTATGTAAACCTAGTGTGGGAGCCACACGCGCCTGTAAACAACCGTTGCATTTCAATAAAATGATTTTATTAGTCCATGGGACCACAATAAGAAAATAACAATAAATAATAAATAATAAGATTTCCGCCAAGAAAAGAAAAAAACCGCCTTAAATGAAGTCAACTTATATCGATCGACTTCTAGAATAGTAAAGCTGATAATGAGGTCATTACTCATTACTAGTTTTTCCGAAATGCCAGACAAAATAATCACACCAATTAGCGATCGCGAACAATGTGGAAATGGAAAAGACAAAGAAAAAAACATTTTTTTTAATTTGTTACAAGATGGATTAATTAAAATATGTACGCATTAGAAATTGTAGGTACGAATTTTAAGTTGGTAATAACTGCAGCTGGTCCGAAATTATTTAATATAAAAATTCAGACATCAAAAAATTTAATAGAAAGAATTATTTATTCTTTTTTTTAATAAGAAGAAAGTTCCAACGCGTTTATAAACCGCGCCTCTCTCTCTCCTCTCGAACGCGTTTTATAAACGCGTTACAAGCCTTAAAACGCGTTTATAAAACGCGCTAAAGGCTGCAGTGATTGCGGCGAAAGTTTCTGACTTTGCGCGTTATTTTCTGATTTTACGCGTTTATCAAACGCGTAAGAAGCCTTCTTACCCTTTTATAAAACGCGTTCGAGAGATCTAATTTCCATATAAATACCCAACCTTCTGTCGTCCAAAATAAAAAAAAAGGAAAAAGATCTGAAAAAAAGAAAAAAATGAGAGGAAAACAAGTGTTAGATGGTGAAATGCAAAATAATATTAGTTGGTGCGAAACTAATAGCCATAAGGGTTGTATGCGGCACACTTATTCACTGATACAGAGTCGCACACAATCCTTATGGCTATTAATATTCCACCAACTTTAAAATAAAAACTTTCCCGTGGAATCTGTTATTACGTGTAGAGGACGGTTTGTTGGGCTGGGTCTACGAGCCATAACACCGCAGCCGACATCCTTGGATGAGAATATGCATACATGCAGTCATCTTCATCCAAGTCTCAGAAAAAGAGGGGGTCAATATGACAATCAGTCGCCCGACTCTTGTCTATTAGTTGCGGTGATGTTTTCTCTTCCCACCCTTAGCAATGGATCCTCTACAATTTTTTTTTATGTGGTTCAAAATTTTAATATCATGTATTTTGTAATTTTTTTGTTGTGTATTGTGTGGTTCAAAATTTTAATAAATTGTAATTTTTAATTTGTATTGTGTTTTTGATTATAATGTTCATTGAGTTGTAATGTCTAATATAATTTAAATAAATATTAAGTCTCATAATATTAATATTTCGAATTTCACAAAAAAAATAAAAATGGATAAAATAAAAACTAAAATAAATTAGATAATAAAACTTACAACACATATACTACACGAATTAATACATATACTAAAACATAAAAAAAAACAGATAATAATAGAACACACAATAATAAAAACATCTAATTATAGAAAACCTAATAATCAGTCCAAATGATATATGTCATTTCCATTTAACGGGTGATTTTCAAATCCAGGAGGACATGCCTGTTGCAAACGCAACCAAACGATTCCATCTCCACGTCGGACATGATATCCTCCATCCCTCTTAACTATATCAGTCCAATATTTCGGCCCTCTCACTTCAAAAACGTCGCGTTGAAAAACCTTCACGTAAAATTTGTCGGAAGGATAGTGCAAGTAGACGTGCCGAAGAATATCTCGTTTACTTATTCGTCCATCTCCTTGTAGAAGCACACCGGTACAAACATGACGTGGTTTAGTTGACATTATGTTTTCTCAGTTTCTTTTCTCTGCGTAACTTCTCTAAAGTTTTGGTTTTTGATTTCTGAATTTTCGACGTGAATTTGCGGAGAAGGAGGACTATTTATAGACTCAACCCTTATTACCCGTTTATAAAACGCGTAATAAGGTTTGAGCGCGTTTTATAAACGCGTAAGAAGGGCTAAGTTAATGGAATTCAATACTTTCGCAGGCTGTCAGTCTGTTTTACTGTTTTACCTGGACTCCACCTTCGTACGCGTTTATAAAACGCGTTCGAAGGCTTCCAACGCGTTTTATAAACGCGTACGAAGGTGGTGTCCACTTTTTGAGCAGCGTGATACTGTGTTTGAGCAGCTTTTTATAGCGCGTTTTTGGAGCAGACCCCTATTCTAGCGCGTTTTATAAACGGCTAAATAATTGCCTATATATATCTCAATTCGTTCTCCTATTTCGTATCACAAAATCACAAACAAAAGACGCGTAAAATCAGAAATTTGAGAAATGGAGAAGGATCAAAACAATAATAAGATGGGGGAGGAAACATCCAAGGTGGGGGAGGGAACAGCTAATGTGGTAGCAAAAAGGATCCCATTATACGGCCCTCCGAAGAGAAGGGCCGTCTCGGCTGTACGTCGTTTCCCTCCAGGTTGTGGTAGGAGCCCTGATTTTAGTATGGGGGTTAAAATAGATGAGAGTTCTAGTGAGAATAAGGAGGAGGAGAAGAATAAAGAGGTTAAGGAAGTGGAGAAAAATTAGAGTTTAATTGTGCTAGAATAATGGAATTTATCTATTTTATTTTCTATGAAATTTAATTTGTAATATGAACTTCATATCTAGAATTTATGTTATTGTATGAATTTATATTTTATCTATGTTTTAATTAATTATCTAAATTATTGTGTATGAATTTATGTTTTATCTATGTTTTAATATTCATAACTAATTAATATAAAAATTAAAAAAATTTTCCATTACAATATTCAGAACCCATTAATATAAAAATTAATAATCATTTCCATTACAATAATTCTCATTAATATGAAAACAAGGATTTAAATTAATAACAATTTTCATTACAATAATTTTCATTAATATGAAAACAAGGATTTGCGGAGACTCATGGACGGTTGCCCAATTGTGCGAGAACCTTCGACAGTCGTCGAGTTCTTCCCTAATTGGGTCGGCAGAACTCTACCGCCCATTATCCATGATCGTAGGCAGCAGAGTGTTGGTCTACCTCAGATGATGATGAAGTTAGCGAGCTGTCCATCTGGGCCGACCTTCGTACATAATAACAGATTCCACCGGAAAATCTATTATTATAATTTCGCACTGATTAACATTGAGATGTGAGAATGAGAGAGGTGAGAATGAGAGATGAGAATGACATTCAGAGGTGAGAATGAGAGATGTGAGACGAGATTTGCGGCTTGGGTTCGATTTATAAACTGAAATGATGAAAGAAAAAAACAAGAAAGTAGGGCTTGAACCCGTTCTTAAAACGGGTACAAAGCCTTTTAACGCGTTTTATAAAAGTGTAAAGCCTTTTAGCGCGTTTTATAAAAGGATAAAGCCTTTTAACGCGTTTTATAAAAGGGTAGAAAGCCTTTGAACGCGTTTTATAATAGGGTAAAGTCTTTTAACGCGTTTTACGCGTTTTATAAAAGGGTAGAAAGCCTTTTAGCGCGTTTTATAAAAGGGTACAAAGCCTTTTAGCGCTACAAGTTAATTAACTGCTTCTCAAAGCTAAACAGTTAATTGAATGCTGAGGGTCCCATTATACGAGTTAATTAACTGCTTCTCAACGCTAAACAGTTCAAATGCCTCAGTCTTTGCATGAAGGGATTGTGGATAAAATATATGAATGCAATCCCCATCAAAATCGGCACCAAATGGAGAGAGCAGATTAACGGATTGATCTTCACAGTATAGTCTGATGAACTAATAAGTACAAGGCCTTTTAGCGCGTTTTATAAAAAGGTACAAAGCCTTTTGTAGATAACAAGAATGTCTGTCTGTCAATGCTCTTCTTGACGGATCGAAGGGTTTCCTTCGGCACAATAAAATCCCTCAAGCTAACACTAAACCTTTCAACATTATACTATACGAGTTAATTATAATACATAAAATAATAATACATAAAATAATACTAAATTAAAACTAAAATTAGAATGCATAAAAATTATAATACATAATTTCGAAATTCAAACTAAAAATGCCAATACATAAAATAATTTTATATTCTCTTACAATACATTCCATTACAATATATAAAATTACGACAACACTTAATCTTCAATTTTTTCATTTTTTCTTCCTACCGAAAGACAGTACATTGCGAAATTTCCCCCCAAACAATCCTTTTCGTCCTCTCTCCCCTGATGTATTGCCTTGATCTGTTGAGCTGGTTGGAAATCTAGCCGACTCACTTCTCATATTTCCAGATGCGACATCTCTTACCCGTGGATCAATGCTTATAGAATTTCTCTGTGGTTGTACAGATCCTTGGTCATCCCTATTATTGTTGCTTCGTGGATCAACATGTAATGACATTCGTCCTGATTGAATGGGTGTTTGACGAGTCCGAACCGTACGTTCAGTACTCGCTGCCCTTCTTGGACTGTTGGCCCTTGTTGGTGGTCTACTGGTGTATCGACCGGATTGCAATGCGTCCATCGGATATGGCGGTTGAGGTGCTGCTTGTCGCGGTTGACTGGTTGAAGCTTCACCTTGATTTTTCTTTTTTGTTTTTCTTGTGGAACCTCCACCTTTGCTTCCTTCCATCCTATCCATCCACATCTCTGCACGAATGATTTTGCGCCTTCCTCGATTGACCAAACTCTTGTCGGGGACAATTATCGGACCTGTATAAACTGGCCACTCTTCCTCATCTTTGTAACAATGAAACCGACCTGCTGACCAAATCATGTGCTGGTTTTGCATGCTATAGTGACCATCCACAAATTGATCTACATTGTAATTTGTCTCCCTGCAAACAGCAATGACATGTGCGCAAGGGATACCTGTCAATTGTGGTTTTTGGCACTCACATGTGGTTCGAGTGAAGGGCAATTGCACATCGGTTTGCTCCATGTCAAGTGGAATTTGAACTGTGTAATGGGAATAATCGTAGCCTACACCATCACGGTACTCCTCGCGAACTTTCACGCGAAATTCTCCAAGGTCCAATCTTAACACGAATGTGCTCATAAACTCCTCTGAGATTGCAACAAAAAGATGAAGTTAGTTCAAAATGGATTAAAATGAATGAATGAATTGAATTCTTTTTCTTTAAGTACTTACGTGATTTTTCATCATGCTTGATCAATTTATTCTTTACTCCTTCCGGCCATCTTTCTCCTAAACTCAACCTTTGAAGTGCTTCTTGTGTTCGCTTGTTCATCCAGTTGGCACATTTATACCACGTGCCTTCTATAAGTGCTGTCACTGGTAATCTTCTCTCTATTCTAAACACATTATTCAGACTCTCCGATCCATTACTCGTCATTATACCCCACCGATGCCCCTTGTCAAAACTCTGAGCCCATTTATATAGTTTTGGCCGCTCGTTGTTGTCATTCTCATTAATTTTACCACAATTTCTTAGGTACTAATAAGCCCTCAGGTTGTTTTCCTTCAGTACTCCCCAATTCTCTCTAAAACGTCTAAGGTTTTTCTTGTTAGCAAGTCTACATTTGAAAAAGTTTTTCAAATCAGCATCTTGTGACCCGTCAGCCTCCTTCCATAAGTTTTCCGCAACATGCTGCATGCAGAACCGATGAATCGCTACTGCATGCGCACCTTGTGCCTTCCAACCGTAATCTACGGATGCAAATACCGCTTTTATTGCCTTATGACAGTCAGATATGACACAGTATCTAGTGTTCCGCCCTAAAACTTCCCATCTAACCCAAGACATAAACCATCCCCAAGTATCCTTATCTTCTTTCTCGCCCAATCCGAATGCAACCGGAATTAATCGATTTTCTAGATCATAACCACACACTGAGAACAATCTACCTTTGTATCGGCCCGATAAAAAACTAGCATCAATTGAGATAACAGGTCTGGCATATTTCATCGCTTCTATGCACGGACCAAAAGTCCAGGCTGCCATCTTGAAGACGCCAACGTTAGGATCGTCTGTAGGCCAAGAAACTATTGTGTATTTCGTTCCTGGGGTCGTCGCCTTCATTGCCTCCAGAAGGCGTGGAAGTTTATTGTAGGCCCCTTCCCAAGACCCAAACAATTGCTCCAACGCTCGCTCCCTCCCACGCCATAGTTTATTATAAGTCGGTTCAATACGTGGATATCTAGCCCTTATGAGGCTTCCTATGTCCTGGACACTTTTTCCCAAATTTTTTTTCAATTTATAACGTGTTCGGCAATGAGACTAGCTGTAAGGTTTGCGTGACCTTTTTGGCCCAGGGGTCTCGAACAAATATGCTCATTTGGATTGGTAGAGATCTTCCAATTTGTATTATAACTCTCACGTCTACCATACAATCGCCACTTACAATTCGGTTTTTGCATGCAAACCATTACAATTTTTTGTTTATTGCTAGTTTCCGTTCGAACTTCTCGATTTGTTTTGCATGAAACATCACAGACAGCTAGAATTAGTTGTTTTTTGGAACCAAATCGTTTACCAACAGCAAGTTCGCCTTGTGGCCCTAAACTACGCTCCGGCATACCAGCATACTCAAACATGGAAATATCACACAATTCACTTACAGGATGGTGCAAGTCCGTCCTTCCTGAAACGTATGGCTGGTCGCAGTTTGCATAAAAAAGCACTTCTCTCTCGGAGAAGTCCTCCACATCGGTATATTCTTCTCCGGTAGGAAGGTCGGAGTAAGTCGCCGGACCCTCATCTTCATCACCATCGGCAACCTCGACTTCATCTCCTGATGTGTTATTGTCTTGCGTAGGAACGGACTGTTCGCCAGTGTATTGGTAAGGGGTGGATTGCTGGCCACACATAAGGTTTAAGGAAGTGTTTGGCTCACTGCTACCGGGCTCGTCAAGGGGTGTTAGGTTCAGATCTGGTCCCGTGCCATATACAGGGATGAAATCAACATGCAACTCAATAATCGGTAACCCTCTCGTCTCGAATGTCTCGTGGTAAAAAAGGCGCCATTGATCTTCAGAATTTACAGGAAGAAATAGCGATTCATATCTCCCATTTACAATTTCGTTGTAACGACCATGGATATTCAAAGTGTACTGGGTTTCTAAAATCTGTAGCCTGCTGTATAATTCATTTCGAATATCAGCAAATGTGGTATGCATACTACAACCGATGTGGAAGTAAGAAGCACCAAAAGTTGGACATTGGTTGACATATATTGTAATTGTAGACATTTTTGGATTTGATTGATAGGTTTCTAAATTGTAAGAGATAATCTGTTGTGGACGATTTCAATTCTGCGAGAATGTATAGTCTTATATAACTTCAAATAACGCGGTTATAAATTCACAAACTTATAGACAGAAATGACTAAAGTTCGATCGAAATGACTAAAGTTTGATTGAAGTGATAGAAGTTGGAATATTGCCCTCCCAGCGCGTTTTATAAACGGGTAAGAAGCCTTCTTACCCGTTTTATAAACGCGTTAATTGCGTTTTAACTATTCCGAAAGTTCAGCCTCCTAGCGCGTTTTATAAACGCGTTTTAAGGCTTGTAACGCGTTTATAAAACGCGTTCGAGAGGAGAGAGAGGCGCGAATATTGCCCTCCCAGCGCGTTTTATAAACGGGTAAGAAGCCTTCTTACCCGTTTTATAAACGCGTTAATTGCGTGTTAACTATTCCGAAAGTTCAGCCTCCTAGCGCGTTTTATAAACACGTTTTAAGGCTTGTAACGCGTTTATAAAACGCGTTCGAGAGGAGAGAGAGAGGCGCGGTTTATAAACGCGTTGGAACTTTCTTCTTATTAAAAAAAATAAATAATTCTTTCTATTAAATTTTTTTTGTCTGAATTTTTATATTAAATAATTTCGGGCAGCTGATCGATGAAGTATGTATAGTCCACTAGCTATGTTCAATTATTTGAGTAAGCAACATTCATTCAGTAGCAAAAACAAAACGAGGTTGGGCATTGAAATAAAAACAGGAAGTTCCGTAAATTTGTCTAGGCCTGAATATTTAATGAAAAACAAATAAGTAGATATATAATCAAAAGTTTGCCACATTTATTCAAAAAAAAAGACCATAATTGTAGTATTCATATTGTTCTTTAATTAGTTTTAGATCAAAAGCTTGTTGCGATTATTATTACTAAAATTATTAGTACAAATTGTCTTGATTCCAGAGATTTTGGAAGTCGGAGTGGATATTCTCAAAAAGTTTTATAGTATTTTAGCGGTTGAATGGGGAATTTTAATTTAGTGTATCAAGGCAAAGAAGAGGACGGTGATGCTAGGGAAGCTTAGAGTGCCACTATGGTTGTTATGCGGTTAGCACTTAGCAGAGAGCTAGGGTTGATGAGTGGTGTTTACTTTTTTTTTTTCTACAACGAATTAAGACAGTTGAGAATCTTTAAAGGCAAAAAAAAAAAAACACACACACACACAGTTGAGAAGAAAAACAATCCCGGATTGCATGTTACTTGTCTACTTGTATCACATATAGAAAAAGCAATGGAATAATTAGGATAATTACCAATGAAAAGTAGAAAATAAAAATGTGACATTAATATAGAAAAATATCCTTTGTATTGTCTGACAAGATGGCAAGTGGAACAAATTAAAAAAGGGAGGAATAAGCAACGCGGTTAGGTCCGTTGCTGGTTCAGTTTTCCTAGAACCTATTCAACTGTGGCTTGTGGAAATTAGGGAGGAATTGGTGGATTGGTACTGGCTGATTGCGTCCGCATCCTCAGCAGTCAAAAAAAAGACTGCTCCAAGCAGTCCTTTTCATTTTTCTTAATTTTTTAAATTTTTAAACTCAAATGGAGAATTCAAACCGTTGATCTTGTTAAGTTTTATCGGCGATGCATTTTCATATAAGTTTTATAAAATTTGAAGTTGATTTGATACTTGATTAAGTGGTCAACAAATGAACGAACCTGGTTTGATTAATTCTAATACGTTCATAATTTGGTCACTTAATCAAGTATCAAATCAACTTCAAATTTTATAAAACTTATATAAAAATGCATCGCCGATAAAACTTAACAAGATCAACGGTTTGGATTCTCCATTTGAATTTTAAAATTTAAAAAATTTAAAAAAAATAAAAAGAACTGCTTGGAGCAGTCCTTTTTTTTTTACTGCTGAGGATGCTGGTGCCTGGCTGATTTGCGCTGATTTGGTCCCGCTTTCTGCCAACATATATTCCTAGCTAGGTGGCGCTTCTCTCTCTTTCAAGAAAATACTCATATTCTTTTAACTAATACATAGATATTCTCAATAAAATCTATGTTATTTTTAAAAGATACGTAGATATCGTAGATATTCTCATATTTTTGTGTTATATATAAACTCCTATTAAAATCTATTTTGTGTTATTTTTAACAAGATATCGTAGATATTCTCATATTTTTAACTGTGTTGGCTGATTTTGATATTTGATTTTAAGTGTTTAATATAATTTCATTATTTTTTTTATTACTTGAAAATTTGCCATCCCTCAAAAAGAAACTATTCAATATAACAAGTATGAAACGCAATTAATCTTGCTAAATTATAAATAAAAATAACTATAAAAACACAATTAATATTGAAGCGAAAGTTTGTGGTTACCATCGAGTCTCTTTTCACACATTTGCTTGCTATAAATCTTGCTTATTTACATTCTTCACGTTCTTTTGATGGATTAAATTATTAAAACTGGAACCTAACATTCACAATCTAAGAACCTAATTTGATTCACTAGCCAGCGCCCTGATATAACAAATGAAATAACAACCAATGTTATCTCTCTCTCCCTCCATCATTCCGGAACATATCCTCCGCTGTTGTTAAACATTTTATTAATATTTATATTTTAAAATTCAAATGTTAAATCCAAAATGTCATCTTGTTCAATTTTACAAGCGATGCATTCTCATATAAATTTTATAAAATTTAAAATCGATTTGATAGTCGATTAAGTGGTCAACAAATGAATAAAACTTATATAAAAATACATTACTCTCGTAAAATTGAACAAGATCAACATTTGAATTTAGCGTCTTAATTTTAAAATTTTTAATATTGATAAAATATTTAATAGTACTAGTAGCACTCTACTATCATTTTTTCACAAGCATATGATATAGTTCCGGCCCGCTGGCTCCCTCCCACTCTCAAGTTTTCTCAGCTCATTTTACAAGTGTCTGACATACTTTAAAAGACTGTCTAAGTATATTCATTAGGCTATGTTTGGATGAGAGCAAAAATAAGGGAATAGTTTCTTCCTACTTCTAAATTTATTATAAACAATCCAAACTCTTCATAAAGTTACACACTTCCCAATACTTCTTCCCTTATTCCTCTTATTCCCACACCATCCAAACGGAGCCTAAGCTAAGGCAATTTGCAAAACGATTCAACATGTTGTGCAGTTTAAATTTTTGCAAGGCAGAATGGTTTTTTAATTTTCTACATCCCTCTGATAATAGTTTTCTGAAATTCAAAAAAAAAGTTGTTACAAAATTTAGGTTGTAACAAGATTTTAGTATTAAGAACAAATTTAATAGTTTGAATCGGTTCGTTTCAGATTCCAGTTTTAATAAATAAGTTCAAAATGAACATATATGCCATCTTATTTTACAAAGCATTGCAATCTATTTTCATGTTCTTACAAGATTATGTATATAGTAATTATTATATTTAAACAGACATCTAATTAAATGTGAACGAACGCAACCCAATGTGATTTATATTTTTATTGTGAATTAAATGTAGCTATCATTCGCCTCCATCCTGTTGCGAACATACATATGTATTAATCTAACTGCAATCAACGAATTAACGCAATCAAATGTCAGAAATAAAAAAAAAACGAGCTGTCAAAAATGAACAACTTGTTGTTTTCCCACCAACGCGCTGATCTCACCTCCCACTCGCGTCCCCTTCCTTCTCCCTTTCTTGCTCTCGCCTCTTTTCTCTCCTCTCTCGACTCGTTTTTCACGCATATTTCTTGTATCCTTCATTTTTCCGCAAGATACTCTTTAAAATATAAATAAATAATCCCTTGTGATTTGTAGCTACATAATTCTACAAGATACTCACACTACGCGAAATTTTGGCTTATGTAACGGTTAATAAAAGACTTCTGTAACGGACGAAACGTTACTGTAGCCCCCGTTACAGAATGTCTAATAACCGTTACACATCTATAACGGTTATTAGAACACAACCGTTACAGTAGCCCCTCTTCTGTAACGGTTATTAGATAATAACCGTTATGGTATTATGCAAGGGAAAATCTGGTACAGTTTTTTTAGAACATGTGTAACGGTTATTAGATAATAACCGTTACATAAGCCAGTCTTCTGTAACGGTCATTATCTAATAACCGTTATGGTATTGTTGACGGAACATGGTATTTGCAGAATATCTGTAACGGTTAATACCTAATAACCGTTACAGAAGACTGGCTTCTGTAACGATTATTAGATAATAACCGTTACAGATAATATTTATAATTAAAAAAAATGAAATTATAATATTCTGTAACGGTTATTCCTTAAAAACCGTTACAAAATTCTTAATTTTTTTTTGTGTTTCGCCTGTTTGATTGGCTAGCCCCATTTTGCTAGCCGAATTGGTACCAAATTGGTACCCAATTTACATTAACACATGCAGCATATATATATATATATATATCACAAAGCACACATATATCAAACATATATAATCATGCATATCACACAAACAATAAACAAAGTATTTACATATATCACAAGTATCATCAAACATGGCAAGTCATCAAATAACACATTTTAATCAAAATAATACCCCTTGCATGAAGTCCATAACTTCTGTCACGATACCATCAATCATTTCTTTGTTGTATGGTACTCCAACCGGCTCGATCATCTGCATATTATGATAAACAAGTCAAAAATATTATTAGTTAGATCATGAAATTCGAAAATCTAATTGTTTCATCAAATGTTATTAGTTAAAATAATAAGTTACTTACATGAGGTATTTCCTGAATTCCTATCCAATAAGATAAAACGTTTTTCATGGCGAGCATTGTGAAATATCCACATTCTGTGCTGCCCTTTTGTATCGGACACTAATTAAGATCCAACAAGAAAGATAGTGTTAAGATTTTACACAGTTTCAGAAACCCTAGGTAGCTAATATATTTTTTAAGTCTCGTACCTGAATTTTGTACCAATCAAATGTTGTTCGGGTCCTTGCGTTATATTTTCCATTTTCCATAAGGTATCGCTTGTATATCCTGCATACAATATCATTAATAGCTTAAATAGAACCTTACGTAGTCCTTATCTCAATATCAGAATCTCATTTAGAAACGAAAACTTACTGGGTTATGAATCCCTTAATCAATTTCTTTGGATTCTTGCGCTCGATAGAATCTGCTATTTGAACGGTGCGCTTCTCGACATTAATAACAAGAAGGACCCAATGAAAGCTGCAAGAATAGAGATTATTGTTTTCATGAAAATGAACCAAACATGTAAACGAGATAATTGATATTTTATTAGTTATAATTGTCCTTACTCTTGTAAATAAGGCAGAATCATATAATTGGATGAATATTGCGCGAATGACTTCATCAAGTAGTCTGCAGCAGCATTTTGTTCTTGTTTGATTTTAGGAGCAGTCAACATCTCTGGATCTAATACGGTGATGTTGTTTTCTCCCTCTGAAAGTTCATTCATCCAAAACCTACACTCACGGATATTAATTCATACGTTTTTCACCTCCAATTGAATACGGTACTTTAAAAAAAGATTTTAAAGGTTCAAAATTCATACCAAGAGTACAACTTGACGATCGACACGTTTAGAGATTCTCTTCTAAAGCATTGGAGGATGTCGCACAATTCAACGTTGAACTTAATCTCGCCGCTGTGTGTACCCCAAACATCACATTTATGCAACTCAAAATTTTTCTCAAGCTCTGGTTGGAGCATCAATAGTTCATACAATTCTCGTTCGGATGGGGTAAGCTTTTCAATCGTATCATGCTCAAGTAGCGGATCGCGAGCAACAATCGACCCTGAAATAAAAAGAGAAACAAAAGAATAGATTATTCGACGTTGAGCAACAATCTACTCTGAAACAATCAATTGAACTAATTAGGTTTTAGATGAACCTGCACTTGGAACCTTTGGACTCTCGATCACCTTTTTCGCCGCCGCCTTGCTCGCATTTGGCTTCTTTTTTATCAAACTCTGCATTCAATGTCATCACATAATTAATTAGTGAGTTCTAATAAAGATGGATGAAATTAATTATCATAATTAAATAAAACGATACCTTGTGACCTATCTCCACCAAAAATGACGGCCATGGGAATCGCCCTCCTATATTATTTTCTAGTAGCTCATCTGACCTACCAGGGACTTGCCACTAACGAAAATCATCGCCTACTCGGAGAAGATGGATATAGAGTTGTTGATCAGTCAGTGGCACGCCGTGTACGATCTGACCAATAACACTCGGAATAATATTTCCCTCGGCCACCTTAATCTTCTGGTTAAGGTGATCAAGGGAAAAGAGATCGCACGACGTTTCTTCCTGTAATTCAGTTCAATCAGAAACCCTAATGCTAAGCCAAACATAAATCTAAATAGAAAAGAGAAAAGTGATCAATATAAACCTGAACAACGCTTCTTGAATCCGGAGGCATATAGCTTGAGGCAACCGTTCGGAATAACTGGTCGTTTGGCATTCCTGAGTCTACCTCAGCTTCAACGAATGGCTGGTACGGCGTCACAAATTGGTGCGGTGCTTGAAACTGCAATCCGCTACCGGCCAACCATTGTTTGACCTCCTGAAAATTATCAAGCAACCAAATGATGAATAATAGTTTTCATTCATTTTGATTACATTTTGATTGTCAAAAAGGATTACCTGAAAAGCTTGTTGTCTCGCCGCATTCATTATCTCCTCAGAGTGAATCAAGTCCCTTTTGGTTTTCTCAGCGGCTTCAGCTGCGACCCTGCTCATCAATTCTTCAATCTGGTCTGGTGCCATCCATCCTTCATGCGCATCCTTTCTAGATTTTCTTTTATACACATCTTCCTTCTTGGTCCATAAAGGATATCCCCTGATTCTTCCTGGATGTTTCGGCCTGTCAACCGCCCGATTTAAGACTTCTTGTTCCGGTATTTACCCGGAATTGATTTCACCAGACATGGCACTCAACCGACTGAATGCCTCAATAGTCGACGAATCAGAGCTATGGAACGTGTAAGTATCTAACAAGCAACAAACAAATCTTATTAATAATCACAAAACATAATTTGAAGTTAGCATATATAATAAGTCTTTACATGTGTAAGTACCTTTATCCTTCGTAGCCACAGTCCTTCCCATGAAATACCTTTGACTTCTCGGTTCTAAATCGCCGATTGTAATGCTCGTGGAACCGGCTCCTTCAGAATCCCTGGGTATGACAATCTTGTCTGTAGGTTTCCATGAACCTTTTTTTCCTCTATAGCCAGTGGAACCCATCCTATGAGGCTCTTTCCATTTCTTTCTCAACTCCTTCGCTTTGTTGCTCTTTTGTACAAAATCTGCACCCGTCCTTTTCATGAAAAATTCTTCCCATTCTTTTTGTGAGATTGGGTGTTTATCGCATGGATTTTGGGATTGTTTGGATCGGCATTTGTGATGTACTCCTTAGCAATCCTACTTCTATAAGCCATGTGACTTATGCCCATCGCTTTGAGAGTATTGTTCATGGCTTTATCATCTTCGATGTTGAACATTTTCTGAAACATAACGAAACGTTAGTTAATTGGTAGCATAGAAATTTAAATTAGATGATTTAAGTGAAAATTTATTCACCTTGATGTCCAACCACAACTCAAGTCTGGTTTCCTTTGAAACGTCCTTCCGCCAATCATTAATTGTGATTGGCTCTCTTGCTCTAGCCAGATACCCGCAATATGATGCAAATTTGTTCACCGCCTCTTCAGTACTAATTGGCACTCCTTCTTTGTCAAATTTAATCTCATACTTTTCCCCAGCAGCTTTTTTCCTCCTAAACTCTTCAATTGTCGTCCTGCTCCTTTTCTTTAATTCGAACGTTGTGACCTCCTCATCGCCGGATTCTGTACCAGCCTGTTCACCCTGTAAATCTCTATCTTGATCTCCAGACATTTCTATTAACAAATAGTTAACAACAATGAAAGCAAAATACATTAACATAAATATAAACATTAAACATTAACAAACATAAACATAAATAAAAACAAACATAAACAAACATAAACATAAACATTAACAAAATATATTAACATAAACATAAACATTAAACGACAAGTTCAATCTCAAGTAACAAAATACATTAACATAAATCTGAATCCTAAAACTAGTGTTCTTCATCCGATAAACACAAATCTAAATCCTAAAACTAGTGTTCATCATCCGACAAAACAATAACTTCATCATCTGATATTTCAATAACTTCATCAGCTTGAAAAACATTGCATGTTGTTCATATTTTGAGAGGCTTGGTTGGCCTTGGTTTTGAGAGGCTTGGTTTTGGTTTGTTTGATTTTGAGAGGATGAATTGGCACGAATTTTGCGCCTAACGTATACTCGTTCGATCGGCTTTTTTCCCTTTGAATTGCTTCCTTCACCATTCTCCATTACTACCTAATTAAAACACCATATATAATATATATTAATGTTGGCGCAAAATAATTCATAGTACCTAATTAATATATTGAAACATGGATAAAGAAACACACCATACAAAATAATTGAGATAATAATTAAAACATAGATAAAACATCAATTCTTACACAAATTAAGGTTCACACATCATAGACAATAATTTAGATAAATAGATAATAGTCTAAGGTTCAAAAATTACACATTTAGCAATTTTCATACAAAATAGCATAGATAATTATTAAACTCTAAAGTAAACCCTAATTTCACTCCTTCTCTTCTTCCACTATCTCCTCTGGCACCTCCTCTGGCACCTCCGCTGGTCCCTCCTCCCCATCTGCAGATGTTCGTCCGCAACCAACTGGATAGCGCCTCACAGCAGATACAGACCGCCTAGGTAGAGGGTTATCTCGCATCCACTGAGGCACATATCTCTGACGAGTGACATCGAACTCCGGTTTTGTCTCCGTCTCCTTCTTGGTCACATCTGTATTTTTCTTGTCCTTTGTCACAGTTTTTCCCTTATTCACCTTAGGATTGCTACCTTCGGTTTTGTCCATTTATTCTAATAATTTGATTCAATTCTAATAATTAATTTAATCATAATTAATCAATTCTAATAATCAATTCCATTAATCAATTCTATTAAACATTTCTAATAATAAATTCTAATAATCAATTTTAATAAACATTTCTAATAAACATTTCTGTCCCTATTAAGCATTTTGCATATTCACAATTCTGTCCCTATTATTTCCAAAATAGTCCCTAAAACAATTAAAATTATGCAAAACAGTCCCTAAAACAGCCCCAAATTAAGCAAAACAGTCCCTATTAAACCCTAAAATTATGCAAAACAGTCCCTAAAATTAAGCATTTTCCCAACATTTTGCATATTCACAATTCTGTCCCTATTATTTGCAAAATAGTCCCTAAAACAATTAAAATTATGCAAAACAGTCCCTAAAACAGCCCCAAATTAAGCATTTCAGTCCCTATTAAACCCTAAAATTATGCAAAACAGTCCCTAAAATTAAGCATTTCCCCAACATTTTGCATATTCACAATTATGTCCCTATTATTTGCAAAATAGTCCCTAAAACAATTAAAATTATGCAAAGCAGTCCCTAAAACAGCCCCAAATTAAGCAAAACAGTCCCTAATTAAGCAAAACAGCCCCTAAATTAAAATTTCAGAGAAAGGGGGTTTACCTTCGAGAGAGTGCTGTCGGGGGCAGAGAGGGAAAGGTGGCTGTCGGAGTTGAGAGAGCAGAGATCTGTAAGGGAACAGAGAGGGAGAGGGGACAGAGAGGGAGAGGCGAGTCAGTGAGTCAGTGAGGGAGAGAGGAAGAGGGGAGTCAGTGAGGGAGAGAGGAAGAGGGGACAGAGAGGGAGAGGAAGAGGGATTACCTGAGAGGGAGAGGAAGAGGTGAGAGTGCTTCAGAGAGGAAGAGGGGACAGAGAGCGAGTGCTTGAGAGAGGCGAGAGTGCTTCAGAGGGAGAGGGATCGAGGCCGCGAGTGCTTGAGAGAAACAGCGAGGGAGAGGGATCTAGGGTTTGGAAAGAGGCGAGCTCAGGGTTTTAAGCTTGAGAGTGTTTTCGAGTTTGGAAAGAAGTGACGAAACAGCGGCTAGATGGTGTATATTAAAAAACGTTTGATCTTCTGTAACGGTTATTAGCTAATAACCGTTACAGAAGATCAAACGTTTTTAATATATATAACATTCTGTAACGGTTATTAGCTAATAACCGTTACAGAAGATCAAACGTTTTTAATATATATGACATTCTGTAACGGTTATTAACTAATAACCGTTACAGAAGTTCAAACGTTTTTAATATATATGACATTCTGTAACGGTTATGAGCTAATAATCGTTACAGATTAAACTCTTCTGTAACGGTTATTAGCTAATAACCGTTAAAGATTAGTTCAATTTTTTTTTTGCTTTTTGTTTGTTTTCGTAAGCCTTCTGTTCAACAATTTTAAACTTTAATTTAGAACAATTTTAAGTTTAATTTAGAACAATTTTAAGTTTAATTTAGAACAAATAATAAGTTTCATTTAGAACAATTTTAAGTAGAACAAATAATAATTTTGAAATGTTAAATAATAAGTTCAACAATTTAGAATGTTAAACAAAAATTAAAAATAAATTAGCTCATAAATTAGCACATAAATTAGCACATATATGTTAAATTTCACCAATTAATGATCTGCAAAAAATAAAAATAAAAATAAAACTATTAATATATATAACAATTTAGCACATATATGTTAAGAATAATTTATATTAGTTTTTTTAACTCACACATGTTATTATGTAGCTACTTTCTTTTTTTTTTCCTTCGCGTGTCGACCCACACGCCTTCGGTGTTATCTGTACGCCTACAACTGATCGATATTGGCTGTGATGTATCGTCGATACCGATAGAAAAAGGAGGTATTTCCTCGAAGTGGTCGTATGCTTCTTCATCTACGACATCACCAACGCCGACAATACGTCTTTTTCCTGAAAGTGGCAAGTAATAAATAAGATGAACATTTGTACTCAATAAGGTGAACATTTGTACTTAAATAAGATGAACATTTACCTTGAAGCACAACATGTCTTTTCTTATCCGCCGGATCTTGAATGTAAAAAACTTGCATTGCTTGCTTATTTGCAAGTATAAAGGGATCGTCTCGATAAGCCCTTTTATTGAAGTCAACAGTTATAAACCCCATCTTGTCTTTTTTAACTCCACCGTTTTTTAACTCCACCGTGACCGTTGTCGATCCATGCACACTTGAATAAGGGTATCTTAAATTTCAGGTAATCTAGTTCCCAAATCTCCTCGATCCACCCATAATAAGTAGCCGGCCTAACATTATCACTAGATAAAGCTACAACAGTGACTCCACTATTTTGCACGGCACTTTTACCATCATGTTTCCTTGTGTACCAGGTAAATCCATTAAAGTCATACCCTTGGTATGTCTCGACCACGGCATCAGGACGTCTTGATAACCATTTCACGGTTTCATCGACCTCTGTTCCTTCTTTCAACTGGGACTGTACTTTATCTTCTAGCCATTGGACAAATTTTATTTCATGCTCTATGGTAATCAAGTTTTCGGTGTAAGAAGGGTATTGTTCACGTAACTCGATTAGATGTTCATTGATGTAAGGCGCCACAATAGCAAGATGTTGGAGAACTTTCATATGTGCTTTGGTTCTCATTGCAAGATCCGGTATAGGAGTACTAGCTCCAATTGTACCTGAAAGGTGAACGTTTGTGCTAAATAAGGTGAACAAATATTGTGCTTTAAGTGAACATTTGTGCTAAATAAGGTGAACAATTGTGCAAAATTAGGTGAACATTTGTGCTAAATAAGGTGAACAAATATTGTGCTTTAAGTGAACATTTGTGCTAAATAAGGTGAACAAATATTGTGCTTTAAGTGAACATTTGTGCTAAATAAGGTGAACAAATGTGCTAAATTAGGTGAACATTTATGCTAAATAAGGTGAACAAATATTGTGCTTTAAGTGAACATTTGTGCTAAATAAGGTGAACATTGGAAGTTAATATATAACCTTTTCCTTCAAGTCTACCCTCATGTCGAGACTTTGGAAGACCGATTGGTTGTACATCCTACAAATAATCGGTGTAGTACTCAATAACCTCCTCGGCCACATATCCTTCCACTATGCTTCCTTCTGGTTTAGATCGGCTACGAACAAGCCCCTTCAATTGACCCATGGCTCTTTCGAAAGGATACATGTATCGTAGAAATACATGACCACACATTTTTTATCTCTCTAACTAAATGAATGGTCAAATGCACCATGGAGTCAAAAAACGATGGCGGAAAGTACATTTCCAGCTCACATAGGGTTAGTACAACACCTTCTTGTAATTTGTCCAAACTATTCGGATCAATCACTTTAGAGCAAATAGAATTAAAGAAAAAACACAACTTAGTGATGGTTTTCCTCACTTCTTCCCTTAGAATTCCTCGAATTGCGACCGGAAGTAACTGGGTCAGTAGGACGTGATAATCATGTGACTTCATACCAAGTAATTTGTTGTCCTTAATAGAAACATTTCTTGATATATTCGAGGAATAATCAGTAGGAACCTTAATAGATTTCAGGCATTGTAATAAGCTTTTTTTCTCTTGCTTTGATAAATTAAATTGTGCTGCAGGTAGCCAAGTTCGGCTTTTTCCCTTATCTTGTGCCGCTAGTTTTTGCCGGATCCCCATTTCAACCATGTCCTTCCTCGCATTTACGCCATCTTTAGTTTTCCCTTGAATTTCCAACATGCAACCGATCAAAGCTTCACATATGTTCTTTATTATGTGCATCGCATCTAAGCAATGCCTAATCTCCAAACTCTGCCAATATTCAAGATTCCAGAATATAGACTTCTTCTTCCATATCCCCTTGGGTATCTCATTTGCAAATTTCTTACCAAATTTTACATTAATGTCCTTCACCTGTCTATACACCCCTGAACCGGATAACGGTATTGGGGCCTTGTCTTTTTCTACAGTACCGTCAAACATTTCCTTGTCTCGACGGTAAGGGTGATTGCGGTTCTTAATAAACCTCCGGTGTCCCAAGTAAACATTTTTTCTAGAGTTTTTCAGGTACACAGAATGGGTGTTTTCCATGCAAATAGGACACGCTTTCGCTCCTTTATTCCTATACCCTGACAGGTTTCCGTATGCAGGAAAATCATTGATTGTGCAAAATATCATGGCACGGAGGTTAAACTCACTTCTAGAGTGTGCATCATATATTTTCACTCCATTCTGCCACAATTCACCAAGGTCATCTATTAATGGAGCCAAGTACACATCTATATCATTACCTGGTTGTTTGGGACCAGAAATCAACAAGGGCATCATCATGTATCTCCTTTTCATGCATAGCCAGGGAGGAAGATTGTAAATACACAATAAGACCGGCGACGTAGTCTGCCGGCTACTCATGTTGCCGTAAGGATTCATCCCGTCTGTACATAAATCCAATCTCAGATTTCTAGGTTCACTGCCGAAATCTTCAAATTCCCTATCTATATGTTAGTGAAACTGGGTATGGAACGAGCAGCAATTAAGATAAAAGGTGGCGGTGCCGGAAGAGCTACAGCAATAAGAACGATTGCTCATAGTGGTGTAAAATTAAGTTTCATACGTGATGTAACACCTATCCCACATATTATCCAATCCGGAGAGTCTGCTGGGTGTCTGAGCATGCTATCGCCTTTTTTCCTGTAGTCTGCGTGCCATCTTAACAATTTGGCATCCTTCGCGTTAGAGAAAAGCCGCTGGAATCTTGGTATTATTGGTAGATAAAACACCACTTTCGCAGTTGGTCCCTTACTACCTTCATCTTCAATTTGATCGTCCCTCGGTTTATACCGTGACGCATTACACTTTGGACATTTATGCAAGTGTCCGTACTCATTCCGGAATAATATGCAGTCATTTGGACATGCATGAATTCTCTCAACTCCAATTTTTAAAGGACATAATATCTTTTTAGCCTTATAAATTGAATCTGGCAACTGGTTATCTTTTGGAAGAAATTCTTTATGTAATAGTTTGAGCAAAGATGTGAAACTTGCATCACTCCATCCATTTTTTGCTTTAAGATTGAACAGTTTGAAAACAGCATTAAGTTTTGACAATTCACAACCAAGATATAAAGCTATTTTATCTTCTTCACGTAACATACCAAAAATTTCAACATTATCAACAAAATTATCATCCACATTGTTCACAATTTCATCTAAATCAGCAATAAATTATGCGTTATCTACATTTCTATCATCATCTACATTCTCATCATCAAATACATTGACATCATCAATTTCATCATCCAATGATACATTTTCTTCCTCATACACACAATCCAATACATTTGTGATATTACAACCATCCCCCCCATTCTCTCCATGGAGTGTCCACCGACCATAATCCGGTTGAAATCCATTTATAATCAAATGAGCTTTCACTTCTTCAAAATTAGACCACTTCAACAAATTCTGACAAACACGACAAGGACAATACATTTTATCATCTTCTTTCATTTTCAAATTCTCTTTAGCACAAACCATAAATTCTTCAAGTCCTCTCAAAAATGTAGACGAGCATCGATTACTTAAGTACATCCACGTCCGATCCATCTGAACAACAAAATTTATGCAAATTATTAGGGTTTCGGACCAATTTGTCATATTAGGTTTTCGGACCGATCACCATCCTAGCCCGCTCTTTGGATACTCTGTCTCATTAGCGAGCGTACGCTTGATACAATGTGCTATCTGAGAAAAATTCGGCAGCATTTCCCCTTATGTTCCCTGAATACGCCATCACACGATTGCTCGTGCGTACGTATCCGTGGGAACACAAGGTAAATGCCGCCGAATTTTACTCAGACAACACATTGCATCTAACGTACAACTCGCTGTCCTAAATGAGACAGATCGTATCCAAAGAGCAGTACTCCCGACCGGGAGTACTATCCGAGATTAATCCCTAATGGATTAATCTCGGACGGGCAATGACCTAAATTCAGTTGAGTTCCGGTATTTGGTTCCTATATGACAATACGAAATTCATGCCTATATATATATGCAAATTATTAACGAAATGCAAATAATTTAAAAAAAGAGAAGTTCATGAAAATATACTTTCAATTGTGTGCCTTCCGATCCGTTGAATCGTGCGACTTATCCGGCCGATGTAAGATCTTCTCCTATTCAATGATATCTTAAAATATATAAAAAAACAAAAATAACCATAAATTAATGAAAAAATCGAAATAAATAAGAAAAAAATGTAAAAAAAAATACGGTACAAATTTAATTTTTTTTACCTTAAATCTGCTCTCCTTCTTATTCTCTTTCTAATTATTATTTTTTCAGAATTTTTAGAAATTTTTGGCTATTTTTTTGGAGTGAAGCCACCACCACAAATCGCAATAAATGAGAAGATCAGAAAAGAGTTAAGTGATGCGGCGCTAGCGCTGTGAGTTTGTTGGGATGGGGAGGAAGACCTAAATACAGATATATTCTGTAACGGTTATTAAAAAATAACCGTTACAGAATCATAAAAAAATATATAAAAAAGCCGTTATAGAATCATACAAAAATTAATAAAATTCGTCCCATATCAGTAACGGTTATTAGTAAATAACCGTTACAGAATCATTAAAAAATAAAAAAAAATGTTAACCTACTGTAACGGTTATTTACTAATTACCGTTACAGAAGATGGTTGATATTATATAATTTCTTTTTTCTTTTCTGTAACGGTTGATGGATAATAACCGTTACAGAATATAAGAAATCTGTAACGGTTCTAATCCAACAACCATTACAGAAGGTTGATGCATTTTTTTCCCTGACCATGACGGAAATGTTATTACGGTTGTTTAATAATAACCGTTACAGATTTGTGGCGCCAATTTTCCCGCCTAATGCCTCACTATTCTGTAACGGTTATTCCTTTTTCCCGTAGTGTCATTTGTTAAATATAAGTACTCCCTTATTTAAATAAATACTCTCTTATGATATGTAACTACATAATCCAACAAGATACTCTCTTGTAAAGTTCTTTCTTCATACAAATATTGGATACTCTCATTCATTAATTAGTTACTCTTTACATATATTAGATACCCCTTATAATTATTAGTTACTTCCTTAAGTAAATTAAGTATTTAAACTTATTAGGTAATCTATTATAGCTGATAGATATACTCCCTTAAACTTATTAGTTACTCTTTTATATCTATTAGATAATTAGTTTGATTATGTATATTAGATACTCATTTGAAAATGTTTAGTCACTCCTTAGAATCATTAATTACTTCTATATAATAATAATATAAGAAAAATGAGGTTTGAATAGAAAAAATAGAACAAATATGATTGAGATACTAGGAGAAGGGAGATGGAGCGGACGAACAGAAGAAAGGTTTAGAGCCAAGAAAGAAAAAAGAGGAAGAGATCCAGGGAAGAGGGCGAAAGGAGGAACAAAGAAGTTAGACGGACAGAGAAGGAAAGAGATTGAATGGAATGAGGTATATGCGCATGAGAGGAGAGATGGATTGCACAAGGAGACAATGGGAGACGAAAGGTGAACGTGAGGGTGAGGAGAGAGATCTTGTGTGAGAGGAGGAAGTCGCGCATTTGAATTGAGCGAGATGAGGGGAGAGAGGGAGGGAGCGACCAAATAATAGCTTGGTTGCACATCATAAGATTGCTGAAAGTAAATCGATGGAAACCGAAATAGAATGTCCTCCCCTCATGTCTTTAATGTGAATTGCAGTATTGTACTAGATATCAAAATATTTTTTTTGAAGATAAGTTGAGGGTTTAAGTCACCCAACTTATTTTTAAATTAAATGTCTATGAAAAGTCTTCCATTCAGATTTCGAAACTGCGATCTTTCACTCAAGATTGATTGCTCTTTGCCACTAGACCAAGAGCTAGTATCTAGAGATCAAAATATTTGTTTATCTCGTGTTTGATTTGTTATTAGTCCGATCCATTTTAGGTTTTTATTGTTATATATAGCACGACTTCAAAATCTTTAGAAACGCCAATACGCATCTCACCATCAGTTCCTTCAATATAGCATAAATAATTTTATTGATTCAACATATTTGGTGGTCTTTTG